>OY982973.1:4894017-6144017 GCA_963890685.1 Plagodis pulveraria | reverse complement strand
AGGCAGGTGGTGATGGCATAACCTAGTCGTAGCTTATGTAAAGTGAATAAGTACTACTAGTTCCGTACTTAACGATCTAACTTACTACGTTTTCTATGCAAAAGGGAATCATAGGGAAACGACAACAGACCCCATCTATAGGAACACATAGAACACTTTAAAGGTAATATTGTATTTTTAGCAGAACCTCCTTGCGTTACGAATTAACCTCAACCATAGATAAATGAAATTTAATTTACCTCAACGAACCTCCGCGAACAGAGGCGCGTCCATTGTGCTCGTTGGCGTTCGAAGCGATAACATCTCGAAATAGTGTCTGTAATGAATGTATTTTTGCTGTAGGATACCTGAGCCATTTTTCTTGTGTTGTTTTGTGCATAATTGTGTCGAGCTATTCTTATTTGATGTAGAATTGTTATTGGGTTGATTTGTTTCATCTTTGGTTATGTATGTTTGAGTCTTTGTTAAATAACGAAAGTGATTGTGATCGCGAATATATTTTTACTATCTTTAACCTACTTCTGTTTCTAAGAGTATAGTCACATTCCACAACGATAATATAATAAAAAGGGCAAACCATTTTGGAAGCCAACAAACATAGATCCACACACAACACGTGAATATCAGTTATGTTACATTAAATAAAATAATAGTACAGCACTTAACTCAATAAGTCTCGATAAGGCAGTCACTTGTGAAGAATAAAAAGAAGGCTCAGTAAGTTGAGACATTGGTTTTATAGCAATGACTGGCGCCAAGTGTCTGTCACACATACATTAGTTCCCGCCATATTTACCACAACCAATCAGAGACACGAACGTTCCCGCCACAACGTATCAGCCAACCCGAAATAAGACAGGATGGTTGGTTTTACAGTTTATATAGGATTTCAGAGTGGCGGTTATTAAAAATGACAAATATCAACAAGTTTTAGAATATACTACAATTAACATAATGAGTAACTTCTCATAACTTATTTTCTTAAGATAATCTAAGCTTAACAAATATATGATTCTAACCGCCCATACTGACAGTACTTCGTCCACGAAGTACAAAATAACACCAGGCAAAATTCGCTTTAAAATAATTATGTTTAACTTAGTGATAATAGTATATATGTAGGAAAGATTGTTACCGTGTATGGCAACTCACAATTATTTGCACAAAACTTGCTTGATAAAGAATTTATGTACTAAGTAATAAACAGAACCATAGAGAAAAGTAATATACTGGGAATAGAGAGGCCCTTTACGATTTTTTATGCCGACCCGTTATGTCAAGAGACTGCTCTGGTATCAAAATCCCGAACTAAAATTTACTCACACATGCACGACTATGAAAGTGTGATTAGATTAGTATTACTTACACATACATTCATATAAATACCTACCTGCTACGCCGGCGGCGTCGTGTATGACGCAGATATAATATATTTTGTTTCTAAAATGTAACATGTTTAGCTAACAAACATTTTCTGCTGGGAAAACTATTTGTTATAAACGCGTCCAATATTAAAAAGAACATACATATACCAGTGGCATACAAATCTGTCGCAATTCTTCAAAATAGGAGGTGCATTACCCGAAACCGTAATTTCTTCATTTTCTATAACTCCAGGATCTACAATATTTTCATTTTCTGAATCATCGTATGTTATTGCAAGCCTGGACAGAATAATTTTATAGTAAGAGAGGTCTTCGTTTCCTACCATTCATCTCCTTGTACATTTTAAAATTTGTTTTTTATGTTCAAGCCCGGATGAAGGTATTGACGTACTGTTATCTGTTCTCTGCAATAGTGGCTGTACAGCTTCTCTTCTGAGGCGAAAGCAAACTGTTTTGTATTTGGGGCATTTACCCTAGGATTTTTAATCATGAATCAATCATCATGAATTAAGACGACGTCATGAATTTCAATATTGTTTTGTGGTTTTTGCCATTTGGATCGTGCTGTTCCATTGCTGTGATCAGCGTTCCTTGGTTGGTTAGAAGATATTCCATTTTTAAAAGTGGTTATTTATAGTGGTAAATTGGAAAGATCTTATCACTGTCACTGCCCCTTTGGAGGTGGTAAGAGTGAAACCTTTTATCAAATCTTTGATTTTAGAGAATATACAGAAATAATAGGGTGCTAGGTCGGGGCTATGTGCAGGATGGGTGACGATTTGTACTGTTGCGGAAGCTAAAAATGACTTAGTTTTGTTGGCCGTATGTGAAGAAGCGTTGCAATTTAGCTTAGCTGATTGATTAAGAACGGCTAAGCAAACTTCGCTACGAGCGCTTCAAAAAGGTTTCCAAAATATTGTTATTTACTCGTTTATGAAAGTTATTCCCGAATTTTTCATATCCTTCTCGTATAGCTTCTCCACCATTTTACAACACACTATGGTAACTATTTTTTCAGAATTAAACAACGCGAAAGAACATTGATAAATTAGGTTGAAAATTACACATGACGAAATGAGAGCGCTGCACGGTACACCTTTTAAACCCCGCCCGCCATGGTATAGTTTGTGCTCTGTTTTATTTGAGCTTGAATTACATTTCTAAACATATTTATTCGTAGTTCACGGCTGTGGTGCAGGCTGCCGCGATGAGATGGTTTATAAAGTAGCAATAAAAAAGATTTATTCTTTATAATTTATAATGTACAAACCATATAAGTTTAAGGACTAAAATAAAAAACTGGCGAGTGAGAGCAATGTCTATTGTCTATGGAGACAACAAAATAAGTGTTTACAGGTTTTTTCACTGGGTTTTTTTTGAAAAGTGCAGCCGTAAAGAGCGTTGAAATCTCTTGTTTAATTAATTTATTATCTCTCTATTGGAATAAAGGAAGGTCGGAGCTTCTATTGTTAACTGTTTTAAAATGCTATAACCTACAAAGTTGCGATGTAAACATAAGTTTGCACTCTAATCAATTGGCTGCTGTACCCAGCTCAGTGGTACCCAGCAGTACAAGGATAATATGCTGGTGAAGTGCAACACCAGTTGGATCTCGGCACGTACGCACTAATGTGTGCGATGGGCCACCCAAAGTGTGGACAATACTACTAAATAATATCCAATGCTAGTCTTTTTCTAATCCTATAATTTCATTTAGTAGTTTCTGAGAAATTTGTAACCATCAATTAACAAGTAACTCTTGATGGAGCCTACTTTTCATTATAGTTTTTTCTTACAGACATAGCAGGACTCTAATGCCCAAGGCAATGTCTATGCTTCTTTTTAATGTACAACAATATAAAGGGATTGTGTCTGATCGCTCAAGAAGGAACAAACTATATTTCATCGCAGATCGCAGTTTAAGATGGCAGTTCTTTAGAAGGTGCTGCTGCCCACCTTCCAGTATTTTTCCCTTAGTTGCGTCTTATGACACCCACAGGAAGATATGGGGAGGGTCAATTCTAACCTGACACCTCAATACTACTTGATCCAAAAAGAAAATTATAAAATTCTATAATTATAAAATTATTTTTACTCACGCATATAACTACTGATAGATAACTTTAATAAGTTTCTTACTGATTTGAAGTTACTGCATATTTAATGAATTATTATTTATAATATTGATGAAAACTAACTGTTGTAATTACTAGTAGGTAGCATTAAATATAATAGAGATGTTTTCAAAGTATTAAAATATGTTACATAAATATTTAATATTATTTCCTGTACTATTCATTTTTATCAGAACCATCATATTGTAAATGTTGCAGTAAGTAGTAGTAAAATTAAAACAAAATATTATAGGAAATCACATGACAATTTTAATTTTTCAGGATACTTCCGCGGTACCCTGCTACTCAACATAACATTATCACAGAAATACCAGGAGATGACAGTTTGAAATACAATAAAAGATTATAAAATTTGTGTTTATTTTAGTATTTTATATGTTTTAATTTTGTAGACAGTTCTTTTGGAATGTTAAACATCATATTTAAAATAGATGTGTTGGTCATTAGATAATACTGGGAAATAGGCTTTTACATAAGTCACACAACTGAAAATTATGATTAATTAAGTTGTAAAGTTCATACTTATACTTTTTCTTCAATTCAATAAACAAGATTAATTAAATCATTCTTCATCAACAGCCATTATATCTACCATTGAACAAAGGCCTATCCTATTTTCCACTTTCATCGCCTCTTTCGACTCGCCCATGATAATATGGGGAGGAACAAAGAGCTATTATTATAATATAGGGTCATAAAAATCATGTACCAGTGCAATCAATGCATTGCAAACACTGGTGAATTGTAAATGTTATGTTCAAAACCATTGATTCTGATTTCCATTGGGTGATGGTCAATAACTTGGGATCTAAGTTAGATCTAAGTTAGCTGTAGATAGCAAACAATTATTGCACATAAGCATGTGATAGTTCTCTTACAACTTCACAGTTTGACTGTAATCCCTATGCCAAGATGCTTACACTTTAGGTACCCACTGTTTAGAAGTATACATCACCCAGGAAGGACTTAGGTACATTTAGAGATCATGTTCAGTTCTGAAACATATATAGCATAGCATGTCAAGTAGCAGGTATTGGTGTACCTTTCCCTGAGCACATATCAGAATAAGGTATGACTTATAACAGTAAGCACCTAGTTACCAGTGTCCATTTCTTGCTAGCACTTTCTGATCTCTTTCTAAAACCTGCTTCAGGACAAGCACGGCGTCATTACCAAAAGAGTGTAAATAATATTTTCTAACCTACCTCCATTAAAATTGATTTATAATATATTCATATCTTTAGCCTTCTTCACCACAAAGTATACGTAAAATCTATGTGTGCCCCCCCTCTATTTCTGACATCCTTAATAATGTGCCCAAAATTAGTACTTTATGTAATTGTTTCATCCATTAACATATTGTACAGATAGACAATATCTTATACAAGCCAGGGTTATTGTCATAAAGTCGCAAAATTCAGAGATAAATTTTCAACATAATCAAGAAATGGATAAATGCTACTGATCGTCGACAAACCCACTTGTATCAGGTAGAATGTAGTAAGCACTATCAAATTTTATCATATCAATGAACCATGCTCAACTGTAGAATTGTTAAAAAATCATATATAAACCTTATGTGTACATACTCAGTTATTATTTTATTATATATTATAAATTCAGTTTTTATTTTATCAACTTGATAATTCATGAAACTCCAGTCTAGTATTAAATTCTCTTTGCTCCAGTCCACAGGTTGTTATGGAAATTTGTTCCCAAAACACTTTCTCATATCAACCCCTTCCATAAATTAAATATGTACCTAGTTTATTCAAGTAAATTGATGTGGGATGGGCACTCATAATATTTTAGAAAGGTTCTTAACCTAATAATATTGTAAGGATTGACACGCCACATACTTTATTCTTACATGAATGTTTTTGCTGTCATGCATATATTTCCCACAATTAAGTCGTTGGAATTGCGGTATGAATGTAGCATTGTCCATTCCCACACTGTGAAGGTACAGCAAATGCATAATATTATAAAAAAATAAGCTTTAGAACAAAGTAAACGTCCCAAAAACTTAATTTTGATACAAAGCTTATGTTTCGTAACAGTAATATATTGATTGATAAAATGATGATATGAGAATTTTTGTATCTGCGAATATAGGATTTTTATACAAAAAGTGTTATATTTATTTCACACATTATGTAATTACATTTAGAACAGTGGCCCTGACTTTCTTGCCTATTTTTCCCATCTATGTAATCCATGCGTGCTGAATGTGGCATTCATTTTGTAATAGACTTTCAAAATAGTGCTTGAATAAAAAAGAACAATGATTTCTACTTTGACTTTTATTCCTTAATATTACAACTACAATGATGAAAAACCAGTTATTAAATTAAAAAGTATGTAACATGTTGATTGGTGGTCTGCTGCAACTTCAGTGGACTAAAATGCACATTTCCTAATGCTGGCTACAAACAGTGAATGAGTATGTTAAAATTTGCACAACTTTCCTGAGTTTGAGAGTCCCCAGTTTGCCACACATTCATTATTGTAAGGTCACATGGTGATTGATTTATGATCTCAATGGATGTGCCAACGCTGATAGTATTGTAGAAGTCAGCTCTTATCAAAAGATCTTTAGAACAGTTCAAAATTTATTTTGATTTAAACATGATGTACTTGTATACTACCAAGTTCCTTTCATGCTGGTATTACCACTTATTGTGTCCTTTACAGTATTCTGTTCCACCATCCTTTTACACCAGGCTACCTCAAGCAGTAATTTCAAATTCATATTCAATGTCAGCATCCCTTTTCTTAGTTAGTAGAAGCTTAGTAGCTTAGGTATACTTGATCCTACTAGCTTTGTTACTAGTAAGTTGCAGGTTCCGACATGAAGTTGAACTCATGGGCATAAGCCTGTTGTGACTGGAATCTCAAACACACAAATTTCACATGAAACACCTTGATGTGGCTAGAATGCAATCGGCAAAAATATTAAACATGAGTTGGGAATGCATACGAGCAAAACAATTTGTTTGTGCAGTTTTTATCCCTGGAATCATAAGTCTGTTGCACATGCGAGGCGTTAGAGTATTTAGTAGAGTAAGCTTATAATACTCGGGTTTTGTTTAACAATCGTTCACATTTTTATTTTGTAGGAATTTTCCAAATCACAGAACACTGAGAATAAATTTAATGAACGTTAAATGGAAATATTGACAATATTGTCTGCGATCAAGGGTGCGTACCATTTGGAGTTAAATTCACCAAAAACTATAAAAACGATCACACTCCCAAAAAGTGATTCCACTTGGGTCTTGGATTATTTTCGCCATAAACGCTATGAAGCTACAGGAACAGATTGAATTACCTACACCTTATGTCAAAAGTGGCAAATTTTACTTGCATTCTTAGCGTTCTTATCTTATATGGAACAGGGGAGAACAGTTACAAACGATCACTGTGATCACCACCATAGACGCAGTTGTGGTCAAAATTATCGAAAATAACGAAATTAGCGTCAAATGGAATACGCCCCAAAGGATACTGGAACGTGCAAACGAGGCTCTTTCTTTGATATTTCTTTATAGTCTATGATGTACACGTATTATTGGGTGTACATTATCGCCCTGTGCAAAAAGTGTCCGGCCCGTATTTCACGGCCAATAATGCACACCCAATAATTCATGTACATCAAATAGCTTCTATTTTTTGGTCGCGTATTATTGGCTGTGTAATATCAGCCCGTGTAGATAATGCACAACCAAATATTGTACGACCCGTATTGTACACCCCAATAATACGAAGCCAGTCCACGTAATATTGGACGCGTATTATTGGCTGTGCATTATTTGGTCGCGTATTATTGGTCGTACAATATAGGGACTCTTTCTCGTGGTGGGTGGGTGAATATACCTACATAAACGTGTTCAATTTCTTTATTGTGTTAGTGAACATTCAGAAACAATTACAGAATATGAAAAAAAGGTACTTCTTATGAAAGTAGCTATAGAATTTTTGATTGTAATCGACACGAAAAAAATAAATTACCAATAAATGGAACCGACTTCAACACTCAAATGTGTGCTTCTTCAACAATCACAACATGACAAATTATTCACACATTTGAGTGTTGAAGTCGGTTCCATATTTTGGTAAAATTTTTATTTTCATCCTTTTAGTGACCCGTGGTACATTCTTATGGGATCGATTGTCATTCACTGTAAATTACTATATCATCAAGATATTAAGAAGAAGAAAATATTTTTCAGTTATTGGAGTGTATCTCAAAAACGGCTTGACCGATTTTGATTTAACGCATCAGCTTTCAAATAAAATAAAATCATCAAAATGTTCCAAAGGTTTTCAAAAGGTTCCCCCAGTCAAAAGTTCTGAGGTAGCTAACATAAAAAAAAATACAGTCGAATTGAGCACGTCCTCCTTTTTTTGAAGTCTGCCAACAAGCTGGGTTAAAACATACAAGCTATATACTAACAATACCTATAATGTCGAGAAAAAATATATTCAAATTCAATCACATTATGTATGTTAGGAGGAATAAAGTGAGTACCTAGGTAGTATACAAATACTAGTACAAAACTTAACAGTCTGCTGATTATGTCAGATAATACGTTCAATAACTAACGAACAGATAAACGGCCTCCCTTGGCCAGTTAAGAAACAACAACTAAAAACTCTGACATCCAGCACTTTGACGGCATCCCATCTATTTATTTTGTTGAAAAAAAAATAATGTTTAGCAATAGCCTTTAATATTTTTGTAAATATATACTTAGTAACTAGCACTTAAACATTATAACAAGAAAAAAGGTTACCTAACTTATTTAAACTTAGGTTTTTATTACAACTAGTTACATACGTACCTACGTATACTTATGTTTAATAAAAACGTAACCTTTGGATATCAAGAAACAAGATAGGTATAGAAATCAGAAAAGCTAAATTTAGCATACCCAATGACGCTTGTCGAATAAGTAGGTACATGCAGGTTGGATTAATAAACACCTACCTACACATAGTAAATAACTTGTTTTGTATGCATCACTCAAAACATAATGTATTTTTAATCAATTTAAACGCTTATTTCACCACATTACAATTTTACTTCAAGGAATACAATCAAACCAGAAGTCGTTTGATATGTTATGTAAATAAAAATTCAGGCGCTGTTATTTGATAAATAGGGCATTTGAAGAGGAAATAAAATAAAAATATGCGATGTAGCCGCGACTTTATAACGTTAATTACCCTAAAGCTTATTACCTCATTATCAGACGACTTCTTCTAAATTTCCTGTTACCTACTAATGTTATATAATTACTTGTCGTCTTTGAGGAACACAAAAAGTATTAACAAAAAAAAATATATTTCATTTGAATCATCACTTTGTATGCCACTGTCACAACAATACACTGATATATCTGAGTAATTTGCATACAATTCATTTGGCCCCAAAAATAGTCACGGACTGAAAAAACCCAAGACTTTAGTACACAGAAGGTGTGGAATAAATGCCGCTGAAGATCACAGTCATCGTCGACTTTTCCATAATAAAGTAAACAAAAGGACGGTTGCAATAAAACGCCGGTGCCGAAATCCTGTCAGCAAACGTAGCACTGCTCACAGCAGATGCTATAGTCCCAGATTCCGTGACCTCTATATCAGCTTTGTGAACTATTGCTGATACAAAAATGTTGTCGTTCGATACACTTTGAAAACTGGCCAAATCTGGCTGGAAGATGTCATACACACCCATTTTGTTTAATGGCTTGTTCAATACTAGATTTGTGCTGATCTGAAATCTAGGTATCTTCACGTCAATGTCTTCTAGGCCATATTGACTTTCATCATACTTCAACTTATCAAACACGTCTTTTAAAGTGAATGAAGCGAATGTCTTGTACATTTCGGAGATTTTCTGATTCGGATATGGCAGGACGACGACCATAGAATACTTCTTGTTTGTTCCATAAGGCAGTTCCAGTACAAAAGATTTGAGAGCTTTGATGTTGGAGAAAGGAAACTGGCCTTTTTGATACATCATGTTAACACTTCCTACAACTACTTTCTGCTCATTGTAAAATGGCTCCAAAACTGTATCTGACACGTTGAATGGTGAAGACCATAATCCTTTGAAAGATATCACGTTGGTTAAAATCATCCTGGATTCTCTAAAGTCGTCAGAACGGAGTACATTAGAGACTCTTCCTCCAGATTTCTCAATGTAGGTGTTTGCGATTCGAGCAGAGTTCGGGTCATCGAAATCCAAAACTTTAATTGAAGCGGCGAAGTCATTTTGCAGTGAACTCCTGAATTGGGGATACACGGTGAAATCGTTATCTAAAAACACGAAGTTTTTACTCGTTAAACTCACTCCACTTGAAGATGGTGGTGATAACACAACGCTGGTCAAATCTTTGTAGCCTTGGACTAAAGTTTTAGGGTTTTTGGGAAGAATAAACGCCCTTGCTAATTGACTATAGCTGTTGCCAGTTGCTCCCAAAGCCACTCCCGTCATTAGAGTCCAAATTCCAAAAGGTGAGATCACAACATGTCCATTAGTCTCCGATTGCGTGTGATACAATAACTCAATACTAAAGTTTCGTGGCCGCTCATTAAAATCCACTGCACACAAACACGAACCGACGAAAAATAAAACCAAACCGATGGATAACATTGTGCCCTCGACCGTGTCACTTAAAGTACTGAACAATAACGATGCAAATCGAGAATGTGACTAATTTATACGTGTTTACAGTTAACGATATACGCTATTCGATTTCCATTCTTAATGTAGTGGTTTAAAACTCATTGTCACAGTCCGGAGGTTATCGAGATGGGTCAAGTATGGATGGAGAAGTTGGAAACTGGTATTCGTCATGTTGTAAATTGTAAAGCACGAGCTTCACGCAACTCAAAAAAGCATTTTGGAATTTAGTTTTTGCAGAAACTTGTATAACTTGATAATATAGGTACTGGTTTTACCAGTTTGCTTAGCTCGTATTTATCTACTTAATGGTAGTTAACGTAGATATAGTATATAGGTATCTATTTGTGTTGATTTAATATGTGGGAGGAATGTTGAGGAGTCCTATTCTATAGAAACGAAAAGTGAATTTGGAGAAAGTGATTGAGACGACGCATATAGTTTTACTCAATAAACAGACCTGAGTTATTTTATGAAATCAAATACCGCATAATCTATACAAACACGATTTACAAAATACACGGTAGGTTCACAATTAGTTGATCTTGATTATTCATTTTTCTGTACATCATCACGATATCAAGTAAAAACCGAGTACAGAGTTCATAAAATATCTAAGGCTGTTTTCCGAAGACGTCATCGCCAGTAAAAACTTACGTCATTTTACTAGAATTGTAAGGTAATAAGAATATTTATTTCCTACTAGAGAAGGCGAGATCAAGGGTATGTCTGAGGAAAACCACGGAATAATCAATAGTTCACATTACAAATAAATTCAAGATATTTATATAACTATTAGGTATATAAACCTATTGTGCAACTTAAAAAGTTTTGTCAGGCAATTTTATAAGGTTCTCCGGCAAATTCTCAGTGTTCTTAATTCTATATTATGTGATATTTTAAGTGTAACTTTCTGCCCGTTGAGAAAGTGGTGCAATCGCAAGGCTATTCAGAGTTTAATACATTTGCTTTTGAAAGCTTCTTTACTCGACCATAAATAGCGCAAAATACACAGGAATTTGATAAGGTAAAACGCGTGCCATTGATCTTTGTAATTGAACTATGTGTTTCCTTGTTTATTATAGCCTGATGTTAAACCAATCAACAGCTTACTTACTCTAAGTATTCCGGAGGAACAGGAAATCCAAGCCTAGCTTGGATTACCTTTTCCTCCGTTTGAAAGGATTAGTCGGTTGGAGTTAGACAAAAATATTTCATATTGACCTATTGACTAGCTGTGAAAGCAATGCTGGATGTGCGGTTTTATGTCTTTGATCTAAATTTTGAATTCATTGTTTCTCTGTATTCATAGTCATAATGGTGATGGTAATATTATTACAAAATCACAAATATCCGATAGGAAAAATTTAAGTCATGTGCGGGAAAAAAAAACCTATCGTATATTTGTGATTTTGTAATGTAATCCGCATAGCAGGCGTTATTGCAAACCTAACAATATTAAAAAGATGTTAATATTATATGAATAAACTCCAGTTTACAAGTCAAATCATATGAAGTTATCTGTAATCGTAAAGATAACTTAATAAAAAAAAAATGTTTAAATACTGCTACACGAGATACAATATACGAATATATATGTAATATTATATACGTAAGTATGTATGTATGGATGGATGTTTGTTACTCACGCAAAAACTATTGTATGGATTTTAATGAAACTTTACAATAATGTAGCTTACACAGCAGAATAACACATAGGCTATAATTTATAAACATATTGGGTGAATTGACCAAAATATAAAGTGTTAAGTAAGTAGGAAAATTCTGCCATATGCCTATTCTTGCGTGCGCTGCTAAAACGTTTAGTATTACATGTACATAATGTATAACAGAAATGTTTATCTTAAATAGTCATACAGAAAAGCCCGCGACAGCATATATCTATCTTTTATGTGTAAGCCATTATCGCCAAAATAGTAAAACATAAATACTATTAAAATTTATAATTTACAAGCTGACCCGGCAAACGTTGTTCTGCCATATAAATAATTTAAAAAATAAGGGTTGATCGTAGAAGGGTGAAAATTGAGGGTTGTATGTATTTTTGTATGTTGTATCATAAAAAAATAGAAATTAAAATTTTTGTCTAAAAAATAAAAAAAAAATTTAGGGGTCTACTCCTAACATTTAGCGGGATGAAAAATAGATGTTGGCCGATTATCATAGATACCGGATAAGCACAAAAAATTTCATCAAAATCGGTCAAGCCGTTTCGGAGAAGTATGGCAACGAAAACTGTGACACGAGAATTTTATATATAAGAGAAAGAAAGAAGATTTCTGACTAGCGGCCCGCTCCGGCTTCGCACGGGTATAAAATATGTAGCCTATTTCATTCACTGAAAAAAAAATTAAAATCGATCCAGTAGTTTTGATTTATTCATTACTGGCCCGCACGCGTTAAATTTAGAGTAAAAAAATTCTTCTTTCCCTAACCCATGAAGATTTCCTGCTAATATCTAAATTCATACACTACATTTTTACTTATTTACATTTTTACCAATTTATTTTATTTTTACAACAATTAATATATTACAGAATGTCTTTATATACAACGTTCACAGCTTTCTTGCCATTAGACAATACAAACATGTTTTCTCTAGAGGTTACCTACTCTTGAAAGAGCGACATACAGTTGGCCATGTGAAAAACAGTTGTGGTGGACCTGTATAGGATGTCTTCCCCGAATGAAACAATTCCTTCGATATTATTCTTCCTTTATTCCTTGATCTTACTTCTTTGAATGTCGGATTGCTACTGCATGCTTACGACTAAAATTGTGCTGTTTATATACAGTTGGCCCTGACAAATTTACCGTTATGTACCGTTATAGCTAACTATTATTGGCCAATCCCAATAGAAAAGGATAGAAATATTGCTATCTAGCTCACACACATTTTTACTATCTAACAACCAAGCTTTACCGATCGGAGAGCACCTATTGCGTCTCGCTTGTTGCCTATCTCAGTCTAACACTTTATTTAACAACTAGTGTACTAGTGAGCTAGCTAAACATCTTAGTCTACGTATCCTATTCTATATCTATATTTACAAACACAATATACAATTCTTAATCTAAGTTCGGCGTCCGCAACATTCCTCCCCCCGGCGCAGCCTGCGTAGCCTCTTCTTCTACCAGGACAACGATCTTGCTCACTGGTCGCTTGAAGGTGCCGGTTTTCGTTCGGATGTCCGCGACTCGAACTCCTCCATCTGGTCCCTCGTATGTGCGCTCGACGATCCCTTTCGGCCACACGTTTCTCGGCAGAGTGTGGTCGACGACGACGACGATGTCTCCAACCCGAAGTGGCCGCTTATAACTTGTGGGTTCACCACGGGGTACCAACGTAGGTAGGTACTCCTTTACCCAGCGTCGCCAGAAGTGGTCGGCGAGTGCTAGGCTGGCCCTCCAGGTGCGTCGGTCGGTCTCGCTGCACGGTCCGGTGAGGGGCAGGCCGTTGGATGACCCCAAAAGAAAATGGTTTGGAGTCAAGGCCTCTGGGTCGTCGTGGCTCACGCTGACGTGGGTCAGCGGTCTTGCGTTTATCGAGAACTCAGCTTCCGTCAGCAGAGTGCTCAATACCTCTTCCGTAGGCTCCTTTTCGTTGAGTGTGGCGGCCAGCGCGGTTTTGACTGATCGCACTAGTCGCTCCCATGCGCCACCCTGATTTGGTGCGCCAGGCGGTATGAAGCGCCACTCCATGCGATGCCGCAGTCCTTCGTCTTCAAGCGCAGGTGCCCACTCTCTATATGCGTTTCTCAGCTCCTTGTCAGCTCCACGGAAGTTGGTGGCGTTGTCCGAATATATTATCTTCGGCCATCCTCTTCGCGCCGCCATCCTTCGGAGCGCCATGATCGCAGAGCTCGTTGATAGTGAAGGCACGATTTCCAGATGCAACGCGCGCGTCGTGAGGCACGTGTATAGGGCCCCCCATCTCTTCTCTCGACGTCTTCCGACCTTCACGATCATTGGCCCGAAGTAATCCACCCCACAGTTAGAAAAGGGGCGCTGGAAGGGCTCGAGTCGGGCGCGTGGCAGATCTCCCGTTGCTGGAATCTGTGGCTTCGTTTTTCGTACTTTGCAGAGTGCGCAATATCTTTCAATAGCGCGTACCGTGGGTCGCAGATGAATGACCCAGTACTTCTGACGCAGGTCGTTCGTCACGCGTTCTCTGTTGGCGTGACCTGACGCGCAGTGTTCCCGAAGCACGATGAGCCTTGTGACCCGGTGACGGCCGTCGAGGATGATAGGTCGCTTCGTCTCTAGAGGTGCGGCGGCAGCTCCAATGCGTCCTTTCACTCGAAGAATTCCATCTTCTAGCACCGGGTCCAACCGGAACAGTCGGCTCGCCTTACTGATCGGACGGGATGTCTTCAGCCTTTCGATCTCATCTCGAAAGCTTTCTTCTTGTGCGCGGCGTATTAATGCGCGTTCTGCTTCCTGTATATGTTGATGTTCCATCTTCGTAGCTCGGCGTCGACATTTATCAATGAATGTCAATACTCGTGCCGATGCTCTCACCAGTGTCTCGTACTTGGAGAAACGTTCAGGATCTGGTAACCAGTCGTAGCAGCTCGTCTTGTCATCTTCAGTGGCAAACATGATTACCTCTTCATCATTTTCATCGCCTGACGCTTCTGTTGGCCATTGATCTTCTGCTTGTCGTAAGAACTCTGGCCCTTGAAACCATCGATCGTTGGCGGAGATGGGTGTGTTCGCGAACCGCGTCGCGTCGTCAGCCACGTTCTCACTAGTGGGCACCCATCGCCATTCTTCTTTGTGGGTGAGTTCAGCCAGTTCACCCAGACGATGCGCAACGAAGGGAGTGTATCGTCGGGCATCGTGTCGTACCCAGTGGATGACGGTCATCGAGTCAGTCCAATAGGTAGTCTTCTTCACTTCAACTCGATGCTCTTTCTTTATCGCGTCAGCCAGTCTTGCACCGATGATTGCCGCCTGTAGTTCTAGGCGTGGAATTGTCTGCGCGCGCCGTGGTGCCACCTTAGCTTTAGCGGCAACGAGACTGACGCTGTAGCTTCCGTCGGGCCGTGCGACTCGCCAATAGGCCACTGCAGAGTAAGCCTGTGCGCTGGCGTCGCATAGCACATGCAGCTCTATATCTCGCCGCTCTTCTAAAGCGTATCTTCTTTCTAGTCGGAGGCAGGAGAGGCCGGAAAGATGACCTAACCATGCGGCGAACAGTTCATTCTCTTCTGCAGGTATCGGTTCGTCCCAAGACATCTTCAAATTCCATAAGCTTTGCAAAATTATTTTCGCTCGTATTGTGTAGTGACTTAACAGTCCGAGTGGGTCGTATATGGACATCACTGCACTTAGCGCTTCTCTTTTCGTCGGTGCGCGTTCTCGCGCGCGTACTTCAGCGGGCACTCGGTTCATCGAAACGTTGAAACCCAATTCGTCTCGTTCGGCGTTCCAGTAGAGTCCGAGTATCTTGCTTTCAGGCCCGTTCCTTCCCAACTGTGTAGGCGTAGTCGCACGTAGTTCCGTTGGCACTTCTTGTAGTATTGCATCTTCGTTCGTGCTCCAACCTCGCAATGTGAAGCCGGCGACTGCGTGTACCGTGCGTAGTTCTGACACGACACGGCGGGCTTCGTCGCTGTCGTCGTAACTAGCCACCAAGTCATCCATGTAGTGATCTTGCGTTATAGCTTCGCAGGCGAGTGGGTGCGTGTGTGCGTGCACTCTCGCATTGTAGTCACGAACGTAGTGCGCCATGAAGGGTGAGCTTGTGGCGCCGAATATCATACTCGTCATCTTGAAGTGTTGAGGCGGCTTCGTTCTGTCCGAGCCCCTCCATAGGAACTGCTGCGCCGGCTGATTTTGCGGGCGTATCTTAATTTGTAGAAACATCTCTTGTATGTCTGCCGTAACTGCGATGCGTTTCTCTCTGAATCGAAACAGGATTCCGGGCAGTGACTTCAACAGATCTGGTCCTTCCAAAAGATGATCGTTCAAGCTGACTCCATGACTTCTTGCTGCTGCGTCGAATACCAGTCTCTGCTTGCCAGGCTTGTTCGGATTCTGGACGGCAAAGTGCGGTAGGTACCAGCTGACAGGACTTGATTTCTCAGTACCATCGCATGGCTCGGCATATCCCTTTTGCAGCAAGTTGTCTATCTGTTTTGAATATTCTCTCGCAAAGTCGGGATCGGCATCCATCTTCTGCTCGATCTTGTGAAGACGACGAAGTGCCATATTGTAGCTTGAAGGTAGCTTCATGTCATCTTTCTTCCATGGCAGTCCAACTTCGTAACCATTGTCCGTCTTCTTCGTGGTTTCTTCAACTATTTTGATCGCTCTCATATCTGCGTCGCTCACGCGTGGTTTGTGCGCGACGCCTAGAGCTTCTATTCTGAAGTGGTGTTCCACCAGGTCGTGGAGGCGCTCGTTCTGCTGCTCGTTCTCTTCTACACATTGTTCAGGAGTGTAGACATGCAGCACTCCATCCTGGCTTTCCATGATGCTGCGTGGTACTGTGCCGTGTATCACCCAGCCCAACTGCGTTCGTGATGCGGCCGGTTGGTTCGGTTTGCCGACTCGCAGCTCTTGTGATACGATGTATTCCCAGTGGTCCGCTCCAACTAGGACTCCGGGTTGCGCCGCATCGTAGCACACTTCGTCTTGCGGTAAGTCTCGCAGGTGCTCTTGCTCTAGTAGTACACTAGGGATTGACTGCCGGAGAAGCTTCATATCCCTGATCGTACGTGCACGTAGCTTGTGCAGTACGTTGTCTGCGCTTCTTAAGTGCACAGTAACTAGCTTGCTTTCTTCTTCGTGTCGTGCCATGTTGACTCCCTGCATGCTTAGCGGTAGTAGCGGTCCGTCTGCGCCGATGCTTCTTGCCAGCCCCTCATGAATGAGCGTGATGGTTGCTCCTTCGTCCAACAGAGCGTGTGTGTTGACCTCCCCCCGAGGTCCGACGACGGTAACAGGACACATCTTTAGCAGCACCGCTTTTCGTTTGGTGTTAGCGGTCACCGTCATAACGGCTTCGGTGCTGCTCGTCGTAGCTTGCGTCGTAGGCCTCGCGTTGTCGTTGCGCTCTTCGGACTTCTCTTCCTTGTGTAGCGTTGCATGATGAGGGCGCCGGCATCGGTTTATGCCGCACGACTTCGCTTTGCAGTTGAATCGTCGATGCTTCTTCGCAATGCAGTTGAAACATAGCTTGCTTTCACGCACGATATCCCAGCGTTGTTCTACGTTAAGCGCCTTGTACTTAGGGCACTCGTTCAATTTGTGCGCCTTTTCACAACAAGGACACAAATCTTGTTGCTCTTCTTCCGTTACGTTGTACATGGCGGTCATCTTTTTCTTGTTTGCATTGAGAATCGTAGGTCTCGATTCCCTTCTTGCCAAAGTGCTTGCTGCGTTGCTCGTAGACGGAGCGTAGCTGTAACGTAGCGCTCGATCCGCTTCTCGCATAAGGAAGCGTGACAGCGTTACGATCTCCGGGTCCGCCGTTCCTTCATGCTCGTTCGCGTAGTCACACCAACGCGAGCGAATGTGTGGGCTCAGTTTCTCTAAAGCTTCCCGGGCCAGCATGGGGTTAAAGAGATACCCATGTCGGCCAATGCTTCTAAACACACACACGACGTTCTGCAATTTGACGGCGAAGCTGTTCAGCTCTATCGCAGATGACCCCGGTTTCGGAAGCTTCTTCAAGTCATCAAGCGCTCGGTCGATGATGATCTCCGGTCTTCCAAAACACTGCTCCAGAGTCTTCATAATGGCTTCCGGTTCGGTTGTCGTGAACAGTAGGGCGGCAACCAGTTCACGTGCCTCCCCTTTTAGGCAACTTCTCAAACGCTGCAGGTTCTCTGTAGGCGTCAGCTGGTAGATGTCCGTAGAGTCCCGGAAGGCGGCCTTGAATGCCAACCACTCGCTCGGCGTACCGGTGAAAACTGGCAGGTCAGGACACTTGACCCGCGGTCGCGCTATCTTCTCCATAGCTTCCGTTAAGGCGTCGATATTGCTCCTCGATCGGATAGGAGTGGTCGATCTCTCCCGCACGGTGAACCGCAGCTGTCGTTCGTCTTTTGCCGGTGTTTTCGTGGCACCTCGTTTCTCCCCCCGTGGGGTGCGGGCGTTGGTCTGGAACCAGGCGTCCACCTTCTGTTGGTGGTCAGCAGTGGCGTCTTCATGTTCGCTGTCCCGGTCGTCTTGCATAACCGCTAGGTCGACGGCTAGCCTTTTCTCTATCAGCTCCGCTTCTATCGCTAGCTCTTTCTTCTTCAAGGCGGCGAGCTTCTCTGCCGCTTCCAATTCCGCCACCCTCGTTCTGGTGACAGTACTGGCGGTCGATCGTAGTGATCGCACAGACCGCACGGGGGATCTTCTTAGTCTGCCCTCCGTGTGCGGTACCCTTGAGGTATGTGCAACCTCCATCGTACGTGGCGCCGGTGACGCCGGCGGATCCAGTGACAATCTTCTCTGACGTTCAAGTTCGATGCGCTGTAGGTCACTCGCCATGGGTAACACTTCCCGCAACTCGCGTTCCAGTTGCTGCCGTTCGTCGTCACGTCGCTCCTGTTCTGTCGCGTCGACTTGGCTTCTTGTCAACACCATGCTTGAGACCTCAACCCGGGGTTAGAATCCGGCTCGAAGAGGCTGTGGTGGACCTGTATAGGATGTCTTCCCCGAATGAAACAATTCCTTCGATATTATTCTTCCTTTATTCCTTGATCTTACTTCTTTGAATGTCGGATTGCTACTGCATGCTTACGACTAAAATTGTGCTGTTTATATACAGTTGGCCCTGACAAATTTACCGTTATGTACCGTTATAGCTAACTATTATTGGCCAATCCCAATAGAAAAGGATAGAAATATTGCTATCTAGCTCACACACATTTTTACTATCTAACAACCAAGCTTTACCGATCGGAGAGCACCTATTGCGTCTCGCTTGTTGCCTATCTCAGTCTAACACTTTATTTAACAACTAGTGTACTAGTGAGCTAGCTAAACATCTTAGTCTACGTATCCTATTCTATATCTATATTTACAAACACAATATACAATTCTTAATCTAAGTTCGGCGTCCGCAACAACAGTCAACGCTCAAATCTAAGCCTGCACCGTTGAAGGTTTGACCCTGCGATTTATTAATGGTCATTGCAAAAGATGTCTTTACCGGAAACTGTAAACGTTTAAATTGGAAGGGTAAATCCGATGGTATCAGAGGGACTCGGGGAATCAATACGTCTTCTCAGGTACGCGCCGGCCGGAAACGCCGCAAACGCTACGTCCCGCAATTTTTAAATCTGTAATATCTTCGAAAATATTCATTTAAATCATATGCTGTAAAGAGCCATATAGATCTATATTAAATCAACAATGTATATGAGGTATTTAATTAGATAAGGATTAATGCTGTATTGGTTTAAAACCCCTTCGAAAATAAGCCAATATTTGTCGTAAAAAGTAAATGACAAAAAAATTATATTGTGGGATATCCATAAGAGATAGACATTTACCATAGCGGAGTTTACTGTGTTCGGTGTTTCTGTTTCAATGTGTACAATACTTAGTAGGTACATTATTTTGATAAATCTCGTAGGGTTCAGCCTGCGTTTGCAATGTAAGCGGAAAAAAAATAATTATTTACGACATCACATTAGAAACCTCAAAAATAACAGTATTTCTCCACTATTTATTGGATGTTATTATACATATAAACCTTCCTCTTGAATCACTCTATCTATTAAAACAAACAGCATTAAAATCCGTTGCGTAGTTTAAAAGATTTAAGCATACATAGGGATATAGGGACAGAGAAAGCGACTTTGTTTTATACTATGTTGTAGTGATAGTGATGTAGTGATGCATAATATTTGGTAGTAGATAAGTAGCAAAATGACCCAATCAAACTAATATTATAAAAGTGAATGTTTTTGAGTGTGTTTGTATGTTTATTGTTTCTTCACGCTCAAACGGCTGGACCATTATTGATGAAATTTCGTATGACGGCAGATCATGCGCTGGAGTAACACACATCACACTTTTTATCATCATCATCCATCACCATGCGGGCGTAACCGCGGGATGCAGCTAGTTATATATAAACTTGGTCGATTATAAATAGATCATACAGCATTTATAAGTCATAAATATAAGATAAAATACATTACGACATTATAATATGATGATATATAGAAAATGAGGATGAAGATCGAATGAAAAATGGTGTAGGAAAAATGTTTAGCTGTTAGTTTTATTTAAAATTGGTTTCGAGAGCTATTCTGCTGTTAGCGCACCACTTCAAACATTTGCTTGACAACGAATTCAAAAATCGAAAAGAAATAGCCTGATTGTAATATATGATAGAGGGCCAATTATTATGACTTATTTGAGGTTATTAACTATGTACTTTGACAGATGAGTTTTAACATCGACTCTCCAAACGTATATTTTTACGCGCCTTTTTATGCTTAAAAAAGGAGTGTTATGGTTTCTGTCGTCATGTATGTTTGTGAGTTTCTTTATTCCACCATAATTCTAAAGGGCTTAACCGATTTTAATGTATTATGAGATATCGTTAGATTTATCTTGATACCGTAAGTGACACTAAGTATATACATTGAAATAAAATTAAAATACAAATTGGCGGATTTTACACGCCATAATAGGAGATTATAAAAAAATATTTTTCTTCCAAACCCATCGTGTAGTGTATCAAAACGAAGAGCTTTGAAAAACGATTCCATAAATATAAATAACTTGCTCTTGTAATTTCAATGGAACGATAAAACGTTTAACATAAATAAATAATTATGTTTTATTATTTGAAGCGCTCGTAGCGAAGTTTACTTAGCTGTTCTTAAGGAGTTAAGAGTCCTCAATGACCTTAGGCTTTGGATGCACAGTTATTTTTAGCGCGATCTAGTGGCAACTGCTCGTAACTCATGAATATTGAGCGAGCTTTCGTCAAAGACTAACACAAATATGTTACGATGTCAGTTCTGCGATGATCATGAATAACATTTACCTACGACAGATCATCTTTCATGCCTTAGTTGAAGATTTTATTTTGATTATACAACGTCAGGTTGTATAATCATAATAAAATAATCAGTCTATGTAAGAGACTTTACACTGCTTAAGAACTCCGCTATCAGAGGTAGGTACTAATAATAAAACAGAGCAAGTGCGAGGCGGACTCGCGTACTGAGGGTTCCGCACTGCTACACTAAGTGTTTTCTTTCATTATTTTGAACGCCTTTCAACTGCTTAGTAAATCATTTGGATAATTACTAATTTACCAATTACTCATTTAGTCAAGCATTTCTAAGTTATTTGTCTCTAACTTAAAACTGCTCAAACAATTTTGAAACAAATTTTGAAGCGTTTACTTTGCTGTTCTCATCCGATCAGCAAAGTTAAGCAACGTCGCCCGCGGTCAGGACTTGGATGGGTGACCGCTAGTGACATTACTACTGAGCGTTTCCGTGCTTCGGAGGGCACGTTAAGCCGTCGGTACCGGTTGTCATCTTAGGATGGCAGTCGTGATAGCATGGTGGTAGGGCATTTTGCAAATGCCCGCCTGGCTAGCTACCACCCTCAAGTAGAAAATCTGTCGCCCAGCACCTAACGGTGTGTTCCGGCAGCTGTCCTTGAGAGCCAGTACTTCTAGGTGAGCCTGAACAACATCTTCGACCACATCATCACTTACCATCAGGTGAGATAGTGGTCAAAAGCTAACCTATCATGCATAAAAAAATAAAAAAAAAATATTACCAGTTGGGTTTTTTACGTTCTAAATTAATTTCTACTTGTTTTGGATAATTAAGTAAATTAAATTCCACGTTACACCACGTCGTCGCTCGTAGCGTAACACAATGATAAACTCTTTTAGCAGAATTGCTCAATCAATTATGGGCGTTCATGATCATGATCAATGACAACGCATTTTTTCTTATGGTAGATTCTGTAATTGTAAATCATTTGCAAGTATTTAGCTGCATGTCAACAAGTCTAATAACAAAGCTCTGATATAAAAAGAGGTAGGTTATGTCGGCAATCTTTCAAGCGAAGAATCTTAGTAAAAAGTGAATAATCAAAGCGAAGAATAAGTATACAGCTAAAAAGTTTTGTTATAGTAAAAGTTTTAAACCTATTTCCTGTCCAAATTTCTCTAAAAAGTCCAGGATCCTCAAACTTTTTTTATTTCTTTTTTTATACAATTGGGTGACAAACAAGCCTGCGGTCCACCTGATGGTAAGTGGTCACCGCCGCCTATGAACACCTGTAATATCCGCAGCATTACTGGTGCGTTGCCTACCATTACGAGAAAGGACTCTATTTACGCCTCTTTTGAAGCGGTTCAGATTGTACACCTTAGGAAAAACCTCAGGTGGAAGGGCATTCCACAACTTACAGGTACGTGGCAGAAACAGACGATGAAATCGTGTTGTACGAGACTTCCACGTGTATCTATAATGTGCGGGTGGCCCCTCTCAATATTTCCAAGCGATCTTTTAAAGGATAGACGTGAACAGTTTAGAACAAAACTGTTCACCTCTATCCTATAAGAGTTTTGTACTGTCAGACTTTATTTTAAAGATATCATTCCATCCACTTCGCTCTTAGAGTCAATGACTTCCAATCATATTTTTTGAAACTTCGTCGTTTGCTTAAGTTGGTATGGTTTAGGACTGTATACAGCGATTGTGTTTAAGTATTGTCTCTACATACTATTATATCTGTCTAGATATACTAGCGGCCTGCCCCGGCTTTGCACGGGTACCTATTTAAAAATGTATAAATTGATACACATTTTTTTTATGTTATTGTGACGGGACAATGCTCGAGTCCCACCTGATGTTAAGCGGATTAACCTCTGTCTATAACAGATGCATTTTGTCACAAGTCACGAATTGCACTGCGCCCGTCACCTTGAGACATAGTTATTAAGTCTCATGTGCCTGTAATTTCACTGGCTCTCAAGGATTGCTGCCGGAACACACCGTTAGATGCTTGGCGACAGATTTTCTACTTGAGGGTGGTAGCTAGCCAGGCGGGCATTCCCAAAATGCCCTTCAACCATTCGGTGAAGCTCAAACCCGAGGCGGGATTCGAACCATGGACCTGCTGCGCGGCAGTCCATAGCCAATGCCACTGAGCCACCACTGCTTCAAAAGAAGTTATTGTGACATAACTGTTATAGTTAGATATCATAACTGTAATAGTCAGCTTTCAAATAAAAAAAGAGTTATCAAAATCGGTTCACCCAGTCAAAAGATCTAAGGTAACTTTTTAGTTTTTGGAGTGTAACTCAAAAACGGCTAAATCGATTTTAATGAAATTTAAATGGGACTAGACGGCAAGCATCAGCTATCAAATAAAAAAAGAATTATTAAAATCAGTTCACCCAGCCAGAAGATATGAGGTAACAAATATATCAAAAAAACTCCTCCTTTTTGGAGTCGGTAGAAAATACAAATCGTTCCTCTTTATAATATAAGTGTAGAAGTATAGATATAGTTAAATAAATATACAATCATAATAAATACTCTAACATAAAATAACTTGCTGACTTCATCAAGTTCGGTTACCATAATACCGTAAGGATTCAAACGACTGAGCCCAATGTTTGTTGCTGATCCGGACTTCGACAAATCATTTCACAAATTTAATGATTCCGACTTCAGCCAACTTCCAAAAATAAGAAGTTTCTTACGTTCATACGATGTTTTTTTTATGTTACAACTGGTTACTGGTTAATCCTATACAAGTCAAATCTTATCACCTTCAGTCAAGTACTTTTTCAGTTAAATTCTGCTCAGCTTTCATAGACTGTAAAAAGTATTTGCTAATATACCTGTATCTGCAAGACTCCATATCAAATGGTACTCATTGTATATCCTGACTGTTACTGCTGGTATCAGTCCCAATCACAACAATTTATCTTACACGCTATTCACTGATATCTTTATACGTAAATCATCACAAGAAAGAAATAAAATCCCTGGAAACAGTGAACAAATGCCCTTAGTCGACCTCCTTACGTCAAGAATCCATATCAAGCCCCTATATCATTGAGGAGGAAAACTTCAGCCAACTTTAAAAAATAAGAACAAGGTTCTCAAGTTTTCCTTTCTTTTACAAAATCACAAATATACGACAGGAAAAAATTATGTCATGTGCGGGATTCGAACCCGCGTCCATCCACTCCTTGAACCGGAGTATGCTCTAACCAATTGAGCTAACATGACATGACGTCATGACTCGAATTTTTCCTATCCTTCTTTAACCATCGTATTGGGATGGAGCGAAATCTTGTAAATGATGACGCAACCTTATAATTTTAATATTGTTAGGTTTGCAATAACGCCTGCGGATTACATTACAAAATCACAAATATTTCCTTTCTTTTGTTTTACAACTCTTTACTGGATAATCCGATACAAGTTAATCCAATTGAATCTCATCAACTTCGTCCAAGAAACTAGTACTTAACTTTCAGTTATATTCTGATCCATTTTCATAGACTGCAAAAAATATTTGCTAATATACTGTCTGCATGATTTCATAATTGCAACTGATCCTGCACACAGTACCTACGCTATTCACTGATATATTTTATTTCTACGTTTACTACTTACGTAAATTAAAAGAAAAAAATATAATCCCTGGAAACAGTGAACAAATGCCCTTAGTCGACCTCCTAAAGTCAAGAATCCATATCAAGCCCCTATATCATTGAGGAGGAAAACCACCTTAAATACGTTTTGGTTTTTGCCCCTATAGTGATTACAAATGCAAAAAGTTTTGGCAGAAGTTACTTAAATACAGACACCGATTCCCAATACGAAGTGACGACAATCAGACAAATACAGTCTGGTCAAGAATACTAAGTTAGTAGGTATACATGGGGCTAGCATGGGGCACACTAAAAGTTTTGCACTTCTAGCTAATCTGAACTATTTGAATTTCGAATGTTATATTTTTGAAACGACTTCAACCGTTTTAGTAATAAAAAAAATTGGAGGGAAATTATTTGTCAATTGTTTTTTTTTCACACATCAATGTTTTATATACGCAACGAAAAAGATTTTAGAGCAATTTTTTATGATTTTAAAAGTTCTCTGTCTCCGCAAGACTGTGCCGCTCGTCTTCAGAATGCTTTTGGGAGAGAAGCACCGTTTGGTGATAGTTTGCTGAATTTGAGAGAGGTCGAGTTTCTTTACATGACGAATTTCGTGAAGGGCGGCCTTCAACTGCCGTCAACGAAAATAATACGGCTAATTGAAGAAAACCCGCGGAATACCTATGAGACAATTCGAGGACTAATGGGGATTGGTATGAGCCAAATACAGAAAGTTTTAAACGAAGAATTAAAAGTTCGTAAACTTTGTCGTCGTTGGATACCTCATGAACTGACAGCGGAGCAGAAGCGGGCTCGCGTGGAATGGTTTTCTCAGAAGCTACTGAAGTACGACCACGGACATTCTAATGGTGTTTATGACATTGTAACAGGAGACAAAACGTGGATTTATAGTTTTCAAACCGAAAAAACAGCAATCTTGTGAATGGGTGTTTGAAAATGAGAACAGGCCTACAAAAATGAGGCAGGCGAGAAACGTTGATAAAAAATGATCGCGTTTTTTTTTCTCAG
The DNA here is from genome assembly GCA_963890685.1 of Plagodis pulveraria. Classification (NCBI taxonomy): domain Eukaryota; kingdom Metazoa; phylum Arthropoda; class Insecta; order Lepidoptera; family Geometridae; genus Plagodis; species Plagodis pulveraria. Next base: position 6,118,151 of record OY982973.1, on the reverse strand, counting down.
CTACGGGTCCCATCTGCACAATTCCACTTGAAGAACAAAAGAGTGTTAATGCCGAGTATTCTACCATTTGTTTACCCAGGGTGTTAGAATAAGTTCGCAAAAGACGACCAAAAAGCCGCGTTCTCCTACATCATGACAACCCTTCTTCACACATGGCCCAACAAAACAAAGTCATTTTTAGCTCCTGAAAAATGACAACTGTAGCACCTCTCCTCAAATTGTCTGAAGCAGTAGCAGCTATAAATAAAGATCTCCTTCAAATATCAGATTGGAGTAAAGCTTATGGGCTTCATGTCAACCCATTAAAAACACAAGTAATTGTTGTTGGCAGTTCACGTATGATTAGCAGAATCGATTGGGATGTATTGCCGAAGGTGACGTTGGACGGGGTTACTGTTCCATATAGTGCCACAGTAAAAAATCTTGGCATAATTATTGACAGTTGCTTAACATGGGGACCGCAGCTAGCTGAAACCAGTCGCAAGATATTTGCTTCTGCAGGTGCCTTACGTAGACTTCGCAATTTTCTACCAACTACCACTAAGATTGCGCTTGCACAGTCTCTCTTACTTCCTATTATTGATTATGCTGATGTCTGCTACCTCGACCTCACAGAGGATATGCTAGATAAACTTGAGCGCCTCCAAAACTTTTGTATTAGGTTCATATTTGGCTTGCGCAAATATGACCATGTCTCCGAATTCCGCACTAAGCTCAAGTGGCTCCCTATTCGCCTTCGTCGGAATGCTCATATTTTGTCCCTACTTTACAGTATTCTGTTTAATCCTTCTTCACCGCGCTACCTCAAGGAACGTTTTAGTTTCCTTTCCAGCACTCATTTATGTTCTTTACGGTCGTCAAATAATCTGACACTTAAAATACCTGAGCACAGCACAAAGTTCTATGACGAATCATTTTCCACTGAAGCTGTACGTTTATGGAACTCGTTGCCGCTCGAAATAAAACGTGCACCCTCTGTATATGTATTCAAAAACCTGGTTAAAACTCACTACCTTTCTTGATAACTGTCACGCTGCTACTACTATTGTAAAACTAATTCCATTGTTTTGTGTGTTTAGACTCAAGTCACTGCAAATATTGTAATAATGTAACATTATATAATGTATGTGTTTTATGTATGAATAGTTATACATATATATATTTATTAATTACATTTTACTTTTTTAATATATATATATATATATATATATATATATATATATATATATATATATATATATATACATATTTATTTATTATTATTTATTTATATATTATTATATTTATTATTTATTTTAAGATACTTTGGTTTGTGAAATGATAATTTTTATGATGTAGGTAATTTACGTCTTAATTAATTTACTGTCCGATTCTTGTGTTGGAAATTAGTGTTTAATTTTTATTATTATCAGTATTGTTATAGATATACCTCCGTGCATATATATATTTATAAATATCCCTTTGTATAGGGTTGTCTGGAAGAGATCGCTCTCAGCGATAAGACCGCCCATTGTCACACACTCTTACTTATTGTTTTAAGTTACAAATTTTAATGTGTCAATAAAGTGTTATCTATCTATCTATCTATCTAACTGTACATAGACCCAGCACCCTGTGATTTCTGTATTTTCCCCAAAATCAAAGATTTGATGAGAGGTTTCACTTTTACCAACTCCGAAGAGGCAGTGATAGCGTTCAATCTGCACGTAGAAAACATGCCTTCAGATCTGTGGTCCTCCTGTTATAAAAATGGTTCGATCGCATGAAAAATTTTTTAAAATGTAAAGGAGAGTATTTTGAAAAGCAATAAACATAATATTTGTTTATAACATGTTGTTTTTTTTGAGTTACGCAAAACTTTTAGTGTGACCTACGTACACGTATCATGTACCTTTACGATGAGCGATTAGCATATGAAGCAGTGATGGCTCAGTGGCATTGACTATGGACTGCCGCGCAGGGGGTCCATGGTTCGAATCCCGCCGCGGGCTTGAGTTTTTCACCGCATGTTAGAAGGCCATTTTGTGAATGCCCTCCTGGCTAGCGAGTAGAAACTCAAGTAGAAAATGTGTCGGCAAGCACCTAACAGTGTGTTCCGGCAGCTGTCCTTGAGAGCCAGTAAAATTACAGGCACATGAGACTCAACAACTGTGTATATGTCACTGGGTGACGGACGCAGTGCCGTTTGTCACTTGTAACGAAATACATCTGGCAGATGTTACCGCTTAACGTACTGATTCTGTCACAAATGTTCACTTATTGGTAGTTATTATATGCTATTACGTAGGTATAATGTTGTATTCGAGTAACAGTCTTAACGAACCCTTTTCTAAGCTTATAGCAATCCTAAACAAATTCATCTTTAGAAACGCTCTGCATAGCTTAATACTTCTGAATTGATAAACCAAGTTCAGCAACGTAAGCTTACGTAGGATTATGTTTTTTTTTTTTTTGCTATAATAGGTTAGCTTTGACTACTATCTCACCTGATTTGTATTCAGGCTAACCTAGAATTCTAATCCTTTCCATAAGGGGAGACCTTCTTTCAACGGTGGACGTTTAGGTTGATGTGATATATATTTGATTCTTTAAGCAATGTAACTTTTTTGATCATTAAACAAATTTATTATTATTATATTTTAATAACTTGTTTCTAATTATTATTACAAGCACCATCGCGTGCTATGCGAAAATATGTTAAAAAAGTTACGCGCACCGTCCCTCTGACCTCACAATAGCATGGTTCGACTTCCACAAGTTATTTCATACTTTTCAGTGCTTATGGTTTTTTTTTCTTTTTAGTAATTAGAGCTGATCATTCACTTGCCTAAAATAGTGTTCATCATCGACATCAGTAAATACCATTAAAACATACAGGTAAGAAATACATCTTTAAGTTCATTGACTATAACTTATAAACTTCTGAACTGATTTTAATGAAATTTATATAGGAGTACCTCATCCTTTCCAATAAACAAAGAATAATCAAAATCGGAGACTCTTTTAAAAGTTATGCGTGGTCATACATAAAAAAACACGTTGACTTGAGATCCTCCTCCTTTATTGAAAAGGTTAAAAACGTGAAAATGAGAGAAAATAATACTTTTAACATGTCTCCGTCTGTCCAATTTTAAAATTTTCAATCCGATGAGTTGATGATACAGTTGGTCACATTTTAGCGTGACTTAGACGAAGAAAGAGTTCCAAAAAATAATTTGAATACAGCTGTATATTTTTACCTACAAACCATTGCAGACTCAGACTGTCCAAATGCTCTAGCCCACTACTAGTAGGCAGCGTGCCCATCATGGTGGCGCAACATTGTTCCGTTAGATTGCTTTTCTTATTCGTTCAAGAAGTTATAAAAAAAACCCTTCAGGCTTCAGCACGTAAGTTACCAAAATGTCCATACTACTCGTAGTATAAATTTTTTCTCAATCCAAACAATGATCCCTTGAAGAGAAATCACCTTCAAAGGTTCTTCAAATTAGGGAATCGCCTCCTTAACTAATAGATACCTAATAGGTAATTTGTAGTTAAACAATAAGCATTTAGGGGTTGGGCCTTAGGAAGACAGCTGGCCACGAAATAATTCAATCAGTTTCTTGTACATATTTTTGAGTAGTCTTTTGTCTTGATAGAGAAAGCATATTGTGTCGACCTCACCTGCTTAAGAGTAGAGTTCACGGAGCGCTTTCCATACAGATGTAGTTTCGACATATTTTAAATACTAACCCCCTTACTTATAAAAAAATCCGCTATGTAGTTGCTAAGTAATGGATAACTAAACAGTGTTTAAGTAATGTTTAAATATTTCTTACTTATAAACGCTACTTAGCAACTATTTAGATAAGCAATGGATAATGAGGTCGAACGTATTTTAAACTGACAACATTGAACTAAAAGGTATTATGAAAGATCCAAATTGCCAAAAAGTAATGCTTAAAATTTAAGTAGCGCTTATAAGTAAGGCTGTAAGTGTTCAAACTCAATAAAACTTTGCATGTCCTTGAGCCTAGTTTTGAAGCGCCCTAGTTTAGAAGCGCTCGTAGCGAAGTTTACTTAGCTGTCCTTATCCAATCAGCAAAGTTAAGAAACGTCGCCCGCGGTCATGAGTTGGATGGGTGACCGCTAGTGACATTACTACTGAGCGTGCACGTGCTTCGGAGGGCACGTTAAGCCGTCTATTTCCGGTTGTCGTCTTAGGATGGCAGTCGTTATAGCATGGTGGTAGCTACCACCCTCAAGTAGAAAGTCTGCCGCCAAACTCTTAACGGTGTGTTCCAGCAGCTGTCCTTGAGAGCCAGTACTTCTAGGTTAGCCTGAACAACATCTTCGACCACATCATTACTTACCATCAGGTGAGATAGTGGTCAAAGGCTAACCTATCAGGCATAAAAAAACAAAAAAAAAGCCTTATGTCTATGCTTCTGGTTTGACAGATTTCCGTAAAATTAAGTATTTTCAAAAACTATCCGAATAATAGTTTTGTTTGAACATTGTTTTGACATTTTATACGTGGATATAATGAATAATAAATCGAAAAACTGGCAAACCAGAAGCATATATATTATAGGCTCAAGGATATACATGCAAAGTTTCACCGAGTTAGAACACTTAGTACTTATTTAAAATATGACGAAACTACGTTTGTATGGAAAGCGCTTCGTGAAATCTACTCTTAAGAAAAGGGTAGGAAGATGAGACAAAGTAAACTTATAGCCAATAGTGTCACACCAAAGAGGCATACAGGCATTTATAGGTATGTCTTCTGACAAAAATACATGAGACATCTGATACGTAATTACGAAAAGGAATCGGCGAAGAATGGGTCCGAGACTCCGAGATGGTAATCGGCTTTTTTATGCATTCAACATTCTTTTTTAATTCTGAAGGTAAGCCTTTGACCAAAATCTCACCTGATGGTAAGTGATGTGGTCGAAGGTGTTAACAGGCTTAACCTAGAATAACTGGCTCTCAAGGACAGCTGCCGGAACACACCGTTAGGTTCTTGGCGACAGATTTTCTATTTGAGGGTGGTCGATAGCCAGGCGGGCATTTACAAAATGCCCTCCCGCCAGGTGAGACTCAAGCCCGGGGCGGGATTCGAACCATTAACCTGCTGCGCGTTAGTCCATAGGCAATGCCACTGAGTCAGCAATGCGTCAAACATACATAATATCCACCGTGGGGCAAAAGCCTCCCCATTAGGGAGGGTTTTCCATAATTACCACGATTGTTAGGCGTCTTGGGGATCGCACTGTACCATGTCAGTTATCCAGAAGGCACTGTTGCCCTGGTGTTCTTCCCTTCGTTGTCTCTTACGACTCCTACTGCAAGATAGGAGTGCAATCCCAGCCCGCACCTCACGGGAAAATACTTACATTAGAAGTAAGTTATTATGCCTAGAACGAGAATCGGACAGTTTTTGTACGGCAATAATACGCTTTTTCACATATCTTCCCTGTCTAGGATAACCTTCATGACTAGGGTTCCTTCCTACTAGACACAGTTCAGACAACTACTATAAAATGCATACTCATTTAAAATACGTAATTAAAACGCTCCTAATCACCGCTCAGAGATTGTTACTATCAAATCGTGACCAGCTCTCACGATGCTGTGACACCTATCACGTAGGATAATCTTCATTGAGCTTACGACGCGGCGGGTTTCCCCAAGTGAGTGCTGGAACACTTCGTTAATTACAAGAACCAACGTGCGTCAATGACGATTATGCCTTCCTTATTTGATAAGTACCAAATGAGTCAACTAATATACGATGTACATTTGGAACAGTTTTTGGTTCATAGATTTACTTTATGTACCTACTTGCTATACTAGTAAATCTATGCATTAGTCGTAGAATTTAACGAAAGTCACAGTCAGATATCACGAAAACGAAAAGTAATTGAGTAGATACAATACGACATCAACTGTCATTCTGACACCTATCACAAATCACACCTGTCTGTCTGACATAAACTGTCACTTTGACAGATGTCAGAAATAAGACCTACTTAGAGGGTATTTCTGAGTGAGATTATAGGCTCCCCATTTTACTGTACTGGAATTCCATTTTCTAGTACTAGTTGAATCCTGAGCATATGGGAGAGAAGTGGAATTGCATTTGTTAGTACTAGTTGAGTCCCCTGAATAGGGCACTGTGGTGGAATAGTGAGTGTTGTACAGTCCCCTGAGGGACTGAAATAGAGGATCATAGTGGAACGAGTGTTTACTTATACACGATAGCCTTTGTCAAAGTAATAATATTGGTCAAAGGCTTTGACCACTATCTCACCTGATGGTAGGTGGTGATGTGGTAGAAGATGCTGTTCAGGCTAACCTAAAATCACTGGCTCGCAGCAATTAGGGCAACTGCCCCTTCCTGGAATTTGTATGCCTATTGCCTAGTTCTGATATCCACCATGGTGTTAGTTAAATTGTTTTTCTTTTTAATTGAGCCGTAAATACTGAGGAATCATTAAAATCAGCTCAAGAAATTGCTGAATATTAAAATAAAAGCAGCGTCTTCCGAGGACTGTGGGCATCCAACGATAGGTAAAAGCAAAGCATCTAGCTGCTTTGTTGAGAGAGTATTTTCTCCAAATTCATTTATTGTATTAGAATGTAGGTTGTTCAAAGTTCTTAATAATAATAATAAAAAGTGTGCCGTATACAGTGAAGAAGTGATGGCTCAGTGGCATTGTCTATGGACTGCCGTGCAGCAGGTTCATGGTTCGAATCCCGCCGCGGGCTTGAGCTTCACCGCATGTTGGAAGGGCATTTTGTGAATACCCGCCTGGCTAGCGACCACCCTCAAGTAGAAAATCTGTCGCCATGCACCTAACAGTGTGTTCCGGCAGCAGTCCTTGAGAGCCAGAAAAATTACAGGCTAATGAGACCTAACAACTGGACGTCTCAGTGTGACGGGCACAGTGCAATTCGTCGCAATGTAGGTGACAAGAACCAACCTCTGTCTTTATTTAAATTTGGACGCCTACTAATTTCAATAGATTCTCGGATCTTGCGAGGCACGAAGAACTTTTCTCTCGACAAGACCCGAGCTTTGTCGAAGCGGATGTAGTGTCCTGCACTAGATAACAGAGAATGTTCTGTCACGGCTGAGCTGTTGATGTTATAATGTTCATTTATATTCCATTGAATAATAATTTAAAATATATTCTGTAAAATTAGTGATCCCACACGCTAAACATATATAAATTAAGTGTCACGAAAGATTTAAATTGAATAATAATAAATAGATTATATAAGATCAAATAATGTCAATTGATTACACACATAACGGCAGATTGTTAATTTTTATATATTTATATATAAAATATTATTCCAAGCTGTAGAAAATAGTTAGACCTAAGGTAAGCATTTATAATTTTAATTGTTCTCTAAATGTAGTCTTATTCAGTATTTTTATATGTTTATGTAGTTTACTATACATATTTATTGCCATAACAAAGGCATTTTTCTTGGACAACTGTAGCCAAGTACAAATTTACAAACATCCATGATGTACATAAAAGGTTATGGAAGGATATTGAACTCTTTGAATATAGGCTGACAGCTATCGGTAGACCAGGCTCCGCAAATTGCCCGGACTATTTTTTTTTGTATGATTGATGCTGTATCAATGTTGACGACACCTGTTGTGTTCTTGCATAAAGAAATTTGTCAAGTCTGGAACAAACGTTATCAATGTGAAATTTCCAAGAGCAGTTAGGTATTGTCAATTACTATAACTAAAAACTGAGATTTAGCAACTTGTTCTACATGTGATTTCTGGAATCGAATATTTAATTCATCTTCATTTGCTTGGTATGTTTGAAATTGTATTACGTTGGTTTTGTGTATGTTAATTTTTAATTTATATTTTACTATGCCATTGTATCAAATCATTTAGTGTATTGTTAATATCTACTTTAAGTTGTTCATTATAACCGACTACAAAAAAAGGAGGAGGTACTCAATTCGACTGTATTTTTTTTATGTTTGTTACCTCAGAACTTTTGACTAGGTGAAACGTATTTGATTTTTTTATTTGAAAGCTAATTATTGCCGTTTGGTCCCATTAAAATTTCATCAGTATCGGTCAGTCCGATTTTGAGTTACACTTCAATAACTACTAGCGTATGAGCGTAGCGAAAAAATCCTAAGTCTATATCTATGTCAGAAAAATAAATTCGCTCGGTATACGTGTCCTATTTAGGGTTCTTCCCGTTCTCCTCGTTGTTCTCCCTATTAAAAGCAAGGTTTATATGTAGAAATTCAATTAAATAATTTTTCAAGAGGCTCCAATACATTAGAAAGAATGCGGATTAAAAAAATATTGAATTAGAAATTAAATTAGCATTAAAAATTATTTAGCAGGGGGCTCCAATACATGAGAAGGTAGTCGAAACCACAAAATATAAAAAGGCCGAAACCAAAACTTTTTCCCACACCAGAGAGTCATTTATAACACAATGAGTAGTGAACTGAATATTATTATTAATTCTTTTTATAATATAAATACCTACTAACCAAATTGGGGCTGTGAATTTGAAACTATTTTTAATACGCGGTCTAACTCAATCTGAAATTTCTGAAAAAAATATATATCTGAAACTTTCGGTACATAATGCACCATTTCCTATATCTATATACCAATAGTTACTAAAAACATCGAAAAGAAGGCAGATTTTTCAGTAAAGTTTTTTGACTCCGGTTGGTGGATAGGTCACTGATGATATCTTGAAATCGGTGATATCTTGAAAAGCGAGGCGGGACCGGCACTTGGCCGATTTTTTATAATTCTTTGATTACCTGTAAGAAATTCCTGATTTTCCCCTCAATGAAATCAGATCCTGGGTACGCCCATGGTCGAACTCTTGTACCACGCAAACGTTACTGACGCTCAACGTAGTGACCACTAATTCAAGAGATGGCGTTGACTGTCCAACTGTGAATAATTTGCTTATTTAATTCTTAGCGTAGACATATCTTTACATTGTAGTCATTGATGGACTCAGTATGTATATTTATTGGTAATTGAGGCACACATTGTACTAACTCACATTGTCGCAGGTAAGTACAGTTACGTTTTACACAAAAGAACTTTTGTCGTAAGTAGGTGGGTACGGTACCTATATGCTAATAGTTCTGTATTCAATGGTTTGTCGTTTTTGTATAGAAATAAACCAGACGAAGTGCGAGCTTCATTTGTACACCGAGGTTTTTGTACACGCACAAAATGTGACAATATGTAGGTATATACTTGCAAGAAAATAATTAATCAAGTGCAAATGTAGTTCAGGTCTGGCTTATATCTATTTTTAAATGTCGCAACACATTTTTTATTGGAGTTCTTGGTATTTGTAAATAGATAAGGACCATTATTCTTTAACCATAATTAATTGTACGCAATGCAGCAAAATGCTCCTAACAAATGAGGAAAACACAGGCAACACTATTTTTTTGATTAAATAGTGTATGTTGGGGGTTTACCTTTGGGGGTTCCGTACCTAAAATAGCTATTACTATGACTCCACTGTCAGTGTGTCTATCACCAGGCTGTAACTCATGAACCGTGACAACTAGACAGTTGATATTCTCACAGTTGATGTATTTCTGTCTATAACAACACATACAAAAACATCGACCAAGTGCGAGTCGGACTTGCGCACGGTAGGTTCTGTATCATTATCTATAATTCACAAATATGCTAGGGTTAGTTTTCCTCGTACACATGTTGTTATGAAGAGTGTAGATGGCTTATGGCAAGCCGATTTAATCGATATGCAAACTTTTTCAAAACTTAACTCAGGTCATAGTTATATTTTAGCTGTTATTAACACGTTTTCAAAGTATGTATTTATATTTCGGTCAATACTAAACATAGGTAGAGTTCCTAAAAATATGCAAACCGATCTAGGTAAAGAGTTCTATATCGACAAGTTTAAAAAGTTGAAAGGCAAGTTCAAAATTAATCATTATTCTACTTATTCAACTAAAGGGTAAGGTCATGAGATATGTCGTACGATGATAATATGATTCCTAATTCTATTGACTATTGGTGCTTGTAAAATAAAAATAAAAACTGTTTGTAGGTTTCGATCACAGCTCCGAAACTACAATTTAATGTAAATCGGCGCTTTCAGTAGGGAATAGTTAGTTATATGTACATATGTAAAGGATATGGTCATAAAGATATGTATTCTCTTTTCTGTGTTTATGGTAAGTACATATTATACCAAAATTCCGTATGCCTTACTAGATTAGTTTTTGAGATAGGTAAGTAGATTTCATAACAGAAGCGCTTAAATTGAAATCTAAATTGACAAACGAACCCTCCTTTATTTATTTTTTTGTTAACAATATATAAAACCTTATTTGTATTCCAGTCAATGTTGCTTTAGGTAGATTTTAACAGAATACTACGAACTTTATGGTTAGATAGATGATGACACGCTGAAAAGAACTTTTTGCCATCTAGCTAGGGGCTTGTAAGTTTTTTGCTACGCTTACTTGTCATTTATGGTAATATAATTTAATACGTTTTGTGTCTACGTTCATAAAATATGTGTATTTCAACTTTGTAACTCTCTCTACATACGGATGTACGGATGGACAGACAAAAATACAGAGAGCAAAATGTAATAGTATATTATTCGTCTTATTGGCCTTGAACTAAATTTTTCCAAATGTGAACTTTTTGTTTGTGATACTTGTCCGGATAAAATTTCGATATTTGAAAAATTCAACTTACTTGCGCCTAATATAAAATTAGTAGAAAAACGTTCGCTCCGTCTTTTGGGTTCACCGATTTTTGACGAATCTTTGTCACCATTTGTCGAAGAACAATTTCAAAAGTTTAGAAATGCTTCTAGCAGATTATTCAAAATTAACGCCCATATGGCTTTTACTATTATTAGATTTTGCCTTTTCGTTCCTAAATTCACATACTTTTTGAGATGTTGTCAGCTGTGGAAACACAGTGAGCTTCTTTTAAGCTTAGACAATTTATTAAAAGATACGCTAAATTCGGTTTTGAATGTTGAGATGGATGATAGGGCTTGGGTGCAAGCTTCCCTCCCTGTGAGGTTGGGGGGCATAGGGATACGCAAAAATTCTAGTGTGGCTTTACCAGCTTTTTTGTCTTCTGTACACAGTACACACAAATTAGTAGAAAAAATTCTTGCACCATCTTTAGGCTCTTTTGATGTAGCATATCTGGCTGAGGCCAAAACCACATGGGGACTGGCTTGTCCAAATACTGAGTTCCCAAAAATTTTGTCATCTCAGAAACAGTGGGATCGGCCCCTATGCGAGCTAGCACGGAAAGATCTTTTAAGTACGTGCCCTAGTATCGCAGATCGTGCTCGTATTCTCGCTGTTTCTGTGTGGGAATCAGGTCTTTGGTTACAAGCCATTCCTTCTTACAAAACTGGTAGCCTTATAGATCCTTCCGCTTTTCGTCTCTCTATTAGCTTACGCTTGGGTGCAAGGTGTTGTGTTGCACATCACTGCCAGTGTGGTACTGCAGTTGACCAACTCGGTCACCATGGCCTCTCCTGCTCCCGAAGTGCTGGGTGAATTTCCCGCCACGCCAGCCTTAACGATATCATTCGCCGGGCTTTTACCAGCGCCAACGTTCCAGCTGTTCTCGAACCGAACGCTCTGATGCGTGACGATGGTAAAAGACCTGACGACATGACTCTGGTTCCATGGAAGTTAGGACGGCCCTTAGTGTGGGACGCTACATGCGTAGACACTTTAGCGCCGTCACACCTTTCTGAAACCCACGTGAGGGCTGGCGCCGCGGCTACTTCGGCAGAGCAACTCAAGCGGCGCAAATATGTTAACCTCGGTATGGGTTACATATTTGAGCCGTTTGGTGTAGAGACGTTGGGTCCGTGGGGACCGGGAGCTCATCGTATTTTCCAAAATTTATCAGAGCGCTTGGTCGATGCGACGCGTGATCAAAATGCTGGCACCTATTTGGCTCAAAGAATAAGCATTGCAATTCAACGGCGCAATGCTGCCAGCATGCTGGGCACGCTGCCAACTGATAGTGGGCTTGAGCATTTGGACTCCCTATGAGTCCAAATGCTTTTACTGTAGTAGCTGTAGTATTGTAGTAGCTGTAGTGTTGTATATAGCTAGTAGTATTTGTTTAATAAAGGCAGATCGCCAGAAAAAAAAAAGTATATTAAATTGTATAACAGACCTTACGAAGTGATCAGTGAAAATGAGCTTAATGTTTCCTTGAAAATAAGTAACAAAATTGAAACGGTCCCTAAAAATAGGACAAAACCTTATGGTACCTATAGTAAGTATGTCTGATATCGAATGCCATGTACCTAAGTTGCCTTATCTATCTTATAAGATAGTAAAGCAGCAATATAGGGTCCTAAAAACGAGCTTATAATTTAAAAGTGAAAACAATATTTTGATAACAAAAATGGAACCGACTTCTATTAGGTACTGAAAAGTGTGAAAGACTTGTCAAAGTTGGTACCGTGTCAGTTCAAAAGTATGATCTCAATATTATGCTCATGGTACAGACTTCGATAAGTTATTTCACTCTTATAAACCAGTTCTGTTTTGATGAAAAATAATATTAGTGCTGTTTGCGGCCTATTTTTAAATGCATTATACTTTGGCATATTTTTTTCCCTTTGACACCACATCTGTATTTCTGTGTTTACTATGTAACCATGACCAAACCAAAAAGAGACGCGACCGACGAGCATGTATATGCTCGTCGGTCGCGTCTCTTTCTGGTTTGCGCTCCTTATTGCGCCCCTTAAACCCGACTACACCAAAAGTCTATGGCTTGCCAAAAATCCACAAACCACACAGGCCTCTTCGTCCTATTGTTAGCCAAATAGACTCACCTACGTACAAGACTGCCCGATTCCTCTCAGATATGTTACTACCATTCACGGGCAAAACGAATAGTTATGTGAAAGACTCCACCCATTTTATACAACTACTGGAGGATGTACGACTAGGTGAAGAAGAACAGATGGTGAGCTTCGATGTTGTATCGTTATCAGGGTCGCCAACCATACGAGGTTTCTCGTACAGTTACGAGATTTCTGGTCATCCGTACGATCTACGAGGACAATATTATCCTCGTACAATTATGTACGAGATTTTGAATTATGAAACTTTAATTAATAATTTTCATTTATGTCAACATGTTCCATAGACCCTGATATCGCCTCACTCGGATTCAATCAATTTCATTATAAAGAAATTTGCCAAAAATTAACCGTATTTGTTTGACAATTCACCTTCAATAGATTGCAACAAAGACAGAATACGGTGTAGGTATGGATGCTACCTCTACCCTCCATAGTTATAAGTAGTAATCTTTGGTCATAGGTACTCATAGTCTGTGACACAACCTACAAAGTATACATAGGTACTTACATGTAAGTACCTATGTATACTTTGTAGGTTGTGTAGGTTGTATGTTTAAGCAAAATATTTTGTTATTTTACATACACAATGAAGAAGATTTAATGTTTAATATATAGTAATGTTTTATTTGTAACACACTTTCAAAAGAAGCATTATCTGTGTTAAACGTCTTTGAAATGTTTTTTTCTTTGTTTTATCACATTTTATACATAATATGAGTATTGAGTATGTACGGAGTTCGAAAGCTATAACACAAGATTTTTATCTGCTACTGTACGAGGAAAAAAAATCAAAGGTTGGCAACCCTGATCGTTATTCACAAATATACCCATAGAGGACACTACTAACATTATATCTGAATTAATAGGATGCATACCTATACCTATCGAGTATATGAACTTAATACGATACCTACACTCTGTCGAGTGGATACCTACTTTGCGTGGAAAGGGGATTTTTACTTGCAAATCGACGGCATAGCGATCGGGGTCTCCTCTAGCTCCTGTAGTCTCTAATATCTTTATGAAGTAGATTGAAGTAATGGTAACAATAAACACTTCATATAAGCCACGACACTGGTGGCGCTATGTTGACGACGTGTTTGCCATTGTGCAAAGAAACGAAGTGGAATCGTTGTTAGAACACCTGGACAGCGTTTACCCAAAAATTGCTTTTACGGTAGAACGGGAAAAAGAAGGAGCCCTGCCTTTTCTGGATATGTTGGTAAGACGCGACTCAGTCGGCCATTTATCGCACTCAATATATCGCAAACCAACACACACAAATAGGTATCTCAGAGCGGATTCTCACCACCACCCAGCGCATCTAGCCTCAGTACCACGGACGCTTATAAACAGAGCATTAGGAATATGCGATCCTGAGTACCTGGATACTGAGCTACACCATATTAAAGGTGTTCAGTCGTCTTCTTCTTCGCGCAGAATATGTGTTCCGCACGGACGCGGTATCGGGCATTGAGAGCCCCTGCCCGCGGTAGTCCTGCGCCGACTGTTAATTGAGCAGTCGGGTCGTGGGGGTGTGATGTCAGTGTTGTACTGGCATCCTCTTCATGTTTGAGGTGTATGGTCATATCCGGGTTCTTCTGTCTCCCTAGTCAACCTCAGCCCACCGGGTGAATCCCTCTTCCGGGAAGCCCAGTGAGCGAGTCGTTCGGGAGACGAGAGAAGGGCGCGCCCTAGCCGGCCCTGTAGCCGGGGCGTCGCGGCAGCGCTGTGGGTTCAGTTAGTGCTTCCTAGCGGCAGGAAAGGAGCTTGCCCACCCCCGCTAGTACTAGCGGGATAGGGTCGGCTCCCTCCCTGAGCGCCTGGAGCACATCCTGGAGGATGCAGAGGGCGGACTCGATGATCTCGAGTTCCGCCGCCGTCCTTGTCGTCTTCTTTGTTGTTGTCTCGCTCTCGCGTGGGAGCGAGACAAAAGTTGGTGGCTTTCTAGTGCGCGCTGGAAGCTCACGTGGCGTGGTTTCCGCGCGTTTGGATTGGGCGGCTGAAGTTTGGGCGGGCGGTTGAGCGTTGCTCTGCCGCGAGGCCCTCTTCTTCTTCTTCTTTTTCTTTTTCTTCTTAGTCCCTTCCAGGCCGGCACCGCGGGCTGGCGGAGCGTTGGCGGCGGCCGTGAGGGATGTGTTGGTTCTCTTGGTCTTGGCTACGGCTGTCTGTGAGGGCGCGGTTGCGCGCTCACATGTGGTTGCTATCTTGGTTGTGGTGGTGGTGACTGCTGTTGTGCCCGCGCGCCGGTTCCGCGCCTCCTCGCGGAACACAGCGCAGCGGGGGTTATTTGCGGTATGCGCGCCGCCACAATTTGCGCATGTCGCCGGTTCGTCTAGGGGTCTGGGGCAGTCGCGCGCGAAGTGCTCGCCCCCGCACCGCACGCACGCCTGCCGTCGAAAGCAGTTGTGGGAGGAGTGCCTAAATGCCTGGCATCTGTGGCATTGTGCTGGGCCCCTCCTCCCACGCCAGTGTTCAAGCTTCACCCCAGGCATGCACAGCAGCTCGTCCACTTCATATATGCCTGGGGTAAGGCCGGCCGTCCTCTTCATTTGTGCAAAGAAGATGCAGCCTGGCCTGCCTCTTCTTGCGGCAATCTTTTTAACGTGCTCGGGTTCAAAACCGAGCTCCGTAAGGTCCGTCTTGATGTCCTCCGGTTTGGTGTCTACTGGAAGACCTCTGATGGCGATCTTTAGGCTTCGCTCCTTGGGTAAGGAGTACGAGAACCAAGTCAGCCGGTCCTCCTCGTCCAGGTTGCTGAGGTAGGATTGGATGGCTCGGTACTCGTCTCCGTCTGATGGGGTGAAACGCACGCCCTTGTTATAAGGGCGTACGGACGGTGGTCTTCCCAGCTTCGCCTTCAGCGCCCGGAGGTGTTTGGTGCTGTTGACGAAGCTTTCCACGATTATAGGCGGGTACCTCTCCTTCTTTGTCGCGTCCGGTGGGTTGGCGGCGTTGGTCGCCGCTGTGGTGGCAGTCAGTGTGGTGTCCGCCCACTCGTTCGATGCCTGCTCGGGTGGGCGGGGACTGGCTACATATGTGGTCTTTGGTGCTGTGGCCGACGCGGGAACGTGTGCGGCCGTGGTTACGGCGGCGTAGGTCCGTTGCGTCGGGCCGGTGGTAGCAGTTGGGGTCGGGGCCGCAGCGCAGCGGGGGTCGCGGGGATGGGGCGTGGGCGGCTCAGTGCCAGAGGCACGAGCGCACGCACGTTTGTTTTCTTCCTCGGCGTCCTCCTCGCTACGCTTGCGGCGCAGGCCCGGGACCGGGTGTTCATGGGGGATTGGCTCTGGTGGCGGGGATGGTGAATCTTGCGAGATTAGAGATATCACTGGTACAAATTTTGTCATCTCAGAAACAGTGGGATCGGCCCCTATGCGAGCTAGCACGGAAAGATCTTTTAAGTACGTGCCCTAGTATCGCAGATCGTGCTCGTATTCTCGCTGTTTCTGTGTGGGAATCAGGTCTTTGGTTACAAGCCATTCCTTCTTACAAAACTGGTAGCCTTATAGATCCTTCCGCTTTTCGTCTCTCTATTAGCTTACGCTTGGGTGCAAGGTGTTGTGTTGCACATCACTGCCAGTGTGGTACTGCAGTTGACCAACTCGGTCACCATGGCCTCTCCTGCTCCCGAAGTGCTGGGTGAATTTCCCGCCACGCCAGCCTTAACGATATCATTCGCCGGGCTTTTACCAGCGCCAATGTTCCAGCTGTTCTCGAACCGAACGCTCTGATGCGTGACGATGGTAAAAGACCTGACGACATGACTCTGGTTCCATGGAAGTTAGGACGGCCCTTAGTGTGGGACGCTACATGCGTAGACACTTTAGCGCCGTCACACCTTTCTGAAACCCACGTGAGGGCTGGCGCCGCGGCTACTTCGGCAGAGCAACTCAAGCGGCGCAAATATGTTAACCTCGGTATGGGTTACATATTTGAGCCGTTTGGTGTAGAGACGTTGGGTCCGTGGGGACCGGGAGCTCATCGTATTTTCCAAAATTTATCAGAGCGCTTGGTCGATGCGACGCGTGATCAAAATGCTGGCACCTATTTGGCTCAAAGAATAAGCATTGCAATTCAACGGCGCAATGCTGCCAGCATGCTGGGCACGCTGCCAACTGATAGTGGGCTTGAGCATTTGGACTCCCTATGAGTCCAAATGCTTTTACTGTAGTAGCTGTAGTATTGTAGTAGCTGTAGTGTTGTATATAGCTAGTAGTATTTGTTTAATAAAGGCAGATCGCCAGAAAAAAAAAAGTATATTAAATTGTATAACAGACCTTACGAAGTGATCAGTGAAAATGAGCTTAATGTTTCCTTGAAAATAAGTAACAAAATTGAAACGGTCCCTAAAAATAGGACAAAACCTTATGGTACCTATAGTAAGTATGTCTGATATCGAATGCCATGTACCTAAGTTGCCTTATCTATCTTATAAGATAGTAAAGCAGCAATATAGGGTCCTAAAAACGAGCTTATAATTTAAAAGTGAAAACAATATTTTGATAACAAAAATGGAACCGACTTCTATTAGGTACTGAAAAGTGTGAAAGACTTGTCAAAGTTGGTACCGTGTCAGTTCAAAAGTATGATCTCAATATTATGCTCATGGTACAGACTTCGATAAGTTATTTCACTCTTATAAACCAGTTCTGTTTTGATGAAAAATAATATTAGTGCTGTTTGCGGCCTATTTTTAAATGCATTATACTTTGGCATATTTTTTTCCCTTTGACACCACATCTGTATTTCTGTGTTTACTATGTAACCATGACCAAACCAAAAAGAGACGCGACCGACGAGCATGTATATGCTCGTCGGTCGCGTCTCTTTCTGGTTTGCGCTCCTTATTGCGCCCCTTAAACCCGACTACACCAAAAGTCTATGGCTTGCCAAAAATCCACAAACCACACAGGCCTCTTCGTCCTATTGTTAGCCAAATAGACTCACCTACGTACAAGACTGCCCGATTCCTCTCAGATATGTTACTACCATTCACGGGCAAAACGAATAGTTATGTGAAAGACTCCACCCATTTTATACAACTACTGGAGGATGTACGACTAGGTGAAGAAGAACAGATGGTGAGCTTCGATGTTGTATCGTTATCAGGGTCGCCAACCATACGAGGTTTCTCGTACAGTTACGAGATTTCTGGTCATCCGTACGATCTACGAGGACAATATTATCCTCGTACAATTATGTACGAGATTTTGAATTATGAAACTTTAATTAATAATTTTCATTTATGTCAACATGTTCCATAGACCCTGATATCGCCTCACTCGGATTCAATCAATTTCATTATAAAGAAATTTGCCAAAAATTAACCGTATTTGTTTGACAATTCACCTTCAATAGATTGCAACAAAGACAGAATACGGTGTAGGTATGGATGCTACCTCTACCCTCCATAGTTATAAGTAGTAATCTTTGGTCATAGGTACTCATAGTCTGTGACACAACCTACAAAGTATACATAGGTACTTACATGTAAGTACCTATGTATACTTTGTAGGTTGTGTAGGTTGTATGTTTAAGCAAAATATTTTGTTATTTTACATACACAATGAAGAAGATTTAATGTTTAATATATAGTAATGTTTTATTTGTAACACACTTTCAAAAGAAGCATTATCTGTGTTAAACGTCTTTGAAATGTTTTTTTCTTTGTTTTATCACATTTTATACATAATATGAGTATTGAGTATGTACGGAGTTCGAAAGCTATAACACAAGATTTTTATCTGCTACTGTACGAGGAAAAAAAATCAAAGGTTGGCAACCCTGATCGTTATTCACAAATATACCCATAGAGGACACTACTAACATTATATCTGAATTAATAGGATGCATACCTATACCTATCGAGTATATGAACTTAATACGATACCTACACTCTGTCGAGTGGATACCTACTTTGCGTGGAAAGGGGATTTTTACTTGCAAATCGACGGCATAGCGATCGGGGTCTCCTCTAGCTCCTGTAGTCTCTAATATCTTTATGAAGTAGATTGAAGTAATGGTAACAATAAACACTTCATATAAGCCACGACACTGGTGGCGCTATGTTGACGACGTGTTTGCCATTGTGCAAAGAAACGAAGTGGAATCGTTGTTAGAACACCTGGACAGCGTTTACCCAAAAATTGCTTTTACGGTAGAACGGGAAAAAGAAGGAGCCCTGCCTTTTCTGGATATGTTGGTAAGACGCGACTCAGTCGGCCATTTATCGCACTCAATATATCGCAAACCAACACACACAAATAGGTATCTCAGAGCGGATTCTCACCACCACCCAGCGCATCTAGCCTCAGTACCACGGACGCTTATAAACAGAGCATTAGGAATATGCGATCCTGAGTACCTGGATACTGAGCTACACCATATTAAAGGTGTTCAGTCGTCTTCTTCTTCGCGCAGAATATGTGTTCCGCACGGACGCGGTATCGGGCATTGAGAGCCCCTGCCCGCGGTAGTCCTGCGCCGACTGTTAATTGAGCAGTCGGGTCGTGGGGGTGTGATGTCAGTGTTGTACTGGCATCCTCTTCATGTTTGAGGTGTATGGTCATATCCGGGTTCTTCTGTCTCCCTAGTCAACCTCAGCCCACCGGGTGAATCCCTCTTCCGGGAAGCCCAGTGAGCGAGTCGTTCGGGAGACGAGAGAAGGGCGCGCCCTAGCCGGCCCTGTAGCCGGGGCGTCGCGGCAGCGCTGTGGGTTCAGTTAGTGCTTCCTAGCGGCAGGAAAGGAGCTTGCCCACCCCCGCTAGTACTAGCGGGATAGGGTCGGCTCCCTCCCTGAGCGCCTGGAGCACATCCTGGAGGATGCAGAGGGCGGACTCGATGATCTCGAGTTCCGCCGCCGTCCTTGTCGTCTTCTTTGTTGTTGTCTCGCTCTCGCGTGGGAGCGAGACAAAAGTTGGTGGCTTTCTAGTGCGCGCTGGAAGCTCACGTGGCGTGGTTTCCGCGCGTTTGGATTGGGCGGCTGAAGTTTGGGCGGGCGGTTGAGCGTTGCTCTGCCGCGAGGCCCTCTTCTTCTTCTTCTTTTTCTTTTTCTTCTTAGTCCCTTCCAGGCCGGCACCGCGGGCTGGCGGAGCGTTGGCGGCGGCCGTGAGGGATGTGTTGGTTCTCTTGGTCTTGGCTACGGCTGTCTGTGAGGGCGCGGTTGCGCGCTCACATGTGGTTGCTATCTTGGTTGTGGTGGTGGTGACTGCTGTTGTGCCCGCGCGCCGGTTCCGCGCCTCCTCGCGGAACACAGCGCAGCGGGGGTTATTTGCGGTATGCGCGCCGCCACAATTTGCGCATGTCGCCGGTTCGTCTAGGGGTCTGGGGCAGTCGCGCGCGAAGTGCTCGCCCCCGCACCGCACGCACGCCTGCCGTCGAAAGCAGTTGTGGGAGGAGTGCCTAAATGCCTGGCATCTGTGGCATTGTGCTGGGCCCCTCCTCCCACGCCAGTGTTCAAGCTTCACCCCAGGCATGCACAGCAGCTCGTCCACTTCATATATGCCTGGGGTAAGGCCGGCCGTCCTCTTCATTTGTGCAAAGAAGATGCAGCCTGGCCTGCCTCTTCTTGCGGCAATCTTTTTAACGTGCTCGGGTTCAAAACCGAGCTCCGTAAGGTCCGTCTTGATGTCCTCCGGTTTGGTGTCTACTGGAAGACCTCTGATGGCGATCTTTAGGCTTCGCTCCTTGGGTAAGGAGTACGAGAACCAAGTCAGCCGGTCCTCCTCGTCCAGGTTGCTGAGGTAGGATTGGATGGCTCGGTACTCGTCTCCGTCTGATGGGGTGAAACGCACGCCCTTGTTATAAGGGCGTACGGACGGTGGTCTTCCCAGCTTCGCCTTCAGCGCCCGGAGGTGTTTGGTGCTGTTGACGAAGCTTTCCACGATTATAGGCGGGTACCTCTCCTTCTTTGTCGCGTCCGGTGGGTTGGCGGCGTTGGTCGCCGCTGTGGTGGCAGTCAGTGTGGTGTCCGCCCACTCGTTCGATGCCTGCTCGGGTGGGCGGGGACTGGCTACATATGTGGTCTTTGGTGCTGTGGCCGACGCGGGAACGTGTGCGGCCGTGGTTACGGCGGCGTAGGTCCGTTGCGTCGGGCCGGTGGTAGCAGTTGGGGTCGGGGCCGCAGCGCAGCGGGGGTCGCGGGGATGGGGCGTGGGCGGCTCAGTGCCAGAGGCACGAGCGCACGCACGTTTGTTTTCTTCCTCGGCGTCCTCCTCGCTACGCTTGCGGCGCAGGCCCGGGACCGGGTGTTCATGGGGGATTGGCTCTGGTGGCGGGGATGGTGAATCTTGCGAGATTAGAGATATCACTGGTACATCGTCGTCCAGTGGCTCAACTCGCCACTGTTGCAACTCCCGACGGGCGGCTTCTGCGGTGCTTTGCACCGATAGTCGAAATTTGCGGAAGCTTTCGGCTTCCGAGTCAGCGGCATCAATTGGGACCCTCCGTTTGGACAGAGATCTGTCGCGCGCGGAGGGTTTCGATGAGCGTGGCTTCCTGGGTGCGTCGGGGCACTCGCTGCTGGATGCAGCGTGCACCTGGCGCTTCCCTGAGCTCATGTTGTTGCACTGCGTCGCGTGAATTCAAAAACTAGCGGGCTAGTTTGGCTGTCTTTGAGCGTAGGCGGTCTCCGCCCTCTACATAGAGGGGTGAAGTTCGGAGGGCGTTTTCAACAAAACGCCCCCGAGTTCCGCGGTAAACTTTGGTGGAATTCCGTACGCGATTATAGGACTCTAGCGCAGAGCAAGACTTTCCATTTTAAAGGTGTTCTACAAAGCCATTGCTTTATATGTTTACAAGTGGAGGCACAGTTGGCGTGTTGCGAACGCGTCGTCCAAGACATGCCCAGCATCAGTGGAAATAGCGGCAGCATACCTTCCATATACTTATAAAAGGAATTACGGATAAAATTGGAAACTTGTTACGCCGAAGGTACAGCATCAAGACAATATTCCGCTCCCTAAGACAACTCAGACAGCTACTTCGCTCTCCCAAAGATAGAGACCCATTGGGAGTCCCCGGTGTCTACATAATTCCCTGCGACTGTGGTAAATGTTACGTCGGAGAAACACGCAGGAACGTTTCCACTAGACTCACAGAGCACATACGCTCCATGAAGAACCAGGACATAAACAGCTCAGCCGTGACAGAACATTCTCTGCTATCTGCAGGACACTACATCCGCTTCGACAAAACTCGGGTCTTGTCGAGAGAAAAGTTCTTCGTGCCTCGCAAGATCCGAGAATCTATTGAAATTAGTAGGCGTAACTTTAATAGACACAGAGGATGGTTCTTGTCACCTACTTGGAAGCCGTGTCTTCATGGAACTGATCTGGATGCTAAGGATGGGTCTAGTGGAGATTCAGTGAGCTCTTTTTGCTGGGACGTGCCCCATGCCAGCCGGGATTTCACTAGCGATGAAGAGGACTCACATCAGAACTCGCCGACACGACCAACTGCAACCCACCCCTCGCACTAACCTATGACATCACGCGCGCTACGAGCTGCCGCCCGCAGTGCTAAGCGAGACGACAACGCGGGCGTCCCGAGCTCTCCTTGAAAAAGACCACCGAATGTGGTTGAAACTATAGTCGGAGCTATCTGACTTATTCTCGTGAGTTATCCCGTATTATTTACTAAAATGAGTGAAAACCACGTTAGTTTTTATAATAAAAAAATAAATTACCAAAAAATGGATCC
Organism: Plagodis pulveraria; assembly: GCA_963890685.1. NCBI lineage: Eukaryota > Metazoa > Arthropoda > Insecta > Lepidoptera > Geometridae > Plagodis > Plagodis pulveraria. Next base: position 6,095,526 of record OY982973.1, on the reverse strand, counting down.
AACTTCAACACTCAAATGTGTGCTTCTTCAACAATCACAAATCTGAGTGTTAAAGTTGGTACCATTTTTTGGTTATTTTTATTTCATTCTATTTAGTGACCCTTGCTACTTATCTTATGGGATTGATTGTCATTCACTGTCAATTACTATATTTATATCAAGATATTAAGAAGAAGAAGAAAATATTTTTCAGTTATTGGAGTGTATCTCAAAAACGGTTTGACCGATTTTGATTTCACGCATCAGCTGTCAAATAAAATAGAATCATCAATATCGGCTCCCCCAGTCAAAAGTTCTGAGGTAGCTAACATAAAAATAAATACAGTGGAATTGAGTACCTCCTCCTTTTTTTGAAGTCGGTCAACAAGCTGGGTTAAAACATATAAGCAATATACTAACAATACCTATAATGTCGAGAAAAAATATATTCAAATTCAATTACATTATGTATATTAGGAGGAATAAAGTGAGTAGGTACCTAGTATACCAATACCAATACCCACAAAACTTAACAGTCTGCTGATTATGTCAGATAAAACGTTAAATAACTAACGAACAGATAAACAGCCTTCCATGGCCAGTTAAATTAAGCCTAAGTAAGTTCAGCTAAGTTTATCTTATAGGTGAGTGTTCTGAACGTATTTTCACAAGTTATTGAGCCAATAGCGTTAAACGAATAGCTAAACAACAACTAAAAACACTCAGATATCCAGCACATTGACGACATCCTATCTATTAATATTGTAGAAAATAAGTAATGTTTAGCAATAGCCTTTATTATTTTTGTGAATAGATATTAAGTAGCACTTAAACATTATTAGTTAGGTAACAAGAAAAAAGGTTACCTAACTTATTTAACCTTAGGTTTTAATTACAACTAGTTACATACGTACCTACCTATACATAGGTTTAATAAAAAGGTAACCTGGATAACAACAAACAACATATAGAAATCAGAAAAGCTAAATTTAGCATACCTTGTCGTTGTAGGTACCTATGTGCAGGTTGGATTAATAAACACCTACCTACACAAAGTAAAAAAACTTGTTTTATATGCATCACTCAGAACATAATGTGTTTTTAATCAGTTTAAACGCTTATTTTACACATACAATTTTACTTCAAGGAATACACAAGAAGTCATTTGATATATTATGTAAATAATAATAATAGATAAATAGGGCATTTGAAGTGGAACAAAAGAAAAATATGCGACAAAGCCGCGACTTTATGAAGCTAATTACCCTAAAGCGATTTACCTCATTATCACACGACTTCTTATAAATTTCCTGTTACTAATGTTATATAATTACTTGTCGTCTTTGAGGAACACCCAAATTGAGTATTGACAATTTTATACATTTTATTTGAATCATCACTTTGTATGCCACTGTCACAACAATACACTGATATATCTGAGTAATTTGTACACAATTCATTTGGCCACAAAAATAGTCACGGACTGAAATAACCCATCAAAGTGACTTTAGTACACAGTAGGTGTGGAATAAATGCCGCTGAAGATCACAGTCATCGTCGACTTTTCCATAATAAAGTAAACAAAAGGACGGTTGCAATAAAACGCCGGTGCCGAAATCCTGTCAGTAAACGTAGCACTGCTCACAGCAGATGCTATAGTCCCAGATTCCGTGACCTCTATATCAGCTTTGTGAACTATTGCCGATACAAAAATGTTGTCGTTCGCTAAGATGTCATAAACACCCATTTTGTTTAATGGCTTGTTCAATACTAGATTTGTGCTGATCTGAAATCTAGGTATCTTCACGTCAATGTCTTCTAGGCCATATTGACTTTCATCATATTTCAACTGATCAAACATGTCTTTTAAAGTAAATGAAGCTAATGTTTTGAATATTTCGGAGATTTTCTGATTTGGATATGGCAGGACGATGACCATTGAATACTCCTTGTTTGTTCCATAAGGCAGTTCCAGTACAAAAGACTTGAGAGCTTTGATGTAGGAGAAAGGAAACTGGCCTCTTTGATACATCATGTTAACACTTCCTACAACTACTTTCTGCGCATTATAAAATGGCTCCAAAACTGTATCTGACACGTTGAATGGTGAAGACCATAATCCTTTGAAAGATATCACGTTGGTTAAAATCATCCTGGATTGTCTAAAGTCGTCAGAACGGAGTAAATTAGAGACTCTTCCTCCAGATTTCTCAATGTAGGTGTTTGCGATTCGAGTAGAGTTTGGGTCATCGAAATTCAAAACTTTAATTGAAGCGGTGAAGTCATTTTGCAGCAAGCTCCTGATTTGGGGAAAAACGGTGAAGTCGTTATCTAGAAACACGAAGTTTTTACTCCTTAAACGCACTTCACTTGAGGGTGGTGGTGATAACACAACGCTGGTCAAATCTTTGTAGTCTTGCACTAAAGTTTTAGGGTTTTTGGGAAGAATAAACGCCCTTGCTAATTGACTATAGCTGTTGCCAGTTGCTCCCAAAGCCACTCCCGTCATTAGAGTCCAAACCCCAAAAGGTGAAATCACAACATGTTTATTTGTTTCCGATTGCGTGTGATACAATAACTCAATACTAAAGTTTCCTGGCCGCTCATTAAAATCCACTGCACACAAACACGAACCGACGAAACATGAAACCAGACCGATGGATAACATTGTGCCCTCGACCGTGTCACTTAAAGTACTGAATGATCGAGATGGGTCAAGTATGGATGGAGAAGTTGGAAACTGGTATTCGTCATGTTGTAAATTGTAAAGCACGAGCTTCACGCAACTCAAAACAGCATTTTGGAATTTAGCGTTTACGCAGAAACTTGTATAACTTGATAATATAGGTACTGGTTTTACCAGTTTGCTTAGCGCGTATTTATCTACTAATGGTAGTTAACGTAGATATAGTATAATCCTGAGCATAGGGGAGAGAAGTGGAATTGCATTTGTTAGTACTAGTTGAGTCCCTTGAATAGGGTACTGCAGTGGAATAGTGAGTGTTGAACAGTCCACTGGGGGACTGAAATAGGGGATCATAGTGGAATGAGTGTTTACTTATACTTTGTCAAAGTAATAATATTGGACAAAAGCTTTGACCACTATCTCACCTGATGGTAGGTGGTGATGTGGTAGAAGATGCTGTTCAGGCTAACCTAAAAACATTGGCTCGCAGCAATTAGGGCAACTGCCCCTTCCTGGATGCCTATTGCCTAGTTCTGATATCCATCATGGTGTTAGTTAAATTGTTTTTCTTATTAATTGAGCCGAAAATACTGAGGAATTAATAAAATCAGCTCATGAAATAGCTGAATATTAAAATAAAAGCAGTGTCTTCCAAGGACTGCGGGCATCCATCGATAGGTAAAGGGCAAAGCATCTAGCGAGCTTTGTTGAGTGAGTATTTTCTACAAATTCATATATTGTATTAGAATGAAGGTTGTTCAAAGTTCTTTATAATAATAATAATAAAAAGTGTGCCGTGTACAGTGAAGCAGTGATGGCTCAGTGGCATTGGCTATGGACTGCCGTGCAGCAAGTCCATGGTTTGAATCCCATGGTGGAAGGGCATTTTGTGAATACCCGCCTTGCTAGCGACCACCCTCATGTAGAAAATTTGTCGCCAAGCACCTAACAGTGTGTTCCGGCAGCAGTCCTTGAGAGCCAGAAAAATTACAGGCTAATGAGAACTAACAACTGGACGTCTCAGTGTGACGGGCACAGTGCAATTCGTCGTTGACGAAATGCGTCTGTTATAGGCAGAGGTTATTCCACTTAACAGCAGGTGGGCCTCGGGCTTGCACCATCACAATAACATAAAAAAAAAAATACAAGCTTACTTATTAAGAAGTGTGCAACATTGGTTAAATATTTACCTAAGTACCCTGAATTCTAGTCTAATTTGGTTATATTATAATGTTCATTTATATTCCATTGAATAATAATTTAAAAAATATTCTGTAAAATTAGTGATCCCACACGCTAAACATATATAAATTTAGTGTCACGAAAGATTTAAATTGAATAATAATTAATAGATTATATAAGATCAAATAATGTCATTTGATTACACATAACGGCAGATTGTTGATTTTTATTTATTTATGAATAAAATATTATTCCAAGCTGTAGAAAATAGTTAAGTAATACTTAGGAAAGCATTTAGAATTTATATTTTTGTCTAAATTTAGTCTTATTCAGTATATTTATGTCTTTATGTATTTTACTATACATATTTATTGCCATAACAAAAACATTATTCTTGGACACTAACTTAACCATATATAAATTAAGTGTCACGAAAGATTTAAATTGAAAAATATAGGTTTGATTGAAGTTCCGCAAAAATATTTTTTAGTACTCCGTCCATATACGAGTATAAGGTGCCAAATCTGAAATATTTTGTGAAGAATGCTGACTCAAAAATATTGAATTAGAAATTCATAACTTTTCATAATTCATAAAGAAATTAATAAAGAAAAATTCTGAAAATTTCGGTACATAATGCACCATTTCCTATATCGATATACCAATAGTTACTAAAAACATCGAAAAAAGGCAGATTTTTCAGTAAATATTTTTTGACTCCGGTTGGTCGATAGGACACTGATGATATCTTGAAATCGGTGATATCTTGAAAAGCGAGGCCGGACCGGCACTTGGCCGATTTTTTATAATTCTTTGATTACCTGTAAGAAATTCCTGATTTTCCCCTCAATGAAATCAGATCCTGGGTACGCCCATGGTTGAACTCTTGTACCACGCAAACGTTACTGACGCTGAACGTAGTGACCACTAATTCAAGAGATGGCGTTGACTGTCCAACTGTGAATAATTTGCTTTTTTAATTCTTAGCGTAGACATATCTTTACATTGTAATCATTGATGGACTTAGTAAGTATATTTATTGGTAATTGAGGCACACATTGTACTAACGCACATTGTCGCAGGTAAGTACAGTTACGTTTTACACAAAAGAACTTTTGTCGTAATTAGGTGGGTAGGTTTATGCTTATAGTTCTGTATTCAATGGTTTGTGGTCTTCGTATAGAAATAAACCAGACGAAGTGCGAGCTTCATTTGCACACTGAGGTTTTTGTACACGCACACAATGTGACAATATGTAGTTCTTAGGTACATACTTGCAAGAAAATAATAAATCAACTGCAAAAATGGTTGTCATTACAAATACAATGTATATTTTGTAATGACAACAATGTGTGAAGTGCGGTTCAGATCGGGCTTATATCCATTTTTAAATATCGCAATACATTTCTTATCGGAGTTCTTGGTATTTGTAAATAGATAAGGACCATCATTCTTTAACCATGATTAATTGTACGTAATGCAGCAAAATATTCCCAAAAAATAAGGAAAATACAGGCAACATTTTTTTTTTTATTAAATAGTGTATGTTGGGTAGCGAAGTTAACTTAGCTGTTCTTAACCGATCAGCAAATTTAGGCAACGTCGCCCGCGGTCATGAGTTGGATGGGTGACCGCTGAGTGAGATGAGTGACATTACTACTGAGCGCTTCCGTGCTTCGGAGGGCACGTTAAGCCGTCGGTCCCAGTTGTCGTCTTAGAATGGCAGTCCTTATAGCATGGTTGTAGGGCATTTTGCGAATGCCCGCCTGGCTAGCTATCACCCTCAAGTAGAAAATCTGTCGCCAAGCACCTAACGGTGTGTTCCGGCATCTGTTCTTGAGAGCCAGTAATTCTAGTTTAGCCTGAACACAACCTTCGACCTCATCATCACTTGCCATCAGGTGAGATAGTGGACAACGGCTAACCTATCAAGCATAAAAAACATGGACGGTGCTCTATATAACAATGAAGCCGTCACCTCATTCAACGACTATTTTGTAGAACAGTGGTTAGAAAACGCTACTATACAGTTTATCTGGAATGTGCATGGAGCTCGGTACAGGACTAATAATTTAGCAGAAGCATAGCATAAACGCTTAAACAACAAAATGGGTAAGAGAAAACCTAAATTGTTTCCGTTTCTGAATGTATTGAAAAAATAAGGCTGTATATATGGATTGGAAACAAAAAAAACTGTGTTAATATACCACTAAATGTGAGAGCACGTCGATCGATTGCCTATGACAAAGAATTAAAAAAAATTTTAGATAGTTATTATAAGATGTCCCTAGCTGAAATCCTTCAAAAAAATTGTCTTTTGCAGCTTTTCAGAAAATTTTAATAAATTAGTGCTTACAGCTTAATAGTGCAATTATTAAGATGTGATTTAATAAAACGTATGCTGCATTATATACAAATCTTTGCTTTGTTTTTAAATTAGGCGTTTTTTTAGTATAACTGTGATTGTTGATGTAATTAATATTGAAGAGTACCTTTATTTTTAGAAAAAATATTTAGTTTATTGTTATTTTTTTGGATGTAGACTTAAGCATCATATGGCAGAATCGAATTTTCATTTTCAATTTTGCATTTAAAACTGATCATATTGTCTATTTAGTAATTATTTTTTACTGTGATTTTGAATTTCAAACAAATTATATGGTCTATATTAATTTTATATTTTTTTACTGTGTTTTTAATTCGACGATACTCGGGAGTACCAAAAGTATGATATTATTTATTAATCACAGTCATACTTTACTTTATTTTCTTGCAGGTATGTACATAATAACTACATATCGTCACGTTGTGTGCTTGTTCAAATACCTCGGTGTACAAATGAAGCTCGCACTTCGTCTGGTTTATTTCTATACGAAAACCACAAACCATTGAATACAGAACTATTAGCATATACCTATCCACCTACTAACGACAAAAGTTATTTTGTGTAAAACGTAACTGTACTTACCTGCGACAATGTGAGTTAGTACAATGTGTGCCTCAATTACCAATAAAAAACTTACTGAGTCTATCAATGATTACAATGTTAAGATAAGTCTACGCTAAGAATTAAAAAAGCAAATTCTTCACAAATGGACAATCAACGCCATCTCTTGAATTAGTGGTCATTACGTTCAGCCTCTTGTCATAGATAAATGAATTTCTCTATGGTACAAGGGTACGGCTTGGTACCCAGCTTCTGATTTCATTATGGGCAAATCAGGAATTTATTTAGTCAAAGAATTATAAAAAATCGGCCAAGTGCCGGTCCGGCCTCGCTTTTCAAGGTCTCACATATGTGACCTATCGACTAACCGGAATCAATAAATATTTACTGAAAAATCTGCATTTTTTATCGATGTTTTCAGTAACTATTGTTACGTAGATAGAGAAAATGGTGCATTATATACCAAAATTACAGTAAAGATTGAGATAGGCCGCGTATTAAAAATAGTTAAAAATTCACAGCTCCCATTTAGTTACTTTTTAGGTTATAAAAAGGATTCATTATAATATTATGTTCACTACTCATAGTGTTCGCACTCCAGTGCGAAAAAGATTTAGTTTCGACTACCTTCTCATGTATTGGTGCTCCACTGAAAAATAATTGAATTAATTTTTTTTTAAATCAGCATACTTCGTAATGTAATGGAGCCTCCTGAAAAATTATTTCATAATTTTTTGAGTCAGCATTCTTCAAAATGTATTTCAGGTTTTCGATATAGAGGGAGCCATAAAAGTATTTTTTGCCGAACTTCAATCAAATCCTTAAAACATTTTCCGTGAAAGTATAAGCTACTGAATGCCCTGTTATTTGTAGAAGACGCATTGCCAAATAATCTTGTTGGGCTGTATCAAACTTTGGACAGCAAGTTGAAAGTTGAGTTGCCTGAGAAGTATACTTTAAGATGACGTAAGTCATCTCTAAAATTTAAAAAATCACCAAAAAAATGCGCGCCATTTTTGAAAAAAGCAAATGCTGGCTATACATATAAACCTTGCTTTTAATAAGGAGGACAACGAGGAGAACGGGAAAAATCTCAAATAGGACACGTATACCGAGCAAATTTATTTTTCTGACATTGATATATAAATGACATTACCATTGCATTTTATTTGCTGATGACAGAACTGTAATCAAGTCTAAAAAAATTGTAACCAAAAAATGGAACAGACATATAAATTAAATATTTTACTCAAAAAAGGAACCGACTTCAACACTCAAATGTGTGAAATAACTTGTTAAAGTGGGTACCATGATGATTTAAAAGTAACTATTATCACAATATTGTGCGCATGGTACTGACTTCGACAAGTTATTTCACACATTTGAGTGTTGAAGTCTTTAAGTATTTAAATTCTTAAAGTATTTAATTTATTTCACCCATTTTAGTGACCCTTGCTACTTATGGAAACGATTGTCATTCACTGTCAATGACTGATCAAGATAGAAAAATACTTTTCAGTTATTGGAGTGTAACTCAAAAACGGAATAACTGATTTGGATTAAATTTTAATATGACCAAACGGCAATCATCAGTTTTCAAATAAAAAATCAAAATCTGTTCACCCAGTCAAAAGTTCTGAGGTGTACAAACAAAAAAAAATACATACTAATTGAGTACTTCCTCCTTTTTTTTGAAGTCTGTATTAATGAACGACTTAACTTAGATATTAACATTACACTAAATGATTTGATACAATGGCGTAATAAAAATAAATTAAAAATTAACATAGACAAAACTAATGTAATACAATTTCAAACATACCAAGCAAATGAAGACGTATTATATATTCGATTCCAGAAATCACAAGTAGAACAAGTTGTTAAATGTAAGTTTTTAGGTATATTTATTACCATTGACAATAAATGCTCTTCGAAATTTCACATTGATAATGTTTGTTCTAGACTTGACAGATTTCTGTATGCAAAAACACAACAGGTGACTCTAGTTGTCGCCAACATTGATAGAGCGTCTATCGTGCAAAAATGTGTCAGGACTCTGCGGAGACTCAGGGCAATAGCTGTGCTGTGACCCTATATTCAAAGAGTTCAATATCCTTCCATTACTTTGTATGTACATCATGGAAGTTTGTACAGGTTCATCTTAGATTATTTTTCGGACGTCTTAGAAAAACAAATATGACACCTAAATAAACTGTATCTTCCAAGGTATAGGCTACAGTTGTCCAAGAAAAATGCCGTAAATCAAAATTTATAATAAACTACCTAAGGAAATAAAAATACTGAATAAGACTAAATTGAGATAAAAATTAAAATCCTGGTTGTTTACTAACTGTTTCTACAGCTTGGAAGAATATTTTTTAGATAAAAAAAAACATACGTTATATGTGATCAATTGACATTATTTGATTTTATACAATCTATTAATTACTTTTCAATTTAAATCTTTTGTGACATTTAATTTATATTTGTTTATCGTATGGCATCACTATTTTACAGAATTATTTTTATATTATTATTCAATGATATATAAATGAACATTATAATGTAATCAAATTAGACTAGCGTTTAGAATACTAAGGCAAATATTTAACCAATGTTGAACAATTTTTAATTAGGAAGATTATATACGGCACACTTTTTATTATTATTTTTAAGAACTTTGAACAACCTACATTCTAATGCAATAAATGAATATGGAAAAATACTCGCTCAACAAAGCAGCTAGATGATATGCCTTTTACCTATTTTTGGATGCCAACAGTCCTTGGAAGATGCTGCTCTTAATATCAATATTCAGCTATTACATGAGCTGATTTTAATAATTCCTCATTGTCTTTTCGGCTGAATTACAAAGAAAAACAATTTAACTCACACTATGGTGGATATCAGAAGTAGGCAATAGGCATACAAATTCCAGGGAGGGCAGTTGCCCTAATTGCTGCGAGCCAGTGATTTTAGGTTAGCCTGAACAGCACCTTCTACCACACCACCACTTACATTCAGGTGAGATATATATTATTACTTTGACAAAGGCTAGGACTGTCAGGTATACAAAACCTCTTTCTTTAAATTCTACGACCAAAATAGGTTTACTAGTTGTAGATAAAGTAAATCTATGAACCAAAAACTGCTCCAAATTTAGAACGTATATTAGTTGACTCAGTTGGTATACTTATCAAATAAGGAAGACGTAGTACTCATTGACGCACGTTGGTACGTGTTATTAACGAAGTGTTCCAGCACCACTCACCTGGGGAAACCCGTCGCGTCGTAAGCTCAAAAAAGATACGTGATAGGTGTCACAGCATCGTGAGAGCTGGTCACGATTTGATAGTAAAAATCTCTGAGCGGTGATTAGGTGCGTTTTACTTACGTATTTTAAATGAGTCTGCATTTCATACGTAGTTGACGGGATTATATTTAGTATAAAATATTGTTATCCTAGACAAGGAAGATATGTGAAAGGGCGTATTATGCTGTACAAGTTGTCCGATTCTCGTTCTATACATAATTACTTACTTGTAACGTACGTATTTTCCCGTGAGGTGCCGGGCTAAGATTGCACTGCTATCTTTCTGTGGGAGTCGTGAGAGACAACGAAGGGAAGAACACCAGGGCAACAGTACCTTCTGAAGAACTGACATCCTACACTGCGATCCCCAAGACGCCTAACAAGCGTGGGGGTTATGGAAAACCCTCCCTAACGGAGAGGCTTTTGCCCAACGGTGGACATTATCTATGTTTGAAACAGTGATGACTCAATGGCATTGGCTATGGACTGCCGTGCAGCAGGTCCATGGTTCGAATCCCACCGCGGGCTTGAGCCTCACCTGGCGGAAGGGCATTTTGTGAATGTCCGCCTGGCTAGCAACCACCGTCAAATAGAAAATCTGTCGCCAAGAACCTAACGGTGTGTTCCGGCAGCTGTCCTTGAGAGCCAGTAATTCTAGGTTAAGCCTGTTAACATCTTCAACTACGACGTCACATTATCACTTACCATCAGGTGAGATTGTGGTCAAAGACTTACCTTCAGAATTTAAAAAGAATTTTGAATATTGTTGCTAAACAAACTAAATGACATTGGTATAACTGGGACAGCACATGAAATTTTTAGATCCTATCTTACAAATCGTTCCCAGGTAGTTAAAATCGGGGAATATCAAAGTGAACCCAAAACTATCACCTTTGGCGTACCACAAGGCTCAATTTTAGGACCGTTATTTCTGATGGACGTTATTGATATAAAAAATAAATTTTTATATCAATAACGTCCATCAGATAGGGTTAAAAGGTGATCTAACGTTGTATGCCGACGACACATGTATGTTCTACTTTGACCACTCTATTGAATCTATTATATCTGAAGCACAAAACGATCTGAACCTTATAAATGAATGGTTTCAGCAAAATATTCTTACCATAAATGCAACAAAAACAAACTACACAATATTTGCTGCTAAAAATAAAAAAAATGGCGATCATATGCCGCTTAAGATAAATGATCAAATTATTAATAAACTTGAACAAGAAAAATATCTAGGACTTATTTTAGACAGCAAAATGACATGGCTTCCCCATATAAATAAGATAAAATCAAAAGTAACAGCACTTACAGGAGCTCTAAAGAGTTGTGTGCACTGTTTCCCTCATCAAGTAAAATATACAATCTATAATTCATTGGTAAAACCACACCTTCATTACTTAATTGAAGTATGGGGTACGGCTGCAAAAACCAATTTGGGATTAATACAAACTGCACAAAATAAATTGATAAAAGTTTTATTCCACTATGATTATCTAACACCCTCAGAAAAGCTTTACAAAGAAACAAAACTAATGAATATCTGTCAATTATACATATACTATAATTGCATACTTATACGTAAGATTCTACACAAGGATATACATACAAATACGGCCTTCTCTAAAACACAAAAAACCCATACAATGACATTAAGACGTGTAAATGATATCGCTCTAGCTCTTTACAAACCGCGTACAAAGTATGCTTTGAAAAGTATTGTCTACGAAGGGGCTAAATTGTACAATAAATTACCGAGAGATATAAAACAGTCCAAATCTCTACCTACTTTTAAAAAACTATTAAAATTTTACATAATGAAAAATAAAAATACATTATTATAGATACAGTTTTTAATCAATATATTTATTAATTGCTAATCTATTATAAATATATATATATATATATATATATATGCCTATGACCTCATCGATATTAATACATAAAATTCATAATTTTTTAACACCAGAACTATTTCTAAAATTTCTATAATAAAACTGCTTATGGCTTCGTCGATATTAATATATAAAATGCACAATTCATTAACACAGGTATTAAGTTATTGCAAAAAATTCTACAATATTACTATATAAAATTCCTACAATATGAAAATCAGCCTACGGCCTCATCGATATTAACTTAAAAATAAAAACATATTTACCTAACTTACTATTGTATTCATTAAAACTGTACCTAACTCATTATTGTATACATTAAAACAAACTACACTACTCATTTGCTCATCTAAAACTAGAGAAAAAAAAATTAATACATTATAATATATATGCTATTCCATAAAACAACACAGAAAAAAAAATACTTACAATTATAATGTAGGTGCGCTTGAGCCACTTCCAGGTACGCTTGATCTTCGTCTGTAACTTGTTAGTAGCCATGTTGTGGCTAAACCTCGCTCGTATCGAACCAAACAATATAGATGACTGATTTTATCTATTTGTAACTACCCTACAATAAAAAAAAAATATATCTTTGCTTTGTACGACATCGATAATTATTAGTTATGCTTATGTTAACATTATTCTCATGTAAGTGAAATATTTTCTTATGAGAAATAAAATATCTCAAACCTCAATATATAAAAAAGCCGGTTACCATCGCAGACCCATTCTTCGCCGATTGCTTTTCGTAATTACATCTCAGATATTTTTGTCAGAAGACATACCTATAAATGCCTGTATGCCTCTTTGGTGTGACACTATTGGCTATAAGTTTACTATGTCTCATCTTCCTACCCTTTTCGGTCGACACAATATGCTTTCTCTATCAAAACAAAAGACTACTACAAATATGTACAAGAAAGTGATTGAATTATTTCGTGGTCAGCAACAATAACTTATAATCTTTTAGTTAAGGAGACGATTCCCTAATTTGAAGAACCTTTGAAGGTAATTCCGCTTGAGTGGATCATTGTTTGGATTGAGAAAAAAGTTATGTTATGTATGGACATTTTGGCAACTTAATCGTGCTGAAGGATTTTTAAGTGCTGCTGCCCACTTCCTGGTATATTTCCGTCCGCCGAGGTGCAATTCTAAATCTGCTGCTTGAACACACCGTTAGGTTCCTAGAGTTTTTCGTTAATGTCGTAGTCGTCATGCTAAATTGAGTGCCATCCTAAGACAACACACGGGACCGGCTCCATTCGAAGCATGGAAGCATTCATTACTCAGTAGTAATGTCAATAGCGGTCACCCATCCAATACATGACAGCAGCTTACGTTGCTGAACTTAGTTTATCCATTAAGAAGTAATAAGCTATGCAGAGCGTTTCTAAAGATGAATTTGTTTAGGATTGCTATAAGCTTAGAAAAGGGTTCGATAAGACAGCTACTCGAATACAACATTATACCTACGTAATAGCATGTAATAGCTACCAATAAGTGAACAACAACTATGTCTCAAAGTGACGGGCGCAGTGTAATTCGTCACTTGTGATAAAATGCATCTGTTCTAGGCAGAGGTAAGTCCGCTTAACATCAGGTGGGCACGAGCGTGTTTCGTCACAATAACATAAAAAAAATACACCTACAAACTTAGTATTCTTCAACAGACTGTATTAGTCTGATTGTCGTCGCTTCAAATACTTTGTTCTTTATGTAACGTCTGCCAAAACTTTCTCCATCTGTAATGTAACATAAGGGGCAAAACCCAAAACGTATTTTTAAGGTGGTTTTCCTCATTGATATAGGGGCTTGATATGGATTCTTGACGGTAGGAGGTCGACTAAAGGCATTTGTTCACTGATTCCAGGGTTTTTCTTTTCTTTTAATTAACGTAAGTAGTAAACGTAGAAATAAAATATAAGTTATATCAGTGAATATCGTATAGGTAGTGTGTGCAGGATCAATTATGAAGTCATGCAGACAGTAATATTAGCAAATATTTTTTGCAGACTATGAAAATGGATCAGAATATAACTGAAACTTAAGTATTTACCTAGTTTCTTGAACGAAGTTGACGAGATTTAATTGGATTAACTTGTATCGGATAATACAGTAAAGAGTTGTTAAACAAAAAAAAAACAAGAAAACTTGAGAATCTTGTTCTTTTTTTTGGAAGTTGGCTGAAGTCGGAATCATGAAATTTGTGAAATGATTTGTCGAAGTCCGGATCAGCAACAAACATTGGGCTCAGTCGTTTGAATCCTTACAGTATTATGGTAACCGAACTTGATGAAGTCAGCAAGTTATTTTATGTTAGAGCCTTTATTATGAATATATATTTATAAAATAAACTATATATATTCTTCTACACTAATATTATAAGGAGGAAAGATTTGTATGTTTGAATGTAACAAATAAAACTTAAAAACTTCTGGATCGATTTGAAAAATTCTTTCACCATTAGAATCCTACACTATCCCTGATGGACGTCGGCTATAGAATATTTTAAAAAACTTAGGGATCCGTGACTTCCATAATGTATCCCAACGCGTGAAAAGAATACCAAAAAATCGTTATATCGCGTATGCTGCCGAAATTGTTAACAATAGAGTTAAGTGATATTCTACAATTTTATAGAGAACATCATTATCTACAAAAAAATCCGCAATACCATATGTCTAACTTAAGTCATATCATATGAGGATAGAGGACAAGACCTCAGCTTCCTCAAATCACCCACTGTGATCTCACCCACTGACACCACGGGAAACCTCCAGCCGTAATCGACTACGCAAACTGAGTCTGAGCGCTTCCAACAAAAACTCGGTGCCATAAAACCCAAGGCTAGGCAAGGAGTCAATTCGAAAGAGAAAAGTGGCCGAACAAAGAGCACAAGTAAACCTTCATGAACATCGTCAGTGCTGCGGTCCATGGAGTACGGGATAGTATCTAAAAACGGCGGAAAGACAGGCAGCCGCTGTAGACCACGCCAAAAATCCGTTTAGCCTCAAACACACCGCAATAGAGCCGACAAGGGGCAGGTCAGTCCGCGCAGCTACATTCAGACGACAAAGCCCATAGACTTCGCGATCCGCATTCCTCGAGTTTCTAGCGATTGAAAAATCCTCGCGAGATGTAAACCTGGCAACTTGCAAAAACATCATGCAAGCATATTGCTGGGAAAGCGAGGATTTCTTGAACATGAGGCTTGCGGAGGTGGAAGCGGATATAAATGACAACGCCACTTCCCGAGTTCTAAAGAGAATAATGTCAGGTCGGTATATGGCCACGTTCAGCTCCACTGGCCGAAACATCTTTCATACACCACCAAACGATCCCATTGTCGTAACAGCCACAAAAATAATGCTGCAAGAGAAAATCCTGGAAATGGTGAAAACCATATCGGGAACACTTGATCCAGCAGCAGCACGTGAGCTATGGACGATGCCAGACATCACATGGATAAATGGGGTTCCAGGATGTGGGAAAACAACTTGGATAGTTGACAACTTCGATGCTGATAAGGACATCATAGTCACCACCACAACCGAAGCAGCGAAAGATCTGCGAGACAAGGTAGCGCTACGTATAGGTGACGGAGTAAAATCCAAAGTGCGTATCTTGGCCTCTGTATTGGCCAATGGGCTTATGGAGCGTAGAGAAAAACGTCTTTTAATAGACGAAGCTCACATAAACTACTTCGGGGCCATCATAATGGCTGCACGATTGCTGGAGGCTGAGGATGTCGTCATCATTGGAGATGTCAACCAACTGCCCTATATTGACAGAGAGAACCTCTTAGATATAAGGTACAGTAGTCCAAAAACGTTGGTTTCAATCAGCCAACAACTATTTTGCACCCACAGAAACCCCATGCATGTGGCATACGCCCGCAGCGAGGTGTACTCGGGCATTTACTCATCGCTACCCCAAGTTCATTCCCTGAAGCTAGAACGTTACGCAGGCGCAAATATACCAACTGACCTCAAGAACGCCCTCTATCTAGTGCTGACACAGGAAGAAAAAGCCTCACTCGTCAGTAAAGGATACATCTCGGACGCCATTGGCGGTTTTTGTCAGGCGGGCAACGGCGCGGCGGCTAATTATAAAAACATAGTTGACTACAATCTAAAAATGGCTTTACAAAACAGAAACGAGGAGGTCTGTGAAGGCT
Organism: Plagodis pulveraria; assembly: GCA_963890685.1. NCBI lineage: Eukaryota > Metazoa > Arthropoda > Insecta > Lepidoptera > Geometridae > Plagodis > Plagodis pulveraria. Next base: position 6,079,335 of record OY982973.1, on the reverse strand, counting down.
CTAATTAAAACAACAAGGGCATCGCCGGAATCTGTGGCCGGCCCTTCAACGACAAACTAACGTAACGTTATAAATTAACCAACTAGACATAAGGAGAAGTAAAAATTATATATAATAATATAAAGGTAAGTATATAAGTATGGACTCACTTTACCTATAAGATATTTTAGTTAACTAGGCTAACTTTCCTTCAGAAAAAATATTGATAAGTTGAAGAATGAACTCGAAGTTAAAAATAATAATATATTACAAAAAAAAGTAATAATCAAATAAGAGTACGGACCACGTGTCTGTAGTGTGCAGTTACAAATAATAATAATAAAAAAAACAATATGTTGATAAATACACGCTAAGCAAACTGGTAAAACCAGTACCTTATTAGTTAAGTTATACAAATTCCTGCAAGAAATTCCAAAATGCTTTTTTTGAGTTGCGTGAAGCTCGTGCTTTACAATATACAACATGACGAATACCAGTTTCCAACTTCTCCATCCATACTTAACCCATCTCGATAACCTCCGGACAGTGACAATGAGTTTTAAACCACTACATTAAGAATGGAAATCGAATAGCATATATCGTTAACTGTAAACACGTATAAATTAGTCACATTCTCGATTTGCATCGTTCTTGTTCAGTACTTTAAGTGACACGGTCGAGGGCACAATGTTATCCATCGGTTTGGTTTTATTTTTCGTCGGTTCGTGTTTGTGTGCAGTGGATTTTAATGAGCGGCCACGAAATTTTAGTATTGAGTTATTGTATCACACGCAATCGGAGACAAATGGACATGTTGTGATCTCACCTTTTGGAATTTGGACTCTAATGACGGGAGTGGCTTTGGGAGCAACTGGCAACAGCTATAGTCAATTAGCAAGGGCGTTTATTCTTCCCAAAAACCCTAAAACTTTAGTGCAAGGCTACAAAAATTTGACCAGCGTTGTGTTATCACCACCATCCTCAAGTGGAGTGAGTTTAACCAGTCAAAACTTCGTGTTTCTAGATAACGACTTCACCGTTTATCCCCAATTCAGGAGCTCGCTGCAAAATGACTTCGCTGCTTCAATTAAAGTTTTGGATTTCGATGACCCGAACTCTGCTCGAATCGCAAACACCTACATTGAGAAATCTGGAGGAAGAGTCTCTAATGTACTCCGTTCTGACGACTTTAGAGAATCCAGGATGATTTTAACCAACGTGATATCTTTCAAAGGATTATGGTCCTCACCATTCAACGTGTCAGATACAGTTTTGGAGCCATTTTACAATGAGCAGAAAGTAGTTGTAGGAAGTGTTAACATGATGTATCAAAAAGGCCAGTTTCCTTTCTCCAACATCAAAGTTCTCAAGTCTTATGTACTGGAACTGCCTTATGGAACAAACAAGAAGTATTCAATGGTCATCGTCCTGCCATATCCGAATCAGAAAATCTCAGAAATGTACAAAACATTCGCTTCATTCACTTTAAAAGACGTGTTTGATAAGTTGAAGTATGATGAAAGTCAATATGGCCTAGAAAACATTGACGTGAAGATACCTAGATTTCAGATCAGCACAAATCTAGTATTGAACAAGCCATTAAACAACATGGGTGTGTATGACATCTTCCAGCCAGATTTGGCCAGTTTTCAAAGTGTATCGAACGACAAAATTTTTGTATCAGCAATAGTTCACAAAGCTGATATAGAGGTCACGGAATCAGGGACTATAGCATCTGCTGTGAGCATTGCTACGTTGGCTGACAAGATGTCGGCACCGGCGTTTTATTGCAACCGTCCTTTTGTTTACTTTATTATGGAAAAGTCGACGATGACTGTGATCTTCAGCGGCATTTATTCCACACCTACTGTGTACTAAAGTCACTTTGATGGCTTTTTTCAGACCGTGACTATTTTTTGGTGCCAAATGAATCGTATGCAAATAACTCAGATATATCTGTATTGTTGTTACAGTAGCATACAAAATGATGATTCAAATAAAATGTATAAATTTGTTTGTTAATACTCAATGTTGGTGTTCCTCAAAGACGACAAGTTATTTTATATTACTTTAGTAACAGGAAAATTTATAAGAAGTCGTCTGATAGTGAAGTAAATAGCTTTAGGGTAATTAACTTCATAAAGTCGCGGCTTCGTCGCATACTTTTCTTTTTCTGCCTCTTCAAATGCCCTATTTATCAAATAACAGCTGAATTTTTATTTACATAATATATCAAATGACTTCTTGTTTGATTGTATTCCTTGAAGTAAAATTGTAATATGTTGAAATAAGCGTTTAAACTGATCAAAAATACATTATGTACTTAGTGATACGTACAAAACAAGTTTTTTACTATGTGTAGGTAGGTATTTATCCAACCTGCGTATACCTACTTATTCGACAAGCGTCAGTGGGTATGCTAAACTTAGCTTTTCTGATTTCTATATTATGTTGTTTGTTGAAATCCAGAGGTTACGTTTTCATTAAACCTAAATATAGTAACTAGTTGTAATAAAACTATATGATAAAATAAGTTAAGTAACCTTTTTTCTTGTTATAATGTTTAAGTGCTAGAAAATATCTATTCATAAAAATAATAAAGGTCATTGCTAAACATTAATTATATTTTACAAAATAAATAGATGGGATGTCGTCAAAGTCCTGGATATCTGAGTGTTTTTGTTGCTGTTTAGCTATTCGTTTAACGCTATTGACTCAATCACTTGTGAAAATACGTTCAGAACACTCACCTATAAGATACACTTAGCTGAACTTACTTAGGGTGCATACCATTAGAAGTTAGATTCGCTAAAAACGCTAAAAATGATCACACTCCCAAAAAGTTGTTCCACATGGGTCTTGGCGTTATTTTCGCCATAAACGCTATGAGGCTACTGGAACAGTTTGAATTCCCTACATCTAATGTCAAAAGTGACAGAAGTGGCAAATTTTAGTGGCATTCTTAGCGTTCTTATCCTAAATGGAACAGGGGATGACAGTTACAAACGATCACAGTGATCACAACCACAGACGCAGAATGTGATCAAAATTATCGAAATTAACGTTCTTAGCGACAAATGGAACATACCCATTGGCTTAACTTAACGGCCATGGAAGGCCGTTTATCTGTTAGTTAGTTATATAACGTTTTATCTGACATAATCATCAGACTGTTAAGTTTTGTAGGTACTAGTATTTGCATACATAATATGTGATTGAATTTGAATATATTTTGTCTCGACATTATAGGTATTGTTAGTATATAGGTTGTATGTTTTAACCCAGCTTGTTGGCCGACTTCATAAAAAGGAGGAGGTAGGTACTCAATTCGACTGTAGTTTTATGTTTGCTACCTCGGAACTTTTGACTGGGTGAACCGATTTCGATGATTCTTTTTTATTTGAAAGCTGATGTTTCCCGTGTGGTACCATATAAATTACACTTCGACAAGTTCACACTTTTGAGTGTTGAAGTCGGTTCCATGTTTAGGTAAAAACAATAATGTATAACGTAGACGTAGTTACTTAAGGGAGTGCTTATAAATTCAATTAAATCATTTCTCTGTACATGAGAGTACGTACGTCAGAAAAAACTTTACAACCCCCTACATGTTTGGGTGGAAAAACTTATTTTCGGTGAGCCATCGTCTACCCAACTATATAGTTCGTAATAACTTACCGCCCCGGTAACAAAAAATTAACTAAAACACATTAACTGGAATACAAATAAGGTTTTATATGTTGTTACCAAAAAAATATGAAGGGAGGGCTCGTTTGGCAATTTATATTTTAATTGTTTAAATTGAAATCTAAATTGACATTCAATTACGAAATACTTATCTAGGCCTCTGGTATGGGACGCTACCTATGTAAATACCTTAGCACCTTCTCATCTTCCCGCAACCCAAAAAGTGGCCGGTGCGGCCACTGAACTAGCAGAAGGCCTCAAAAGGCGCAAATATAGTAATCTCAGTAGTTCTTACATGTTTGTGCCTTATGGGGTCGAAACGCTGGGACCGTGGGGACCGAGCGCCAAAATATTATTCAAAGAAGTCTAAAAACGTCTGGTCGACGCTACTTGTGACCAATATGCTGGCATATACTTTGCACAGAGGATAAGCATAGCCATACAACGTGGCAATGCGGCCAGCATTTTGGGAACACTGCGTAAAGGTAGCGTAATATTGGATTAGTTTTGTAATAAGTTTAAGTTTGTTAGTTATATATGTTAATTTTAGTCAGAAATAAAAAGTCTAGGTATCTCAAAAACGAAACTAGTAAAACAATTGTATTTATGGTATATGTACCTACCTGCCATATACACAGAAAAGATAATAGTATAATATATCTCTATGACCATATCCTTTACGTAATACCTAATAACAAGAAGCGCTCGTAGTGAAGTTTGCTTAGCCGATCAGCAAAGATAAGTAAGTAACGTCCACCGCGGTCATAACTTGGATGGCTGCATCTGATATTACTGAGCGCTATCGTGCTTCGGAGGGCACGTTAAGCCGTCTGTCCCGGTTATTGTCTTAGGATGGCAGTCGTTATAGCACAGTGGTAGGGCATTTTGCGAATGCCCACCTGGCTAGCTACCACTCTAGAGTAGAAAATCTGTCGCCAAGCACCTAGCGGTGTGTTCCGGCAGCTGTCCTTAAGAGCCAGTAATTCTAGGTTAGCCTGAACAACATCTTCAACCACAACATCACATACCATCAGCTGAGATTGTGGTCAAAGGCTAACCTATCAGGCATAAAAAAATACTGAAAGCGCCGATTTACATTAAACTGTGGTTATAAACAATTTACAATAACTAATAGCCTATGAGTATTAGGTAGGTATCAGATGGTAGTTCTCTTTGGCAAGAGTTCACCTTGGTGGGTACCACCATAGTGCCAGATATTCCGCCAATTCAATATGCATTTGGCCGCTATCTCACCTGAAAGTGATAATGCGGCCGAAGATGTAGCATGCTTGCCTAGAATATACCTATTCACTCTAGACTTGAAGACTCTAAAATTATACTGTTCGGGAAACAAAGACGCGGGCAATGAGTTCTACTCCTTCGCTGTACGGATGATAAATGTGGAAGCGAAACGCTTTGAGCTAACTGGAGGAATGTCAACCATGAAAGGATGATGGCCATCAGAGCGTCTTGTTGTCCGATGATAAAAGGGGCATGGAGGAAACACCTCGTGTAATTCATGCGCACAAAAACGTAGGTAAAAAAAATTGTATCCAACTTTCCCAATTTTCATTTTATTTGTGTTGACTGTTTTGTCCTCATTTTTTAGGAAAATTTTGGTGCATTATGTAACTTAATAATTTTTAAACGATAATGGTATGTAGTAATCAACGCCGAAAACTCCGTTTAAAAACGTGTAGCTATATTTTACAATAAAATATAGGCCCGATCTCACCCACGCCATATTATTATATGTTCTAAGCCCACGCTTGAAAAATTGTTCTCAGTAAAAATACCTATAAATTTACAGTTGATTATTTTTTCCATCCACTTCCATAATCTTTTTACTGACTTCTAAAAAAAGGACGAGGTACTCAATTCTGTAATTTTTTTATGCTGTTTACTCAGATCTTTTCACTGGGTGAACAAATTTTGATGGTTCTTTTTTATTTGAAAGCTGATGCTTGAAATCTAAATCGTTCAAGCCGTTTTTGAGATAAACTCCAATTACTGAAAAATATTTTCTTTTTCTTCTAAGGCTGTATTCCATTTGAGTTTTATTCGATAATTTTGACCACATTTGCGTCTATGGATCCATATTTAATAATTTGAACCATAGACTCAATGTGATCAAAATTATCGAATACAACGAATTTAGCCTCAAATGGTAAACGCCCTTAGTATCTTGATGATATAGTCATTGACAGTGAATTATGACAATCGATCCCATAAGTAGCAAGGGTCACTAAAAAAGTTAAATTAATGTTTTACGAAATAATGGAACCCACTTCATCACTCAAATGTGTGAAATAACTTGTCGAAGTCGGTGCCATGCGCGCAATATTGTGATTGTTGAAGAAGCACACATTTGAGTGTAGAAGTCGGTTCCATTTTTTGGTAATTTTTTATTTTGTGACAATTACAAACACAAATTTTATAGCTGCTTTGATCAGAAGTAGGTACCTTATTTTTAATATTTTGTAAAGTTTCTGCATTTTCAACAACACAATAAAGAAATTGAACACATTAATTATATACTCACCCACCACGACAAACGAAAAAGTTTAGAACACTGAGCAAGTAATATTTGTTTAGAAAAGCCAGCCATCGTTTTTTTATGTGTCTGCATATAAAAAAATTGCTGGCAATGGTCATACATTTTTAAGCAGTTTGTAGGGAGTTACAAAAATCTCCAGTAGATCCTCCTTTAAAGATTATTCTATGCTCCATGTAGATCAGTGCTTCCCAACCAGTGGTCCGCAGGAGTAGAAATTTGGTTCCAGAACATATTATGTCGTGAGCGCGGGTGGCGCGCACCGAGGAGCGGAACGCGGGGGGTCGCGGAGGAATAATTATAATAAATAAACTTCGCGCTATTGTTTTCAAACTTTAGTTATGGTTAGGCAAAATTAAGGATAGTAAGCCTTTAGACCCACATATAAATGTTGAATGATGAATTCAATTGTTACTTCCCCGAATATTTCGAAACAAAAACTAAAGTTGATGAAAAACTGATTTGAAACCCTTTAAGCACGATGCTAGTGAAGTTAGTAGCTGAAAAAATTCAGTAGAGTTTAAATATGGTAGAAACTGCAAGATCTCATTCTCTTGAGCAGTTTTGCTGTGTGTATAAAAACCGACCAAGGCGCCTGGACTAACGTTAGTTGGCCATCGAAATGTATGATTTTTCTTAGTTGGTATTGCACAGTTGCCTAATTCGCACTTGACTGGTTTTTTATTATTTTATACCTAGACACGTTGACTTGCAACCTACCTCCTTTTGAAAGTCATACGAGTAGATAATGCAAATTGGAAATCAGTGTTCACTTTCGCTGTCCATGGCTCACTGCCTACAACTCCGGTATCGGGTATCCAAAGAGGAAGTATCATAATTATGACGCTTACTCTTTGCGAGTACTTATATCTTTGTGTATCTGCCACTACAACCGTAGAAAGAAAATACTATATATGGCGTCAACCACGTATCAAGTAGGTATTGTGTCATCTGCAAGGATCTTCTAGGTATTATTATACAAACGGATTGAGCTCATTGTCAGAAAAGTGATCAAAGCGAGATGCTTTAACCGACAACGTTGTTTCTGTTCTGAAAAGGGAGACCAAAAATGCATTTTCAAGATTTTGGCAATTCGGACATTCTTGTTGACAGCCCATACCACCATTTCAAATTCTTGTATGTGCAGGAGTTTCCGATAACGTAACCGCGTGTGTTTAAAATATTAATTTTGGAAATTTAGCCCTATATAGCTTGATGGCTATTTTTATATCGCATGGTAATTAAAAGCGACGGCTGAATTAGTTTGAAGGCAATAATTTTGCAAACTTTTGCGCTATGGACAGCTAATTTTAACTTAAAAGTAAAGACGGCTCGATATTGCGTTCTACTACAGGGTAGTGTTATTACATGTTCTATGCCACATGTTCTACACCTCTGCACGATCTCTGACAGAAATTCATACACCCCGTTCAGAGTCGAGACTCGAACTCGCTCTTAGACGGAATTTCTTTGAGTTTTGTTAACAGAACTATTGGACACAAAAATCTGAAATCAAAATCGAAATCACGTCTTCGCTAAATAACTTTGACAGCTACACACTAAAACTAGTACTTACACATGGGTTATTAACTTATTATTATTAAGGACTTTCGAATGGATACGTACTTAGGCATTTATGTGTTTCTCCATTGTGTTCGAAAATGTCTTTAATACGAGTAATGTTTAAGATAATTTTCTATACATGTGTGTTCCGGCAGCTGTCCTTGAGAGCCAGTACTTCTAGGTTAGCCTGAACAACATCTTCGACCACATCATCACTTACCATCAGGTGAGATAGTGGTCAAAGGCTAACCTATCAGGCATAAAAAAAAAATGAAAATTCTCTGGTGTCTTAGGGTAAATAAAATTACCCATGGCTTCGTGGATCAATTCACCAAAGCGCTGGGTAAATTATCATGTCCCGTTGCGTTACGTATAAGTATAATATCCGCATAGAATACAACCATATTGGTTGTCATACAAATGGTAAACCAAAGTACACTTGTCTTATAAAACGAGATAAACAGGACGGTTATGACTATCTCTCTCGGAGCGGTTTTTGTTATGCGTGCTTTATCTCAACGGTGATGATTTTTGATAAATACAAGGTTAAAATAAGTTTATAGAGTCGGTCTAGTAGTATTAGGTACTTATAAAACTTCTTTGATGTGTTTATATTTTTGATGGAAGTAATTATATACCTACGAAGAAATACTTATTTATTCGTAGTTATGTACCTTGTAAGCATGGAGCAGAAGTGGTTCTTCAATAAAAAGGTGACAAAATCATGATGAAAAACTACAGGCTAATGTTACTTAAGAGCAGTGTTGCCAATAAGTTTGATAGAGTTGCCTTTGATAGCTAGCTAGACGGGCATTCGCAAAATGCCCTACCACCATGCTGTAACGAGTGCCATCCTAAGACAACAACCGGGACCGACGGCTTAACGTGCCCTCCGAAGCACGGAAGCGCTCAGTACTAATGTCACTAGCGGTCACCCATTCAACCCATGACCGCGGGCGGCATGATTGCTTAACTTTGCTGATCGGTTAAGAACAGCTAAGTAAAATTCGCTACGAGCGCTTCAAAGTCTCTGCAAAAGATGCAAGAGGACTCTCAGTTACGACTGTATTTGGAAAATGCCTCAACTACAATTCAATTACTTAGATATTTGGTTGAAATCATAATTTATTTATAACAGTATCCTTGTAAATCGATTCAAAACAATAATTGCCGTAATATGATTAATCCACATTAATCCCATTACGGCAATTGGCGTATTATACGACGCTGCTTCTGGGCCATGTTTATAAGCTGCCATTCTGAAGTGTTTTGCTCGTAGGTTCGATGACTGCCTCCCGAAAAATACGGTTTTTGAAAAGGCTGAAGCACCGTAGCCCATCCGTATTCTGCGCCAGATTATAAAGAATAGGTACCTAGTGAGGAGTGTTATAATCGGCCATTATGCCTAGCGTTTGTGGACTATGAAAAAGCCTTCAATTCAATCGAAACCTGGGTGGTACTGCAGTTTCATCAACGATGCCAAATCGACTATAGATAACTACATCGAATCGCTTAAGTGTTTCTGTATGCTTTATATATATATTTTTCTTTATGCCTTATAGGTTAGCCTTTGACCAATATCTCACCTGATGGTAAGTGACGATGTGGTCGAAGATGTTGTCCAGACTAACCTAGAATTACTGGCTCTCAAGGACAGCTGCCGGAACACACCGTTAGGTGTTTGGGGACAGATTTTCTACTTGAGGGTGGTAGCTATCCAGGCGGTCATTCGCAAAATGCCCTACCACCGTGCTATAACAACTGTCCTAAGACAACAACCGGGACCGACGGCTTAACGTGCCCTCCTAAGCACGGAAGCGCGCAGTAGTAATGTCACTAGCGGTCAACCATCTAACAGACGACCGCGGGCGACGCTGCTTAACTTTGCTGATCGGTTAAGAACAGCTAAATAAACTTCGCTACGAGCGCTTAAATCCTGTTTGTATAGAAACGCCACCATGTACCTAGATTAGTCATTATGATGATATATCTAGTGTACTAAGTACAACCTGTTTATTACAACTAAAACCTACAACCCGCATACATAAATAGATCAATGACACAAACTCTATACGCTACTGTGCAAGTTTGGCTCCTATAATGTGGCAATTTTCCACTAGACGGCGCGGCACCGCCAACAAGCAAAAATGCCGAAAAATGAAGCCGTGATGTTGCTGGCGATGGTAGGTGGTACATTCATAGACTTAGCTTTTTTTTTGTTTAATTTTTTTATTTTTTTTATGTTATCGTGACGGAACAAGCTCGAGGCCCACCTGATGTTAAGCGGACTAACCTCTGCCTATAACAGATGCATTTCGCCATAAGTCACGCCCGTCACCTTGAGCATAGATAAATGATCTATGCCTTGAGACATAGTTGTTAAGGTCTCATGTGCCTGTAATTCCACTGACTCTCAAGGACTACAGCCGGAACACACCGTTAGGTGCTTGGTGACAGACTTTCTACTACACAGCCTATGGGTACATCATGTCATATTATATTCCATATTTGCTTTTTCCCATAGAGAAGTAAATATTTTCTGTGCTTTTTCCAATACCTCCCCGGTCCCGACCTCGTGCCAGTGCCGGTGTCGTGCCGGTGAGCAAAGAGGATGTGAGTGAGTGGAAACATCCTTTGCTTATGCTTGTTTGTCATTGTGCTGATTTCATCTTTTTCTTTGATTCTGTGACCAGCGCCATCTAGTGATAAAGTAAGATATTTCTGTGAAACATAGTAAGCCTAGACTATCCTCTGTCGTCTTGGGTTGAGCTTCTTTTCGACTCCAAAGTAAAACTTAGTTCACAAATATGACCATAGATGGCGTGATTCACCATTCTCGCATCTGGCAAGACACACTTACAATTCAACACAAAAAGTTTAGATAATAATTTCTGTCCGTCGTCGGTACCTTGCTGATTCAAGCACAGAACTTACATTTTTATGGTACAACTTTCACAAGTATTTTTTTTTATACCAAGTCGATTCAAAAAATCTTTGTTTTGAATTATGCATATACTGCTTACAGGATCGACTGTGTCACTTGCTCACAATACGGGGCACCATAGCAGATGCAAACTTATTTTCTACCTGAGGTTGGTAGTTACCCAGGCGAGCATACGCTAAATATAACGTAAGACTTTCCCATTTTATACAAACTTCATAATGAATTTCGTGCTTCTTTCGTATAATTTTAAAGCCTACTTGTGTCCCTGAATTCAACGCCTACTAAACAAATTACACAGCACAGTCCTTTTAAATTTCATGTCATTAAATTAAATTAATTACACGTACCTTTTTTCAACCAGATAGGACTTTCATATAAACTTTGAGGCCCAATCTGACCTACTTAACTCGGACCTGTTGCAAATTCTGTTCATAACTATCGTCTCCCAGCTATAAATAGACTACATTTCAGCTTCATAGGTGAGAATTTTTTGACATTTCGTGTTTAGTCATTGAGTGACCGAAAAAGCAACTTTCTTTATATGTAAATAATAATAGACAACAGCTGACTACACCAAAATCATTTAGGCAACCTGAAGTCCATTGCAGGCCCATAGGAAGACATAATATTGACTATGAGATTAGAAGAGTTTAATGAAGTCCTCAATTTTATTTTTATCTCAGAGAAAGGAATAGTCTAAAATTTCAGTTAAAAAGTCTGTAGCTATATCATAAACCAGTGGATAGAATACATCGACCTTTCGCAGTGACGTTTGAGTGAGGTTTTTATTATCATTGGTCATTGGTGAGTCGGAAAGGATCAAATCGGAAAAGATGCGTTTTACTTTAATTATAATTTAATTCTAGCCTGGCTACCTACAGGGCGGTGGTCAAGAAGAATATCCGTTGACAAGCTTAAAAATAGAGCATACCTATTCCTTCCTCAAAGACCGACCATTGTGCAATTATTGCTTTCATATACATTCATATACATGACTTACTGACTCTACTTCTAATTCTTGGGGTTTGAGTGGAAACATTTACAGCATTTTTAATCTTACCTACAAATCGTCTTGGGGTTGAAGTGGAGCGATTTTTGGGGTTTAGTGGAATAAGCCAACGCATCCTCGAGACCTCTAGTGTTGCTGATGTTCGTGGGCGACGGTGATCACTTACCACCAGATGAGCAGCCTGCTCCATTGCTCTCTTCTATACTAATATTTTAAAGAGAAAAGATTTGTTATTTTCTTTTTTTGCAACGAATGAACATGAAAACTACAGGACCGATTTGGATGAAATTTGGTATGGAAATAGTTTGAGACCCAGGAAGGGACATAGGATAGTTTTTATCCAACTGTGCAAAAAGAGGTCAGTGGTTTTCGCGGGTGGAGCAGTGGTCGGAAGGCTAGTATCCTATAAAAAAAAACTGTTGGTGTATTCCAGGAAACTGGCCTTGAAAACCAGTTTGCGTACTCGTCCTCATTATCGCTTATCAACAGGTGAGATGGAGGTCAAATGCTAAACTAACAGATGTAATAAAAAATAATTTTGGCGTCGGCGCTCTTATGAAGGTCATTGACAACATTGAATACAAAAAGATTGTAAATTCTACTTCCGCGTGCAGATACGAGTAAAAATGGTACATCTAGAGGCACAGCGAGAAACTTACAATTAATTATTAATTAATAATAATAATAAGATTTTTATTGTGACGAAACAAGCTCAAGGCCCACCTGATGTTAAGCGAATTAACCTCTGCCCATAACAGATGCATTTCATCACAAGTCACGAATTGCACTGCGCCGCAATCACCATGAGACATAGTTAAGTCTCATGTGCCTGTAATTTCACTGGATCTCAAGGACAGCTGGCGGAACATACCGTTAGGTGCTTGGCGACAGATTTTCTACTTGAGGATGGTCGCTAGCCAGGCGGGCATTTGCAAAATCCCCTTCCACCATGCGGTGAAGCTCAAGCCCGCGGCAGGATTTGAACCATGGACCTGCTGCGCGGCAGTCCATAGCCAATGCCACTAAGCCATCACTGCTTCAAAAACGATTTATAATCAGTTCACGATATATATTCAGTTTACAATTGCAAAATACTTTTGGCCCCCAAATTAGGTTAACCAGTATCTTGGGGACCACCTTCTTTCCTGGTAGGTACAATTATTTATAAATACATTGCTATTTTCGTTATTATACCTAAATTAAAACTGATTTCGTTGATTTCATAGTGTCCACGAAACCTACCTACGTCTCTAAACATTACCTAAGTAGGTACAGTTAAGTAGAAGCATAGAACATAATCATAATAATACTACGGTAGAGGTGTGACTTTTGTCTCTGGGTGGGGCTGTTTTTTAAAACAATTACTTGTATAGTAATTAAACAACTTTAAATAGTTTAAATCTCTTATATATATCTTTATTTTGGTCCCGATGTTTCAATCACTTTGCAGTGATCGTGGTCACGGGGTGACTGAATTATTACTAATTATCATTTTACGTTGACCTAATCAATTAATTAAGTTATGTCTGTTACCTAAAATAAAGAGTTATTATTATTATTGATACCCAGCAATAAGCTGAGCTTTGTCAGGATTCGCGTTTATTTTACACAACCTTTTTCTAGTGGTGTCATCTAGTATTAAGTAGATTAACTACGATGTATTTGATTATTGAGTTTAGTTCTGTCGCAGCGATGTTGACTCTTTGGTTTTCTAACAGATGGCGTTAGTAGTACTAGAACATTCTATCCAATTATTTCATTATAGTTAAATTTTGTATTTTGATTATTCTAATAATTAACCCGAGCCAAATCTATAGGCGTGATAGTTTTTCAGTAAAGTGTGCCACAAAATGTTCAAGTTGTGGGATAGTCATAACGAGCAAAAAGCTCAGTTTTGTGAGCGCTCGCGTTTATTTTACAACCTGATTCTAGTGGTGTCATCTAGCATTAAGGGATAAAAATGATCAAAATGATGGCACCTGTTTGGCTCAAAGAATAAGCATTGCAATTCAACGGGGCAATGCTGCCAGCATGCTGGGCACGCTGCCAACTGGTAGTGGGCTAGAGCATTTGGACTGCCTATGAGTCCAAATGCTTTTATTGTAGTAGCTGTAGTGTTGTATATAGTTCGTAGTATTTTGTTAATAAAGGTATTAAGTAAATTGACTACAATGTATTTGAGTATTGAGTTTACTTCTGTTGCAGCGATGTTAACTCTTTGGATTTCTAACAGTTGGTGTAATTAGTACAAGAACATTCTATCCTAACTCATTTTGTATTTTGATTATTCTAATAATTACTATGTTAAAGCACAAATGTATAGACGTGATAGTTATTCGGTAAAGTGTGCCATAAAATGTTCAAGTTGTGGGATAATGTTAGGGCTCGCTTCAATCACCGTAACAATAACTAATATATTTCTTTTATATATGCTTAGGTACTAATTGATTAACTAATTAGTAACTACTAATTATAAGTTATTGATTGGATACTAGTTAATGTTTAATGGAGGTGTAGGAATCTTATTTCTATAACATAATTTTAGACATAAGCAGCCCCAGTTATTAGATGAAGATATGTTATGTAACCTACAGTACAGTACAGACTTTTTTTTATTGGGTAGGAAGGCAAACGAGCATGCGGCTCACCTGGTGGTAAGTGATCACCGTCGCCCACGAACATCCGCAACACCAGAGGTATCGAGGGTGCGTTGCCGTCCTCTGAGGAGGGAATATGCTCTCTTCTTGAAGGCCTTTAAGTCGTATCCGCTCGGAAATACTGTACCTGGCAGCTGGTTCCATATTTTGGTAGTGCGAGGTAGAAAATGCTTTGAAAATCGCAAAGTTGTGGACTTCCAGACGTCTACATGAATTTGATGAAACAACATGCTTCGTCGGGACTTCCGATTGAACTGAAGGTTGAAGATGTTGTTCAGGCTAACCTAGAAGTACTGGCTGCAGCTGCCGGAACACACCGTAAGGTGCTTGTTGACTGATTTTCTACTTGAGGGTGGTAGCTAGCCAGGCGGGCATTCGCAAATGCCCTACCACCATGCTGTAACGACTGCCATCCTAAGACGAGAACCGGGACCGACAGCTTAACGTGCCCTCCGAAGCACGGAAGCGCTCAGTAGTAATGTCACTAGCGGTCACCCATCCAACTCATGACCGCGGCGGACGTTGCTTAACTTTACAGCAAAGTAACATTCGCTGCGCTTCTGATTTCGGAATAAATCTGATTCTCACACTGGTGAGAAATCACTGATTTCCCACCAGTTTGTGTGTGATTTTCGCTAAGCACGTGGCTGCTTGTAAACATACTATTTATAAATGTTGTTAGAAATGTCCGGTGGAGCTGAAAGTGACATACGCCAGCGGAATCCAGCATCCACGGCAACATTCCTGGCCAGACTTCAAGATCTGACTGTAATGCATTTTTTAAGCTAACTAGGCCTTACTAGAGAGTAAACTGCATTATAAATATGTGTTAATAGTGTGTATTGACTAAATAGAGGATATGGTAGGTAAATCATAATAATCATATCAGAATTACAGTTTTTTTTTATGATAGTAGAGATAGTATTAAATAAAAAGGTCTAAAATTTATTGCTTGACGGCATACCATTATTTTTACAAAAAAAAATTGTAATTAAATATGTAAAAATAAACTCACGACGATAATATCCCATAGGATATGATGTAAAATACTTTTTATTTCCGCTCTCATACTCATGCAAAGGAGTCCCCATGAAGAATAATTTAATTTCATTTCTAGTTCAATCTTTGTGTCAAAGTTGTACACCAAATATCAACATATCAGGTTTGTAACTAACCCCGTTCACGAGCTAGACTACCCGTGACGTACATCCGGATGGTTGGGAAGACAGACAAAGAGACATTTACATAGACAGACAGCGGACAATAAGGCTGCGTTATACCTAGGGTTGCCAGGTCAAGGTATATCAATTCCTGGACATTTTGTATGAAATCTAAATAAATCTACGGTTGAACTGCCAATACAAGTTAGATTTAGTGGTGTTATATTTAGGAAAAAATTAATAGCAATTATTGTTACCTACACAAATGTATTTCAGACAAAGATGTGTTACCTATATTAGGTTTCAAATCAATACAATATAAAATTAAACCTAAAACAAAAATGAGCCACTTTTTGAGCCTAGCTAAACTAATTATGAAACTTTAGATCAACATTAAGAGCAAACAACTTTGTTACCTTTTATAGACTTTTAAACTAAACTTTGTAATCACACACACGGCCGACCTACGCTGTGGTTAGCATTGTATTGGTTTCCGTATGTTTGTGAAAAACCTGAAACTAGTAAATTCCGGGACAGTAAAGTGAAATTACTGGACACGGGACAAGGCACCCCGTTCCGGGACTATCCCGGATTTCCCGGACGTCTGACAACCCTAGTTATAATACCCCTCAGGAGTTGAACTTTAAAATAATTGTCACAACTCTCGTAGGGCCATTTAAGTCCAACATAGGTAACTTACACAACGTATGCACATTGCATCATCCCTGACATCTATGATTAATTTATCGCAAGTATCCGATCCACATGTAAGACGTAATACACTTAACTAACCTATATGCCCATCCGTCGCTCTATAGAAGGAAGCCTATTGTGTATTGTATCGAACACAAAGGCAAATTAGGGTTTTGCCTTTCCTTTCTTGACCTTACGCTATTCTCTGTACCATCAGACTAGTGACCTCCTTTTGTGAGTTAGGCATCGAAGGTCTAAGGTAATATCGTGGAGCTAAGCTGACTCGTAAGTCTACGAGTAAGAAAGGGCCGCCTTGGAATATCGAAGTCCTGGACGCGAACCCCCGGGTTGGACACTAATTGGGATATTTAGACGTAGAAATTATCAGTAGCTGTCCAGGTTCTGGAACTGCCCGATAGATAGCGTTAGAGTCATCTATTACAAGGGACATTGTTGGCAATTGACATGTCTTACGAAATGTCGCCACTAAGACACTTTTATAAACCCATTCAGGGAATGCGGCTATATGTTTGATAGTTACGTGGTATTATCGGATACAAACAAAGCGGTCATATCCCACCAGACCTCTTTTTTTTTGTTGCTAATAGGTACGCCTTTGACCACAATCCTACCTGATGGTAAGTGATGTTGAGGTCCAAGGTGTTAACAGGCTTAACCTAGAATTACTGGCTCACAAGGACAGCTGCCGGAACACACCGTTAGGTGCTTGGCGACAGATTTTCTACTTGAGGGTGGTCGCTAGCCAGGCGGGCATTCGCAAATGCCCTTCCACCATGCGGTGAAGCTCAAGCCCGAGCGGGATTTGAACCATGGACCTGTTGCGCGGCAGTCCATAGCCAATGCCACTGAGACATCATGGCTTCGAAAGCTTGAGCTTCAGCATATGGTATTGAGTATTTTCTATGCTCTGTCATGCTTTACAGTATAAATTATTGCTTATACTGCACCCTCAAGTAGAGTATATGTGTCGCTACCTTGATTGTAGGCAAAGGGACTACATTGGTTTTTCCCGGCTGCTCTCTTGAAACCCTGGCAAACATATAACTTAAATATCATATTGCAAAATTACAAATATACGACAAGAAAAATTTAAGTCAGGTGCGGGATTCGAACCCGCATCCATCCACCCCTTCAGCCGGGGTATGCTCTAACCAATTGAGCTTACATGACATGACGTCATAACTCAAATCTTTCCTATCGTTCTTTTAACTATCGTATTGGGATGGAGCGACATCTGTAGTACCACTTACGTTGTACTACAAACAACACCAATTTTGCAATTGGGTTTTTACTTGTAAATGATGAAGCAATCTTATATTTTTTATATTGTTATGTTTGTAATAACGCTTGCTATGCGGATTACATTACAAAATTACAAATGTATAAAAGAACGATAGGAAAGATTTGAGTTATGACGTCACGTCATGTTAGCTCAATTGGTTAGAGCATACCCCGGCTAAAGGGGTGGATGGACGCGGGTTCGAATCCCGTACATGAGTTAAAACAAAATTTTTCCTGTCGTATATTTGTAATTTTGTAATGGAATCTGCATAGCAGGCATTATTGCAAACATAACAATATAAAAAAAAAAATATTATGCTCTAAAAATGTGTAAAGAAGGTATGTTACTCCTTCACAAGTATGTAAGAAGTTGCATTATAGAGATAAACATTATATAAATTTTAATATTGTTAGGTTTGCAATAACGCCTGCTATGCGGATTTTATTACAAAATCACAAATATACGATAGTAAAAATTTAAGTCATGTGCGGGATTCGAACCCGCGACCATCCACTCCTTGAGCCGGAGTATGCTCTAATCAATTGATGTCATGATGTAATGTTAGCTCAATTGGTTAGAGCATACTCCGGCTCAAGGAGTGGATGGACGCGGGTTCTAATCCCGCACATGACTTAAATTTTTCCTATCGTATATTTGTGATTTTGTAACATTATATAAAGTGTAGCTACCTCGTCAAAGCAGATTATTTAATGTCTTAACAAAACCGCCTCTAATCTCCCATGTGATGTAATTCAATGGGTCCCATGCTAGCCGCCATACATTACTAAACTATTGTTACTCAATTAGATATCTGAACCATGGAATGGGTGACAGGTTGGAAAGGCTGAATGACGATGCGTCTTGCATTTCCTCGTCGGTTCTTTATAAGCTAACATCGAAGAATGAACACGCAAATATACAAACGCCATCTTTCCCTTAAATGTCACTGCGGTCTGTTTTTAATAATTTCAACGCTCATCTTTTAATGATCCTTCGATCATTCAATTCACTGACGCTCGGAAGTAGTCGCTACAGTACCAGCTTTTCCCACTGCAACAAAATCTTGAGGAAATCCAGCCTCGCCATCAGTTTCAATTTAGGGAAGGACATGGCTCGTTTGACCTAGTTCCTCACCTAGTCAACATCATAAACAGTGCTCTAAACATTGAGATATGGTACTACGTACTAGAGGAGACACCTCAACTCGCTTGTTTGTAACACTAATTTTTTTAATCACATCTTCTTTTGTAGCATCAGGCTCGAATTCCTTGAGCTTAGCTATCAATTTCCCGTACGCTGCCGACCGTTTGTCTCTGTCGTGATACTCTTTGCACTTTACGCGCCAAAGACATGGTTCCGATTTATAAATTTCTATGAATTCTTCCAATTTGGCATTGCGCTTGCGACTCGCCATTTCCGAAGCGACGCGATCAAATTAAAGCGCGCGCGACTTTCCGCCGTCACAGTCAATTTAATACTGAGAACTGTGGCAGGCATGCTCGCCGGACGCCACACACGCTCGGTTATGCTCGCGCGCAAACATAACCGAGCGGCATAAAATATCAATTTTGATATTTGCTCGGTTGCGTGTACATGCACCGATAACTGTACAGTTTTATCACATACACGCTAGGGTTTACCTGTTCGTTATGCATGCAAGGCCAAAACCAGCATGCAAACCCTAACGTGTATGGCCTCCATTAGAGCGCGCGCGCACCAACTCACTCAGTCTGTGACAAGCGCTTTCTGCATCGTGACACGTTTGAGGGCTAAGTTTTGTTTCATAATATGCCTTCGTGTGTATTGAGATATTCTTCTAACAACTGCGAGAAACATAAGTAAAAGTCAAGGAGTGACTTGTCACCAGTAAGATCAACATATTATCTCTAAAACACGATTAATTGAATTCTACTTTATCAATTTATTGTAACTCGTGACGACGCATCACACGGCGGCGGGATGGCGGCCATGTTTAGGTGAATGTCAAAGAGTAAGAACATTTGAATGCGCAGAGTTGACACTATCGACGTATAATGTTAAGTTATTAATTACGGACAGTAAAATATTAAATAGAAAATACTAAAAATAATCAGTTTAAATACTTTGTTATTTATTCCTTACGTAAGTACACACAGTATCAAGTAGGCAGAATATTAAAAAATGTCGCATCTGCGCACATTGATTGTTGTCTATGAGAGCTAACACCGCCCGCTCAAGTGTTCAATATTATCATATTTTCTACTGATATATACTAACGTAAATTACTGATTAAAAAACAATTGAAGCGTATTAGGTATTTAGCTATGTATGTCACTTCTGTAGTCGGTTCACTCTGTGAGAGCGACAAATCGTAGTAGACAATTGAACGAAACGCGTAAGCGCCCGAAAATTCCCAGCTTTTATGACCTTTTGGGCGCGAGAAAACTGTACCTTAAAAGCGTACTAGCACAGTGTTCCTATACCGTCTAATTAGACACCACTAATTATGGTTTCAGCGCTGCAGCGGCTTTAAGTTTATTCCTAACAGAATGGAACATGACGATTGTTTAGAATAGCGACTCTATACGTTAGTAATAATATCTCGATGGCTCTAAAAGATAAAAAATACTGCTCCACCATATTTCAAGCCAGGCTTTTGAAAACAAAACAAAAGCTTCCGCGTCTCTTCTTTCAAATAGTCAAAAAGGCATCCGATAAAATCAGGAGTCAGTCACAGACTGCCAAGTAGCAAATTATAAAAAGAACATTAAATTTATCCCCACCAGCTTTTCCACTGGTAGAGATTAGTAAAATTAATACCCACCTTAAATTCTCCACTGAGATTCACAGAGTAATATATAAGTATTCTTAGTGTAGCGTACCTACTAAGCACCATTCTTTTATGGATGCGTCACGTGATGATACATTGCATTCGGTCGGTTTTTTTTGATACGACTACCTGTGTAAAACTGAACTTACCTGTGAACCGAACTACAGAGTTTCATTACTACTTATTATATGAGTAAACCTACTTTGCTCTCCAAATATTATTTATTCCGTTTTTAAAAGGACTTCAGTGTTCTGTGTACACGCTATTACCACAGGTTATATGGTAGTTACTGCGTATCTATGGTAATGTATGCAATCCCACGGTTTTCCTTGTTTCTGACTGGAAATTCTAGTTTCAAGTTTTATGTTTAATGGATATTTAGTGTTTGTAGCAATTATGCGCTAGATGAGGGTCTGCGAAATATATCTGTCTTGTTTATTGGAGTAGGTAGTTCGCCCCGAATGAAAACTTTTTCGTGATTTGTAACTAAAGGGAGATGGTTTTGTAAAAAAGGTTCTCTATGCACGAGACGCCGCTGCTTTTCTGTACAGTCATCTATCAGTTCACAAGTCACGGAATCCAGCTCGTAATCACAATGAATTACAAACCTGGACCTGGATTTTACTATTACATGTGGAACATTGACCCAAAGATGAATATTGGACGAGAAATTCAATAGAGTTATTTTTCAGGGTGGCGCCAATAACTGAGAAGAACGAAGCAATGATAACGAGTGGTAAAAGGTATGGACTGCTGTGCCGCAGGTCCATGGTTCGATTCTAAACGCCGCGCCGGCTTGAGCTTCACAGCATGGTGGAAGAGCCTGGCTAGCTACTGCCCTTAAGTAGAAAACCTGTTGCCAAGCACCTCACGGAGAGTTGCGTCACTTGCGACTGCTGTAGCCATTGAGAGCCAGTTCCGATTATATTACAATTGTATACCTATTACTTACCGTCAGGTCAAAAGAGAACGAAATTAAAAAAAAAACTACACGTGTAAGGTAGGTACGCAAGTTTAGTAGCCTGTCTTCAAATCAATAGTTCAAAGTTAAATTGCTTAACATCAACTAAAATAACAAAATGTCAATATGTTTAGCGACTTTATCAAGTGCGCGTATGTTGAGCAATTTCTCAATAATTCATCAGATGTTATTCGTCACTGCATAGTACATCAGCACCCATAGTTAAGTGATATACATGGTAACTACTAAGAATTGGGCCATAGAAACATTTCTTTTCTATTCTTTATATTTTTTAGACTACATTATATTTTTCCTAAGGAGTTGGCATATGAAACTTATTTGCTAATAAAGGAATTAAAAATGATCATATCTAAGTACTAATTCCCCGTGGGGTGCCGGGAAGCCCTGTAACTTCCTGTGGTTCATGAGTGGCGACAAGGTGAAATATTCAAGAAGGTGGGTAGCAGCACTTACTGAGGAATAACCACCTTATACTGACTTATACTGTTGATCCCCAAGACGCCTGCGTGGGAATTATGATAACCCTCTCTTTTATGTGAGAGGTCTTTGTTCAATGTTGGAAGTTATTAATAACTGTAAAATTTAATAATATATAGTGATAACATATGTTTCAAAAATATTTTAATAAAACATTAAATTAATATTTTAATAAATATAAAAATATATCTAGTGACAATTCCGCCTAATTTTCCTATTAAACCGACGTGACGTCACAAACGCCACGCAGCCAAACCAAAAGAATTTTCGACACGTTTCTCTTCTACAAGAAGCATCCTCAAGAGGCTCATCGAGCGCACGATCGAGAAGAAAGAGATATATATGGATTTCCGCAAAGTAAGGCCTGAATGTATTCATTATCTAATAATATATATTTTTATTTTACTGCAGTTACATATTTTTATTTTATATAATTGGGTTATTATTTAAATGTTTAGTTGAAAACTCGTAAGAGTAAATTGCACCGAGGGTTTATACCAGCGCACCATAAATTTGTGCACGAGAAGGTACATTTGCACGAAAAAATGTGTTTATCATCATTCAGTTAAGGATAATTAGTGCGAGGCGACAATTGCCGCGTCACCGTCATATTTTTTTATTTTCTTGAGCACTAATCAATCTTTGACTTGTAGAAGTCAGACCATGAAAATATGAGCTCAAATGGTACCGACTTTCAAAAGTTATTTCATACTTTACAGTGTTAGAAGTCGGTTTCTGTATTTAAAACTATTATTTGTATATTGATATATAACAGTCATAATTACTTTCTGTAGAAAGACGAACTGACAGCAGCGGCAGTGTGGAATAGTATATTTATACACACGGTGTTTACCATGTTCCAGTCCAGCACTAACGCACGGAACTGACTAATATTTTGTTTAGCAGTCTAAGATTTTTTTATATTTTCTGTTTGCAGTGCATATACGTATCCATAACATAGATTACCTACGTACTGCAACACTGAGCATAAAAGTAGTGCCAATTTTTTAGTACATTACTGATAGTCATGGCCGCTCCTTACAAAATCATTATGACTATCATATTAGTTACTAAAGTTAGTTGAAACACTTGAATTTAGAGTTTTCTGCACGTGTTTGTAAAGTAATTGCTGACCATGATTCAGAAAATATAAAATAAAAACAAATATAATTTAGCTCCGTTCGTAATTGGGCCTTAAAATATATATATTTTAAGGCCCGACGACTATGGGTGGAAAACAGGTTTTTCAACTCAAAATACTGAACAAATTACAAATTCTATCAACATAAAAAAAGCATACTTCATCCTGATAAATTACATATGAACGGTGCTAAATTATATTTGCTGCTATTTGATATTTGCTGAATCATGGTCAGCAATATATCTATCTAAATCATAAATAGCAGTAGGTATTATATGCCACATACATGATGGCATTCCTAAGTAATCATCGCACGAACATGCTCGTATAATTTCAATTGAGTTCAAGTACAAACATCGAGCTTGCCGCAAAGGCGTTGCTTCTCAACAATAAAACTAACATCTCCTTCATATTCGATTTTAATAAAACCCTGACATACGCGTATGATTGTCATGCTTTGATTGGATCTATCATTCTGTTGTTTTACCTACTTCACGTTGAATGATGGCATGTATGACTCAATGCCAGTACTTAAATACGTCTATTAGCAAGGTATTAGAGTTCTTGCTTCCTGCATTTGAAATATGGATACAGAATAAAATAAAGGTGCAAGAATTTCCACAGCCCCCGCGGGCACGCAGCTCACGGCTGGCATAATTTGGACTATTGTCACATTGGTTCTTACGAGGCAATGGTTATTTTTATGGAACTGTCAACTGTGTCAGAACAAGCAGGAGACCCACCTAATAGTTAACAGTAACCTCTGCCTATAACAGATGAATTTCATCACAAGTGACGAACTTCACTGGCGTCACCCTGGGACAAACAGTTGTTAAGTTTCATGTGCCTGTTATTATACTTACGCTGGCAAGGACTGCTGCCGGAACATACTGTTAGGTTCGAGGATGGTAGTTGGCCAGGCGAGCATTGGCAAAATGATCTTCCACCATCCGCTGAAGCTCAAGCCGGCGGTGGGGATCGAAATATACATCTGTGGCATTGCAGTCCAATGCTATTACCGCTCGGCTATCATTGCTGCAAATATTTTGTATGATATAATAATTGTTATGTTCTTACAATTATATATATGTCAAAGAAAACTTCTTGTGTTGAGGTTGCATGGACGTAGAGTAATTCGTAGTTCACACCTCATTATATTAGGAACCTCCGGGAAGCCATCGCCGGCATCACAGTCACTGGCTTCAATTGGCCGGTAATGTAGCCGCTTTTCTCTTTTTAATGATCAAGAATCGGCATCTAGAATATTGTTTGTCTTTGTAGCTCTTTCCATATAAAAGTAGTTTCGTCATATTTTGAATACCAAGTGTTCAAACTCGTTGAAATATTGCCTGCATGTACTTTTGTGTAAAATCTATGCTTCTACTTTAACTAACGTTTGTATGAAAAGTCCTATGAAGTGCTTTAACGATTTGCTGGGTGCTGAACTTTGTCATTCATTGGATTCATTACGACAGTTAAGTTTCCGTAGATAAACCGGTATGTAGAATCTTGCGTTAAATGTTATTGATCCAAGTGCTGTTATTTTCCCGATGGTTTATGACTAATATAATATGTTCTCAAGGCTCAATGTAATCATTATCATCAGGTAGGTACTAGACGCTTGCTTTGTATTTAATTGAACGGTATAATACGTTTTCTTGACTAAAAAAAATTTTATGGGCATCCCATTTCGCATCGATTTTTTATAACACCCTTGCAGCCAACGATACTCGTATAGACTAGACTGTGTAGTTTTTGCAAGGGATAAAATATAATGACCACCATAAAATGGTCTGATGCTCTTAGTTCCTCTACCAAAAATTGTAACGAACACCAAATGTAGTAAATGATCACTAAAGCCATATTAAGGTGCGACGACGAGCGAAGCGAGCGTACCGCGGCAGCGGCCGGCCGGCGCGGCAATGCGCTAGAAGAATTATAACAAGACAATAACAATGTTGGTTATAATTTTACATTAAAATGCTGTGTTAATTTTGGTGATCATTTACGGTACTTGCCCGTGGAACACCTCGTAGAGCACCTGCGTGTTCCACGGAGGAAAATATATAATCTCCCATGGAACACCTACGGTTTTCGGGTGTTCTACGACCCATGGTTCAGATTTTACTTTTGGGTTAACAATGATTTATTTGGAGTCATTTTGCTTAAATAGGATAGCGAGAGGTTAAAACTTGGGTTATAGGTTAACATTAAAATGCAGGTTTAATTTTGGTGATCATTTACGATTTTGTCTGTTATATGTTACTGTCACCGGATAATTGTAAGATACGTTAGTTTATAAAAAATCTAGTGAGATTATAAACTGTCGATAGATTGTGAACGAACATTAAAATTTACAATCTAACGCTTACATTTTTGTCAGATTGTAAACTGACCATGTCTAGCTGGCAGTTTATAATCTAACGATCTATAATCACCCGCGAAATTGTGAAACGTCCTCTGATTGGTCACCGTTATAGGTGGCATGAGTTCATTTCATAGAGTTATGAACAAAAAGAATAGTCAGACAAAAAAAAAACATATTCATTTCTAGTTTGTGCATTAAAAAAACTAAGGGATTTAAAATAATGACCACCATAAAATGCTCTGATACCCTTAGTTCTTTTACTAAAAAATTAATCGGACACCAAACGGAGGAGGAGCGTTAGGTTACCTGTGACTACAACAACGCGCGAGCTGAGCGAGCGAAGCGAGCGTGCCGCGGCAGCGGCCGGCGATGCGCCACATAAATTTAATTTCATATACTACTTTTGTTGATCATTTACTACTTTTGGGTTAACTATGATTTATTTTGAATAATTTTGCTTAAATATTGGTCCTTACATATGAAATTGGCGTTTTTCGTACTGGCCACTTTAATCACGAATTTCTCCTCTTTGGTAAGGAATTCCAAATTCAAATTTGTACAGCTATAGACTCATGTATTTGTGCTTCGATGATCGTCATTCATTTGTTTTTTTTCTTCTGTTTTTTTCTGTTTGCGTCACTCATTTTACAAAATGGAAAACCTTAAATATCGCATTATTTACGAGTACGAGTTCCGCCGTGGCACTAGTGCTGCGGAAACAACTCGAAGGGTGAATGATGTGTATGGCGGTCGTGTTGCAAAAGAAAACACAGTTCGTTTTTGGTTCCAACGTTTTCGTTCTGGAAATTTCGACCTGCAGAACAAGCCCCGTGGACGGCCTGAGACTCAAGTTGATAATGAAGAGTTGAAGGCTATTGTGGAAGCGGATCCATCGCAAACCACGTCCGAGTTAGCTGCAGGCTGCAATGTTAGTGATAAAACTGTTTTAATTCACTTGAAGCAAATTGGGAAGATTAAAAAGCTTGAAAGGTGGGTACCTCACGAATTGACTGAAACAAACCGGCAAACGCGCGTCGACTGCTGCGTTACATTACTAAACCGGCACAATAATGAAGGTATTTTAAACCGAATCATTACCTGTGATGAAAAATGGGTTCTTTACGATAATCGGAAGCGCTCAGCGCAATGGTTAGATCCTGGCCAGCCAGCCAAATCCTGCCCCAAGCGAAAATTAACCCCAAAAAAGTTACTTGTAAGCGTTTGGTGGACTAGTGCCGGTATTGTTCATTACAGTTTTTTCAAATCTGGCCAGACTATTACGGCTGATGTCTATTGTCAGGAATTGCAAACCATGATGGAAAAGCTAGCGGCTAAACAACCTAGGCTGGTCAATCGCTCCACGCCACTGCTGCTTCACGACAACGCTAGACCACACACTGCGCTACAGACGGCTACTAAATTAGAAGAGCTTCAATTGGAAAGTCTAAGACATCCTCCGTACTCCCCGGACCTTGCTCCAACAGATTACCATTTTTTTCGAAATTTGGATAACTTCTTGCAAGGGAAAAAATTCAACTCCGATGGGGCAGTCCAAATCGCCTTCAAAGATTTTATTGATTCCCGTCCGACTGGTTTTTTTAGTAAAGGGATCAATGAACTACCTATGAGATGGCAAAAGTGCATAGAAAATAATGGTTCATACTTTGATTAATTAAATATATTATATTAAAAAATATTCGACTTTTTGTTCCTCCCATACAAAACGCCAATTTCATATGTAAGGACCTAATATTTTAATTTACTATTTTTGTCTGTTATATGTTACTCTACTATATCTGGTGGTAAGTTAAACATAAGCCAAAAAATAGTACATTAAAAACCTGTACCTACGTATTTTGCTTATGGCCACTGTAATACTTTCGTAGATCTATGGTAAATTGTTGTTGATCCACATAATTACAATTTGACGGCTGGACATGGTCAGTTTATAATCTTACGAAAATTTAAACGTTAGATTGTAAATATTAGTTTCCATTCACAATCTATCGACAGTTTATAATCTAACTAGATTTATTATAAACTAACGGTTAGTACAATAAAACGGTGACATTACTATATCTGGTGGTAAGTTAAACATAAGCCTTTTTGCAGTCTTGCTTTGAGCCTTTCCCTTAAAAAGCGAGAAGATCCATAGCCTTGCACATATTACTTAGGAAGATCCTACCCGGCCTTTGCCGCTGTTGCAGTAAAGGTTAAAAAGTCGATATCTGATTTACTACGACTTAACCCGCTTACAGCATCTCAACCGATCTCATGTCATATATGTACAAAGCTTTTTCTATTTAATTTCGAATATATTAAAAATATTTTAAGAAAACATTAAAATAATATTTTAGAAACGATCCGGAAAGTATTGTCGATCGTGCACTCGAAGAGTCAAGACCAAGATGCTTTATGTAGAATCGAAACACGTCGACAATTCTTTTGGTTTGGCTACGTAGTGCGTTTTGCCTCTATCACATGGGACTGTAACATTGATGACGAAACGTGGGTATTAGATGTTTCCGCCTACCCCGTCAGGGAAAACAGGCCTTCGCAGGAGATTACCTGGGGATTTCTGGAAAATGCCGTCGTAACTACCTAATTTCATATTTCATGGACAAAATTACTACTTACTTGTAATCAGTACCTACTTACTTTTTCTCTGGGTTATATACATATAAAGTCTGCATTATTGCGAACTCTCACCAAGTGGTAAGGTTTCTTTAGCAAGAATCCGTCTTGTCCACGAAGGTACCCCCGCAGTGTCAGACATTATGCCTTGAAGCAGTGGTGAAGAAGCACTACTGTGTTTGCATGAAGAGCACTGTAACAAGTGCAATTACTACCCATACGAGACATGAGAACTAACGTCTCGGACTGACGAGCACAGCGCAGTGACATGTCTAACGAAGACGGTGTTGTAACTTTGATAAACTGGTGCAACGCTTACTATTTGGCAAGCGAATTGATCGTCATCACGTCACAAAACAAAAGTTTTTAGGTACCAAAACTTATAATACTTCCCTGCAAATTATTTTTATATAGTCATATCAAATTACTTTTGTGTTATAGTCATATCAACTTATCTTTATATTATAGTCATATCAAATTACTTTTATATTATAGTCATCTCAAAATTCCAGAAGAATTGTAAGCCTTTAAATGTTAATTAAATAACAAATTTGTGTAATAATTATATTGTATAATACCTCACCAATAATTGCATATTATAATTACCCAAAAAAACCGGACAGTCGAGTTAAAAATAAGCTAAAACTGGAGACTGCTTAACTCAAGTTTTTGTTACTCAGGTCACTGATGTCATGCAATTTATGTTACCGTGAGAATTAATGGAACGATCTGTGGAATTTATATGTTGGTAATAAAATTTGTTTAGCCTTGTAGATGTAATATTGTCGCAAATAAGTATATAAAATTATCTACTAGCGACGTAAATCTATACACAAATCATATATCTATCTATGTACATATCACTACATAGTATTAAAAGTCGCTTCCCGATGTCTGTCTGTCCCTATATATGCTTTCATCTTTAGATCTACGCATCGGATTTTGATGCGGGTTCTTTAACAGGTAGAGTAATTCAAGAGGAAGGTTTATATGTATAATACATGCATATTATAGCAGAGAAACACTGGTAATTTTAGTGGTTTATAATAAGATGTCGTAAATAAACACATCTTTTTGCGCTTACATTGCAAACGCTGGCTGAACCGTACGAGATAGATCAAAATAATCTACTACAGTATTGTACACCTTAAAAAGGTCTACAAAAAAATGTGTGATGGTATATATCTATCTCTTAGGGATAACCCACAATAACCATTTTTTATCTTTACTTTTAGGAGAAATAATGGCTTATTTACGAAGCGATTTTAAGGTTGAACTGGCCGGTCGCTTCTCCATACAAACGCAGTAGGGTGATCACTCCCGTATTTGAGACGTTAGTTTCAGAATTAAGCATAATACCGATTGATCTCGTCATTATCTAGGCTTGTATGATGCCAAAATTTTAAAAAAATAATTAAGTTGAAAGTTATGAGCCTTGAAAATGTTATATGAAAATGTTTCGAAGCTCATAACCCTACGGCGTTGTTAAGAAGAACGGCCCGGCCAGTTCACCCTTAAGCAATACAGCACTAATCCGTATACAAATAAGTGTATTGATATAAATAATGTATCAATTCAATTAGTAAAAATATCTAAATAATGCAATTAATATATATTTATATGGCCATTTACAGCATGTAATTTAAATTAATATTTTCGAAGATATTACAGATTATGGCGGTATGCCTTTATTAACCAAATACTACAAACTATATACAACATTACAGCTATTGCTATATACTATATACTACAAACTATACAACACTACAATAAAAGCATTTGGACTCATAGGGAGTCCAAATGCTCTAGCCCACTATCAGTTGGCAGCGTTAACTTAATAATTACAGATTATTAAGTATCAACATTGCACCCGTGCGAAGCCGGGGCGGCTCGCTAGTATAATATATACAGGCCTAAGTGTGACAAGTTGTTGTCTTAGGGCCTGTTTCAGAATGTTCGAGTAAGTTCCGGTTGTAGTACTACCCAGAACATATTTAATAAATAAAACACTCTAACTAATCTTTGCGTTTCACAGACATCGATTTAGCCTATCCATCGGTTAAAGCTTGAAACGCGCTGCATGTTAACTGTCATTTTTATCATTCAGTTATTTTATATTCTGGGTGGTATAACCGGAACTTACTCGAACATTCTGAAACAGGCCCTTAACCTAATTATTTTTATATGATATTTTATTTATAGCTAATAGTCTAGCCTTTGACCATTATCTCACGTAATGGTAAGTGACATTGTAGTCGAAGATGTTGTTCAGATTCAGACTAACCTTGAACTACTCACTCTCAGTCAGTACCAGCCAGTAGGCAGTATTTTATATATTAAGCATACAAAACAGGACAGTGTCAATTAAATAACATAAATGTACAATATTCACAAGGTTTTAGACAAGATAATGTCCCTACTTTGTGTACACAGACTATATAAAACAGTTTAAAACAAATATGGAAAACAGTTAATTACAATTTATTAAATTCTTAGTGTATAATTATGATGATAATCGTTATAATTACCATATATCGTGATTTTACATGAATGACAATAATCTTGTAAGTAGAATGCGTCACTAAAAGAGTGAAAGTTTGCCGCGCAGCAGGTCCATGGTTCGAATCCCGCCGTACGCTTGAGCTTCACCGCATGGTGAAGGGCATTTTGCGATTGCTCGCCTGTCTGGCGACCATCTTTTGTAGAAAATCTGTTGTCAAGTACCTAACAGTGTGATTCCTGCAGCTGTCTATGAGAGCCAGTAAGGCCTGTTAACATCTTCGACCACATCGTCACTTACCTTCAGATGAGTTTGTGATCAAAGGCTTAACTATAACAGCAATAAAAAGTATTTATAAAATAAAACGGAACGGACTACCAACTCTGAAAAGTATGAAATATTTGGTATAATTCGGGTTATGGTAATAATAAGGTCAGTGTTTTGCAGCATGGTACTGACTTCAACCAGTATAATGTGTATTTAATAATAACAAATTAAATATTATTAATCAATTAACTATTAATAATGCATATTTATTTAGCACAATCCATTACACTAGATTCATAATATTAATTGGTATTAATAATGACTTAACATTACCTATTAAGTATATGAATCTATGTATTATATACACATTATTGAAATACCTATGTATGTTGCACAATAGGAGTAAAATCTGTATTATTTGCTTTAACTGGGTACTTACCTACTGCGTGGTTTTGATTTTCAACCTTATTTACTGCTAAGTATTGACCCTTATAGATCGGTAAGCATAAGTCGTAGAAAAAAACGGCTAAGTGTGGTTACACTACAACATCAAGGGTTCCGTACCAAATTAGAATAATCTGAAAAATCGTTATGTTTCTATACCGTTTGAGATCTCTAGCGGAAGTGTTATTATTATTTGTTGTTAAAAATCATCTTCATCAGCCAGAAACTACCATATATCGTAATTTTTTTCTTAACTGCTTACCACGGGTACGTATCATCTGTTCTCAGCTACGGTCTTTTGTTGTGGGGTAACTCAGTAGAGTCAGACAGAACTTTCATACTGCAAAAAAAGGTGTGTAAATTCTGCCACTTCTGTGTATGTATATTAGGGACTTATGTATTTGCGTTAAAACGCATCCTAATTATTTCAAAAAACGAAATGAAATCATGCCGTTGCAAAAACGTGCAAAGTTCTGAAACCTACTATATCAAATATATTTATAAAAGAAATATATATAATATGTGCAAGGTGGCGTACAATAAGTTACCAGAAGATAATAAACTCTTGAATGGTAATGTTTTTAGATTTGAAGTGAATAGTTGGCTATCTGACCATTGCTTTTACAGCATGAAAGAATATATAAAGTACACTAAGTGATGTTATATCTAATTAATTATTTTCAAAATGACAATTTATATTATATAGACATGACATTTTAAATTACTTGACTAATTATATTAACATTGAATATTAAAAATTTGCACGGCTGCTTGCAGGCTGAATACAGTGACCTAACATTCTTATATACGAACTTAAAATGTAATTTGATTCTGGCAAATAAACATTTGAAATTGAATTTAAAGTTCGAAGTCTTTAGCGGAAGTTCAACCCGCGCTTGACCGGTTTGTATTATTTGTTGCTATACGGTAGATGTTGGACAATAATCATACCAAGTTTGATATTTGTACATATTACCTTTTTACTATAAACTCTATAGTATAGAGTAAAAAAAAAACACTTTAATTTTTTTTTTTTTATGTAATGGGTTGGCAAACATGCAGACGGCCCACCTGATGGTAAGCGGTTACCGTCGCCTATGGACATTTGCAACACCAGGGGCGTCACCAATGCGTTGCCGACCCTGTAAGACTCTTTTAACACCTTTTTTGAAGAAGTCCATACTGTAGCCCTGCGGAAAAACGCTAAATGGAAGATCATTCCACATTTTGCAAGTATGCGGTAAGAAGGAGCGCATAAATCGAGCTGTGTGAGACTTCCAGGACTCGATTATGTGTGGATGAGCTTTTAACCGGTGACGCGAGGAACGATGATAGAATCGCGATGCCGGTATAAGCTCAAACAGCTCTTGGGAGCATTCCCCGTTATAGAGCCTGTAGAGTATACAGAGCGAACCGATGTCTCTGCGGAGGCTCAGTGGCTCAAATATACACGTTTCTTGTTTGGGGACCACTTATTCTGGGAGTAATTCAATTGGCCGCATTTTAATGAAGCAGTGATGGCTCAGTGGCATTGACTATGGACTGCCGCGCAGCATGTCAGCTTCACCGCATGGTGGAAGGGCATTTTGCAAATGCCCGCCTGGCTAGCGATCACCCTCAAGTAGAAAGTCTGTCGCCAAGCACCTAACGGTGTGTTCCGCAGCAGTCCTTGAGAGCCAGTGAAATTACAGGCTGCTATGAGACTTAACAACTATGTCTCCAGGTGACAGGGGCAGTGCAATTCGTGCCTTGTGACGAAATGCATCTGTTATAGGCAGAGGTTAGTCCGCTTAACATCAGGTGTGCCTCTAGCTTGTTGTATCACAGTAACATTAAAAAAAAAGTGTCTGAAAGTATTCAAAACTAAGTGGTAGGTATAGCCAGTTTTTTATGAAGGAACCCTAAAGAATACGTTTCTTACATAGGGACCCCCTCCATTTATTATGAACCCTTCGTGCTCGAGTCCAACTCGCACTTAGTCGATTTTTAGTTTTTGCTGTTATAGCGGCAACAGAAATACATCTTCTGTGAAAATATCATCTATCTGTCACGCGGTTTATGAGATACAGCCTGGTGACAGACATACTGACAGGCGGACAGTGGAGTCTTAATAATACGGCCCTGTTTTTACGGAACCCTAAATATTATTTTTCGGTTAGATCAGAGCCTTTAAATAACTTTTTATATCGGCAATTTCAGTACTAGGTACAAAAGTAAATATGGTCCATATAATTTTATGCCGAAATTTGATTTTGAATTCCTTACTAGCTTAGTTTGTGGATAAAACCCCTTAAAATGTTCTAAGATTTACAACTTGGCATTATTTAAATATATATTTTTCTTAATTTTTACATTACTTACTGCTCTAGAAAATTATACCCCATTGGCTATGGTGCAAATAAATATTATTAAGGCTACCTTCTCATGTACTAGCCCACTTGAAATGTAAAGGGATAAAACTGCATACTGATAATATTAGAGATAACTATTTTTCGAGAACTCTTACAACTTTCTGACCTTTGAAATATATTATGTTAAATAGAATCATAATCTATTCATATCACAACATATGTCTAGAACACATGCAATAACTAAGCCAGCGTGAAGCAAAATATTTAATTTAAATAAT
Source organism: Plagodis pulveraria (assembly GCA_963890685.1). Lineage (NCBI taxonomy): Eukaryota > Metazoa > Arthropoda > Insecta > Lepidoptera > Geometridae > Plagodis > Plagodis pulveraria. The sequence goes on along the minus strand of OY982973.1, from coordinate 6,045,535 downwards.
TACAATATCATAACAGCAAGATTATGTAAAACATTTGTATGGTTGAATAATAATATTTCAAAAACAAAACTATTGTTTGACTGACCTTAAAACATCGTCCTCTTTGGCACTATTGAAAATAAAAACGTATATTTAAAAACCAAAGGTTTAATAACTTAAGAACACGCAATTATGTAACAATCAACAAACATACCACGATACATCTAATTGACACTAATCATAGTCATTTACAATCGTTTATACACTTTTTACACAAACCATCAGTCAATTGACTTAAATTATACTTTAAACTACTGATGGTTCTTGGTACACACCAGCAAATAGTATTAGGTTTGATTTTCTGTCAGTAATAAGGAACACAAAGTTTCTATTAGCTTCAAATCGATTCCCCAAAAATCTATCTTCTAATCCAACCACTACAGCTGCAGCTGCCACTGTTCCTTCTTCTGTTACCTCCAACTCTACATTCTGTGTTACAGAAGTAATATATAACGGACTATCTGAAACTCCAGGAAGCTCAGCTTTCTGGACATCGAAGATTGATTGGATTCCAGAGTACTGGAGTGGAGGAATTAAGTCATTTTGCGATGAAATCTTGAAACGCGGGACATATATGTCTACGTCTAACAAGTCTACGTCACTTCTATAATCATCTAACCAGCTTAGTGATTGCGCCGCAAGGTTTGAAAGAACCTGTTTGATTGGCGTTCCATCAAAAGGAAGGAGGATCAGCATGGAGAATTCTTCGTTCTTCCCATACGTCATCTCTAAAACTTGAGCTTGGATTTGGGTCACATCTGCTATACGTTGAGGAGCTTTATGGTACATCATATTGATCCTTCCAATGGATTTACCTTGATAATCATAGAAATCTTCCTCCTTTGTAAGAGTTGGGTCGAATGGTAGAGTCCAGTTGGCTTTGAAGTATAAAGCATCCACGAGAATCAATCGCAAATCTTGCAGCTTCTCCTCTTTAACGGCGTCTAAAATTCTTCCCTCTGTAGCTAGGCAGATATATCTATTAATATCTGCAGCTAGTTTAGCAGTGTTTGAAGTATCAACTGAATATACATCAGTGTTGTAGTTTATAGCTGCTTGACAAAATTCGGGATGGATTTGCAATGTACGATCGGAGAACATGGCGGATTGACCTTTCAAAATAACGTCTTGGTGGTCGCTTCTCAGCAATTTGTTTGTGTTGATATGCAATGTTTGTGTCGCTCCAAGATCCATCGGTAGTCTCAGCTCTGTGATTAATTCACGAAACGTTTGTCCCGACGATCCTTCAGCTAACAAGGAAAACAGGCTCCAAACGGAGACCGGTGATATAGCGACATTGCCCTTACCAAAGTTGTCTTCAAACGTGTACGTATGGTCCAGTAGTTTTAGAGAGAACTCATTCAGCGGAGTAAAGTCAAGGGTACTAGGGGCCGCGAGGGCATAGCTCACGAAATAAACAAGCGTAAAAACTTTAAACATTTTCGCGCAGAAACCGGCGTGTGTCGAGATTCTCACGTGCGCGACTCACAATGATTGTGTTTTAACTGGTTGAGAAACCTTTTCCGCGGTTTATTTAAGTGTGATATTATGTTGTGACAATCCTATCATGTATATGCGTCATTGGTAGCATATAGTACGGAATATTTGTATAGAGATTCCGTAGTCTGTTATCAGGACAGCCTTCTGGGGTCATTCCTATTGAGCTAGAAAAAATATTAGGTATTCGATGAATGTGAACACGTACGCGTAATTTGACTACCCCTATACATACTTATATAACGAGTATAAATAAAGTATTTATCTTTCAAGGCTATAAATTATTAATGCGAGTATGTAGGAACCTTACTAAGGGCGTATTTTATTTGACGCCAATTTCGTTGTTTTTGATAATTTTGATCACATTTTATGTCTATGGTTCATACTAAATATGGAACCATAGACGTGTTGTCAAAATTATCGAAAATAACTCAAATGGATGGCCTTAGTATTAATATTATGTAAAGGTAGGTACTGTAAGTTAATATTTTTTTATTAAGTTGCGTTAAAGTTGAATAATGGTTACCTGTTGGATAGTCAGTTCATCACTTTTTTTATGTGATTATGACGAAACAAGCTCGAGGCCCACTTGATGTTAAATGGACTAGCCTCTGCCTATAAAAGATGCAATTCGTCATGCTCTGCGCCCGTCACCCACAGTTGTAAAGTCACATGTGGCTGTACTTTACTGGTTCTCAAGGATTACTGCCGGAAGAGACAGCTAGGTGCCTGGTGACAGATTTTCCACATTAAGGTGGTGGCTAGGTAGGCGAGCATTCGCCAAATGCCCTTCCACCATGCGGTGAAGCGCAAGCCCCGCCTTGCATGTGATCACACCATGGACCTGCGGCACAGCAGTCCATAGCTATTACCGCTCGGCCATCTTTGCTTCAATTTTGAATTATGGGTAGGTAAGTAGGTATGCATAATAATAATATCATAGTTTTTGTTTTAGCTGAATTATATTAAGTTCTTTGACTCGGTACCATGCTAATTTAAGTCCCAAAATATTTAATTAAGGATGATGGAAATTTTATCTTTTAGTATACCTAGTATACTTTTTTTGCCCGTGGGGTACCGGGTTAGAATGTCATCTTCTCGCCCCCATTCTACCTGTGGGTGTAGTAAGAGGCAACTTAAGGTAAAATACCAGAAGGTGGGCAGCAGCAACTTTTGAGGAATTGATATCTTCAACTGCAATCTCAGAAGCAGGACGCCTGCCAAGCGTGGGGATTACGGCAAATCCCCGCTTAATGGGGAAGGCTGTGTTCAGCAGTGGAGAATCCGGCTGATACAGTACAGAATTGTATACTGCTTACAAGATCGATTGGCACTCGCCCACCATACTGGTCATCACACAAAAAAAGTTTCCATATTACCATTATATACTAAAAGTAGAAACATTGGCTATATATATATATATATATTATTATATATATTATATATATATATATATATATATATACAGCCAATATAATATTATATATATATATATATACAGCCAATATTACTAGATTTATTCTAGATAGATGTACCTGTAAACTACGCTAAAATTTAAAATTTACCAACATTTAGGTGTCCTTCAACCAACTAAAAATTATCATTAAAATTGGTATATTCTTTTTTTTTATGCTTGATAGGTTATCTTTTGACCACTATCTCACCTCATGATAAGTGAGTGATGATGTGGTCAAAGATGTTGATCAGGCTAACCTAGAATTACTGGTTCTCAAGGACAGCTACCGGAACACACCGTTAGTTGCTTGGTGACAGATTTTCTACTTGAGGGTAGCCAGGCGGGCATTCGCAAAATGCCCTATCACCATGCTGTAACGACTGCCATCCTAAGACAACAGCCGGGAACGACGGCTTAACGTGCCCTCCGAAGCACGGAAGGGCTCAGTAGTAATGCCATTAGCGGTTATCCATCCAACTCATGACCGCGGCGGACGACGACCTAAGCAAACTTCGCTACGAGCGCTTCAAAAGCGTACAGAGCTAAAAGGTAATGAAATAAAGTAAATTACCTGCATCACATAATTTTTATTTAACTGTGATTTTTGGATTAAGTGATCCATATTAGCGTGCGCAGTGACCCTTTAATCAACTGTAAGCTGTGCAAGGCCAGACTATCGAGGTTTTGAGCTCCGAGAGCTACCTCCAGTGATATTTGGTACTTCGAAATAAAATTATAAATGTAAGCTTAAAGGTGAACTGGCCGGCCCGTTCTCCATACAAACGTCGTAGGGTGATCACACCCTTATTTGAGGATTTAGATCCAAAATAAAGTATAATAGCGATTGATCTCGTCATTATCTAGGCTTGTATGATGCCGAAATTGCAATAAAATAATTACCTTGAGAATTATGAGCGTAGAAACATTTTCATATAAAGTTTTCGAGGCCCATAACTTACAATTTAATTATCTTTTAAAAATTTTGGCATCATACAATCCTAGATTATGGCGATATCAATCGGCATTATGCTTAAGTCTGGACCTAAAATTTCAAATAAGGGAGTGATTACCCTACGACGTTTGTATGGAGAAGCGACCGGCCAGTTCAACCTTAAAATAGAGAATTAAGAGGTATGGTAGTTGGCCCCCAGAAAGGAAAAACAGTGTTGGACTAGAAAACACGGATTCATGCTGGTATTATGTTCATAGTTATTTATAGCAAAATTATAAGAACTATTAGTTATTTTTAAGCCAGAATCAATAACTTTCACTGATCATGTCATTTTTGTAACACGATGCGCTTGATACCTGCCTACGTGATTAATAAGAGATGTCTCAAGACGAATGACCCAGGAAATCGATGGCGACATATTGATTTATGGGGTTAACTATCATATACATATATAATGTCACATTTTGATATCCGCATATAATTGTTTTCTATTTTTATTTATGTTATAGTGATATGAAAAGTAGTGTCTAAAGACCTACGTAAGGTTTATCCAGCATCTTACGTTCTTGTCAGGAATACAACAACATTTTAATAGTACAGACAAGTGGATAAATTATAAACTGAAGCGCTCGTAGCGAAGTTTGCTTACCTGTTCTTAACCGATCAGCAAACTTAAGAAACGTCGCCCGCGGTCATGAGTTGGATGGGTGACCGCTAGTGACATTACTGCTGAGCGTGCACGTGCTTCGGAGGGCACGTTAAGCCGTCGGTCCCGGTTGTTGTCTTAGGATGGCAGTCGTTATAGCATGGTGGTAGGGCATTTTGCGAATGCCCGCCTGGCTAGCGACCACCCTCAAGTAGAAAATCTGTCGCCAAGCACCTAACGGTGTGTTCCGGCAGCTGTCCTTGTGAGCCAGTACTTCTAGGTTAGCCTGAACAACATCTTCGACCACATCATCACTTACCATCAGGTGAGATAGTGGTCAAAGGCTAAACTACCAAGCATAAAAAAAAAAAATTACTAGACAAATGCAAGGTAATTGCCGTAGTCGTTATGTCAAAACATTGCCCTTTTTTAGACACGACTGCCTTGTACATTGTTGACGCTGAATATATTATGAAAACCCATGTCAAACACGGCCGAACAACAAATATCTAGTTTTGTTTTAATACAAAACAATCGTAGCTAATTTTTTTGCGATTGAACTAGCCAGCAACCATACTCTTTTAAAAATCTGTCGTCAAGCACCTAACGGTGTGTTGCGGCAGCTGTTCTTGATGTCATTTGATAGAAGTCAAACGCTAGCCTATCAGCTATAGAAAAAAATAATGGAATGTGTGTATGTGAAGCTATGATAGTTCAGAGATAGAATAGTCCTGCATTTGAAGCAATGATGGCCGAACGGTAATAGCTATGGACTGCTGAGCTGCAGTACCCTGGTTCGATCCCCACCGTCGGTCGGCTTGAGCTTCACCGCATGGTGGAAGGGCATTTTGCGGTTGCCCGCCTGGCTAGCTACCACCCTCAAGTAGAAAATCACCTAAGCACCTAACGGTTTGTTCCGGCAGCAGTCCTTGAGAGCCAGTGGAATTACAGGCACATGCGACTTAACAACTATGTCTCAAAGTGACGGGCGCAGTGCAATTCGTGACTTGTGATAAAATGCATCTGTTATATGCAGAGTTTAGTCCATAGGTCCACATCAGGTGGGCCTCGTGCTTGTTTCGTAATTTTTTTTATTTTGTTTTATAGCTGATAGGCTAGCCTTTGACCACTATCTCACCTGATGGTAAGTGATGATGTGGTCGAAGATGTTGTTCAGGCTAGTCTAGAATTACTGGCTCTCAAGGACAACTGCCGGAACACACCGTTAGCTGCTTGGCGACAGATTTTCTACTTGAGGGTGGTAACTAGACAGGCGGGCATTCGCAAAATGCCCTACCCCCATGCTGTAACAACTGCCATCGATATATAAAAAAAAAAATTGCCGATTGGTTTGCGATAACTTGTAATTACAAAATTATACCAAAATAATGAAATAAAATATGATATGTAAGACATGTCTTGATATGCAGGCGGATTTACTTGCCTTATGTTTTATTTTTAGTTCGTTGATCGTGTAAAAACAACAGGATTTAATATTAATAAGTCAAGGTTGTATGCAGGTAATTGAAATCAAGTTTGTAGCCGTTTTAAAAAGGTTTATAGCGTGAAAAAAATATGACCTATAGGTACTACTTGGTATGTTTCTTAATAAGTGGAAAATCAACTATTCTATTTCTTATTTAACCGTAGTTAAAATAAATTTTAAGATAATTGGTTCGTTTTGTACAAAAAGTATCAAAATTATAAACTGAACTGCCCGCACCCGCGGCTATTCTCGTGTGGATTTTGGCTGTTTGTCGCATTATGTAATTTATGTGCAAATGACATACTTTATTTTGTTATTGTAACAAGCTTGAGGCCCACCTGATGTTAAGTAGACTAACCTCTACCTATGACTTTAATTAATTGATAATTAATTAATTACTTACTTACTTACTATTAGCACAGCCTGGACACTCGACTCATTCTCTATACAAAAGCCGCGTTCTAAGTACCTATTACACAGACACTACACAAATGTAGTTTTTGTACACGCGTAAATGTGTGCGTGAAGTGTAAGGTTGTCATCGTGTGAATAATTATTGTTGTACTTACCTACCTAACAATTTTTTAATGCTGATATTATGACTTATTAGATTTCGTAGGTTATGCGTAGGTACCTACCCTCAGAAATATTTACAAGCACAACAATCCAACTCCATGTACGACGTAGGAATATGTAACACACAACCGAGTAGATAACATAACTTCACATTTCACTCCATTACTTATTCAATAATAGATACCTACACTATACAAAAAGTATCATTCCAAGTTCACATTTTAAACAAGTAATGATAATAGGTAATTACAATCACAATAATAATTTATGCTCTTCTCGTATAATAAACACACATAAAGTGTGGTGCGTGTCAACTGTAGCGAAGGTCGGTATGGATATTGCTTTTCTCTATGGTAGGTATAGGTTATAAAGACACAAAACTTGTTTCGACTAAAAAACGACGAAAACTGGAAACGAAGTCGATATCCACGGATATTTTTTGCAAACAAAAATCATCTAAAATAATCATTCGAATAAAATACAAAGATAAAGTCTTGTTTGTATTTTTTTCAATACCTACTGTAAATTACCGGTTTTTATAAGTTACCTACTGTATAACTGAAGAACGACAAATAGGTAGGTACTTAGTGTAGGTTACCAAGAATGACTTATCTCGTTATATCCTTAGGGAATCTACAAAAACTCCAATTCTTTTCTCGTTTAGTTGATAAGCAACCGTAAACAGCACAAAAGTACCCCATGCTCAACTTTTAAAATACTCGTACAATCGTCACGTCATCGTGCGCGAGTTGCGCGTCCCGTACTCAAGTCAGCTTAGCGACAGCTCAGAACCGGTGGCGGGGTGAGGACGGCTGGTTTTGGTGGGGGGTGTGGAGTGTCCGTTCTATACGTAGTATTATTATATGTTCTATGCTATTAGTTTAAATAAAATAAATAAATACATGACAGATGCATTTTATCACAAGTGACGAATTGCACTGCGCCCGTCACCTTGAGACATATGAGTTAAGTCTCATGAGCCTGTAATTTCACTGGCTCTCAAGGACTGCTGCCGGAACACACCGTTAGATGCTTGGCGACAGATTTTCTACTTGAGGGTGGTCGCTAGCCAGGCAGGCATTCGCAAATAGCCCTTCCACCATGCTGTGAAGCTCAAGCCCGCGGTTGGATTCGAACCATGGACATGCTGCGCGGCAGTCTTTAGCCAAAGCTACTGAGCCATCGCTGCTTCTACTTCTATACTACTCCAAATAGACAGTACTTCCTTTTGTCATCTTTTAACCGCTTATGCGCTACCTCAAGTAGAAAATCTGTCGCCAAACATTTCCAACCTCCAACCATCTCCAACTCAGTTCCGGCAGCTGTCCTTGAGAACTAGTAATTCTAGGTTAGCCTAAACAACATCTTCGACCAAATCACCACTTACCATCAGGTGAGATAGTGGTCAAAGGCTTACCTATCCAGCATAAAAAAAGAGTGATAAAAAAGTACCTATCCTTGAAATCGCTGGCAGTGAAAACAGCAATGTTATCTGGGCGGTGAAAATCTACCCAGGTATCTTCACGAGGAATCCTATCCTAAGGATTCCTCGTGAAGATATCACGAGGAATCCTATCCCCTGTAGCAAAACTAAATGTTCCCCTGGCCTTTCAATAACCGACTGGTATTTAAAGCTAAGATGATGCCCGTTAGGTGCAATGTCAGGTGAAGTTGTCCAAATTTAGTATGGTAATATTATTTTATGATTGAAAATTTGACTATAGGACAAAAACACGGAACCAATCCAACTGCGTGAGGCGTGAGACAGGGCGAAGGTATTCTTCCGAAACTGTTTACGAACGCGTTGGTGGACGTTTTTAAACTCGGGAACTGGAAACAATTCGTCATCAACATCTATTTCTACACCACCTTCGTTCACGACATCTCATCATAAGCTGCTTAACGAACTCAATACAATGCTCAACAACATCACTAGAGTTTCCCAGCAGGTGGGTCTTAAAATTACGTCTAACGTCCATGTTGCACCCGTACCACAGTATTTGTTGGGAAATATACGCTCGAAGTTGTTAACCAATGTATTTTTACTTGGGACAAACAGTACATTTAGGTATGTCTAACTTTAAAACAAAGAGGTGGCCCCAAGAATCCAACTCGGGTGGGTAGCGTTTGGGAAGTTACACGACATCTTCTAGTAGAAGATCCCGCAGAGCCTAAAGACCAAAGTCAATCAGTGTGTGTTTACATAGACTAATTGGGCTGTGTTCCTTATCTGTAGCCTTTATATGGATAAGCTTACATGGAGAGAGCTAGGCATGGAGTTTTTTTGCGCGATAAAACTCGGATCATGGATATTTCATAGAATTTGCAAGCTGAAGTTGCACTTGGCGGCATATTGCTCAATGAACTGATAATGATAACCATAGCTAAACCCACTAGGCGGACTGACGACATCGTGTAGCCAGTGGTTACAAGCGGCTAATTGCTGTTCTTTGTACAGTACACATCAGTTCACAGTATTTGTTGCGTATATACAGAATAGCGTTTAGAGATTCCTTATCTATTTAGTGCATTATCAAACGCGTTTTTGTTTACTCCACGTTATGATGTCACGCGTTATTTGCAAGGAATCTCTAGTGTCATAGCGAATAAGCCCTGGTCTGATATTAAAAGAATAATACGTGTGTGCTAACCTTCCTTAGTGTATAACAAGGGCAAGACAAGGAAGAATTTTAATCTCTTACTACATCTATGTCATCAATGCTGTATCTTTGAATTCATCAACACGTGCGTTTTTGTCCTTTACTGACTTCCTTTTCCGCGTGATTTTCCCTCAAGGAAAACAATCAAGATGTAGGTCATGTCTTAAATTTTCAATACATAGCGTTTAAAACTTTGTCACTGTAAAAGAGCGTTTCCACACGACTGCCAAAAGGACAGTAGGTAATATTATTACGGTTCATGTTCCTATGCATGTATTTGAAATTCATTATTCCATTATAACATATAACAGTGGACGTTCCGGTTGATGTGATGATGGTGATCGCTGAAAAGTAGTGTTCAATACAAAATAAATCATAAGGGACTTTCCCCAGTAGTTAGTGTCCCCAAGAAACAGGCCGAGATAGGGGCCATAGATTCCTTATAATCCAGCCAGTAGTAGCACACACTGACTGTAGTATTAGTTAAATTTTTAGTAAATATCAAATTATATTATACACTATCAACCTGCCCTGTCTTCACACGGGTGCAGTGTGACCAGATTTAAATTTAACATTATGCCAGCTGCTCGCCTAAATTCTGCTAAAGTCTGCTAACCTTATTTTTGTTTACTCGTAATGCCGAAATTCTGCTATTGAATGAAGACCCAATAAAACGAATGTTATGTGTATACATAACATTCGTGTCGCATTTTTGTATAATAAAAACGAAGATATTATTAAAAACCGGACAAGTGCGAGGGGGCTCGCGCCCGAAGGTTTCCGTACCATTATCTGTAACCTAATCTTGCAAATGATAGACACTTTTCGCAGTGCCCGATTGAGCTGGGTAGGTGCGGCGAAAACTTCTTATATTGTATGGGAGCCCTCTTAATTATTTATTTTAATTAATTATATTTAAAGAGAACATAAAACTAAATATTCTGTGAATAGAGCGAGAGATTTTTAGTTAACACTAAGTTAAATCAAAAAGACTTTAATTTTGGGCATTCCCCTAAATTGTGGCTGCCAGAATAGTGAGAAGAAATCGTACATCATTCATAAATGGTACAATTTTTAACTATTTCTAGCGCCACAACCCAAGTGAAACACAGTTAATTTGCCAGTTATTCTTCACCTTGATAAGTTTCTGTGGATATTTTACAGAATTCTGCCAAAATCTACTAATTTTTCAGATCTGCGACACAATCTGCTAGACCCTAAATTGGAAATCAAATTATGCTGAAATCGCAGAAGTCTGCTAAATCTGGTCACACTGCACGGGTGCAATGCTGACACTAAATATGCTAAAAATTTACAAATTTACGAGAGAAAAAAATATGATCATGAGCGGGATTGGAACCTACGTCCATCTCTAACGACTGCCAGGATGACTACCGGGACCGACGGCTTAACGTGCCCTCCGAAGCAAGGAAAGGCTCAGTAGTAATGTCACGAGCTTAACTTTGCTGATAGGTTAAGAACAGCTTAGCAAACTTCGCTACGAGCGCTTCAGGTACTCTGATTTTCAACCAACAAATATGCAAGAAAATGGCACCAAGTTATTTCGAAAACTTCACACAAATAAACACAAACTCGCGGCGGCTCACTGACCCGTTAAAGGCGGCACAATTTACAAAAACATATAATTGATTTTTCAAGAATTCATAATACCAGAAAGAATGCACCATGACCGTCCCAAATTCAGCTTCTTCACCTACTATTTTTCCGTCCATTTTCAAACGTTATAGTACCACCAACTTAACTGTGCAGTTTTCGAGGGCGCTACTGGTCATGGAAATCAACTACAGACTGTCACAATTTGAGGGAAAGTTTTAGTTCTTTTTTCTGCCACCTGAACAGATAAGTTGGTGGGTCTGTACATTAAAACCACGATGACAAGTCAAAGCAAATTTGACAACATCAGAGGTGACGGCTAAGTGCGTTCCGGATTCGAGCGCTAGACGCACAAAGGGTTAGACACAATTATCATATTATTGTAAGTGAGCTGGTATATTTCGGTAACTCAAACAGCGATCATGATACCGCGTATCGTAGATGTGAATATCCCTAAGTTGCAAGTATCAAACATTTTCTTGTTTCTTCACCTGCAATGGACCAAACACTCACACGGTAAATCCAGGGTTACCTACCTGTTTTTTAAAGGGTAGATCAGTATCTAATCGTTTGGTATGTAATGATGTGATAAAGTATGCTTTTTTATGGGTAAGGAGGGCATATCAGCATGCGCCTCGCCTGTTGTGAAATTATGATCATTGCATACGGACATCATAACCAGATGTCTCGAGGATACGTTCGGAGCCTTGTGGAGGGAATATGCTCTCTCCTTGAAGGCTTCTAAGTTATGTTTGTTCGGAAATACGTCACATGGCTGATGGTATTTTACGTGGAATAGACGCTTATCCTAGAATTAGTAGCTTATAAGGACATCTGCCAGAACACACCTTTAGGTGCTTCGTGACAGATTTTATACTTGAGGGTGGTAGCTACTCAGGCGGGCATTCACAAAATTCCCTACAACCATGCTATAACAACTGCCATTATAGGACAACAACCGGGACCGATGGCTTAATGTGCCCTCCGATGTACGAAAGCGCTAAGTAGTAGTGTCTGTGTCACTAGCGGTCACCCATCCAAATCATGACAGCGGCAGATGTTGCTTAATGTTAATAAGTTAAGTGGCATATGGCAACTTTGTCTTCTATTTTTGATCTCTAATCTTTGGTTAAGTTGTTGTTCACTGTGTTTTTGTGATTAGACAAGAGCTGTAAAATCTGTATTAAGAAATAAAAGTATTCACTATAAGTTGAAGCTGCTTGTCTTAGAAATACCAAGAAGATCCACCCTAAAGCAGAACCCATTCCCACGAATACTTAACTGATCGTGTAAGAACGGCTAAGCAAACTTCGCTACGCTTCAAAATGCTCGGCGTTGCAGTCCATCTATTTCCATTTGGCCATCACTGCATCAATTTAACCTAATTATTTTTGTTGTGGTATGGTGCTTTATATGAGTAGTAGTGTTATCAGATATCCTTCAAGTTGTTATCTGATATATTAGTCAGAGTTTTTACTATGTTTTGTGAGACTGAGGATTAATATTTACAAGTTGCTAAAGTAATCTATTGTGCACACAAATCCTTGAAAATTGTCATATAGTAGGTCACAACACAATACGTACATTTAAAAGAATTTAATAATAGCATTTATATCACATATATATATATACAAAAAGAGTTGTTTGGTTCTTCGTAAATACGGACGAAATTAGTTCATAATCCATAGGTCCATGTTACTGATTTCAATTTTAAATGTCAATATTGTTAATGATAATCAGTAAAGACGATCACAAACATATAAATAAGTAGTTTAAAGATCAAAGTTGTTTATTGCTTTCATGAGTACATTTGATGGATACAATATTTAACAGAACATACATGAAACCCATTTGGGCGTAGCATCATTTTATACAATCAAATACATGAAATATTACAGATTACCAACGTGAAACAGACCTATATTTGAAATTGAAGTTGTCAATTTATTATAAACAATTTTAATCGTGTTTTTTTATTCTTGCGCGTAATATATTAAATTATATTGATTATTAATTAAATTATTTTGAATGTCATGAAAATATATGAAAATTATGTGAATTTATCATTATAATATTCTTTTAGATTGTAATAGCATTTCTCTATTAGTAATGTTTTAATTTTATTTATTAATTTGTTCGTATTTGGTTCACCTCTTATCTCGTTTGGTAAATGGTTGTAAACTTTTATCGCGTTAACATAAGAGCTATTTTTATACATATTGATGCGGCTTTTAGGTTGGGCTAATTGATTTTTTTGGTTCATTCGGGGGCCGTAAAATCGATTTGGTTTTGTATCTTTAAATACGTTTGGATTTTTTCTAACAAATTTACATAATTCCAAAATATATATACTAATTATTGTTAATATTTTTAATTGTACAACATGTGGTTTGCTTGAGTCAGTATTGTTAATATTCACTATGATACGTTTTAGTTTTTTTTTGTGCTTGATTAGTAAATCTTCGATGTTAGTACCATTTCCCAACAGGATAAGTCCGTCTTCGTAACTGTTTACTCTAATTCGGATGTATGTTGATACTTTTGTAAAAAACTAAAGCGTCTTCCTCAAGAGCTCCAGATAATATCGTATCGCACGCTAAAAATATTATACAAAGTCTAAACCTTCCAAATCTTCTGAACAATATATGAAATCAGCCTTAGGATATATGCAAGAAAAGTAAAATATTTGTCGAAAAATATGTTTTTAACCTATTCCCAAAATACATACATGAAAAATCTTCAATTCTTTGGAGTAAGCGTATTCTTCAGGTAAACAGGAGAGTGCATCTCGGTGGCAAGAAAATAAACTTTGTGCGCCATCCTTCGAATCCCTCGTTGCGCTCAGGATTTTATTTTAATTGTAATTTTGTAATGTAATCCGCATAGCAGCCGTTATTGCAAACATAACAATATTAAAATTATAAGGTTGCGTCATCATTTACAAGTATAAAACCAATTGCAAAATTGTTCTTGTTTGGTAAAACGTAAGTTGTAGATGTCACTCCATCCCAATTCGATGGTTAAAGAACGATAGGAAAAATTTGAGTTATGACTCATTGTCCCATTAGCTCAATTGGTTAAAGCATACCCCGGCTAAAAGGGTGGATAGACGCGGGTTCGAATCCCGCACATGAATTAAATTTTCCTCGTATATTTGCACAATGTATTTAAGGTACGTATATGTTAGATAATAATTAATCCTGTATTGCTTAAAATCGCTTCATTAGTAAGCCATTATTTCTCGAAAAAAGTAAAGGATAAAAAATGGTTATTGTGGGTTATCCCTAAGAGATAGACATACAATTGCGGACTTTTTTGTAGACCTTTTTAAGGTGTACAATACTGTAGTTCAATATTCTGATCTATCTCGTAGGGTTCAGCCAGCGTTTGCAATGTAAGCGCAAAAAATGTGAATGTTAATTTACGACATCACATTAGAAACTTCTAAAATTATTAGTGTTTCTCTACTATATTATGCATGTATTATACATATAAACCTTACTCTTGAATCAATCTATCTATTAAAAAAACCGCATCAAAATTCTTTGCGTAGTTTTTAAGATCTAAGCATACATAGGGACAGACAGAGGGAAGCGTCTTTATTTTATACATGTACTGAAGTTCCTTATTTCTTTCATGATAGTGATGCATGAAAGAAATAAGGAAAAGTTACAGCTCTAAATAACCTGTAGGGAATGCATAATAATCGCAAAGTGGAAAACCATCTAGTTTTTCTACGTAGTTGAAAGTAGCGGGATAGAACCAACAGTAGCTTGTAAGGAAAACCCCAGTCTACACCAAACTGTTGTGATTTTCCGTGTAGGTACCGGCATTGTAGCAGGCAGTTGCAGCAATGATGGCCGAGAGGTAATAGCTACGGTCTGTCGTGCCGCAGGTCCCTGGATCGATCACCACCGCTGGCTTGAGCTTCACTACATGTTGGAAGGGCATTTTGTGATTGCGCGCCTGGCTAGCTACCACCATCCTCCTATAGCTACCAGCCGCCACAATAAAAAAAAAAGAACCTCTGCCTACAACAGTTGCAATTCATCAGAAGTCACGAATTGCACTGCGCCCGTCACATTGAGACATAGTTGTTAAGTCTCATTCTGCCTTTAATTTCACTGGCTCTCAAGGACTACGGCCGGAACACACCTTTCGGTGCATGGCGACAGTCTTTCTACTTGAGGGTGGCTAGCCAGGCGGGCAAAAAAATCTAAAATTCTCCATAATATTTTATGCCACTGTAACAACGCAATCGCAACAAAATAGCTTACAGCATACCAAATATGTCAAAGACTATTGATAGCTAGCCACTGACTTGCGATCGAACCTAAATAGCGGGCAGACTGCGGATACTGTCAAAAACTACAATTTTCATGCAATTAGGTTGCGTTAACGCCGTTCAAATTTTTTATTTTTTTATTTTATTGTGACGGCACAAGCACGAGACCCACCTGTTGTTAAGTGGACTAACCTCTGCCTATAACAGACGCATTTCGTCAACGACGAATTGCACTGTGCCCGTCACACTGAGACGTACAGTTGTTAGGTCTCATGTTCCTGTATGTGTGTTTTCTGGCTCTCAAGGACTGCTGCCGGAACACACTGTTAAGTGCTTGGCGACAGATTTTCTAGATGAGGGTGGTCGCTAGCCAGGCGGGCAAAAAAATCTAAAATTCTCCAAAATATTTTATGCCACTGTAGCAACGCAATCACAACATAATAGCTTACAGCATACCAAATATGTCTAAAACTATTGATAGCCAGCCACTGACTTGCGATCGAACCTAAATAGCGGGCAGACTACTCTGTCAAAAACTAAAATTTTCATGCGATTAAGTTGCATTAACGGCGTTCAATAGCTAAGAAAATTGGGCCCCAGCACAAAGTACCTAGGTACCTACATTGTATATAGGTTCAAGAGTGTTCATTGATTCCTTCACTATGTCAAGGCACTTCATTACGACGTGAGATACAATTTTCATACGTAACTCAACGAATTCCATTATCGACACACGTCGAAACTGTACCCAATGCATTTACATAAATATTTATAAATGCGGGTGTGTGTCATAGCAAAGTAATTACCATAGATAGATATCGGATTACGTACTGCATATTAATTTGTTGACAAAATGTTCTGTTACGTTATTACGTAGATATATTATACCGGTATAAAATAAGATACGTTTGTTAATTGTTAGGTTAATTGTGACGGATCAAGCGCGAGGCCCACCTGATGTTAAGTGCACTGAGAAAAATCTAAAGTCAAAAGCGCCCTAATGACGGCCAATTTATATGGTATAAGGCGAACGAATGATAAAACCGACCAAACGTAAATACGTACAAAAACGCCTTCCAACTAGAAGGCGTTAAACGAGGTCAGTAAAGGAGAATGTTTCTTTTCGTCTTCATTTAAGGTGTATTTTGTGGTCTTTCTTAAATATTGACTTTTAGATGAGGCTGATTTAGTCGTACGTTATAGTGATAATCACCGTATATAAACCGCCGTAAAAGTAAGGTATATTTTATGGTCAATACTGCAATTATTATCGTATAACAAGTTCAATTCTGAAAATACTTTACGGAAGGCGTTTTTGACGGTTGTGTTTATTATAAAACATGGTACATTTTTATTGATTGGTGAAAATCATCTTAAGAGTTGTGAATTTATCTTACGTATTTACAATTCAACGGTAAAAGGTCAAATTTGATTTAAGCCTTTAAGTCGTTTTTCTCAGTGTGGGCTTACCTCTGCCTGTAACAGATACATTTCGTCACAAGTGATGGATTACACTGCGCACGTCAACATAATGTTCTTAAGTCACATGCGCCTGTAATTTTACTGGCTCTCAAGGATTGCTGCCAGAACACAGTTAGGTGCTTGGCGACCGATTTTCCACTTGATAGAATTGGTAGCTAGCCAGACGAGCATTCGCAAAATGCCCTTCCACCGGCGGTGAAGCTCAATCCGGCGGTGGGGATCCATGGAGCTACTGCACGGCAGTCCATAGCTATTACCGCTCGGCCATCATTGCTTAAGGGTGAACTGGCCGGTCGCTTCTCCATACAAACGTGGTAGTGTGATCACTCCCTTATTTGAGGATTTAGGTCCAAAATAAAGCATAATACCGATTGATCTCGTCATTATCTAGGCTTGTATGATGCCGAAATTTTAATAAGATAATTAACTTGAGAGTTATAAGCTACAAAACATTTTCATACAACATTTTCGAGGCCCATAACTTTCAACATAATTATCTTTTTTAAATTTCGGCATCATACAAGCCTAGATAATGACGAAATCTATCGGTATTATGCTTAAGTCTGGACCTAAAACCTCAAATAAGGGAGTGATTACCCTACGGCGTTTGTATGGAGAAGCGACCGGCCAGTTCAACCTTAAATTCTATAGCTGGGTGCACCTTAGCCAGCCTTATAATTGTTTAAGTGCTTGTAGCTTAGCTTACTTAGGCGTTCTTGACCTATCAACTAACTAAATGATCATACTGAAATTTCGTCACTTTTACACATCATAACGAATATGATATGACGAATACGTTAGTTTGGATAAAAACGAAAGAAAGGTTAATACAAAACTATATAGTAGCTTATTTTGTCCCTCATGATAGGGGTTTACTTTTACTTAACTTAGCTTACTTAGGCGTTCTTGACCTATCAACTAACTAAATGATCATACTGAAATTTCGTCACTTTTACACATCATAACGAATATGATATGACGAATACGTTAGTTTGGATAAAAACGAAAGAAAGGTTAATACAAAACTATATAGTAGCTTATTTTGTCCCTCATGATAGGGGTTTACTTTTACTTGTTTTAATTTATAATCATTTGAATAAAATCCAGTTTGTTATTTTATTTAATCACCTTCAACTTTTTAATATGGGTGCTTACCATTTGAAGTTAAATTCGCTAAAAACGCTTAAAACGATCACACTCCCAAAAAGTTGTTCCACTTGGGTCTTGGCATTATTTTCGCCATAAACGCTATGAGGCCACTGGAACAGTTTGAATTACCTACATCTAATGTCAAAAGTGACAGAAGTGGCAAAATTTAGTGGCATTCTTAGCGTTCTTATCCTAAATGGAACAGGGGATGACAGTTACAAACGATCACAGTGATCACAACCATAGACGCAGATTGTGATCAAAATTATCGAAAATAACGAAATTAGCGTCAAATGGAATAGGCCCTATATTGTATGCGTTGCTAACATGTATACCTTGTATAAAATGTACGGTTATTTTTAATTGAAGTCTATGTACTTTTCACTTTAATCAGTGCCAGTTTTAAGCTGTTATACAGCACTATTAAACTTAAAGTAAAATTATGAATATCTACGTATGAGATTTTCTACACAGAATTCCGTAAGGGTTTTTTTACATAATTATTATTAAATATATATAAAAAACAAAATCAAGGGCCTCTACTAACAACACATTATAAACTAAATACAACACTACAGCTATTACAAAGAAAGTTCTAAGGTAACCTAAAAGCCATTGCAGGCACACAGGCAGTCCAAATGCTCCAGCCCACTACCAGTTGGCAGCGTACCCAGCATGCTGGCAATGCCCCTTTGGATTGCAATGTGAACTATGGTTATCTGTAACACGCGAGGCATCACGTGTGACAAATATTAATAAATCGGGCTGCTCCACACTAAGTTGCCATACCCAATCCTGGGTCATTATGTAGTGATATGTAAATAGTTTTTAGGATACCTACATAATGCGCAATAAATGATTTGATTTGATTTGATTCAAGATATATCCTTTTAATGAACCCCGTGTTGTAGACTTGTGGCTAGCTCGGAAATAACGCGGGAAAAACCAGAGATAACTCATTTCACATTCTGCAGGTGTGGTTACAAAAGACCGCGTGAATTGCACAGTAGGTATTTGATCCCCACGCGTCTATAAGTAAAGTACTTAGGTATACAGTTGCATTAACAATAATAC
Organism: Plagodis pulveraria; assembly: GCA_963890685.1. Classification (NCBI taxonomy): domain Eukaryota; kingdom Metazoa; phylum Arthropoda; class Insecta; order Lepidoptera; family Geometridae; genus Plagodis; species Plagodis pulveraria. Next base: position 6,026,619 of record OY982973.1, on the reverse strand, counting down.
CTTTGAAGCAGTGATGGCTCAGTAGCATTGGCTACATTGTTATTGTGACGGAACAAGCTCGAAGCCCACCTGATGTTAAGCGGACTAACCTCTGCCTATAACAGATGCATTTCGTAACAAATCACGAATTGCACTGCGCCCGTCACCTTGAGATATAGTTGTTAAATCTCATGTGCCTGTAATTTCACTGACTCTCAAGGACTGCTGCCGGAACACACCGTTAGGTGCTTGGCGACAGATTTTCTACTTGAGGGTAGCCATATATATTAAACAATCGCTGCTTCTGGTATGAAAACAAAAGTCATAAGTAGTAAATATAAAATTACTTAATTACTCTTCTAAATATTAACCAATTTCCTTTCTCTAAATGTTTTACATTACATTATTCAGCTAAAAATAAACACCTAAAATTATTTATCAACCAAACTGCGTTAGACAGTTGCTAAAATCAAAATGGCAGGCGCTCGGTCACAATTAATTATCGCGGCACAATAACTCATTTCTCATTAAAATGAAACTCGAGTATATTGCGCTGATGCTGTGTTCATTAATTATGTTAGTTAAAGTTGTGAAACAGGCAACATGACTATCAATGGAACAGGACTTTTAATGATAGCCGTTAGTACTTATTAAGTAAAATGGACTAGATGGAACATACCGTACTGCATTTTTTCTATTCTAGAAACGCCTTCTAAGCGCCTTAAGGCTCATTTTTCCACCACACTGCTCCTGGCTTTTCAAGTTTTCTTTGTCGGGTATATTATCTTAAGGTGAATTGAATATCGAAATAATTCTTTGAAGATCTCTGACGTTAGCACACTCTAATTTCTGCAACACCTGACTCCTTTCTCACGGGTGATAAAGTTGGGGGTGCTACTATATATCAACAACAAAAAGTATACTTGTATTGTAGATAAGGGTATTGAGATTTCAATGTGCGAAGCTTTTTATATATCTGGGATAGTAGAACTCTTATTGAGCGTTCGTCCCGGGAAGCATCATACCTATATAGTTAGTGAAATTAAAGGCACATGTACAACTGTGTGTTGGAGTGATGTGCGCAGTCTGTAACAGAATAAAATGGTTATAGGCAGAGGTTAACGCTTAACACCAGTATTTCTATTTATGCCATCACGATGGCATAAATAGTTGAGTTTAAGTTCATAGTGGAAAAGTTAACATTGTACACCGAGGGGGGTAAACGATCTATGTCTGTTCTATACATATTGTTATAGGTCAGGTCAGGCATCGTATAGGATATCCAAATACGATGCCTGACCTGAAAACACGATTCTATATATTTCTCCCTATAGAAAAAATCATGAGTAGATTTAAAATTTCACTTATTCAAGTTTAATGTCAAAATTGACTGAATAAAAATTTTATCTCAAATTATTAAAAAATTAAACTATATATCATAATTATGTGTAGATATATATATTATATAGTATACATTATACTATATATCATATATTATGGTTATATTTATGTAGTTTATTTATGTTGTATTACGTACTTGTGTATTTATTTGAGACTTGCACCATCCTCCCTGCTCGAAAAAAATATTCTCTGTCTATCTAAATGTTGTCTGGAAGAGATCGCTTTTAGCGATAAGACTGCCCTTTGTACCTAACTATAGTTATTGTTTCTATGTTTTTTTCTTGTTTTTTTGGTGTCAATAAAGAGTTATTGTGTTATGTTTCAACCATGTGTACTTGAAAGATGTTTACTGTTTTTAAAAAGCTCACTCTTATATTAAGATTAATTATTTAAACAGATCGCTCATGCTATTAAGCTATATATTACGTAGTTCTATTTCTCCCACTCATATGCGAAACGAGGTCTATTCGTCTTACGCTCTCAGTCTGTCAATTTTTAAAGACCACTTCGTCTTAAATCACCCTCTGACATGCTTGCTATGGAATTTTGTAACATAAGAGTTCTGCGTTCTGATCTGGTTTGTTTTCATAGCAAAAACGACAGTAGGTAGATAATAAGCACACGAAAATATTATTAGCTTCTATCGGCCCAAGAAAGTATGTCGTTTCCTCACTCCGCGCTCCGTAACAAAAAAAATCAAAGAATGTGGTTTTAATCTTATTAAATAGGAAAAGAAAACATTAACTTTGTAATTTTTGAAACTAATATGCTTAAAAAATTGCAACGAAAGTAAAAAATCTTTTTGGAATCACGAGCGGCATACGAACCCATGAACAACTGTCCCTCAGGATGGGACATTCTCTGCCAAGTGTGGGATCGTGGTGAGAAAGTCATAGCTCTAATTTCAAGTCGCTTTTGGTTCAAATTTATATATAATTTTTATGGATAATGTAAATTATATAGTCCACTAACGGGCTCACACACAGGTACCACTTGTTCACAGGGATCTAGGAAATTTCAAAATAAGTTGGCCTTGCAAACAATTTTATTATTTTATAAATATTTGAGTATTTGAATTGAATTACTTACACACATGTTAATAGATGTCATTAGAAAATTTACCAAGTGACAAATAGTAGCCCCGCGTCCTGTCTCGCTTCACACAAAGATAAGCTTACCACCCCTGCGGCAAATTCAGCTATCTCCAGAAGTTATACTATATTCGAGAGTGGTAGGTACTGCTAATTTGTTTCATAATATAATATGCCTTTTGAGTAGAACAGCATAAACAGTTTAAAGGTGGAATGGTGCGGTCTACAAATGCGTGCACCTCCAACGTCTTCATTCCTACTTGATAAATAATTGATAGATTCAATTATTAGTATTACTTTGTAGAAATTATTACCGACGGCAACACTCAAAAGTGTGAGAAATAACTTGTTTAAGTCGGTACCATGCGCACAATATTGTGTAAGTAAATCATCAACCATCATGGTACCGACATCAACAAGTTATTTCACACATTTGAATGTTGAAGTTAGTTCCATTTTTTGATATTTTTTTTTATTGAATGTAGATTGCAAAAGGCGTTAAGAATTTTTCAGAATCTGTGTTTTTGACCTACTTCCAGTACTTAGCCAAAACTAAACAACCTTCCACTCTTTGGAGTCCCTACTCAATGCTAAAATCAACAGTCAGTTCTAAATACGACGTAAGACTAGACACATATTTAAAATTAATAGCGTATCTGGGACGCTACTACAATTCGTCGAAGTATCGAACTTCGGGTCCGAAAGAAAGGTATCCGCAAACACGTATTGGCTTACTTTTGTTAAGGGTGAACTGGCCGGACGGTTCTCCATACAAACGCCGTTGGGTGATCACTCCCATATTTGAGGATTTAGGTCCAAAATAAAGCATAACACCGATTGATCTCGTCATTATCTAGGCTTGTATGATGCCAAAATTTTAAAAAGATAATTAATTTGTAAGTTATGAGCCTCGAAAACTTTATATGAAAATGTTTCGAGGCTCATAATTCTCAGGTTAATTATTTTATTAAAATTTCGGTATCATACAAGCCTAGATAATGACGAGATCAATCGGTATTATGCTTTATTTTGGACCTCAATCCTCAAATAAAAGAGTGATCACCCAACGGCGTTTGTATGGAGAACCGTCCGGCCAGTTCACCCTTAAACTTCGTTCGTAGCATAGACTTGCAAGCATTTGCCTGCGTAGATTCTGAATATATTTTTTTTATCGGATTCGTATGTTTTGTACATTTTCCAAATATGAAATTATAATTTATTCGTTCTATGTAGTCAGTCGAGATCTAAATATGCAGAAAGAACACAAATACTACAGGCGGCCATTCGCAAAATGTCCTTTCGCCATGTATTGCGATCCCCATGGTTCGATCCCCACTCGTAAGCTCGAGCGGGGATCGAACCATGGACCTGCGGCACCGCCATCCATAACTGTAACCACTGGGCCATCATTGCTTCGAGTGAACATAATGCGAACACTAATGCTTTGCGATAGAAATAGGTATATTCGCAGTACTTCCCCGGACGAACTCGCATTACGTGGTTCAACAGTTACTAAAAAAACATTATATAGATATCTATGATACGTGTGTTTAGTATTTGTTTCAAGATGGTTTATTCTGTGTAATCATGTGGAAGCTCACAGACAGTGCCGTGCTCGTACTGGGTCTCCTCGCTACATTAGCTGCCAACCCTATACATCCGTCTCATATAAAAACCTACACGCAGGGTTGTCGCTTTAAACAATCTTAAACCACTCAATTCTATTAAATTTCAAATAATTTAGTTTTCAATCTATTAGCCGATGTAAAAATATTTTTGTATTATTTGGGTATTTAATTCCAGTCTCAATTAAGTGGTATATGATCCCTGTTGTATTTTATCGACACGAGGATTGCACGCAGTATGCTAATGATTCGCTACAAAAATAAATAGGGCTGACTTTTTGTACAATATTTTAATTGTTTTAACTGTAGAAAGTTGCAGTTTGATAATTTTTTGTTTTTGCTCTCCAGGATTGTTTCTCGATGCCAGGATTCTATTAGGTGACAGTCCTCTTGGACGACCTGCGTAACTTGAGTTTAGTGATTAGATTTGACAAATTTCTCTTTTCTATTCTATACGTTGGTATCTAAATAAATAATTTATATATTATTATTTTTTTGGGACGAACAGGCAATTGCCTGCCGGTTAAATTACAGCCACATATGAGATTTAGCAACTGTATGTCTCAGGGTGCTGGGTGCAGTGCTGTTCGTCACGAAATGCATCTGTTATAGGCAGAGCTTACCGCTCAAGATCAGGTGGGCCTCGTGCGTGATCCGTGACAGTATTATTAAAAAAACTTGTGGCAGCCCTAGATTTCCGTTTCGTCTTCTGTTCGTTCTTTCGCGCGGGCGGAGATTATGACTGGTAATCTGTTTCAAAGCGAGATATCCAGTTTTGTCTAGTTATATCTAGCTAATTTCCGCATATTTTACCAGGAGTTGCCGCTACTTTGAAAGTTTTTAAATTTATGCATTCCGGTGCACGGAAACTACCACTTTGTCATTGGTAACACGGATTAAATTTCTGTAAATATGTTAAGATATCGAATATTAACTCTTTTTAAGAATGCCCCCTATTGAGTATCCACCGGTCTGCCGGATTTCCCTTATGTGTCCCAACCGGCCTGCCGGAGAGCGGTCAATAGTCGTGTTTACATATTCACCATAAAATCTGCGTAAGTTCGATTTTCATAATTCAAACGGTTTTCGTGAGGATGGATCCTTGGCTATGCGAGAAAAAATCCATAATATTCTGATATAACAGAAAGTATGTTTAAAATTGATATGAAATCTGAAACCAGCTCAAATTTCATTTTGGCGCCAAAATTTTGTATAGATTTATGTCATTTAAAAATAATCTCGTAACTACTTCTAAAGTAATTAACCTAGAAAGCTGTAATTTTGCATTTGTATAGGCAATAAGTCAATAACGATGTTAAAAGAAATTAAAAGGATAAGGATTGATAACTTTTTTTTTTATAGATTTTTTTATTTGACCCCTGTTTTTGTTACGGCTGGAATTCCGGTGGTCTAAAAAAAAGGTTTAGTGTGAAGCTTGTATATATCCGATCGTTATTATTTAAACGTTGTTAGTAAGCTACTATCATTGGCTATACAACGAAATAAACCGCATTACTCTATGGTAACGAGAAGTTACTCAAATCATGAAATGAAAAAAAATTACTTTCACTCGATGCATTTTGCCGCGCAAACACTCACCGATCGAAATTTACGTAATAAATAATCTCGTAACTACTTTTAAACCTGTAAACCTAAACATCTGAAACAATTCAAGTGTATAGATTACATCTGAATAATCATATCAAAAGAAAAACCAAATTCGTAGGTGGTATAGTTTTTGAGAAAAAAAATAAAATCCGCTTATGTACAGTTTTCCCGCCAAAATTCTTAAAAAAAATCGCGTTGTTTTAATCTCGTTACTACTTATAAAATATTTATCCTTACAATCTGGTATTATTCATGGGTAAAGAACCATAATAAATACACACATTAAAAAAAAAAACAAAGTTGTAGGTGGAATAGTTTCGGAAAAAAAAAATTAAAAAAATATATAAAAAATGCCGTTTCCCGCCATTTTCGTCGTCTGTTCAAACCCATTTTCCTGTAAAATTTTCCATGAAAAGGTCTATTTTCATTTCTTTTCCCGTAAAGAGAATATGATGAGGATTGCATTGGTACCAAGAAGTTTATATGTTGATTGGAGACTGCCACAAATAAACTCGATTAAAAAACAAAATACCTCAAAATCTGGAAAAATATATTTTTATTCGCTGTTTGATCCACTCAAACTAAATGTATGAAAATGTTATTTTTTGTATGGTATAGGTAATATATTGGGGTATGGGGATGTTAGGGTGACATGTTTAGGTAATGGAAAACTACTTAGTACTACAAAAAAACGTTACGGGGCGTCGCGGGATAAAAAAACGTGAGCAGTTTGGACGATTTCGTCATAGGAGGTGGACAGATTGGACGCACGAGGGGCATAATATTGTCTTAGGTTTTCGCGATTATTACACATAGTAATTATACAACTTTAAACGGTTTAAATCGCGTATATTTATCATTTTTGTCCCGACGTATCAAACACTTTGCAGTTATCGTGGTCACGGGGTGACTGCAAAGTTTAAAGTTGTGTAATGCCTAACATGTTATTTTGAAGCGCTCGTAGCGAAGTTTGCTTAGCCGTTCTGAACCGATCAGCAAAATTAAACAACGTCCGCCACGTTCATCAGTTGGGTGGGTGACCGCTAGTGACATTACTACTGAGCGTGCACGTGCTTCGGAGGGCGCGTTAAGTCGTCGGTCCTGGTTGTTATCTTACGATGGCAGTCGATAAAGCATGGTGGTATTATGTACAAGTAGAACATCTGTCGCCAAGCACCACACAACGGTGTGTTTGGGCAGCTGTCCTTGAAAGTAAGTTATTCTAGGTTAGCCTGAACAACATTTTCGACCACATCATCACTACCATCAGGTGAGATAGTGGTCAAAGGATAAAGCATAAAAAAAAACCTTAAGACTTTTCACACTAAGCCCTAGCTACTGGGTACCGCTTTCGTGGGCACCTGTTCAATAGTATGCTATGCTCAATAACCTCGTCATTCAAGCATAATTATGAAGATGGCTTGCCAGATGCGGGTTAGTTGGTATTTTCCCCACTGGCGTCATTCCCCGATTAAATAATATTGATAAAATGAACAATCTTATCTTCGCTATTTTCCCCTATAGAATAAGTTCATACAAAAAAAGTGTGGAATATAGGTAATATAGTCGTATGTAAAAACAAGTATACCGTAACAGCCGGTTTGTCCACTGCTGTACATAGCCTCCCCCATTAACGGTGAGTTTGCCACAATCCCCACGCTTGGCAGGCGTCTTAGGGATCGCAGTTTAACATATCAGTGCCTCAGAAGGCGCCGCTGGCCACCTGACGGTATTACCTTTAGTCCCCTCTTACGGCCCCCACAGGTAGAAATGGGTGGAGAGGGGGTGAGGGGGAATTTTAACCCAGCATTTAAATTTTACTCATATTAAAAAAACTGCAGCAGATTATATAATTTAAGCAATATAATAGATTCAGGCGTTTTTAAAATAATTTATCGAGTGTTTTTACTAAATATTAATGAAGAGCTTTACTTATTTAAATAATTTTAAAATACTTGTTGTAGTATGCGATAATTTATAAACATGATTGCCATACAAACAAATTTAATGTTATCTAACTAAATCTACTCGTGAACATGAGTCGATCGAAGTATAAATTAATTGTAAAGGTAAAAAACCCGACAGACATTTATTTATATTTTCAATCTTATATTATTTATTATATTATATTAATTCATTTATATTTTATAACCTTTTATTGTTCCATTCAAATTAAAACTGATAGTTATATATATGTTACAGTCATAGTGATTAAATGGATATTATACATAATGACTGGTCATTATTTATAATAGCCAAATTGACTAGACAATGTAATAAATTAATCACTTTATCTGGACATTATTCATAATAGCGTGTCAAAGTTAGCCAAAGTAATAATATGGCCTAGCCGACTTGTTACCCCTCCCGCACTTCATCCCGCTGCCGCGTGGCGCGATCGCCGCCATTTTGTGGCTGACGCAATAGTGTTCGTTTTCGTTTTGTAATGAGAGGTCGCGTTGTGTGTTCCGGAATTTTCGCGAGTATTACATTTGTTTCCGTGTCTGATGATGGCAGATGAAATGAAAAAACGTTTCTATGAAACTATCACTGGTCTTATTGCACGTAAAGGAAAAAATAATCAGTTGTTTACAAATGATCAATATTTGTCTTTAACTTTAAAAGTTAAAGAATCTAAGAACAAGGTGACTAAGAAAACACCTGAAGATTACCAGCGCTTAGCAAGATACGATGTCGTCAAAATTGGAGCTTCAGAAAAACTAATAGTTCCGGTGGAAAACGAAGGTGATCCCATTATGTATTATGCTCACTTGGACGAAACTTTTCAAATAATCCACGACTGTCATATTAGTATTGGACACGGCGGCAGAGTGAGGATGATGAAAGAGTTAAAATTAAGATATAAAAATGTAACTGCTGAACTAGTCACAGTGTATTTGAATCTGTGTGAATCTTGCCAGAAAAAGAAAAGTTTGCCAAGAAAAGGTCTCGTCGTAAAGCCGATTATCAGCAACGAGCTTAATTCAAGGTGCCAGGTGGATCTCATAGATATGCAATCGCAGAGTGATGGTGATTATAAATTTATCATGGTATATCAAGATCATCTAACAAAATTCGTGCAGCTGCGATCCTTAAAAAGTAAGCGAGCAGAAGAGGTAGCGTATCATTTATTGGATATTTTTACTGTATTCGGAGCGCCTAGTATTTTGCAAAGCGATAATGGTAGGGAATTTGCTAACAATGTGGTTAAAGAAGTCTGTGCGATGTGGTCGGAATTAAAAATCGTTCATGGTAAGCCCCGACACTCTCAATCACAAGGGTCTGTTGAAAGGGCTAACCAAGACATAGAGAAGATGCTTTGTACCTGGCTAGAATCTAACGAGACGACGAAATGGTCTGAAGGTTTACGCTTTATTCAATTTATGAAGAACAGAGCATATCACGCAGGGATCAATCGTAGCCCTTACGAAGCAATGTTTGGCTGCAAAGCTAAAGTCGGACTAAATAGTCTTCCTAAAGACGCGTTGGTTGACCTGTTAACAGAAGAAGAGCTAGAAAATATATTGAATGAAGACGATATCCAGAGGAATGAAGAGAAGGAAACCGAACCCAATACTACCGAAGATGTGATTAATCAAGGTGATGGAATAGAAAGCAATGCTACAACTTTAAACGCTGATTCGCAAAATCGAAATATAGATAACCTGACAGAAAAACTTTATAATGAGATCGAAAACCAAGAAAATACTACAGATCCATCTAATATAACGCAAAGTGATCAAGAAATTGTAATTGCTCTTGATAAAAAGATACAAGATGTAGGAAACATCAGAAAATTAGTCAGACAATCTATGAAAAAACAAGCAGATAAAATGTTAGCCAAATCTTCACTTAAATATCCTGCTGCTAATTCAGGAGATAATGTAGTGGTAAGAATTCCTGATGTTGACCGCGCCAAAGCTGATGACAGAAACATTATGGCTGTTATAATTTCGCAGGAGACAGAAGGAATGTATAAGCTAGGCACTAAGCATGGGATTCTAAATCAACTTTACGCAAGGAATCAGTAGTGAACTGATCTACAAAGAAAAGTTTATTACAATAGATACAGTTCCTCAACATGAAGTTACCATCAGGGAATGTGCAAAAAAAGAGTCACATCTTGGCGGCCAAGGATTTCAGAATTGCAACTGTACTGGAGAATGCGTTTCAAATAGGTGTAAATGTAAAAAATCAAACCTCATGTGTAACTCAAAATGTCACAAGAGTCTTACTTGTAAGAATAAATAATATTATTTATTCTTACAAGAATAATAAGAATTTCTAAGATCATTTATTACCTCGTTGATTAATGTCAGTTCTTTTAAAAAGCTTTATTATTTCTGTCTTAATTGTGTTTTGATCTCTGTGTTTTTAATTTTTAGTTTTTTTTTGTTTTTGATGTCTGGCTAAGTCAGCTTTGTATTTACTTTCTAAATTAAAGTTAAATAACTTTATAGCAATGTTAATTGAAATTACTATCTTATGTTATTTTAATTTTTAAATAATTAAAGTTAAATCACTTTATAATAATGTTAATTGAGAAGAAAATATTATCTTATGTTATTTTAATTTTTAAAATAATCTTTATAATGTATGCTTAAGGCAAATTGGAATAAAAATTTTTAATCTGAAACGAATATCTACTTGTTTTATTACATTATCCAAGTCTTCGAAGATATTATATAAAATAGCCAGTTAATGTGATTAATTTTGTGTCAATTATCACTTTATCTAAATTGAGTAGACATTATATATAACGGCTAGACAGTATATATAATATCCAGATTTATTACTTTGGCTGTAACATATATATATTTATGGAATCGTGTTTTGTGGCCCTTCATTTTGATATCCAACCCGATATATCTGAAAGATCTCAAAATGTTTGTTAGGACAAGCAGAAGTTAACCCTAAGAGGTTGATAGCATTTTTCCAATAACCCTGTATACTTATAATAAAACTGTTACAGGTCAAATTCTGTACATTGAAAATAATTACAATTGAGAGCACTGAAAAGTCTTTACATTTTTGACATAACAAGTAAGTTAAGTAATGTAATTACACATGAAAGTTTGGTATGTACAGTCGCGGAGTTTTTGTACACCAATCAAATATATCTTAATTTTTTACTATACATTTACATGTGCTTTGCTCATAACATATGGTCAGCGCACGCTAATGAACTAGCCTATATGCCTTTTCTTTCCGACTTGACTGAACACTGCTTTCATTTCGTACAAAAACTAAACATTAGCGTTGTTCGAATGAGGTCAAAATCAGTCTTTTCAGAGCATTTTGTACCTCTTTCTACACGAGCAGCCTGTGGCTTAACTATTCTCAGAAGCAGTACAGCGCTCTACGCGTTCAATATAATAATGCATTCAGGGTTTTGTTACGGCTGCCACGGTTCTGTAGCGCATCGGGGATGATTGCCGAATCGCGTGTGGATTGTTTCTATGCAACCATGCGGAAACGGTGCACATCACTGGTGCGCAGGATTCGAGCCAGCCCTAATAGTATCCTGAAGGTATTTGGTGAAAGGTTTGATTGTCAGTACTTGAACCCGTGCTTTAGAGTTCACTTATTGACTATAAATAGAACATAATTGACTTTATTAATTTAACTTAACTTTGAGAATTCATTTATTAATTAATCCTTTACTTAACCTTCAAGAAGAGAGCATACTCGTATTCTTTCCTCAAAGGCCGGCAACGCATCCACGATACCTCTGGTGTTGCGGATGTTCGTGGGCGACGGTGATCACTTACCACCAGGTGAGCCGCCTGCTCATTTGTCCTCAAATCACATAAAAAACAAACTTTGAGCTATAATTGACATTGAATTGATATATTACAATATCACAAATATATGATAGGAAAAATTTAAGTCATGTGCGGGAAAAAAAAAATATCTATCGTATATTTGTAATTTTGTAATGTAATCCGCATAGCAGGCGTTATTGCAAATCTAACAATATAAAAAAAATGGATTGATATTTTATATGTTTTTATTTTATTTTATCCATAATTATGTACCTACATATTTTCAATTTAATTTAATGTATTCAGACTTATAATTTGACATATTATTACAACCATTAGTATCAATGCAATGTCTAACGCTAGTTTATTTATTGACAATTTTATGTGCCTTCCGTTGTGTCTTGATAATATTTAATATTGTATGATCTGAGTTGGTCGAAATAAAGAATAATTAATATTATTAATCACAACAAAACATAGCCCACGCTACTAAGGGATAATGCCGATCTAATCAGAGCGCAGCTTTATATATATATATATATTTATTGCTGATAAGTAATCCATTGCCCACAATCTCATCTGATGGTATGTGATGATGTGGTCGAAGGTGTTAACAGGCTTAACCTAGAATTACTGGCTCACAAGGACAGCTGCCGGAACACACCGTTACGTGCTTAACGACAGATTTTCTACTTGATAGCTAGCTAGGGCATTCGCAAAATGCCCTTCCACCATGTGGTGAAGCTCAAGCTCGCGGTGGGACTCGAACCATGAACCTGCTGCGCGGACCATAGCCAATGCTACTGAGCCATCACTGCTTCAAATTATTTCTTGTTATTCTGAAGTGGTTTTAAAGATAACATATACGCCTTTATTATTATACAGATGTACTTATTTCACATTATCTCTATAAAATGTTAGTGTAAATGTAGATACTGTAGGAATGTAGATGTAAATAGTGTAGGAGTGTAAAATTGTAAATGTAGATTGTTGTATGTTCTAATTGTAGGTTGTCGGAAAAGGTGACTGAGGAAAAAAATGCGTTTATTTTATTTTATTAACGTTATTGTGACGGTTCAAGCCCGAGGCCCACCTGATGTTAAGTGAACTAACCTCTGCCTATACCAGACGCATTTCATCAAATACGAATTGCACTGTGCCCTTCATACTTTGAGACTTAGTTGTGTAATTTCACTGACTCTCAAGGACTGCTGCCGGAACACACCGTTAGGTGCTTGAATGATGTGCATGCTCCTACTCTCGTCAGTTTGATGATGTAAGTAGGAGGCTGATGCATATTAGGCGCCGAGTCCGAAGTCCCTGAGAACTGAAGGGTAGCAGGTACTACTACATACTCAGGGTGGAGGCCGGCCATAAGAAAACGAAGCCAATACTTTATGCTGTCGTTACTTCCTCACCCTTTGTGTTAGAGAAAACATATAATTGTACCCACCCCACATGCCTGGGACAAGAGTAGGCCGAAGATGACGACTAAAGCACGAAATATACAGGCTAAATTGCCTGTGACCATAACCGTTACAGTATTTCAGGACGGTAGTAACTGGAATTTCCCTGTTATCATGAATTTCGTATATTTTAGGCCGCGCTGTGATTATTTCGTGGTTCAGCAATGTTTACGTTGCATGCGCTTGGGTAATGATTTGGATAGTTCCGGCCTGGTTTCCGGTTTTAGTTTTGGACTACATTATGTGAAGTATGAGTTGGACATGGATTAGACATGTTTGTCCTATTTAATGGAAAGCGAGCATATTTTTAATTAAATTATTTTATTTATTAAGGTTTTCCAACAGACTTAACACTAAACAAGCATATCATACAGAGTTCAATAGACAAATTATAGCGAAAGTCCAATTACAGGAAAACACAACATGCCTAACGAACAAGCGGCTAGTATGTGGAGTGAGTTGCGCAAAACCATCATGATGATGTTTCAACGCATATGCAATTACAAAGTGTATTTTGGAAACAATCAGTATCATATAAACCTATATCTTATAAATTTTATAAACGTTATATTACATAATGAATAATACAAGGAAAACTGTAAATAGAAAATTAAATATGGATAGTTCACATATAGAAATAAATATTTAATAAGCAAAAGATGAGACATAATATTATTACATGAATAACACATAATATAACACATTAAACATGCTAAGGAGAGTTATTACTCCTCATATATTTTTTTTATATTTAAACATGAAATTTTTAAAGCTGAGCAAAGAACAGTTTAGTATGTCAATCTGCTCAGCCTTAAAAAGAGGATTATGCTCGCGACAGACTCTGTCGAGAACACTATGACGTCCAACATTTGTTTTATTCGTCTTAGGAGCAAATATTATAAAATATTATACATATTGCTAACTACCGAGCACAGTTTTGCCTCTAGCTTTTATAAAGAATAGATACATCGTAATTACAAATCTGCTTTCTATTGTTTTCACCCCGTGGGATGCCAGATTAGAATGCAACCTCTCGTTTCTTCTCGTGGGTATTGTAAGAGTCAACGAAGGGAAAATTACCAAGACGTGGCAGGCAGCAGGTTTTGTAGAAATGAAGGTTTCTAATTACAATGTTTGTGTCGTAGGCCATTATAATATAAATTAATCTTATGGATTTACATGATGTAAAAGTTTCGAAGTCAACATTTGGGAAAGTGACTGGAATGATATGCATGGCCACATACAGTTATTGCATTGATTTAAAATATCTACAAAAAAAATGTTTAAGCATCGAGCAGTATTACTATCACTTTAGCTTTCCGGCCGCGGCTCCGCCTGCTTTTATTACGGTTGTCGCGCAAAGCTATTATCTTCTTGCGCAGTTGGATAAAAAGTATCCTATGTCATCGAGACCCAGTCTCCTCTGTGTCGCTCTCCACCGAATTTGATTTATTTTGTGACAAATGGCATTGTATTTTTGCATCTCTAATGAAATTTTATTATTATTTGACAATTCTTCATTACTTTGATTGCATTATGCATTTTTTTAATTCTAATTTTGTGTTTGTAATTACTTATAATAACCGTATAATGTACAAATTAATAATTAGTATAATTGTTTATGCCGTGCTTAGTATTGTAAATATATTAAATACTAACTATAGCAGTAGGTATACACAGGTATTGACGCTAAAGACCGAAATATAATAAAAAATCTATACTGGAATCAAACAGCTCATGTCAAAACTGACCAGTATCAATCCAAAGACGTGAAGATATTGAAAGGAGTGAGGCAAGGATGTATTGTAACGTTGCACGTACAACGGCGTACACTAACGCCGTTACTTAAATAATAGTATTATTCGTAATATTAAAGATACATGTTAATCATAAACTAAAATAATATTAATAAAATTCCTTAACTAACTTACATACTACCTAAAATTATAAACTTGAAGTGCGTGAATCCCTCTATTAGGTTCCTTATTATATTTATTCTATAATGCTGAGTGATTTATGTAATTTTATAACGTTAACAGCTGTTCTACCTAACCGCGCTAGACTAATAATTTTAAAATTTGAGTCACTGATAGCTGGTAGAATAACGATCGTGTTAGTGCGGCTTGGCAACAGTAGCTGAGGAATGTCAGGCCACTATGACGGTGTCTCTTCTCCAGGATTCAACTACTACCCTGGAATAACTGGAGGACTAAGACTGCTACTCTAACTAGCTACCGTGATTTGAGCAAACAGCCAACGGCGAAGTCTAGACCGCCAGAGCTACTTCGGATCCCGTCTTCGATTGAGGTCTATCCATCTTCAGGTAGAAGTGTGCGGCTGTGCAACCTTATATGGAGTAATAAACGTTTAATACCCATTCCCTGAGTTTACCTACCTACCTGCTGGCTGTCGGGTGCTTGGCGCGCCCTAACGCCGCAGTATATTATGTCAACGACGCTATTCAATGCATTCTCGGAATCAATATTCTAGGAAGCTTTTGAAAATGTTGGTATAGGAGTGAAAGTGAATGGTGAAATTGTTAACAATATCAGATATGCAGACGATACAGCACTTCTCGTCCACTCTATGGAAGACCTACAAATACGGTAAGACCGCCTAAATAATGTGGCTAAAGAGTATGGACCTTAAATGAATGTGAATAAGACAAATTTTATGGTCGTCAGCGAACACGTCATCGATACCCACTCACTTTTAGTCGAAGGAAAACCGATCGAGCGAGTCAAACAATACAGGTATCTGGGATGTCTTCTAAATGAAAACTGGGACGCTGACACAGAAATCCAAGAATACAAGAATAGAAATAGCCAGAAGCACATTCGAGAAAATGAGCTTCTGGCAAGAATGCCATTATATTTAACGTTCACAGAATTTATTTTCATTTGTCTTTAAGTTACCTATTTAATTGGATAAGGATTAATGCTGTATTACTTCGCTTCATAGTAAGTAATTTTTTTCTCGTAAAAGTAAAGGATAAATAAAGGTTACTGTTATCCCTAGGAGATATATTATCGTTGCAGACTTTTTTTGTAGACTTTTGTATTTGGTGTACAAAACTGTATTATGAATATATTATTTTGATCTATCTCGTAGGGTTCAGGCAGCGTTTGCAATGTAAGCGCAAAAAATGTGTTTATGTACGCCATTACATTAGAAACCTCTAAAATGATAAGTGTTACTCTACTATATCACTACATAGTATAAAACAAAGTAGCTTTCTCTGTCCCTATATCCATATGTATGCTTAAATCTTTTAAATTACGCAACGGATTTTGATGCGGTTTTTTTTAATAGATAGAGTGATTTAAGAGAAATGTTTAAATGTATAATAACATCCATTAAATAGTGGATAAATACTGTTATTTTTGAGGTTTCTAATGTGATGTCGTAAATAATTACATTTTTTCCGCTTACATTGCAAACGCATGCTGAACCCTACGAGATTTATCAAAATAATGTACTAAGTATTGAACACATTGAAGAGTTCTACAGAAAACTCCGCTATGGTATATGTCTATCTCTTATGGATATCCCACAATTTTTTTTGTCATTTACTTTTTACGACAAATAATGGCTAAATTTCGAAGCGATTTTAACCAATACAGCATTAATACTTATCTAATTAAATACTTTAAATACATTTTTGATTTAATATAGATCTATATGGCCCTTTACAGCATATGATTTAATTGAATATTTTCGAAGATATTACAGATTTAAAAATTGCGGGACGTAGCGTTTGCGGGGTTTTTGCGTCCGGCCCGGGAGCGTGTAGTAGTGTAAAAATGTAAAAGATAAATAAGTAAAAATGTAGTGTATGAATTTAGATATTCCAAAGATAGCAGGAAATCTTCATGGTTTAGGGAAAGATGAATTGTTTTACTCTAAATTTAACGCGTACTGGTCACGGGCAGTAATGAATAAATCAAAACTACTGGATCGATTTTAATAATTTTTTCAGTGAATGTGACATTGGCTATATATTTTATACCCGTGCGAAGCCGGAGCGGGCCGCTAGTTATGTATATATTATAAACCTTCTTGAATCACCCAAAAAAACCGCATTAAAATCCGTCGCGTAGTTTTAAATGCATGCTGATAGCTTTCTAATCTGTGCCATAAATATCTGTTATTAATTATAACAATAGTACTGTATCAGTCGGATTGTCCACTGCTGATCACAGCCTCTCCCATTTCGGTAGGCCTGCCAAGCGTGGGGGACATGATTTTCCATATTCCACACGCTTGGCAAGCGTCTTGGGAGTAGTTTAAGATATCAGTTCCTCAGGGAGACCTGCCGAAGTATATACGGGTGCAACTCTTACTAAACTGCTAACCTATTCGTAGCTAGAAGATGCACTTATAGTAAAAAATCTGTCGCTAACTGAATACTTTATAAAGTTCATTTCAGCAACTGCCCTATTCTAAGTTCCACAACAAAATATGAGATCCCAGTCAAACGTTGGCTCTCAGAAGGTACTGTAACCTTCTATAAAAAAAATACGTGAAATAATTTTTCAATTTTGTATCCATTATACCTATACTTTATTAGCCACGTCATGGCAGAGGTGTAGTTCAATTATATTGCTATTATAATTTTATTCTTACACATTAGAATGCAACACATTAAATGCTTTTGGTGAGTTCCAAAGTTCAAAATAAATTATTGTAATGAACTGAAATACTTGAATAGTGTAAGGATTTTGTTTGTCTGTTTGGGTTTACATTTCTATGCCACAGACGGCAAGAGTTGGCTAGCGGACAAGTGTAGTGTATATCATTATTATCTGAAGTGCGTTGTTATCTGATTTTCTTACCTAAACTGTAGTTGTATGCAAAAGTTAGAGAGAATCATGTTTCATCCGATTTGGACGAAACTTAGCATATGTATGTTTATTTCCTAGAACAACACGTAGAATACTTTCATCCTTATCTACGCGAATGAAGCTACGGAGCGCAGTAAGCACGTAAGTAGCGATGGTGAAGACAATTATAATGCATCTACATAATAATAATCGTATGTTAGCGCCGGCGGTGACACCCATTAGAGCGCGCGAGGAGAGCAACTTCGCGCGTGACCTGAACATTCACTGCTGCCACCACAACAGCCGCTGCTGCTACTGTTACCAACCAACCAGTGCATGAGTGGAAGTAATCGAGTCAGGAGCGCACGTACTCGAACGTTCGCTCGTACTTGAAGAAGCGACTTTGGGATCGTTAAAATGGGTTGAGACCAAACAAAACAACGTAAGTAAATTCGGTGAAATAGTTCCATAAATTTGACTTTAGACGCGAAACGTCATTTAGTTCTTCATTGCTACTAAACTACTTCATAACCCATATGTATTATGTAGTAAATGAAAAGTGTCCATCGGTTCGTAAACATCTCTTGAATATCTTCGTTAAGATCTGGTCAAGCAAGTAAATACCAGTGGCATTTGGAAAAGCAATTTTAGTCCTCATTCCAAAATAAAATGAAGTAACTCATCCAAAAGATACTAGGCCGATCGCACTAACCAACACAATATCCAAAATATTTTTCTCAATTTTACAAACTAGAATGACACAATATATGATTAACAATAGGTATTTCAGGCCAAATCACCAGAAAGGGTTCTTGCCTAGAACTTCTGGATGCCTGGAACACAATACTCCACTAGCGGAAAGTTTAAAGGACGCCAGAACACATGAAAGGCAATTAACGGTGTGCTGAATAGACTTGGAGAACGCGTTTGGTTCTGTGCAGCACGAACTACTGTTGTTCGCAATGAAATGGTATAACTATCCACTTGTAGTCAGCGACATCATCGCATCATATTACTCTCAATTAAAATTTGTCATATCATCCAAAAAGGGACATATTAACACCTTTGCAATACTGACACGTATCCCAAAACAGTGTCAAGAACTTTTACGATAAGTGGATGAGTTCTGTGCATGGACTAAAGGATTGAGAACAAAACCTAGTAAATGCCACTGTCTGTGTCTGGGTAGACGGAACACCAAATTTACCTCTTACGATCCGGGACTGTTGATAGGAGGAGAATGTGTTTCCACAATTGCTGAATCTGTGCCATTTAAATTTCTTGGTAGGAAGATAGATTACAAAGGACGAACACCATCGCTAGACACAGTTGTTGATAGCTTTCTTAAAAATCTTAGTAAGGTAGACTAACAACCAATAAGCAACATTAAAAAAGCTTGGATATACGACCACTACTTAACATCACGTCTGACTTGGCCTTTTCTAGTATACGACATTACTAAAGCCCTTTTAACAAAACTGGATGTAAACGTCATCAGGACACTGAAGTCATGGTTGGGGCTCGCAATTTCGGCAGACCCATCTACTTTATTTAGGGACCAAAATAATTTTGGGATGAAATTAAAGAAGCCATCGGAGCTCTATAAACACCTCAGAGTGACCAAAACGCACGTCTTACTAAAATCTCAAGACAATATAGTCGCATCTCTCCCAAAAGACAAAAGTTCCTCCGATCTTCATTCAAGGCTTCAATTCCATAAACGATTTATGATAGGTGCACAGTCCAGCAAAGCGGGTTTTGGGTCGAGTAAGAAAATTGAGGATAAAGACGTTGTAAAATCTTTTCTTCAACAAGACGAAAATGGTAGCTATAAAGTGCATGCAATGAGCTTGGAAATGTAAAGTGGCTAACCATAGGTGAATTTTGTATCCCTCTGGCATTAAAGTGGCGCACCTTGATATACGATTAGTCACCTGCCTTATTAAAATTCTATCTTGACGCCTTTGAGATGACCCTCCCAGACCAAAGTAATTTAGTAAGATGGGGGAAAGCCACCGAAAAGTCTTGCAGTAATTGTCGGGAGGCCATAGGTACAGCACGGCACTTATTGGTAGGATGCAAGGTGCTCCTTGATAGGGGTCATTATTCCCGTCGCCACGATAGAGTCCTCGAAATCATACGTGAAGCGGCGAGTCTCTCGGTAGCTAGAGCAAAAAAAGGGTTTGACCACGATCAAACGACACGTTGCTTTTGTAAAAGAAGGGTCATCTACAAAATCTAAATCTAAGCCTTACTCCATCTTAGGCGCAGCTCCCGATTGGATTCTTTTGATGGACACGTATGAAAAACATTACAAAATCCCTGAAGATGTTGGTGTTTCGTCATCTAGACCAGATATATATCTATACTCAAAGAATCTAAAACGCAAAGTACTTATAAAACTTACCGTGCGGAACAAACATACCTAAAGACCACACAATAAAAACTAACAAATATTATGACCTAACAAATGAATTCATCAAAAACGGTTATGTGGTTAATTTATATGCTGTAGAAGTCGGAGCAAGGGGTATACCAGCAAAATCCCTATACAACCTACTAAAAGACCTTGGACTGTCAAGAACAACCGTAACTTCCATCCTAGAACGTGTATCCAAGGCGGCATTAGTAGGATCTTACCAAATTTGGTTAGACAGGGGAGGAGGCTCGAGCGGTGAAAGGGAGCATTGATGCATCATAAAGGGGCCCCTTAACCTTACTCACTGGGTTGCAAGTCCCAGGCACCTTGACTGGAGCCTCTTCCTCTGCAACGCTATGGACCCGGCACCCGCACGGTGAATCCATGGAATGCTAAGTAAATTCGTCTCTGTCTTAAATTTGGTAAGTAAGAAGTTTAAGTAGTTAGGGTGGGAATGCGGGTGATGGTATCTAAGTTTACTAATTAGGATAAATAATAATTGAAAGGTGTGGATAATGATAACGGTAATTAAAAGTCAAAGTTGAGATCGTTGTAGATTTAGATATCCCATAAGATAAAGTTTTGAGGTAAATGTTATTATGTACATTAAAGAGTTATTATATAAAATGATTTTAAATACAATGAAAAGTATTAAAATTGAATATTAACATGGAATTCTTATTCACATTATGGAGCTCTGAATCTTATAGAGTCATATTTATCAAACAGGCTGTAGAAGGTTGAGATGATGGATACATCTTTTGGATGTACCAGTAAAAATTGGAGTTCCGCAAGAATCAATATTAGGACCTTTTCCGTTCTTAGCGTGGGTATATCAATAATTGGGCTTACATGATTAAAGACTGATGCGATAATAATTTATTTACTTACGGAGCATATACTCTCCATGAAAAATCAGGACTTTAACAGCTCAGCCGTGACAGAACATTCTTTGCAATCTGGTGCAGGACACTACATCTTCTTCGACAAAACTCAGGTCTTGTTGAGAAAAAAGTTCATAATGCCTCGCAAGGTCCGAGAATGTATTAAAATTTGCATGCGTCTAAACTTTAATAAAGACGGAGGATGGTTCTTGTCACCTACTTGGAAGCCGTGTCTTCATGGAACTGATTTGGATGCTAAGGACGGGTCTAGTATACGATTAGATGTAGTCAGTGCCGGTTTTAGCACTACCAGCGCCCTGGGCGAGATTTTTACTGCGCCGCCAGCGAGACTAAGTGTGGCATATAGCTACTCAAATTCATGAAAAAAAGTTAAGAAATAGAATTCCACAGAACTATTTCAAAAAAATTTTTAAAGCTTTATTTTTAGAACTCCTAAGCTTGTTATAATGGCACTTTTAAAGCCTTTATTTCTATACTCTTCCAATAAAGCGCAGCTTTTTCAACATTTCTGTGCATTTACAGAGATCAGAGATCCATGTCTTTTGATTATAGAGTTTTTGACGACATTAATTTGAAAAGTCTGTCTACCAACGAACCACATCTTCACTTTATAGCTGAAATCTTTTATTTGTTTGGCTAGTATAGTAACCTCATGAGAGAATGGAATGAACTTCAAAAATCTGAGTTTCAGTAGCTAACGTAATTAAAGCGTCATGAATGGCACTAATTCAATAACAGACCGCTTTGCGACTGTTTATTCTCGCTTCTTTAAGAGACTCAATATTGCCGTGTCGTCTAAAGAAAGCCATGTCCTCTAAAACTGGCCATAGTTTGTGTTGTGTTAATGTTGAGGTCTGGGCTAGATGAGGGCTAGTCTCCAGCTCTCATAAAATCCGGATCGTTGTTTTCAAGCCTGGCTTGGGTAGCTCGAACCTTGTGACCAGGTGCAGAGTCCTGTTCGAAAATGCACCGTATATTTTTTTAAAGTATATAGCTGAAAGATTTTACAACATGATCCAAGACTGTCTCTTGATACACTTTGGCTGATGTTTTCACTCCTTTTTCACAAAAATGCAGCTTTGTGACGTCTTGATAAGACACACCCCACCGAACCATCACTGACGCAGGATGATGACCACGCACTCCAATCACTCAAGCAGCTTCTTTAGAACTGTGAGCTTCTTTAGCTGTGAAGAAATTTTTTCATCGGTACATTATATTCCATCGGTACCCACTTTGTGGAAGGCGTTCATTGCAATCCTATTTTCTTTAACACCCCATCCCATATTGTAATTTGATAATGAGATGAACAATTTGTTAAGTGGCGCGAAATCGAAAGAAATTTTAACGGTACATTATGCAACAAGTCCACGAAGTTGTTTATTACAATCGAGACGGGTTTTAGCTGTGTCTTAATGGATTCATTCGTGTCTTCAATACTAAATGGAGTAGAGATTGTAATAAACAACGCGCACGAGTTTCATACGACGTTTTTTCAACACACTTGCGAGAAAGGAATAGGAAAATTTCGATACGACAATATTTAAAAAAATATTTTCTTGATCTTTTTGATAGCAATAATAATCTGATTAAGAAGGTTTATAATTAAATCTTCTTTAAGTTCTACTTCAGTAGGTAAAAAACTCTTTGGTTTATTTTATATGTTAAACTAACGAAACATCCTGAAACCTCCAATCCTGAAACCTTTTTACTTTTACTTGAGATTAACATTTAGACATGAAACAATATCACACATTAGTATTTCCGAATCAAATGAGTGCCACGGCGCAGATAATTACCATTTTTCTAATATGTAGCGAAGGCATACTCTGAGTCCGTGGCGAAGCCCTCTGGCTCCGTGTAAATGCATAAATAAAAATGTAACTGTTTATTATGTTTATATTTGTATTATAACTTTGAATCAATTTACCTTTTGAAAAATACTAATAAACTTATGTATTGAAAATAATACTTTGAAATATTAGGATCCAAACCTGTGCTTGAAAAATTCATCAAATAGTGAATGCGCGCATAGTGTACACATTGCATTCGAAAACACAATACATTTTTTTCTGATAAAAACAAAATTAACTATCTATTTGGGTAAGGTAAATAAGTAAGGGCGTTGTTTCAATCGATACGAAACAATGGTATTCATTTTCAGGAAAAATTACTTTACTGATTAGACGGTAAAATAATTCCTTTTGAATGTAGCCGGACATCTGCTACTGCCTACATCACAAACGAACTGCAGATTTCTGCAATTTTACCTAAGTTCAATATAATTAAAACTACTTGAAACTAGTTATTTAAATATATTTTCGCCGACCGTTTTCCTATTATATTATTGAAACAATATAGGGTATGTTCCATTAGTCGCTAAGAACGTTATTTTCGATAATTTCGATCACATTCTGCGTCTATGGTTGTGATCACGTGATCGTTTGTAACTGTCATCCCCGTTCCATTTTTGGATAAGAACGCTAAGAATGCCACTAAAATTTGCCACTTCTGTCACTTTTGACATTAGATATAGCGTTTAAGGCGAAAATAACGCCAAGACCCATGTGGAAAACTTTTTGGGAGTGTGATCGTTTTTAGCGTTTTTAGCGAATCTCACTCAAATGGTACGCACCCATAGTAAAAGAGGGCGGGAATAGAACCCAAGCCAAATTATTGTATGCGTACATACATTAAACTAATAACTCTTCCCGGAACCAGCCTAAGACTTCAAGAATAGTCACGAATGGCAATATAATAATAATAAGTTTATTATCGAAAAACCTTAACTAATTTACATCCACCATCCACCACAAGTCACGAATGGCAATGAGGTAGTTAATATGCACATTCAATAGGATTTTTTTAATAGTCTTTTTTATGTAATTGTGACGGAACAAGTTTGAGATCTACATGTTAAGCGGAATAACCTCTGCCTATAACATTTGCATTTCAAAAAAGATGCATTTCATCACAAGTCAAGAATTGCACTGCGCCCGTCACATGAGACATAGTTGTTAAGACTCATGTGCCTGTTATTTCACTGGCTCTGATAGACTGCTGCCGGAATACAACGCTAAGTGATTGGCGATAGATTTTCTACTTGAAGGTGGTAACTAGCCAGGCGGGCAATCGCAAAATGCCCTTCCACCATGCGGTGAAGCTCAAGCCAGCGGTAGGGATCGAACCAGGGACCCGCGGCACGGCAGTCAGTGACCATAAATCTATATTGGATTAGAAATTCAATTATATTATTTTTCAGGGATCCAAAAAATAAGAAGGTGGCCAAAATATACACTTTTTCACATCCTAGTATGTGAGCAGTCGTCTAAAACTCTATAATGAATATTGCACATATATTTATTTTGTCTTCTCTATAAACTACTACGGAATGTTAAATGTCGGTAGTAAGATACCCCTTCCTTTTTTTTAAATATTATTGTGTCGGAACACATGCTCGAGGCCCACTTGAAGTTTAGCGTTCCTCTGTCTACAACCATAGAGAAATAATACATTTATCTATGCCTTAACAGATGCATTTCATCACAAGTCATGAATTGCACTGCGCCCGTCACTTTAAGACATAGTTGTTAAGTCTCATCTGCCTGTAATTTCACTGGCTCTCAAAGACAGCTGCCGGAACACACCGTAAGGTGCTTGGCGGCAGATTTTCAACTTGATGTAGGCAAGCAAAATTTAAGCTTAAATTAGTTTAAATACTATTTCACTTCTTATATATAAAATTGAAAATAATTGCAGTGGTTAGTCCGCTTAACATGTAGGTCTCAAACTTGTTCCGTCACAATTACATAAAAAAGACTAATAACAAAATCCTATTGAATGTGCATATTGACTACATCATTGCCATTCGTGACTATTCTTGAAGTCTTAGGCTGGTTCCGGGAAGAGTTATTGGTTTATTATGACAAAGAAATTTTCAGTAGCTGTCAATGTTCTGAGGACTGACCCGGTAACCGCCAAAAAAGTATATAACATTTTTTCATTGCTAATATAAAAAGTGGCAACTGTATTTTATGCTTACTCGCTTGTTGACACCGTTCAATTTGAATTTCCAATTTTTCTTTACATTATTTTTAAAGACATGATGAAATTAAATTTACTAAAATTCCCCAGAGATTTGGTAGAATTCATTCCATATACAGCACAATTTGCCCAATTTTGCAAAATAAATACAGTCTCATTATCGGCTACTGCTCCCCAAAACACCATACGACGATAGTGTAGAAATTTGTGAAATAAACCAGCCAATTTTGGTAAAAAATAATAAGTCAGATAGCTCTGATTATAGTTTTGACCACATCCAGTGGTCTTTTTCAAGGAGAGCTCGGAACGCCCGCGTTGACGTTTCGCTTAGCACTGCGGGCTGCAAGTTGTAGCGCGTGAGACTGCGTAGGTTGTGCGAGGGGTGGGTTGCAATAGGTCGGGTCGGCCAGTTCTGATGCGAGTCCTCTTTGTCGATGGTGCATCGAACGAGTAAGTAGGACTTTGAACGAGTGGATATAAAGCCCTACCCCTAACGCTATCCACTCTCTCAGAGTCCTACTTACTCGTAAATTCCTTAAGTCCAGTAAAAGAACCACTCTGGTGGCAACACTAGAAGGAACGCAGGGTTCGGTCGGAGCTTAGAAATTTTGCTTGCCTACATCATAAACGATGTAGGCAAGCAAAATTTAAAAGCAGACCATTGTGTCAATAACACTTTAGAAGGTGTTCTGTATAATGTTTTTGTACATATAATATTATCACGATTTCATATAATTTTGGACCTTAGTTGCTCACACATGCAGGTTTTGATACTGAAAAACAATGAGTAAGCATGAATGAAACAATGTGAAATGAAATTAGAATAACATGAATACCAAATAACAAACGTTCGAAAACGTATAACACGCAAATAACACAACACTTTACTTGGAAAATCATAAGCGTAATTTTAAAACTTTAATATAATTTTCAGTATTTAATATCATTTTTTATTGAACAAGGTTGTGCCAACGGCTTCACCCACGTTTACTTTGCTCTTCTTTAATTATTTTTATACTTTCGATATAATATATAGCTGAATATTCTCATTCTTTTATTTTCGTTTTAATATTTAAATTTACATTGATACGTCCAGGTAAACTATCCAACGCGACATTTTTTTTTTCTTAGTATCGTTTCTTACCAGATCACACATCACATAACAATACCGTCCCATAATTCTTATCACTACTTACTAAACGTTCAATTTAACAAAATTACAATATGCAGTTAAATATTTCAACATTATATTCTATCATAACTAGTTCTCTAGCATATCAATTTAAGATATACTATCTACTAAAGCATTGTGTATAGTTTAAGTTACTGCAATAGTGTAAACTGGTAGGGAATTTTGCGAATGCTCGCCACCATCCTGAAGGCCCAGAAAATAAGAAATAATGCTAACAATATGTAGAAAATCTCATAAATCAAATACCGCCTGGTACTGCAATTTATATACTCAATACTCAAGGATATAACAATGTGCTAATAGTTCTCAAAACATGTATTCTAATAATTGGCTCGATACAAAAAATTTACAAAAACACCTTTCCGCTAGATTTTAATGTATTAAGATATGATTTATGTTCTAAAATATTGAATATTTAAGGGCAATAAAATTTGTTGTTTTATTTTTTACAAAAAGCATAGTTAATGTGTAATTAGTCTGTTTCTAAAATGTCACATACGCCCTTTCATTCCGAGAAGCGTTAACATCATGCCGCACTATTTTCTCCAGCGATCCACGTATAGCGCTATCATTATCGTTCAAACCACGGCCAGTCGCGATGAGCGTTGGACCTATGTCGCTTTTCTCAGCGATCTCGATTAAATAAAAATATGGGTAAAATTACAAATAAACGCTTTGTAGGTACAAAAAAGGTTTATACAAATCGCCAAAAACGCATCGTGGACATAATAAGGCAGGCATCTGTACTTTTTCCTCCATTTATGTTTAGTATCATGGATGTAATTTTCTTATTTTAATTAATTCATCATATAACTGTGACACTCACACACACACACAATAAAATAAACATGCAAGATTTTATAAGACGTAGGAACTACTTGAGCTACCTTAAGTTATTATGAGCGTTATTCAAAATTTTTCATAATATGAACTTTTACATAAATTTACAAATCAATACATTATGGTAAGAATCATACTGCGTTTACTTCTGACAGTAAGGCACAAAAGTCTGTAAATATCTCTTATTTTCGACTGCATTCTCAATGTCTAAATGGCGCATACTTTGAAATATCAGACCAGAATCTGGAAGAGCGGAGTTCGAATCTGACGCATGGTTTTTTTTTTTTCATTAAAATTTGATACGTATTTACATATAATTTAGTTATTTAACGACTTTTCAATTCCTTAATGTAAATCTTGTACATTGTTACCTTGATTTCGTATAAAAACACTTCGAAGATTTTACAAGTCGTAGGTACAAATTAAACTATCTAAAATAAATCATTAGTTGTATTAAATTTTTTTCCTACTATTTATTATATTAGATGCAACATGAATTATAAGCAGTTTCTGACAGTAGGGCACAAAGGTTATCTATGTCATTTTCGACTGTCCGTGTAGCGGATATATAATAATGTCGGTTTGGCAGGCTGAATCCCGTGGTTCGAAACTCATAATCTGTCACTGTGATTCTTTTTGGTCAATTTTATTTTTCCGTCTACTTATATTTATAATATTATATAATAATTACGTGTACCATAAAACATAATCAATATTATTATTCCTAAATATTATTACAAGCTCTATCTGCGTGCTATGCGAAAATAGTAATTTACAAATTATTTCAAATTATTAAAATTTCGAAGAAATTTTATTCCCCGAGCGGAAATTTGTAAAATATGAAATAATATTATGCTAAGTTTCTGACAGTAAGGCACAAAGGTTATGTCTGTAATTTTCGGCACTTGACGTAATGTTTGTATAGCGTATGGATACTGAAGTTGGATTGGAAATACGACTACCGTGGTTCGAAGCGCAACTGTTTCCGACCCGTTTCTGATAATGGCTTCACCAAACATCATGCCGTAACGCAACCGCTTGGCGGCATGGCTTTGTCTGGTGGGTGGTAACACGCCGCGGCCTAAGCCTACCACCTGAAGAAGTACTGCTCTTTTGGCGCCACCCAGGGGACACGTGTAGGACATCGAGGGCTAAATCCTACGGAAGCGAGCAGTATAGTCCCCCCCCTACTTCCTTAGCCTGCTAAGCCCTTTGCTGGCCAATTTTGGTGACCAATTTTAATATAATATTGTTTTTGATCATGTTAGATGGAAATATAATTGGCTACTGGCAAGATTCGAGCCCGCAACTACAAGTACCTGTAATTGTAGTTTCCGTTCCCGCTCCTAATCAATATTTTTCCATCAAGCATTATTTTTATATACTGGCTAAGCATGCGTAAATGGTTATATAAATATTCTCATATTGTTTTTTTAGGAAACTAATGTTGATTGTTAGTTTCAGTACCTACGTTGAATTTTTACAAAAATGAGTGTACAAAAAGTACAAAATTATGAACTTCTGCTCTCCTGTTAGTTTGAGAATTCTTATATTGGTATCTAACCAATGTGTTGTTGCGTTAAGCATAGTCTCAGAAATCTCTTCTTTTTTTGCTAACGTACCCAAGCAGTACCTATTATCAAGTCAGGGCCATGAAACAATGAGTGAGATTAGACTAGAACGAAAAATAATGTCGAGATAAGGCCGGAATTTTATATCATAAATAAACGGTGTTAGATTTGATTGTGGTATCAGACTGGAATATACCAATCAATCCCGTAAGTAGAAAGAATCACTATTTTTAACATAATATAATGAAACCTTATTCTTAAACTAAAAAGTGTAAAATAACTTGTCGAAGACACTATGACACATTATTGAGACCATACTTTCAAACTGTTATGGTATCGACTTCAACATTCAGACTTTTTGGTATTAGAAGTCAGTTTCATTTTTGTTAATTTTTTATTAGGTGATGAGTCCATTTTATAAAAAAAGAGCATGTTTTATGTGTCTCGAAGAACATATATCCTATTTCTTTTTTTTTACTTTAGAGACTATTCGATTTGCTACAAAAAATGGTGTGACATTTAATTTATATTATATATCTAGTACGCCAGCTCAACCGATTTTTGTCATAATGTAGACTTTAGAAAAAAACTAAGATTTCACAACATAGGTATACTTAGAGGGATAGGTAAAAATAAGAAATTTATTAACAGGTTAAAACTGATATGTGCACCCACATGCTCAAGATACCCCAATATAATAAAATAAAAACATTGAAACAGTCTATAATATATTTCTTAGTTTCGATAATTCAAATTCAATATTCAGAAAAACATTAATATTGGTAGAATCGAAATATCTACACCATCGATTTTTTCCCATCACTGACCAACATATCGAAAAGGCATCTTTACATCACTAATGCAAGTACAGTACTACTATTATTTATTCTGTGCAGCTGCCCCCCGAACAGAATTGTGCGATAAGGACAATTGCAGCTTCTTCAAGTTTTGACTGAGAATTTCCGCATAATTTGCGTTCTGGGAGAAAGCTGTTCTCCTATAGAAAATATTAATCAAATCTAGTTCATTCATCAGTTATTAAATGTTGGTTTCATTTAGTAACTGACAGAATAAACTAGGTTTATGGGGTTTCCTTTTTCTGTATTTATCAGATAAACAATTCATAAACTAGAGATACAAGTTTTGAGAAAATATCGGTTTTTAAATACCCATTAATTCCTATTCCTTTAATATAATGATAAAAATCAAAACCTATAAACCTGGATATTATGACATATGTAACATTTCCAAAAATCATCAAAATCGGTGATTGTTTAGGGGGGTAGAAATGTTTTCTCTTTTTGTATGAAAATTTGAGACTTCTTTCCCGTCTTAAGTAGAAAATCTATCGCCAAGCGGTGTGTTCCGACAACTGTCTTTCAGAACCAGTAATTCTTGGTTATCCTGAACAAAATCTTCGACCACATCATCACTCACCGTCCGATGAGATAGTGTCGAATGCTAGCCTATCAGCTATTTATAAATTAAAAAGTTTCTGCTTAGATGCTATATACATATACCTACTATATTAGTATTTAAATTAAACTAAGTCTGAAGAAGTACATCTAGAAATACACAAAATGTGGTGATGTGGTAACTTAACATTACATTGAAAGACGTAGAGTTGGTAGGCCACCCACTAGGTGGACTGATATCGTGAAAGTCGCGGGTAGCCAATGGTTACTTTCAAAAAAAAAAGGAGTGGCCGTTACAGTCACTGGCGATCGTTATCGGGCCATTTTGAACCAATTATGTTCACAAAAATTTAAGCGGAGGATATTGGCAACATTTGGTATCAACAGGACGGCGCTACGTGCCACACAGCCGAAGCTACACTCGATGTTTTGCGCCCTGTTTTTGAAGTTCGCATTATCAGCCGCAGAGCTGATGTCGTTTGGCCACCTCGGAGCTGCGATTTGACACCGTTGGACTATTATTTGTAGGGTGCCGTCAAGGGTAAGTGTTACGCCGACAAGCCAGAGACAATTGACGCTTTAAAGGACAATATTCGTGAAGCCATTGGTGAAATACAGCTGCACACAATCGATAATGTGCTTAAAAATTGGACCGATCGTGTAGGCTACTGCATGGCCAGCCGAGTCAGCCATTTGAATGAAATTATTTTCCATTATTAACCGGAAGGATTGTACATTCAAATAAAAAAAGAAATTTGAGAAAATATTCAGTAGTTTTTTTATAGCATTTAAAAAAAAAGTTATTTCACCAAATAACTTTTATATACGAGGATGTATTTGTTAAAAATCTTCATATTTATGGGTAGTGCGCTTGAAGAGTCAAGACCTCCTAGATGCTTCGTGTAGAATCGAAACGCATCGATAATTCCTACTGTCTGGCTGTGTGGCGTTAATGACGTCATGTTGGATTAGCAAGAAAATTAGACGGTATTGTCATATATATATTTTGTAAGTGTTTTTCTAAAATATTAATATAATATTTTCTTAATATTTTTATCTCAAATATATTTATTAAATATGGATTTCACCTAATAGATGCCTAAATCTATTCATTATCTAAAAGTAAAACTGTTTGTGACCTGGATTGGTTTTCTTTACTCCTAGTTAATATGATTCTGTCATCTGTGACCTAGGTTAATAATTTTAGATTAATGCTATAGTTTACCGCACGTTATGGCGGGAAAACGTTATGCAATGTTATTATATGTTTCGTTTAGCACAAAGGAACTCCAATTCCAAATGGAATTGTAAGGAAGAGTAAATACTCTATATAAATGCAATTTACTGACAATGCTATTTTATATTCAAAACCGGCCACGACCCTAACACATTTGTATCGTGATTATATTCAAGTAAAGCGGAAACCGTCAAAAAGTTGAAAGTAATGGAATTGATCAATAGTTTAAAATTTCTAAATGTCTTTGGATTTCGTAATGAGTTGAAGTGGAAATATGTAATAATTTTTGTTTTCTTTCATATTTTTGGAATTTACTGGTCCTTTTTACATGCGTTCCCAGCTAAATGGCAAACTATTGTTTTTGGTAAGTCTGTCAACGAATTATTCTTTACAGCAATTTTTTTTTAGGTTTTCACCTAATCTAAATAGATAACAAAGGTTCCGAATACTATGTGCGCGTGGCCTTTGAATTATGAGCAATATAACAAAATTTAATAAAAATAAAATTCATTAATATAATAAATTATACCGCCATTTTTTCCTGTTCTTCAGAACAATGTACAAGATTCATTCGCTATGTTGGACGTTACTTGCGAAGAAGTGGAAAGAATCATAATTAATCTAAAATCAAAATGCTCAACGGGATGGGATGGCATACCTACAGGGGTTCTAAAAATAATTAATCAATCTATTGCACCACTGTTAACAACACTATTTAACCAATGTTTAGAACAAGGAGAATTTCCAAATGCGTTTAAAAAATCGGTAGTGGTACCAATTCATAAGGGCGGGAAAAGAGACTGTATTGATAATTATAGACCGATATCATTACTACCGGCCATTTCAAAAATATTGGAAAAAATTATTAATGATAGATTAATTAACTACCTTGAATCAAAAAAGCTGATATCTGATGCTCAGTATGGGTTTAGGAAAGGAAGAAGTACGGAGGATGCCGTGTTTGATCTCACTGATTTTATAGTTAACAAACTTGATGAAAAATGTAAGTGTATCTCAATTTTTATAGATCTCGCAAAAGCGTTCGATACAGTCTCTTTCTCCAAGCTTTTAAATAAACTAGACAGACTAGGAGTACGAGGAACTCAACTAAATTTGATTATGAATTATTTGACAAATCGTACACAACGTGTTAAAATTTGTGATGCGGTTAGTTCAGAATTACCTATAATAAATGGAGTACCCCAAGGCAGCATATTAGGCCCCACGCTGTTCTTGTGTTATATTAATGAGCTCTGCCAATTAAATCTTAAAAACTGCAAAATTATTACGTACGCAGATGACACCACTCTAACTTTTTACGGACATACTTGGGAGGAAGTGTTCAAAGTAGCACAAAATGGATTTAGTAAGGTATGCCATTGGCTGGCAGCTAATTCTTTGACGCTAAATAGTAGCAAAACAAAATTTATTACTTTCACTACACGAAATACTCCAATGGGTGAAACAGAAAAATATAAAATTAAAGCACATTCTTGTTTTTTAAATACTCCTGCGGATTGCACCTGTCCGGATATTGAACGCGTTTCTAATATAAAATATCTAGGAATAGTCATTGACCAACACCTATCATTTGCAGAACATGCGAAATATCTGGCTCAGAGAGTGCGCAAAGTATCATATGTGTTCAAAAAAATTAGACATGTTGCTGACACACAACTTATGAAAACTCTGTATCAGACCTTGTGCCAATCGGTTATTTCATATTGCATCTCATCATGGGGAGGGATGCCAAAAACACACATGTTAATGATAGAAATAGCTCAAAGACTGATCCTTAAAATAAGTATAAGTAAACCAAGACTTTATCCGTCTATTCAGCTGTACAAAGAGACTGGAGTCTTAACTGTTAGGCAACTATACATCCTTGCTATGATCTTGCGACAGCACACAAACACTTCCTACATAAAAGCAAAAATTGTAAAAAGAAGATCACACATAGTTTGCCGAAGCAAATCTTTTAGGACCACCCTTCCTCGCAGGTTTTTCTGTTTTCAAGCAAGCAGATTGTATAACTTTGCAAATAAAGAAAAAACAATTTATTCTCGGACTAAAAATGATGTTAAGAACTTAATTTCCAAGTGGCTGCATGCTTTCACATACGAAGAGACTGAAAACTTACTGCGGCAGTGTTTGCATAGAAATGGGCAAAATTCTATAATAAAAACAAAGATCACTTTAGCAAAATTATTGTAATATATCAAAAAGTTTTTAGAGACATATTAGCACATCATATGGAAATAAATTGTTTCTTTAGCATTTACGGCGTGTTACATGTTAGAACTGTTGTAAATAGTATTTATATTTTGTAGGGACTGTTTTATTTGTAATTTTTAGAAACTAATTCTTAGATTAGGGTTCGAGGTGAGGGCCAGGATTTCCATAGCACAGGATCTACCTAGTTTGGAATCCTGTGCCTTCCCATCGCTGTTCTTAAGATAAGAAACTGTTTTATGTATTACTATTAGTTTAGCAATTAAGAACTATTGGTGAAGGAAAAATAAACATTATTATTATATATTATTCCTTATTTGACCATTGACATTATCGAATTTGTGACATGCCAGTTTCTTCTTTTTTTCTTTTTTTTATTAATATTAAATTTATCGTCTATATAATATGATTTTATGAAATATTATTGACTTAATCTTTATTTTGTATTAAGTAAATTCATGTGAACATGAATTTATATATTATGTATATTAATTTTAAATTGTTATTATAAATTATAGTCATTGTCTGTGTCAATCACAGTCAGTCAGTCTGTGTAATACATATCATATTGCAATTATGAAAACCTTTAGCATGTTAGATAGTTTGTTATCATAATTTTCTAGTATACAATAATGTTTTGAAATTAATACCAACCTAGTGTAACGTTTACGGTTATAATGGCCAGTAAAGATTTCTGATTCTGATTCTGATTTTTGGGGGTCAATATTAAAGTACTCGAAGCTGAACTTGCCTTGTCGTGTCCGCAGCGGTCATCACTCGAATGGGTGACCGCAAGTGGGATAAACTACTGAGCGGCCTCTTAAACCTGAGTGGCATTTGCCAATACGAGCGGCAGAGGCAACTGCAGCCGTTGTCACCCCGTCGTTAGTTTTTTGTACAGGAGTCTGTTAGTGGTTCTCTACTCCATCATCTCCATTTCGTCGAAAACGAAACAGAAAAACAGGTTCATTGTAGGTTGAAAATATTGTTATACCTAGAAAACAAGAGGTCATCGGAGTTGCGTATTCAAAAGGCAAAACGGAGTTCTATTCTATTAACGATACTCACTTATAATATA
Organism: Plagodis pulveraria; assembly: GCA_963890685.1. Lineage (NCBI taxonomy): Eukaryota > Metazoa > Arthropoda > Insecta > Lepidoptera > Geometridae > Plagodis > Plagodis pulveraria. Next base: position 5,991,928 of record OY982973.1, on the reverse strand, counting down.
TTTAATTATAATATCTTTCCGGCCGTCGGCCGCTCCTTCATCCGTCAGTCCGTAAGTCCACAACTCTTAGTCTTTTCATTAATGTCACAACGCTCAAGTTTTGAAATATTATGTAGAGGTATTTGCTATGTTGTGTACATGATAAGGTATATATTAAAAAAACTTTATGGCACCCTAATAGGTAGTGTACCTAGTCTAAATCTCATTAAATAAAGTCACTCCAACCCTATAACAGCGATGAACATGGGGATGTCCTACGCATCTCTAAAGATCTCGAGGTAATGACCACTTGAAAGTAAAGGAGTAAAAACTCCTTTTTTTATGTTATTGTGAAGGAACAAGCGCGTGGCCCACCTGATGTTAAGCGGTATCCTCTGCCTATAAGAGATGCATTTCATCACAAGTGACGAACTGCACTGCGCCCATCACCTTGAGACATACCTCTTAAGTTTCATTTTGCCTGTTATTTCACTGACTCTCAAGGACTGCTGCCGGAACACACCGTCAGGTGCTTGGCGACAGATTTTCTACTTGAGGGTGGTCGCTAGCCAGGCGGGCATTCGCAAAATGCCCTTCCACCATGCGGTGAAGCTCAAGCTCTGGGCGGGATTTGAACCTTGGACCTGCTGCGCGGCTGTCCATAGCCAATGCCACTGAGCCATCACTGCTTCAAAACTCCTAGACTCTTCAACATTAAGGGGCCCTGCTCCATGCGCACTCATTCACACTACACCCAAAAAAGCAATCAAGATTACCCATAGTTCTTTTTCATGGATAATAAAGTTAATTTATATCCTAAATATATAAAACGCCGTCAGTGTTGTATATCAATAAAACAGTATTTGACTAAAATGAATTTGGGCACTTTTAATTTGCTATACAAATTTGCACTAACTTTGAATCCTGAGCAAGCAAATCGTTGAAAAGAGAAATAGCTTGAGACGAAGTATACCACCCACCAGACAAAGCCATGCCGCCAAGCGGTCGCGTTACGGCATGTTGTTTGGTGAAGCCACTATGGGGAACGGGTCGGAAACAGTTGCGCTTATTACTATAGCTAGTCGTGTCACATCGAAGGTCAATTTACCGGGCAGCCAATCTTGAAGAGCAGCGGGATCCGAGGCACGGTTCTCCGCTGGCCGACCGCAGATAGTTGGGGGCCCAAGTAGTGAGCCAACCACTCACGAAAGGCTGCCCCGCCATCTCGCGAAAAATCCCAGAGGTGTGCCATCGTGCTGGTTGGTGACCAGACGAGAGGTCCCGATGGACACCTCTGGGGAGGCTCGGGCGTCCCTGATAATGAAAAGAGGTAAATACAGAATTAAGGTTCAACAGCGGAAGCACTTCCTCTCTCTCCAAGTGCACCTCTCAAACATTCGAGGCTTGCACTCTTATATCGATTCGGTCCACCACCATCTAGAGACCGCAAAACCTTATATTATGTACCTCACGGAGACGCAGATCAAAAGTCCAGCTGACGCGACATAGCTTGCCTACTCTGTCTATGTTCTAGAACATAGTTTCAAGGCCAAGGCGGGAGTTTGGGCCTACTTATGGGGAGACGAATACAGTGCAATTAAACTAGTAAAGGTTCCGTGGCAGTTTCAAACGTGCACCATTTAAATTTAAATCAGAATTTTATATTGTTTTTAGCAGCACAACACGCTTACTACTGTTACATATGTCTATACAAGATAATATATTCTTACCATATAAATTCCTCCACATTTTACACTTCCACGCACACAAAAATTACTCAGTTCTCAAACGAAAACAAACGAAAACACGTCAGATACAGAACTGACTCCAAAAAGAACTTATTACCGGTCAGTATTTTGTTCTAAAAGTGTAAACCTAAATAAGTATCTACTACACACATTTATACTGCTACGGGATACATTCCACTCCTTATACTCAAAAGTTACTATGACACTAATCATTAACTGCCAACTATATTTTATGTTTCACTTTGAAAATGGTTAATCTGGACCTTTATACAGAAATTGCTGAAACTCTTGAAATAAAGTGCTATAGTATCAATTAACTTGAACATTGTAAATCCATCATTAGTCCGTTCAACTTCAAAGTAATTTCCTTCAATATTAGAAGCTTACAAAAAAATTTTCTCCATTTAATTACGACCCTGAAAAGCTCAGAAACAGATTTTGACGTATTGGTACTCAGTGAGTGTTGGTTGAATGAGTCATCTCGGATACCGTTGTTATCAGGTTACAATGTTTTTTATACAAACAAAACACTTAATAAATGCGGAGGAGTTACAATTTATGTAAAAGAATGCTGGTCGGCAAGGGCTCTTGAGCCTGTTTTTGACGAAGCCAACTGCCTTATCGTTAGCATAGCAAATGTAACGAAAATCATTGGTATTTACAGGTCGCCCGCTGTCAAGAAGCTAGATAAATTTCTATTGTCTTTTGAAAATGCACTAAAATATATGAAATCCTTTTTAACAGTGCTGGTGACTGGTGATATTAATATAAACCTCCTTGAAATGCCTCATAAAGATAACGCCAGGTACCAGTCCATACTGGCGGAAGAAGGTTTTTTACCTGCTATAACATGTGCAACACGAGGTAAAACTTGTTTAAACCACGCATTTGTTAGAACAAACAATCTGGCTCTTGGTATTGCTTGTAAATGCTCTGTAACCAATCATGATCTCTTAATTATAGGATTGACTCTCCATGTGCCAAAAATTAAAGAGAAAAACGGTTTATCTTAAAGTGACAAATGATCTAAAGCACGTAAACTGGCAAACAATTTATGATAAGAAAGATGTAAACGAAGCGGTCCTCGCTTTCAATAAAATATTTACAACATGTATAGAAAAGCACACTCACAAAATTAAAATTAGTCGTGCCAAATGTAACCTTAAACCTTGGATCACGCCAGGTCTACTTAGGTGTATACGTCATCGTGATAATCTTCACCTGCAGGTTAGAAACGAACTCAAAATCGAAACTCTAAAACAAATGTACACTCGCTATAGAAATTTCTGCAACAATCTACTTCACAAACTTAAAGACGAATATGATAATGCACATATAACTAAAAACCATAACAACCCTAGAAAATTATGGAATACTATAAAAGAAGTATGCCACATCCGTAATTGTAACAAAGACTCAAATGATTTACTTAGCACAGAAAACCCACAGGTATCTATCAACAATTGTAATAAGCACTTCGCGACGGTAGGAGCTGAACTGGCTGGCAGCATTCTTAGTAAATTAGGCACAACAAATGAGGCACTATATAAACAATTTAAATATAGGAGCCATTGCTTGAATTCGTTCTTTCTTACCCCCACGGATACAATGGAAATCAGCAGAATCATACAAGATCTAAAAACTGGCAGTGCTCCAGGTAGGGATTCCATAACACCGTATTTACTTAAACATGCCAAAGATGAAATACTAGAGCCCCTAACTTACATTTGTAATCTCAGTATGTCATCCGGGATTTTCCCAAACTACTGGAAGACTGCTATAGTTACACCAATTTATAAAAAAGGGCCGAAAACAAGTCCAAATAATTATAGACCCATTTCCCTTCTTTGCGTGATGTCGAAAGTACTGGAAAAACTTGTAATTAAAAGATTAGTAGATTTCCTAGGTAAGTATAATCTCCTATCAAATCGCCAATTTGGCTTTAGGCGTGGGAAATCGACAGAAGACGCAGTCCAACTCCTAATAGAAGCAATAACGTCACATTTGGATGGCGGACAATGTTGCATTGGAGTGTTCCTAGATCTTGCCAAAGCATTCGACATAGTTTCAACTCCAATTCTGCTAAATAAACTAGAAAGCTTTGGCATCAGAGAAGCCTCTCTCGCGTGGTTTACTAGGTTCCTATCGAACAGACGACAATATGTCAAGGTCGGTGAGTATGTAAGTGACAATATGCACGTTGCTTACGGTATCCCACAAGGAAGCATCCTTGCTCCAACGTTGTTCACCTTATACATGGATGACATCCTTAGAAGTAACATATACAATGGCGAACTTATTTGTTATGCAGATGACACATTGGCAATCTTTCACGGTGACAACTGACATTCTACTGCAAAAACAGCCGAAATAGGATTATCGGAGCTGGCTTGTAGGCTAGACGTAAATTTACTTACACTTGATATAGAAAAATCTAATTTCGTTGCATTCCACATAACTCACACACACAACAAACAACACACAACAAAATATTTGGGAGTAATGGTGGATCAAAATGTCAAATTCAATATCCAAATATCTTTTTTGTCGAAAAAGGTTCCCAAATTAATATACCTTATGAAAAATCTACGTAACGCTGCTATTGAAGTCAAGAAGCTTGTGTATACCTCACTTTGTTATTCATTGATACAATATTGTATAGGAGTATGGGGAGGAGCTGCCAAAACACACATGATCGAGCTGGAAAGAGCCCAAAGAGCGGTCTTAAAGTTAGTTGGGAAAGCCCCGCCGATACTCCACAGACAAACTTTACAAAGAAGTAAACGTTTTAAGAGTCCGCCAACTGTTCATTCTAAGAGCAATAAACAAAAGACACTCTCACACCAAACAGCAGCCTACAAAAAGGAAGATTCATCACCTAAGACAACCAGTTCCAAAAGTAAATACAACGTTTGCGTCCCGTCTCCCTAAACACTCTCAAATATTTACATACAACGCAGTGTGTAGGTTGATTGTCATCAGAAACACTCACATTGTCGATGCAGCACAGAAAATAAATAAACGGTCAAGCGCATGTCGGGCCACGCGCAATGTAGGGTTCCGTAGTAGCCCGTTATCATAATATAGAATAATTCTGTTGTTCTTTTCATTTTTATCTCTCTACCTATAACTTTCTAAGCAATTTGTTTATGAATTATGATTGCTTGCACGTGTAGACTGTTGTTGACCGTGACTATTAAGTAAGAATCATGGATTATCTATACGTTTCGTAGTTGCTCACAAACTTTTTTCTTCTCTCCATTTAACGACACCTCTCTATAAAGCCATAAAATGCACAGTCCCTGGAGTTTACACTGTATATGTATCTATATCTATATATAGTGTAAACTATATAACGACACTGAAGGGAGCATATATATATTCAAGAACCAACAAACCGAGTCACAATATTTTCCTAATGAAAAAATATTCTTATTTGTAATAATAATTATGAGACGGCGAGGATGAGGTCAAAAAAGTACCTTATACCGAAGCTAATCGATCAACTCTGTACACTCATATCTGTTATGACTTATGATATAGGTCATACAGAAGCATAATATCTAATTGTTGCCTCCTAGAGTTTAATTACCTAAATTTATATTTGTTTAGCAGCTCTTCATAATGGTTTAATAATATGCAATAAATACGTTAATTCGTTGTTGAAGTTACTAGAGGACCTTTTGACAAAATTAATATTTTTAAACCACGTGCTATTATTATATTTTGAATATTTTACATTAACGATTAATTTACTACCTAATATTATTCCTTAATCCTTTATGACCCATAACACATATGTAAAATTACACATTACAAATCACATACCCTTCACATGCACGTATACTCAAACATACAGAAACACGCACCGACACATACACCTCTTAAATTCCTCACAAACATTCACTTAAACTCGTACGCCAATACTACAATGACTACACATAAATATTCATTATTAAAAATATCCAAAATGACGTTAATTCGAATAAAAACAATTTCGTTCAATATTTTTCCTATGTTTCAATGTATTGGTTCAATTTTGAATTGTTACTAAATAGTATATATAAATGAAAACATATAGATGTGTTACAGATTATCTTAAGCCAGGAAGGACCTGGCTCTTGAGATACAGGCCACCAGCCTAGTTTTAGAGTCATAGACTCATCATAAATGTATCACAATAAAGAGGAATAAAATTAATTTGTATTTGTATAAAATTATTTGTTTTTGTCTTAGGAGTAAAATTATTTTTAATAAAATACACTAAAAATCTGCCCAGTTCATATAGGAATTTTAAGTGGTCTTGATAAGTATTTATAGAATATACATTTTCAGGTCATCGGCATGTAATAGCAATTTAAAAACTTAAAATATTTTTTTTTATCATTTGACGATAAAAAGTAACGGGATTAATATTGACCCTTGGGGGACCCCAGAACTAATTGCAACCACATCTGATTCAAAGCCAAAGCTTTCTGGCAATGTTTCGTGATATATGATTTGAACCAGCGCCACAAATTACCTCAAATAGCGTTATAAGCTCTTTTGTCTAGTGAAATCCTGTGATTCATTCTATAAACCACTCTTGAAAATCAGTAAACACTCTGTTTAATTGTTATTATCTACGTTATAAATATTTCAGTAAAGCTTCGATAAGGTGGGCAAAATTGAGATTGGGCGATAGTTTGCTACAACTTTAAATAATCCTTAGGTTGAATATATGGTGGACTGGAAAACAAATGGTGTCAGCGGTGTATTTAAGAACTTATGGCGAAACATTATTAACTCCAGCGCCCTTAGTTGGATCGAGCCTACGTTGTTCCGATTTGATATACATTTGGTTATAGTAAAACAAACATCACCGATAATTAAATCTGATGTGTGGTTATCTTCAGAAATATAAAATTTATTACAAAATCACAAATATACGATAGGAAAAATTTAAGTCATGTGCGTGCGTTTAAGGATCCCGCGCATGACTTAAATTTTTCCTGTTTTTGGAGCACCCATCTTCCAAGCAGTCTTGTCTGCCCTACCCTTAGAGTGTTTTTTATAAGCCAGAGACGCGGAGAGGGAGCGGCGCAAGTATACTGCGAAGGTGTAGCGAGTACGCTGCGATAATGTTGCGAGAAGACTAAGGCTGCGTACCCACATCGCCGGAGCTGTCATAGAATTACTTCACTTCTAATAATTTGTCTCTAAGCCTAACCATTTTTTATTGACGTTTTTGTGCTTTCGTGCTTGTGATTTATGATTAATTATTTTCATGATTCTTCATGAAAATAATTCTAATTCTAATCTCTGCTAATTTCTCAAAATTAGCTTCTGCTAATTTTGAGAAATTTCATTAGTATTAAAAAAAAACTATAGGTTTCTGTACCCCGTTCCCATTAATGACTTTAGGTATGGTGTATATATATAAATATATATATACACCATACCTAAAGTCCTTCTAATGTATGTAGAAACACATTTTTTTTTATTATTATTTAAAAAAAATAGTTTCCGTAATCCCCACCCCTCTGGGGGGGATGCGACAACCCCCCCTCACCCTCCTCCACCCCTTTCTATATATATAACTATCTATACCGATTCTAGTCCTTCCAGTACTTCATCTTAGTAACTTTAAAGGATTTATTCTAAGGATTTTGTATTTGGTGCAAAATTATCTAATACCCAAGTTCAACGACTATTACTGCTAAGGTAATAAAGTTATCTTAACCGCTATAACTTTCCTTGAAAGTTCATGAACTGCACTATCATCATGAATTTTTTCAGACTTTTCAAGCCAGCCGTTTAGGTTTTAGAGGGGGGGGGGGGGGACGCCCTACTGGAACAAAAATTTGCACTTTAAAGTTGAATATTTCGTAAATGGAGCATTAAATCGAAAAATAATACTAGCAACCCTTCAGTCATTTTAAAAGACCTATTTAATGATACCCCACACGATGGGACAGACGACGAAAAAAAAATTCATATCCACACGGCTTGTATGGGGGCTACCCCAAAAAAAAATATTTTTCAAAATTTTATTTTACCACTTTGTCGGCGTGGTAAGTTTACATACTCGTACAAAATTGCAGCTCTCTAGTACAAACGGTCTCTTAGCAAAACCTCGGACAGACGGACAGACAGACGGACATGACGAAACTATAAGGGTTCCTTGTAGGTACTACGGAACCCTAAAAAATGGTTGCTGGCGCTAAATTACGAACGTACAAAGAGACTTGTTGGATCATGTGATTATTAGATAATAAAAAACCGGCTGAATTCATCTCCATCTATACTCTGGTTTTTAATTCGAGATCAAAATGTGTTAACCGTGAAAAAAAATTACAAGTACTTAGTAGTTATATTAATTTTGGAAACAGATGGAGCATTTAATGTTATAGATATATTTAATGCTTTAATTTATTACATTGGTATGAAACAAATAAACACTTTTTTATGTGCGTACATATTTACGCATATATTTAAGACTGAAAAAAATTGTGTAAGATTTTTTTGTTTTTAATTGCCACACTTGAGGGATCGTCGACATTTTCCAGCTTGGGCCATTTTTGCTTATTCGTTCGTATTTGTTGTGTTCCTCACCGAGTGTTCGTCTTTTTGTTGTTGTTGTTGAATTTCGTTTTATTGTTTTTGTTATTTATAGGTTGTGTTTAGTTTTTGTTTATCGATACGAATATATTATTTTCGTAGTATGATGGCTGGAGCTCCCGAAACACAGCCTGGACCAGGCTCTTCAACAAGGAAACACTTATTTTCTCCCGTTAAGAAACGTCCTCGCAAGTCTTTGAGTGCTTCCGAAAAGCTGATGGTTATGACACACGTTTATGGAGTGTGCTAAAAAAACCGCTGACATGTTGGGGATATCGTCAGTTTTAGTCAGTAGGATAGTTAGTTGTCAGATTTCATCAATCGTCAATTTTTTTTTCTTACTTTTATGTTTTGTTGATATAAGAATCGTACATTTTGGATGTTTGCATTTTAAAACACCCAATTTGTAAAAGCAAATCGAGGTAAATATGTGCTACCTTTATTTTTTTATAGTTATTGTTTTTAACTTTGCAGATCTTGTATTTTTATATCTTAAATTTGGCATGGTAAGCATACTCTTGTATATAGTATTGCGAGACTTGTGAGTTTCCACTCTCAAGTCTCGTAATACTGTAGCTTCTTCCCCTGCAATAGGGTAGACTTAACATGCGCATGCTGAATCTACATAATGTAAGAATCTGTCTGCTGAAAAGTATATGTATTAAATATTTTTTGTGTTCTCATTAACTCTTTTATCATGTTTTATAAAGTTGGCATTTGAGCTTATATAGCTTTAAATCATTCCAATTCACAATTCATTTGGACATTATACCAACAATACTTGAATAAGTTATAAAATAACATTTTACTACAGCACCAATAAAACGATGACCTTAAAATTATTAAGTTAAATAAAAATTATTAAAACTTACTTGAAAGTTAGTGTATTCATTTTTGGAAGTTTATAATTATGTACGCAAATAGTTTAGATATGGAACTCCAAAATGAGGACTTTGTAATTTTTTTAAGACTTATAGAAAATATATGTTATCATCATCATATCAACCGAAACGTCCACCATTGAACAAGGTTCCATTGGACAGATTTTTCAAAATCCCGGCCAAATAAGCGGGCGTCTTGAGGATTGCAGTAGAAATTGTCAGTTCTTTAGAAGGCGTTGCTTCTCACCTTCCGGTATTCTTGTGGCCCAACAACCTATGGGATGCCGGGTTACAATTTCACCCCTATTTCTTCCCGTGTTTGTCGTCAGAGTAAATATAAAAAGGTCAAATATAAAAAGACTAAGGTAAATATAAAATATATATTATTTAGTTTAGAATTATTTCAATGTAATTAAAAATTTGTGAACTTTAGCGTAGCAGGGTGCGCCGCTACGGATTGCGTAAGAATATTTTTGAAGACAAACTATTGAATACCCCTGACCTATCAGTTTGACAATGACATATATTGACATTCCTTTGTTTACATTTTTGATCTCGAAATAAAAACCAGACTATAGCTATTAACCATTTTACTACACCCTCACACACATACATAACCTCTCTCTCACACACACACACACACACACACATACCCTCACCCGCCATAACAAACAATCACATACACGTCGTCGCAATAAAATCATGTAAACAAGGTGTACTTTTATGTTAAGCAAATAAGTATTAGGATAGCTTTATTTAATCTAAGGGCAATAATAATATAAAAGTTTAAATTTATTATTATTCACTGATAATTATATTATTAATACGAATTTTCTTCAATGCATGAAATTTAAATATTATGAAAATGTTACAGTCTCAAGAGAGTATAATACAATTGGATTAATCTAAGCTTATATATTTATTTTGTCTATATTGCATATTTAGTTTCGAAGCAAATATGTACAGTTGTTCGCAATAAAATAATTATAAATATTTATAATTGTAAATCTAGGTAACTCGGGAAATAGGTGCGCCCAAGATACAGGCTATGCCTAGTTTGGGGCACATTGTAAACGTTACTTAGGTTTAGATATAATATTAAGAACACGAAATTAAAAAAAAAAAAAAACAAAATAAAAGTCGATCGAAGGGAACTTTTGCCGTCCTTCACTACCTCCATTGCTGAAACCTGACGACTGAAGAGAAAGCAAATTTATTAGCCTCTCTGTTTGCAGAGTCTTCACGTTTAGATGCTGGCAATGCTGTACCTTCTAGTCTGCCAAATTGCGGGATGTTTATGTCAGGAATCAGCATTCGACAGTCTGAAGCGCCAAGCAATGTTCCCGTTATTGTGTTCCAGTTTGTAGGTGGTGCCGGTGAAATGACAATCACATGCGACTTAAAAACTTTTATGTCTCAGGGTGGTTATGAGCGCAGTGCAGTTCACAACTTGTAATAGGCTGAGGTTACCACTAAATACCAGGTTGGCTTTGTGTTTGATTCAACACTATAGTATAAAATAAAATATTGTGTGGTGGAACAAGCTACAGCACGATATTAAGGGTAATAAACACTAATAGAAAGATTGCAAGTGCGTTTTGTACATTTTTATTATTTTGTGCTACATGTATAACCCTACTAAAAAAATCCGCAGACAAGTTCATTTGAGAACCTCTTCTTCCTCTTACGTCTATTAAAAAAACGATTAAGTGCGAGTTGGTCTCCCACACCGAGGGGTTCCGTACCCATATTTTTTTATTTTGGGCAGAATGTCCCAAAAATCCTATTTTTTTTTTCATAAAGCTCGAGATCCTTAGCGGGAAACCGACCTGTACTTACCAGTTTTTGTTATACCTTAATTATTGGACTTTAATCATACCAAGTTTGACGTTTTTATATACCTATTATCATTTTTAAGTTAGACCAAAAAGAAAGAAAAAACACGTTTCTTGTATTGAGACCCCTTTTTATTTTTATTATTTTGTTATTGTTTCTATTTTTAAGGCAATCAGCCATACCAAATTCTGTGAAAATGTTAACCGGCTACCTGCAATCGTTCTAATGTTAGGCGGACGGATGGACAGACATCCGAGGCTTAGTAATAGGGTCCCGTTTTCTTGTACCCTAAAATATATTCCTCTTTGGTATTCTCGTTGGTTTTGTACTCGCTATCAGTTAGCTAGTAAAAGGAGGTGATGAGTTTTGTGTTGTGTGTTCAGGTTTGTTTCAGTTAATGGTTAGTGGTATCACGCCAGCGCTCGACGCTGTGCACAATCGTGACTCCCAGACGAAGACCTTCAAATAAGTTCGGAGCCAAGAGGTAAGTATGCCTTGAAAAGCGTTATTTTAACGTCCTGACTACATTGCGCAAACCTGCGAGCCAGCATATTGCACCTGACTGTCAGTGCCCTGCGTCCCCTTTCAACATCAGCTTGATCATCAAGGTCCTCGTTAAGAAGGTGTCCTAGGTACTTGAACTGATAAACACGTGTTAACTTTTTACTGTTAAGTTTGTTATGTCTGTCTATTTTAGGTATCATTTGGGGTTCCTTTACCAAGTACCAATACACTTTTCGTTATATTATACTGTAAACCATGTTCAGATGCATATTGTTCAAATATTCAGCAACTCTGTGAGGGCCCTGACCGTTGGACTCAGCAGCACCATATCATCCGCATAACTAATATTGTTCATACAGACATTGTTAATATGACATCCGATATGCTTCTTGCTGAGTCCAACGATCAGGTCATTATTATAAAGGTTAAAAAGCTTCGGAGAACTTAAACCCCCCATCCCCACCTCACGTTGCAACTTGTACGCTTCAGAAAGCTAATAATAGTGGTATCAGTTTTTCATATGGATTATTTTCATTGTGATGTTTTTGTGCACCGTACCTACTTTTATTTTTACGCACGCAAAGAGTGCATGAAGACAGGATAGGGAGGAAAACTCTTTCACGAAGGGCCGACTAAACGTAGGGATTTTACACAAATTGCCGTTTAAACTACGTTTTTGTTACGGTTCTTATGACGTGACGTTCATATATTTCATGAGAAGTCGTTTGATGTTTTCATGTGAGTATCATTTACCTGTTTTATGAGAATTTTGATTTTAATGTAAGTATAATAATGCTGTTCTGTACTCATCATGTATCAGCAGCTCAGTATGTATCAGCCGGATAGTCTTTTGCTGAACACAGGCTCCTATAATACGGGTTGGCCATTTTATTCATATTTGTAATTATAAATATCATAATAATTACTTTTTTTTTTGACATTCATGTGCCTGTAATTTCGCTGGCTCTCAAGGACTGCTGCCGGAACACACCGTTAGGTGCTTGGCGACAGATTTTCTACCTGAAGGTGGTCGCTAGCCAGGCGGGAATTCGCAAAATGACCTTCCACCATGCGGTGAAGCTTAAGCCCGCGGCGGGATTCGAACCATGGAACTGCGGCACGGCAGTCCATAGTCAATGCCACTGAGCCATCACTGCTGCAATTGATAGATTCAGGCGTTACTTTGTGGATATTCATATTTAATTTTAAAAAAGAAACTATCTTGCGCTCTAAGATTTAATCTCCGGATGATGCTTCGTGTAGAATCGAAACGAGTTGATAATTCTTCCGGTTTGGCTTTAACGTTAATGACGTCACGCCGGATTTGTAGGAACATTAGGCTGAATTTCATTACATTTTAAAGTGTTTGCCTAAAATATTGATATGATAATTAAAATATTTGATATTATTTATGATCACTGTGCTAAAATAATACTAATAACATTATATTATGTCGTATACGACTGAACATTATTTATTGGATTTACTTTGTAAGTTTGTATAGCTTTACTGACATACCATATTGGCTTAAACTGGATTTTTACCAAATTTAATAACATGGAAAAATTTTCGTTGTATAATTTATCCGTAAAAATATTACAAAATTTTACAACTGCTGCCATTTTACACATATTTTTCAACATAATAAATTCTAGCTTTACTTGATTTTTATATATATAAATATAAAAATGTATATAATTCTTCACATCACAAATATTAACAAATAATTTTACTCACATATTGTTTTAAATTTTTTTTTTTTCAATATAAATATGTATTTGAGTCTGCAGATAACCATTTGCAATTATAATATAAAAAGTGGTAAAATAAATTATACTTTTTTTTTATGCCTGATAAGTTAGCCTTTGACCACTATCTCACCTGATGGTAAGTGATGATGTGGTCGAAGATGTTGTACAGGCTAACCTAGAAGTACTGGCTCTCAAGGACAGCTGCCGGAACACACCGTTAAGTGCTTGGCGACAGATTTTCTACTTGAGGGTGGTAGCTAGCCAGGCGGGCATTCGGAAAATGACCTACCACCATGCTATAACGACTGCCATCCTAAGACAACAACCGGGACCGACGGCTTAACATTCGGGGGTAGTCAAAAAACACACATCAACCAAATAATAGTGCAACTTTAATTTTAACATAAATTGTATTTACAAACCAATTTTTACTAAGTTTGATGTTTTATTAATCTAAGTGTTACAATACCTGCCAGGAAGTGTTTTCCCTACAAACAAACTGCAATTCACTAAGTTATTATCAAACTTGTTTTTTCACTACACTTTGCACAAGATGGAGGCAATCAAGGATACAATTGCCCAACTAACTACTACTTTCCACTCCAAGTTGGCGGAATTTGAAGAAAGACAGCAGAGGATGTCATCACTTCCATCTCCAGATGCTACAAATTTAGCCGCAGAGTTTGGTGCATTTAAAGCATTCGTCATCAGTGCGCTCAAGACATTGCAGACCCAAGTCGAAATGATTGCTCGCAGCAATGATAACTTGGAGATGCACAATCGCAGAAATATCTTCCTTCTTCATGGTGTGGCGGAGAGTAAAAATTCAAGTGTAGAGGCCACTATCGTTGACACGGTAGTAAAGAAGCTGAAGTTGAAGGAGGATATCACCCGGTGCCACAGAATGGGCCGAGAATCTTCGTCAGCTAAGCCTCGGCCTGTATTGTTCGAAGTTCATAGTTTTTCAATGCGCAATAAAATCTGGGCTGTTAAGAAAAACCTCAAGAATTCTGGCATAACACTATCGGAGTTCTTGACGAAACCACGGCATGATGTATTTATGCTCGCGCGGCAACGATTTGGCATATCCAAGTGCTGGACACATCTGGGATATATATTCGCCCTTGGAGCAGATGGTGTGAGACATCGCATATGTTGTGTTGCTGATTTGGTACAGCTCAGCGGACTGGACGCCTCCGTTCCTGCCCTGAAGCAACCGGCAATGACTGCGAAGGAGCCTGCAGCTGCCAGTAAACCCAGGCGTGCAGCAAGCGCAGCCCGAAAGTGAACGACTTATGTAGTTTGTATCGAGTTCTTCCCATTTTCACACTAATGCACACATTCTGTAGAATCTACCCTGTCCTGGGCTTTCATTTTTTTTTTTAAACGCAAATTGTGGGTGAACACAATATTTATCTTACAATGCGATTAAAATAAGAATAGGACGGGCTCTCGGCTAACTTCACTCATATTCACTCTAATAAGTACGATGAGCAGAACAAACTTAAAAACAAAGCAGTGCCATTTCGAAACTAGGTAATTTTAAATGAGTGACCCGAAATTGTTCACTTTAATAAATTCATATTTTTAAGGTTGACAGCACAGACGCCATTTTGGTTTGCGAAAACGCGGGCGTCAGGGTCTTATTGCTCTGACAGTGTACTACTATGCGACACGTTTCCAAGTGTTTATTGATCTTCTCTTTTAATTTTTTTTTTACTTTTTAATTTGTTCTTATTGACTGTTTAATATGTTTTTGGTGATTGTATATGTTTTTATATTTGTTTTTGTTACCCGTTACGACGATAACGATGAGTCTGACCATCACTGATGGTCCATCAGGACATGCGGCATCGAAGAGCTAAGAGATTCAAATTAAGATACCTAAGTACAAAATATTGCTAACAAATAAAATCAGTTCGAATTATTTCTGTCTTTGCTGTACCTACAGTCACCTACAACTTCGTTTACCTACCTATGACTACTTGTTTTTTTACACGACTGCCCACATAGACGTGTGTTAAGTTTACAGGTTTTATGTATGTATGTATGTTTGTGAGTTACTTTATTTCACCATAACTTCTAAACGGCTTAACCGATTTTAATGTACGAGATATCGTTAGATTTATCTTGATAGCTCTAGTGACACTATGTACATAAAAAATATAAAACAAACTGGTGGATTTCAGATGCCATATATTGAGAAAAACAATTTATTTTTTCTTCCGAAGCCATTGTGTTGGGAATCAAAATGATTGGCTTTAAAAAAAGATTCCATAAATATATTAACTGGCAGTTTTAATTTCAATTGATCGATAAAACACTTAATGAAAATAAATTATTTGCAGTCGGGTTTTTTTTTCTTTATTAATTTATACATGTTTTATAAATTTTTTTTTGCACACTGTACCAAGTTCTAGTTTTGACGTCACAACATGGCGCTAGGCCGATCCTATTCTTATTTTAATCGCATTGTACTCACTTTGTTAACATTGTACAGTATCAATCACTCACTGAGTCGATTACTATTATTGACAGATAGACATGCCATTGTCAAAGTCAATGCTATACACTTTTTTTTGTTTTTGTTTTATGGACTCGTATGATTTGTAAGTTTTCCATTCCTCATATTATAATATTTTTTTTCTATACGGCCACCTAATTTCTGCCACCGCAACTTTATATAATGTCAATATAGGTAAAGATCGTGCTTGTTTCGACCAGGATTAAGGTAGTTAGGTATCAATATATAAATTAATAATATTAGGTGAGATTTATAACTGTTATTCGATAAGTTTTACTTATTACTCGATTAGATTTATATTGTAAATGGCAGGTAGAATGGACACTGTTTATATTTAGTTTTTATTTTTATTTATACATTTTATTATTATTTATAATTAGTATTTATATATTATACTTAAATCTATTTATAATACATACCTAATGTTGGATATATTTAGTGATTGCAATGATAGCGAAAGTTACTTGTCCGTTTCTTCTTCTTGCAGTAGTAGTAAACTTTACAGTCTCATTTCTCTGACGTACCTAAGAACTTAAATATCGTTCACATAAATGCACAGAGCATTCCGAAACATTTTTCTGACATGCAGACATCCTTTGACAACAAAAATATTCATGCTATACTAGTCTCCGAAACTTGGCTTAGGCCATGCCTTCCATCTATTTCATATACTTTACCCGGTTTTAATCTTATTCGTAACGATCGGACGGGAGGTGTCGGTGGAGGTGTGGCTATTTATCTCCGTGCGCATATACCTTACTCAGTAATTAGCTCATCTGCCCAACCACCTCCCTCCAACGTCGGTGAACATCTTTTCATTGAAGTCCTTCTCTCTCACACCAAAGTACTTCTCGGAGTCTATTATAGCAATTCGTCTAATAATAATTTCTTTTCCTCATTTGAAACAACCTTGTCAGATCTTTCTCCTTCTTACAGTCATACCATAGTACTAGGTGACTTTAATACGTGTCTTTTAAAACGCGACCATCGTTCTTCCTCCCTACAAACTACTGTAGCATCTAGCAACATGCATATTTTGCCTCTCAATGCCACTCACTATTTCCCAAATTGTACTCCATCTCTCCTTGACCTTATCTTGGTATCCTCATTAGATCATGTTGCTAAGCATGGTCAATGTACAGCAGATGCCTTCTCCTACCATGACTTGCTTTTCCTATCTTACAAGGTTCGTCCTCCAAAATCTAAACCAACAATTATTCTGCAGCGTAATTTTAGTGGTATAAATCAGGAAGCATTTATAAATGATGCTAAAGCAATTGACTGGTCACCAGTTTTTGAAGGGGACACAATAGATGATCAAATTGAAATTTTCAATACTGCTATTACTCAGCTTTATGATGTACACGCCCCTCTTAGGCCTATAAAGATAAAACATACTCCAGCACCTTGGCTAACTGACGACATCAAAACCTTAAAACACAAAAAGGACGTTGCCAAAACCAAATACAAATGTGATCCTAGTGATGCAAATAAAGCTCGGTACACCAAACACCGTAATCGCTGCAATGTGGTGTGTAGGGATGCCCAACGACGTCATATCCACGAATCTGTTCAAAACGGGAACCCAGCTAAAGTCTGGAAATTCCTGAAGTCATTAGGAGTTGGGAAATCTCGTCAAGAATCTGTTACCGTAAATTTAGATATAAACTCTTTAAATCAGCACTTTTCCTCATCAAGTAATATTAATGATATGGCAAAAGCCCGTACTTTAAACTCTCTTTCCAACATCTCAGCTCCTGACTTTTCTCCTTTTGTATTTAGTCAATTCACCGTCTGTGATGTTAAGAAGAGCGTACTTTCCATTTCTTCGAACGCTTTTGGTGCGGATGGAATCAGTCGTAACATGCTGATTCCCATTCTTGATTTCATTCTCCCTGTTCTTTGCTATATACTAAATTTTTCTATTACAAATGGCGTATATCCATCTTTATGGAAGGAAGCCCATGTTATTCCTCTTCCTAAAAAATCTAATCCAAAATCTTTTGCAGATTACCGTCCCATAAGTATCCTACCTTTTCTATCAAAAGTACTAGAACGACTTGCCCATAATCAATTGAATTATTTTCTAACAAATAACGATCTATTGAATCCCTTTCAATCCGGCTTTCGTCCAGGACACACTTGAAGCAGTGATGGCTCAGTGGCATTGGCTATGGACTGCCGCGCAGCAGGTCCATGGTTCGAATCCCGCCCAGAGCTTGAGCTTCACCGCATGGTGGAAGGGCATTTTGCGAATGCCCGCCTGGCTAGCGACCACCCTCAAGTAGAAAATCTGTCGCCAAGCACCTAACGGTGTGTTCCGGCAGCAGTCCTTGAGAGCCAGTGAAATAACAGGCAAAATGAGACTTAACAGATATGTCTCAAGGTGTTGGGCGCAGTGTAGTTCGTCACTTGTGATGAAATGCATCTGCTATAGGCAGAGGATACCGCTTAACATCAGGTGGGCCTCGTGCTTGTTCCTTCACAATAACATAAAAAAAAAAAAAAAAAAAAAAAAAAAAAAAACACAGCACAGTTACTGCACTTGTTAAAATCACTGACGATATACGCCTAGGGATGGACAACGGTCAGCTAACTGTGCTGACACTCTTAGATTTTAGCAACGCTTTTAACACTGTTGACTTTGACATCCTTCTTTCAATTCTTCGCTCTAACAACATATCTCCAACGGTGATTGACTGGTTTCATTCTTACCTGTACGGTCGCCAGCAGCGAGTTCACCTCGATGATTCTTATTCTTCTTGGTGTGGCACGTCAGCTGGTGTACCTCAGGGTGGCGTCTTATCTCCTCTTCTTTTCGCTATTTTTATTAATTCCATATCAAAAAACATATCTTCTTCCTACCACCTCTACGCAGATGATTTTCAATTATATTGCCAAGCACCTCTCCTCAAATTGTCTGAAGCAGTAGCAGCTATAAATAAAGATCTCCTTCAAATATCAGATTGGAGTAAAGCTTATGGGCTTCATGTCAACCCATTAAAAACACAAGTAATTGTTGTTGGCAGTTCACGTATGATTAGCAGAATCGATTGGGATGTATTGCCGAAGGTGACGTTGGACGGGGTTACTGTTCCATATAGTGCCACAGTAAAAAATCTTGGCATAATTATTGACAGTTGCTTAACATGGGGACCGCAGCTAGCTGAAACCAGTCGCAAGATATTTGCTTCTGCAGGTGCCTTACGTAGACTTCGCAATTTTCTACCAACTACCACTAAGATTGCGCTTGCACAGTCTCTCTTACTTCCTATTATTGATTATGCTGATGTCTGCTACCTCGACCTCACAGAAGATATGCTAGATAAACTTGAGCGCCTCCAAAACTTTTGTATTAGGTTCATATTTGGCTTGCGCAAATATGACCATGTCTCCGAATTCCGCACTAAGCTCAAGTGGCTCCCTATTCGCCTTCGTCGGAATGCTCATATTTTGTCCCTACTTTACAGTATTCTGTTTAATCCTTCTTCACCGCGCTACCTCAAGGAACGTTTTAGTTTCCTTTCCAGCACTCATTTATGTTCTTTACGGTCGTCAAATAATCTGACACTTAAAATACCTGAGCACAGCACAAAGTTCTATGACGAATCATTTTCCACTGAAGCTGTACGTTTATGGAACTCGTTGCCGCTCGAAATAAAACGTGCACCCTCTGTATATGTATTCAAAAACCTGGTTAAAACTCACTACCTTTCTTGATAACTGTCACGCTGCTACTACTATTGTAAAACTAATTCCATTGTTTTGTGTGTTTAGACTCAAGTCACTGCAAATATTGTAATAATGTAACATTATATAATGTATGTATATCTGATGTTTTATGTATGAATAGTTATACATATATATATATTTATTAATTACATTTTACTTTTTAATATATATATATATATATATATATATATATACATATTTATTTATTATTATTTATTTATATATTATTATATTTATTATTTATTTTAAGATACTTTGGTTTGTGAAATGATAATTTTTATGATGTAGGTAATTTACGTCTTAATTAATTTACTGTCAGATTCTTGTGTTGGAAATTAGTGTTTAATTTTTATTATTATCAGTATTGTTATAGATATACCTCCGTGCATATATATATTTATAAATATCCCTTTGTATAGGGTTGTCTGGAAGAGATCGCTCTCAGCGATAAGACCGCCCATTGTCACACCTACTCTTACTTATTGTTTTAAGTTACAAATTTTAATGTGTCAATAAAGTGTTATCTATCTATCTATCTATCTATCTTAACGTGCCCTCCGAAGCACGGAAGCGCTCAGTAGTAATGTCACTAACGGTCACCCATCCAACTCATGACCGCGGGCGACGTTGCTTAACTTTGCTGATCGGTTGAGAACAGCTAAGTAATCTTCGCTACGAGCGCTTCAAACTACTTTAAACTTTATTGAAATGTACTAAAGTTAATTAAAAAATAAAGTGTTATTTCTTTAATTCCCTTCTACGGCAGCGTTATTTTTGGTTACTTATCTATCGCCAATCAATTAACCTCACTACACATACACACATGTTTTTGATAAACGTTATCACTCTCAATGAACCTAATTTATCCAGCTTGCTCATTAACTTGGTTAATTTATCAACTATTTAATATAATTCAAATGTCGTTGGTTTTGACGGACGTAAAACGTTAAAAATGTATTCAATTGTAATAGCAACACAAATAACATTGGTAGTGGCAACGTTCTTTTCGGTGTTGTGTTCAGTTATTTTGCTGATAGCTTGGCGTCTCATGCCTCCTTGGAGATCTTTACACAATTACATCGGTATCAACCAAATAATCTACGGGACAGTGCATCTATTGTTTTGTGCAATAATTTACGTGTCTTCATTGGAAAACGGACCAATCTTTCCAAAACTATCTGGATGTTTATTCTTAATATCAATAACCTGGTCTCTAATTGCAACTATTCTGGCATTTGTAAGACTTGTATTGATATCAAGCAAGAAAACAAGCTACGAGAAAAGGAAAGTAACATTTGTTGCATTTGGAATAGTGAGTGCAGTTATTGTTTCATGTGAAATAGTTGATATTATTTACCATATCAATTTCTCATTCCAATATACTTATGTTGCGTTTATAATAATGACTTTTTCTATTATATTATATTTTAAGATTGTTGTATCCGTTATGTCAAGCTGTAAAACGAGTTTCAATCGTAGAAATTGTAGTCACGTTATGGCTTTAGTAGGAGTAGCAGTGGTCTGTGACGCTATTGCAGTTGCATACTATTTTATAACCTGTTTCAATATATTAGAAAAATCATTATTTATTGCCTTAGATGCAATTTTTGCATTCAGGTTGATTCCTCATACAATAGTTATATTGCTAAATAAATCTTCAAGAGATCATTGGAGGAGATATTTTAAAAGAAGGGACCGAATGTCACTTGCCAGACGAGTCAACGAGCATATATAACTATTTCACTAATAGATGGCGTATTAGCCTGAAAGATTACAATTAAAAGTAGAAACCTGATTTAAATAGTAAGAAATAAAACATTATGCACATAAAGGGCTCTTCACATATTGCGCTTGTCCTGAACTGACAAGTAGCGGCACTACTAACAAAAGCATTCCCAGAGATGGAAGACATTGGCTGCCCTAAAACCGAAGCTAAAACTACAAACTAGGAAGTTCCAAATACTTAGACACTTTATGAAAACTTAAAAGAACCGGCCAAGTGTAAATTGAACTTACAGTACCAACAAAGCATGTAATTTTTTTTTGTAAATAGCGTTCGATTTCCTTATATGGAGTCTAATTCGCATATGACCTATTTATATTATGAGTGTACATGAAAAAAAATTATGTTATAATATTAAGTTTGACCTTTGCTATATATTGTCAGTAAGTAACTGTACTTTAAGTACAGACACACTTATTTACTTAATTTTAGATGTTTAACTTAATTTTTAGGGGTTATTTTATGTGCTCTGCTGTTTTGCCAAATATCAAAGGTTTTGAGTCCTTTGTGAAATATGCGATATAGACGGTAATATATTTTGATCGTGTTGACTTACAAGTTCGAGTTGTTACGCCTGAAGGAGACCGTAGTCCCGAGTATTATATATATAAATAGTGATAAAGACTGAGAAATAGGATCTTTACAGACAGACAGACCGGCAACAATCCTATGAAAAGTCTTTTTTCATTTTGAAGTACGAAATTCAATACTATTGTATTTGTTCTGATAATTTAATTACATTTGATTTAATTTATAGTCATGTATAAGCTCATATTTTATCATGATAATATTTTCTCAATTCAATATTTATTGTAAATGTGCTACTAACTTTCAGAAAAGACTTGGCGTTCTGAAACACAATGTAATACTTTAACCAAGTAATGAACAGCTGGCAAGGTTTCAATGGTCTACTTTATCATCTTATTCATTTAATTCGCTATAAAATAATATGTTGTAGGTATATAGTTATTGTAATTATTGTATAAAAATAATAATTGTAGTCCTTTGTATAATAAATACATTACATTAAAAAAATGTTGTACTCGGAGCCTCTATTCTCAACCTATTCTAACAATTTAACTGTCTTTCTCGATTCCTAAGATTTCTATCTAGGCAATCTATTGATGTATTGTTTTATTTGTTTATATTCATTGCAGTAAGAGTAGTTCTGTATTATACTGTATCAGCTGGATCGTTTACCGCCGAATACTGCCTCCCGAATTATGGGGGGATTTGCCATAATCTCCACGCCTGGTCGGAGGCTTGGGGATCAATTAGTATTTCTGAGCGATAAAAATATTATTTTGTTTCTGTTGTTTAATCGCTTTTACTGGCCTAATGTAACCCACCTCTAAACCACATAGTCTCCTAATCTCCATATTGAATGAGAAGGTTTTTTATCAATCGGTTTTATTTGCTTTTACTATGGGGAAATTTTACATTTAGACTTGGCAATATTATAAAATGTGTTTAAGGATGTTAAATTTAAATTTAGGGAAATTGTGGACGTAGATTTTCAGATTAAATGTCAGATGTCATAGCTAATGGGTTTATTACCAAATTTCAAATGTAATTTTTTTTCATTTTTCAATGCCCGAAGAAATGGCAGTCAGCCTCAATTAAAATAATATGTTTAACAAACGGGAGACATTGACTTCTGCTTAAAATTTCATTTAGTTTGCTGCTAATAACTGTAAAATCTATATTTACTGCCGTAATCATGAACCTGATAGCATTTTTATGTGTTGTTTAATTTACAAAATTGTTACCAAATATTTTGACTTGATATAAAAAAAAATCTTACTTATGTAACACTGTAAAAATTGCAACGTCTTCTTGAAAACTGTAGCAGATGATTAGAGATCACCTTTTTCGGTAATTTCATGCAAACGTATGGAATGCTTCGTAGATATGTTACATGAGAATACGTTAGTGTAGTTGTCTGTAATAAGAATAGTAATTTTTTATTATTGTATCAATACTTACCAATACTTTAAGCCGTCGGTCCCGGTTGTTGTCTTAGGATGGCAGTCGTTATAGCATGGTGGTAGGGCATTTTGCGAATGCCCGCCTGGCTAGCTACCACCCTCAAGTAGAAAATCTGTCGCCAAGCACCTAACGGTGTGTTCCAGCAGCTGTCCTTGAGAGCCAGTACTTCTAGGTTAGCCTGAACAACATCTTCGACCACATCATCACTTACCATTGAGATAGTGGTCAAAGGCATAAAAAAAAAAGAAAAAAAACATCGATTATTGTTATTCGAAAATAAAGATTCCAATTTTATTTTCCATTTATTTATAAACTTTATCCCAAAATACCCACGAGCTCACGAACTAAGTAGCAGCAAAAAATCCTATCAATAAATAAGGTTCAATCAAAAGGTAAACTAATAAATTTATAAAAAATAATATACACAGTCAAACTATGTTATTTTTGCATTGAAATACTCGAACAATACTAAGTATTATTAAATTTTCGTACACACTAATATTGTTTTTGCCTGTTACTTCTTTAAATTCCTTCGATTGGTGGAAGTATTTCTGTTGGCAAAAGCATAATTCGTTTTTTTATTATTGCACTAGCTACCGCTACGTTATAGTTTATTTCAGGTATTTATGTTTACCGGCGACAAATCCTCACAAGGGATGGAAATGATAAATGGAACATGTGAATGAGTGAGTTTTAAGAACAAAGTAAATGTGCTGCATTAACACTTGCTCTTGTAACTTTAGCTGAAGGAGGTGAACCTTGAAACGCCTGCACGAACCCCATTCACATAATTCACATTTTTATAATAATGTTGTGAAGTTATTATGTGGCCTGGTCACCCACCGGTTGATAAGCATCTCTTATGTTGCTTACTTTATATTGCCACTGCGGTCGGCACTTTAATCTTAATTTTTATGTCTCGGTCACTCAGTAATTTCACTTACTACAGTGCCTTTCACACTACTGCTTCGAAGCAGAATATCTAACACTGCCGTGGTTTACAGCAAGATGGACTCTTTTCTACCTCTACCGACTTCAAAAAAGGAGGAGGTACTCAATTCGTCTGTATTTTTTTTTTTTTTTTTTATGTTTGTTACCTCATATCTTCTGACTGGGTAAACTGATTTTAATAATTCTTTTTTTATTTGATAGCTGATGCTTGCCGTGTGGTCCCATTTAAATTTCATCAAAATCGATTTAGCCGTTTTTGAGTTACACTCCAAAAACTGAAAAAGTGTTTTCCTGTCCTGATATTATAACAATGTTTGTTACCTTAGAACTTTTGACTGGGTGAACCGATTTTGATAACCTTGTTTTTATTTAAAAGCTGATGCTTGCCGTGTAGTCCCATTTAAATTTCATCAAAATCGGACAAGCCGTTTTTGAGTTACACCCCAATAACTGAAAAGTATTTTCCTATCATGATGAATTCTCATCGAAGCTCAAATTTGGTGGTAACACAGTAATATTTCCTCAACGGTATAAGATAGAAATAAAATTTTGGATAGGAAGATAAAACGTGTATTATGCTGCAAGCAAGTCTTATTTTGATAATTTAAGTCTGTTATATGTTACTATATCTGGTGGTAAGTTAAACATAAGCCCATAAGTAGCAAGGGTCACTAAAAAGGGCGAAATAAAAATTTTTACCAAAAAAATAGAACCGACTTCAACACTCAAATGTGTGAAATAACTTGTCGAAGTCGGTACCATGCGCACAATATTGTGATGATAGGTACTTTTGAACCGTCATGGTACCGACTTCAACAAGTTATTTCACACATTTGAGTGTTGAATTCGGTTCTATTTTTTTGGTAAAAATTTTTATTGCTGCCGAGGTGGTAACAAAAAGATCTGTTTAGATGTACCACTTTGTGAAGAAAGGCATGGCGTAGTGCGCGGCGGCGGGGTGGTGTTGCGGCTAGCTCGATTGATTTCCTACCAGTGCTGTGCGATATCAACTAGGTAGCTCAGCGGTAATCGAGTTGAAACCTAAGCTACGAAACTATGTGCCTATTTCCAAAATCGGTAAGCGCTGGAAGCAGAGCGGATAAGATGTACTATAAAGTGAAAATGTACTGCATATAAGGTAATTACGTAAGGAAAAGAAACGTACGTGCACGTAAGGAAATTACGTTGTACTTATTTGCTCTGATTAAAAGCTACGCCAATAGTGCGTACAGCTTTCATCCTTAGCTCACTATGCTAGCTTATGAAGTAATGATGGCTGAGCGGTAATAGCTATGGACTGCCGTGCCGCAGGTCCTTGGTTCGATCCTCACCGCCAGCTTGAGCTTCACCGCAGGGTAAAGGGCATTTTGCGATGGCTTGCCTTTAAAAAACTTTCTAATTTTATTTCGGTCTTTTGCAGGGATACTGACAAAACCTTTACACACTTTTTTACAAGAAAAAATGTAAATACAAAAAGTACTCTAGAAAATTCAACAGTTTCCAAAGAATGTTAATTTAAATGAAAAATACTGGTTTAGTGCTAGTTGGGCCGGGCTTGTTCCATAAGATGTAGTTATTTGTTTATGTGTATTTGACGAAATAAGCACCAGGACCACCTGATGTTAAAAGTTTCTTGAGCCTGTAAAACAATAAGGTTTTCTAATACTGTCTGACACTTTTAAGTTCTGGTCTCGTAGTAAAAGACAATTTCTACTCCGAGCCAAGAGCGCCCGCCGCGGTAACACTGGACCGCGCCGCGCTCCCTTTCCATAAAGTTTTGAATATTTACATCGAGCAAAGTAATAAAAAATATGAAATAATAAATTACAGGCACAAGAGACTTTTAACATTAGGTAGTCCTCGTGCTCATTCTGTCAAATACACATAAAAAAAAAATTGCAAAAAAATTTACTTCTCTTAATGTTTGTTAAGACTAGCAGAAGTCAACCCTAACAGGTTGTTAGTATTTTATCAATAACCTGTATATATTTTTATACCCAATGAGTTCTCGCTGATTGAATAGGGGGATTGGGAGCTCCCAACCAAAAACTTGGTAATGTGCTATTATGGGCTTTATGTAGTTTTGTCAAATTCGGCAAGTGTGGACAAGTCTGGTTTCTTGCTAGTAGTAGTAAGTATATATATATATTATTACTAAATAGTAAGTAGGAAATTAGTTATTCGTAGCGATAATGTAGCACTTTTAGTAGAAAATCTGTCGCTAAACACTTTACAATATATTTCGGCAGCTGCCCTTGACAGTTCCCATACTAGGTTCGACAACAGATAAGATGGCGGTCAAACGTATAAATAATATTCATAATTTTCAAATTTTATTACCATTATATACTTTTTAGTGACGTCATGGCATAGGTGTAGTTCAAGTTTAATGCTATTATAATTTTATTCTTATAAATTCGAATACTATTAAACGTAATAGGCTAGTTACAACTTTAGTAATATATTATTGTAATGAACTGAAATACTTTAATAGTGTAAAGATTTTGTTTGTCTGTTTGGGTTTACATTTCTATGCCACAGACGGCAAGAGTTGGCTAGCGGACAAGTGTAGTGTATTATTATTATTTGAAGTGCGTTGTTATCAGATTTTCTTAGCTAAACTGTAGTTGTATCACAATGCAAAAGTTAGAGAGAATCATGTTTCATCCGATTTGGACGAAACTTAGCATATGCATGTTTAGTTCCTAGAACAACACGTAGAATACTTTTATGTATATTTACTTTTATCCTTATATATACGGGTGAAGCTACGCAGCTCAGTTAGCACGTAAGTAGCCACGTTGAAGACAATTATAATGCATCTACATAATAATAGGTATGTTACTGCCGGCAGTGACATCCATTTGAACGTGCGAGAAGAGCGAATTCGCGCGTGACCTGCACATCCACTGCCGCCACCCCAACAGCCGCTGCTGCTACTGTTACCAACCAACAAGTGCATGTGTGGAAGTAATCGAGCGCATGTACTCCGTGACCAAGCGACTTTGGAAGTCATTAAAATGGGTTGAGACTAAACAAAACAACTTAAGTAAAGTCGGTGAAATAGTTCCATAAATTTGACCCTAGATGCGAAACGTCATTTAGTTCTTGTCCCAATGTTAAAATGGAAAAAAAATCAGCTGGAAACTACTTCACTGCTTAAATTTGGTAGGTAAGAAGTTTATGATGTAGATGTAGATATCGATTAGATAAAGTTTGACGTACATGTAAATTGAAATGTTAATATGTACTTAAAATAAATAGAATGTAGATTCTAAATATATTTTGATACTATAGATTATATCATAAATATCATAACATTTAAAGAAGAGCAAAGTAACCGCGGACGAAGCCGTTGTTACAACCTAGTGGGTCCGAGAATCTTTTTAAATTAGCAGGCGTCCAAACTTTAATAAAAACGGAAGATGGTTCTTGTCACCTACTTTGACTCAATGTCTTCTTGTAATTGATTTGGATGCTAAGCACTGGTCTAGTGGAGATGTAGTGAGCTGTTTTTGCTGTGGCGATCTCCATGCCAGCCGGGATTTCTCCTTTAACAAAGAGGACTCGCATTAGAACTCACTGAAACGACCTTTGCAACCCACCCCTCGCATCAACCTACGACGTCTCGCGCGCTACGAGTTGCCGCCCGCAGTGCCAAGCGAAACGTCAACGCGGGCGTTCCGAGCTCCCCTTGAAAAATACCACTGGATGTGGTCGAAACTATAGTCAGAGCTATCTGACTTATTTACGTGAGTAATCCCGTATTCTTTTTACTAAAATTGGATGGTTTATTTCACGATTTTCTACAGCATCGTCGTATGGTGTATTGTTTTGGGGAGCATGAGACCGATCATGAGACTGTATTTATTTTGCAAAAGTGGGCAATTTGTGCTGTATATGGAATGAGTTCTTCTGAATCTCTGGAAAATGTTAGTCAATTAAATTTAATCGAGTCTTTAAATGTTCTTTACAATATAATGTGTTTTATAAAAATCATAGGAAATTCAAATTTAACGGTATCAACAAGCAAATAAGCATAAAAAAGAGATGCCACTTTTTATATTAGTAAAGACAAATTCTATAAAAAGTCTATATGCTTTTTTCGAAATTGTGAGAGATTTTATTTTCATAATTCAAATAGGCGTTTACCGGGTACAGTCTTCAGAACATGGATAGTTTCTGAAAATTTGTTTGTCAGAAAAACCAATAACTCTTCTCGGGGTCCAGCTCAGGACTTCCAGAATAGCCAATAGCTAGACCATTTTGTATCGTGTTCTTTTTAGTGTAACAATGACTTTACATACCATTCATAGGGCTCACCTGTTAATGGGACTCTGGTGTCTGTCTTTGTGACTGTTTTTCCATACACAAGCTCGTAAAAGAAATGAATTATAAACCTGAAATTAGATATTTTGTGTAGAATGTTGACTATAATTCTATATTTGATCAGAAATTCAGTTATATTATTTTTTCAGATATCCAAAACATGAGAAGGTGGCCAAAACATACACTTTTTCCCACCCTAGTATGTGAGCAGTCGTCTAAAACTCTGTAAGTAATTTTTCACAATTATTTATTTTGTCTTCTCTATAAACTACTACGGAATTTTAAATGTCGGTTGTAAGATACCCCTTACTTTTTTATGTAATTGTGGCGGAACAAGATCGAGGCCCACCTGATGATAAGCGTACCTCTGCCTATAACAGATGTATTTCATCACAAGTCATGAATTGCACTGCGCATGTCACTTTGAGACATAGTTGTTAAGTCTCATGTGCCTGTAATTTCACTGGCTCTCAAAGCTGCCGTTAAGTGCTTGGCGGTAGATTTTCTACTTGAGGGTGGTCACCAGCCAGGCGGGCACTCGCAAAATGCACTTCCACCTTACTTAACTAAAAAATACTGAAAACGCCTATGTTATATTAGGTTAAGTAATTTTATTTTATAAGTATTTTTTGGTATTATAGTAGATAGAAACTAAAAATTAACATTATAAAATATATTTTCTTTCATGGGTTGTTCCGATGCGGAACCTTCATGCAACTTTTATGATACCTATATTTTTTTTTATAGCCGTAAACTGTGTTTAGGAACACGTAACCGCGTGAACAAAGCCGGAGAATTATCTACAATTTCATATATAGGAAGAAAAGAGTATTTAAACTATTATAATTATATATACGAAGTGAAATAGTATTAAAACTAATTTAAGCTAATTTAAACGATGTAGGCAAGCAAAATTGAAAAACACACCAATGTGGCAATAACGCTTTATAAGGTGTTCTGTATAATATTTTTTTTTTTTTTTTACTTACTTTACTACAGTAACATCATTTAGATCCCTATAAGCCATTGCCGTAATGTTCTTGTACATATAATATTATCACGCTTTCATATAATTTTGCACCTCAGCTGCTCACACATGCAGGTTTTGCTGCTGAAAAAACAGTGAGTAAACAGGAATGAAACAATGTGATTTGAAATTAGAATAACATGAATACCTAATAACAAACGTTCGAAAACGCATAACACGCAAATAACGCAACGCTTTATTTGGAAAATCTTAAGCGTAATTTAAAAGCTTTAATATATAATAAATATAATAATTATAATATATAATTTTGAAGCGTTCGTAGCGAAGTTTACTTAGCTGTTCTCAACCGATCAGAAAAGTTAAGCAACGTCGCCCGCGGTCATGAGTTGGATGGGTGACCGCTAGTGACATTACTACTGAGCGTTGCCGTGCTTCGGAGGGCACGTTAAGCCGTCGGTCCCGGTTGTCGTCTTAGGATGGCTGTCGTTATAGCATGGTGGTAGGGCATTTTGCGAATGCCCGCCTGGCTAGCTACCACCCTCAAGTAGAAAATCTGTCGCCAAGCACCTAACGGTGTGTTCCGGCAGCTGTCCATGAGAGCCAGTACTTCTAGGTTAGCCTGAACATCATCTTCGACCACATCATCACTTACCATCAGGTGAGATAGTGGTCAAAGGCTAACCTATCAGGCATAAAAAAAAAAAAATATTTTTCAGTATTTAACATCATTTTTATTGAACTAGGTTGTGCCAACACCCACGTATACTTTGCTCTTCTTTTAATATTTTTATACTTTTGATATAATATACAGGGTTATTGGTAACATGCTAACAACCTCTTAGGGTGGACTTCTGCTAGTCCTAAAAAAAATTTAGAGTTTTTTTTATTTTTTAAATCTTTTTTTAACCTTCTTTTTTGTTTTTATATGTTTTTGACTGAATAAGCACGAGGACCACCTGATGTCAAAAGTCTCTTGTGCCGGTTAGGTATTATAAATTTCATATTTTTACTACTTTGCTCGATATAAATATTCTAAACCCTATTCAAAGGGACCACGGCGCGGTCCAGTGTTGCCGCGGCGGGCGCTCTAGGCTCGGAGCAGGTATTAAAACCCAAAAAAAATTAATAAAAATATATTTTTTTTCAAAATCAACAAAAAAATCATCTCATAATGTTTCATAGGACTAGCAGTAGTCAACCCTAACAGGTTGTTAGCATTTTACCAATAACCCTGTATAGCTGAACATTTCATTTCTTTTATTTTCGTTTTAACATTTAAATTTACATTGACACGTCCAGGTGAACTATCCAACGTGACAATAAACATTTTTAGACGGAATTGTCATTTATATATTCTGTTAGTGTTTTTCTAAAATATTAATATAATATTTTTATCTCAAATATATTTATATGGTTTTCACCTAATAAATGCCTAAATCTGTTCATTATCTAAAAGTAAAACTGTTTGTGACCTGGATTGGTTTTCTTTACTCCTAGGTACTATGATTCTGTCATCTGTGACCTAGGTTAAGAATTTTAGATAATGCTATAGTTTACCGCACGTTATGGCGGGAAAACGTTATGCAATGTTATTTTGAAGCGCTCGTAGCGAAGTTCACTTAGCTGTTCTTAACCGATCAGCAAAGTTAAGCAACGTCGCTCGCGGTCATGAGTTGGATGGGTGACCGTTAGTGACATTACTACTGAGCGCTTCCGTGCTTCGCAGGGCACGTTAAGACGTCGGTCTCAGTTGTTGTCTTAGGATGGCAGTCGTTATAGCATGGTGGTAGGGTATTATGCGAATGCCCGCCTGGCTAGCTACCACCCTCAAGTAGAAAATCTGTCGCCAAACACCTAACGGTGTGTTCCGGCAGCTGTCCTTGAGAGCCAGTACTTTTAGGTTAGCCTGAACAACATCTTCGACCACATCATCACTTACCATCAGGTGAGATAGTGGTCAAAGGCTAACATAACACGCATAAAAAAATAAATTCAAAAAATAAAAAATAATGCAATATTATTATATGTTTCGTTTAGCACAAAGAAACTCCAATTCCATTGTTTTATTCTATATAAATTGAATTTACCGACGGTAACATTTTATATTCAAAACGAGCCACAACTTAAACACATTTGTATCGTGATATATTCAACTAACGCGGAAACCGCCAAGAAGTTAAGAGCAATGGAAATGATCAATAATTTAAAATTTCTAAATGTTTTTGGATTTCGTAATGAGTTGAAGTGGAAATATGTAATATTTTTTATTTTCTTTCATATTTTTGGAATTTACTGGTCCTTCTTACATGCGTTCCCAGCTAAATGGCAAACTATTGTTTTTGGTAAGTATGTCAACGAATTATTCTTTTATGTATTTTTTTTATAATTTTTGCGAATTTATTAGATTCAGGCGTTACTTTGCGGAAATCCATATTTAATAATAACAAATATTTTCAAAATATTTTATGACAACATAAAATTAATATTTTAATAAAACACTTAAAAATACAAAAATATATCTAGTGACAAGTCGTCACATCGGCTTAACAGGAAAATTTGGCAGAATTGTCACTAGATATATTTTTGTATTTTTAAGTGTTTTATTAAAATATTAATTTTATGTTTTCATAAAATATTTTAAAAGTATTTGTTATTAATTAATTTTTTTAGGTTTTCACCAAATCTAAATAGATAACAAAGGTTCCGAATACAATGTGCGCGGAAATTGGGATGAGATGCGTAGTTTCTTCGCGTCTTACCCTTGGAGGCAGGCTTGTTTTTCTTCGAGCGATCCCCCAGCTTGCGCATGTTCTGTGACAGAAGTGTTACGTCAGGGTATGGAATTCTTCATACCATTTTCCGACGTCCCACTGTCCAGCAAAGCTCGCCCGTGGTTTAACGCCACATGTGGAGATGCAGAAGCGTCAAAACATAAGGCCTACTTAGCCTGGGCTGATGCTCGAACCCGCAAATCTAGCGATGTACGTGAAAAGAAGAAAGCGTTTATCCTAGCCGCCAAATTGTGCAAAAAGGCTCTCGAGAAGGGTCGCTTCGACCACATACGCCGAACAGGGAACAAACTTGCTTCTTACCCCTCGGGTAGCAAAGCGTTCTGGTCCCTTGCAAAGTCGATTGAAGAGAACTTTTGCCGTCCTTCACTACCTCCATTGCTGAAACCTGACAGCTCACTAGCGCACACTGCTGAAGAAAAAGCAAATTTATTTGCCTGTCTGTTTGCAGAGTCTTCATGTTTAGATGCTGGCAATGCTGTGCCTTCTAGTCTGCCAAATTGTAGGGTTCTGCCAAATACCAGCTGGATACACTTGAAGCTATTGAGAGGAGAGCCAAGAGACTCATTAACGACGACCAACTTGTAAGCAAGAGACTCCAAAGTCTCGAGCATCGCCGCAAAGTCGCTTGCTTATCGGTTTTTTATTTATATAAAATAAGAAAAAATAATAATAATAAAAAAATGAATAAAAAAAAACACGTTGCTAGTGGATGATTTTAGCTACTTGCTTATGTCTGTGAAAACATTATCCATACACCAAGATGACAACATCCGTAAATAATATGACAAAGTGAATGAATCAGCAATTCCACAAACAAAACCTTCGGTTGCCTCACACGGGTCGCTGAAACATAACCACTTAAACGTTAGTATAATTTCCATAAAAACTAATGTGAGTTGACATACCTAATTATTCACTAAATATTCCGGCTAGCTCCTAACGGTGTTTGGCCGTAATCTCTCCGACCGGTGTTCGAGCAGTAAAGATGCTCATTGTCAAGGAATTCTGTAGATGTTTGTCGTCAATTCACGTCGCATTTAAACACTGTGCACCCGAAGATATCGTTTACCACTAAGGAAGAGAAAGAGGGAGTGCTACCGTTTCTGGACGTCAAAGTGATACGGGGACCTGACGGTATGTTGAATCATACTGTGCATAGAAAACCGACACACACAGACTAGTACCTACGAGCTGACTCCCATCATCACCCATGTCATTTATCTTCGGTACCAAGACTGATAATTAACCGTGCGTTAAGCTAATGTGATCCTCAGTTTGTTGATGCTGAACTGGAACACGTCCGAATGGTACTAGAGAACAAGGAAAAAAAAAAAAAATAAGCATGTGATTGTGGTAAGTCCTACATCGGAGAACACGACGTAATCGCTACGAGGTTGACGGAGCACGTCGGACGGGCAAGGTGAATTAAGAACCTAGAAATTGAGAAATCCGCAACTTCTAGGTTAGCCTGAACAACATCTTCGACCACATCATCACTTACCATACGCCCTCATTAAAGATACGAATCATTTCATACGGTTTGAAGGCTCTTGCGAGAGAAATGTATTTTGTGCCGCGGAAAGTTCGTGAGGCTATTGAAATAAATCGTCACCCAAATTTTAATACATAGGTACGGTGGCTGGACTTTACCATCCGCGTGGAAACCGGTGCTTAATTGTGCCTCGACCAGTGCCCAACTGTTTAACCGCGAATCAGACGTAATTGCTATAGTGTGCGAAGACCCAACACATAGTTTTGACGAGCAATGAAGACAGTGACACTGACGCACGCGGCCCTACCCTACCTGCGATGACATTGCTGCCCGCCGTTCCTCAAGTTTCGCAGAGGGCGTTGCGAGCAGCCGCCCGCAGTGCGCGTCTAGCAGCCCTTGAAGCTGCCCGCATTCCTTGACAATGAGCATCTTTACTGCTCGAACACTGGTCGGAGACTACGACCAAACACCATGAGTGTTAGCCAGTATATTTAGTAAAAACTAATTATTATAATTATCACTAATTTTAATCCCTAAGCTGGATTCAAACATCTGTATGATAGTCTGAGTGGTAGACATATGGATATATGGTTGCCATTGGGGCCATCACTGCTTTAAATATTTTCTAATTCTTGGTTAGCCTGAACAACATCTTTGACCAAATCATCATTTACTATTCGGTGAGATGATGGTTAAAGGGTAGCTTATCGTGATTTTTTTCTAAGTTTGTAAGTATTAGACCAGTGTTAACATGATACGATGTCTATTATATTTTTTATTTTAGGTATACTCATGTACTATGTAAGTGGACTAAGCATAACTTGCGGAGTCCATCGGCTGTGGACACATAGGTCATACAAGGCTAAGACGCCTTTGAAAATTTGGCTAATGCTGGGATATTCCAGTACAGGGCAGGTGAGTTTTGCCTCTTTTTATGATTTCGTACACAAAACGTATAACACAGCTCTATTAATGTCAATTTGCGCTGCCTGTCTACCCGTTTATCACGGATCGCCTAATGAAATGAGTTACAGACTTGAAGCTTTTAAAGTTTTTTTATACTGTTGTAAATATTTTATTGCATATTTAAAGATGAAGATTATAATTCTTTGAACTGTTTAAACATATTTTATATTCGGCGGACACAAACAAATCAAAGTCGTCATCTAAACGTCTATAATGCGCCTGGCTTCAGCGGAAAGAGCGGCTACTTATCTGCTATATCAAGGGGGTCACGGATATAATTGACGCCAAAGGTCAAGGCATCAAGACAATATACCACCCTTGCAGACGACTAAGATTACTGCTTCACTCTCCCAACAAAGATTAAGAACCATTGGGAGTCCCCGGCCCGTAGTTATATAATTCCCTGCGATTGCGGAAATGTGTCCGTTTTCATCTCACGAACATTATTTCCCGGATTACACTCACTCAAATTAAAAACGAAGTCCGTATTCATCTTATTAAAAATAAAATATTTATTTATCCCCCCCTTTAGCCGGGGTATGCTCTAACCAATTAAGCTAACATGACATAACGTTATATCTCAAATATTTCCTATCGTTTTTAAACCATCGTATTGGGATGGAGCGACATCTATGATACCACTTACGCTGTACTACAAGCAAGACCAATTTTGCAATTGGTTTTATACTTGTAAATGATGTGAACCTTATAATTTTAATATTGTTATATTGGTTTAAAAACGATAGGAAATATTTGAGATATGACATTATGTCATGTTAGGTTAATTGGTTAGAGCATACCCCGGCTAAAGGGGTGGATGGACGCGGGTTCGAATCCCGCACATGACTTACATTTTTCCTATGGTATATTTGTAAAATGTTCTATTTCTAAGCCTGTGACGTATATCGCCTAGATAAGTAATAGTGACAATAGTAATAAGATCAAATTTACTTCCTCCGGAATATGTGGGTTGATTTTAAAATCAACATGAGTCGTCTCACATTTATTAGAAATATTTTACTTAACAATCATGGAGTACCCCATCCGTGGCTAAAGGATGACTGGATAACCTTCATGACATACCCTGTATATGAGTGATAGCTCTGCTACAGTAATACCTATTTCGGACGCAGTGAACCACGTGGGAGATCAAAAGGGAAGCGAAATTCACCGCATTACATTAGCAATATTATCGATTCGAGTGATGTGACATCTCTATTACTACATCAACTTGCAAATAAAAAAAGACAATATGTCGTGTTTACTTCGGTACCTTTCGTACTTTTACACGAAAGGGTACTAATAACTAAAATTTTGATTTGATTACAATCATGTTTGCTTCTTGAGTCGTCTTAAGAAAGTTTATTTAAAATATGTGTATCAATGCATCAATTTTACAGCATTCAATCTACCAGTGGGTCCGTGACCACCGTTTGCACCACAAATTCAGCGATACCGAAGCAGACCCTCACAATGTGAATCGAGGATTCTTTTTCTCTCACATGGGCTGGCTAATGATGAAAAAAAACAGCGTTATAATTGAAAAGGGACAAAAGATTGACATGAGTGACATTGAGGGAGATCCAATCGCTAAGTTTCAGCGAAAGTAAGTACAAAAGGCTTATGCTCACAGAGTATACTTCGGCATTTTCAAAGTATTTATCTAGTACGCTTAGAATTAGCTAAATGTGTTAAGACGGGAAGGAAGTCTAGAATTTTCATACAAAAAGAGAAAACGTTTCTCCCCCCCTAACACATCACCGATATTGATGATTTTTGGAAATGTTATAGATGTTATCAATATCCAGGTTTGTAGGTCTTGATTTTTATCATTTTATTAAAAGAATTTGAATGAATGGGTATTTAAATACCGATACTTTCTCAAAACTTGTTTCTCTAGTTTGTGAATTGTTTATATGAAAACTAATGATAAATAAAGAAAAATTAAAACACATAAACCTAGTTTTTTCTGTCAGTCATAAAATAAGACCAAAATTTTTAGATTTGATATATATTTACTATAAATGAAAATTTTTCTCCCAGAACGCAAATTATGCTGAAATTCTAAGTAAAATTTTGAAGAAGCTGAATTGTCCTTGTCGCGCAATTCTGTACGGGGGGCAGGGTAGCTGCACAGAATAAATTATAGTGGTAAAGAAGAGGTACTTGCATTAGTGATGCCAATATGCCTTTTCGATATGTTGGATGGTGAGTGATGGGAAAAAATCGATGGTGTAATTATTTTTATTCTACCAATATGAATGTTTTTCTGAATAGTACATTTGAATTATCGAAACTAAGAAATATATTATAGACGTACACACCCCAACCAAAGAAAATAAAAACATGTTCACAGATCAGTTTTTGCATATTAATAAATTTCATATGTTTACCTAGCCTTCTAAGTATAACTATGTCGTGAAATCTTAGTTTCTCTTCTAAAGCCTACATTATTACGAAAATCGATTGAGCCAATGTACTAGATATATAATGTCACTAAAATGTCACAGCACTTTTTGTAGCAAATCTAGTAGTCTCTAAAGTAAGTAGGAATAGGGTATTTGTTCTTCGTGAGACATAAAACAAGTTTTTTTTATAAAATGGAGACATCACCTAACAAAAATGAAACTGACTTCTAATACCAAAAAGTCTGAAATTACTTGTCGAAGTCGGTACCATAACAGTATGAAAGTATCCTCAAAATACTCAGTTATTCAAGACAAGTTATATTACACTTTTTACAACAAGTTAATTTAGAATAAGGTTTCAATATATTATATTAAAAAAATGAGATACTTACGAGATCGATTGGCATATTCCGGTCTGATACAGCAATCGGATCCCACACCGTTTATTTATAATATAAAATTCCGGCCTTATCCCGACATTATTTTTCGTTCCACTCATTGTTTTATGCCCCTGACTTGTTATAGTTATTGCTTGTGTACGTTAGCAAAAAAGGAAAAGATTTATGAGACTATGCTTAACGCAACAACGCATTGGTTAGATACCAATATAAGAATTCTCAAAGTACCAGGAGAACAGAAGTTCATAGGTGTTCCATACTGATTGAAATTTATTGATTATAATAGCCAACTTAATTGAGAGCTACATTTATTCAAACAAAAAATCTTTATCTGCTCTTTTTTTCTTAAAAATAGTTTGAGTTACTTCTTTTTAGATTTCAAAATGTACCTACATAAGAATTAGGAATAAAACCAGCTACTTCAAAACCAAATCACTCTTTATTTTAAAAAACCCATTAAGGTATTGAATGTTTGTTTCTAAAACAAAAAAATATTAATATTTTTTTTTTTTTATGCATGCTTAGCCAGAATATAAAAATAATATTTAATGGAAAATTTATTGATTAAGAGCGGAATAGTTGCGGGCTCGAATCTTGCCAGTAGCTAATTATATTAGGTCCTTACATATGAACTTGGCGTTTTTCGTACTGGCCACTTTAATCACGAATTTCTCCTCTTTGGTAAGGAATTCCAAATTCAAATTTGTACAGCTATAGACTCATGTATTTGTGCTTCGATAATCGTCATTCATTTGTTTTTTTTCTTCTGTTTTTTTCTGTTTGCGTCACTCATTTTACAAAATGGAAAACCTTAAATATCGCATTATTTACGAGTACGAGTTCCGCCGTGGCACTAGTGCTGCGGAAACAACTCGAAGGGTGAAAGATGTGTATGGCGGTCGTGTTGCAAAAGAAAACACAGTTCGTTTTTGGTTCCAACGTTTTCGTTCTGGAAATTTCGACCTGCAGAACAAGCCCCGTGGGCGGCCTGAGACTCAAGTTGATAATGAAGAGTTGAAGGCTATTGTGGAAGCGGATCCATCGCAAACCACGTCCGAGTTAGCTGCAGGCTGCAATGTTAGTGATAAAACTGTTTTAATTCACTTGAAGCAAATTGGGAAGATTAAAAAGCTTGAAAGGTGGGTACCTCACGAATTGACTGAAACAAACCGGCAAACGCGCGTCGACTGCTGCGTTACATTACTAAACCGGCAGAATAATGAAGGTATTTTAAACCGAATCATTACCTGTGATGAAAAATGGGTTCTTTACGATAATCGGAAGCGCTCAGCGCAATGGTTAGATCCTGGCCAGCCAGCCAAATCCTGCCCCAAGCGAAAATTAACCCCAAAAAAGTTAATTGTAAGCGTTTGGTGGACTAGTGCCGGTATTGTTCATTACAGTTTTTTCAAATCTGGCCAGACTATTACGGCTGATGTCTATTGTCAGGAATTGCAAACCATGATGGAAAAGCTAGCGGCTAAACAACCTAGGCTGGTCAATCGCTCCACGCCACTGCTGCTTCACGACAACGCTAGACCACACACTGCGCTACAGACGGCTACTAAATTAGAAGAGCTTCAATTGGAAAGTCTAAGACATCCTCCGTACTCCCCGGACCATGCTCCAACAGATTACCATTTTTTTCGAAATTTAGATAACTTCTTGCAAGGGAAAAAATTCAACTCCGATGGGGCAGTCCAAATCGCCTTCAAAGATTTTATTGATTCCCGTCCGACTGGTTTTTTTAGTAAAGGGATCAATGAACTACCTATGAGATGGCAAAAGTGCATAGAAAATAATGGTTCATACTTTGATTAATTAAATATATTATATTAAAAAATATTCGACTTTTTGTTCCTCCCATACAAAACGCCAATTTCATATGTAAGGACCGTCCAGCGTGTTGGCCAGTGATTCCCCCTGGGAGCTTCAAGCGGAGATCCTCGCTGAAGTGTAGGAGATCCCGAGGTGAGCCCCCATCGTGGGAGGAGGTGACACGCATGCGACAGCATGCAAGGGCCGCTCTGTTGCGGCGGTGGACGGAGGACATGGCTCCACCGGTCCCTGGGCTATGAACGGTGGAGGCCATCCGTCCGGTCCTTCGGAGGTGGGTGAGGCGGCCATTCGGGTCGCTGACCTTCCGATTAGTGCAGGTGCTTTCCGGACACGGGTGTTTCGGGAAGTACCTGCACCAGATCGCAAGATGGGAGGCGACCCCAGCCTGCCACGAGTGTGGGGCGCCGGAAGACACGGCACTTCATACGCTGGAGGTCTGTGCCGCATGGGGCCCGCAGCGGCACACTCTCTCAGCCCTCATAGGAGGGGATCTCTCTCTGCCGAGCGTTGTAAACGCCATGCTCGGAGGAGAGAGATCGTGGCAGGCGGTGGTCTCCTTCTGCGAAGCGGTAATGGCGCAGAAGGAGGCCGCGGAGTGGGTCAGGGAGGGAGATACCCATGCTGCCCCGCTCCGGCGCAGACGAACGGGGGCGAGGAGGCGGCAGTTTGCCCGCCTCCTCCCTTCTCCGTAGTGGGGTCACTGGTGGAGAGTCGGGGGATTCTCCACCAGCTTGCACGGCCCCACACGTTTGGGGGGTGACCTTGGTGAGCAAGATCGCCCCTCCACAGGCGCAGAGGCCCGACAGAGTTTGGGCCTACCGCCGGGGCAAGATGGTGACTGCTAACGCGACCCTATCTTGCCCCACCTTGGCGGAGGACTGCTCACGGGGGGGTTTTAGTGAGTTCAAGCCCCACACATCCCCTTCCACCGCCCCCGCGGTGGAGGGGCAGTGAGACGGCATTTCCCCCTTCAAAAAAAAAAAAAAAAAAGAGTAACTAATTAGACTATAAAGTCAGACAAAAAGTAATCAACAACATTAATATATGCAAAACTTAACATTTAAAAGTGAACTATCTTAACTTTTCAAAATAATGATAAACTGTGATTTCAGCCTTTTGGAGTTGATCTGTGTCATGGTAAATTAGTTTGTTTCTCCAAATTATTTGTGAAACTACTCTTCAGTGATTATTGCCTTGTTTTATAATGATTAATGATAGGCAATACATTTGAGTTGGCATCTTCTAAATAATTTAACGAAGCTAGTATTTATTGGGGTGCATTTTGACAATGTCATTATTTAATTTTAAATGGCAGTCTTCCATATAATGTTCGGTAATATTCCTTATAAGTTCACCATATGTTTACAAAACTTTTGTCTTCTAGTCATTGAACTACCATGTAGCCGTTAAGGTCTTGTACTGGTATTAGACCAGAATAGTAAAATAATTAAAAATAAACGGATCCCACGATATATCAGAGGGATCAGAACGGAATAAAAAATAATAGAAAATATAATTGATACCATGTGCAATCAATAATGTAAATACGTCAATAATGAAATTATCAAGATAGGTAGTCGTTACACTACTCGGTTCAGAGTAACTAAAAAACCTCTGAACTAATTTTGACGAAATCTGGAAGGTGGATAGTAACCCTTACCCTATCATGTATTTATCTAAGTGCATTAAATTATGTACGAATAACAGTTCTATACTCTGGGACCGTAAAACATTTTGAATTACATGATAACATTATGCGTTTATTATGAATTTTATAAATCGTTTAATATCAAACAAGGTAAATAAAACAATAAAATTGTAGTACGTTGAAACATATAGGTAATAACCAAACTAAGACACACCGAAATACAAGGATTCCCAAAAAAAATATTTATTTCTACAGAAAAATTTCCTCTCTCGAACTGACATTTTTCTTGGTTGAATGCGTGGATCAATTAAATCTGGCAGTAAACATTGAAAATAACAATATTTTAGTTTCGGTTGTATACGTTGTGACCAGAACAGGTTATCTCGTTCTCATTTTTATAATGCAGCCCATGTTATGATGATTGATGACCATATTACAAAATAGCAGTATTGTCTACCACTTACTTGAAGTTGGCCATGCATATGATAAAAATAGTTTTGATTTATATTTAGTCTATTTAGTCCATCACGTAGCTAACTGACAAAACTGTATTTTTTTGTTCTATGGCCTCTGGAGGCGACATATTTTTACTCAAGTCGACGAGAAGTAAGTGGCAACTGGCGGTGCTCGGCCTACGACGCCCGACATGGAGAGGCGGCGCGGCGGTGGCGCGGCCGCGGATACAGTATTTGTGATCGTGTGACTCGACTGCACGTCTCTCTGTAGTACCTATACATATATGTTAATAGGATTTGACGGAGGTGCGGGGCGCGGAGCGCGAGGCTGGCGTTTAGCGTCCAGACAGCATCACTTTGTTAAAATACCTATTTTTCTGTGGGTGCTTCTGTTCCCTGTCCTCTTAACACCTGGCTGCTTTTATATGCAAACTGACAGTTGTCTTTTTAAGGGGATCAAGTTTTGGGTGAGAATAGACCTGACTATTTGAAGCAGTGTTTTATCAAGAATCAATATAAGAGACTCGTTTTATGATATTTTTCTCATTATACTGAGATATTTACAATAATTTAAAACTGTAGTTGACTATGGAACATAATGTTTCTCCTCATCCTCTTAGTGGGAGATAGGCCACTATCACCTTTACAAATTATTGGAGCACAAAATAGAACCCGCGTCTACCGATTTCACGCCGAATGCATATACATTATCGTCAGGATGAGAACTTACAGCTTCTTTTCGTATTGCACTGTTAAACATAGATAGTGACCGCTTTACATAATACGCTGTTTTAAAGTGAAGAGATGCTATTTTCACTCGATACACCAAGAGCCTCTCTTGTTATAGCAAACATTGACAAGGCTTCAGACGATCCATAATTATCATATTAAAACAATATAAATTAAGATATCCTTCGTGAAGAAGGCTGAAATGTATGGACAAGTCTTATGAAGCCGCAAATGTTTAATGAAATGTCCTGCACTGAGGATAAATAGAAAGGCTTATTAAACATCGGAAATATGAGGTTCGACGTCTGATGTCTCGGATGGCGACACAGTGACATGCAGATCATTCAGATATTCTCAGTTTTCCATTCTTATTTCAAAGTGCAAATCCATCTTGCGGCTGAACCGCATATTTCGAATCTATACAAATATCATAATTCAATACTTTTTGTGCCAGGTACAGATTTCGACTGGCTCTCGTCACATGTTTCATTCTACCAACGCTAACTGGAATACTGCTTTGGGGTGAATCGTGGAAGTGTGCAGTAGCATGGCAGTGCTTCATCAGAGTGCTGGCTGTTTTTCACGCCGAAATGACAGTGAACAGCTTGGCCCATATGTTTGGGTATAAGCCATATAACAAGTAAGCAAAAACATTTCAATTCAAGACTTCTAAAAAGCCATTGTAAAGATAATAAAATAGGACAGAATAATGAATAAAAGGAAAATGGAACACAGACCCTTAACGGTGTTGAAATAGACGATCAAACTTTACAGGGCTTACCACGTATATTTAACATTATTTTATCCCAAAATATCAAACACTTTGCACAGAGCGTGGTTACGGGGTGACTTACTGGGCATTTGTCTGTAGTAGTAGTTAAGAAATTATTATCACGACCACTGCAAAGCATTTATTTATTTATTTCAAATGCTTAAGTACTAACAGCCAACGCCAACACAATCATTAAGCCATCAGGATAACATCCTGATATAGTAAATTTAATACTAACTCCTCATCTTTATCCGCCGCCCTGCCGGATGTGTGCGCATCTCTACGAACCGGCTAGCCGGTCGGCGGTCAATAGTCGTGTTTACAAATTTACCATAAACTCTGCGTAAGTTCGATTTTCATAATGCAAACGGTTTTCGTAAGGATGGATTCTTCGCTATATGAGAAAAAATCCATAATTTTCTGAGATAACAGAAAGTATTTTTTTTTTATGAAATCTGAAACCAGCTTAAATTACATATTGGCGCCAAAATATTACGTCATTTAAAAATAATCTTGTAACTACTTCTACAGTAATGAACCTAGAAAGCTGTAATTTTGCATTTGTTTAGGCAACAAGTCAATAACGATGTTAAAAGAAATTAAAAGGATAAGGATTGATAACCTTTTTTTTATTTAACCTCCCTGTGCGTCCCGACCGGAATTCCGGTCGTCTATAAAAAAGGTTTAGTGTGAAGCTTGTATTTATCCGATCGTTATTATTCAAACGTTGTTAGTAAGCTACTATCATTGGCTATACAACAAAAAAACCGCACCACTCTACGGTAACGAGAAGTTATTCAAATCATGAAATGAAAAAAAAACTTTCGCTCGTTGCATTTTGCCGCGCAAACACTCACTGATCGAAACTTACGTAATAAATAATCTCGTAAAAACTTTTAAACTATTATACCTAAAAATCTGAATTCAGGTGTATAGATTATATGTCAATAATCATATCACAAGAAAAACCAAAGTCGTAGGTGGTATAGTTACTGAATAAAAAAAAATGCGCTTAAATACAGTTTTCCCGCCAAAATTCTTTAAAAAAAAAGCGCGTTGTTTTAATCTCGTTACTAATTTAAAATATTTATCCTTACAATCTGGTATAATTCATGGGTAAAGAACCATAATAAATAGGTACTCATATTAAAAGAAAAATCAAGGCTGTAGGTGGAATAGATTCGAAAAAAAAATATTTAAAAATAAAAAAAAAATTTGTTCCCCGCCATTTTTGCCGTCTGTTCAAACCCCTTTTCCTGTAAAATTTTCCATAATAAGGTATTTTTGCATTAATTTTTCCGTAAAGCGAATATGATGAGGATTGTATTGGTACCTACCAAGTTTATATGTTGAGTGGAGATTGCATCAAATAAACTCGGATTAAAAAACAAAAACCTCTAAATCTGTAAAAATATATTTACATTCGCTGTTTGATCCACTCAAACTAAATTGATTAAAATGTTATTTTTGTATGGTATAGGTGATATATTAGGGTATAGGGATATTAGGGTGACATGTTTAGGTAATGGAAAACAACTTAGTACTAAAAAAAAACGTTACGGGGCGTAGAGGGATAAAAAACGCGGACATTTCTCGACCGCTGTGTAGTACCCCATTGACAGATTCCACATATGAATTTACTTAAATAACTACGAAACTCACTATTAAACATCCTATAATTACAACAAAACACATCGATATCTCGGTTCTGTGCAATCAGGGCAGTAAGCAAGTTGATAGCTTGTGAC
The DNA here is from genome assembly GCA_963890685.1 of Plagodis pulveraria. Taxonomy (NCBI): domain Eukaryota; kingdom Metazoa; phylum Arthropoda; class Insecta; order Lepidoptera; family Geometridae; genus Plagodis; species Plagodis pulveraria. Next base: position 5,947,086 of record OY982973.1, on the reverse strand, counting down.
GTAGGCGCGTGCAGGGAGATTAGCGTGTAAACGTGCATCTGAAATTTCGGCTTAAAATAATGTTAAACATAGGCGGTTGAAACATTTTATAGTTGTTTTATTACATTGTGTATCAATCACAAAAACTTATGAGTTAATACGGTGTACGGGTCGGAAACAGAAAATGAAATAAGTCGAAAGTACCACATGAAGAAGCGCGCCAGAATTCTTGCATCGCTTAATTTCCTCAAGCTATTAATATCATATAATTCAATCCGCAGCATTACAGAAAGCATTCCCACCATCAGAATTCCAAAAATGTATCCAAACCAATATAAATTGGCCGGCTCTAAAAATTATGGATTCAACAGCCATCAAATTAGAAAACATGAAAACCAATTGCCAAATTTAGAACAAAACATAACCCCACGACCCCTGATTGTGATAAAACCTTACTAGAATCAAGATTGTGGCTAACACCGGGAATTTTTTTTTGGAGAATTTTATAAACCTTTTTTGTGTCAGCAGTACATTAAGAACTAAATTTACATGTTCTCGTAATGAAATCAAGTATGTCACTTTGAAGATATTTTTACGATAGAAGATGTTTTTATTCCATTATATGATTTATTGTTATAGGGATAAGCAGCTGATATAGAGCCAATGTTTATACTACAGAATGCGCAAATGCACAAATTTATGGGGAAGCCTAATTTCTTAAAATAGTTCCACCCAGATGACACTAAGTCTTTGTTACATAAAAAAATATGTTTTTGAAGAAATTGTCGAAATCTTTCTAATTTTACTTATAAAACAATACTTAAATGAATAACGTCTCTATGGCATATGAGTATGTTGATAAATAAGAGTTCTCAAATTTCCGGAATTTTCTTAAGTAGCGATATAATGGATAAAAATTCGTTGTTTTCTAACGGAAGGTAAAATAATAAAGAAGATGTAACACTTGTACAAGCACAACATTCCTAAATTGCGGAAAACTTCGCTTTCTATCAAGAATCACCTAACTAAAAGGGTATTAACCCTTTTAGTTAGGTGATATTCCAGATAATATACAGTATCATACATATACAGAATCTGGAAAATTGAAATAATTTTTTTTCAAAAGATCAATCGAAATACGGAAATGAAAGCAATAACAATGTCTGAACAATACTATCGCGAGAATATTAAAAATAAATATTTAATTTGAAAGTTATAAATGATTGGTAAATATACAGTTCTGGAGGTATGCTTATATATGCAAACCTTATTTAAGACAAAATTTCAACGTCTATAATAAAAAAAAAGATAATAGTGCGCTGCTAGATTATAGATTAACATAAAAAAAATAGTTCTCTTTTACGGAACTGTGTGCAATTTTGGTATGTAGATAGATATGTATCAAAAGCGTGGCAGTTAAAAAAGTGATATAAAGAATGATTGATGATGATATTCTATGTTAATGCAGTGGTCGTTAATCTATGTATATATTCCTAGTAACATCCTAATCTGTACAGCGTTTAAGCGTGAAGGAGTAAATAACATCTGACGTCCTCACTCAGTCACAATCTTTCACACAAACCATATTAGTGTGATTTAACACATAAAGTAACTTTGTATATTTAACATTCCAAACAATAATTATTGCTTATATTATTTGAATACCCATGAATAATTTTGTTTACAAGATAATTTAATATTTTTTCAGGAGTATCGAACCCAATGAGAATGTTTTCGTGTCTGCGGTAACCGCAGGCGAAGGTTATCATAACTACCACCACATGTTCCCTACCGACTACAAGGCAGCGGAAACCTTCGACTACTTCAACTTTTCCACCATGTTGATACGTCTATGGGCCAAGATGGGCCTGGCTTACGATCTCAAAGAGCCAACTCCTGAGCTTATCCAGGCTGTGATTAAAAAACACGCTTATACTCCTTATAAATAGAAAATCAGATCAAAATCCATCTACACAACGGCGTTTTTTGATCAGAAAATACATATAACTTTTAAATTATGATTGTTTTATTGTTAATCCTGTATACATTTAGGATTAGGCTCATTTCAGACCGAAACCGAGTGACTTGAAACTGTGGACGAGATGAACAATAGGTTTATATAAACTGTTCAAGTGGTGGAGTCTCTGTTCTTTAAGACCCCACGCCGTAAAACAACATCAAAAAATATCAGAGCAATCCATTATGTTGATGAAAGAAAGAGATGAGATGAGACTGCAATCTTCAGCTAACATGTAGCATCAAGTTTAATTGATCTTATTGCGACACGACTTGTACAAACACAACACTGAACGTAGGAAGTTCGCAATCAAGTGAAACCAGGGCTCAAGTGTCTGGAGATACTTTGTCAGAAGACAAAGATATACCAATTTTACACCCGTATTGATAGTTGTAGGACTGCACTCTAGAAGTTGTTGATGAATATTTAGGTAAGACATTATCATAATTTGGATTTAAGGATAGACTTTAATGAAGCAGGGCTAACTTTAGCAAAGGGGTTGCAAAGACTCCAACTTGGATAGGCATCGTTCGTGAAATTACGGGATACCTTTCGTCGATAATCCTGCAGAGCCTGAAGACTCAAGTTTTCAACCAAGTGTGTGTAGCCAGATGAAAACGGTACTAAGATGCTGTCCTTAACTGTGGCCATTTCAAACAAGTTCAGAGTCAAACAATGTGCTATGGAGAGCGCTATATGCTTGAAGTTTCATTGCACTAGAAAATCCGAAACGTGGAAAGTTTCCGAAGAACCAATTTCACCGACATAGCTCAGAATTTGCAAGTTGAAGTAGTAGCTGGCCACATCGCTGCACGAACGTATAACGAAGCGAGGAGAAAGGTCTCTTTTGAAATAAAGTCCCGTTTCCACTTTACTATTGATACTTTTTGCCGCTCTATATCTGAAGGGCAAAATGTAGACCTATTAATGAGACTCTGCCGTCTGTCTTTCTGTCATTCCGTCCATCCCTATGTCCCAAGCTATGGCTCCTAAACAGAAATAGTTACAACCCTTGAAACTGAGGTTTTGTGTAGAACGTTGAACTTGAATATTTAATATAATGAATAGATTCAGGCGCTATTTTGCGGAAATTCATATTTAATAATAACAAATATTTCTAAAATATTTTAAGAAAACATCAAATTAATATTTTAATAAAACACTTAAAAATATATCTAGTGGCAATTCTGCCTAATTTTCCTGTTAAGCCAACTTGTTAGCGAACCAGGTAGCTACTGAATAACAGATGACCCTTTCTGGGCTCGTGAGCTCGCACCAGCCAGCCTCAACTGACTTCACAGATCTTATTACAGACGATACTGGCCAACCTTTTCAATCAAAACAGGAGGTCATAAATACGATGAACGCGAGATTTACGGCAGCTGCGGTTGGAAAAAAATTGAAAACATCACCTTCCAGAACCATCTGAACATGGATCCTAAAAATTACCATGCGTGTAATTCTGTCCCGATATATCTACAGGTTCAGCTTTTCCTGGATTATTACATTACACAAATGAAAAACATATTTTGTCGATTGTTGAATACTGATTTAGAAATAAATTCTATGTATTTTTGGAAGTATGTTTATTCAATAATCCTTTAATATTATCTGATTGTCTCCCAATCTAACCTTATTTTTGCAATTAAATTTAATGTTAATTTTGATTCATCTCTATTCTAAATATCGTTAATATCCGTTAAGCTATTATAATAGTAAAAAACAAATTAAATAATATTTTTAACCAATTTCAAAAAGGTAGGAAGTGTTTTAATGACAGTACTTTTTATGTATTTAACGTGATTATTCCACCATATACGAATTGATTTTGATGATTCTTTCTTATGAGTTTTATCAAAATAGTTCCGCTAGTATGGTTTTTTAAAATCCACACAACTGAAACAATACCTATGTCATGCAAATAAAGTACTTTTCAGCAATAGAAGCCGTCGTTTTTTAAGTATTCATGAATAATACCCAGTCCTAGTTTTAGTGGTATAGATTTAATTTATCTGACTGTAACGCATATACTGCGCCCAACGTCAGGGTCTTGAGCGAGCGCGGAGCAGGGCTGTTTGCGATCGTGACGCTGCCGCCTGGCTGTGATTGTATTTCGCACTCGAGTGGGCGATGGAAGAAGTGGGCGTAAAAACTGATTTTTTCCTGGCTTTGGGCGCACTCTTAAACTTTGGTATTAGATAATTTTGCACCAAATACAAATTCTTAGAATAAATCCTTTAAAGTTACTAAGATGAAGTACTGGAAGGACTAGAATCGGTATAGATAGTTACGTACTATAGAAAGGGGTGGAGGGGCGAGAGGGGGGGGGTTGTAGCATCCCCCATAGGGGTGGGATTACGGAAACTATTTTTTTTATTTGAATTAATAATAATTTAAGTATGTGTATCTACATACATTAGAAGGACTTTAGGTATGGTATATATGTATATATTTTGTGCAATGCGGAGATGCAGAGAGGGCGGAATATTCCCCATTGATGTGAGGGTTACCCCCTAGAAACCTATAGTTTTTTTGAATACTAATGAAATTTCTCAAAATTAGCTTTTCTCCATGAAAATAATTAATCATAAATCACAAGCACGAAAACGTCAACAAAAAATGGTTAGGCTTAGAGACAAATGTCTTATTAGAAGTGAAGTAATTCTATGACAGATCCGGCGCTGTGGGTACGCAGCTTTAGTCTTCTCGCAACCTTATCGCAGCGTACTCGCTACACCATCGCAGTATACTTGCGCCGCTCCATCTCCACGTCTCTGGCTTATAAAAAGTACTCTAGGGATAGGGCAGACAAGACTGCTTGGAAGATGGGTGATCCAAAATCAGCAAGTAACCCAGTAGATATTAGTAACATTTACTCGAATCACTTCCAATCAGTATTTGAACCCTCAACTGTTACCGACGGTTATAATGCAGATAATAAATTTTATATTTCTAAAGATAACCACGTCGACGATAACTCGATATACGATACCACGTCAGATTTAATTATTAGTGATGTTTGTTTTACTATAATCAAATGTATATCAAATCGGAACTACGTAGGCTCGATCCAACTAAGGGCGCTGGAGTTAATAATGTTTCACCATAAGTTCTTAAATACACCGCTGACACCATTTGTTTTCCAGTCCACCATATATTCAACCTAAGGATTATTTAAAGTTGTAGCAAACTATCGCTCAATCTCAATTTTGCCCGCCTTATCGAAGCTTTACTGAAATATTTAAAACATAGACAATAACAAACAAACAAACAAACAGTGTGTTTACTGATTTTCAAAAGTGGTTTATAGAATGGATCACAGGATTTAACTAGACAAAAGAGCTTATTCGAATTTACGCTATTCGAGGTAATTTATTGCGCTGGTTCAAATCATATATTATCACGAAACATTGCCAGAGAGGTGGCTTTGAATCAAATGTGGTTCCAATTAGTTTTGGGGTCCCCAAAGGGTCAATATTAGGCCGTTACATTTTATCGTTAAATGATATTAAAAAATATTTTAAGTTTTTTAAATTGCTATAACATGCCGATGACCTGAAAATTTATCATTGTATAAATACTTATCAAGACAACTTAACATTCCAAAAGGGGCAGATTTTTAGTGTATTTTATTAATTTATTTTAAAAATAATTTTACTCCTAAGAAAAAAAACAAATAATTTAATATACATACAAATTAATTTTATTCCTTCTTATTGTGATACATTTATGATGAGTATATGACTCTAAAACTAGGCTGGTGGCCTGTATCTCAAGAGCCAGGTCTTTCCTGGCTTTAGATAATCTGTAACACATGTATATTTTTTCTTTTAAATTTAGTAACAATTCAAAATTGAACCAATACATTGAAACATATAAACATATAGGCAAAATATTTAACGAAATTGTTTTTATTCGAAATGAACGTCATTTTGTATATTTTTAATAATTAATATTTACGTGTAGTTATTATTCTGTGGTCTATTATTGGTGTACGAGTTTAAGTGAATGTTTGTGAGGAATTTGAGAGGTGTATGTGTCGGTGTGTGTTTCTGTATGTTTGAGTATACGTGTATGTGAAGGGTATGTGATTTGTAATGTGTAATTTTACATATGTGTTATGGGATTCTAACTTTGATGAAGTTCAAGTCAAAAAGGATTAAGTAAATAACAAGCATGCGGCCTGTCTAATAGTAAGCGATTACCGTGCCGCAACTTAAGGACGCTTGCAACAACCGGGGCATCATTTGCTCGTTATCGACCCTTCAAATACCTATTAACAAGAGAGGTCTTGAAGAACCCTGGTGAAAACCTCAGCATCCCTTCTGAGGTTCTCTCTTCTCGTTCCATAATCGGAGTGTTTGCGGGAAGAAATGCCTTTGAAATTGCACAGTGCGTGACCTTTCTAGTTCCACAGAGTGAGATGCGGAGAGTATCTCCCACCTGAAAAAGCACATGGTTTCAAATTTCACTATACACAAACAGCGATATTTCGGCAATACCATTTGTAGGCAGGTAGATATTGTTTTACACAGTATTCAAATATGAATTAGAAGTTGTTACCAATATTTCCTGAATTTGGCAACTAGGTGGACCGACGACATTGTAAAAGTCGCAGGTTACAATTGGCTAGTAGCCGTTCTTTGTGGCGTTCTATGGAGGACGGGTTTGTTCAACAGTGGTCGTCTTTCGACTGAAGATGACGATTGGTGACTCAAATGAATGAACTAGCCGAAGTAGATACAACATTAAAAATATATAAAAAATAAATCGATTTTGAATTCACCTTAAGATAATATACCAGACAAAGAAAACTTGAAAAGCCAGGAGCAGTGTGGTGGGAAAATGAGCCTTAAGGCGCTTAGCAGGCATGTCTAGAATAGAAAAAATGCAGTACAGTAAGTATGTTATATGTTATATCTAGTACATTTTACTTAATAAGTACCTACCTACTAACGGCTATCATTAAAAACCCTGTTCCATTGATAGCCATGTTGCATGTTTCACATTGGAGTACCTCAGGGCTCTATATTAGGACCAGTATTATTTCTCATATATATCAATGATATAACTAATTTCATGCCGGACTGGGCAAATATAAGCTTGTTTGCCGATGATACACATACACTTTTAATACACTCAGGGAATGGTTCGACGCGAATGGTATAGTTCTTAATGCTAACAAAAGCATAGTTATGAAGTATCAACTAAGACTAGGCTTAGATAAAGAGGTAAATATAAGAGAAAATACATTCTTAGGTTACACAATGGACACTTTAAGTCACTCGGCACACATAGAGAGAATTTGTAAAAAGATATCCAGTGGAAACTATGCATTATTTAAACTGAAATCGCTACAAAATAAGCAAGCGTTGTTATCAATGCATTATGCTTACATACATTCCTGCATAAGATATGCTATCACTGTTTGGGGGAATGGTGCACAAGTTCAAAAAGTCCTGAAATGTCAAAAAAGGGTCATTAGGACAATGAATGGTCTTAAAAAAAGATGCTTTGCAAAAGAATATTTTAATTGATATAGACTTATGACAGTTGTATCACTCTTTATTTTTAATAGCTTGCTGGAAATACATGAGCAGAAAGAAGACTTGCCCAAAAATAGTGACATGCATTCATATAATCTCCGGAATAGAGACAAGATGTTTCTACCAAAAGCAAGATTAGCAAAAACTAAAAAACAAGGCATGTATATAAAAATGAAAATGTATAATAAATTGCCTAACAGTATCACAAATTTATTCTCAATATCATATTAGGTTCAAACAAACCCTCAAATTATTTTTCGAATATAATCCATTCTATAATATTAATGATTTTTAGGGTTCCGTAGTACCTACAAGGAACCCTTATAGTTTCGTCATGTCCGTCTGTCTGTCCGTCTGTCTGTCCGTCTGTCCGAGGTTTTGCTAAGAGACCGTTTGTACTAGAAAGCTGCAATTTTGTAAAAGTATGTAAACTTATCACGCCGACAAAGTGGTAAAATAAAATTTTGAAAAATATTTTTTTTTGGGGTAGCTCCCATACAAGTGAATTTTTTTATCCCATCGTGTGGGGTATCATTGGATAGGTCTTGTAAAATGATTGAACAATTGCAAGTATTATTTTTCGATTTAATGCTCCATTTACGAAATATTCAACTTTAAAGTGCAAATTTTTGTTCCAGTAGGGCGTCCCCCCCCCCCTCTAAAACCTAAACTGCTGGCTTGAAAAGCCTGAAAAAATTAATGATGATAGTGCAGTTCATGAACTTTCAAGGAAAATTATAGCGATAAGGATAACTTGATTACTTTAGCAGTAAAAGTCGTTCAACTTGGGTATTAGATAATTTTGCACCAAGTACAAAATCCTTAGAATAAATCCTTTAAAGTTACTAAGATGGAGTACTGGAAGGACTAGAATCGGTATAGATAGTTATGTAGTATAGGAAAGGGAGGAAGAGGGCGGGGGGGGGGTTGTCACATCCCCCCAGAGGGGTGGGGGATTACGGAAACTATTTTTTTTATAAATAATAATTTAAAAAAAATGTGTATCTACATACATCAGAAGGACTTTAGGTATGGTATTACATGCCGATGGCCTGAAAATGTATAATTCTATAAATACTTATCAAGACCACTTAAAATTCCAAAATCATCTGGGCAGATTTTTAGTGTATTTTATTAATTAAAAAATGTTACTCCTAAGACAAAAACAAATAATTTTATACAAATACAAATTAATTTTATTCCTCCTTATTGTGATACATTTATGATGAGTTTATGACTCTAAAACTAGGCTGGTGGCCTGTATCTCAAGAGCCAGGTCCTTCTTGGCTTTAGAGAATCTGTAACACATATATATTTTTTCTTTTATATATACTATTTAGTAACAATTCAAAATTGAACCAATACATTGAAAAATATATTTATATAGGAAAAATATGTAAAGAAATTGTTTTTATTGGAATTAACGTCATACGTGTGTGTTTGCTACGTGTTGTTCTAGGAACTAAACATGCATATGCTAAGTTTCGTCCAAATCGGATGAAACATGATTCTCTCTAACTTTTGCATCGTGATACAACTACAGTTTAGCTAAGAAAATCTGATAACAACGCACTTCAAATAATAATAATATACACTACACTTGTCCGCTAGCCAACTCTTGCCGTCTGTGGCATAGAAATGTAAACCCAAACAGACAAACAAAATCTTAACACTATTAAAGTATCTTAGTTCATTACAATAATTTATTACTAAAGTTGTAACTAGCCTATTACGTTTTTATAGTATTCGAATTTATAAGAATAAAATTATAATAGCATTATACTTGAACTACACCTATGCCATGACGTGACTAAAAAGTATATAATGGTAATACATTTTGAACATTATGAATATTATTTATACGTTTGACCGCCATCTTATCTGTTGTCGAACCTAGTATGGGAACTCTCAAGAGCAGCTGCCGAAATGAACTGTAAAGTGTTTAGCGACAGATTTTCTACTAAAAGTGCATCTTCTGGCTACGAATAACTAAGTAAGTATAAGTATATATATATATATACTTATACTTACTTAGTTATTCGTAGTATATATACTACTACTAGCAAGAAACCAGACTTGTCCACACGTGCCGAATTTGACAAAACAGCACAAAGCCCATAATAGCGCTATTATGGGCTTAACAGGAATAAAAAGCGTATATATATATCGACGCTCCCAACCAAAAACTTGGTAATGTGCTATTATGGGCTTAGTGCTGTTTTGTCAAATTCGGAAAGTGTGATTAAGAATACACCTTAGCAATTTTTTTCAGATTTTTCCTACCGTTATTTACAAAGATATGAAGGAAAAGGTAACCAATAAGTTTATCTACCGTTAGGTTATAATTCTAATACATATTACGAAATACATATTTCTAAATTAGTTCAACAAAACCCCATAACGTTTACCAAAAATTTCATGAAAATTACTCTGGTTTAAGATATTTATTTCTCATAAGAATAAATTCACTTACATGAGAAACATTACATTCAGGTTAAACATTTTTGTTAGGCTTAGTACAGTACACTACAACAGCACAATATGTATGGAACCTTAATTAATATTTACTTAAACGCAGCATTTACGTGTTTTTTATGTATATTTTTTTTGTTCTTTTTTTTTTATATATGAATATATTCGTATACAAAATAAAATGTTAAACAATACGCAGAGAACTACTTATTGTTTTTATGTTGTAGTCGTATCCGTTTGTGAGTATTAATAGGATTATACATGTATATGCACATTTTTAATAAACTACTTTTATTTTTCATTTCTGTTATTTTTGATATATGTTATAAACCGATTCTTGACATTAATATCTATTTTATAAGTATTATTTAATGGTATAATAAGTATTTACATATTTATCACTACTGTACTAAATATATGACTTTTTCATGACATGGTATTTCAAAAGTTTTTTAAAAGTTGGCATGGATTTTGCTTCTTTTATATCTTTTGGCAATTTATTATATAACTGAGCACCTTCGTACATAATACTTTTTTTACTATAATTTGTTCGCGGTAAATTTAGTTTTATATCATTTGCATTTCTAAGTAGCTTCTTTTGTACTTGGTGTTTTTTAGTGAAAGTTATTTGAATATGTATATTTTTTGATAATATTTTTCGAATTAATATGCAGTTAAGATATAAATATGTTTGGAAAACGTCCAATATTTTAGTTTCCTTATATATTATGTCAGTTGGCGTAAAAAAGTCATAGTTAAATAATCGTTTTATTATTTTATTTTGTACTTTCTGCACAATGGCTATATTTGTTTTAGCAGCGGAGCCCCACACTTCAACAAGGTAATCAATGTACGGTTTCACGAGCGAGTTGTAAATAGTGTATCGTACTTGTCGGGGAAGACATCGTACTATTCCACGCAGTATTCCTGTGAGAGACACTAATGTCGTTTTAATTTTTCCCAAGTATGGCTTCCATGTCATGCTGCTATCTAGTATTAGGCCAAGATATTTTTCCTCATATACTCGGTTTATAGCTGTATTATGGATGGTTAAAGGAGGGAAATCTGGAATTTTCTTATTTTCTGCTAAGAAAATAATAAAGTTAGTTTTTGCAATGTTTAAGGTCAGAAGATTAGATTGAAACCACATGCTTAGTAGATTAAGATCATGCTGTGCATCAGTTATTACTGAATCTATAGTAGGTCTAAAGTAAAACAAGCTAGTGTCATCAGCATATAAAGTAACATCTCCTTTCAGGCCAACTTCATGTATGCTGTTGATAAAGACAATAAATAGCAAAAGGCCTAAAATAGAGCCTTGAGGCACGCTATATGTAATATATTTAGGATTGCTCTGTGTGACCTAACTTCACTATCTGTCTGCGATTGCACAAGTATGATTGAAACATTTTGTAAGCGGTACCAGTGACACCAATATTATTTAGCTTATTTAATAGTAGGTCATGGCTAACTGTATCGAAAGCCTTCTTCAAATCAATAAACTCACCGAGCGCTATTTGTTTTTTGTCAATATTAAGTCTTATTTTAGTCACTAAATCAACTGTAGCCGCTAGTGTATTAGATTTTGGTCTTAAACCATACTGCTTTTCATAAAGATAATTAATAGAATTTAAATAGATTTCAAGTCGATTATAAAGAACCCTTTCAAATATTTTGGAAACAATAGGTAAAACTGATATAGGCCGATAGTTTCCCGGATCTGACCTATTACCAGCTTTAAATATAGGAGTTACTTTAGCAATTTTAAGATTATCAGAAAATTCTCCGTGTTTTAGACATTGGTTAATACAATTCGTAATTTCCAGAAGTATTATTTTTTTTACACATTTAATGGACTTGGTGTTTGTGCCATCTATACCCGAGCTCGTATTGCACTTCAGATTATTTATTATAATGTCTATTTCGTCAATAGTTGCAGGTAAAACTTATTTAAGGTTGCTGAAGAACTTCCAGTTACGTCAAAGAGCTTATCTGAATTATTAGGAGTAACTTTTGAGAATAGTTCAGCTAGGACCGAACCAATATTAGTTATATTATATTATTTACGCAAATAACCCGGTAAATGCAACCTACAAAAAATAAAATATGAATTACATTTTGTAAAGACCTATAACAGGTTTGTTGCCGAAATACTTTAGTTTCTAAGTTCCTAACAATAACACTATGTGATATCTTTGTAAATAACGTTAGAAAAAATCTGAAAAAAATTGCTAATGTGTATTCTAGTCCACAGATGCCGAATTTGACAAAACAGCCGATAATAGCACATTACCAAGTTTTTGGTTGGGAGCGTTGATATATATATTTATATACAGGGTGGAAACTTTCAGCGGGGCAGTAAGGGGAAGTACCTCATCCATTGCAGCTACTCGGAAATGGTCATATGAGACTATCCATATTTTTTTATGGAATTGTGATCCCCATGCACAGATTTTCAAAAAAATACAGTTAGCAAGAAAACAGCCATTTTACACAAAAAAAAAATTTGATGCCAATCGATCCTGTTTCTAATACTGATCAAAAACTTTTATCGGATCAATCATCGTTGGAGTACTCAAAAAGTCACAAATTGCATAAACTTTTAAATATATATATAAACACTTATGGAACAAGGCCCGGCCCAACTTGTACTAAACCAGTTTTTTTTTTAATTAAAATTAACCTTCTTTGGAAACTGTTCAATTTTCTAGGGTACTTTTGGTATATAACTTTTTCCGGAAAAAAGTTAAAGTTTTGTCAGTATCCCTGCAAAAGACCGAAATAAAATTAGAAAGATTTTTAAAGCCAAGCAATCGCAAAATGCCCTTTACCCTACGGTGAAGCTCAAGCTGGCGCTGAGGATCGAACCAAGGACCTGCGGCACGGCAGTCCATAGCTATTACCGCTCAGCCATCATTGCTTCATAAGCTAGCATAATGAGCTAAGGATGAAAGCTGTACGCACTATTGGCGTAGCTCTTAATCAGAGCAAATAAGTAAAACGTTCTAACGTAAATCTTATATGCAGTGCATCTTCACTTTATAGTACATCTTATCCGCTCTGCTTCCAGCGCTTACCTATTTTGGAAACGGTCACATAGTTTGGTAGCTTAGGTTTCAACTCGATTACCGCTGAGCTACCTAGTTGGTATCGCACAGCTCTAGTAGAAAAGCAATCGAGCTAGCCGCAGCACCACCCCGCGGCCACACACCGCGCCATGCCTTTCTTCCCAAGGTGGTACATCTAAACAGATCTTTTTGTTACCACCTCTGTAGCAAAAAGAGTCCATCTTGCTGTAAACCACGGCAGTGTCAGATATTCTGCTTTGAAGCAGTAGTGTGAAAGGCACTGTAGTAAATGAAGTTACTGAGTGAACGAGATATAAAAATTAAGATTAAAGTGCCGACCGCAGTTTCAATATAAAGTAAGCGACAAACGAGATGCTTATCAACAGGTGGGTGACGTGGCCGCCTAATAACTTCACAACATTATAATTAAAATGTGAATTATGTGAATGGGGTTCGTGCAGGCGTTTCAAGGTTCACCTCCTTCAGCTTAAGTTACAAGAGCAAGTGTTTTATATTAATCTAAAATGCAGCACATTTACTTTGTTCCTAAAACTCACTCATTCACATGTTCCATTTATCATTTCCATCCCTTGTGAGGATTTGTCGCCGGTAAACATAAATACCTGAAATAAACTATAACGTAGCGGTAGCTAGTGCCATAATAAAAAAACGAATTATGCTTTTGCCAACAGAAATACTTCCACCAATCGAAGGAATTTAAAGAAGTAACAGGCAAAAACAATATTAGTGTGTACGAAAATTTAATAATACTTAGTATTGTTCGAGTATTTCTATGCAAAAATAACATAGTTTGACTGTGTATATTATTTTTTATAAATTTATTAGTTTACCTTTTGATTGAACCTTATTTATTGATAGGATTTTTTGCTGCTACTTAGTTCGTGAGCTCGTGGGTATTTTGGGATAAAGTTTATAAATAAATGGAAAATAAAATTGGAATCTTTATTTTCGAATAACAATAATCGATGTTTTTTTTCTTTTTTTTTTATGCCTTTGACCACTATCTCACCTGATGGTAAGTGATGATGTGGTCGAAGATGTTGTTCAGGCTAACCTAGAAGTACTGGCTCTCAAGGACAGCTGCCGGAACACACCGTTAGGTGCTTGGCGACAGATTTTCTACTTGAGGGTGGTAGCTAGCCAGGCGGGCATTCGCAAAATGCCCTACCACCATGCTATAACGACTGCCATCCTAAGACAACAACCGGGACCGACGGCTTAAAGTATTGGTAAGTATTGATACAATAATAAAAAATTACTATTCTTATTACAGACAACTACACTAACGTATTCTCATGTAACATATCTACGAAGCATTCCATACGTTTGCATGAAATTACCGAAAAAGGTGATCTCTAATCATCTGCTACAGTTTTCAAGAAGACGTTGCAATTTTTACAGTGTTACATAAGTAAGATTTTTTTTTATATCAAGTCAAAATATTTGGTAACAATTTTGTAAATTAAACAACACATAAAAATGCTATCAGGTTCATGATTACGGCAGTAAATATAGATTTTACAGTTATTAGCAGCAAACTAAATGAAATTTTAAGCAGAAGTCAATGTCTCCCGTTTGTTAAACATATTATTTTAATTGAGGCTGACTGCCATTTCTTCGGGCATTGAAAAATGAAAAAAAATTACATTTGAAATTTGGTAATAAACCCATTTGCTATGACATCTGACATTTAATCTGAAAATCTACGTCCACAATTTCCCTAAATTTAAATTTAACATCCTTAAACACATTTTATAATATTGCCAAGTCTAAATGTAAAATTTCCCCATAGTAAAAGCAAATAAAACCGATTGATAAAAAACCTTCATTCATTATGGAGATTAGGAGACTATGTGGTTTAGAGGTGGGTTACATTAGGCCAGTAAAAGCGATTAAATAACAGAAACAAATTAATATTTTTATCGCTCAGAAATACTAATTGATCCCCAAGCCTCCGACCAGGCGTCGAGATTATGGCAAATCCCCCCATAATTCGGGAGGCAGTATTCGGCAGTAAACGATCCAGCTGATACAGTATAATACAGAACTACTCACTTTCTGCAATGAGTATAAACACATAAAATGAACAATACATCAATAGATTGCCTAGATAGAAATCTTAGGAATCGAGAAAGCCAGTTAAATTGTTAGAATAGGTCTGAGAATAGAGACTCTGAGGACAACACTTTTTTAATGTAATGTTATTTAATTACAAAGGACTACAATTATTATTTTTATACAATAATTATAATAAATATATAACTATATACAACATATTATTTTATAGCGAACTAAATGAATAAGGTGATAAAGTAGACCATTGAAACCTTGCCAGCTGTTCATTACTTGGTTAAAGTATTACATTGTGTTGCAGAAAGTCATGTCTTTCCTGAAAGTTAGTAGTACATTTACAATAAATATTGAAACTGAGGAAATATTAACCATGATAAAATATGAGCTTATACATGAGTATAAATTAAATCACATCTAATTAAATTATCATAACACATACAATAGTATTGAATTTCGTACTTCAAAATGAAAAAGTACTCTTCATAGGATAGTTGCCGGTCTGTCTGTCTGTAAAGATCCTATTTCTCAGACTTTCGCACTATTTATATATATAATACTCGGGACTGCGGTCTCTTTCAGCTGTAGCAACTCGAACTTGTAAGTCAACACGATCAAAAGATATTACCGTTTATATCGCATATTTCACAAAGGAATCAAAACCTTTGATATTTGGGAAAACAGCAGAGCACATAAAAACAACCCCTAAAAATTAAGTTAAACACCAAAAAATAAGTAAATAAGGGTGTAACTTTACTTGAAGTACAGTTATTTACTGACAATACATAGCAAACGTCAAACTTAATATAATTACTTAACATAATTTTTTTCATGTACACTCATAATATAAATAGGTCAAATGCGAATTAGACTCAATATTAGGAAACCGAACGCTATTTAAAAAAAAATTTACATGCTTTGTTGGTACTGTAAGTTCAACTTACACTTCGCCGGTTCTTTTAAGTTTTCATAAAGTGTCTAAGTATTTGGAACTTCCTAGTTTGTAGTTTTAGCTTCGGTTTTAGGGCAGCCAATGTCTTCCATATCTGGGAATGCTTTTGTTTCTAGTGCCGCTCCTTTTCAGTTCAGGTCAAGCGCAATAAGAATGTAAAGAGCCCTTTATGTGCATAATGTTTTATTTCTTACTATTTAAATTAGGTGTCTACTTATAATTGTAATCTTTCAGGCTAATACGCCATCTATTAGTGAAATAGTTATATATGCTCGTTGACTCGTCTGGCCCGTGACATACGGTCCCTTCTTTTAAAATATCTCCTCCAATGATCTCTTGAAGATTTATTTAGCAATATAACTATTGTATGGGGAATCAACCTGAATGCAAAAATAGCATCTAAGGCAATACATAATGATTTTTCTAATATATTGAAACAGGTTATAAAATAGTATGCAACTGCAATAGCGTCACAAACCACTGCTACTCCTACTAAAGCCATAACGTGACTGCAATTTCTACGATTGAAACTCGTTTTACAGCTTGACATAACAGATACAACAATCTTAAAATATAATATAAAAGAAAAAGTCATTATTATAAACGCAACATAAGTATATTGGAATGAGAAATTGATATGGTAAATAATATTAACTATTTCACATGAAACAATAACTGCACTCACTATTCCAAATGCAACAAATGTTACTTTCCTTTTCTCGTAGCTTGTTTTCTTGCTTGATATCAATACAAGTCTTACAAATGCCAGAGTAGTTGCAATAAGAGACCAGGTTATTGATATTAAGAATAAACATCCAGATAGTTTTGGAAAGATTGGTCCGTTTTCCAATGAAGACACGTAAATTATTGCACAAAACAATAGATGCACTGTCCCGTAGATTATTTGGTAAATACCGATGTAATTGTGTAAAGATCTCCAATGAGGCATGAGACGCCAAGATATCAGCAAAATAACTGAACACAACACCGAAAAGAACGTTGCCACTACCAATGTTATTTGTGTTGCTGTTACAATTGAATACATTTTTAACGTTTTACGTCCGTCAAAACCGATGACATTTGAATTATATTAAATAGTTGATAAATTAACCAAGTTAATGAGCAAGCTGGATAAATTGGGTTCATTGAGAGTGATAACGTTTATCAAAAACATGTTTGTATGTGTAGTTAGGTTAATTGATTGGCGATAGATAAGTAACCAAAAATAACGCTGCCGTAGAAGGGAATTAAAGAAATAACACTTTTTTATAATTAACTTTAGTACATTTCAATAAAGTTTAAAGAAGGCCGCTCTATCTTGCACTCGCGCATATATCCCATATGGTTCCAAAGTTATTTTTAATTTTTTTATTAATAATTATTAACATTCAATAATAGATGCAAATTGAGAGGAAAAAATGTTCAACTGACCAATTAACGATAAATTCCTTTGATCCACCATTATCGCACCAAATATTTTGCATGGTGGAAGGGCATTTTGCGATTGCCCGCCTGGCTAGCTACCACCCTCAAGTAGAAAGTCAAGTCTGTCACCAAGCACCGAACGGTGTGTTCCGGCAGTAGTCCTTGAGAGCCAGTGAAATTACAGGCACAATGAGACTTAACAACTATGTCTCAATGTGACGGGCGCAGTGCAATTCGTGACTTGTGATGAATTGCAACTATTATAGGCAGAGGTTAGTCCACTTAACAACAGGTGGGCCTCAAGCTTGTTCCGTCACAAAAACATAAAAAAAAAAATAGATATATATATATATATATATATATATATTGCACGTTGTTCAGTTTTACCACAACGTAAAAATTGGATTGGTAATAACAATCTGTGAAAATAAAGAACCATACTAGCTTCTGTCCTAACTAACAAGTTGAGTAAAAATAACATAATGGTGGATTTTTGGTACAAAATAGTTTTACGTTAAAAAAAACACTATGAAATAGGATATCAAAATAAATTAAACTTAAAGGATTACAAATATAATATAGGTGGTATCTTTAAATTTGATGGGACGGGAATGGAAATTTAAGACCTGACATCACTAAAATGACCGAAACGGGTTGAGTTATTTTTTAAAGCCTTACAGTGCTATAATAATAATGAGTTTCCACTACAAGCGAAACAAAAGCGGATGTACATTATTGCAGAATCCAGTAACTAAGCCTTCCTGGCCAAGTATGAGTTATATACGACCGGTAATATACGAGGTCAGGATGGCCTTTTTTACTGGTTGAGGCTTGTATAATACTTTTCTCAAAAATGAGAGAAAGTTTAACAACAAACACATGTAAAAAAACATATACACAATTATCGCAATTGAATGTGAAATCCCTCTGGATCAGGTCAGGATCAGGGGTGGATGGACGCGGGTTCGAATCCCACACATGACTTAAATTTTTCCTATCGTATATTTGTGATTTTGTAATGTAATCCGCATAGCAGGCGTTATTGCAAACCTAACAATATTTAAATTATAAGGTTGCGTCATCATTTGTACTGCCACGTTCAGCCAAAAAAAAATGCCACTGCGAGAAGAACGGGCAAAAACTCGGGGCCATTCTTTTAAACGTCTTTTTCAACATATTTGCCCATTACGGCATTTAAATGCACCGAATTTATTGTCATAATATAGTCTACTAAGCACTTGTGCTTTTTTTTTACTTTACCGTACTAGTGTTTTAAATAGAAAAAAAAACAACGTTTCCACACTTCTCACCAAGGAGATTGTAGTTTTTTTTAATTCGTTTTTTATATAAGAAAAAGTTTTGTACCTACTGAAGTAGACCTTTAGAAGATTTAATAATAAACCTTCTTAATCTGATTATTGTTGCTATCAAAAAGATAAAGTAAATATTTTCATATCGAAATTTTCGTATTTTTCCCTCACACGTGTATTGAAAAACTTCGTATGACATACGTGCGCTTTGATAATTACAGCATCTGCTTTCTGGAAGCCCTCGCCTACGGCTGTAATTTTCAACTTACCGCACTTATATCATGACGTACTATTAACAATGTGTTACACAATATATAATAAAATTATTACAATTTTTTTTATTTTTTTTTCTTTGAATCACGTAGGTGACAGGCGATAGCTTGGCAGAGGCGGAGTTGTCTAAGCATTTTTGTCGTTTAAGTAATCATTTTACATGGTGGAAGGGCATTTTGCGAATGCCCGCCTGGCTAGCAACCACCCTCAAGTAGAAAATATGTCGCCAAGCACCTAACGGTGTGTTCCGGCAGCAGTCCTTGAGAGCCAGTGAAATAACAGGCAAAAATGAGACTTAACGACTATGTCTCAAGGTGATGGGCGCAGTGCAGTTTGTCACTTGTGATGAAATTCATCTGTTATAGGCAGAGGATACCGCTTAACATCAGGTGGGCCTCGCGCTTCTTCCTTCACAATAATATAAATAAAAAATAAAAAAAAACACAAACTGTGTAGAAGGATCTCTTAATCAAAATGTTTTTCACATTCAACTTAATTTTTCTTCTGTGAGCGTTTTACTATGTTTGGGAACCACACATATGTTTACGTAATAAGTATTTACGTACTCGAATTAAAGGAAAATTTCTTTTGTTTAGCGATATAGATATAAATAAACAAAGCATGTAATCTCTGCGTGCGAACTGTAAGTATTATCTTATTCACCAGCTTCAGTGAAGCCAGTAACATTACGTTTCGTGCGGTAAAGCGGCACTCTCTATGATTTCTCATGGGAGCACATAGTTCTCTTCCATTAGGTAGTATACATTGGTAGTTGAAAATATAGGTAGCTATGCTGATATAGGCCCTTGTCTTACTACACGGGTCTTGCTTATGGAGTGTGATATAAAGAAACTAGTTTTTCGGGCAGTGTGCGGGCCGCATGCGGCCCGCATTTATCGTTATGAAATTTTAGACTATATCAAAACACCTAATACATAAAAAAAATATGTTCAAAACTCCAATAGAAACATGAAATCCCAAATAAACTTGTAATACAGTAGAGAAACATACTGTAGCTACTAAAGCAGATTCACCCTACTGCCATAAAAAGGTGGTACGGGCAGAATGGTACCAAGGTTCTGAGTCACTTTTGTTAAGGAACCCCACTCGTAGGTGCTTCGGTTACCGCGGGCAGTTGCCATGGAGACCAGTCGGAGACGTGGAAAAAACTCTCAAGTCGGAGCTCGGCCTTCGGCCTCGCAAGTTACTAATACGGCTCGGCCTACGGCCTCGCCAAGCGCTCGCCCTTCGGGCTCACGCACCCTACGCTCGGCCTTCGGCCTCGCGAGCCGAAAGTTCGGCCTTCGGCCTCACCGGGAGCTCGCCCTTCGGGCTCGCTATACACTAAAGTTGGACAGTAACTCCAAATTCAGTCAAAAATCCCTACAAAAACTCCTAATACAGTCGAAAATTAAGGAAAAACACTCCAAATGCAGTATAAAGAATGATAGGAGCACGTAAGACACATCCAAAATGTCATTCGACTGCTCTCCTTATTCCCTATGACATATTTTCAAAAACCCCCTACCTATCTATTACCGTTTTCGAGATTCGTGATTTATCTACACTTGGCAGACGTCATCGAAAAAAAAATTTCATATTTGGAATAAGGACGTCCAAAACAACCTAGATATGAAATTTAAGCCAAATCGGAGTACTTCTTTTTACTTGGCAGACGTCATCGAAAAAAATAATTTTGATTTAGAATAAGGACACCCAGAACCACCTAAATATCGAGTTTCAGCCAAATCGGAGTAACTTTTTTTACTTGGCAGACGTCATCGAAAAAAAATTTTTAGATTTGGAATAAGGACACCCAGAACCACCTAAATATCGAGTTTCAGCCAAATCGGAGTAACTTTTTTTACTTGGCAGACGTCATCGAAAAAAATTTTTTAGATTTGGAATAAGGACACCCAGAACCACCTAAATATCGAGTTTCAACCAAATCGGAGTAACTTTTTTTACTTGGCAGACGTCATCGATATAAAAATTTCATATTTGGAATGAGGATGACGAGAACAACCTATATATCGATTTTCAGCCAAATCGGTGCAAGTCTAAGCTCGGCCTTCGGCCTCGCAAGTTACTAACATGGCTCGGCCTGCGGCCTCGCCTAGCGCTCGCCCTGCGGGCTCGCGCACCGTCCACTCGGCCTACGGCCTCGCGGCCCGAAAGTTCGGCCTTCGGCCTCACCAGAAGCTCGCCCTTCGGGCTCGCTACACGGCCAGTAGGACAATTACTCCAAATTCAGTTCAAAATCCCACAAAAACTCCTAATACAGTCGACATTGTATGGTCAAACACTCCAAATAATGTATGAAGAATGAGAGTAGCACATTTGACAGGTGTCATTCGACTGCTCTCCCGATTCCCTATGACATTCGTTCAAACACACCAAACCTATCTCTTACCGTTTTCGAGATACGTAGTCCAGCTTTACTTGGCAGGCGTCATTTCTAGGGTTTTTAATATTTCCCCTACTCAGCTAAACCCCTTAGTCATTTTCGTAATACATTACTATAACCGTACTCAACTCTTTCTAGTAGAACCAGCTACTATTTTGAGGGATCGAAGGATTTTGTATGGCGGCCATTTTGAAATCCGCCATTTTGGATTTTTGACAAATGTCACCCGACTGTTCTCCCGATTCCCTATGACATTTGGTCAAGCACCCCCTACCTATCTCTTACCGTTTCAGATATACGCTATCCAATTTTACTTGGCAGACGACATCTTTGAGTTTTCGGATTTTTCCCATACTCCCCCAAACCCCCTCTACACTTTTCCCATACATCACATTCTTCCTACTCGACTCCTTCTGGGAGAACAATTATGTCAGTCAGTCAGTGAGTCAGTGAATCAGTCAGTGTACGGTAATCCAGCTTTATATATTATAACTAGTTTTTCGGGCAGTGTGCGGGCCGCATGCGGCCCGCATTTATCGTTGTGCAAGTTTGAACAATATCAAAACACCTTATACATTAAAAAAAAAACAAAATTCCATAACAGTATGATATCCCATATAAACTCTCAATACAATAAAGAACCATACTGTAGCCATTAAAGCAAATTCACCCTACTGCCATAAAAAGGTGGTACGGGCAGAATGGTACCAAGGTTCTGGGTCACTTTTGTTAAGGAACCCAACTCGTAGGTGCTTCGGTTACCGCGGGCGTTGCCATGGAGACCAGTCGGAGACGTGGAAATAACTCTCAAGTCGGAGCTCGGCCTTCGGCCTCGCAAGTTACTAACATGGCTCGGCCTGCGGCCTCGCCAAGCGCTCGCCCTTCGGGCTCACGCGCCATACGCTCGGCCTTCGGCCTCGCGAGCCGAAAGTTCAGCCTTCGGCCTCACCTGGAGCTCGCCCTTCGGGCTCGCTACTACACTAACGTAGTACAGTTACTCCAAATTCAGTCAAAAATCCCACAAAAACTCCTAATACAGTCGAAAATAAAGGTAAAATACTCCAAATGCAGTATGAAGAATGAGAGGAGCACGTTTGACACATCCAAAATGTCGGATTTCAAGATGGCCACCATACAAACTGCTCCGCCCCTACTGAAGCTCGGCCTAACGGCCTCGCTTCAGCAGGCTCGGATCACTTTGTATGGCGGCCATCTTGAAATCCGCCATTTTGGATTTTTGACAGGTGTCATTCAACTAAACTCCTGATTCCCTATGACATTTGTTCAAACACCCCCTACCTATCTCTTACCGTTTCCGAGAAACGTCATCCATCTTCATTTGGCAGGCGTCTTTTTAATGATTTTCGATTTTTCTCATACTCACCAAAACCACCCAAACATTTTTGCCATACTTTATTTTTACCCTACTCTGCTCCTTCTAGGAGAACATTTATGTCAGTGAGTCAGTCAGTCAGTCAGTGGTAATCGAGCTTTATATATTATAAATAATAATAAATAATAATAACTAGTATTTCGGGCAGTGTGCGGGCCGCATGCGGCCCGCATTTATCGTTGTGCAAGTTTGAACAATATCAAAACACCTTATACATTAAAAAAAATTATTTCAAAACACCTAAAGATGTACGATTTCCCATACAAACCCTTAATACAATAGAGAACCGTACTGTTATCACCAAACCAAATTCACCCTACTGCCATAAAAAGGTGGTACGGGCAGAATGGTACCAAGGTTCTGAATCACTTTTGTTAAGGAACCCCACTCGTAGGTGCTTCGGTTACCGCAGGCAGTTGCCATGGAGACCAGTCGGTGATGTGGAAAATACTCTCAAGTCGGAGCTCGGCCTTCGGCCTCGCAAGTTACTAATACGGCTCGGCCTGCGGCCTCGCCAAGCGCTCGCCCTTCGGGCTCACGCTTCATACGCTCGGCCTTCGGCCTCGCGGACCGAAAGTTCGGCCTTCGGCCTCACCAGGAGCTCGCCCTTCGGGCTCGCTACTACACTTATGTAGGACAGTAACTCCAAATTCAGTCAAAAATCCCACTAAAACTCCTAATTCAGTCGAAAATAAAGGTAAAACACTCCAAATGCAGTATAAAGAATGATAGGAGCACTTTGGTCACATCCAAAATGTCGGATTTCCAGATGGCCACCATACAAACTGCTCCGCCCCTACTGAAGCTCGGCCTAAAGGCCTCGCTTCAGCAGGCTCGGAGCATTTTGTATGGCGGCCATCTTGAAATCCGCCATTTTGGATTTTTGACAGATGTCATTCGACTGCTCTCCCGATTCCCTATGACATTTGTTCAAACACCCCCTACCTATCTTGTACTGTTTTTGAGATATGTCATCCATCTTTACTTGGCAGGCGTCATTTTCATGATTTTCGATTTTTCTCATACTCACCTAAACCCCCCAAACATTTTTGCCATACATCATTTTAACCCTACTCTACTCCTTCTAGGAGAACATTTATGTCAGTCAGTCAGTCAGTGAGTCAGTCAGTGGTAATCGAGCTTTATATATTATTAACTAGTATTTCGGGCAGTGTGCGGGCCGCATGCGGCCCGCATTTATCGCTATACAGTACTAAACTTAACCTTAACGCCTTATACATTAAAAAAAAATTAGTTCAAAACTCCAATAGAAGTATGAAATCCCAAATAAACTCTCCATAAAATAAAGATCCATACTGTAGCCACTAAAGCAGATTCACCCTACTGCCACAAAAAGGTGGTACGGGCAGAATGGTACCAAGGTTCTAAGTCACTTTTATTAAGGAACCCCACTCGTAGGTGCTTCGGTTACCGCAGGCAGTTGCCATGGAGACCAGTCGGTGACGTGGAAAATACTCTCAAGTCGGGGCTCGGCCTTCGGCCTCGCAAGTTACTAACACGGCTCGGCCTGCGGCCTCGCCAAGCGCTCGCCCTTCGGGCTCACGCACCCTACGCTCGGCCTTCGGCCTCGCGAGCCGAAAGTTCGGCCTTCGGCCTCACCAAGAGCTCGCCCTTCGGGCTCGCTATACACTAAAGTTGGACAGTAACTCCAAATTCAGTCAAAAATCCCACAAAAACTCCTAATACAGTCGAAAATTAAGGAAAAACACTCCAAATGCAGTATAAAGAATGATAGGAGCACGTAAGACACATCCAAAATGTCATTCGACTGCTCTCCTTATTTCCTTTGACATATTTTCAAAAACCCCCTACCTATCTATTACCGTTTTCGAGATACGTGATTTATCTGCACTTGGCAGACGTCATCGAAAAAAAAATTCATTTTTGGAATAAGGACGTCCAGAACAACCTAGATATAAAATTTTAGCTAAATCGGAGTACTTTTTTTTACTTGGCAGACGTCATTGAAAAAAAAAATTTTGATTTGGAATAACGACACCCAGAACCACCTAAATATCGAGTTTCAGCCAAATCGGAGTAACTTTTTTTACTTGGCAGACGTCATCGAAGTAAAAATTTCATATTTGGAATAAGTATGACGAGAACAACCTATATATCGATTTTCAGCCAAATCGGTGCAAGTCTGAGCTCGGCCTTCGGCCTCGCAAGTTACTAAGACGGCTCGACCTGCGGCCTCGCCTAGCACTCGCCCTGCGGGCTCGCGCACCGTCCACTCGGCCTACGGCCTCGCGGCCCGGAAGTTCGGCCTTCGGCCTCACCAAAAGCTCGCCCTTCGGGCTCGCTACACTGACAGTAGGACAATTACTCTAAATTGAGTTGAAATTCCCACAAACACTCCTAATACAGTTGACATTGTAAGGTTAAATACTCCAAATAATGTATGAAGAATGAGAGTAGCACATTTGACAGGTGTCATTCGACTGCTCTCCCGATTCCCTATGACATTTGTTCAAACACCCCCAACCTATCTCTTACCGTTTTCGAGATACGTAGTCCAGCTTTACTTGGCAGGCGTCATTTCTAGGGTTTTTAATTTTTCCCCTACTCAGCTAAGCCCGTTAGTCATTTTCGTAATACATTACTATAACCGTACTCAACTCTTTCTGGTAGAACCAGCTACTTTTTTGAGGGATCGAAAGATTTTGTATGGCGGCCATTTTGAAATCCGCCATTTTGGATTTTTGACAGATGTCATTCGACTGCTCTCCCAATTCCCTATGACATTTGGTCAAGCACCCCCTACCTATCTCTTACCGTTTCCGAGATACGCTAACCAACTTTACTTGGCAGACGACATCTTTGAGTTTTCGGATTTTTCCCATACTCCCCCAAACCCTCTCTACACTTTTCCCATACATCACTTTCTTCCTTCTCGACTCCTTCTGGGAGAACAATGATGTCAGTCAGTGAATCAGTCAGTGAGTCAGTGTACGGTAATCCAGCTTTATATATTATAAATTAATAACTAGTTTTTCGGGCAGTGTGCGGGCCGCATGCGGCCCGCATTTATCGTTGTGCAAGTTTGAACAATATCAAAACACCTTATACATTAAAAAAAATTATTTCAAAACACCTAAAGATGTACGATTTCCCATACAAACCCTTAATACAATAGAGAACCGTACTGTTATCACCAAACCAAATTCACCCTACTGCCATAAAAAGGTGGTACGGGCAGAATGGTACCAAGGTTCTGAATCACTTTTGTTAAGGAACCCCACTCGTAGGTGCTTCGGTTACCGCAGGCAGTTGCCATGGAGACCAGTCGGTGACGTGGAAAATACTCTCAAGTCGGAGCTCGGCCTTCGGCCTCGCAAGTTACTAATACGGCTCGGCCTGCGGCCTCGCCAAGCGCTCGCCCTTCGGGCTCGCGCACCATTCGCTCGGCCTTCGGCCTCGCGGACCGAAAGTTCGGCCTTCGGCCTCACCAGGTGGTTGCCCTTTGGGCTCGCTATACACTAATGTAGAACAGTTACTCCAAATTCAGTCAAAAAACCCACAAAAACTCCTAATACAGTCGAAAATATAAGGTAAAACACTCCAAATGCAGTATGAAGAATGAGAGGAGCACCTGGGACAAATCCAAAATGGCGGATTTCAAGAAGGCCACCATACAAACTGCTCCGCCCCTACTGAAGCTCGGCCTAAAGGCCTCGCTTCAGCAGGCTCGGATCATTTTGTATGGCGGCCATCTTGAAATCCGCCATTTTGGATTTTTGACAGGTGTCATTCGACTGCTCTCCCGATTCCCTATGACATTTGTTCAAACACCTCCTACCTATCTTGTACCGTTTTTGAGATATGTCATCCATCTTTACTTGGCAGGCGTCTTTTTAATGATTTTCGATTTTTCTCATACTCACCAAAACCCCGCGAACATTTTTGCCATACATCATTTTTACCCTACTCTACTCCTTCTAGGAGAACATTTATGTCAGTGAGTCAGTCAGTCAGTCAGTGGTAATCGAGCTTTATATATTATACTAGTATTTCGGGCAGTGTGCGGGCCGCATGCGGCCCGCATTTATCGTTGTGCAGTACTTAACTTTACCTTAACCCCTTATACATTAAAAAAAATAAGTTCAAAACTCCAATAGAAATATGAAATCCCAAATAAACTCTCCATACAATAACGAACCATACTGTAGCCACTAAAGCAGATTCACCCTACTGCCATAAAAAGGTGGTACGGGCAGAATCGAACCAAGGTTCTGAGTCACTTTTGTTAAGGAACCCCACTCGTAGTTGCTTTGGTTATCACGGGCAGTTGCCATGGAGACCAGTAGGAGACATGAAAAAAACTCTCAAGTCGGAGCTCGGCCTTCGGCCTCGCAAGTTACTAACACGGCTCGGCCTACGGCCTCACCAAGCGCTCGCCCTTCGGGCTCCCGCACCATACGCTCGGCCTTCGGCCTCGCGAGCCGAGAGTTCGGCCTTCGGCCTCACCAGCAGCTCGCCCTTCGGGCTCGCTACTACAATAACGTAGTACAGTAACTCCAAATTCAGTCAAAAAACCTACAAAAACTCCTAATACAGTCGAAAATATGAGGTAAAACACTCCAAATGCAGTATAAAGAATGAGAGGAGCACGTTTGACACATCCGAAATGTCATTTGACTGCTCTCCTTATTTCCTATGACATTTTTTCAAAAACCCCCTACCTATCTATTACCGTTTTCGAGATACGTGATTTATCTGAACTTGGCAGACGTCATCGAAAAAAAAAATTCATATTTGGAATAAGGACGTCCAGAAAAACCTAGATATCGAGTTTCAGCCAAATCGGAGTATCTTTTTTTACTTGGCAGACGTCATTGAAAAAAAAAATTTTAGATTTGGAATAAGGACACCCAGAACCACCTAAATATCGAGTTTCAGCCAAATCGGAGTAACTTTTTTGACTTGGCAGACGTCATCGAAAAATTTTTTTTTGATTTGGAATAAGGACGTCCAGAACCACATAAATATCGAGTTTCAGCCAAATCGGAGTAACTTTTTTTACTTGGCAGACGTCATCGAAATAAAAATTTCATATTTGAAATAAGGACGACGAGAACAACCAATATATCGATTTTCAGCCAAATCGGTGCAAGTCTGAGCTATCTCTTACCGTTTTCGAGCCTATCTCTTACCGTTTTCGAGATACGTAGTCCAACTTCACTTGGCTTGCTAGTATTTCGGGCAGTGTGCGGGCCGCATGCGGCCCGCATTTATCGTTGTGCAGTACTTAACTTTACCTTAACCCCTTATACATTAAAAAAAATAAGTTCAAAACTCCAATAGAAATATGAAATCCCAAATAAACTCTCCATACAATAACGAACCATACTGTAGCCACTAAAGCAGATTCACCCTACTGCCATAAAAAGGTGGTACGGGCAGAATCGAACCAAGGTTCTGAGTCACTTTTGTTAAGGAACCCCACTCGTAGTTGCTTTGGTTATCACGGGCAGTTGCCATGGAGACCAGTAGGAGACATGAAAAAAACTCTCAAGTCGGAGCTCGGCCTTCGGCCTCGCAAGTTACTAACACGGCTCGGCCTACGGCCTCACCAAGCGCTCGCCCTTCGGGCTCCCGCACCATACGCTCGGCCTTCGGCCTCGCGAGCCGAGAGTTCGGCCTTCGGCCTCACCAGCAGCTCGCCCTTCGGGCTCGCTACTACAATAACGTAGTACAGTAACTCCAAATTCAGTCAAAAAACCTACAAAAACTCCTAATACAGTCGAAAATATGAGGTAAAACACTCCAAATGCAGTATAAAGAATGAGAGGAGCACGTTTGACACATCCGAAATGTCATTTGACTGCTCTCCTTATTTCCTATGACATTTTTTCAAAAACCCCCTACCTATCTATTACCGTTTTCGAGATACGTGATTTATCTGAACTTGGCAGACGTCATCGAAAAAAAAAAAATATATTTGGAATATGGACACCCAGAACCACCTAAATATCGAGTTTCAGCCAAATCGGAGTAACTTGTTTTACTTGGCAGACGTCATCGAAAAAAAAATTTTAGATTTGGAATAAGGACACCCAGAACCACCTAAATATCGAGTTTCAGCCAAATCGGAGTAACTTTTTTTACTTGGCAGACGTCATCGAAACAAAAATTTTTGATTTAGAATAAGGACGTCCAGAACCACATAAATATCGAGTTTCAGCCAAATCGGAGTAACTTTTTTTACTTGGCAGACGTCATCGAAATAAAAATGTCATATTTGGAATAAGGATGACGAGAACAACCTATATATCGATTTTCAGCCAAATCGGTGCAAGTCTGAGCTCGGCCTTCGGCCTCGCAAGTTCCTAACACGGCTTGACCTGCGGCCTCGCCTAGTGCTCGCCCTGCGGGCTCGCGCACCGTCCACTCGGCCTACGGCCTCGCGGCCCGAAAGTTCGGCCTTCGGCCTCACCAAAAGCTCGCCCTTCGGGCTCGCTACACTGACAGTAGGACAGAGTTACTCTAAATTGAGTTGAAATTCCCACAAACACTCCTAATACAGTCGACATTGTAAGGTTAAATACTCCAAATAATGTATGAAGAATGAGAGTAGTACATTTGACAGGTGTCATTCGACTGCTCTCCTGATTCCCTATGACATTTGTTCAAACACCCCCAACCTATCTCTTACCGTTTTTGAGATACGTAGTCCAGCTTTACTTGGCAGACGTCATCTTTGAGTTTTCGGATTTTTCCCATACTCACACAAACCCCCAGAACATTTTTGCTATACATTACTTTCTTCCTACTCGACTCCTTCTGGGAGAACAATTATGTCAGTCAGTGAGTCAGTGAGTCAGTCAGTGTACGGTAATCCAGCTTTATATATTATAACTAGTTTTTCGGGCAGTGTGCGGGCCGCATGCGGCCCGCATCTATCTTGAGTCAGTAGGAACTGTCAAAAAAACACCTGATACAAAAAAAATTGTGTTCAAAACTCCAATAGAAGTATGAAATCCCATTTAAACTCTCAATACAATAATGAACCATACTGTAGCCACTAAAGCAAATTCACCCTACTGCCATAAAAAGGTGGTACGGGCAGAATGGGACCAAGGTTCTGAGTCACTTTTGTTAAGGAACCCCACTCGTTGGTGCTTCGGTTACCGCAGGCAGTTGCCATGGAGACCAGTCGGTGACGTGGAAAATACTCTCAAGTCGGAGCTCGGCCTTCGGCCTCGCAAGTTACTAAAACGGCTCGGCCTGCGGCCTCGCCAAGCGCTCGCCCTTCGGGCTCGCGCATCATACGCTCGGCCTTCGGCCTCGCGGACCGAAAGTTCGGCCTTCGGCCTCACCAGGAGCTCGCCCTTCGGGCTCGCAACTTCACTAATGTAGGACAGTAACTCCAAATTCAGTCGAAAATCCCACAAAAACTCCTAATACAATCGAAAATATAAGGTAAAACACTCCAAATTCAGTATAAAGAACGATAGGAGCACGTGGGTCACATCCAAAATGTCGGATTTCAAGACGGCCACCATACAAACTGCTCCGCCCCTACTGAAGCTCGGCCTAACGGCCTCGCTTCAGCAGGCTCGGAGCATTTTGTATGGCGGCCATCTTGAAATCCGCCATTTTGGATTTTTGACAGATGTCATTCGACTGCTCTCCCGATTCCCTATGACATTTGTTCAAACACCCCCTACCTATCTCTTACCGTTTTCGAGATACGTCATCCATCATCACTTGGCAGGCGTCTTTTTAATGATTTTCGATTTTTCTCATACTCACCAAAACCACCCGAACATTTTTGCCATACTTCATTTTTACCCTACTCTGCTCCTTCTAGGAGAACATTTATGTCAGTGAGTCAGTCAGTCAGTCAGTGGTAATCGAGCTTTATATATTATAATAAACTAGTTTTTCGGGCAGTGTGCGGGCCGCATGCGGCCCGCATCTATCTTGAGTCAGTAGGAACTGTCATAAAAGCACGTTATACATTAAAAAAAAGTAATGTTCAAAACTCCAATAGAAGTATGAAATCCCATATAAACTCTCAATACAATAAAGAACCATACTGTAGCCACAAAAGCAAAGTCACCCTACTGCCATAAAAAGGTGGTACGGGCAGAATGGTACCAAGGTTCTGAATCACTTTTGTTAAGGAACCCAACTCGTAGGTGCTTCGGTTACCGCGGGCAGTTGCCATGGAGACCAGTCAGAGATGTGGAAAATACTCTCGATTCGGAGCTCGGCCTTCGGCCTCGCAAGTTAATAACACGGCTCGGCCTGCGGCCTCGCCAAGCGTTCGCCCTTCGGGCTCACGCACCAAACGCTCGGCCTTCGGCCTCGCGAGCCGAAAGTTCGGCCTTCGGCCTCACCAGGAGCTCGCCCTTCGGGCTCGCTACTACACTAATATAGGACAGTTACTCCAAATTCTGTCAAAAATCCCACAAAAACTCCTAATACAGTCGCAAATTATGATAGAAGACTCCAAATACAGTATAAAGAATGATAGGAGCACGTGAGACACATCCAAAATGTCGGATTTCAAGACGGCCACCATACAAACTGCTCCGCCCCTACTGAAGCTCGGCCTAACGGCCTCGCTTCAGCAGGCTCGGATCACTTTGTATGGCGGCCATCTTGAAATCCGCCATCTTGGATTTTTGACAGGTGTCATTCGACTGCTCTCCCAATTCCCTATGACATTTGTTCAAACACCCCCTACCTATCTTGCACCGTTTTTGAGATACGTCATCCATCTTCACTTGGCAGACGTCATTTTTATGATTTTCGATTTTTCTCATACTCACCAAAACCCCCCGAACATTTTTGCTATACTTCATTTTTACCCTACTCTGCTCCTTCTAGGAGAACATTTATGTCAGTGAGTCAGTCAGTCAGTCAGTGGTAATCGAGCTTTATATATTATAAATAAATAAATATACTAGTATTTCGGGCAGTGTGCGGGCCGCATGCGGCCCGCATTTATCGTTATGCAATTTTAAACTATATCAAAACACCTAATACATTAAAAAAATATGTTCAAAACTCCAATAGAAATATGAAATCCCAAATAAACTTGTAATACAGTAGAGAAACATACTGTAGCTACTAAAGCAGATTCACCCTACTGCCATAAAAAGGTGGTACGGGCAGTATGGTACCAAGGTTCTGAGTAACTTTTGTTAAGGAACCCCACTCGTAGGTGCTTCGGTTACCGCGGGCAGTTGCCATGGAGACCAGTCGGAGACGTGAAAAAAACTCTCAAGTCGGAGCTCGGCCTTCGGCCTCGCAAGTTACTAAAACGGCTCGGCCTACGGCCTCGCGAGCCGAAAGTTCGGCCTTCGGCCTCACCGGGAGCTCGCCCTTCGGGCTCGCTATACACTAAAGTTGGACAGTAACTCCAAATTCAGTCAAAAATCCCACAAAAACTCCTAATACAGTTGAAAATTAAGGAAAAACACTCCAAATGCAGTATAAAGAATGATAGGAGCACGTAAGGATCATCCAAAATGTCATTCGACTGCTCTCCTTATTCCCTATGACATATTTTCAAAAACCCCCTACCTATCTATTACCGTTTTCGAGATTCGTGATTTATCTGCACTTGGCAGACGTCATCGAAAAAAAAAATTCATATTTGGAATAAGGACGTCCAGAACAACCTAGATATAAAATTTAAGCCAAATCGGAGTACTTTTTTTAACTTGGCAGACGTCATCAAAAAAAAAAAAATTTGATTTGGAATAAGGACACCCAGAACCACCTAAATATCGAGTTTCAGCCAAATCGGAGTAAGTTGTTTTACTTGGCAGACGTCATCGAAAAAAAAATTTTAGATTTGGAATAAGGACACCCAGGACCACCTAAACATCGAGTTTCAGCCAAATCGGAGTAACTATTTTTACTTGGCAGACGTCATCGAAATAAAAATTTCATATTTGGAATAAGGATGACGAGAACAACCTATATATCGATTTTCAGCCAAATCGGTGCAAGTCTGAGCTCGGCCTTCGGCCTCGCTAGTTACTAAGACGGCTCGACCTGCGGCCTCGCCTAGCGCTCGCCCTGCGGGCTCGCGCACCGTCCACTCGGCCTACGGCCTCGCGGCCCGAAAGTTCGGCCTTCGGCCTCACCAAAAGCTCGCCCTTCGGGCTCGCTACACTGACAGTAGGACAATTACTCTAAATTGAGTTGAAATTCCCACAAACACTCCTAATACAGTTGACATTGTAAGGTAAAATACTCCAAATAATGTATGAAGAATGAGAGTAGCACATTTGACAGGTGTCATTCGACTGCTCTCCCGATTCCCTATGACATTTGTTCAAACACCCCCAACCTATCTCTTACCGTTTTCGAGATACGTAGTCCAGCTTTACTTGGCAGGCGTCATTTCTAGGGTTTTTAATTTTTCCCCTACTCAGCTAAACCCCTTAGTCATTTTCGTAATACATTACTATAACCGTACTCAACTCTTTCTGGTAGAACCAGCTACTTTTTTGAGGGATCGAAGGATTTTGTATGGCGGCCATTTTGAAATCCGCCATTTTGGATTTTTGACAAATGTCATCCGACTGCTCTCCCGATTCCCTATGACATTTGGTCTAGCACCCCCTACCTATCTCTTACCGTTTCAGAGATACGCCATCCAATTTTACTTGGCAGACGTCATTTTTGAGTTTTCGGATTTTTCCCATACTCACACAAACCCCCTCTACACTTTTCCCATACATCACATTCTTCCTACTCGACTCCTTCTGGGAGAACAATGATGTCAGTCAGTCAGTCAGTCAGTCAGTCAGTCAGTCAGTGTACGGTAATCCAGCTTTATATATTATAAAATAACTAGTTATTCGGGCAGTGTGCGGGCCGCATGCGGCCCGCATCTATCTTTAGTCATTTGAAAATTTCACAGAAACACCTAATACGTGAAAAAAAGTGTGTTCAAAACTCCAATAGAAGTATGAAATCCCATATAAACTCGCAATACAATAAAGAACCATACTGTAGCCACTATAGCAAATTCACCCTACCGCCATAAAAAGGTGGTACGGGCAGAATGGTACCAAGGTTCAGAGTCACTTTTGTTAAGGAACCCCACTCGTAGGTGCTTCGGTTACCGCAAGCAGTTGCCATGGAGACCAGTCTGTGACGTGGAAAATACTATCAAGTCGGAGCTCGGCCTTCGGCCTCGCAAGTAACTAACACGGCTCGGCCTGCGGCCTCGCCAAGCGCTCGCCCTTCGGGCTCACGCACCCTACGCTCGGCCTTCGGCCTCGCGAGCCGAAAGTTCGGCCTTCGGCCTCACCGGGAGCTCGCCCTTCGGGCTCGCTATACACTAAAGTTGCACAGTAACTCCAAATTCAGTCAAAAACCGACAAAAACTCCTAATACAGTCGAAAATTTAGGAAAAACACTCCAAATGCAGTATAAAGAATGATAGGAGCACGTAAGACACATCCAAAATGTCATTCGACTGCTCTCCTTATTCCCTATGACATATTTTCAAAAACCCCCTACCTATCTATTACCGTTTTCGAGATACGTGATTTATCTGCACTTGGCAGACGTCATCGAAAAAAAAATTTCATATTTGGAATAAGGACGTCCAGAACAACCTAGATATAAAATTTAAGCCAAATCGGAGTACTTTTTTTTACTTGGCAGACGTCATCGAAAAAAAAAAATTTGATTTGAAATAAGGACACCCAGAACCACCTAAATATCGAGTTTCAGCCAAATCAGAGTAACTTTTTTTACTTGGCAGACGTCATCGAAAAAAAAATTTTAGATTTGGAATAAGGACACCCAGAACCACCTAAATATCGAGTTTCAGCCAAATCGGAGTAACTTTTTTTACTTGGCAGACGTCATCGAAAAATTTTTTTTTGATTTGGAATAAGGACGTCCAGAACCACAAAAATATTGAGTTTCAGCCAAATCGGAATAACTTTTTTTACTTGGCAGACGTCATCGAAATAAAAATTTCATATTTGAAATAAGGATGACGAGAACAACCTATATATCGATTTTCAGCCAAATCGGTGCAAGTCTGAGCTCGGCCTTCGGCCTCGCAAGTTACTAACATGGCTCGGCCTGCGGCCTCGCCTACCGCTCGGCTCGCGCACCGTCCACTCGGCCTACAGCCTCGCGGCCCAAAAGTTCGGCCTTCGGCCTCACCAGAAGCTCGCCCTTCGGGCTCGCTACACGGCCAGTAGGACAATTACTCCAAATTCAGTTGAAAATCCC
Organism: Plagodis pulveraria; assembly: GCA_963890685.1. Lineage (NCBI taxonomy): Eukaryota > Metazoa > Arthropoda > Insecta > Lepidoptera > Geometridae > Plagodis > Plagodis pulveraria. The sequence continues at coordinate 5,911,910 of OY982973.1, read as the reverse complement.
ACAAAAACTCCTAATACAGTCGACATTGTAAGGTCAAATACTCCAAATAATGTATGAAGAATGAGAGTAGCACATTTGACAGGTGTCATTCGACTGCTCTCCCGATTCCCTTTGACATTTGTTCAAACACCCCAAACCTATCTCTTACCGTTTTCGAGATACGTAGTCCAGCTTTACTTGGCAGGCGTCATTTCTAGGGTTTTAAATTTTTTTTCTACTCAGCTAAACCCCTTAGTCATTTTCGTAATACATTACTATAACCGTACTCAACTCTTTCTGGTAGAACCAGCTACTTTTTTGAGGGATCGAAGGATTTTGTATGGCGGCCATTTTGAAATCCGCCATTTTGGATTTTTGACAAATGTCATCCGACTGCTCTCCCGATTCCCTATGACATTTGGTCAAGCACCCCCTACCTATCTCTTACCGTTTCAGAGATATGTCATGCATCTTTACTTGGCAGGCGTCTTTTTAATGATTTTCGATTTTTCCCATACTCACCTAAACTCCCTCTACACTTTTCCCATACATCACTTTCTTCCTACTCGACTCCTTCTGGGAGAACAATGATGTCAGTCAGTGAGTCAGTGAGTCAGTCAGTGTACGGTAATCCAGCTTTATATATTATAACTAGTTTTTCGGGCAGTGTGCGGGCCGCATGCGGCCCGCATCTATCTTTAGTCATTTGAAAATTTCACAGAAACACCTAATACGTGAAAAAAGTGTGTTCAAAACTCCAATAGATGTATGAAATCCCATATAAACTCTCAATACAATAAAGAACCATACTGTAGCCACAATAGCAAATTCACCCTACCGCCATAAAAAGGTGGTACGGGCAGAATGGTACCAAGGTTCTGAGTCACTTTTGTTAAGGAACCCCACTCGTAGGTGCTTTGGTTATCGCGGGCAGTTGCCATGGAGACCAGTCGGAGACGTGGAAAAAACTCTCAAGTCGGAGCTCGGCCTTTGGCCTCGCAAGTTACTAATACGGCTCGGCCTACGGCCTCGCAAAGCGCTCGCCCTTCGGGCTCACGCACCCTACGCTCGGCCTTCGGCCTCGCGAGCCGAAAGTTCGGCCTTCGGCCTCACCGGGAGCACGCCCTTCGGGCTCGCTATACACTAAAGTTGGACAGTAACTCCAAATTCAGTCAAAAATCTCACAAAAACTCCTAATACAGTCGATAATTAAGGAAAAACACTCCAAATGCAGTATAAAGAATGATAGGAGCACGTAAGACACATCCAAAATGTCAATCGACTGCTCTCCTTATTCCCTATGACATATTTTCAAAAACCCCCTACCTATCTATTACCGTTTTCGAGATACGTGATTTATCTGCACTTGGCAGACGTCATCGAAAATAAAATTTCATATTTGGAATACGGACGTCGAGAACAACCTAGATATCGATTTTCAGCCGAATCGGTGCCAGTCTGAGCTCGGCCTTCGGCCTCGCAAGTTACTAACATGGCTCGGAGTACTTTTTTTTACTTGGCAGACGTCATCGAAAAAAAACTTTTTGATTTGGAATAAGGACACCCAGAACCACCTAAATATCGAGTTTCATCCAAATCGGAGTAACTTGTTTTACTTGGCAGACGTCATCGAAAAAAGATTTTTAAATTTGAAATAAGGACGTCCAGAACCACCTAAATATCGAGTTTCAGCCAAATCGGAGTAACTTTTTTTACTTGGCAGACGTCATCGAAAAAAAATTTTTTTATTTCGAATAAGGACATCCAGAACCACCTAAATATCAAGTTTCATCCAAATCGGAGTAACTTTTTTTACTTGGCAGACGTCATCGAAAAAAGATTTATAAATTTGAAATAAGGACGTCCAGAACCACCTAAATATCGAGTTTCAGCCAAATCGGAGTAACTTTATTTACTTGGCAGACGTCATCGAAATAAAAATTTCATATTTGGAATAAGGATGACGAGAACAACCTATATATCGATTTTCAGCCGAATCGGTGCCAGTCTGAGCTCGGCCTTCGGCCTCGCAAGTTACTAACATGGCTCGGCCTGCGGCCTCGCCTAGCGCTCGCCCTACGGGCTTGCGCACCATCCGCTCGGCCTACGGCCTCGCGGCCTTAAAGTTCGGCCTTCGGCCTCACCAGAAGCTCGCCCTTCGGGCTCGCTACACGGCCAGTAGGACAATTACTCCAAATTCAGTTGAAAATCCCACAAAAACTCCTAATACTGTCGACATTGTAAGGTCAAATACTCCAAATAATGTATAAAGAATGAGAGTAGCACATTTGACAGGTATCATTCTACTGCTCTCCCGATTCCCTATGACATTTGTTCAAACACCCCAAACCTATCTCTTACCGTTTTCGAGATACGTAGTCCAGCTTTACTTGGCAGGCGTCATTTCTAGGGTTTTTAATTTTTTCCCTACTCAGCTAAACCCCTTAGTCATTTTCGTAATACATTACTATAACCGTACTCAACTCTTTCTGGTAGAACCAGCTACTTTTTTAAGGGATCGAACGATTTTGTATGGCGGCCATTTTGAAATCCGCCATTTTGAATTTTTGACAAATGTCATCCGACTGCTCTCCCGATTCCCTATGACATTTGGTCAAGCACCCCCTACCTATCTCTTACCGTTTCAGAGATACGCTATCCCATTTTACTTGGCAGACGTCATCTTTGAGTTTTCGGATTTTTCCCATACTCAGACAAACCCCCAGAACATTTTTGCTATACATTACTTTCTTCCTACTCGACTCCTTCTGGGAGAACAATTATGTCAGTCAGTGAGTGAGTCAGTGTACGGTAATCCAGCTTTATATATTATAAAAATAACTAGTTATTCGGGCAGTGTGCGGGCCGCATGCGGCCCGCATTTATCGTTATGCAATTTTAAACTATATCAAAACACCTAATACATTAAAAAAATATGTTCAAAACTCCAATAGAAATATGAAATCCCAAATAAACTTGTAATACAGTAGAGAAACATACTGTAGCTACTAAAGCAGATTCACCCTACTGCCATAAAAAGGTGGTACGGGCAGTATGGTACCAAGGTTCTGAGTAACTTTTGTTAAGGAACCCCACTCGTAGGTGCTTCGGTTACCGCGGGCAGTTGCCATGGAGACCAGTCGGAGACGTGAAAAAAACTCTCAAGTCGGAGCTCGGCCTTCGGCCTCGCAAGTTACTAAAACGGCTCGGCCTACGGCCTCGCGAGCCGAAAGTTCGGCCTTCGGCCTCACCGGGAGCTCGCCCTTCGGGCTCGCTATACACTAAAGTTGGACAGTAACTCCAAATTCAGTCAAAAATCCCACAAAAACTCCTAATACAGTTGAAAATTAAGGAAAAACACTCCAAATGCAGTATAAAGAATGATAGGAGCACGTAAGGATCATCCAAAATGTCATTCGACTGCTCTCCTTATTCCCTATGACATATTTTCAAAAACCCCCTACCTATCTATTACCGTTTTCGAGATTCGTGATTTATCTGCACTTGGCAGACGTCATCGAAAAAAAAAATTCATATTTGGAATAAGGACGTCCAGAACAACCTAGATATAAAATTTAAGCCAAATCGGAGTACTTTTTTTAACTTGGCAGACGTCATCAAAAAAAAAAAAATTTGATTTGGAATAAGGACACCCAGAACCACCTAAATATCGAGTTTCAGCCAAATCGGAGTAAGTTGTTTTACTTGGCAGACGTCATCGAAAAAAAAATTTTAGATTTGGAATAAGGACACCCAGGACCACCTAAACATCGAGTTTCAGCCAAATCGGAGTAACTATTTTTACTTGGCAGACGTCATCGAAATAAAAATTTCATATTTGGAATAAGGATGACGAGAACAACCTATATATCGATTTTCAGCCAAATCGGTGCAAGTCTGAGCTCGGCCTTCGGCCTCGCTAGTTACTAAGACGGCTCGACCTGCGGCCTCGCCTAGCGCTCGCCCTGCGGGCTCGCGCACCGTCCACTCGGCCTACGGCCTCGCGGCCCGAAAGTTCGGCCTTCGGCCTCACCAAAAGCTCGCCCTTCGGGCTCGCTACACTGACAGTAGGACAATTACTCTAAATTGAGTTGAAATTCCCACAAACACTCCTAATACAGTTGACATTGTAAGGTAAAATACTCCAAATAATGTATGAAGAATGAGAGTAGCACATTTGACAGGTGTCATTCGACTGCTCTCCCGATTCCCTATGACATTTGTTCAAACACCCCCAACCTATCTCTTACCGTTTTCGAGATACGTAGTCCAGCTTTACTTGGCAGGCGTCATTTCTAGGGTTTTTAATTTTTCCCCTACTCAGCTAAACCCCTTAGTCATTTTCGTAATACATTACTATAACCGTACTCAACTCTTTCTGGTAGAACCAGCTACTTTTTTGAGGGATCGAAGGATTTTGTATGGCGGCCATTTTGAAATCCGCCATTTTGGATTTTTGACAAATGTCATCCGACTGCTCTCCCGATTCCCTATGACATTTGGTCTAGCACCCCCTACCTATCTCTTACCGTTTCAGAGATACGCCATCCAATTTTACTTGGCAGACGTCATTTTTGAGTTTTCGGATTTTTCCCATACTCACACAAACCCCCTCTACACTTTTCCCATACATCACATTCTTCCTACTCGACTCCTTCTGGGAGAACAATGATGTCAGTCAGTCAGTCAGTCAGTCAGTCAGTCAGTCAGTGTACGGTAATCCAGCTTTATATATTATAAAATAACTAGTTATTCGGGCAGTGTGCGGGCCGCATGCGGCCCGCATCTATCTTTAGTCATTTGAAAATTTCACAGAAACACCTAATACGTGAAAAAAAGTGTGTTCAAAACTCCAATAGAAGTATGAAATCCCATATAAACTCGCAATACAATAAAGAACCATACTGTAGCCACTATAGCAAATTCACCCTACCGCCATAAAAAGGTGGTACGGGCAGAATGGTACCAAGGTTCAGAGTCACTTTTGTTAAGGAACCCCACTCGTAGGTGCTTCGGTTACCGCAAGCAGTTGCCATGGAGACCAGTCTGTGACGTGGAAAATACTATCAAGTCGGAGCTCGGCCTTCGGCCTCGCAAGTAACTAACACGGCTCGGCCTGCGGCCTCGCCAAGCGCTCGCCCTTCGGGCTCACGCACCCTACGCTCGGCCTTCGGCCTCGCGAGCCGAAAGTTCGGCCTTCGGCCTCACCGGGAGCTCGCCCTTCGGGCTCGCTATACACTAAAGTTGCACAGTAACTCCAAATTCAGTCAAAAACCGACAAAAACTCCTAATACAGTCGAAAATTTAGGAAAAACACTCCAAATGCAGTATAAAGAATGATAGGAGCACGTAAGACACATCCAAAATGTCATTCGACTGCTCTCCTTATTCCCTATGACATATTTTCAAAAACCCCCTACCTATCTATTACCGTTTTCGAGATACGTGATTTATCTGCACTTGGCAGACGTCATCGAAAAAAAAATTTCATATTTGGAATAAGGACGTCCAGAACAACCTAGATATAAAATTTAAGCCAAATCGGAGTACTTTTTTTTACTTGGCAGACGTCATCGAAAAAAAAAAATTTGATTTGAAATAAGGACACCCAGAACCACCTAAATATCGAGTTTCAGCCAAATCAGAGTAACTTTTTTTACTTGGCAGACGTCATCGAAAAAAAAATTTTAGATTTGGAATAAGGACACCCAGAACCACCTAAATATCGAGTTTCAGCCAAATCGGAGTAACTTTTTTTACTTGGCAGACGTCATCGAAAAATTTTTTTTTGATTTGGAATAAGGACGTCCAGAACCACAAAAATATTGAGTTTCAGCCAAATCGGAATAACTTTTTTTACTTGGCAGACGTCATCGAAATAAAAATTTCATATTTGAAATAAGGATGACGAGAACAACCTATATATCGATTTTCAGCCAAATCGGTGCAAGTCTGAGCTCGGCCTTCGGCCTCGCAAGTTACTAACATGGCTCGGCCTGCGGCCTCGCCTACCGCTCGGCTCGCGCACCGTCCACTCGGCCTACAGCCTCGCGGCCCAAAAGTTCGGCCTTCGGCCTCACCAGAAGCTCGCCCTTCGGGCTCGCTACACGGCCAGTAGGACAATTACTCCAAATTCAGTTGAAAATCCCACAAAAACTCCTAATACAGTCGACATTGTAAGGTCAAATACTCCAAATAATGTATGAAGAATGAGAGTAGCACATTTGACAGGTGTCATTCGACTGCTCTCCCGATTCCCTTTGACATTTGTTCAAACACCCCAAACCTATCTCTTACCGTTTTCGAGATACGTAGTCCAGCTTTACTTGGCAGGCGTCATTTCTAGGGTTTTAAATTTTTTTTCTACTCAGCTAAACCCCTTAGTCATTTTCGTAATACATTACTATAACCGTACTCAACTCTTTCTGGTAGAACCAGCTACTTTTTTGAGGGATCGAAGGATTTTGTATGGCGGCCATTTTGAAATCCGCCATTTTGGATTTTTGACAAATGTCATCCGACTGCTCTCCCGATTCCCTATGACATTTGGTCAAGCACCCCCTACCTATCTCTTACCGTTTCAGAGATATGTCATGCATCTTTACTTGGCAGGCGTCTTTTTAATGATTTTCGATTTTTCCCATACTCACCTAAACTCCCTCTACACTTTTCCCATACATCACTTTCTTCCTACTCGACTCCTTCTGGGAGAACAATGATGTCAGTCAGTGAGTCAGTGAGTCAGTCAGTGTACGGTAATCCAGCTTTATATATTATAATAACTAGTATTTCGGGCAGTGTGCGGGCCGCATGCGGCCCGCATTTATCGTTGTGCAAGTTTGAACAATATCAAAACACCTTGTACATTAAAAAAAAATATTTCAAAACACCAAAAGATGTACGATTTCCCATACAAACTCTTAATGCAATAAGGAACCAAACTGTAGCCACCAAACCAGATTCACCCTACTGCCATAAAAAGGTGGTACGGGCAGAATAGTACCAAGGTTCTGAGTCACTTTTGTTAAGGATACCCACTCGTAGGTGCTTCGGTTACCGCAGGCAGTTGCCATGGAGACCAGTCAGTGACGTGGAAAATACTCTCAAGGCGGAGCTCGGCCTTCGGCCTCGCAAGTTACTAATACGGCTTTGCCTACGGCCTCGCCAAGCGCTCGCCCTTCGGGCTCACGCATCATACGCTTGGCCTTCGGCCTCGCGGACCGAAAGTTCGGCCTTCGGCCTTACCAGGAGCTCGCCCTTCGGGCTCGCTACTACACTAACGTAGGACAGTAACTCCAAATTCAGTCAAAACTCCCACAAAAACTCCTAATACAGTTGAAAATAAAGGTAAAACACTCCATATGCAGTATAAAGAATGATAGGAGCATGTAAGACACATCCAAAATGTCGGATTTCAAGACGGCCACCATACAAACTGCTCCGCCCCTACTGAAGCTCGGCCTAACGGCCTCGCTTCAGCAGGCTCGGATCAATTTGTATGGCGGCCATCTTGAAATCCGCCATTTTGGATTTTTGACAGATGTCATTCGACTGCTCTCCTTATTCCCTATGACATTTGTTCAAACACCCCCTACCTATCTCTTACCGTTTTTGAGATACGTCATCCATCTTCACTTGGCAGGCGTCTTTTTAATGATTTTCGATTTTTCTCATACTCATCAAAACCCCTCGAACATTTCTGCCATACATCATTTTAGCCCTACTATGCTCCTTCTAGGAGAACATTTAAGTCAATCAGTCAGTCAGTGAGTCAGTGGTAATCGAGCCTTATATATTATAACTAGTTTTTCGGGCAGTGTGCGGGCCGCATGCGGCCCGCATCTATCTTGAGTCATTTGGAAATTTCACATAAACCCCTAATACTTTAAGAAAAAGAATGTTCAAAACTCCAATGGAAGTATGAAATCCCATAAAAACTCTCAATACAATAAAGAACCATACTGCAGCCACTAAAGCAAATTCACCCTACTGCCACAAAAAGGTGGTACGGGCAGAATGGGACCAAGGTTCTGAGTCACTTTTGTGAAGGAACCCCACTCGTAGGTGCTTCGGTTACCTCGGTCAGTTGCCATGGAGACCAGTCGAAGATGTAGAAAATATTCTAAAGTCGGAGCTCGGCCTTCGGCCTCGCAAGTTACTAACACGGCTCGGCCTGCGGCCTCGCAAAGCACTCGCCCTTCGGGCTCGCGCATCATACGCTCGGCCTTCGGCCTCGCGGACCGAAAGTTCGGCCTTCGGCCTCACCAGAAGCTCGCCCTTCGGGCTCGCAACTTCACTAATGTAGGACAGTTACTCCAAATTCAGTCGAAAATCCCACAAAAACTCCTAATACAGTCGAAAATATAGGGTAAATCACTCCAAATGCAGTATAAAGAATGATAGGAGCACGTGGGTCACATCCAAATTGTCGGATTTCAAGACGGCCACCATACAAACTGCTCCGCCCCTACTGAAGCTCGGCCTAAAGGCCTCGCTTCAGCAGGCTCGGATCACTTTGTATGGCGGCCATCTTGAAATCCGCCATTTTGGATTTTTGACAGGTGTCATTCGACTGCTCTCCCGATTCCCTATGACATTTGTTCAAACACCCCCTACCTATCTCGTACCGTTTTTGAGATACGTCATCCATCTTTACTTGGCAGGCGTCTTTTTAATGATTTTCGATTTTTCTCATACTCACCAAAACCACCCAAACATTTTTGCCATACTTCATTTTTACCCTACTCTGCTCCTTCTAGGAGAACATTTATGTCAGTGAGTCAGTGAGTCAGTGGTAATCGAGCTTTATATATATTAAATAAATAAATAATAACTAGTTTTTCGGGCAGTGTGCGGGCCGCATGCGGCCCGCATTTATCGTTATGCAGTACTAAACTATATCAAAACTCCTGATACGTTGGAAAAAAGTATGTTCAAAACTCCAATAGAAGTATGAAATCCCATATAAACTCTCAATACAATAAAGAACCATACTGTAGCCACTAAAGCAGATTCACCCTACTGCCATAAAAAGGTGGTACGGGCAGAATGGGACCAAGGTTCTGAGTCACTTTTGTTAAGGAACCCCAATCGTAGGTGCTTCGCTTACCGCGGGTAGTTGCCATGGAGACCAGTCGGAGACGTGGAAAAAACTCTCAAGTCGGAGCTCGGCCTTCGGCCTCGCAAGTTACTAACACGGCTCGGCCTGCGGCCTCGCCAAGCGCTCGCCCTTCGGGCTCGCGCATCATACGCTCGGCCTTCGGCCTCGCGGACCGAAAGTTCGGCCTTCGGCCTCACCAGGAGCTCGCCCTACGGGCTCGCTACTACACTTATGTAGGACAGTAACTCCAAATTCAGTCAAAAATCCCACAAAAACTCTTAATACAGTCGAAAATATAAGGTAATACACTCCAAATGCAGTATAAAGAATGATAGGAGCACCTTGGACAAATCCAAAATGGCGGATTTCAAGAAGGCCCCCATACAAACTGCTCCGCCCCTACTGAACCTCGGCCTAACGGCCTCGCTTCAGCAGGCTCGGATCAATTTGTATGGCGGCCATCTTGAAATCCGCCATTTTGGATTTTTGACAGGTGTCATTCGACTGCTCTTCCGATTCCCTATGACATTTGTTCAAACACCCCCTACCTATATTGTACCGTTTTTGAGATATAACATCCATCTTTACTTGGCAGGCGTCATTTTAATGATTTTCGATTTTTCTCATACTCACTAAAACCCCCCGAACATTTTTGCCATACATCATTTTAACCCTACTCGTCTCCTTCTAGGAGAACATTTATGTCAGTCAGTGAGTCAATGGTAATCGAGCTTTATATATTATAATAAAGTGACTCACTGGTAAGCACAAACCTTACACGAAGGTGCGCCCGGTCTTATTTTACTGCTACACTACTATTGTCAACATCCTACTGGCTTATGGTTGCCTGGTACTTTTTATTATAAAAACCATTAAATTAGAATTCATTACTGTATCCGCCGGATTGTCCACTGCTGAACACAGTCTCTCCCATTAAAGGGGGTTTGCTATAATCCCCACGCTGAGCAGGCGTCTTGGGGATCGCAGTTGATATCAGATTCTCAGAAGGCGCTGCTGCCGACGTTCCGGTATTTTACCTTTAGTCGCCTCTTACGATACCCACAGGACAGGTGGCAATGGGAACGAGGGGGGTGACATTCTAACCCGGCACCCCACGGGGCCGTGACAGCACTCCACGGAAGAATTTCATTAATAAGTTATTATTACATTTGAATGGGTATTTTCAGTGGGGCCCGCTTGAAACAGGTGATACCTTTTTGCTTCAATATACTAGTAGCAAACAGAAGGTGATTTCCCTCGTGGTCCTACAATTAGGACAAATTAGTTGGTCCACGAGAAACCGCCGCTACTGCTTACCCAAGCGATCATTGTTTAGTTTTTACTATGGTAAACCAACAGCGTTTACAGAAAATATAAATATACATAGTAAAAACTTACTACACAAATTACTAATATAATAGGTTTATAATAAAGTCAAAGCATAGACATTTGTAGTGAGTGAGTGCTAGAAGAATAGTATAAGTATAACCTTGTCTGTGTGTTTACGTGGGAGGATGTTTTTGTAAATGTGTATAAGACGTTGTGTACAAACAAGGCTAACCCTTACAAATGCACATCAATAATGTACAGTGGAGGGTTCGACTTCTGTGAGAGAACAGTTCTGTAAGTAAAGTATTGACAACCGGGTTTAACAAATATTAGGTGTTCGGGAATAGTCCAAACACATAATTAAAGTTGATTTTGTATATTTGACGTAAAATAGGTAGTTTTAGGTTACAAAGTTAGTAGCGTTCACATGAACGGAAGGCTGGTGGCCGATTGGCGAGCCCCGCTCGTCCGGCGGCGTTGGTCCCCTCTCCGTGGTGAGACGCCCCCGCACCTGAACTGGTTTGCATCGCGAACATCCTCCACGGCGTTGAAGGAATCTTTAACTTCTTATTTAATTTTGTTATAAATTGCTCTTCAATAACAGTTTAGGTTTGGACTGATATCTAAGTTGACGAAGGATCGTGATCTATCTGGTTGGCAGACGTTGGCAGAAGACAAAGTTTGTTTACAGCTCGTCTGATGGTTCCTTTGCTCACATAGACGCCCGCCACTCTGGAAATGCCGTCTCGTCCTGGATAAAGTTTTGTCACTCTACCCATTCTCCATTTCAGCGGCATTAGATTGTCTTCCTTAACGACGACAAGGTCTCCTTCTTTAAGAGGCGGGCAGTTCTTCCTCCATTTGCTTCTTTGTTGGAGCTCAGCCATGTACTCCCGGCGCCATCGCTCCCAGAATTGCTGCCTGATTTGTTCAATGCGTTGGTATCTATTTGGATTCTTGGTGTTGACAGGCAGTGAGGGAAGCGATATTAATGGTCGACCAATCAGGAAGTGCCCTGGAGTGAGGGGATTTAAATCCATGGGATGGGATGAAAGTGGTATGAGTGGACGAGAATTAAGGATAGCTTCTATTTGTGAAAAGAGTGTGGCTAACTCCTCAAAGGTAAGAAAAGCATTGCCAGCCGCGCGTTTTAACAGGTTTTTTGATGAACGGACTCCACTTTCCCAAATTCCTCCGAAGTGGGGGGAGTAAGCCGGGTAAAAACTGAATTTGATTCCCTCATTCGCTGCAAAGTTTGAGACTGACTGACGACTGGATCGTAATATTTTGCCCAACTCATTGTTTGCGCCTACAACATTTTTGCCATTGTCGCAGTATATGATGTTAGGTTTGCCTCGCCGTGATATGAACCTTCGTAGACACATAATAAATGCCGCGGTAGAAAGGTCACTGACTACCTCCAAGTGCAAGGCTTTTACGGCTAAACAAACTATAACGCATAAGTAGGCTTTTGTAACACGGTTACCCTTACCCTTTTCAGAAGAGATCATAAAGGGACCTGCAAAATCAATCCCACAGGAATTGAAGGGAAAATTCTCATTGACTCTGACGTCTGGTAAGTTACCCATTATGGGCTGTATTGTTTTGCTGCTCATACGGGTACAGATAGTACACTGTTTAATAACAGTACGAACCAAGTTTCTGCCCCCTAAAGGCCAGAAATTCTCACAAAATGAAGAAAGAAGTAGCTGGGGACCCGCATGGATGGAGGAAGATGATGCTTTGCGTCAAGTATTATTGGGTGTTTTTTATTGTAGTCAAATGCAGATTGCTCTAACCTAGGAGGTATCCTACCCTAGCCAGACCGCTGTTGTCAACAAACGGATTCAAAGGTAATAGTCGACTTTTGTTGTGTAGTGATTTACTTTGTTTGAGACAGGCTATCTCATTTGGGAAACATGCTGACTGACTAAACTTAAGTAATAATGTCAGTGAAGATTCTAGTTCGTCTATTGTTAAAGGACCACTTAACTTGTCTTTGTTTGGTGTACTGTTGTTGATAAAACGTAGAACGTATGCATAAATTCTTTTTAATTTTAGATAATTAGAGTGATTTTCGAAAATTATTATATTCTGTTCATTAGAAGTTTCATCAACCGTCAAATGAACTCTAACTTTAGCTTCAGGTGGGCTATTAGGGCTTAGATGAGGTTGGGTAGGCCAATCCAAAGTGCCTTTCTTTAGAAAGGAAGGACCCTCCCACCATAACAAGCACGAACGCAAATGCTGGGGCTCAACACCCCTTGAACCTAAGTCAGCTGGATTGAAATTGGTAGGAGTATGCTTCCTTTGAAAACTCTGGGTAAGCATATTAATTTTATTTACTCTATTCCGTACAAAAATTGGTAGTGATTTGCTTTGTGAATTTAGCCAGCAAAGCATTACTGTCGAATCAGTCCACAAGAATATATTTTTGACGTTGCATGGTATTGATTGTAAAACCTTTGAGCACAGCTGACTACCTAGCAACGCCGCACATAGCTCTAGGCGCGGAATGGTAATGTTTTTAATGGGTGCTACCTTTGTTTTGGCACAAAGCAACCTCACATTTATGCTGTTATTTGCGTTGCGAGATCGCACGTAACAACAAGCAGCGTATGCGTTTTGAGATGCATCGACAAAAATATGTAAGTCTGTAACCTTGGCACTGTCACTCAACACATGGCGAGGTAAGGTTAATTCTGATAGATGGTGCATGTTATTAATAAAATTTAACCATTGTTTTGCATAAGGCTGTGGAACTGGATCGTCCCAGTCCAATTTAGCATTCCATAAGCTTTGCATAAGAATTTTTGGTAGTATGATACTGCATGACACCAAACCTAAGGGGTCAAACAGTTTGCATGTAGTAGAAATGATTATTCTTTTAGTAATGTTTGGATTGATCTCAATAATACTAGGGAATTGAAGACTTATCTTGTTTAGGTGCCCATTTTAAACCTAACACATTAGCCTCGGTACTAAAATCAAGTGTTATTGAGTTACCTTCAAAATCAGAATCATCAAAAATTTGTGGGCAGTTTGACTTGAACTTTCTCAACGGAAACCCTGCTGTTTGTAGTACTTTGGTCACATTTGTGTAAATATGTTTTAATTCCTGCTCAGTGAAACTACCGGTATTAAGGTCATCGATATAAAAATGAGATCTGATAACATTTGCCACAATTGCATCCTGACATTCGAGTGCAAGTTGAACAAGACACCTAGTACTTAAAAATGGGGCAGATGCCATAATATGAGTTGCAGATGGCGCTGCGATTCATTCAAATTGATCTGCCGGTACATTTTTTCAATGTCCGCTGTCAGCACAAACTTGTAAACGCGAAAGCGAATAAGAATCGAAAATAAATCACTTTGTATTACCGGTCCTACGGCTTGAATGTCGTTCAATGATTTTGATGTGCTAGTTTTAGCAGAGGCATCAAAAACTACTCGCAATTTGGTAGTTTCATGGTTTTCTCGGACAACGCCGTGATGAGGTAAGTAATAGCCAAATGGAGGCCTTTCAACTTCCTGTAAGTGACCTAAGTTTTCATATTCCTTTAAAAAATCAGAATATTGCTGTTTTAGGCTAGGATTTTTATCTAACTTTTTTTCTAGTGATAAAAAACGTTTCATAGCCATAGGAAATGAGCTACCTAAAGTCTCCTCAGCAGACTCCTTAAGTGGCATCATGACCGAAAATCGACCATCAGATAAGCGATGGGTATTGTTTACGAAATCTGTTTCACAAAATTCTTCTTCTATTGAAGCAATACTATTTTCTGGGGGCAACTCTTCTACCTCCCAAAATTTTTGTATGGAGTTATGGATGTCTTGAAGTGACACTGACATAGATGATTGAGTTTGCACAAAATTGCATTGAGTAATATTATTGCTATCAGAACTATAACCCGTTGGACCAGCTACTAGCCAGCCGAAAACACTTTCTACCAAAATAGGCTTACATGGACCTAGTGCGATTTTGTTAGATAAAACAATGTCGAAAAAGTGATCAGCCCCTAACAAAATGTCTATCTCCGAAGGTTTGTAAAACGATGGATCCGCTAAAGTAACATTGTAGGGTAGGCCCAATCTCTCAACATCAACTTGAATATTAGGTAAGTTGTCAGTCACCTTTGAAATAACAAAACAATTAAAATTTCTGGTAAACGCGCTAGTGCATGATTTAATTTTCATCTGACACCGCTCTGTAATAGAGCAAGCTACTCCGTTAATACCGGCTACTTGTAATATATCTATATTTTCAGATGACAGGCCTAACTTCTCCTTTAGGTGTTTAGTGATGAATGACGACTGGCTGCCAGTATCCAGCAATGCACGTACAAGGTAAGTAGAATTGTTGTGTTTATTAATGACTTCTATTTTTGCAGTACACAGGAGAACTTGTCTGGAGGAGACCGCAGCTAAGCTGACAGGAAGACTAGAGAGCTCATTACGCTCGGTGAGTATTTTATTTGTGTCACTTTTGTGTAGTAATGTGTTATGTTTATTCTTACATGAACGACCAGTCCCTTTTAAACTACACTGGGCATTGGAATGTCCACTTCGCAAACAATTTGTACACAACTTATATTTTAAAACCTCACCTAACCTATCCTCAACACTCATCGCTCTAAACTTGTTGCACTGATGCACGAGATGAACCTCATCACAAACGGGACAGCCCTTGTGTGGCTGCGTACCCTTAACATTTGTGAAGGTCGCAAAAGATTTAGTAGTCCGGTTTTCTTTAATATTACCTTGTGTAGCTCTGTAGTCTAAATTTCGACAGTTTGCAGTTTCTAAAACATTCGCCCTGTTTTCTATGAAATTTCTAAAATCATCTAAAGTAGGTAGGTTAGACAATCTGCCTTTGTATTCTTCCCATTTGTTACTACTGCTAGAATCTAGCTTCGCTGACACCAAGAATATCACCAGCGGGTCCCAACCGTCAGTTGAAACTTCCAACGTATTTAAAGCATTTAAGTTTTTAGACACCTGATCAATTAAATAACGCAAAGCCTTGAAAGATTCCCTTTGTATAGTATTACAGTTAACTAATGCGCTCAAGTGATTATGGATAAGAATGTTTTTATTGTTGTATCGATTGCACAATGTATCCCAAGCAAGCTCATAATTGTTCGCGACAAATTCCAAAGATCTAATTACGACACTGGCACCTGATTGTAGCGAATTTCTCAAATAATGAAATTTATTGATCGGGGCAATCGAGTCGTTGTCATGGATAAGCGTTTTAAAAGTGTCTCTAAACTCGAGCCATTTCGCGTAGTTACCATCAAAAGTGGGTAGATTAATAATTGGAAGTCGAATTGAATCGTTATTATGACCATGACAACAACCTGAGGTTGCTCCGTTAGAGGCGTGACTTTCTTTATTTTTAGTCGAAAACAAATCGACCAACTCTTGAGCAAAAGCTATTTGTGTATAAAACTCAGTTTCGGTAATATCTCGTTCAGAAATCTGTTCATCTAAATTTTCAGAGTATTCTTCAATATCTGATTGTATGCGATCAAAATTGGACATTAATTCTTTGAGTTAAATTAATCTTAAAGAAATTTCTTTTATGTCCAGACTTGATACCTTAAATTTTCAGAAATATTAAATTTCTCCATAAACCTTTGTAAAACTGTTAGCCGGCTTCTAAAACCCGCACGTTTTTTTATTAATGACTTTAAATATTCCTTTACATCCAGCTTACCGGTCGAATCGATTTTTAATAATGGAAGCGGACTTTTAACTTTAGTGGTCGATTCCCTTTCCGACATTTTATTAAATGAGTGGGGCAAAATAAACAAGAACCACAAACAATTTACAAACAATCCAATAGACCACAGTCCCAACCACTCAGCTGCTGCCGAGCCCGTCAACCGGGAGCAGTGCACGAGGCACGGTGCGTGGATGCAGGCTAAAGCGCCGAGCGCATCAACAGCATCGGCTGCGCTAGGGGATCCCCACGCGGGAGCGCGTGGAAGCGGCACCGAGTGGAGCAGTGGCGCGGGCGGGCTCGGGTACCAACACGATGGTATTGTCGATAGTTCCAACAGGGATAAATTTGTATTATTTTAATATATATTAGTAGGTACCTGTTATAAATAAGAAATAATTTGGTAATATTCTCAACTCTCAATATTTTGAACCAGATAAGTAGGTAATTTTATCTGTTCAATAATGAGCTACAACATTTTCAAGACAGATTTCGACGCAACTATATTTATATTTTAAAATGTATTTTTTACAAATTCATAATTAAATGTATACCTACCTCGCTTCAAAAACGATTATTCAGAGCCTACTTCTGTGCTTGTTTAATAATGACGTTTTTACTATCACGTGAATTTCTTGCACTCAATTGACACAATTGACTCGCACTTGGTCGTTTTATTTTATTTTATGATGAGTTATACAAGTAAATCGCCTGTCTATTACAGTTGAAGTGTCACTTTTCTTCTTCTGCTTGACATTGCTCAGCGCTCGTATCTCCGAGCCGTTGCAGAACCAAAATATGGTTTATCTAGTCTTCACTTTAGAGAAACATGGTCTTGAAAACCTAAGGTAAGTCGATCTATTCATTGCACTGCGCTCGTATCTCAAAGACAAAGCTGAAATTACCAAAATATTTATTTATTTATTACCATTTAGGAAGACTATCGACTAATTACTTCATTAACCAAGTGAAGTAATTAGTCGATAGTCAAACATATATAATGAAAGAGTCATTTATAAGTTTCCACAGGTAGAACCAAAATAGCTTACATAAGAACTTCCTAATAATAGAAAT
The DNA here is from genome assembly GCA_963890685.1 of Plagodis pulveraria. Lineage (NCBI taxonomy): Eukaryota > Metazoa > Arthropoda > Insecta > Lepidoptera > Geometridae > Plagodis > Plagodis pulveraria. The sequence continues at coordinate 5,894,700 of OY982973.1, read as the reverse complement.
TAAGGAGATAATTAACATATAAATTAATATAATGGTAAACATATATAAAAAATAATATGAAAAATAAAGTAGATACTGCAGATACTGAAAAAAAGTTATTGCTAAGTTGTTTCCTTATTGACGCCAGATTGGACACGAAAAGATCGATGTCAAGATTATCTTGATAATAAATTTTATTAAATATTTTGCACGCTCGGTACATGTAAGTGTTCTTGCGGTAGTTAGTCTTAGCTACAGGGACATATAGTAAGGGACTTTTCCGAAAGGATCTGGACGGTATATATTAGATATTAATTTTACTTAGAATTTCAGGGCAGTCAATGGATGATGTGACAATTTTATTAAGAAATAATATGTCTGAAAAATGACGACGCTCTTTAAGAGGGAGAAAGTGGTGTTTTGCACACTGTTTTAATTTTTTTTTTCTTTAGAATAAGTACGAAAATTTCAGTATCTAAGAAACTTACATTGCACACGTTCTATACGTTCAATGTAACTTACGTATGAGGGATTCCAGATTTGAGGTGCATATTCTAGGTGACAACGCACGTACGTACTATAAAGAATTTTAAAGATCTTTAGATTTTTAAAGTCTTTTGACACCGGTATAATAAATCCTTACGATTTAATATCCTATTATTGATCTTATCTTCAGTTTTCAGAAACATCGACTTAGAAAAGCATAAGGTAGATATGTCACCTAATTTCCATATTTTCAATAGTTTATCCTCAAAAATGGCAGGTCGGAGTCACGAACCAATTTTCAATATCTCGTACGTGACTTTACTCCGCCGCTCCCACATTCAATTTACTGGGTTTGTTCGCGATATCGGATAGCGTTTTCAAAATGTTTGTGCTCTGGTGATGGCTGAAAATGTACTTTAAATATAATAAAGCTAACCGAAGAAAGTTTAAGAGGTCTTTTTGCGGATATAATCAATGATTGATTATTAATCATATCAAAATATAAGTATGGAAAGAAAGAAAGAAAGTAAGGAAGAAAAGAAGTTAATTCAATACTACAACAAAAATATAAAGTATGTTAAACTTAATCCTATATAATGAATAGATTCAGGCGTTACTTTGCGGAAATCCATTTTTAATAATAACAAATATTTTAAAAGTATTTTAAGAAAACATTAAATTAATTATTTAATAAAACACTTAAAAAATCTTTATTTACAAATTCAAATTCAAATACAAATTTCAAATTCAAATTCAAATTCAAATCATTTATTTGCCATAATGTAGGTACAGTACAGGTCTTAACTAAAATAATATGTGACTCTACATTTAAACCTTAAAGGCGTGCAAATTACTGGGTTCATCTAAATTAATTTAACAAATTATTATTACAATGTCATTTCATTTACTTACAAAAATATATTATTCATGTCAATCATTAATTTATAATTTATCTGTGAGAAATTCATCAATAGTGTAATAAACCTTATCAATAAGAAACTCCTTTAATTGCAATTTAAATATGTCAATATTCTTTGCCTCTTTTATGGTTTGCGGTATTTTATTATATATATTAATCCTTTTGCCAAACACACTTTTACTAATTAAAGCCTTTTTATGTCTCTGAGCGCATAGTATATTATCATATCGTTTTGTTGCCAAAGTTTTATAGTCACTAAGATTATTTCTCATGAGAATAGCTGCTTCATAAATATACATAGACGGAAGAGTTAGAAGTTTTAATTTTTGAAAATACGGCTTACAGGACTCTGTTGATTCTAGTCTACATATGGCACGAATGCATTTTTTCTGAGCCTTAAATGCTGATTCTTTTTCTGTGGCATTTCCCCACACTAGAATTCCATATCTTAAGGTGGAGCCTACATATGCATGGTAGGCGCTTAAAAGCGCTTTATCGTTGGCTACCTTTCGTAACATATACAATGCATATGAAAATTGGTTTAACTTTGTACATACATGCTTGATATGTGAATTCCATGTTAAGTCAGAGTCTATGTAAATGCCTAGAAACTTGGTCATATGTAATTTGTCAATATATTTATTATTGTAATGAATGTTCAGAATGTCAAAATTAGAATTAATATTTTTAAAAGTCATTATATGTGTTTTGTCCAAGTTAATTTGAAGATTATTATTTTGAAGCCATTCTATTATTAATTCTAATGAGTGATTAATGTCGTATTCATGTTCACCGTTTTTATTGTCAGTAAATATCGCAGTGCTGTCATCAGCAAACATAATCATTGGATGATCGATAGACCGGGGAAAATCATTTATGTAAACTAAGAATAATAAGGGTCCTAATATACTCCCCTGAGGAACCCCAAATTTCACAGTTCGGCAATGTGATCTATATTTAGTTTCTATTTTTGTAACCATATTTAACCTAGTGATCTCTGTATATTGTTGCCTATTTACGAGATAAGACCTTATCAATTTCAATATATTACCTCTTATGCCGTAATGGTCTAGTTTTCTAATTAGAATGTTGTGATCTACATGGTCAAAAGCCTTGCTCATATCCATGTAAAGTGCTGTGACTCGCTTTTTGTTATCCAGACCAGTATAAACCTTTTCGAGTAAATTTAGAAGAGCCATGTTTATGGACTTTCCTTTTCTAAAGCCAACCTGTTCTGGTACAAAAATTTTATTACATTCGAAATAATTGTTTAACGTGTTGTGAATAACCCTTTCAAAAATTTTTGAAAACACTGGTATGAGTGCAATTGGTCTGTAAGAGCGCATGTCTTCTCTGTCATTGTTTTTATAAAGGGGCACTACAATGGAGGTCTTTAGCTTACTGGGAAATAAACCATCCTCGATACATGTATTAATGATGTGACTAAAAACAGGCGATATGAGATTAGCTGTTAATTTCACTATTTTTGTATTTATGCCATCATAACCTGTGCTATTCGTGCTTTTTAGGGAATGCATGATATTTAGTATTTTATTCTCATGTGGTTGGAGCGCTTGTGTTATTCACACAGTTTTTTTCCACTACGTCTATGAAAAAATCATTGAAATTTTTTGCTATTTCTTTAGGGGCAGATATCACTGTTTTGTTTACTTTTATATGTCTAATTTCATCTTTAATATTATGTTGTTTGTTTTTATTTATTATGTTCCACACAGCTTTACATTTATTGGATGATTGTTGAATAAAGTAGTTGTTTTGTACTTTTTGTGTTTGTTTAATAATTCTCTTTAGTTTAGCAGAATATTGTTTGAAAATATGTTTATCTGCGTGAGATGAAGAGCGCCGATAATTCCAAAGAAGGTAACGTTTTCGTTTTGAACAAATTTTTACACCTTTACTTAACCATTTTGGTCGTTTAGTTACTGGAATTTTAACTTTTACAACTGGAAAGCATAGATTGTAGAACAGCAGAAAAATTTCGATGAACTCATTATAAGCCAAATCAGCATTATCAGCATTTTAAACATTGCTAAAACTTAAATTGCGCAGGCATTCAATGAATTTGTTGACATTTTGGTTATTGTAGTCTCGTTTCCACCTAAAAAAATGTGTGATGAAGTAACTCGTCTTCACTGGACATTTCAAAATTTGTGCAGTGTGATAATGCATCTGATAATGCACATTCCAAAACAGTTGTTTTCCCGCCTCGTATATTATGTGCTATGTTATCAAGACATGTATTGCTAGATAGTCTAGTTGGTTGATTTACGCTCGGCTTGAGATTGAACTGCGATAGTATTTCTTCAAATCGTCTAGTAGCTGGGTCTTTCTTTAGCAGATTTATATTAAAGTCGCCACAAATTACAATTTTCTTACTCCGGTAACAGATATTATTTAGTAGTTCCACGAGTTTTGTAAAAAATTGCTCTCGTATGGACTCTTTCTTTCTTGGAGATCTGTATATGCACACTATTATGATTTTATGTTCTAGCAGTTCAATTGCACAGCATTCAAATATATTTGTCGCGCTCAAAGAATTAATGTCAGTCAGAATTTTGTATCTATGTTGATTATAAACTAATATACATGACCCACCTGCTCTATTGTGTCGACAAAATTTAGTAGCTAGAGTGTAGTTTGGTATGTCAAGCGTTATATAGTCGTTTTGGATCATATTGTGCTCAGTTACACATATTACGTCAGTAAGAGTATTATTGTTTCTCAAATCATCAATACATAAAGTCAAGTCGTCCATTTTGCTAACTAAACCATTTATGTTTTGGTGCATTATATGTACAAAGTTATACACGAAAAAACTCTCGGTTCATTGTATCCAGGTCGTGCTTAGGGGTATCATAAGAATTTATATTGATTTCTATCTCCGTTTGTGTACTTTTACTAGATTTTACAATTGTCTGTGTGGCCTTGGAACTAAATGTTTTATTATTTAATTTATATTTATAATCTAAGCGTACAATTTCTCTCAAAATATGTCTAGCCATGTAAGTCGTAGTATGTTTCCCTTTTGGTATATATCTACTGTAGTTCATATCTATAAAATTAGCATTGCTGTATTGATTGCATATGGATTTCAAGTCACCATTTAGTTTCTTAACTCTTAAAGAATTATTAAATGGTATTTCGCAAATAATGATATTAGGTTTTTCAATGTTTGTCAAGAAACTGTTTAGATGAGCTTGAAATTCATAGGGACTTTTTTCGTTTATTCCACCTAAAATTATTATATAGTCATCTTTGTTAAGACTTCTTAAATGTTCTTGGTGGCTTGTTAGAATGCGATGGAAATTAGCTCCTGGTTTCAGGATGCTTTCGACTGTATATTCGGGGCCTACTAATTTGTCCAGAGTTGATCGTAATTGTTGTCCTTGTTCATCGGCAACAATGATAATTCTTTTCTTTTGTTTATAATTTTCGTGCTGGGTTATTGGTTGTATTGTTCGCTTCTGCATGTTATTTTTCTTCATTACCACTGGCTCTTTTTTGTTAGTCGTGTTTGGGTTGCTTATGTTATGGCAGTCATTTTGTGGTGATGTTGGAGAGCAACTTGCAGTGTCATGATCTTGGGTGTTGATAGATGGATTTATAATTTTTACTGGTGTTTTGAGTGGGGTATTTAAATTGCTATTAGTCCTCTGTATTTTTGATTTTTGTTTTCTCAGTGACATAGGTGCAACATAGTTCAGTTCCGACGATCCTATTTTTTTGTACATTTCTATTACTTTGTTTGACTTGTCTAGCATTTTTATTAACTTTGTATTTTCCAAATTCAGATTGTCGATTTCACGATTTGCTGTCTGTAAGTCTTGTTGTAGTTTATTTATTATATTCTGGAGTTCTTTAGTAGTCTCTGTTTCGTCTATTGATGAGTTTGGTAGGCTCAAAGCGGTCATCTCAAACAATGTAGTGTCATGGGTACAAGCTGTAATATTATTCAATGAACTGGTTCTCCGTAACGGCTTTCTTAGCGTAATATTTTCTGCGTGTAAGTTATCCATTTTTTTTTTTACTATAGTATTTTTCAAACTAATGTCAGAGAGGTATAAATAATATTCATAAAAAAAATTTGCAGTCAAAAAGTTGTGCAAAAATAATCAAGTATGTCAAAAATGTATAGTGTAATTCATTAAATCTTAATTTGCACCAAAATCAATCAAAAAGTGCAAAATCACAATCTGCAACTACCGAGATTTGAAGTCAGGCATTTCGCACGGCAGTCAAGGTGTGTATCGACTGCGCTATCAAGACAGACACTATGTGGACGAAAACTGCTTATAGTAAAGGAGCGTGAATAATTCAATAGTTGATGTAGGGTAGACCTCGTATAACGTTCGTTACACCGGTTACTTGTCAATTGCCATGCAAGTAATTCGAGTTCAAATTTTACCGATGGATTTCAGAATGCACTATTTTAGGTCACTTTTGTTATTTATTACATGATTTAGGTCGAAGAAACGTAATCATTAGTAATACGAATGTAGATTTAGCACTTGTTAAGACTTCCAACATTCGGTGAACAATTAGTTATTATTCGGCTTCACACTAATTATTTCACTTTGCAAACGATAGCACTTGTTAATCATCACTAGTAAATCACCATTTTAATGTTTTAGAACTTATAAATGCACATTAAACATTTTTTTATATTAAATTGTTGCGGTGCCGTTACGTTGTTTGACACGTCGCTCGAGCGTTTTTTACATACATAACATTTTCCTTTTTGTTGGTTTATCACATTCCATATAGATTTTGAGGTATTTCTACTACTTTCTATCAGTCTGGTGTAGTATAGATCTTTCTGGATTGATCATAGTATCGTATTTGTTATTTAAACTGTGCAACACATTGTTTATTAAATCATGGTCAGAATACTTATTACTAATATCAGTAACGTCAATTAACAGTTTTCTAAAATGTTCTATGTCATTAGATACCCACGACTGGTATATTCTTTTCTGGTAAAATTTCTTGAGAATTCTCTTTCCCTGGTCTAATGGATACTTCGTATCTTTACTGACGGAGACCAATTTATTGCACGTAGTATGTGATTTTTGGACTCACCTTTCCCACAGAATTATGTCTTTGTAATGACTTACTTCCAAAATTCTTGCATATTTACTCGAATCGCCATCCGCTATGAAGCGTCCATATATGACATACATATCAATAGAATATCCTTTTAACTCGAAATTTATAGGATATTCGTAGAAATTCGAGCTATTGAGATTACACAGCTGTTATACGTAACGTTCCTTTCTTGAGCTACTAATTGAGCTTGAGTTGCAACATTGTCCAAAACTGTCAACAAATTTCTGAAAGTAATTGATGTAAATAAAATGTATGAAATAATGAATAGATTCAGGCGTTACTTTGCGGAAATCCATTTTTAATAATAACAAATACTTGTAAAATATTTTAAGAAAACATCAAATTAATATTTTTAATAAAACACTTAAAAATATAAAAATATATCTAGTGACAATTCCGCTTAATTTTCCTGCTGAGCCGACGCGACGTCACAAACGCTAAAAAATTAAAGTTCTGGCTAGTTACTAAGCTTATTTACTATAATATATACACCATAAATTATTAAAGAGACATTATTTCATTAAAATATATAAACTTAATACCTTATTTTGTATACAAATACACATTAGGTAAATAAGTACATAGTACGTAAATAGTGTTATTATAAAATACATATATAATAACACTATTTATACACATAATAATATGATTTAATAAATAAGTTAATAAAATAAATATTTTTTTTTTGTTTTTTTTTTATTTTGTTCCTTATAGGTTAGCCTTTGACCACTATCTCACCTGATGCTAAGTGATGATTTGGTTGAAGATGTTGTTCAGGCTAACCTAGAATTACTGTCTCTCAAGGACATCTGCTGGAACACACCGTTAGGTGCTTATGCTTGTTTGAATTTTTTATTACAAATGAGATTGTAAAGTTTTGTTTATATCAGTCTGTTATGTTATTTTATATATATTTGTAATCATAAATATCATAATAATTACTTTTTTTTTTAAATATTCAAACGGACGGATCAAACACGAGTCCCACCTGATTTAACTCTGCCTATAACAGATGCATTTCGTCACAAGCCACGACCTGACTGCGCCCGTCACGCTGAGACATAGTTGTTAAGTCGCATGTGGCTGTAATTTCACTGGCTCTCAAGGACTGTTGCCGGAACACACCGTTAGGTGCTTGGCGGCAGATTTTCTACTTGAAGGTGGTCGCTAGCCAGGCGGGCATTCGCAAAATTACCTTCTACCATGCGGTGAAGCTCAAGGCCGCGGCGGGATTCGAACCATGGACCTGCGGCACGGCAGTCCTGTCAATGCCACTGAGCCATCACTGCTGCAATTGATAGATTCAGGCGTTACTTTGTGGATATTCATATTTAATATTAAAAAAGAAACCATCTTGCGCTCTAAGATTTAATCTTAATGCCTCGTGTAGAATCGAAACGAGTTGATAATTCTTCCGGTTTGGCTTTAACGTTAATGACGTCACGCCGGCTTTGCAGGAACATTAGGCTGAATTTCACTTCATATATTTCTAAAGTGTTTGCCTGATATATTGATATGATTTTTAAAATATTTGATATTATTTATGATCACAGTGCTACAATAATACTAATAACATTATATTAAGTCGTATACGACTGAACATTATTTATAGGATTTACTTTGTAAGTTTGTATAGCTTTACTGACATACCATATTGGCTTAAACTGGATTTTTACCGAATTTAAAAACATCATCAAACATTGAAAAATTTTCGTTGTATAATTTATCCGTAAAAATATTACAAAATTATACAACTGCAATTTTACACATATTTTTAGTCATAATAAATTCTAGCTTTACTTGGTCTTAATATATATAAATATGAAATGGTATATAATTCTGCATATCTTTTCTATTTTTTAGTAAACACACTGTTTGTTTGTTTGTTATTGTCTACGTTTTAAATATTTCAGTAAAGCTCGACAAGGCGGGCAAAGTTGAGATTGGGCGATAGTTTGCTACAACTTTAAATAATCCTTAGGTTGAATATATGGTGGACTGGAAAACAAATGATGTTAGCGGCGTATTTAAGAACTTATGGTGAAACATTATTAACGCCAGCGCCCTTAGTTGGATTGAGCCTACGTAGTTCCGATATGATATACATTTGATTAAAGTAAAACAAACATCACTGATAATTAAATCTGACGTGTGGTTATCTTCAGAAATATAAAATTGATTATCTGCATTATAACCGTCGGTAACAGTTGAGGGTTCAAATACTGATTGGAAGTGATTTGAGTAAATGTTACTAAAATCTACTGGGTCACTTGCTGTTTTTGGAGCATCCATCTTCCTAGCAGTCTTGTCTGCCCTGCCCCTAGAGTGTTTTTTATAAGCTGGGGACGCGGAGAAGGAGCGGCGCAAGTATACTGCGAAGGTGTAGCGAGTACGCTGCGATAAGGTTGCGAGAAGACTAAAGCTGCGTACCCACAGCGCCGGAGCTGTCATAGAATTACTTCACTTCTAATTAGACATTTGTCTCTAGATCTAACCATATTTTGTTGACATTTTCGTGTTTGTGATTTATGATTAATTATTTTCATGAAGAAGAAGCTAATTTTGGAAAATTGCATTAGTATTAAAAAAAACTAAGTAGAGGTTTCTGTAACTCCCTCCCATCAATGCGGAATATTCCGCCCACTCTCCCCCTCCCCATTGCACAAAATAGATACATATATAGTATATACCATACCTAAAGTCCTTCTAATGTATGTAGATACACATTTATATTTTAATTATTATTATTTAAAAAATAAAAATAGTTTTCGTAGATGCTACTACCCCCCCTCCACCCCTTCCTATAGTACATAACTATCTATACCGATTCTAGTCCTTCCAGTACTCCATCTTAGTAACTTTAAAGGATTTATTCTAAGAATTTTGTATTTGGTGCAAAATTATCTAATACCCAAGTTCAACGACTATTACTGCTAAAGTAATAAAGTTATCTTAACCGCTATAGTTTTCTTTGAAAGTTCATGAACTGCACTATCATCATAATTTTTTTCAGACTTTTCAAGCCAGCAGTTAAGGTTTTAGAGGGGGGGGCGCCTTACTGGAACAAAAAATTTCACTTTAAAGTTGAATATTTCGTAAATAAAGCATTAAATCTTAAAATAGTATTAGCAACCCTTAAATTAATTCAAATACCTATTCAATGATACCCCATTCGATGGGATAGACGACGAAAAAAAATTCATACCCACATCACTTGTATGGGAGCTACACTAAAAAAAATATTTTTAAAAATTTTTTATTACTTTGTCGGCGTGGTAAGTTTACGTACCCGTACAAAATTGCAGCTTTCTAGTATAATTGGTCTCTTAGCAAAACCTCGGACAGACGGACAGACAGACGGACATGACGAAACTATAAGGGTTCCTTGTAGGTACCACGGAACCCTAAAAAGTGGTAAAATAAATTATACTTACCTACTTACTTATATAAGCCAGTGGGGTAGCGCATGTTTGCCTGTCTTGAACCGAGCTGTAGATCGAATACGAATTGTATCGCACGTATCGTTGGCTTATAATGCACGTAGTCGGCGTGCACACACAAAGTGCGTTAAACGTCCTGAGGGCAGATTGATTTAGATAAATTAGGAGCTTGTAACGCATAATAACTGCCCGTGGGATGCCGGGCTAAAATGTCACTCCCATCTCTACTCGCGGGTGTCGTAAGAGGCGACTATGGCTAACACACCAGAATCTTGGCAGCAGCACTTTCTGAGGAACTGATATCACAAGGAAAAAATGTTTATGTATTATTTTTATTTTTACGTATATTTGTGTTTTTGTAATGTTATCCGCATAGCAGTCGTTATTGCAAACCTAACAATATTAAAATTATAAGGTTGCGTCATCATTTACAAGTAAAAACCAATTGCAAAATTGATCTTGTTTGTAGTACAACGCAAGTGTTACTATAGATGTCGCTCCATCCCAATACGATGGTTAAAGAAGGATAGCAAAGATTCGAGTTATGACGTCATGTCAAGTTAGCTCAATTGGTTAGAGCATACCCCGGCTCAAGGGGTGGATGGACGTGGGTTCGAATCCCGCACACGACTTAAACATTTTTCCTATCGTATATTTGTGTTTTTGTAATTTTTGTAATGATATCTCACACTGCGATCCCAAACCGCTTGCCAAGCGTGGGGATTATGGCTAACCACCCGTATTATGGGAGCCTATGTTCAGCAATAGACTATCCGGCTGATACATACTGAGCTGCTGATCCATGATGAGTACAGTACAACAATATGATACTTACAATAAAATCAAAATTCTCATAAAATAGGTAAATGATACTCACATGAAAACATCAAACGGCTTCTCATGAAATATATGAACGTCACGTCATAAGAACCGTAACAAAAACGTAGTTTAAACGGCAATTTGTGTAAAATCCCTACGTTTAGTCGGCCCTTCGTGAAAGAGTTTTCCTCCCTATCCTGTCTCCATGCACTCTTTGCGTGCGTAAAAATAAAAGTAGGTACGGTGCACAAAAACATCAGAAGAAAATAATCCTTATGAAAAACTGATACCACTATTATCATTTGGTAACCGGCTAGGACTCCCGTAATATTTACCGGATAATGCTCCGACCAGTTTCGAACTTATTTGAAGTTCTTCGTCTGGTTCACGATTGTGCACAGAGTCGAGCGCGGGCGTGATACCACTAACAAACAAACCTGTACTTATCAAAATAATCATTACCTTCTTTTACTAATTAACTGATAGCAAGTACAAAACCAACCAGAATTCCCAAGAGGGATATGTTTTAAGGTTCCGTACAAGAAAACGGGACCCTATTACTAAGCCTCGTCTGTCTGTCCATGCGTCCGTCTGCGTCTGCTATCAGTAAGTTTCGGCTTAGTAATAGGGTCGAATATGATATGATAGAATATGATAATCCTTCCGTCTGACATTAGAACGATTACAGGTAGCCGGTTAACATTTGCATAGAATTTTGTATGGCTGATTGCCTGACAAATAATAACAAAAACAAAATGATAAAAATAAAAGGGGGTTCTCAATACAAGAACCGAGTTTTTATTAACGTTTTGTTTATATTTTTTGGTCTAACTTAAAAACGATAATATATAAACGCAAACTTGATATGATTATAGGCCAATAATTAAGGTATAACAAAAACTGTCAAGTACAAGTTGGTCTCCCGCTAAGGATCTCGAGCTTTATGAAAAACAAAATACGATTTTTGGACATTCTGTCCCAAATAAAAAAATATGGATACGGAACCCCTCGGTGTGACGAGACCAACTCGCACTTGGTCGTTTTTTTAATAGTCGTCACAAGTGAACTGGTCTGCGAATTTTTTTGAATGAAAGTGGCACAAAATAATAAAAATGTACAAAACGCACTTGCAATCATTTTATTCATCGTGCTGTAGCTTGTTCCACCACACAATATTTTATTTTATACTATAGTGTTGAAACAAACACAAAGCCCACCTGGTGTTAAGTGGTAACCCTTGCCTATTACAAGTGGTGAACTGCACTGCGCCCATCAACATGAGATTTTTTTTTGTTTTATTTTATATTTTATTTCTGATAGGTTAGCCTTTGACCACTATCTCACCTGATGGTAAGTGATGATGTGGTCGAAGATGTTGTTCAGGCTAACCTAGAAGTACTGGCTCTCAAGGATAGCTGCCGGAATACACCGTTAGGTGTTTGACGACAGATTTTCTACTTGATAGTTTTTACATAAAAGTTGTTAAGTTGCATGTGCTTGTCATTTTACCGGCACCACCTTCAAACTGGAACACAATAATGGGAACATTGCTTGGTGCTGCTTGGCAGTAGAAACAGGTATGGTAGCAGTACCTCCCTGGACGAACTTATACAAAGAATTCTGCTGCGTAAAATAATAAATACCTATTTATATAAGAAACACAGTAATGCAGCATAGATATTTATTTTTAAACAATGCTCACAGAAGGACAATTCAAGTTGCAAGTGAAAAATATTTATTTAAAAAAAACTACTACTCATTTTGTGATGACTTATGCGACAAAAATGCTTGGACAATTCCGCCTCTGCCTATAGCTACCGCCAGTCACCTACGTAATTTGAACAAAATATTGCAATAATTTTATTATATAGTATGTACATTGTTAAAAGAAGTTTAAAAAAATAGTCCCGGGTTTCTTGCCCATTCTTCTCGCAGGGGCTATATACATTTTTTGCTGAACGTGTCAGTACTATGTAGAAATTTCTATGTTAAAATTGATAATGACCTTCATAAAAGCTTCGTAGACGCCTATATTGAATAAATGATTTTGACTTTGAAATGCATTTGATGTAAATAAAAGAGCACGCAACCGGTACAGACTAGTTCATAATGTAATACCAAAATCAGCTAAATATTCTTTTAACAGCTTAGTTTAATGTGTTGGGATATTAAATATATTACCATAATTTAAGGATCTTAATATAACAAATTTTTTTAAAGTACAAAAAAAATTATGTAAGAGACTTCATGAAATAGTTTAATGAAATACTTAGTTTAATAAGTATTAATTAGCATGTTACTTTTATACTCGCAAAACAAGAGCACTTTTATTTTATAATAACAACTTTATACCATGTTTTACACAAATAAAGAAGCTGTATCTTTTAAAAATAAAAATAGTAATTAATATTTTATATTATTTTGCTGACCGTACAAGTTGACGAGCTAAACCGTTATACCAAGCCGCAGATATAGTATATATAATACCATGAAGATACTATGCTATATACGAGGTGCGAGCTTCAATCAGAGTAGTTTCAATGCAGAGAATTCATTTACATACAGCTACGTATGTATATGTTCTTTTTTTTTCTTTTTTTATGTTATTGTGACGGAACTAGCCCGAGGCCCACCTGTTAAGTGGACTACTACTATGTAATGGACTGTTACTATGACAGATGCATTTCTGTAATACGAATTGCACTGAGCCCGTCACACTGAGTCGTACAGTTGTTAGGTATCATGTGTCTCTGTAATTTTACTGGCTCTCAAGGACTGCTGCCGGAACACACATGTTCAAGTTGGTTTCTAAGTTACGATATCTTGAGTAGCAAGTTGTATTATTATTAAGCAAAGTTAGTAGATAGTACTGTATGAAACGATTTGTTGTTGTAGCGTGTTCGACATTTAAGGTGTTGGACATGTGCTTCTTTTTATGTCAACCGCTATCATCTATACGAATCCTATGCCGTTAAGTTTGTTGGGAGCCAACTACTATCTCTTGAATCAGTTTTATTTTAACTACGGAATTTAATTTTGTGCTTGAAATGGATGGCCCTCAGCTGTCATACATATATGTACAGTATGCACAGTATGCAAAATAGCACAGCCCGTTATTGACGGTTTCATAACGCTTACGAATAAGTCTTTCGGTTAAGCACTGGTCAGATTATTTTGGTTTAAATTTATTTACATAATTTTTTTTTCTTTATTTTTATGTTTGATAAGTTAGCCTTTGACCTCTATCTCACCTGATGGTAAGTGACGATGTGGTCGAAGATGTTGTTCAGGCTAACCTAGAAGTACTGGCTCTCAAGGACAGCTGCCGGAACACACTGTTAGGTGCTTGGCGACAGATTTTCTACTTGAGGGTGGTAGCTAGCCAGGCGGGCATTCGCAAAATGCTCTACCACTATGCATTATCGTTAAGTTAATATCTTTAAAATACCTGCGCAAAATAAAATTAAGATATAAAAATGATTTGGCGTAAATACACAACAAACTAACGGAGAATCATTCACCTACATAATAATTATGTAGTCTCTGCACTCTCTCTACTCTACACTACATGCATCCTACAGGAAAAGGTATATGTATTTATGTGAAAACCGACGAACATTGCATGCTTCATGGTGCAATAGTTACGTAAATGTATCAAAATGAATCGTTTTCCATTTTAAATGTTAAACTGAAAGTTAAGATACACCTGAGAGGGATGAGATATACATATTTATGATTTAGTTCTAGCAAGTTGCTCATTTTATCTCGAAATACGTTACTACACTTCTTTTAATCGATCAGCTAAGCCCGCCGCGGTCATGAGTTGGATGGGTGACCGCTAGTGGCATTAAAATTGATACACGTGCTTCGTACAAACGGCACGATAAGCCATCGGTCCCTGATGTTATCTTAGGACGACAGTCGTTATAGCATAGTGGTAGGGCTAGCTGCTACCCTCAATTAGTAAATCGTTCTCAATTAGTAAAAATTCAAAGGTGTGTTCCGGCAGCTGTCCTTGAGAGCTAGTAATTCTAGGTTATCCTCAACAACATCTTCGACCACATCGTCACTTACCATCAGGTGATATAGTGGCTAGCCCATCAGTAAAATAAAAAGAACTGAAGACCTGTATAACTAAAGGAAAGATAATATCAACTGATATTACTCAGTTAAAAAACTTGTTGTTTCGGTTCGCCTTTGTACACTTTGTCACAGCCTGGTTGAGCGATATTTGGCTATGTACCGTACACCCATCCCATACTTAGGAACAAATCTTAAATTAATTACTAATCTTATTTTTTTTTATATTACGTAATTGTGACTGATCAAGCACGAGGCCCACCTGATGTAAAGCAGGCTAACCTCTGCCCATAACAGATGCATTTCATCACAAGTCACGAATTGCACTGCGCCCGTCACCTTGAGACATAGTTGTTAAGTCTCATGTGCCTGTAATTTCACTGGCTCTCAAGGACTGCTGTCAGAACACACGTTAGGTGCTTGACGAATTTTCTACTTGAGGGTGGTCGCTAGCCAGGCGGGCATTCGCAAAATGCCCTTCCACGATGCGGTGAAGCTCAAGCCCGCGACGGGGTTCGAACCATGGACCTGCTGCGCCGCAGTCCATAGCCAATGCCACAGAGCCATCACTGCTTCATAAATGCATGTTATGTATAGTTTTAGTAGTATAATATATTTATGACTGCCTTGGCAAATATGCTGCCTCGTAGAAGTCATGTAAGATCTGTGACAGGAGATAGAGTACGGGGCCGTACCTGTTAATTCAAATAATTTATATCAATCTTTGTCCATTTACTCACCATTTTTATCCTAAATAGGTTCGCTTTTGACCACACCGTGCTTGATGTTAAGCATTGATGTGGTCTATGATGCAACACGCTTATGAAGAAGAAACCTATTTACCCTTAATTTGGAGACACCCATGTTGTTATTTTTTTTAATTCCTGCGATAGTATAGCTTTTGACCACTATCTCACCGGATGGTAAGTGATGATATGGTCGAAGATGTTTTTCAGGCTAACATAAAATTACTGGCTCTCAACAACTGGACAGCTGCCGGAACACACCGTTAGGTTCCAGGCGACAAATTTTCTACATGATAGCTAGCCAGGCGACTATTCGCAAAATGCCATACCACCATGCTATATAACGGCTGCCATCCTAAGACAACAATCGGGACTGACGGCTTAACGTGCTTCTGAAGCACGAAAGCGCTCAGTTGTTATGGCACCAGCGGTCACCCTCCAACTCATGCCTGCGGCGGACGTTGCTTAACTTAGCTGATCGGTTCAGAACGGTTAAGCAAACTTCGCTACGAGCGCTTCAAATCATAAGTAGTATCATCGGGAAAAACTGTTGATATGTGATAATATGGTCAAAAGTTGTTACAGCAGGTTGAAAATATATTCGGATATTCCTCCGTGTAAAACTATAGCAAAAAGATTTTATAGCAATTCTTAAAATTAAAATTCAAAACTTCGAACTTTAAGTTTATATTACGTACAAAACTGCATGAAGCACCTACTTCGCCTTTAATAAAATAAACAGAAAAACTTTTAAACTTTGCACTCACATAATTTTCTCCGTTTGCAAGAGTGTATTTGCTAATTGGAAAAGTTCTTTCATTTATATTAATATGAAGTGAATTCATTTCGATGTCTTTGGGGTATCAATGTAATATAATACTATAGGTGGATTTAAGGGTAAACTGGCCTGTAATTTCTCTATACATAAGTCAAAGAGTTATCACTCCCTTAATTGAGGTTTTACATCCAGTATTATGCATGATATCTATTTATCGCTTCATTATCTAGTAAAAAAAAAATTAACTTGAAAGCCATCAATATGAAAAACAAAAAGATTTCGAGGATCATAGCATTCAAGTAAGTCACCATTTTGTAAATTGATTTTCCCCTAAAATAATCCCCACATAACTATTTTCTACCGACTTCAAAAAAAGAGGAGGTACTCAATTCGTCTGTATTTTTTTTTATTACATCAGGACACTCACCCCATATCCAAAGCCTTCGTTACGTTTTTTAAACCACTAATTATCTTGCTCCTCGTATCCTCGTTCTTTACGTTTTTTTTATCTACTGCTATCCTCTCTCTGGTTTTAAATTTATAATGTGCGAGTACACAGTACGTTTATCAACCGATTCTCATCTTTGAAAAGAGTCGAATCGCGTTTCGCGACACCTAGTTAGGCCGTACTCCATTTGAGTTATTTTCGATAATTTTGACCACATATTGCATCTATGGATCCACATTTAATATGAACCACAGAAATAAAATGTTATGAAAATTATCGAAAATATCGAATTTAGCGTCAAATGGTATTCGCCCAAAATGAAGAGATAAATCGATATCATGCTTAGTTCTCGGTTTAAATATCAAACAAGGGAGTGATCATCCTGTGACGTTTGTTCAACCTTAAAAATCATATAGACAGCTGGACTTAGGGTCGAAAAGCGAAGCTGGTCGAAAAGCGAAGAAATAATAATGAAGGAAATAATTTGCAATCGTTTTTTAAAGCCCATCATCTTGAAACTCGACACGAATGGTTTAAAAGAAATTTTTTTTTTCTTTTAATATGGCGTCTAAAATCCGCTAGTCTGTTTTTTTATTTTTTAAGTACTAATTGCCACTTGCTCAGTCAACACGAACCTAATAATATCTCATACAGTTAAATTGGTTAAGCTGTTTAGCAGTTATAGTGGAATAAAAAAGTCACAAATATACATACATACATGAACCCTGAAAACATAACACTCCTCTTTTGGGCAGTTGTGTAAATATATTTTAATCTTGAGTGGGAATCGAATCCGCGTTCCTCAGCCCAGTCTCCAATATTTCAACAAGGAGTATTGTTCTTTAAAATTTCGTATTTTCCTTATGAGTGTTCTAGTGGCTTGGACCATGGACCTGCTGTGCGGCAGTCCATAGCCAATACCACTGAGCCATCACTTCTTCAAAAATATGTGCATATTACTTATACAGCAAATGTGTACAGATCATCTAGAGCTGTGCGATACTATGACATGGTATATATATATACTAATATGCACTATATATAGTATTGCACAGCTCTAGATGACCTGTACACATTTGCTGTATAAGTAATATGCACATATTTTTGAAGAAGTGATGGCTCAGTGTCATTGGCTATGGACTGCCGCACAGCAGGTCCATGGTCTTAAGCTTCACCGCATAGTGAAAGGGCATTTTGTGATTGCCCGCCTGACTAGCGATCACCCTCAAGTAGAAAATCTGTCGCCAAGCACCTGACAGTGTTCCGGCAGCTGCCCTTAAGAGCCAGTAAACAAAAGCCTGTTAACACCTTCGACCACATCATCACGTACCATCAAGTGAGATTGTGGTCAAACGCTATCAGCAAAAAAAATGATTGATTAATCCTTCCTAGATATCTACCCTTATCTGAAATCTGTTCCAAAGTCTAAACGCACGTATTTGCTTCAGAAACTAACTCACTCGTGTGTGCCATACTAAACATTCTAAGCAACCAGATTTCCGTCGGAATTGGATTTATCACGCACAAGCGGGGCATGGTGAATAAACTCCGTGTGGGTCGCTGATTCGATTCCCGGCTCGCGAGCGTGAGCCGAATACTGGACTGTGGTGCTCAAAGTTTGCGAGGCGCTCCCTAGGGGGAATCCACGATATTGTCGGTATGTTTGGTCCACCAATCCGATTACGAATGCACGAGTTGTCATACTAAGGATTATATGCACTGCAGCATTAATCCTTCTAAGGATAACACCGAATCCGATAAGAAATATTTGAAGAATATAATTAGTGCTCGTATCGCCAGGTTTTCCCGCGTACACCAAATTGACATCAGAAACGCCCCGTTAGCCAGCCGGGACCATTTTTGACGCGTTGCATCACTACACAATTTCACGAGGTATCGACTCTTCGAGCGCACAGTTGGGAAATTGTAATCGTGCAACAAACAGAAAAATGAGGCAGAATTATTACCAAATATAATATATATTTGTTTGCCTGTTTCCGCTAAGTAACAATGCCAATTTGAATAATAAAAAATACTCAAACTTTTGATGTATTTAATTAGGTTTAACGAGCTAGATGGTTTCATTTCCTGCTCCATGCCGCAAAATCTACGCTTTCGTCAGATACTTAAGTGGTTCGTTTACTTATCTCACTTACTTAAGGTTCAAACATACTCAAATACAGTAATAAATGGTGTGATCCAAACGACTTGCGTAATGTACCATTTTTATTTGTATTTAATCAGCTTATGATTAAAAACACAAAAAAAAAAATTTAAGTGATACCTGGGAAAGATCATAATGAATTGTGTACGTCCTTCACTATCGGACCGCAAACGAATTGGGCCTCCCCGTGGTCTTGATGGATCCCTGGTCTCGATGGAACCGTGGTCGGTCGACCCTTTAAGCGTTCTCGAATGGTTTTCATCTTGATATTGACTCTCACTTAGAAGTAAATATTAGCCTCTCAATAAGTTATTATATTAAGGTTATTTCAATTATTAAAAATATTGTTCCCGGGGTGGTCAAGTGACAAAAAGCTTTAGAATCTCAGGATCTCGCATTTGAGTTCTAGATCAAACAGATATTGAAACAAAATTTAATTAGTAGTCCAGATATAGGATATTTTAATTTTTGAGATTTTTGAGAGAGCCTAGTCGATGGTAACAGACTTGCTCATGATTACATGAGATCAAAAAAATGTGACAAAAGGCGCGTACTTAGACTTTTCCTGCCCTTATTGGCCCTTAGTGCTGATAGGTAAGCCTATGATTACAATCTGACCTGAATGTAAGTAACAATGCGCTCGATGGTGTTAACAGACTTTACCTAAAAGGAGCCAGCGGGCTATCAAAATCATCTGCTGCACAGTTAGCTGTTTGGTGGCAGATTTTCTACTCAAGGGTGTGAACGCGCTAGGCGGGTATGCGCAAAATAGCCAAATTACCACCATTATTTTTTTAGGTTTTTTTTTCGATTCGCCTTCGACTTGGTAACCTGCTGCAGACGTCGCAGCAGGGTTTTACTGTCACAGTTGAGGCCGTGCACCCTGACAGGTGACCCTGGCAGAGGTACATTTTTGCGGCGTACCCTCTTTATAAAAAAAAAAACTTGTTCGAAATTTGCCTTTTTGAGGCTCACTTCATCTTAAGCGATGTGATGGAGAAGTCGACCGCCTGTTGGTATGCATCCCGAATGTCTGATACAGTTGCAGTGTAATTGTTGTTCTGCTTGACACGACACTGCGCTCGTAATTCTGAGACATTATGTCTTGTGTTTCGTACACTCTGTATAAGTATTTGCCAATTTAGTTATGTACACCCCCGCTTTAGTGATAATATCTTAACCCCTTAAATTTAAACAACTCAGGAGCTTTGCTCACTCGTACCATGCGTATAAATATCTCGTATGCAAATAATCTGTGTAATATAAAAATAATTGCGAAGCAGTGATGGCTCAGTGGCATTGGTTATGGACTGCCGCGCAGCAGGTCCAAGGTTCGAATGCCGCCGCGGGCTTGAGCTTCACCGAATGGTGGAAGGGCGTTTTACGAATGCCCACCTGGCTAGCGACCACCTTCAAGTAGAAATATGTCACCAAGCACCTAACAGAGCGTTCTGGCAGCAGTCCTTGAGAGCCAATAATTCTAGGTTTTTTTTTTTATGAATTATAGGATACATTTTTCCGCTATCTCACCTGATGGAAAGTGACGATGCAGCCGAAGATGTAGCAAACTTGCCTAGAAGATACCTATTCACTCTAGACTTAAAGACCCCCAAGTTATACTGTTCAGGAAACAAAGACGCGGGCAATGAGTTCCACTCCTTCGCTGTACGAATGATAAATGTGGAAGCGAAACGCTTCGAGCGAACTGGAGGAATATCAACCATGAAAGGATGCCGCCCATCAGAGCGTCTTGTAGTCCGATAATAAAAGGGGCATGGAGGAATCAGCCTGCGTAATTCCTGCGCACACTCACCGAAATGTATACGATAGAATACCGAAAGGCAAGCGACCCTGCGACGATGACCGAGACTCTGCAGTTTGGACTCAACCAGCTTATCATCGCCTATAAGTCTTTTGGCTCGTCGGTCAATGGAGTCAAGAGCCTGCAGTTGGTATTTCGCGGATCCATTCCAGAGGTGGCTGCAGTACTCCATACACGAACGGACTTGAGCTTGATATAAATTAAGAAGCTGCCCCGGTGTGAAGTACTGCCTCACCTTTGCGAGGATACCCAGCTTTTTAGCGGCCCATTGTGCTCTGGCTTCGATGTAAGATCCAAAGTTTATATTAGATGCTAAGGACACACCAAGAAGCTCTAACCGATTCGCCAACGGTATGGTTACATTTCGGAAAGTCGGAGAAAGATGAAATGGGCTCCGTTTAGCGGAGAAAAGACACGCCTGTGTTTTGGACGCATTAAATCTCATTAAATTGGCATCACCCCAATCAGACACGGCCAACAAGCTCGAGTTTAATCGTCCTATCATTAAGGTTGAGCCTCTTAACACCTTACACCACATCATCATATGAGATTGTTGCCAAAGGCTAACCTAACTGATTTATTCGTAGCCTAACTGCAATAAAAAAAACAGATCTCTCATATATACAGGGTTATTGTTAAAATGCTATCAACCTCTTAGGGTTGACTTCTGCTAGTCCTAAGAAACATTTTGAGTTTTTTTTTTTGTTTTGAATTTTTTTATTTAGTTTTAAACTTTATTTTCTGTTTTCTTATATGTTTTTGACTGAATAAGCACGAGGACCACCTGATGTCAAAAGTCTCTTGTGCTTGTAATGTATTATTTTTATTACTTTGCTCGATGTAAATATTCAAAACTCTATTCAAAGGGACCACGGCGTGGTCCAGTGTTGTCGCAGCGGACGCTCTGGGCTCGGAGTAGGTATTAATAAAAAAAATAAAAAATAAATCTTTTTCAAAACCATATAAAAATATAATTTCAATATGTTTCATAGGACTAGCAGAAGTCAACCCTAAGAGGTTGTTAGCATATAACCCTGTATAACAATATACTAAATAAACATTGCCTTATGGTACCAAACTTTGAGCACCGCATGTGTACGTGCCACGATTGCCGTGACACCGTGACGTGACAGAGTGACGGGACAACTTCCAAATGAGGATGACAAATGTTGAGTGACATAGCATTACCTACACGATGAACTCTCAAGAGACTAAACAAACTAAGTACTGACAAATACTGCCTCTTTTGCTAATAAATACCAACTCTTTATATTTTATCCTTTACTTACATATTCAGATATGAAGGACTTCAGAACAGGAGTGTTCTATTCCTATTTCATTAGTTATTTTATAGATGCCTCACCTTTTTGGCTAATTCGACATCGTTAATCTAAGTAGGTACTGATAATATTAACACTGTTTGCTGCCAGCATGCGGGGCACGCTGCCAACTGGTAGTGGGCTAGAGCATTTGGACTGCCTATGAGTCTGCAATGCCTTATAGGGATCTAAATGCTTTTATTGTAGTAGCTGTAGTATTGTATATTGTTCGTAGTGGTTTGTTAAAAAAGGCAAACCGCCGGTAAAAAAAAAGTACTGCCAAATACTGCCTCTTTTGCTAATAAATACTAATCCCGCACATGGCTTAAATTTTTCCTATCGTATATTTGTGATTTTGTAATGTTTGTTTGTGATCCGCATAGCAGGCGTTATTGCAAACCTAACAATATTAAAAAAATACCAACTGTTTATATTCTATCATATTCAGACGACCAGAACTTCAGAACAGGAATGTTCTGTTCTTATTTTGTTGGTTATTTTATAGTTAGCTCACCCTTCTGGCTGTCTCGTTTCTTCAGGACTTATATATATTACTTATATATAAACACTATTGACTTTATCGCTACATCAACGAAAGAATTTAAGTAACCTGTTCCGAATCATGCGCGGCTACCGCTCGAATTCGAATGCACCTAGCTGTCACCTTTGTAGTTGTCAAATTGGTCTTGAATTGTGCGTGTGAATCGCTTGTCATAGTAGTTTTTAGGGTTCCGTACCCAAAGTAAAAACGGGACCCTATTACTGAGACTTCGGTGTCCGTCCGTCCGTCCGTCTGTCACCAGGCTGTATCTCAAGAACGGTGATAGCTAGACAGTTGAAATTTTCACAGATGATGTATTTCTATTGCCGCTATAACAACAAATACTAAAAATAAAGTAAATATTTAAGGGGGGCTCCCATACGAGTACAACAAACTTGATTTTTTTACGGTTTCTTGCTCGATACTAATAACGGTGACAGGTAGACGCTTTAACTACTCACAGAATGTTTAGTTTTATTTTCTCTTTAAATATGTTTAATAATTAAAATATAAATAGAAAATAATAAGGGGGCCCATACAATAAAAGAGGTTTTAGCTGTACCTACCCAGCTCAATCGGACACTGCGAAAAGTGTCTGTAACTTGCAAGATTAGGTTACAGATAATGGTCTCTTCATGCGCGAGTCCCACTCGCACTTCGCCGGTTTTTTATTCGTTTGCATTTCTCTTGTTGCTGAGATTTTTGACATTATATTTGTTGTGGAGTACATAAATTACTCCACAACAAATATAATGTCAAAAATCTCAGCAACAAGAGAAATGCAAACGAATAAAAACCTTTAAATTATAGAACTTGATGACTTTTGATTGTGTGGCATTGGTTAGTGAAGCCGCGGCGAGAGTGTCCCTTGCCTTCACATGGAGATACTAAAGATTAGAATAATGAACGCTTCCTTGCTGACGCTGGTGGGTGTCATGCTCAATTTGTCTATATAACTCTGGCCAGTTTTATTTGATACTTGTTGTGTACTAAACCTTTACAGCGTCGTCTAGCCCAAGTATCTAGAGTACCAAAACCTTTCTAGGTTAGTTGTAATTTAGCGCCGCGAAACGCGGTCGAGTAACTCCCCTGTTGCAACCTGGTCTCCGTAGACGAGGGTTCCCGAATTCCTACAGGGACTAGGCGTGGGTGGATACAACCTAAAGGCCATTGCAGGCCCATAGAAAATATAAATGCTCTAGCCCACTACTAGTTGGCAGCGTTCCGTTGAGCCATATAAGTGCTAGCAAAATATTATGATCATGCGTCGCATCAAACAAACGCTCTAATAAGTTTTAGAAAATAAGATGAGCTCCCGGCTCCACGGACCCAATGTTTTTCCACCAAACGGCTTACATATGTAAACACTGCAGAGATTAGCATAATATCTATTATGATGTACATAAATATTATAAATAAACACACTATATATTGATAAAAGTTACGGTATTATATATTGTATCGTAATATTTATTTATTTATATCAGATTGAATACATTCTGAATAAAGGCCAGGTCAGGAGAACCCTAAACCGACGCTTATGTATGAAAGGATTGATGAGTGTAGACTGTAGATGAAGCGAAATAGATTTGCAAGGATCGTGGCAAATGGAAATCTGTGGTCTCTGCCTACCCCTACGGGAAAGAGGCGTGATTTTATGTATCTGTGTATGTATATTTCTTTCCTGATAATATATTCTATGGTGTGGCATTCTCAACAAAATTACATCTACACAGAGTTTTTTTTAAAAATGACATAATCAAATCAAATCAAATCAAAATTCGTTTATTGCCACACAGAAAATACAAAATACTAGTGACCGTTTCGCCTAATTTTCCTGCGAAGCCTATATATAAGCTAAACCGATAGAATTTTCAGCGCGTGTCGCTTTCTATTCTTCGAGATCGTCACCGTTTTCCGCAAAGTAACGCCTGAATCTATTCAATAATAATATAACTTAATATGAATTCCCTTTGATCATGAATACAGTATTTCATCTGACTATTTTAGTCATAACACAATCTGTTTAACATGATTAGGTAAACATAAACGATAAACAGCATTTGTTGGTAATATATTGCGACGTCCAAACGAGCCAAGTTCGTGAGTAACGTGCCAAGTTCCAATCGTTAAATAATCGTTTACTGGCGATGCTATTCATATTGATAATAATATACCTTATTTATGACCGAGGCCTTAAAGAGCAACTGATTTGTTCATTTATTTTTATAGTTTACCGAAATATTATCGCTCACTGACCGTAAGAGTTGTGGCACGTTGTAGAGGCCAGGAGACTGGATTTTTTACTACCAGACCATTTTCACCTTTGTAGTGTTGTACTAAGAAATAGTATAGGATGAAAGAATTTACAGTGATGAGCCGCAGAAGAGACGTGCAATTTTTGCAAGCTTTTCAAGCGATAATATGCGTTGTAAATGCGAGACAAAGTCTAAAATAGTTTGACAGTAAACTGCAAGTCACTGCCACTTCGGTGATTACAATTATTACATGGTCAAATCAAAGTGTACTCTCATATAATTAGCCAATATGTCCTTCTCATATTGACTAATAATCTTTTAAGTTTCTGCTCTAAAGAGTATTTAATTTTTTTTATGCACGCCTACGTCCTTTTCTCTATAGCTGTGTTTATGTGGATGTCTGGTAGAAAATTTTCATTAAGTCCTCCATTTGTACTATAGTGCAATACAGAATTAAATAAATAAAAACACAAGTTTCCAAATGTAATTCAAATTTACAATTCAAAATGGGAACTGATTGAAAATCAGATTATTACCTATTATTTCATCAAGACGTTTCAAATACTTCTTGCAAGATTATGCCACGAACCCAAACATCGCAATTGACCCTCTATTTAGATCCTCTAACAAACGGGTCAACATAAACTTACTATTCAACTTGGATCTTGTTCGAGGGTTTCAGAGATCTGATTTCTGGGTTCAAGAAAATTATAGAGCTAAAATGTTAAGTACCTACTTACTATACACTTATGTCTTTGTTCAAATGTTAGGTTTAGGTTTAAAAAACTTTATTTCTCATAAGAAATAGTGTTCACTTACAATGAGAGTCTCTTAAATATAATTTATAAATGAGTCCTCTGCCTTGGTAGCATTACTTATTTAACGAGTTATTTATAAAGTGCTTAAGTTTATTTCGATATGCGTTAATACTTTCACTTCATTTGGTAACTGGTTGTATAGCTTTGCTCCTTTGAATAATAATGTTGTTCTTCCATAGTTAGTACGCAAATGTTCAGATAAACGGGCGCTGATGTGATTATTAATGTCAAAATTGGTAAAATATCTGTTAATTTTGTGATGTATTTCAAATATCCATAGGCATCAGTGATCACTTTCTATATCAGGCGGCAGTCTGCTTCTTTGCTACCTACATAAAAATATGTATATAAAGGTGAAATGATTCTAAGAAACATATTTATAAAATACTTTTTGAAGCAGTGATGGCTCAGTGGCATTGGCTATGGACTGCCGTGCAGCAGGTCCATGGTTCGAATCCAGTCGCGGGCTTGAGCTTCACCGCATGGTGGAAGGGTATATTGTGAATGCCCTTAGCCTAGCCAGGCGGCTAGCGGCCACCCTCAAGTAGAAAATCCTGTCGCCAAGCACCTAACAGTGTGTTCCGGCAGCAGTTCTTGAGAGCCAGAAAAATTACAAGCTAATGAGACCTAACAACTGGATGTCTCAGTGTGACGGGCACAGTGCAATTCGTCGTTGACGAAATGCGTCTGTTATAGGCAGAGGTTAGTTAGTCCACTTAACATCGGGTGGGCCACGGGCTTGTTCCGTCACAATAACATAAAAAAATAACTTAATACAATCATAATGAGTTTTCCTTTATAATTATTCACAAAGTTTACAAAAGGAAATATTAGGAAACATAATTCAAGCACAGATACCCAGCCTCGATCATTGACCTATATATAATAGACGCGACATCTCAAACGAAGATAGTTGTACAGTGCAAAGAAGCCGGCCGGCATCTTCTCACCCACTCGCTACTGGGCACTCGTAGAGATTACACGTGCTTTACATTCGAAAATTGTGTATTCAAAATACACATTGATAATAGACAATTTTCGAACGTAAAGCGCGTGTAATCTCTGAGTGTCCAGCTGCGTGTGGGGGAGAGTATACCAGGCGGCATACTTACACTGGTCGACTATCCTCGTTTGAGATGTCGCGTCTAGTATATATAGGTCAATGGCCTCGATCGACAGCCTTCGTTAATTTTAATGTATTCAAAAAGTTCCCTACTTCGACGAAACTTGGTAATTAATCGGCAAACAAAGATGAAAACTTAATAATTTTGCATAAAACAACATGATAATGTTACGAGAAGTTTCGTTGTATTGTTTGTTTGAAAAAGTTGAGTATTGTTCAAAAGAGGATACAGGTAATATCAGACTTTAATTACGCGGGTGAAGCCGCGGTAAATAAATATATATACATTATTACTTTTATAATTCAAAAAAGTCATTTCATTTTTAGGATACCGTGCCTCAAAAAAAAATACGGAAGCATTTTAAGATCACGTCGTTGTCTGTCTGTCTGTCGAAACCCTTTTTCTCAAGAACACGTGGAGGTATCGAGCTGAAGTTTATATCAAATACTCAGGCCTACTGTCCCTTGGAGCCGTGAAAAAGTCAAACTAAAACTTCAAATGAAATAAACATCATCAAGATCTGTTTACCCAGTCAAAAGTACTGAGGAAATATACCTAAAAAAACAGACGAATTGAGTACATCCTCCTTATTTGAAGTCGGTAAAATATCATAACTTTTACATATATACCTACAGGTTTGTACGGAACTCTCGGTGCTCGAGTCCAACACGCACTTGGCCGGTTTTTTTAATTCTCCTGCATTAATCTCATGGTCAATAAATCATTCTGTTTCTGATTTTAAAGTTAGATTTATTGTAGAATAGTCGAGTAGTTTATTTATTGAGTTGCAAAAGAATTGACTGGAAGAAAATAATACTTACTCTCAAAAATTTGTACCTTTATAGATGGGGTATACAGATATACTGAAAGTTTTGCGTAACTCATAAATAAAACTATATATACGTGTAATCAAAATAATATGAATGCTTTATATATTTTCCATTACATTTTAGACACTTTATGATTCAACCATTTTCGGAAACATATTAATCTTTTTTTTTAAGTACACTATAATTAGTCCGGTTTATGACCGCGCATCGTCCCCTATGACGGTTAAAGTAATACAATTAAGTAACAAATTACAGCTTAGTCAAGAAATCTAGGAAAGCCCAGTGGTTAAGGCACCCGGTGCACAAAATCGGGCGACGTGGGTTATATACCCACTCAAGGCGAGCAATTTTGTAGTGTTAACAAATGTAAATTTTTATTTCTTCCGTTAAAAATAGTTATTTTAACTATCGAATTTCAAACAATAATAGCCATAAATGTATACTTATTTTTAGTTTATGTTCATGTATGTTTGTTCCCATTCCCTTGCGTAACGCATATTTAGAACACACTAAATGTTACAGAACTTCTAAATTGTAAGTTTCTAAGGTGAGTTAAAAGTCTTCTGCAAGTTTGACGACAACAGCGGCTGTCTGCCGGCGTTACACGCAATTAAATGCGACAAGGTTGTAACTGAATGTGACAAACTTTACAATGTGGATTATGCGGGTATCGACGTTACAAACGCTGCCTCAGTAACTCCCGCATTCGCTTTAGGAAGGGCAATGACTTTTTACGGCGGCCATCTTGAATCCACCATTTTGTATCTTTAACGGCTGACACAGCTTGTGTTTGGTCAATAACGTGTTTTTAAATGCAAAAAAAAATAAAAGTATGGTAACGACTTCAACACTAAAATGTGTGAAATAACTTGTTGATTTTTTAGCCTTTTTAGTAACCCTTGCTACTTATGAGATCGATTGTCATTTACGGTCAATGACTATATCATCAAGATAGGAATATACTTTTCACTTCTTGGAGTGTAACTCAAAAACGGATTGACTGATTTTGATCAAATTAAAATGCGACCACACGACAAGCATCACATTTCAAATAAATAAAAAAATATCAAAATCGGTTTACCCTGTCAAAAGTTCTGAGGTTCCTCCTCCTCGAGTCGTAGCTCACTGCTGAGCGTCGTGATGTCCCCGACCATCAGTTTCTTCATTACAGAGCTGTTTCCACCTCCCTCGATCTTTGGCATGGCTCAGAGCATCTGTGATCGTAGTGTTCAGGATTTTAGTCACTTGATCGGACCATCGTGTTGGACTACGTCCCCTGGGTCGTTTTCCTTCCACCTTCCCTGTGACTATTAGTTTCTCCAAGTTGTCAGAGGGTTTTCGTGCTATGTGGCCGAAGTATTGCAGCACTCTTTTGAGGCAGATGCTCGATAACCTTTGTGTTACATGCAGCTCTTTGAGGATCGAGATGTTTGTCCTACGGGCCGTCCACGGTATGCGTAACATTCGCCGCCAGCACCACATTTCAAAAGCATCAATACGTCGTCGGTCTGCCATTTTTACGGTCCACGACTCTGCTCCATACAAAAAGATGGGAAAGACCAAAGTTTTGACTATGTAGGTTTTAGTTCTCTTCAGTATATTTCGATCCTTCCACACCCTTTCGAGTTGGGTCATAGCCGATTTTGCCATTCCAATGCGTCGTCTACTTTCTCCTTCTGTACCACCTTTGTTGGATATGCTTGATCCTAAGTATACAAATTCGTCAACTATATCGTACTGGGAAAGATGGTGGATGTCTCGAAGTGCTTTCGATCTATCAACGACCATTATCTTGGTTTTGGCTTGATTGATGTTAAGGCCCATTCCGCGACTGACTGACTCAAGGCGGTTTAGCAAGTCAACCATTTCCGATCCGGTTTTAGCTACTAGGGTAGTGTCATCGGCATAGCGTAGATTTGAGATTTTAAGACCGCCTATAGTGAGGCCACCTTCCCAATCTTCGAGCACTTTACGCATAATGTACTCTCCATAGATATTAAATAGTATTGGGGAGATGATGCAACCTTGTCTGACTCCTTTCTCAAATCTAAACTTGCTGGATCTTGTAGTATTGACTTTGACCGTACCATGACTTGTATCGTAGAGGTTTTTAATAAGTGCGATGAGGTGTAGTGGGACTCCCATTACTGCCAGTACATGCCATAGATGTTGCCAGCTTACACAGTCGAAGGCTTTTTGATAGTCGACAAAGCACAAAACAGCTGGGGTGTTAAATTCATAACATTTTTCGACTATGAGTCTGACATTGAGGATTTGCTCTCGAGTTCCTTTTCCTTTGACAAAACCAGCCTGTACTTGTGGTATTTGCCAATCTAGAAAGTGCCGCAGTCTATTATTAATAATATGTAATAGAACCTTGCTTGTGTGTGAGATCAAAGCAATTGTCCTGTAGTTTTCGCATCTTTTGGTGGATCCTTTTTTATGTAAAAGCACGATGGAAGAATGGGACCAGTCTTTTGGCCAAGTTATAGATCTCCAAATGCAGTTGCAAAGTTCTGTTAATCTTTGTGTTCCTTTTTCACCTAACGCTTTTAGGGATTCAGCTGTACAAAGATCTGAACCGGAAGCCTTGTCGCATTTTAAATGCCATATTGCATTGACTACTTCAGATTGCAGTATATCTGGCTCAACATCTATGTCTCTATAATTGAGGTTGCCTAGTGTACTTCCTGCTGCTGTGTTATCTGCACGATAAAGCTTTTCACAGTACTCCTTCCATCGCTCTGCAACCTTTGTGACCTCATAGATTAACTCACCATTTTCGTCTTCTAGCATCCAGGACTGGGTCTTAAATTGTCTTGTGATCAGCTTTATTTTCTTGAAGAGGTCCGCAGTCTGGTACTTTTGCGCGTGTTTTTCTACTTCAGCACAGATCTGATTTAAATGTTGGTTTTTGTCCCATCTGCATAGTCTCTGTATCTCAGCATTCAGGCTTCTGTACGCTTTTTTATCGGAATCAGTTACCAACCCGCGCGCATTGAGTTGTTTCCTGCATTCAATGACGTCCCATGTTTCCTCACTTATCCATTTCTTCCTCTTTTGATGTGGTTTTCTCTGTTTGGCAATAGCTTCGACAGCTTCTACCATTTCCAATTTAAAAGTCTGCCATTGGTGTTCTATGTTGTTTATTTGGCTTTGAGGTGCAAAAGAGAATGCTTTTTCCGTTATGTCTTTAAACAATTTTGTTTCCCCCTTTCTGAGTCTCAACGAGGCCTTTTCCTGCTTTTTGGGGGTTTTGAAGCGCATTCTTATCTCTGCAATAACAAGTTGGTGGTCAGTGTTACAGTCCGCGCCAGGATATGTCTTACAATTAATGACACACGATCGCCAGCGTTGATCAATAGTGATAAAATCTATTTGGTTCCGAAAACGGTCTCCTGGAGATTTCCAGGTGTATAATCGTCGGGGGTGGTTTTTAAAACAGGTGTTCGTAATCGTGAGTCTGTTTCCAATGCAGAATTCTAGAAATCTCTCACCCCTCTCGTTCCGCAATCCCAAGCCGTATCTACCTACTACCTGCCTAATGTGATCATCGCCTGTGGTGTTGTTATCGTATTTTACGGTACATCTAATATGGTATGTGTAATGGAATAAAATGTCTACATAGGGGATTTTCGTTCAACAAACAATTATTACTAACGCAATGAATTTTCTCCAATAGGCCCAGAATCAACAACATAAAGGAACACTTCAGATATTTATTTATTTTATTTATTTATTATAATAAGCACGGCAGTTACCACTTACACTTATTATAATCATAATTAAGACATTGTTATAAATATAACAATACACATAACAATTGACACAATTCATTAAAATTAATAAAGATATTATTATTA
Source organism: Plagodis pulveraria (assembly GCA_963890685.1). Lineage (NCBI taxonomy): Eukaryota > Metazoa > Arthropoda > Insecta > Lepidoptera > Geometridae > Plagodis > Plagodis pulveraria. The sequence goes on along the minus strand of OY982973.1, from coordinate 5,863,139 downwards.
TTATTATTATTACAGAATGTCACTTAATAGAATACATTTTGTTACAAACACTTGAAATGAAAAATTATAAACATGCATCTCAATTCAAATGTCATTAAATGTCATTGTCATTAATTATAAAATACTCTAAAGAAATTCTCGGCAGAACTATTATCTTAAATTATTTTTAGAAGAAATCTATAATCATATTAAAAATAAAACTTTACTGTGGTTACCGAGACCGTGAGGTGCCGGGCCAGAATGTCACCACCCAATCTCTCCACGTTGGTGTCCTAGGACGCGACTAAGGGTAAAACACCGGTGGGTGGGCAGCAGCGCCTTCCGAGGAACTGCGATCCCAAGCGTGATGATTTTGGCAATGTCTACTTCTTTATTTGGGAGGTTGTGTGATGCAGTGTACAACCCAGTTGTTACAGTATAGTTAGAGCTAGAAGCCAGCTAGAATGATCATAAATTGACTTCGTGATTTACAAAAAAGGAATTAACCAAACAGCAATTGCGGATGTGATCAATTGCAATCATAAAATATTCGCTGACGCGCCTACATTCAAAACACGAGGCAAAATTATAATTAAAACACAAAATCACTTCAAATTCATTGCAGCTATCCAAAATTGGACTTTAAAAGTTTGCGATAAGGTCTAAAACTAGTATACGTTTTGTCCGAGGGTACCTACACTGACATCAGGTTAATTGGAGATTGCATTGGGAACGTTAATGACGTCATCGATCGCTCAAAGGGTTTTTTCTTTTCAATGATACTGGCCTGAGGGAATGAGGCTGGCGGCAGTGGTTTTTTGTTTGGTAGTCTGGATTTTGAAGTAGGATGAAATAATTAACGCATTTCTGTAGTCTCTAGTTTACTTTTTAGGTTATCAAGTGATAACATAGAACCCTGTATGTGGCACTTTTCTGTTGTTTACATTTATACATGGGGCACACTAAAAGTTTTGCACTTCTAGGTAATCGGAACTATTTGAATTACGAATGTTATATTTTTTGCAAAGACTTGCATCATTTTTGGTAATGAAAAAAAAATTGGCGGGAAATCATTTGTCAATTGTTTTTTGTCACACATAAAGTTCTACGTATGCAACGAAATTAGAATTAAGTCGAAAACATTTTAGAGCGATGTTTTTTTATGATTTTAAAAGTTCTCTCCCTCCGCAAAACAGTGCCACTCGTCTTCAAAATGTTTTTGGGAGAGAAACACCTTGTTTGAGCACCGCGAGGCGATGGTTTGCTGAATTTGAAATGAAATGAAATGAAATGAAATTGTTTTTATTCCAGATTTGCATCCATTAAATAATATAAATTAATACAAATTATTAACACTAAAACTATTAAAACAATTCAATTGCATAATTTACTAAAATTCTAATAATAGATATATCTATACTAATATTACAAAGAGGAAAGAGTTTGTATTTAAAATATAAAATAATAATAATTAAACAAAACATTAAATTAGGTGATGGGAGTGTGATACGCTTGCCACGTTTTGTGCAATGGGCTAGCATACCACTCTCGTACAGCAGCCATCTGGGTGTTTTCTGTGCGATACAGCGCGGTACGTACGGCGGCCGACCGGCTCCGGAGCAGCGCCTGCCAACCTGGCGCGCGCCCCTCCGCAAACATCGCGCTCGCGCTGCACCAGCGGGGCAAGCGGAACATAGCACGCCACGCGTCGTTGTATTGCACTTTCATCTCTCTCATGGCCGCTTTGGTGTGGTTCGTCCACAGTTCCACTGTGTATACGGTGGTACAGTAACTGATAAATAGCTGTGTTTTTACGGCGTCGCTACAGCGGGCGAAGCGTCTGGCCAGCATATTTCCACGTACTGCAATGGCTCGCCTCTGCCTTTCGATATCTGCGTGATCCGATAAGTCCGAGGTAATCATATGCCCGAGGTACTTTACTTCCTCGACTTTCGTTAAGGTGACATCGCACAGCTTGAGTATCGGCAGATCAGTATCGTAGTTCGCGCTTCTGAAGATCATATACACAGATTTATCACGGTTGTACTTCATGTTGTGTTCTTCAGCATAACCTTGACACACTGACAACAACTTACGCATCGCAGATATGGAAGGTGCTAGAAGAACCATATCATCAGCATAAGCGATATGGTTTGTCATGGTCCCATTGATTGAGCAGCCTACACCAGTTTGTATTAGTTTTTCGGATAGGCTGTCCATGTATAGATTGAAAAGGGAAGGAGACATGCTTCCCCCCTGTCTTACACCGCATTCGAGCTTTGAGGGATTGGAATACCTATCTTTCCATCGAACCTTATTGCTTTGGTGTAGATACCAATTCTGTAGCACTCGGACTATCTGCCGACGTACTTCACGGTCATACAGCTTCTGCCAAAGCAGATTATGATCAACACGATCGAAAGCCTTGCTCAGGTCAAGATAGCAGGCTATAACAGACGTCTTTCTGTTTTTGTAGTATCCGACGACCTGCTTGAGAACGTAGATAGCAGTGCTGGTGGAGGAATGACTTTTAAAGCCGTATTGGCAGTCTGATGATTTAATAAAAGCTTCGGCGTATTTGTCTCTCGTTTCGCCGTCAATATGTGAGGGATAGTTAGTGGAAGGCTTCACTATTTTGCTGACGCTGTGCCAAAATTTTGCAAAATTTTTATGCTTCATCTCTAATGCAATCTTGTCCATAACAATTTGATCACAATTTTGTTGGCAGTGTTTTAATGCTCGCTTAAAAACCGCGCGGTGTCGCTTACGCTCTTCTAACTCAGGGCCAGTGGTGGGGCAACCGGCTAAGTGCCATAGAACTAGTGACCGACGCGAGTCGGCATATTTTTCCGCTACATATTTATTCCATCCTGGAATAGAAGTTCTTTTTTGTTTTCTTCTATCATTTGTGATGAAGCATTGTGTAGCAGAACTCTGAAGTATTTTTACAATCGAATTATATAACAAGTCAATTTCTGACGCGTCGTCGTTTTGATTGTTGTTTGTAAACATCAGTTGGTTGAGTCGCTTTGTTACCGCCGATGTATAATTTTCTACACAATCCCATGACTTTGGTTTCCAAGACCATGTCGGTTTAGGTGTTGAGGATTTGTAAGATGATACTGACAACTGCTGCACTTTTAATTTTAGCGAGATGGGTCTATGATCTGTCCAATCTATTGTTAAGTCTATGTATACTTCCTCAATCGCGCGGTATGCGCTCTCAGTGGCCAGACAGTGATCGAGCCAGCTCGTTGTGTGATGCGCTTTACTCACAAAAGTATATGTAGTGCTCGGTAATGTTAACTTGTCAACATATTCATACTTGTATTCCATACAGAATTTATCAAGTTCGGTGCCAAATCGACGTGTGGGATCCGCATTAAAATCTCCAAGAATAAGACAATCTGCCACTTCTCTGTCTTCTACTATCGAGTGTATTTTACCCAACATTTCGCAGAACTCAGGCAAGTTTCTGTTATCCGTTGTATCGCACGGATATATACACACATTAATTATTAACAAAGTGTTGTTGTTAGTGAGTAGTTCTACCGCGCAGAGCCGCGGGCTGTCGCAATCTATAGGTATGCATTTAAGTGTGTTTTTATATAATATTGCAACACCTCCAAATGGTCTGCCAATCAGTGTTTTAGAATCGTCAATTGCAGACGTTTCTATAGCGTTAAATCCTTTATGAATGCTATTAAGAAAATGTAAGTCTGTTGCTAATAACCATGTTTCTTGTATAAGTTCATTTTTTGTGCAAAGGTCATTTATGAATGTAGCCTTCTTTCGCACATTTTTACAATTAACTGAGATAATTCTTAGGAGACTTAAATCCATACTAATTACTTACGGCTTCTGGTTGATGCTGCTCGAGCATTATTCTGATGGTAGCGACCGACAATGACGCCGGGAGGCCACAATTCTTTGTTGATAACAGATGATAATCTGTTCCACGGTACACTTAGCTTATACTCAGAATATGTCACTTTACTATTTTCCGGTAACTTTTCCACATTGAAAACCGTTTCCCCAGTATCTTTTAAATAGTCAGCTAGGTCTTGAACAGTCACTGAGCTATCTAGGTTCGCTACATACACATATGCAGTGCGTAAGGCTGCCTTGATTTTGCTGTTTGTGGTACTCGTAGATGTACCTACTATGTTTCGGTTCCGACGTCGATGCTTCTTATTAGAGACTAGTTGAAAACCTTCTTCATCTACGTTTTTGTTAAGCCCTGAAACTACGTCATGTTTTTGCAGGTTTTTAGTCTTTTGTAGACTCGGTTTCGTAGGCACGCTGGTATCTTTTGATGGTGTAGCAGTTTTTGTGAGGCGTTGACTTGACTTAGGCGAAGTGTTGTTTTCTGGCGGAGTCCTAGAACCATCTAACCCCATCGGACCGCTATTTTCCAAAAATTGAGCTGCGTATGCAATGTTCGTTAAAACCGGCGGTAGGCATGGCTGTAACGACGGTTGCTTGCGGAGCGTTACAAGTTCTTGCTGAACTGCTTCTAGTTCTTCTTTTGAAGCTGCGTTGTGACGAAGCGTAGCAATGTCTTCCTTTAAGGCAACAATATCCTTAAGGAGTCTTGACACGTCTACGTGGTCCCAGGTGATGGGGGGGAGGCGAGTCAGCTCCCGGGCTACGCAGATTATTTCCGTATCATCCATTGTTTTTAGTAGTCGGATTATGTCTTCCATATCACGCTGAGACTTTCCTTCATTCCTCCTAGCCCTCGGTCGCTTGTCAGTTGGCAAGACTTCGTAAAGAAGGGACTTGGCCGCGGCTATCTCAGTTCCATTGAAACTGCGGCTGCAGATCATTACCAGGCTTTCTTCGTCCATTACCTGGATTTTGTTTTGAACAAACGCTAGAAGTTCGTTGATAATAACGTTACATGAACTGCACTTGGTCATTTTATTATTATTATTGGCGCGGTAGGCGTGTCGATACGTACGCAACGAGCGCGCGACGCTAACTGACTGACAAATAATTCTAGGTTATCCTTAACAGCATATTCGACCACATCAGGTGAGATAGTGGTCAAAGGCTAACCTATCAAGCAATAAAAAGAGCCAGTTATTCTAGGTTAAGCCTCTTAACACCTTACACCACATCATCATATGAGATTGTTTTCAAACGCTTACCTAACTGCAATAAAAAAAACAGATCTCTCCTATATACAGGGTTATTGGTAAAATGCTAACAACCTCTTAGGGTTGACTTCTGCTAGTCCTAAGAAACGTTTTGAGATATTTTTTTTGTTTTGAATTTTTTTATCAATTTTTTGACTCTTTTGGAACTTCCTTTTTTGTTTTTTTTTTATCTGTTATTGACTGAATAAGCACGAGGACCACCTGATGTCAAAAGTCTCTTGTGCCTGTAATGTATTATTTCATATTTTTATTACTTTGCTCGATGTAAATATTCAAAACTCTATTCAAAGGGACCACGGCGCGGTACAGTGTTGCCGCGGCGGGCGCTCTAGGCTCGGAGTAGGTATTAAAACCAAAATCATATCAATATGTTTCATAGGACTAGCAGAAGTCAAACAATATACTAAATAAACATTGCCTTATGGTACCAAACTTTGAGCACCACATGTGTACGTGCCACGATTGCCGTGACACCGTGACGTGACAGAGTGACGGGACAACTTCCAAATGAGGATGACAAATGTTGAGTGACATAGCATTACCTACACGATGAACTCTCAAGAGACTAAACAAACTAAGTACTGACAAATACTGCCTCTTTTGCTAATAAACACCAACTGTTTATATTCTATCCTTTACTTGCATATTCAGATATGAAGGACTTCAGAACAGGAGTGTTCTATTCCTATTTCATTGGTTATTTTATAGATGCCTCACCTTTTTGGCTATCTCGTTCATGTTAGACATCGTTAATCTAAGTACTGATAATACTAATACTGTTTGCTGCCAGCATGCTGGGCACGCTTCCAACTGGTAGTGGGCTAGAGCATTTGGACTGCCTATGAGTCTGCAATGCCTTATAGGGATCTAATGCTTTTATTGTAGTAGCTGTAGTGTTGTATATAGTTCGTAGTGTTTTGTTAATAAAGGCAAACCACCGGTAAAAAAAAAGTACTGCCAAATACTACCTCTTTTGCTAATAAATACCAATCCCGCACATGGCTTAAATTTTTCCTATCGTATATTTATGATTTTGTAATGTTTGTTTGTAATCCGCATAGCAGGCGTTATTGCAAACCTAACAATATTAAAAAAATACCAACTGTTTATATTCTATCATATTCAGACGACCAGAACTTCAGAACAGGAATGTTCTATTCCTATTTCGTTGGTTATTTTATAGATAGCTCACCCTTCTGGCTGTCTCGTTCCTTCAGGACTTATATATATAGACACTAAAGACTTTAACGCTGCATCAACGAAAGAATTTAGGCTACCGCTCGAATCGAATGCACCTAGCTGTCACCTTTTGTAGTTGTCAAATTGGTCTTGAATTTTGCTTGTGAATCGCTTGTCATAGTAGTTTTTAGGGTTCCGTACTCAAAGTAAAAACGGGACCCTATTACTGAGACTTCTCTGTCCGTCAGTCCGTCCGTCTGTCACCAGGCTGTATCTCAAGAACGGTGATAGCTAGACAGTTGAAATTTTCACAGATGATGTATTTCTATTGCCGCTATAACAACAAATACTAAAAATAAAATAAATATTTAAGGGGTACAATAAACTTGATTTTTTTATGGTTTCTTGCTCGATACTAATAACGGTGACAGGTAGACGCTTTAACTACTCACAGTTAGTTTTAATTTCTCTTTAAATATGTTTATAAATTTAAATATATATAAATATTAAATAATTAAGGGGGCTCCCATGCAATAAAAGAGGTTTTCGCTGCTACCCAGCTCAATCGGACACTGCGTATAGTGTCTGTAACAAGCAAGATTAGGTTACAGATAATGGTACGGAACCCTTCGTGCGCGAGTCCCACTCGCACTTGGCCGGTTTTTATTCGTTTGCATTTCTCTTGTTGCTGAGATTTTTGTTAAAAACCGCATTTTTTGACGTTATATTTGTTGTGGTGTAGGTAATTTATGTCTTTACATTATGGAACTTGACGACTTTTGATTTTGTGGCATTGGTTAGTGAAGCCGCGGTGAGTGTCCCTAGCCTTCACATGGAGATACTAAAGATTAGAATAATGAACGCTTCCTTGCTGACACTGGTGGGTGTCATGCTCAATTTGTCTATATAATTCTGGCCATTTTTATTTGATAGTTGTTGTGTACCTTTACAGCGTCGTCTAGCCCAAGTATCTAGAGTACCAAAACCTTTCTAGGTTAGTTGTAATTTAGCGGTCGAGTAACCCCCCTGTTGCAACCTGGTCTCCGTAGACGAGGGTTCCCGAATTCCTACAGGGACTAGGCGTGGGTGGATACAACCTAAAGGTCATTGCAGGCCCATAGAAAATATAAATGCTCCAGCCCACTATTAGTTGGCAACGTTCCCCGATGGATTGCAATGCTTATTCGTTGAGCAAAATAAGTGCTAGCAAAATATTATGATCACGCGTCGCATCAAACAGACGCTCTAATAAGTTTTGGAAAATAAGATGAGCTCCCAGCCCCACGGACCCAATGTTTCTCCATCAAACGGCTTACATATGTAACCACTGCAGAGATTAGCATATTAATATAATATATTATGATATATATAAAAATTTTAAATAAACATACTATATATTAATAACTTAACTTAAGGTATTATATATTATATCGTAATATTTATTTATTTCTGTCAGACTTAAGACATTCTGAATAAAGGCCAGGTCAGGAGTACCTTAAACCGACGCTTATGTATGAAAAAATTGATGAGTGTAGATGAAGCGAAATAGATTTGTAAGGGTCGTAGAAAATGGATATCTGTGGTCTTTGCCTACCCCTACGGGAAAGAGGTGTGATTTTATGTATCTGTGTATGTATATTTCATTCCTTAAAATAAATTCTATGAATTTGAAAAAAATATAACTTATTAATAACAAATATTTTTAAAATATTGTAATGAAACACTAAAATAATATATTAGAAAATTACTCAAAAATATGAAAAATACATGTAGTAACAATCCCGCCTAATTTTCCTATGAAACCTACGTGACGTCATAAACGCCACGTAGCCAAACCGAAAGAATATTCGACGCATTTCACTTCTACACGAAACATCCTCAGGAGGTCTTGACTATTCGAGAGAGTCACCGTATGCATTCCCGCAAAGCATCGCCTGAATCTATTCAATAATATTATGACATAATATGAATTCCCTTTGATCATGAATACAGTATTTCATCTGACCACTATTTTAGTCATAACACGATCTGTTTAATACGATTAGGTAAACATAAACGATAAACAGCATTTGTTGGTAATATATTGCGACGTCCAAACGAGCCAAGTTCGTGAGTAACGTGCCAAGTTCCAATCGTTAAATAATCGTTTACTGGCGATGCTATTCATATTGATAATAATATACCTTATTTATGACCGAGGCCTTAGTGAGTAAGTTTTTGTAAGTTTTGCATGGTGGTAGGGCATTTTGCGAATGCCCGCCTGGCTAGCTACCACCCTCAAGGAGAAAATCTGTCGCCAAGCACCTAACGGTGTGTTCCGGCAGCTGTCCTTGAGAGCCAGTACTTCTAGGTTAGCCTGAACAACATCTTCGACCACATCATCACTTACCATCAGGTGAGATAGTGGTCAAAGGCTAACCTATCAGGCATTAAAAAAAAATATTTAAAACTGATTTGTGTATGACAATATTGCTATAAGAATTTTAATAACAGCAAAACCCTAATTTCAAAGGATAACATTAGGTTCCGGAATCTTCGAAGCAATTATAGCTCAGTGGCATTGCCTATGGACTGTCCTGCAGCAGGCCGTGGTTCGAATCCCACCGCGGGCTTGAGCTTCACCGCATTGTGGAAGAGCATGCAAATGCCCGCCTTGCTAGCTACCGCCTTCAAGTAGAAAATATGCCGCCAAGCACCTAACAGTGTGTTCCGGCAGCAGTCCTTGAGAACCAGTAAAATTTCAGGCATTTCAGGCACATGAGACCAACTGTACGTTTTTTTTTTAATGTTATTGTGACCGAACAAGCTCGAGGCCCACCTGATGTTAAGTGGACTAACCTCTGCCCATAACAGTTGCAATTCATCACAAGTCACGAATTGCAATGCGCTCGTCACATTGAGACATAGTTGTTAAGTCTCATTGTGCCTGTAATTTCACTGGCACTCAAGGACTACTGCCGGAACACACCGTTCAGTGCTTGGCGACAGACTTTCTACTTGAGGGTGGTAGCTAGTCAGGCAATCGCAGAATGCCTTTCCACCATGCGGTAAAGCTCAAGCCGGCGGTGGGGATCGAACTAGGGTACTGCGGCACGGCAGTCCATAGCTATTACCACTCGGCCATCATTGCTTCAAATCACGTCTCGGTGTGACGGGCACAGTGCAATTTGTCGTTGACGAAATGCATCTGTTATAGGCAGAGGTTAGTCCATATTGTTAGGTTTGCAATAACGCCTGCTATGCGGATTACATTACAAAATCACAAATATACGATAGGAAAAAAAAATCCTATCGTATATTTGTGATCCCGCACATGACTTAAATTTTTCCTATCGTATATTTGTGATTTTGTAGAGGTTAGTCCACTTAAAATCAGGTGGGTCTCGGGCTTGTTTCTAGACAATAACTTTTATTTAGACTGATAGTCTGGTTAAAGGAACTTTCGTCAAAAAAAAAAAGATTTCTGAGCTAAATTTCGAGCCTCTGCTATCGACGAGTAAATGTTCCATAGATTCGATTGAAGCCGGTTTAAAAATTAATAAAAATAGACGCAAAATGTTATACATGTTATTTCTCCATAAAGTGTGTCACGGTGATATTAATAGCATAGAACTTACAGAACTTTTCCTGCAGCTCGGAGCCGCCACGTTCCGTACCAGACACACTAGCTTGTTCCACAACCCACGTTCATGTACTAAATACTCAGCTACCTCAGTAATCCTTAGAGCGCAGAAATGTTATAATGATATTTTTTTTTATTTTTTTTATGTTATTGTGATGCAACAAGCACGAGGCCCACCTGATGTTAAGCGGTATCCTCTGCCTATAACAGATGCATTTCATCACAAGTCACGAATTGCACTGCGCCCGTCACCTTGAGACATAGTTGTTAAGTCTCATGTGCCTGTAATTTCACTGGCTCTCAAGGACTGCTGCCGGAATACACGGTTAGGTGCTTGGCGACAGATTTTCTACTTGAGGGTGGTCGCTAGCCAGGCGGGCATTCGCAAAATGCCCTTCCACCATGCGGTGAAGCTCAAGCTCTGGGCGGGATTCGAACCATGGACCTGCTGCGCGGCAGTCCATAGCCAATGCCACTGAGCCATCCCTGCTTCAAATAACAAATATTTATAAAATACTTTCAGAAAACATTTAATTAATATTTTAATAAAACACTTAAATAATAAAAAATATATAAAAAGTATATCTACACTCTATTTTTTCTTACCTGTCTTATTATGTAAACTAATATGGCGGTTCGTTATCCAAAGACAAGATTAGTGATGGGACCCATCGAATGAACGACAAACCGAACTGAACTATATTAATATGAAAATGACGGAATTGTTTAAAAAGTAAAATTTAGTTGGCTATATGGCGCGGCGCTACTATAATATTAACATTCCTGTCATTAGTCAATTCGAAAAGCTTTTTTATCATCTTTTACACACACACGATGCCACAACGGCAGTATGCAGGTGACTCACTGAACCCCATTTAATATACCATTATTATAAGTATAAACCAGCTATAATTGGAATATTCTGGCCAAGTGTTGCCATTTTAAGTATCATGAGCCAAGCCAATGGACTTGCATTTACCCATAGACAAAATATGGTTGATTATTCTTTTTAAACGAAGACTCAAACAACTTTTTCTCAATGAAAGTACAACTTACAAATGTAAACTTTTGAAAAAACTTATATGCTTTAAGCTAGGGAATTTGAATTACCACTTTTATTTGTATAATGTGTAATTATTAGCAACGCCATTAATTAGTAACTAGTTTAAAATACGACTGTATAATTAAAAAAAATATTTATAATGAGTTTATTATTCGCATGGGTGTGTTTATGTGTGCTTATTACTTTGTTTTGCTTACGTACAAAACGAATGAACAAATTTTGATAACATTTTATTTATAAATTCCTTCCTTTTGGTTCTGAACATCTGATACATTTTATAGGGTGCCAACGTTTCGTTTGTTTGATATTTATTTTGCAAAAGTTCGTTTTAATATCGTATATGGGATGTAGTCGACTCATTGTCCTAGCGAACTACGAATACTTGAACGAAAACTTTATTAATTTATATAGATAAACGACTTGCAAAAGAGCAAAAATTATAATATTTAAATTAAACCGGTTTCTTTTATGGCAACCCCCGTATTTTAAACTTATTGTTATTATTTTTATTCGTTAGGCAATCCACTATTTTAACCCATATTCTGTGAAAATTTCAACGGGCTACCTATTACAGTTCCAAAGATAAGTACAGTCCTTTAAAGGTCGGACGGACTGAAGGACAGTCAAGCCGTTGTAATAGGATCTCGTTTAGTACGAAACCCTTAAAATTTAACTAAATAATACTAATTTACTTCTTTTAACAAACTTTCATTTTAACGGATACAACTAGTTAGTATAATGAGATGAACGAAACATGTTCAATTGTTCACTTTAACTGTTCATTTATTTTGATACCCATCTTCCCATCACTAAAATCCATAGACAATGTAGATTACTAAACGTCAAAGCACTGTCAATAATGTAAACATGTTTTGTGATCATTACGGTATTTGATTTATATTTCGGAAAAAACAATTAATTTCAATAATATCTGTATGCTATTCGAAGCGTGATGTTTCTTTTATTAGGTCTAGTCAGTTGTGAATGGCCAAAAATAAGTAATTATGACGGAAACTTGTGATTTTCTAACAGAGGTATGTTTGTTTACATTTTAAGACAGGTAAGAAAAAACATACTTTAGTTACAATTCCGCCTAATTTGCGTCCCAGCCCACGTGACGTCACAAACGCCACGCAGCCAAACCGGTTTGGCTTCGAAAGTAATTTCTCGATCATGAGCTCGTAGAGTCAAGTCCTCCTGAGGATGCTTCGGGTAGAAACGAAACGCGTCGAAAATTCTTCCGGTTCGGCTGCGTGGCGTTTGTGACGTCACGTCGGCTTAACAGGAAAATTAGGTGAAATTGTCACTACATATGTCTTTTTATATTTTTTAAGTGTTTTATTAAAATATTAATTTAATGTTTTCTTAAAATATTTTTATTTACAATTCAACCGAACTTTTCAACAGCACTAAAGTTATATTCAAAACAGAAATCATTAAAATAATAATTGATAAATAAAGTATGTTTTCAAGTGTTATTGACCCACTACACACTTTTCTCTTCTTTAATTATACAAGAATTTATATAACTGTTTCAAATGTTTGTGTAAATTTTACAAATAATGTATATTTTGTACTTCTGCTCTCTTTATTATAAAATAAGAAAGTATATCCATCATTGGATGTAAGAATTAATGTGTGTAGAAACTATTGTGAATTAAGTAAAGATCTGTGAATTTTGTGAACTCAATTAATAAATAACCTAAACTAATATAATAAAGAGGAAAGATTTGATTATTTGTTTGCATTGAAGAGGCTCTGAAACTACTAGACCAATAAAGATGAAATTTGGTATGGAAATAGTTTGAGACCCAAGAAAGGACATAGGATAGTTTTTATCCAACTGCGCAATAAGAGGTTAATGGCTTTGCGCAATAACCAATCTACTGCACCAATTAGGATGAAAGTGGTATGGAAATAGTTTGAGGCACGGGGCAGGACATAGGATAGTTTTTATCCAACTGCGCAAAAAGGGGTTAATGGTTTTGTGCGATAACCGATCTACTGGACCGATTAGGATGAAATTTGGTATGGAGATAGTTAAAGACACGGGGAAGGACATAGGATAGTTTTTATCCAACTGCGCAAAAAGAGGTTAATGGTTTTGCGTGATAACCGATATACCCGCGGGTGGACCCGCGGCCGGAAAGCTAGTATAAAATAAATTATGTGACCTAAAATTTGTTCTTCTCTAGTGGCTCTACTACAGTTGTTTACTGATTGTAGCCGTAGAATGAAAAATATCTCATTAGTCAATTGAATTGCAATTGTGCTTGAAAATAATTATTACAACTTGAGAATAGCAGTGACGTCATTAGTGACGGTTTCATAAGCAAAGGACTGGAATATCTTGTTGATGGGCACAACATCTTCTTTGATAGTTAAAAAGATACAGATATAGGGAAAAAATAGTGAATTTTATCACAGAAGCCCGCGGTGAACATTTAGCACTAGAACTTCTGGACGTGATATAAGCATGCAATATTGCTTAAAAATAAAACTGAGAGACTTCTAGATAATTTTTCAAGTACTTTTTTGTTGTGAATATTGGAAGAAAGATACATTTATTTTTAAAGTTTGCCGAAATATTATCGCTCACTGACCGTAAGACTTGTGGCATGTGGTAGAGGCCAGGAAACTGGAATTGTTACTATCAGACCATTTTCGCCTTTGTAGTGTTGTACTAAGTAATAATATGGGATGAAAGAATTTACAGTGATGGGCCGCGGAAAAGACGAGTGATTTATGCAAGCTTTTCAAGCTATACTATGCGTTGTAAATGCAAGAGTCTAAAATAATTTCACAGTAAACTACAGGTCACTGACAATTATTATATGGTCAAATCAAAGTGTACCTACTCATATTGGCTAATAATCATGTATATATAGGGATCTAAATGCTTTTATTGTAGTAGCTGTAGTGTTGTATATAGTTTATATATATATTGGCTAATAAATAAATAAGTTTCTGCCCTAAGGAGTATTTAAAATTTTAATGCACGCCTACGTCCTTTTCTCGATAACTGGGTGTATGTGGAGGTCTGGTAGAAAATGCTCATTAAGTCCTCCATTTGTACTACTCAACAATAAAGCATTAAATAAATACATACGTTTTATAATGTAATTCAAATTTACAGTTCAAAATGGGAACTGATTGAAAATCAGATTATTACCTATTATTCCATCAAGACGTTTCAAATACTTCTTGCAAGATTATGCCACGAACCCAAACATCGCAATTGACCCTCTATTTAGATCCTCTAACAAACGGGTCTATATAAACTTACTATTCAACTTGGATCTTGTTCGAGGGTTTCAGAGATCTGATTTCTGGGTTCAAGAAAATTATAGGGCTAAAATGTTAAGTACCTACTTACTATACACTTATGTCTTTGTTCAAATGTTAGGTTTAGGTTTATAGAACTTTATTTCTCATAAGAACTAGTGTTCACTTACAATGAGAGTCTCTTAAATATAATTTATAAATGAGTCCTCTGCCTTGGTAGCATTACTTATTAAACGAGTTATATATATAGTGCATAAGTTTATTTCGATATGCGTTAATACTTTCACTTCATTTGGTAACTGGTTGTATAGCTTTGCTCCTTTGAATAATAATGTTGTTCTTCCATAGTTAGTACGCAAATGTTCAGATAAACGGGCGCTGATGTGATTATTAATATCAAAATTGGTAAAAAATCTGTTAATTTTGTGATGTATTTCAAATATCCATAGGCATCAGTAATCACTTTCTTTTCAGGCGGCATTCTGCTTCTTTGCCTACCACATAAAAAATATGTTCATAAAGCTGAAATGATTCTAAGAAACTTATTTATAAGATACTTAATACAATCATAATGAGTTTTCCTTTATAATTATTCACAAAGTTTACAAAAGGAAATATTAGGAAACATAATTCAAGCACAGATACCCAGTCTCGATCGACAACCTTCCTTAATTTTAATGTATTCAAAAAGTTCCCTACTTCGACTAAACTTGGTAATTAATCGGCAAACAAAGATGAAAACTTAATAATTTTGCATAGAACAACATGATAATGTTACGAGATGTTTCGTTGTATTGTTTGTTTTGAAAAAGTTGAAAATGGTTCAAAATAGGATACAGGTAATGTCAGACTTTAATTACGCGGGTGAAGCCGCGGGTAATAAATATATCATCATGACTATTCAATTCAAAAAAGTATTTTTTGTTATTCTCTTGCATTCATCTATGATCTGCATTAAATCACAGTAGACACTTAGATTTATTTTCGACTATAGTCGAGAAGAGAAAGAGATTCATTTAGTTGCAAAAGAATTTATTGGAACAAAATACTACTCTCAAAAATTGTTATCTATTTGCATGGGGAAGGTACACAGTTTTTTTTAAGGTTTTGCGTAACCCATAAATAAAACAATAATATACGTGTAATCAAAATAATACGTTAATATATATTATTTTGATTACACGTATATTATTGTTTTACGTTACATGTATATTGCTTTCAACGTATTTTCTTTTTTATTTCATAAATTCAAACCATTTATGAAAAAAATAATGAATTTATTTTTTTATGGCTGATAGGTTAGCCTTTGACCACTATCTCACCTGATGGTAAGTGACGATGTGGTCGAAAATGTTGTTCAGGCTAACCTAGAATTACTGGCGCTCAAGGACAGCTGCCGGAACACACCATTAGGTGCTTGGCGACAGATTTTCTACTTGAGGGTGGTAGCTAGCCAGGCAGGCATTCGTAAAATGCCCTACCACCATGCTATAACGGCTTTACGTGCCCTCCGAAGCATGAAGCGCTCTGTAGTAATGTCACTAGCGGTTCCCCATCCAACTCATGACCACGGCGAACGTTGCTTAACTTTGCTGATCGGTTAAGAACATCTAAGCAAACTTCGCTACGAACGCTTTAAAAGCTATAAGTCTGGTTTATGACCCCCAATCGTCCCCTGTGATGGTTAAAGTAATACAATTAATAACAAACTAAGGCTCAATCAATGAATCCTGGATAGCCCAGTGGTTAAATCATCCAGTGCGCAAAATCGGGGTACGTGGGTTAAATACCCACTCGAGGCAAGCAATTTTGTACTGTTAACAAGTGTAAATTTAGATTTCTTCTGTTTAAAATAAATATAACAATCGTATAAACAATAATAGCCATACATTTATACTTATACTTAGTTTATGTACATGTATGTTTGTACCCATTCCCTTGCGTAACGCATATTTTGAACACACTAAACGTTACAGAACTTCTAAATTGTAAGTTTCTAAGGAAACTTAGAAGTCTTCTGTAAGTTTGACGACAACAACGGCTACCTGCCGCCGTTACACGTAATTGCGACAAGGTTGTAACTGAATGTGACAAACTTTTCAATGTGGATTATGCGGGTATCTACGTTACAAACGCTACCTCAATAACTTCCGTATTCGCTTCACGGGCAAAGATTTTTTCACGGCGGCCATCTTGAATCCGCCATTTTGTATCCTTAACGGCTGACACAGGCTTGTGATTGGTTAAACACGTGTTTTTAAAGCCAAAAAGAAATAATACCAAATAATTGACCTGACTTCAACACTCAAATGTATGAAATAACTTGTTGAAGTCGCTACCATGATGGTTCAAAAATACCTATTATAACAACATTTGCGCATGTTCTTACTGACTTCGACAAATTATTTAATACATTTGAGTGTTGAAGTCAGGTCCATTATTTGGTATTTTTTTTTGCATTTAAAACACGTATTTGAGTGTTGAAGTCGGTTCCATTATTAGGTAAAAACATTTTTTTGCCTTTTTAGTAACCCTTGCTACTTATGGGAATTATTGTCATTTACTGTCAATGACTATATCATCAAGATTTTTTGCATTTAAAAACACGTATTTGAGTGTTGAAGTCGGTTCCATTATTAGGTAAAAACATTTTTTTTGCCTTTTTAGTAACCCTTGCTACTTATGGGAATTATTGTCATTTACTGTCAATGACTATATCATCAAGATAGGAAAATACTTTTCAGTTCTTGGAGTGTAACTCAAAAACGGATTGACCAATTTTGATCAAATTAAAATGGGTCCACACTACAATCATCACCATTCAAACAGTAAAAAATCATCAAAATCGGTTCACCCTGTCAAAAGTTAAAAAACATTAAAAAAAACAGACGAATTGAGTACCTCCTTATTTTTTAAAGTCGGTAGAAAACATTAAAGCTTAGGGTTCCTAGCCTGTCCCAAGTCTTTCTTGGCCATTATCCGTATTTTACGGTACCTCTAATATGGTATGTGTAATGGAATAAAAAATCCTACATAGGGGATTTTCGTTCACACTCAATGATTACTAACGCAATGAATTTTCTCCAATAGGCCCAGAATCAACAACATAAAGGAACACTTCAGATATAAAATACTCTAAACACATTCTCGGTAGAACCATTATCTTAAATTATTTTTGTATATCACTAAAGGTAATCTTAACATAATCAAATTAAAAAATAAAACTTTTCTCTAGTAACTGAGGAAAGTGGGGTGACAGGATAGAATGTCACCGACCAATCTCTCCACGTTGGTGTCCTAAGACGCGACCAAGGGTAAAACACCTGTGGGTGGGCAGCAGCGCCTTCCGAGGAACTGCGATCCCCAAGACGCCTGCCAAGCATGGGGACTATGGCAGTCTCCAGCACTTGATATGGGAGGTTGTGTGATGCAGTGTACAATCCGGTTGTTACAGTATAGTAAGAGCTAGAAGCCAGCTAGAGTGATCGTAAATTGACTTCGTGATTTTCAAAAAAGGGATTGACCAAACAGCAATTTGGGATGTGATCATTGCATTTGCAATCATAAAATATTCGCTGACGCGCCTACATTCAAATCAAGAGGCAAAATTATAATTAAAACACAAAATCAGTTCAAATTCATTGCAGCTATCCAAAATTGGACTTTAAAAGTTTGGGATAAGGTCTAAAACTAGTATACGTTTTGACCGAGGGTACCTACACTGACATCAGGTTAATTGGAGATTGCATTGGGAACGTTAATGACGTCATCGATCGCTCAAAGGGTTTTTTCTTTTCAATGATACCGGCCTGAGGGAATGAAGCTGGCGGCAGTGGTTTTTTGTTTGGTAGTCTGGATTTTGAAGTAGGATGAAATAATCAGCGCATATCTGTAGTCTCTAGTTTACTTTTTAAGTTATCAAATGGCAAAAAAAGAGGCCTGTATGTGGCACTTTTCTGTTGTTTACATTTATACATGGGGCACTAAAAGTTTAGCACTTCTAGCTTTTCGGAACTATTTGAATTTCGAATGTCATATTTTTTTAAACGACTTGCATCCTTTTCAGTAATAAAAAAAAATTAGTGGGAAATCATTCGTCAATTGTTTTTTTTCACACACCGAAGTTCTATGTACGTAAGAAAAATGGAATTTAGTCGAAAGAATTTAAAGCGTTGATTTTTTATGATTTTAAACGTTTTCTCTCTCAGCAAGACTGTGCCGCTCGTCTTCAAAATGATTTTGGGAGAGAACCCTTGTTTGAGCACCGTGAGGCGATGGTTTGCTGAATTCGAGAGAGGTCGGGTTTCTTTACATGATGAATTTCGTGAAGAGCGGCCTTCAACTGCCGTCAACGAAAATAATGTAGCTACTGTTAAGCGGCTAGTTGAAGAAGACCCGCAGATTACCTATGAGAACAGTTCGAAGACTATTGGGGATTAGTATGATTCAAATTCAGATTTTTTTACAAGAAGAATTAAAGTTCTGAAACCATGTTGCGTTGGATCCCTCATGAATTGACGGCGGAACAGAAGCGGGCTCGCGTGGAATGATGCACACAGATGCTACTGAAGTACGACCATGGACATTCTAATGCTGATTATGACATTCACGGTTCTAGTTTTAGTTGATTTCAGTAACGCTTTCAATGCTGTAGACCATGACTTACTCGTTGCGGTGCTTTCTAACCTCAACTTCTCACAAACTTCCATCTGTTGGTTCACTTCATATCTTCAAGACCGTCGTCAAGCCATACGGAATGGCTCGGTTATCTCTAACTGGCAAGTGGTTGAAGCTGGCGTACCTCAAGGTGAGATTTTATCTCCCCTCCTGTTCTCTCTTTTCATTGATCTCCTCTCTTCCAGCATTGTAAATAACTTTCATTTATATGCTGACGACCTTCAACTTTATTGTGCTGCACCGGTTGAAGACCTTAGTACTGCGATAACTGCTCTGAACCATGGTCTTGTCCGCTTACAAACGTGGTCTGACAACTTTGGTATAAGAGTTAACCCTAATAAATGTCAAGCTATTGTGTTTGGCAGTTCGCGCCAGCTATCTGGAATTAATGTAGCGGATCTTTCTCCTGTAACTTTTAATGGCTCAATTATTCCTTTCTCTAACACTGTCAAAAATTTGGGTGTCATAGTAGATTCCAATTTATGTTGGTCAGATCATATCAAAGAAATTTCTCGTAAATTTTACGCTTCATTTCACTCTATTGCTAGACTTCGAAACTTTCTGCCCATAAAAACGAAAATTTATCTCGTCAACTCTCTACTCCTACCAATTATTGACTACGCTGATGTTTGCTTTATTGACCTTAACACAGACCTCCTTAATAAGCTGGATCGTCTACTAAATACGTGCATTCGTTTTATCTTTAATTTAAAGAAGTTCGATCACATCTCTGATTTTCGTGCAAAACTCAAATGGTTGCCAATTCGAGAGCGCAGAAATGCTAGGGCACTAAGTCTTTTGTACACAATCCTAAATGTTCCTAACACTCCAAATTTTCTGAAAGACATGTTTCAGTATTTAACTGACTCTCATAACCGTGAACTTAGATCTGCCCAAAATCTGCTGCTCTCCTTCCCTCATCACCGAACTTCTTTCTCAGATAAATCCTTTTCAGTTGTCCTTATCAGGTTGTGGAACGCCTTACCAATGGATATCAAAAAAGCTAGGACCAAAAACGCATTTAAGCGACAGATTCTTAATTTTTATATCAGTAAACTCACTAATCCATCCATTCATAAACCGTCTTCATCTTATTAACTACTTATTAATGGCTAAAATATAGTATTTATTTTATTGGCTTAATATAATTATTTTTATTATATATAATATATTTGTATTTATATATATATATATATATAAACGTATATATCTATTATTTTATGTATATTATATATTTATCTATGGTTTAATAAATGTACAATACATTATTTTTATAGGAGCATTGACGCATGCTAAGCGAAAACATAGAAATTATAACGGATGGAAAAAGATAACTTCCAGCGGGACTTGAACCCGCAACCCCCAGAATACCGTCCTGGTGCACTACCAATTGTGCCATGGAAGCGGGCGCTGGACAGTCGAAAGTTCTCCATCCGTTTTGAATACACGTCTTTTTGACGTTGGCGACATCTACCCAAATAGCAGAGGACTATTTACTTAGGCTGGTAGGTTGATATACGATCAACACTGAACACCAAATCGATGAAACCATTTTTAAATTTGACTAGTATTATTTTTATAGGAGCATTGACGCATGCTAAGCGAAAACATAGAAATTATAACGGATGGAAAAAAAGATAACTTCCAGCGGGACTTGAACCCGCAACCCCCAGAATACCGTCCTGGTGCACTACCAATTGTGCCATGGAAGCGGGCGCTGGACAGTCGAAAGTTCTCCATCCGTTTTGAATACACGTCTTTTTGACGTTGGCGACATCTACCCAAATAGCAGAGGACTATTTACTTAGGCTGGTAGGTTGATATACGATCAACACTGAACACCAAATCGATGAAACCATTTTTAAATTTGACTAGTATTATTTTTATAGGAGCATTGACGCATGCTAAGCGAAAACATAGAAATTATAACGGATGGAAAAAGATAACTTCCAGCGGGACTTGAACCCGCAACCCCCAGAATACCGTCCTGGTGCACTACCAATTGTGCCATGGAAGCGGGCGCTGGACAGTCGAAAGTTCTCCATCCGTTTTGAATACACGTCTTTTTGACGTTGGCGACATCTACCCAAATAGCAGAGGACTATTTACTTAGGCTGGTAGGTTGATATACGATCAACACTGAACACCAAATCGATGAAACCATTTTTAAATTTGACTAGTATTATTTTTATAGGAGCATTGACGCATGCTAAGCGAAAACATAGAAATTATAACGGATGGAAAAAGATAACTTCCAGCGGGACTTGAACCCGCAACCCCCAGAATACCGTCCTGGTGCACTACCAATTGTGCCATGGAAGCGGGCGCTGGACAGTCGAAAGTTCTCCATCCGTTTTGAATACACGTCTTTTTGACGTTGGCGACATCTACCCAAATAGCAGAGGACTATTTACTTAGGCTGGTAGGTTGATATACGATCAACACTGAACACCAAATCGATGAAACCATTTTTAAATTTGACTAGTATTATTTTTATAGGAGCATTGACGCATGCTAAGCGAAAACATAGAAATTATAACGGATGGAAAAAGATAACTTCCAGCGGGACTTGAACCCGCAACCCCCAGAATACCGTCCTGGTGCACTACCAATTGTGCCATGGAAGCGGGCGCTGGATAGTCGAAAGTTCTCCATCAAAAAGACGTGTATTCAAAACGGATGGAGACGTACAATACATATTTTGTTTTTACTATTTTTTACTGCACCGCTACCATTTTCTTGCACATCCAGGATGACTGGTAGAAAATGCTACATAGCATTGTCCTCCTTGTACACTTATTTGTGCAAAAGAATAAATAAATAAATAAGACATTGTCACAGGAGACGAAACGTGGATTTATTGTTTTGAACCCGAAAAAACACGGCAATCTTGTGAATGGGTGTTTGAAAATGAGAAAAGGCCAACTAAAGTGAGGCAGGCAAAAAACGTTGGTAATATAATTATCAATGATGTTTTTTTCTCAGCTAGGGGTCCCATCTGCACAATTCCACTTGAAGATCAAAAGAGTGTTAATGTGGTATTTTGTAGTGTGGTGTTTGTGTGGTCATTTGTTTACCCAGGGTGTTAGAAAAAGTTCGCGTAAGACGACCAAAAAGCTGGGTTCTCTTACATCATGACAACGCTTCTTCACACACGACAAACAATGTCATTTTAGCTCCCGAAAAATTACAACTCGTCACCCATCCTGCACATAGCCCCGACCTAGCACGCTGTGATTTCTGTATTTTCCCCAAAATCAAAGATTTGATAAGAGGTTTCACTTTTACCGAAAGACGTTAGCGATAGCGTTCAATCCGCACGTAGAAAACATGCCTTCAGATCTGTGGTCCTCCTGTTTTAAAAAATGGTTCCAACGCATGAAAAACTGTTTAAAATGTAAAGGAATTTTGAAAACCAATAAACATAATATTTAGTTTTTAACATGTTGTTATTACGCAACACTTTTGGTGTGACCTACGTATATCACGGTGATATAGCTAGTAAATAGAATGAATTTGTAACCTAATAATTGGATATTTATTTATAATTTTTTTGATTTTTTAATATTCCGTCAAAAAAAAATACCGTCAGTATGGACAATATCAAAATTATAGTATTAAATATTAAAATATATTTTATTAAAAGTTACCAATAAATTAATATATATAAGGAGGTCTTGACTTTGTCGATCGACAAAATGATCCTAATGACGCTTCGTGTAGAAGCAATATGACGAAAATTCTTCCAGTTGGGCTTCGTTGCATTATTTTGAAGCGCTCGTAGCGAAGTTAGCTTTTTTAGTTCTGAATCGATCAGCAAAGTTAAGCACCGTCCGCCGCGGTCATGACTTGGATGGGTGACCGCTAGTGACATTACTACTGAGCGTGCACGTGCTTCGGAGGGCACATTAAGCCGTCGGTCTCGGTTGTTGTCTTAGGATGGCAGTCGTTATAGCATAGTGGTAGGGCATTTTGCGAATGCCCGCCTTGCTAGCGACCGCTCTCAAGTATAAAATCTGTCGCCAAGCACCTAACGGAGTGTTCCAGCAGCAGTCCTTGAGAGCCAGTGAAATTACAGGCACATGAGACTTAACAACAATGTCTCAAGGCGACGGGTGCAGTGCAATTCGTGACTTGTGACGAAATGCATCTGTTATAGAGGTTAGTCCGCCTAACATCAGTTGGGCCTCGAGCTTGTTGTTGCGAGCAGTCACAATAACATAAAAAAAACTTTCATTCGCTCTCTTGAAAAAAGTGAATTTAAATTCCCAATAGCATTATCGATTTTTCTAAAGCGCTAGTCAACGAAAAAGTTAATTTAAATTCTAAATAGCATTATTGATTTTTCGAAACCGTTAGTCAATGAAAAAGGTAAATTAAATTCCCAGTAGCATTATCGATTTTTCTAAACCGCTAGTCAACAAAAAAGTTAATTTAAAATTCTCAAAAGCATTATTAATTTTTCAAAACCGTTATTCATTGAAAATTGTTATTAAAATTCCCAATAGTATATCGATTGTTCTAAACAGCTAGTCAATATAAAATACATTTGAATTCCCATGAGCATTATCGATTTTTCTAAACCTTCATTATTAGTAAGATATCCAATATTTGGAAATGTTAACGTGAATCAGCTTTTATTCAGAAAATTCGTGGAAAATTAGTTCGGCACGCGTCGACGCCTGTAATTTCGCAACTGAATGGGGACAATTTGTGACGTCACTGGCAGACATGTTCGTACCACGGAATGACATAAAAGGGAGAGGGGTATTGATATATGAATAAATTTAGATTTTGTAGGTAGCTATATATCATCAAACATCCCATGCGTCGAATACTTTTAAGCACTCTGATTTCTTTTGTCAACGGCTAGAAATTTCAATGTTATTCCATCCTAAACTAAAAAAATAATAACTAGGTACTGAATTTAAATGATTTTAATGAAAATGAGATAGCCTGAGAGGCAATTAATTATATTTATAATATGTGCATAATTTTTATTGACACCTACAAAATATCCATACAGTCTAAGGACCGGAAAACGGGAAACACTATTATATCATTTATTTCCTAATTTTAATCATCGCTGGTAAATCTTTTCTTTCCAATTTCGTGAAAGATCTCTTAATTATCTAGGCTTGTATCGTAACATTAACTTGAGAGTTATGAGCCTCGAAACATTTTCATGTAAAGTTTTTTTAGGCTCATAACTTTCAAATTAATTATCTTTTTAAAATTTTGTTACGATACAAGCCTAGATAATGACGAGATCAATCGATTTTAAGCTTAATTCTGGACCTAAAATCTAAAATAAGGGAGTGATCACCCTACGACGTTTGTATGGAGAAGTGACCGGCTAGTTAAACCTTAATAATAATAAATATTTGGCTCAGCAGGTTAAAGTTAGGCGGAATTGGAACTAAATACATTTTTAATATTTTTTAAGTGTTTTATTAAAACATTAATTTGATATTTTCTTCAAATACTTTAAAAATATTTCTTATTGCTCAATTGCATGCTTAAGTTATTGTTACTAATAGACAATCACTGCAATTATGGTTATGTACAGACAAAAAAAATTAAATAACTTATTGAAGTCGGTACTATGATAGTTCAAAAGTACATATTATCACAATATTGTGCGCATGGTACCGACTTGGACCAGTTATTTCACACTTGAGTGTTGAAGGCAGTTCATTATTTATTAAAAAAAATGCACCCCTTTTAGTGATCCTTGCTACGCCTAAGGGATCTATTGAAATTCACTGTCAATGACTATATCATTAACATAGGAAAACACTTTTTAGTTATTGGAGTGTTACTCAAAAACGGCTGGACCGATTTTGATCAAATTTAAATGGGACACACAAGAAGCATAATCTAATAAAAAAAAAAAAAAAAAAAAAAACCGGTTCACTCAGTCAAATGTTCTGAGGTGATATACATAAAAAAAAATTCGAATTGAGTAACTTTTCCTTTTTTTATGTCGATCAAGAAATAAAAATAAAACTGATTTTTTAATATAGCTTTTTTTCGTTAAGTCACAGATATGACTGAATGAAATAATAAGTAAGATGACCTACTGTTATCGTCGAGCTTCTTGCATCTCTAACACATGGACCAAAAATTCCTTGGACTTAGATATGTGGTTTACCTATCCCACGTTCATCGGTTACTTTTCAATCATAAACTTGACAGGCTATTTACAAGTTTTTTTTTATTGATTGTGGAAAGGCAGGCTATTTCATAAAATACCTTTATATACTGTGTAAATATATAGTAATATGTGTATACTGTGTATTATCTTAGGACTTAAGTATTTAAGTAATTATTTATATCCTGTATGCATTGTTTTTATGGGAAATAAACAATTTGTATTTGTATTTCGCCTTCAGTATATCATCAAAACCAAGGATAGACGTCAACCAGATATACATTTCACTATATACCAAAGGCAAAGGAAATAGAAATGACATTTTTGTCGCGTTGAGTGACGGTCATAGCAGTTAACCATGATGTTATATTGCGTTGTAAAGGAGTTGTATAGTTGATATTGTAACGGTTACAAAACAACCATATTGTAAACCTCAAAGGCAATGTAATTGAAATTCTAATGTCTAATATTAAATCATCAACCTTATTAATTCAATACTATTTTACACCTAATATACTATATGCCTAATAATATATTATATCAAACTATGATCTATTTAACTTTAACCCTCACTTACATTGTATAGTGAGTGAACGCAGCCAATGAAAAAGGTAGGGTGCGGGAATGACGCTTTACGTATATTTCCAGCTACTAACCTATCATGTCATGAGGTTGGCAGCGTCGGATCTTCACTGCGTGTACCTGAACGGCTCTTTCTTCTATTTATAATCTAAATAACCACTAAAACTTTCCAAAACTGCCTTCTACAGTCAAACACTAGTATGATCTTGTGATTTTATACTCTAACATCGCGGCGGGGTTTGAACCATGGTTATGAACTTATCACTGATCCTAATAAAATAGTGATTTAAATACGTACATTTCGAACGAGCCTGTTAAAACTCTATAGAGACCAAATCAAAGTTGGCTAAAAATGAAAATTGAAGCCAATTAACTCTGATAACCTCTAATCTTATCTAAATAATATAGTGGAGTATACTGATATCGAGATGTCTGATTGAAAATATTGTAAAAAATAATGTTTGTTTCACGAGAGTTTTATACTACGGCAAGTTAGTTTACAAGTAATAATATATCTTAACATCTATTTTACCTGACTGACAAGGAAGGGTTATGTTTTTGACGTTTGTAAATTTTATTTATAAATTTGTATTTCGACGGTTAAGTTATGGTTATATTAATCGTAACACCTTTATGATGCCAATGGATTAAAAACCCAAGTGTTTTTAGAAACATGTTCGAAAAATAAACAAATTGCTGATTTTAGCGCGAAATAGTAATACGCTAAAACAATAAAGGATATAAAATAAGCTACATATTTAAGTTGCCTTTTTTAGTGTTCCAGAACACAAAAAGGGTAAAATATAATATACAATTAAAAAAAACATGACTTTACTAAAAAGACCGAAACAAGATTTAGAATCCCGCATTAAGTTAAATAGCAGACGGGATCCAATTGTAAATTACAAACATCTCCATCTTGTTTCTGGCTTAAAAATTTATTTTTTTTGTCTTATTTTGATTTATATATGTTTTTGCTCTAATATATTTTATTTTAATCTATTTATATTTGGTAATAATATATCTCTTCTCTCCATAAACTCATTCGATTCATATACACAATTTAACGTGGCTTAACAAAAACATCCAAGCCACAACATTCACGAAATGTGTTATCCATAATATAATCGATACTTTATACCAACAGAAACAATTACGCGAATTATTTTATAATATTTTTAACCAATGACCACATCTATGGCAGCTTTTTGTTCAGATCTTTTAGTTTTTTTTAAGTACATTCACATTCTTTTTTGACCGCCATAATGGACCGCTAATTAATAAGCCGTTTGCTTTCCTTGCTCGTGACTCACTGTATAATAACCTCAGAAGCTAAATATAGTGTTTGAAAGACCGTATTCAATGATATCATATCAATATCAACCAAGAATTTCTCAGTTTCAGAGAAGGTATCTCACGGGAAATTTGATATTTACGCGCTGTGTCTAGCATAGAGAATATAACATCATTGCTGTCTACTCTAAAATGGGGTATGTCAGTTCAGTGTACCTTGAGGACGTGTCTAGAGATATAACCTTGTTTGAATAGAATTGTGTTAAGATGAAGTATACACATAAATACACCACAACTACCTTTTCCGATTAAAACATCAGAATCATAATTATTTATTAATTAGAATATACCTTCGATCAACTTCCTGCGAGTAACAGTATTTTTATAAAGTTTTTTTTTATCTTATTGTGAAGGAACAAGCGCGAGGCCCACCTGATGTTAAGCGGTATCCTCTGCCTATAACAGATGCATTTCATCACAAGTGACGATCTGCACTGCGCCCATCACCTTGAGACATACCTGTTATGTCTCATTTTGCCTGTTATTTCACTGGCTCTCAAGGACTGCTGCCGGAACACACCGTTAGGTGCTTCGCGACAGATTTTCTACTTGAGGGTGGTCGCTAGCCAGGCGGGCATTCGCAAAATGCCCTTCCACCATGCGGTGAAGTTCAAGCTTTGGGCGGGATTCGAACCATGGACCTGCTGCGTGGCAGTCCAATAGCCAATGCCACTGAGCCATCACTGCTTCGAATCCATGAGGCTTGTTATGGCACGTAAGGATATTGTCCCAGTTACTCCACAAAAATGATTTTGAAACATTTAATATCGAATGACTGCTTTGAAATAAAATATGGGCGAATCACACCGTGATCGGAACCGCAGGTGGTGTAACACTACATAAGGCGAAGTGGTCTTTGAAGAATTTCTGACTGAGGGAGTAAGATGGAGAGACTGAAACAGAACTATGCTACATTTAAATAGGGTGAGCGATTTATTTTCATAAAACGAATATACAAGTGAGCTTTCAAAAACGGAAAAATCTTTCAGGTTCGCTGTATCCCATGTTAGTTAAATAATCATTGGAAATAAAATTTGTATTGATACAATATTCTATTTAGGCACTAAACTTGATAAGACGGAATTTTGGAACCCTATTCATGATATTTTTCTATCCAATGAAATATACGGAATCGTGTTTTCGGATCAAGCACAGTATTTGTCATTTCTTTACTCACTTGCCTTTTATCGTACAAATTTTCTAGAAAACATGTTCAGAATTTTACCTTTTTCTATGTATTTCGAGACTCTTTTTATATTAACACCCAACAACCAGGCTGAGACTGATGGTGTGACTATTGATGCTCATCTATATTTAAATTAGTAATTTCCTCCTTCCCTCTCATTCACGCTTCAATGCGTACGTCTGAAGTATGGAACATCCTACAAACGCAACGCCCAGTATATAAGCTTGATTATTATACATGATCTATCTGGAAGACTTAGCTCTGCTGCTAATGCAGTTCGTAAGATACAGTTAACAGAAGTAGCTACTGTTAGGCAAATTTATTTCGTGTACTTCCACAGTATTTTCGTATCGTGCATTGTTATGGGAGATAGTGCATATATATAGTATCTTAGAGTGACGAGCGCAGTGCAGTGTCAAGTAGAAAGAGAAAGTAAGCGACATACGAGATACTTCCCAACAGGCGGGCGACGTATGTCTCATAACTTCACAATATTAAAATAAAAATGTGATTTCAATTGCAATAATGCATGCTCTAAGGCTTACATTAGAAAATTATTGACTTAAAAAATTATTAATACAGTCAATCTTAAATAAATTTAAAAAATTATTTAAGGTTGACTGCTTAAAGACCAAACTTTCGTCTCTTACTGGATCCCTTCGACGCATCGTCCGTTGTATCCCACGTCAAATCCGCTACACTATCTACAACTCCCTTGTCAAACCTCATCTACTTTACCTAATTGAAATTTGGGGCAGTGCTTGCAAAACAAAACTAGCTAATCTACAAATTCTACAAAATAAAGTCATAAAAATCCTATTCCACTACCATTACTTAACACCTACTTCTAAAATTTACAACGAAACTAACATAATGAATATTAAACAATTATATATTTTTAACACATGCATACTTGTCAGAAAAATATTGAAAAGCTCTATCCATACTAATTTATCCTTTGCTATGTTGAAACAGACAACAAAACGAATCACTCGCCGAGCAAGTTTGCTAGTGCTACCCAAGATAAGAACAAATTACGGGAGAAAAATGATTACGTACGAAGGTGCACAACTGTTTAATAAACTACCGTCAAACATAAAAAAAAATAAGCTCATTTAACGTATTTAAATCGCAACTAGCTCAACACGTCATCGGTAACAATGATCTCTTATAAACAAGGCGTTGATATAAAGCCTACCTACATTTTTGTACGTTAAATGAGTACTTTGTATTATAATTAACGAACGATATTAAAAAATATGCTTTGTTCTTGTTCTCATGTAAGTGACTATGTAGTCTTTTTGAGAATAAATTTCTTCTTTGAACCTAAATTACAAATTTACCAGAGGAAATGTAGTACGTGCGGGATTCGAACGTGCGCGATTGATTATGTTTTTGCCAACAGAAACACTTCCACCAATCGAAGAAATTTAAGCAAGCAACAAGCAAAAACAATACCAGCGTGTACGAACATATAAAAATACTTAGGATTATTTGAGTATTTCAATGCAAGAATGTGTTGTTATGCAAGTTTGATTGTGTATATTACTTTTTATAAATTTATTAGTATACCTTTTGATCGATCCTTATTTATTGATTGTTGTGCTGCTTCTTTGTTTGTGAGCTCGTTGATAAAGTTTATAAATAAAAGTAAAACAAAGTTGGAATCTTTATTTTCTATATATGCTGAGGTAGAGACTCGAATTGCACACTTAAAAAAGTGTGCAATTCGAGTGTGAAATGGATCCTTGGGAATATCTGAGGGATCTATTTTTTTTAAAGAAATTGATATTTTAACTTTTCTAGTCTGAATATATTTAACAAATTATTGGAGTAGCAATGTTTTTTAACGCCCAAGGCGGGTAAAATATATTTTCGCTTAGCACGCGATAGTGCTTGTAATAATATTTAGAAATATAGAAGGGTATTGGGTCTTTCGATCAGATGAAGTCTAGTAGTCTGGTTGACGGCCGCGCACCGTCCCCTATGACGGTTAAAGTAATTTGATAGGAGTATGAAATTTGGCTACAAATGCCGTGTCCAGGTGGCCGAGGAGGTTTAGGCATCCGACGCGATATCGGAGAACGCGGGTTCGATTCCCGCCTTGGTATTAAAATTTTGTACTCCAATAATTAGTTAAATATATTTTCGCTTAGCGCGCCATAGTGCTTGTAATAATATTTAGAAATATAGTCTGAATATATTTCAAAATATCAGGTATGTTCGTAAATAATTGAGTTCATATAAATTAAACAGGTGTCAGGTTTTAGATTAGCAAAGACAAATTAAATGTCCTTGTTGGATACCTCCCTAGTTGGACCTAGTTCTAGCTGGAATGATACCAGCTAGACCTAGTTCTACCCGAAAACAATCGGCTTATTCTAGATTTAACCAAGAGTAAATCGCTAAGCTAGTTCTAACCGGCTAAAAGTAGACGTAGCCGCGCTTTGGGTTATAGCCGTAAAATATATATCGATATCCTCGCGAGCGTTAAGGGTGAACTGGCCAGTCAGTTCTCATACAAACGCCGAAGGGTGATCACTCCTTTATTTGAGGATATAGCTCCAAAACAAAGCTTAATACCGATTGATATCGTCATTATCTAGGCTTTTATGATGCCGAAATTTTAATAAAATAATTAACTTGAGAATAATGAGCCTGGAAACATTTTCATATAAAGTTTTCGAGGCTCATAACTTACAAATTAATTATGTTTTTAAAATTTTGGCATCATACAAGCCTAGATAATGACGATATCAATCGGTATTATGCTAAAGTCTGGACCTAACATCTCAAATAAGGGAGTGATCACCCTGCGACGTTTGTATGGAGAACTGACTGGCCAGTTCAACTTTAAGTGTTTGAAAAAACACTTCTTTCCGTCAGATAAAGTTTAGTAGAAAGAAGACGGTAATCCATTACTCATAATTTTATCAACATGTATGTTATATGAATAGTTACCACCTCCACAATTTCAGCATCCAGCCCATATTGTGTTTGGTTGAATTCCACACATAATTATTTCTAACCGCAACGCAATATGTTCCTGGACTGCGAATGACAATTAATTCGCAAAATAGGTCAAAGCGCTTCGGAAATGGCCAGAAAATTGGCAGGAATATTGTCGGGAAATAATCAGAAAATTGATAATGTGGAGATATTAGAAATCTATTACTAGGTTATTGGTAATATTTTGCAACTAAGTAATAAACCTATATAGTGTGTAGAGAGTGCCTTGAGAAAAACAGAATGATATATAAGGTGGATAGGTATTAATATACCAACAATACTGCAGGGGGTGGTTTTAACTCGACAAGTGAATGTGTTCCACTCATGTTTAATTTTAACATACACAAAATCAGTACTATTTTGTAAGCTGTGGCGTGTTGGCTGAGAATGATAGCAACGACAACTGCTGTGTATATACTCCATAAGCCGCGAATATTACTATTTCTTACTCCTAGCTAGCGTTTGCAGCAATTAAGTAATCACTAAACATTTCTCAATAGTAAAAAAAATACTTATCTACATTGTACATAATTTACACACTAATTAAACCCATTTATATCGTAAAATACCATTAATTTATATATTTTATATTATAGGTAAGTCAATTAAATTAACAATTTTTTTTTGTATGTTATTGTGACGGAACAAGCTCGAGGCCCACCTGATGTTAAGCGGACTAACCTCTGCCTATAACAGATGCATTTCATCACAAGTGACGAATTGCACTGCGCCCGTCACTTTGAGACAAAGTTGTAAAGTCTCATGTGCCTGTAATTTCACTGGCTCTCAAGGACTGCTGCCGGAACACACTGTTAGGTGCTTGGCGGCAGATTTTCTACTTGAGGGTGGTAGCTAGCCAGGCGAGTATTCGCAAAATGCCCTTCCACCATGCGATGAAGCTCAAGTCGGCGGTGGGGATCGAACCAGGGACCTGCGGCACGGCAGTCCATAGCTATTACCGCTCGGCCATCATTGCTTCAAGAGGTTCCATTAATCCCCTAATTGATCCATTGTATAGCAAACCCACACATGAGTGATTTTAGTATGGTTATTGCTATAACATTGTTAGTTACTACAAGAACAATCAATAAAATGTGTGCCTAGTACCAATTTAAGACTATAAATTTATAAAATTGAGTGATAAAATAAATGTATTCAGTATAATTATATTTTAGTGATTTTATTACTTTGTAAATTGGATGAATATGGTTTCTTTCATTGCTTTATTGTAAAGTGTTGAACAAGTAAAAGTACATTACGATATAAGTGCAGTAAGGTGAAAAATTACAGCCGAGGCGATATTGCTATTTTGAAAACAAGCTGTAATTATCAAAGCGCAGTATGTCATACGACGTTTTTCAACACAATTGAACGAGAAATAAATACGAAAATATCGATACGAAAATTTTACTATATCTTTTTGATAGCAATAATAATCTGATTATGGCTTATAATTAAATCTTCTAAAGTTCAGTAGGTAAAAACCTCTTTGGTTTGTTTTTATATGAAAAACGAATGAAACAAACTACAATCTCCGTGGTGAGAAGTGTGGAAACGTTGTTTTTTTTTCTATTTAAAACACAAATGCGGTAAAATGGAGTAAAGCATGAGATAAAAAACTACATTATTACACTAAAATCAGTGCATTTAAACTTCAAAGACCCGTTACGAGCTAGTGTGTTAAAAAATATTCATTAAAATAGTCCGAATATAAGTGACTAGTCAGAGAGACAATCTTCGTAGTATAGTGCCTGTGGGGTGTCGGGTTAGAATTTAACCCTCCCTTCTTGCTTCTTCTCGTGGTTAGCGTGTCGCGAGAGACGAGTAAGGGAACAATAAAGAAAGAGAGCACGGCTTTCTGAGCAAATGACGACTTAAGATGCTTGCCAAGCGTGGGGTTTGTGGAAAATCCGCGAGACCTTATTCAATGGTGGAACATTTTGGTTAAATATCAACCGAAATGGTCATAATTATCAAAATCATCATCATGATGATATTTAAATAAGATTCTTTAGTGCATTGGCCCGCCTGCTAATCATGGAGATTATGGCAAACCCCCCCTTAATGGGAGTGGCTGTTTTCAGCTATGGACAATCCGGCGGATGCAGTACAGTACAGTGCATTTCTTCTATGCTCCATCCACAGTACAGTTAAATAATATTGGTTTCCTATGGGAAATTCTGACTGAAAGTGAAAAGTTAGTTGTCTCTCTTTTAAGAACATGTGAACTAAAATAATTCTATCAAAATATCAGATTATCCCATCAAACATTCCAGTCGGTATAAAAGTATGATAACGTGTTTAACTGTATAAAGGCAACCTTTGCATTTTTCAGCAGAAAATAAAGTTATTTAACATTTTCGTGTACGCGCCATTTTTGTGGGCGCCATATTCACGGGCGATATGTCATGTCGCGCGTCGCGTGGCAGATAAGGCGCGAACGCCATTTTGTGAAGCGACGTTTTGGCGGGAAAAGGGTATTTTGTTTTATGGTTAGAAACTTTTACCTACATAAATATTTTACTCACAATACGATTACGATACGGCAAAAGGCTTCTTTGGTAATGTTTACTTAGCTATATTGTTATCCAAGACAATGTAACAACATATAAATCAGCATTAAAATAATAAAAACGAACGTTTGTGAGTGAGGATGTGAGTGAGTACGTTTGTTACCCCTTCACGCTGAGAGAACTAAACCGATTTGGATGAACTTTATCATAATGATAGTTTAATGGTCACGAACAATCAAATTCCACCTGGATTAAGCCGCGGGTGGATCCTTCTTAGTAGTTTCTTGGAGAAATAGATATTCCCTTAATCAAACAGAACTATAATTAAAATTACTCAAACGAGTCAAACATTGAGGTTGAAATACAAAATGCTACCTACATAAAACTTTAAGCTAAGTAAAGAACACCAACTAATACTCGTACAAAAGTGGAATGCAAAATAGACTTAAAAGCAATTCGTGGCCAATTCGCAAACAATCTCAATCAAATCTGAGCATATTCAAACATTTAAGAGCACTCGCATTAAGTATTCATTGAAGCAGCAAAAATAGAGTTTTCGCATATCGATGGGAATCAACGAGCAGGGATTCGAGGGAACGGAAAGACGCTCGGAATCTATTCGGATCTCTTGGATACGATTCCACAAGACAAGCGGACGTCTAATCTGCATAATGTCGACGTTTTAGCGGTATAGCGTTGTGTAAGAGAGCGGTAGCGGAAATGTTTTGGTTAAATAGTAGATACAGAATATAGGAAGCAGTATAATGTATTTCAAAGGAAATGTAGAAAAAACAAGATCAATAGAGTTATCACATGTCTTTTTAAAGTAATGTAGGCCGAGCGGTAATAGCTATGGACTGCCGTGCCGCAGTACCTTGGTTCGATCCCCACCGCCGGCTTGAGATTCACCGCGTGGTGGAAGGGCATTTAACGATTGTCCGCCTGGCTAGTTAGCACCCTCAAGTAAAAAATCTGTCGCTTTTCGTTTTGTCTGCTGCAAGCACTTAACTAACGGTGTGTTCCGGCAGCAGTTCTGAGAGCCAGTGAAATTACTGGCACATGAGACTCAACAACTATATATCAAAGTGACGGGTGCAGTACAATTCGTGACTTGTGATGCATCTTTTATAGGCAGAGGGTAGTCCGCTTAGCATCAGGTGGGCCTCGAGCTTGTTCCGTTACAATAACATTAAAAAACATGTCGATGGGTATCATGGGTATCATATCGTAAGAAAAATAGGTAAAGACAAGCAGAGTGTGCTTTTCAAGAGGATGATATTGTGTAGAGTAAGTAAGGTAAGTAAAGTAAATATTACTTAACTCAATCTATAAATAATTTATGATTCTATAGTTGCATATATTATTGCAAAACAACTGTACTCGTATTGTGTATGCCTAGTTGTATAAACCATTTTGTACGTTATTTCAAAAATACCAGATTATAATACCATATATACCTCGTACAAAAAAAAACCTAAATTATAAACATTATAAACCATAGAAAATAGAAAAAATACCGGTATATTTTTAATTTATTATACACTTAAACTTCAAATAAAAATAAAACACTGAATATGAGCAATCAAAGTAATTTTTAGCTCCTACCCAATTTTTTTAATAATTATGTTAAGAACAACATCAACTATGAAAAAAAAAACTTCTAAACATAGTCTGCAACCGTTTTAGTTCATCCACTAATAAACTCAATAAACCACAAAAATTCGACAGTATATACTACCCAACTTTCTCTTTGTATTTTTGTTACATATGGTGATGTGCATTCTTTGATTTTATCTTCTGGAATCTAACTTCTAGGTTTCGATTTGTTTCACAACTCACTTCTCTGATATTATTAATTTTCGTTTTGATATGTATAATTGCTGTTGCAATTAGTTTATTTTAAATTGAAATATACATTGTAGTAGTGTAAACTTTTTGCAAACCTTACGCATGTTTAGTGTCTTAGTAACGCCCTACTGCCTTTTTTTTATCCTTGATATGTTAGCCTTTGACCACTATCTCACCTGATGGTAAGTGATGATGTGGTCGAAGTTGTTCAGGCTAACCTAGAATTACTGGCTCTCAAGGACAGCTGCCGGAACACACCGTTAGTTTCTTGGCGACAGATTTTCTACTTGAGGGTGGCAGCTAGCCAGGCGGGCATTCGCAAAATGCCCTACCACCATGCTATAACGACTGCCATCTAAAGACGACAACCGGGACCGACGGCTTTACTTGCCCTCCGAAACACGGAAGCGCTCAGTAGTAATGTCACTAGCGGTCACCCATCCAACTCATGACTGCGGCGAACTTTGCTGATCTGTTAAGAACATCTAAGCAAACTTCGCTGCGAGCGCTTCAACTGTCTGCTCAAAACTCTTTCTTTCTCCGACGGCATTCCGATTTTTATCGGTTCAGCAACTGTTTTGTATATAATATTCTTCAACAAGTACTCTTATGCAGGCGAAAGTCAATACTTTTAAGATAACTCTAAACGTAACATAATTTTGAAAATAGATCCGTAAATTTATGTTGGCAAAATATATAAAATTTTGGAGTATATGGTATATTGGGCACAACTATAGCATAGTTGTTCGTTAACTATTTTCATTATGGTAGTGTTTCTTATTTTGTACTCCATACCACTGCAATTAATTACCTTTTTTTTATGTCACAATTTGTGTAGAAATAGTAATATAATATATGAAAATAGTTACGGAATAATTATAGAACCCAAATAACCATAAACTCCAAAATTTCATTTTCATTAATAAATTTGCTTATATGCATATTACTTTCAAAGTAGTAATGAAATCGACTATAGAGCTGACATTGGTGCAGCTATTTTCTCGTATTATTCAGCACACTTAATTATCCTTAGAGCTGATTCCTTCCCAGTTCTTGATACACATTCCAGTATACATTTACAACACAGTTTCAGCGTCTTTTTTACAAAGAAATTGAGAATTTTAATGTCATTTTAGGAATTTCTGTGCTTATTGGTACATCTTTGCATTTTTGGAAATCAGATTTCTTCATCCTGCTGTAATTTATATATAAATCCGCTCTTGTTTCGCTTGTAGTGGAAACTCATTATGATTATAGCACTGTCAGACTTTAATAAATAATCTTAATACGGGATTCTCATCCTGTTTCGGTCACATTAATGCTGTCAGGACTTAAATTTCCATTCCCGTCCCATCAAATTTAAAGATAACACTTATATTATATTTGTAATCTCCTTTTATTTTAATTTATTTTGATATCCTATTTCATAGGTTTTTTTTATAAATGTTTTACTATTTTGTACCAAAAATCCACCCTTATGTTTTTTACTGAACTTGATAATTAGGAAAGAAAATAATATATTGTATGGTTCTTTTTTTTCACAGATTGTTGTTACCAGCCCAATTTTCACGTAGAGGCAAAACTGAATAACGTATATTATATTTGATACGATAATGGTGGATCAAGGGAATTTATCGTTAATTGGTCAGTTCTAAATTGTTTCCTCTCAATTTACATATCTATTATTGAATGTTAATAATTGTTTCTAAAATTTACTTTGGAACCAAATGTGATATTTGCGCGAGTGCAAGATAAAGATGGGGCCACAACACCGGGGCCTACTTTAAACTTTATTGAAATGCACTAAATTTTATTAAAAAAGTGTTAGTTCTTGAATTTCCCTGTACGGCAGCATTATTTTTAGTTACTTATCTATCGTCAATCAATCAAAGTCAAAGTCAAAGTCAAAATCATTTATTCAATTTAGGCGTCTACGACGCTCTTATGAAGGTCAATTACAAATTTTAGTATTGAAATATTCTACATTGTACTGCCAATTAACCTAACTCCACATACAAACATGTTTTTGATAAACGTTATCACTCTCAATGAACCCAATTTATCCAGCTTGCTCATTAACTTGGTTAATTTATCAACTATTTGATATAATTCAAATGTCATTGGTTTTGACGGACGTAAAACGTTAAAAATGTATTCAATTGTAATAGCAACACAAATAACATTGGTAGTGGCAACGTTCTTTTCGGTGTTGTGTTCAGTTATTTTGCTGATAGCTTGGCGTCTCATGCCTCATTGGAGATCTTTACACAATTACATCGGTATCAACCAAATAATCTACGGGACAGTGCATCTATTGTTTTGTGCAATAATTTACGTGTCTTCATTGGAAAACGGACCAATCTTTCCAAAACTATCTGGATGTTTATTCTTAATATCAATAACCTGGTATCTAATTGCAACTACTCTGGCATTTGTAAGACTTGTATTGATATCAAGCAAGAAAACAAGCTACGAGAAAAGGAAAGTAACATTTGTTGCATTTGGAATAGTGAGTGCAGTTATTGTTTCATGTGAAATAGTTAATATTATTTACCATATCAATTTCTCATTCCAATATACTTATGTTGCGTTTGTAATAATGACTTTTTCTATTATATTATATTTTAAGATTGTTGTATCCGTTATGTCAAGCTGTAAAACGAGTTTCAATCGTAGAAATTGTAGTCACGTTATGGCTTTAGTAGGAGTAGCAGTGGTCTGTGACGCTATTGCAGTTGCATGCCATTTTATAACCTGTTTCAATATATTAGAAAAATCATTACATATTGCCTCAGATGCTATTTTTGTATTCAGGTTAATTCCTCATACAATAGTTATATTGCTAAATAAGTCTTCAAGAGATCATTGGAGGAGATATTTTAAAAGAAGGGACCGTATGTCACGTGCCAGACGAGTCAACGAGTAGGTGTATATGACTATTCCACTAATAGATCGCATATTAGTCTGCAAAAGAAAAACAGGTCAAGTGCAAGTTGAAATTACAGTACCAACACGGCATTTACATTCTTTTTTGTAAATACCGTTCGATTTCCTTAGATGGAGTCTAACCAGCATTTGACTAATTTATATTGTGGGTGTGCCTGCATTAAAAATTTGATTATAAATATATTAAGTTATGTTTTGCCAGTTGAACGAACCTCGCACATTAAAAGTACTCGGAACGTGAATTGCCTTTGAGAAAGGTACTTCCGACTAAGTAGGGCTCTAACAATGAAACAACAAAGTCGATTTCCCAACGTATCTTGGCATGTATTAAAATTCCTTGTAATGCAAATCACAATGTACTGTGAGAATCTCGTCACCGCGAGTTAGCCGGCGGCCGCTCATTTGAGAACGCCATCTACATTTTTTACGCAGAACTAAATAGATCTGTGATCAATGAATTTACTGCAACATATCGCCCACCAAGGACTATATGAACTTAGTCCTTCACTGATCACTTCGCCCACCATGACTAAGGTGACAAGACTCTTTTACAACAATTATAAAGATTCAATATTATCTAAACTTATATTTTACATGCTAGATATCAATTTTGAAACGTAAAATTTTACCCTTCCTTACAATGTGTGGACTGTATAACAAATAATAAGTATTACATATAAATGGTATATTATAATGTGCATTTTTTTTACTTTATATAAACCTTGACATCTATTAATTATATAAGAAACGGAACCTTATGATGTCACAGGCAGGAAGCATAACTTTGACACCGGTCTCTTCAGAGTACCGTTCTTAGTTTGCAATGTCACCACTCTAATAGTAGTGTCGGTGCCAGGGTGAGTAGCAATTATTCTGCCATAGAGCCAACGTGATGGCGGAAGGTTGTCCTCTTTTACAACAACAACATCACCCTTATTGGGTTGGGGGATATGCCCTGACCACTTAGGACGCTGTAAAAATTTATTGAGGTACTCACGCGACCACTGTCGCCAAAAGGTTTGTGTCATTCGTTGCGTGTGTTGCCATCTCCTCAGTGTACTGACATTTAAAACTTCAGCATTATAATCTGATGCTGTTACAGGTGGCTCTCCAATGAGAAAGTGTCCGGGCGTTAAGACTACGAAATTGTCCGGATCGTCGGTAATGACGGACAAAGGTCGTGAATTAAGGCACGCTTCCACTTGAGCTAATACTGTGGCCATCTCCTCATACGTCAATGTCGAAGTTCCAATGACACGTTTTAGGTGGTATTTCACCGATTTTACACCGGCTTCCCACAAGCCACCGAAATTTGGCGAATGGGGTGGTATAAAATGCCAATCGCAATTACTTGCCGCTAATGCGGCAGCAAGTTCTTGATTTATGGATGCTTGCTCAGCCCTGTGTCGGTTTTGTAGCTCCGTTGCTGCTCCGATAAAATTGGTGCCGTTATCGCTCCAAAGATGCGAACAACGGCCACGCCTAGCTACGAACCTCTTAAAGGCTTGTAGGAAACCCTCGGTCGTTAAATCACTCACAACTTCGAGGTGGGTAGCGCGTGTCGCCATACAAACAAATAAACAGATGTACCCCTTGTACGATTGGTGACCTCTGCCCTTAGACGTGCGAATTTGTACCGGTCCTGCATAATCTACTCCACTACTACTAAACGGGCGTGATGGAGTTACACGTGCTGCTGGCAGTTGTCCCATCAGAGGGTTTTTTGTCATTGCTGCATTTTTAATGCATATAACACATTTTCGATAGTGTGATTTCACTAATTGTTTTGCTCCAACAATCCAATATTTCGTGGATATATATGACAACATTAGTTGTGGACCTCCATGGAGAGTTTGATTATGAGCGTCTGCAATAATTAAGTCTGTCAAATGAGAAATTTTCGGGATCAAAATGGGATGTTTACGATCATAATTCAATGAAGAATTGTTGAGCCTTCCACATGCTCTTAACAACCCATCAGTACCAAGAAACGGATTCAACTGGCGAAGTTTGCAGATCTTAGGTAAGTCCTTGTTTTTATTTATGAGAGATATTTCTTCACTAAAATGTTTAGCTTGACATTGATTAATGTAAATCATTAATGTTTGCTTAAGTTCATTAGCTGTGAGATAACTGTTGGCTTTCTGTGTTCCTTTCTTAGAATTGTTAATGAATCTCATGCAGTAAGCCATTACTCTGATAGTTTTAGTTAAGGTTGAGTATTTATCCCACGGTAAAACCTGTTCAGTAACACAATGTACTTTAACTTTCGCAGCTTCGAGATCAGTTGATGCTGCCTTCGGCTTAGAGTACTGAATGTTTTCTTCACAAAGAAATTCAGGACCCTTAAACCATAACTGATTGTTCAACAGTTCTGACGGATGTAAGCCTCTGGAAGCACAATCAGCAGGATTCTGTTTCGAAGTCACGTTAAACCAATTTTCCGGTTCCATATTAGTAAGAATATCAGACACTCTATTTGCTACGAACATATTCCATTTACTGGGATGGCTGTTCAACCAAGCAAGAACGACTGTGGAATCCGTCCAAGCATGAATGTTTGCCTTTTTAACGTTCAAAACTTGAGCAACTTCGATCAATAACTTGGAAAGGAGGACTGCCCCGCATAATTCCAACCGAGGTATAGATATTTGTTTCACCGGTGCGACCTTTGTTCTTGAGGATACTAATGAAACTTTTATATTCTTTTCAGAATCAATCACTCGGATGTACGTCACAGCGGCGTAGGCGGCCTTGGATGCGTCACAGAATCCATGTAATTCCACTTGAATATCGTCCGAAGTGGTTCCGATCCATCTTGGTAAGCTTATTTTACCTAATTGTAGTTGCTCTTCACGATAAGACAACCATTCTTTTAATATATCTTCGGGCACAATTTCGTCCCAATCTATTCCTGCCAACCATATTTTTTGAATCATAATTTTTGCTATGATGATGCTCGGGCCAACCCAACCAAGTGGATCATAGAGACGAGATATGTCTGATATTATCTTTCTTTTTGTTACAGGTGGTTGCAGCTTTGGGAGAGTTACTACATAGCGGAAGGTGTCGTCGGCTCTGTTCCAGGTAAGTCCCATAATTTTGATTAACTCATCTTCCTTTATTTTCAGATCCTTTACTATATCCTTTTCTTCTTGATCTCCTTTAATTTCCTTTACCAGCTCATTGCAATTGCTGTTCCATTTTTGAAGTATAAATCCTGCTTTACCTAAAAGAGAATTCATTTCGTGAAATAATCTTTTACCGTCTTCACAGGTTTCAACTCCGGTCATCAGATCATCTACATAAAAATCTTTCAAAACCTTTTCTGCTGCTATAGGATATTCAGAGCCATGATCGTGGGCTACTTGCTGCAAAGCCTTTACTGCCAAATATGGAGCGGGGGATGTACCAAAGGTAACGCGCGTATGTCTTAAATGTAGTATTGCCTTGTTTTTATCGTCTTTCCATAATATTCGTTGACAATCTGTATCTTGCCTTTCAGTTTTCACCTGCCGATACATTTTGACGATGTCAGCTGATATGCAGATTGGTGGACATCTCCAACGCATTAGGATATGTCTCAACTCTGGCTGTAAGGTAGGTCCAACCAATAGCTGATCGTTAAGTGACAGGTTATTTTTTCCTTTACAGGATGCATCAAAAACGATCCTGACTTTAGTCATCTTCTTATCATCTCTGACAACGGCGTGATGGGGTAAATATATAGCCTTGGAATTATTTACTTCTTCAGGACGCACCCTTTCCATGTGTCCTAACTCCAAATATTCGTTTATGACCTCCTGATACTTGCCCTTAAGTATCGGATTCTTGTTTAATTTGACTTCTAATGACTTTAAACGTTTTTCAGCTATTTCTT
The DNA here is from genome assembly GCA_963890685.1 of Plagodis pulveraria. Taxonomy (NCBI): domain Eukaryota; kingdom Metazoa; phylum Arthropoda; class Insecta; order Lepidoptera; family Geometridae; genus Plagodis; species Plagodis pulveraria. The sequence goes on along the minus strand of OY982973.1, from coordinate 5,820,701 downwards.
GAGATCCTGTTACTTCTGGAAATCCGTTTTCATGTGGAAGCCGAACAACATATCGACCATTTTCATCTCTTCGAGTCGTTTCAGTGAAGATTTGCTCGCAGAGTTTTTCCTCATTCGTGAACATACTTGACTGAGGCTTTTGTACGTCTGCTTCCAGTTCCCAAAACCTTTTGAGCATATCGTTATCATTTGCGCAGCAGTGCATGACATGATTTTCAAATGGCATATGCTTAGAGCTAATGACTCCCGATAGTATCCATCCAAGACTGGTAGCTTGGGCTACCGGTGTGCCTATAGGACCTCGCTTAACATCACTTTGAAGAATCGAGCCATAGACTTCAGCTCCTAAGAGCATATCAATTTTATTAGGTGTATGATAGTCTGGATCAGCTAGTACTAATTGACTCAATTCCTGCCATTCTAATGCTTCAACCCGTCTAGATGGCAGTAGAGAAGTGATATTATTGAGCACATGTGCCTTCACTTTTATCTTTGCAGATGGATCGATCCGAGAATGAATTTCTATGGTAACCATAGCCTTTGAGACCACTTGTCTGTCTCCATTAATCCCAGTTATTTGGCTAGTAGATGGGGTTTTACTTAAACCAAGGTACTGCACAGTAGATTCCGTCACGAAAGACGCCTGCGACCCCTGGTCTAGGAGCGCACGAATGCAGTACTCTCTACCATTTCTAGCAACGGCCTTTACCAGAGCAGTTGCAAGAAGCACTTGTTCATGCACCTTCCCTGTAGCAAAACAAGATACCATTTTGGAGGACGATGCTGTATTTGACGATACAGTTGGTTCACCTTCTGAAGACTTGGCAGTACTCTCAACCCTACTAGATTCAGCAGACTGATTACAATTAGGATGTAGAAGTGAATGGTGGTTACGTTTGCATACACTACAGCGTAGATTCGTACGACACTCTTTGGCAGAATGATTGCTACCCAAGCAATTGAAACAAATATTTTTATCATAAACGAACTTTCGTCTACATTCAACTTCTTCTTTATGGAATGCTTTACATTTGCTTAACTTGTGACTGTCCTTGCAAAATGGACATGAAACGTTTGTAACATGTAGCGATTTTATTCTCCTATTATCGTTACCCTGACCCTTGTGTTCTGTTGTCGATTTGGTATCCAAAAACTCAATTGCGCGAAACCTTTTAGTTAAAAAATCTGTGAATTGTTGGTATGTCGGTAGTTCATTCGACGAGTTACTAGCTGTCACACTGAACTCCCATTGCCGTCGAGTTTCAGGATCCAATTTCGACGTCAGAATGTAAATAAGTAAAATGTCCCAGCTTTTTACATCGACTCCTAAATTAGATAAAGAGGCCAAACAGTCATTTGTAGTATCAACAATATCTTTTAATCCCTTGGCAGATTCCTGTCGCAAGGAAGCTTGAGACAGCAATCTTTTGAGAACTTGTTGACAAATGTGTGGCTTATTATTATACCGCTCTTCTAGCAATTTCCAGCACCTACAATAATTCTCTTTTGTGATTGGGATGTTGCTCAAAAGCAGCTCGGGTTCTCCGGTGAGGTACCCTTTTAAATAGAGCAACTTTTGAACATCATCTAAAGAGTGACAATTATGGATGAGACTCGAAAAGAGATCGTAAAAGGTTTTCCACTCAGAATATTTACCGGAAAACTTAGGGATTTGTATTTTTGGTAGTTTAACATTGGGAGGTTTACTTGACATAGGTTCAATAGAAGCTGAAGTATGCGTCACCTCAGAGCTTCTTACAAAATTACCTAAACATGTTTTGAGATCACACTTGTAATCTAAATAAGTTTCCTCTCCTTTGTCGTATATGTTAGTCTTAATATAATTTGTATTTTCTATCTCTTTGGAAGATGAAATTGCACGCATTAGTACTCTATGACCTGTATGAAATTCATTCCATACTTGCTCTATCAGCTCTAGTCTACTTTCAATGTATTCCCGAGTGATCCGATCCCTGGGGCTCTTTTTAAAGTTGGCCTTGTGTTTTACAATGCGATTATATAACTCTTCTTGAGAGTTAGTTAAAGATTTTATAATATGAGATGACTCCATGTTAGAAAGAAACTTCACACCTAAGAATACAAAGAAAACAAACAAGTACAAATTTTAAACAAAATAATAAGTTTACAATAAAACTCGCAAATTATTACAAGTATATGGAAAACCTTGTCAAATTAAATCAAGACGATAAAACGACGTACAAAACGATTCAATGTGTAAACCTGAACAAAAATATTCTAAGTCTTGCAATCTATAAATTTAAAAATTTTACAAGTGTTTAGAACCTTGTCTAAGTAAAATCTGGCCAATTTTGAGCATAGGTTCCCCGTAGTTCCTTTTTTTTCGTAACTATTCTAAGTCCTAAAACTATCATGCACACAAGATAAACTATTAAAGTTGATTGCTTCTAATGAATAAAGTTCAAACTTGTAATCACTTTACCACAAAATTTCTATCTTCAGATAAATCCAAATTAAGCACAAGAAATATTTTTCTTTGAAATAAGGTTCACTTTTGTAGAATTTAAAAAGTACTCACGTTTGTTCTTCAATCACTCACTATGACTGAAGAAATTTTGATGTTCACATAAGTGACAGTTCTGTCACTTGTCAGCTGCACATTCACGCTAGGCACTCGTGTCCAAGCGTATTCTGACGTCAGAGACTGCGTCACTCCCGGCTCCGTCTGCAGTTAGTTAACCTTGCTGGGTCTCAGCACGGCTGTTGATGGCTAGACGATGACCTTATCCTTGATGCCTTGATGCTGGGTCTCAGCACCGTGTCGATACCTGACAGCGATTTATCGCTGTCGAAAGCTGCCCAAGTTCACCCTTACAGCGCTTTTTCACCGTCTGCAGATTTGAACAGCACTACTCGAGCACTGAACGGCACTGCAAATAGTGCACGGCACTGCACGGCCTCGGTTGGCTTTCTGGCCTGCGGTTGCGACGGCAATCCACCGTCCCGCTAAGCACCGTAGACAAAATGCACCTTCGGTCCCGCTAATTACGGTTCCGACTCGTAGGACCATGAACGAACCTCGCAGTTCGCACATTAAAAGTACTCGGAACGTGAATTGCCTTTGAGAAAGGTACTTCCGACTAAGTAGGGCTCTAACAATGAAACAACAAAGTCGATTTCCCAACGTATCTCGGCATGTATTAAAATTCCTTGTAATGCAAATCACAATGTACTGTGAGAATCTCGTCACCGCGAGTTAGCCGGCGGCCGCTCATTTGAGAGCGCCATCTACATTTTTTACGCAGAACTAAATAGATCTGTGATCAATGAATTTACTGCAACACCAGTAAATAAGTGTGTACTTATAATAGCTTATTTTTTGTTGTTTAACTTCATATTTAGAGGTTTTTTTATGTGCTTGTTTTGCCAAATTTCATATGTTTTGATTCCTTTGTGAAATATGCGTTATAAACGGTAATATCTTTTAATCGTGTTGATAAGTTTGAGTTGTTACAGCTGAAGGAGACCGTAGAGCCGGGTATTATGTATGTAAAGGGTGAGAAAGGCTGAGAAATAGGGTCTTTACAGACAGACAGACAGACGGACGACAAATATATAAAGAGTCCTTTTTAATTTTGAAGTACGAAACTCAATACTATTGTATTAGTTGTTATGATTTAATTGTGTTGTGATTTAATTTATAGTCATGTATGAGCAAATATTTTAGCATGATTCATATTCTCGGTTACAATTTTTATTGTATATATAGGTACTACTAACTTTCAGGAAAGACATGGCCTTCTGCATCAAAATGTAACACTAAAGTTTTAATGGTCTACTTTATTATCTTATTCATTTAATAAGCCATAAAATTATGTTGTATATAGTATTGCATTTTTTGTAATTATTACATAAAAAATAATTATTGTAGGTCTCAGTCATTGTGAATCTAAGTACTTATTTATTACATAAAAATAAATAAATTGTCCTCACAGTCTCTATCTTATATTCGACCTTATCTAACAATTTAACTGTCTTTCTCGATTCCTAAGATTTCTATCTAGGCAATCTATTGATCTATTGTTAGTTTTTATGTTTATACTCATTGCAGGAAGTAAGTAGTTCTGGTCTATACTGTATCAACCGGATCGTCCACGGCTGAATACTGCACTACATTATCTCCACGCTTGGCAGGGGCTTGGGGATCAGTTAGTATTCCTAAGAAATAAAAAATATTATGTTTATTCTGTAGTTTATAACCCATAGGCATTGGCGATAATGATAACAATAGAATTTCATTCATAACTAGGACATAGTGGTCCTGACGATGCCAACTTATGAATCGCTTTTACTGGCCTAATGTAACCTACCCCTAAACCACATAGTCTCCTAATCTCCATAATGGATGCAGATTTGCGCGCGACTCGCAGAAAATTGTTACAGATTTCTGTTCAATTATCAATCGATTTTATTTGCTTTTACTATGGGGAAATTTTACATTAATACTTGGCAATATTGCCAAAAGATTATGGTAATTAAATTTAAATTTAGGGAATTATGGACGTGAACTATTATTACAGATGTCATAGCAAATGAATATTTTTACAAGCAACATAAAGAAAATAATTTGGTACATACAGATCCACTAGACGCAAATGTTTAAATAAAAAGTATCTTCGTTTATACTTACATAAATATCTTAGCCGAAGTAATAGCAGTAAGCCTAAATGTTTATTATATATTTTAACAAACGCGAGACATTGACCTCTGCTCAAAATTTTATTTAGTATCTTGCGAACTACTGTAAAAGCTTTATTTGCTGTCATAATTATGAACCTGAATGCATTTTTATGAGTCGTTTAATATACAAAATTGTTACCAATAATGTAGATTTGAAATTCAAGAAAAAAGGTTCCTAATGTAACTTTGTATTAATAGCAATATTATTATGAAAACTGTAGCAGATGATCAGAGATCACCTCGATTTTTCGGTTATTTCATGCAAACGGTGTTTCCACATGGAATGCTTCATAGATATGTTACATGAGAATACATTACTGTAGTTGTCTGTAATAACAGTATTCATTTGTATTATTGTATCAATACTTAATTATGTATCGATATTTGTTACTCGAAATAAAAAATTCTATTCTGTTTTTATATTTATTAATAAACTTTATCTCAAAATGAGCTCACGAACTAAGAAACAGCTCACAAACAAAAACCCTTTCAATAAATAAGGTTCAATCTCTGGATTGACTCTTTTTGGTACCACCTCGGTAGCAAAACTAATCCATCTGTTTAAATATACCACCTAGTGAAGAAAGGCGTGGCGTGGGGCGCGGCTGAGCCGTTGCGGCGCGGCGGCTGGCTCGACTGCTTTTCTACCAGAGATTTGCAATACCAGGTAGGTAACTAAGCGGTGAGTGAGTTGAAACCTAAGCTACGAAACTATGCGGATAAGATGTGCTTAGACGTGAAGATGCACTGCTTATAAGGTGCGCGAGGAAATTACGAAGAACTTGGTCTTATTTGCTCTGATTAAAAGCTACGCCAATAATGCGTACAGCTTACATCCGTAGCTCATTATGCTAGCTTATGAAGCAATGATGACCGAGCGGTAATAGCAATGGACTGCCTTGCCGCACCTAACGGTGTGTTCCGGCAGCAATCCTTGAGAGCCAGTGAAATTACAGGCACATGAGACGTCTCAAAGTGATGGGTGCAGGGCAATTCGTGACTTGTGATGAAATGCGTCTGTTATAGGCACAGGGTAGTCCGCTTAGCATCAGGTGGGAACATCCTAAGCTCGCATTATTAGCTGGCATATAAACAAAGTAGTTGCGTTGAACTTGTTTCCACCGCTGCTAATATAATCCATGAAATTATAGCTATCCTATTAGTGTGGCTTTGACATACATCATTCCATACCAACGTAGTACAGCTCTGATGAAATGTAAGAAATAGGAATAAAGCCTCCTGCGAGCTAATGTAAGTTCACGCAAAGCATTGTTGCTATTTCGTTTACTACGAGACACAGCATTAAAAGAGAACATGTGAAACAAACATCGAGAAAAAAAATACATCGTTTTGTCCAGAACTATCTGACGTACAGGACATTCATATTGTTTATTTTTTGGTCAATATCTTAGGATTGAGCAAATTAAAATACTAAATTTGTTTGTTATTTTAAACAGAAATTATCATAACACCAGTCACCATTTTTCAATGATTCTGTTAAGTAAACACTTGTACAGAAAATACAAATTTGCAGCGAATTTTACATTAAATATTTAAATTCCGACAAATTAAGGTCAGCAATTTGTACTTCATAAACGGATATATCACTTGTGACTATGATCGGTGTAAAAACAACAACGTGCATTAGATATTCTCCTTAGCAATAAAATTTCGATTCAAGAACTTAAGTGAAATGTACTCTCGAAGAAAAACATTCGGAGAAAAGCCTGAAGCGTCAAATAACAAGAAAAGTTTCATCGCTTCTACCCAAAATTTCCGATATCAAACCGAGATGGTTCTCGGTTTGATAACGGAAATTTTGAATTTCCAAATAATTATGGTTAAGCGTGAGACCCAACATATAACATCGTGCGGATATGGTTTCGAATACTTTCAAAATGGCATCAAAATTGGTACCAACGTATATATTAATCTATTGATTCTCGTAGCATCGGCGGGATAGCAAGCGTAACATTACTGACAAAAAAGCGCTGAAATCGATTTGAAGTATAGAATTCATCGCTACTTTTGGGTGAAATAATAGCAATTAGCTGTTAAATATGTAATATTTTTATATAGTAACAACTTAGTTATCGTAGTAAAGACAGCATGAAACAGCCTTAATTAAAAATTTTAATTCTTTACTCACATTAAACTTTTTTTTTTATTCCTGATAGGTTAGCCTTTGACCACTATCTCACTTGATGGTAAGTGATGATGTGGTCAAAGATGTTGTTCAGGCTAACCTAGAAGTACTGGTTCTCAAATTACCTGATTAAAGTGGGAAAAAAGGTCTGGATTGCTTAAATGCGGTGTTTTAGACGTAAATGATCTGAATCTGGAGGACTTATTAGACAATGTAAGTATGACATATACGAGTATTAAGACTTCCTGAGACCATACTGGACATTTCTTAGTTCTGAAAGATCTAGAGTATTCTATAAACAATTCAGCTATTTCATTTCACTGCTCATTTCATAGCTCAAAGTTATATTAAATAATTGGTGGCTATACAGTCACTTTATATAAAAAATGGCGTGCTATGAATTATAAGGCATCAATAACCATGTCTTTGTGTAGCATATCACTGTTCCATGGAACTTTACAGCACGGTTTTTCATAATGGTCTCAGCTGGACTTTTGAAGTTTTAACAAGTTCTCGAATCTTTGAGTTTAAAAGTTTTTGTTAGCGCGATTAACACGGGGTTTTCAGAATTAAGTATGAATGCGGAAAGTTCATGAAAAACTTTATTGAAGTACACTTTTCGTTAACAAGTTTTTGGGTTTATTTTAATGATTTTTTATTTGTTATAGAAGACCCAAAGGCAAAAAAAAAGTATTCAAAGACATCAAGAAGTTGTGATATTAGCATTTTGATTGTTTTATCTCAATGCATTGTTGCATGGCAGCAAATTAGATAACTAACAAGAAGAAATCAATTAAGAAGAAAAATCCGTTTGTAAATTAATTATTTTTGTTAAACGTTTTCTCGTTCCAATGAAATTAAAACTGTAAGATATATATATATTATCTCACAATATGGCATCTAAAATCCGTCGGTTTAGTCGGTTTTTTTAAATGTATTTAGTGTCTCTTGCGCTGTCAAGACAAAGCGAACGATATGTCATACATTGAAATCGGTTAAGCTATATAGATGTTATGGGAAATAAAAAAAACCTCACAAACATACATACCTACATACATGAACCCTCAAACATAACATTCCTTTTTTGGGCAATTGTGTAAAACTAAACAATAATAAATACCGGTATGTTTGATTGCACAGAAAATCCTGAAATAAATAGCAAAGTTGTAACAAACTGATTTAAAAACTCTGAGCTGATATTTTCATGGTCCACTTTCAGGAATTATTCATTGTTATTATGTTAGACTCGTGAGTTTTTGGGCTAGAATTGCAACCCCTCAAATCTTCTTGTGAGAGTCGTAAGAGGTAACGTGGAATGTTTTCAATTCCAGGAAATGCAGTGATGGCTCAGTGGCATTGGCTATGGACTGCCGCGCAGCAGGTCCATGGTTCGAATGCCGCCCAGAGCTTGAGCTTCACCGCATGTTGGAAGGGCATTAGGCCGCCTGGCTAGCGACCACCCTCAAGTAGAAAATCTGTCGCCAAGCACCTAACGGTGTGTTCCGGCAGCAGTCCTTGAGAGCCAGAAAAATTACAGGCTAATGAGACCTAACAACTGGACGTCTCAGTGTGACGGGCACAGTGCAATTCGTCGTTGACGAAATGCGTCTGTTATAGGCAGAGGTTAGTCCGCTTAATATAAGGTGGGCCTCGGGAGTGTTCCGTCACAATAACGTAAAAAAAATAAAAAATAAAAAATGCAGGTTCAGGCAGTCCAGTCTCTATTTCCGAAAACTAAAATAGCTATAATATTGTCCTAGGTTTCCGCGATTATAACACATAGTAATAAACCATCTTTAAACGGTTTAAATCGCGTATATTTAATTAAAGTCACCCAGTGACCACGACCACTGCAAAGTGTTTGAAACGTCGGGAGAAAAATAATGATAAATATACGCGATTTAAACCGTTTAAAGTTGTTTAATCACCATAAAATAGCTATATTAAATTCAAAACTAAAAATCTGCAATGATTGAATGATGAAGAATGCAATGATAGATAGATTAGATAACTCTTTATTAACATATTAATATTTACAAATTTATAACTTAAAACAAGAACTTAGAGTAGGTGTGACAATGGATGGTCTTATCGCTGAGAGCGATCTCTTCCAGACAACCCTATACAAAGGGATATTTATAAATAGTTATGGACGGAGGTGAATGATGTCTGTAGGTTGTCTAAATGCTATCAGTGTAGTATCTGTAGTGTTGTGTCCGTAGTATTCTGTTTAAGGCATACCGCCGCTTTAAATAAAAAACCTAATATGTATTATTTGGATATATAGTTTTCTAAAACAAATATTTTAGTATACATATTGTATAAAATTTTGACATATTATGTAGTGTACTGTATCAGCCGGATTGTCCACTGCTGAACACAGCCTCCCCCATTAAGAAGGGATTTGCTATAATTCTCACACTTGGCAAGCGTCTGGGGATTGCAGTTTAAGATATCAGTTCCTCAGTAGGCACTGCTGCCACCTTCCGGAATTTTACTTTTTGTCACCTCTTACGACACCCACAGGTGAAATTGGATGGTGGCATTCTAGCCCGGCACCCCATGGGCGTACTTATTCATTAATCATTTAATAATTACGAAAATGCATATTATATCAAAATTTGTAACGTATTATTTGCATGTAGTTTTTTTTTTCTTTTAAGAACTTTCCATCAGAACTTTTTCAGCAAGTCAAATTTGCGTACCTAGATGGAGTTTATGAGCGTTTTACATTTTCATGAGATGAAAAGATGCAAAAAGTTTTATATCCTTTAAGCAGGAAACTCGAAAGTTAAGAACACTAACGCCGGAAGCGACGCCCTTTGACGCTAAATACTTATCTTTACTAAGTATACACGCTAGTAAGTCTGTTCATCATGTCATGTGAATTCTTCTTCTACAGGTTTCAAGACCACTGATTCGAAGCAAAAATTAGTGGTTGAGCACGCAAAACCCACGTCTTCGTGGAAAGATTTTGGTTGCATATTGTGAGCACTGCAAGCTTCTTCACAGTTTAACATATTATTAGATTGTTTTTTGTTTTGATTTAGCTAATTATATTTTTCTTCATATTATGTTTGATTGTTAAATGTGTCACTTAACATCAAACTCAGATTAATCCAATTCTGAGAGTTTATAAGATTTTGGTATCAAATGAAAATATACCTACAAAAAAGCTTTAAAATTATTTTATAAGTTGTGTATAAATCCGCATGGTTCTTGAGAAATAAACCGTCAAAATCATAATATTTCATCAAAGTCATATAGATCAATAAGACAGTTTTTTTCATATGTAGTTAAGTCCATGAGATCCATTAAGTGTATTGCGTTTTTTCAACATGGCCGTCAGTCGTCATAAAATCTGCTACAGTGGCACTGTACACTCCCGTTTTTTATCGTTACTATTTATTATTTAGACAGTTTCCATTTGTAAATCTATTAAAATTGTGTCACCACGAAAAGCCCGCAAGAGACCTAATATAAAACTTCGCCGTAAGAAAGAGGAAAGAGTAAAAATTCGGTAAGTATGAAATTCCTACACCTATGCGTTGTTGGGAATCCTGAGTTGGCACTAGTGTTGTGCCCACTATGTTACAGGAAAATTTGGATGTATTAAGTATGTAAAAATATTAGAACATATACCTACAGGAACTTTCCAATCAGATTTCTGTGGGTATACGGGATAAAATGTAAGTTATGAAATATAAGCACATTGTGGAGTAGGTAGCCTGGATAAGTTTAGCAATTTTGCTTTTCTGTATGCGCGTTTTATTATCGTACTAGTATTATATTGCGAATGTCTGGATATTTGGCCGTTTGTTCCCCCATAAATGCCACGGAACCAATTTGGCTAAAATTTAAAATATAATATAATGGCGGGGAATGGCAGAAAGGGTACTTTTTATCCCGGAAAATGTTAGATTCCTGTAGGAATGTAATAAAAAACTAGTCAACGAAAATGAAGTCCGTGGTGAAACTGCCGATTGGAGTTCCAGTTCATGAACTATGTGTGAGATGACCTTTTACTAAGACTAATGAATCAGTCACTGTGGAAGAGGCATAATCATTTAAAAATTATACTAATGAAATGAATAAAATACCCTACACGACTTCGTCGGAATAGTCACATACTTTCTTTTCTCTACACTATTCTGTTTAGTCCTTCCGCCCCACGTTATCTACGTGAACGTTTTGAATTCCTTTATATCTGTAGCACCTAGGTCATCAGAAAATCTCATCTTCCAGATCCCTGTGCATAGCAGCACTTTCTATTACCGTTCGTTCTCTGTACAGGCTGTTCGCTTATGGAATGCTTTGCCATTCTCAGTGCGACGAGCACCGTCGCTAAAGGTCTTCAATGATCAAATAAAAAAAAGGATTATCTTTCTCGGTCGACAAATTAATAATGCTTCTTTAATTTTTTAATTTTAATTGATAATGTAGTCTTTATATTTTATGTTTCTCTGCGGTATGCAATTGTTAACAAAATACTACGAACTATATACAACACTACAGCTACTACAATAAAAGCATTAGGACAACCTGTGAGTCTGCAATGACTTATAGCTTCAGCCCACTACCAGTTAGCAGCATTGTCCGTTGAATTGCAATGTTTATTAGATGAGCTAAATAGATGCCAGCATTTTGGTCTCGCGTTGCATCGACCAAGCGCTCTGATAAGTTTTGGAAAATACGATGAGTAGGATTCTAGTCCGCAAATGTGTATGCCTGAAACCATTTGTATTTCGGACATTGCAAGATGATTCAATGTTCAAGAAATCATGAAGACTAACAAGTGAATACCATTCAGGTTCAAAATATGTGGTTGAACAAGCAGGGGTCTTGCTAGTACAAATACAAGACCAACGGTACAATTTTATGAAGAACTCCTCTGTAAAGCAACAGATTTCTTCCGGTGAAAGTCGTAAGAGACGAAAGGAAAAATACCATAGGGTGGGCAGCAGTGCCTTCTCTACAAATGCTATCTTACATTGCGATTTTGAAGCAGTGATGGCTCAGTGGCATTGGCTGGCTAGGTGAGATTGTGGTCAAAAGCTTACCTATAGGCAACAAAAAAAGATACAGTTGAATCAGACTGTGGCTGGTATTTTATATCCTAGTTTAGAAATTCAGCTCAAATTCTCAAGGCAAAAGCGCCATAATCAAGTACTCTCAGTGCTCAATTATTTTCTTGAGTCGTAAAATCTTCTTCCGTTATACCCCTTCGGTGTTATACAGAAGATGTGGGTATGCTTTAGTTGAAGCACCGCGGCTTCTACTAACAGCGTAGGTGTACACAGACTTCATATTGAGATAACAGTTTCTGGGTCAGCCGTTTTCATGCGGTGAAGTGCACTGCCATCAAAGGGAGAGAGTCATGTGACCAGCTATTTTGTTCCTTGGGGAGACTTTCGTATATAAATTCTCTGGTAATTATTTCGATCTTATATTTTTTTTATGTTGTTTTAATCATTATGCTGATAAGCATATGGGATTGTGTAAGTATAATATTATATATTTATTTTGGTTAGATTGGGTGTTGCTAGGTATAGCAACACTACGGCATAATACGAATAGGTATTCACCCTCCACCAATGATAGCGAATTTGCCTCTAGTACCCACCGAAATACACCGTTAGTGGATTTGTCTCCTTTTCCTCATCAATATGGTAGTATGCATGATGTGGCGTGACCTGGTCACTGAATGTCAGTGAATACAACCAGCTGGTCACGGTGACCAGCTGGTTGTATTCATATTATATAAACCTTACTTATATCTCTATTTCCCAATACATTAAATCTAGAAGCTTCAAGTACACAGTGGATAGACATTATTTTAGGCATGTGCCAGTCACTGCTTAGAAGATAATCGACTACAATCGTCGCTCTCGCGGTGGAACTACGGTCCAATGCTGGCCATTCTGTTATAAAAAAAACCGGTTGAGTGCGCGTCGGGCTCGCGCACAGAGATTTTCGTACAAACCTGTAGATATACAAGTTAAAGTTATGATATTTTTATTGCTAAATGAAATCCATTACATTTTTAAATTATTAAAAATATTTTTTGTAATATGATACAACTCAAAATTTATGCTATTACCAAATTTTTCTTTATCTCTGCTATAAGACGTTGCTTCGTAGGAAATTTCAAGATTCTCAGTTCGCGGGGAGCACCATGTAGGTTTGATTCCCTTGCGAGTGTAAAAATTGACTACATAAACGGCTGTATCTTTTGATTGCGTTGGCTTAGAAGTTTGATTTATTTACAGCTCCAAGGGACAGTAGATCTGAGTATTTGATATGAATTTTAGCTTGATTCCTTTAAGCGTTCCTGAAAAAAGGCCTTGACAGACAGACATAAGGACAACAAAGTGATCCGTTAAGGGTTCCGTTTTTTCCTTTTGAGGTCCGGAACGCTAAAAAGTATTCATACGACTACTTTTTGTGGAGAACATTTAGCACTATAGAGTTACAAAGAATCATCATAATCAGCCTGTATTATTCTACTATTGAACATATTATTATTTTTTATTTTATTTTAATATTGTTATGTTTGCAATAACGCCCGCTATGCGGATTACATCACAAAATTACAAATACACGATTGGAAAAATTTAAGTCATGTGCGGGATTCGAACTCCCGTCCATCCACCCCTTGAGTCGGGGTATGCTCTAATTAATTGAGCTAACATGACATAACGTCATAACTCAAATCTTTCCTATCGTTCTCTAATCATCGTATTGGGATGGAGTGACATCTATAGTACCACTTACGTTGTACTACAAGATTGTAGATTTGAGTTATGACGTCATGTCATGTTAGCTCAATTGGTTAGAGCAAACCCCGACTCAAGGGGTGGATGGACGGGAGTTCGAATCCCGCACATGACTTAAATTTTTCCAATCGTGTATTTGTAATTTTGTAATATTATTATTATTCTCCCTATGTAGGCCACTGAGCTTGATTTTCGGCTCTTCTTCCCAAATCCACTTTGCATGTGGCAACACGTGCGACAATTGTGACCAGCCCACCCTCACTTCAGCTGGGTAATCTATGACTATGACTTTAGTTATCTGTAAAATTAACTAATAACTATTACGATGTTACCAAAATTGGATCGCGTGGTCACCCTTATCAACCTCTCGCGTGTTCACTTACATGTAATAACAGTAAGCTTTCACTACTTTAGCAAAGAAACAACAAACCATCTCTCTTGGTCTATATTGGAGCCCTAGTTTTTAGAGCTCCGTAGGGGGATCGGAACTTTATAAGTATAATTCTAATGATTCTTTATTTCGACCAACTCAGATCATAAAATATTAACAAGTCTTACAATGGAAGGGACATACAATTTTCAAAAAATTAACTAGCATTAGTTATTGCATTGATACTAATAGTTGTGATTTTATTATAGCATATTTAAAATAAGAGGAACAGTAGTTTCATTAATGTTAAATTATAAGTAAAAACTTCCGAATACATTAAATTAAATTGAAAATATGTTGGTACCTTCATTAAATGTCATTAAAAATAATAATTATGGATAAAAAATAGAAATAAAATATCACAATGTTGAATTATTGGATTTCGCGATTATTACACATAGTAAATTAAACAACAATTGCGTAAATTTATCACTAGCTGTACCTGCGACTTCGTTCGCGATTGCCGTACCTGCAGACTAATTATTCATATTTGAGCACTGTTTATCTCATATCGAGCAACGCTGTGGTCTGCGGCGAAGCACTCTTAGTGAAGCATAGCTCAGAAAGGAGCTTTTTGCTTTGGGTTTGAAAATTCACAGGTTGTATTTTCCAGAAGACAGTAGTTAAGTAACTCAGAGAGTTCCATCAAGGTTACATTAATTGTTGAAGCAAAGTAGGTACATTGTGCGATTCTTTGGAATTTCGTTTTTAAAACGGCATCTTTTTGCCGAGGTTCTCCTTGTTTGGTGGTAGAACGAAAATATAATACATCATGCACTTCCTTTGCGCAGTCTCCAAAATATATCCGGCAAAATATAGATAGTTAAAAAAAATGATTGTGGCGAATGTTCCAGATTTTACAGTTTTACCTTAGCAAGCTTGCAAATTTAATTAAGGGTGCCGGGCTGCCCTTAGGGTGACGAGCTGCCCGTGGGGTGCCGGTCTGCCCGTGGGGTACCGGGCTGCCCGTGGGATGCTTGGATGTTCGTTAGAACTATTCTAACAAAAAAAGAATAACTGCAATCGGACTACGCGTTAATTAATTACAACTAAATGTTCATCCCCCCGTGGGGTGGCGGGTTAGAATTGCACCTCCCCATATCATCCCGTGGATGTCGACTAAGGGAAAATTAGCTGGCTAATTTATGCTAGTTTCTTCAGATCGGTTGTCTGGAAGAAATTGCTTTAAGCTATAAGACCGCTCTTTGTATACGTTTATTTTTTGTTTCATTGTAATGTTATTTGTAATGTATGCAAATAAAGAATTTTCTATCTATCTATTTATCTAAATTTATGAAAAATTAATGAACACATACGTAAGTTTTTGTTAGATTGTTATCAAGAGTGATTTTGTTGTGACCTGAGTAGTAGCATTACGTGTTCGAATCACAGCGGCCTCGAGCAAAGATAAGAACTCAAATCTACTCATCGGTGCAACATTTTTTTATGGTTCCGTAAAAATATTAGGGGTAACAATTCTTATAATAATATTCCACACACGGCAACAAACTATACATTCATAATCAAGTATAATTATACTCAGAAGCGCCGACGTTATATAGTGCATGTTCCATTTCCCCGAACAAAGCGATTTGCTTCTTCGTTCACCATACGAACCGCCAGGGAATGGAACACTCTGGTCCCTGTCTGAGTCTGTGTTTCCGGTTAAGTACAATATGGGGGTCTTCAAAACACGAGTGAATAGGTATCTACTGGATAAGCGCACTCCATCATCGATCGCATCATCACTTAGGATCAGGTGAGATAGTGGACAAGTGCTATCCAGTCCCTAAAAATAATAATAATTAGGAAACCCAACTGCAAGTTATTTATTTTCTTTAAATGTTTTATCGTTCTTTTAAACATAAAACTGCAAGTTATTTACATTTATGGAATATAAAAGCCCTTCGATAGACTTTGATAGACAACAGATTTGGAAGAAAAAAAAACATAATATGGCGTCTAAAATCCGCCAGTTTTTTTTTTAATTAATATTATTTACTAAGTGTCACTTGCACTGTCAATACGAATCTAAAGATATATCTTACATTGAAATCGGCTAGACTGTTTAGAAGTTATGGTGGGATAAAGAAACTCACAAACATACATACATGAAAACATAACTCTCCTAATTTTGGTCTGTCGTGTAATAACAAATTAGAGTGAAAATAATAGAAGGATGTTTTGATACCGCGACTTATTTTTTGTGGTATTATGGAAAATTGGACACCGCCACAGATTACTTAATAGTTGATTGGGTGGCAATAGAAGCGTGTGCTATGACCAATAAATCATTATATGCACACGTTTCCACGCCATCTTTGAGGTAGTGTACTTAGCGCGTTTGCATGGAAAGCGATAAGAACTATTTTTTATATTATTATATTGGAATCAGTGTAGTGATTTTTATGTTACGTTAAACAGGAGTAGAAGTGACAGAAAAAATTGTGTAGAACAGCTGCAGACCCTCAGGATAATCTGATATCAGTAATATTTCTTGTTAAGTACTTTATATTATGTCTCTTAGATCATTTTAAAGGTAAAAAGGGTCTTACGGCTTAGTATAGAATTCTGTTGCTCTTCATATATATGTATAATATTCCAATAAGTACTTACAAAAGGAGGCAACCTCTTGTGAAGTATTGTCTCGTTTGTGAAGGACTATATACTGAAATAAATGTGTATGTGTAATATTTTACCAAGTGTTGTGACATGGTAGCATTAAAATAATTGTTAGTTTTTTACCATTTTCATAGAAAGAAATCTCACCAATAGTTATTGTTCAATGGGTTTTTTTTTCATTTACAGATTAGCTAGATTTCCCCAGTGTCTCATCTAAGTAAGGAAGTGATGATATGGTCGAAGATGTTTGGGTTAAACTATAATTACTGGCTCTCAAGAATAGCTGCCAAAACACACTATTAGGTGCTTGGTAAAAGATTTCCTACTTGAGGGTGATAGCTAGGCAGATGGGCATTCGCAAAATGTGCTACCACCATGCTATAAAAACCGCCTCCTAAGACAGCAACCGAAAATTAACGTGCCCTCCGAAGCACGGAAGCGCTCAGTAGTAATGTCACTAGCGGTCACTTATAAGATGTAATGACGTATTTTCTATATTCTGTTACGGGTAGTAAAAATAGCATAACACAATTTAAGCTTCCAAAATTACAACAAAAAGAAAAAAAAATACTGCAAGAGAGACAAGGCGACCCGCTAATCGACTAATTTTCAAAATAATGGCTACTATATTGTAACAAGTTTATTTAATGTTAATAGTAACTTTTATATTGTGCTAGTATATTATTTTTCTAGAGAACCCTATAATTTAATATTCTGGTATACACATAATTGATTTGAAGTAAAACTTATTTGATAAATCATTCCGGAGTACTTTGAACAATATATCAATGGATTAATAATTACATAAAATAGATAACGCAGCTGTAATCTTAATCACATACCAGTTACAAAATGATAACGACCAGTAGGGACCGATAAGATACTATTACATATTCTACAGATTTTAGTGTGGTTGGTGCTGTGGAAGAAAGTAGTGTTTGTTTTGTTATGGCTAAGAAAGGAAAAGCAGAGAAAAACACTAAAGATGTCAAAGAAAAAAGTAAGGAGAGTAAAGCTGAAACTGTACAGGAAACGCGCAAAAAATGTAGTATTTTTAAATGTGTAAGTAATTTGATAAGTTTTTATGTTAAACTTTTTTTGCTACAGTAAGTACTCGTGGTGGAGGCAATGGCGTACAAAAAACATAGTTTTTAACAACTTCCAAAAAAGACGAGGTTCTCAATTAGACTGTTTTTTATGATTGTAACGGTATTACTCCGGGAATTATGAACTGGTTTTGATGTTACTATTTTTTTGGTTACCAGTTGATATACATACCTATATGTCGGACCCGATTAAATTTTATCATAATCGGTTGAGTAGCTTTTAAGTTATACTCAATTAGCTAAAAATGTATTTGCATATCGCACCTCACAACTAATATAGTCTTAACTCAAAATTGTCGATTTTGAGATTAAGCATTATGAATTAAAAAAAAAAACATAACTTTTGAAGTATATTCATTCCTATGCTGATATTAAAATAACAGTTTATTTATATATTATCTGACCTAATTTTGTTTTGTTATCGTTATTGAGTGTATAACTAGATAGTTGTCAATATATTATTTAATGATAGTTTTAGTTAAAATAAAACTTTAATACTTACTTGTTCTTTTTCTTGAAGTATTATGCATAATGACGGTAGCAAATTGCTATGAAAAAACTTATTAATAAAATTTTGAGACTCTTTTTCCTTACATATGGATTATTATGATGGAGTTTATGGTATTTCTTGACATATTCAAATAATAAAAGATTATTTTAATAAGTATTATGAAATATAAAACAACATTTACATTTACTGTCTCCGTTCTATGTTTTCCACATTTCGATGGTCAGTTATTGTTACTGAGCAAAATTTTCAATTATAGCTGGAAATTTGGTAGATGAAAAGATGCATAATTATAAGCTTGTCACCTATTGCACGAGCCTTTTGACGTATTATTTATTCATCATCAGCCGGAAGACGTCCACTTTAGAACAAATGCCTCCCCCATAGACCGCCACAAAAAACGGCTATTAGCCACTTGTAACCACTTGCTACCCGCGACTTTCACGATGTCGTCAGTCCACCTGGTGGGGGGCCTACCAACTCTACGTCTTCCGGTGTAGTGTGGTAACCACTCAAGAACCTTTCTTCCCCATCGGTTATCAGTTCGTCGAGCAATGTGGCCCGCCCATCGCCACTTCAATTTGCTAATTCTGAGAGCTATGTCGGTGACTTAGGTTCTTTGGCGAATATCCACGTTCCCGATTTTATCCCGCAAAGAAACTCCGAGCATAGCTCTCTCCATAGCTCGTTGAGCGACTCTGAGTTTGTCCATAAGGGCCACAGTTAGAGACCACGTCTATATTTATTACATCATATTCATTACTTTGAAACTGCTTAATTTCAATAGAGATCAAGACAAAATATAAATCACACCTTATTTTGAGTATTTTTTTTATCATACTGAAGAGATTAGACAAGACATGATAATTACTTAGTTCCATAATATACGTTCCATATCATATTTATCTGCAGAAATCTTAAAACTCATGTCAATAAAAATCAAAATGTACCTTTAAACCAGTCTGGTCATTATCTACTTAATTTATCAATTAAGTATAATATTTTATCAAATGTTCAGTACAGGTTTAGAGAAATATAGATCTACAATACAATACAATCACAAAATACAACCAAATTTTGAAACCCTGTTTTTTTTTGGATGTTAAAACCTAGAACTGACCTCAATACCGTTAAGTATGAAATAACTTGTAGAAGTTTCTGAAGCAGTGATGGCTCAGTGGCATTGGCTATGGACTGCCGCGCAGCAGGTCCATGGTTCGGATCCCGCCGCGGGCTTGAGCTTCACCGCACGGTGGAAGGGCATTTTGCGAATGCCCGCCTATTATTTAATAGTATATAGGCGACAGATTTTCTACTTGAGGGTGGTCGCTAGCCTTTGCATTTGCAAAATGCCCTTCCACCATGCGGTGACTTGCTGCACGGCAGTCCATAGCCAATGCCACTAAGCTGTACTGCTTCGCCTGGCCTTAGGCCTCTTATACGACGACCAACATAATTAACAGTTGTTTTTATTTTCAGCTTTTAATATCGACAGCAGTTGTAACCGTTATCCTGTCAATAGTAGCATTCCAATTATACACAGTTCTGTACTTTGTCCCTCCGATGCCTAAGATCGATTTGAACGAGTACTGGGGACCCAACAACACCGAGATCAAGGACACGTCGATTCGACCTTATAGGGTTGTTTTCACTGAATCCGTAAGTTATTTACACACACATCATCATCATCAAGAAATCAACTGGCAAGTCCACTGTCATACAAAAGTCTCCCCTACTTTGATGGGGTAGGAAGGGCGTTTGCCACAATCCCATGCACGGCAGGCATCTTGGGGATGACGAAGAATATTATCAGTTTTTTTATTGATGATAGGTAAGCCTTTGACCACAATCTCACTTGATGGTAAGTGACGATGTGGTCGAAGGTGTTAAAAGGCTTAACCTAGAATTACTGGCTTACAAGGACAGCTGCCAGAACACACCGTTAGGTGCTTGGCGAGAGATTTCCTACTTGAGCATGGTCGCTAGCTAGGCGGGCATTCGCAAAATACCCTTCCACCATGCTGTAAAGCTCAAGCCCGTGTAAAAATAAGCATAGCGGTGATGGATGTTTACACATGTCATTACCGTAAAGAAGGTATTCTTTTTGAGTCCGTTATGATGCCTACGTGACTGCAACACAATCCAAAATAACCAGACCTTAAAACCATAAAGAAGAACACAAGAACTTATTGTAGAAAGTACATCATCATCAACAGCCGGAAGACGTTAACTGTTGAACAAAACCTACCCCGTAGAATGCCACAAAGAGCTCATCAGCTCCCAGCGACTATCACGAGGTCATCATCAATCCGCCTAGTGGTACCTAAACAATAGATAGCTTTGGAATAGCTGGCTGCCTACGTGACACCAAATCTCTTTGGTATCCTTCGGTTAATGAAGGTGCTTAGATAATAAATAAAAACGTTATGCCTCTAATATGGAGCAAAATTCAACTCATGAAGACGTGAGAAAAGGCACGCTGCTCATTCTATACATTATTTCGCTTATACACCTTTTACCATCGAAATCTAATTGGATGACAAGTGGCAGTTTTTTTTAAGCCTGAAAAAGGTGTCACTATGAAATGCATATAATTTAGGCTTGGTCTTCTATCATAAGATAAAAAAATAACCAGAAACTTAGAAAATGTTAAAAAAAAAACAAATGAACTTTTCTTGAACGATTTGTTCTTTTCATATTGGTTGTATAAACATTTATATTAAGGAATAGTAACTCTGTTGATTAAAGTAACCTCCGTGGGGTAACAGGCTAGGATGTCACACCCCATCTATGGTACTTGTTACGGACAGAACGAGCCCTCTCACTGCCCCGCCTGTAAATAGCTAGATATCATAGGTGTATGTTTCGATTTCTCCTTTATTATTGTAGAATTAAGTTGTTTGTGATTTACTAGGTATATAAGTGTATAAATAAAGAAATAGCAATGGTATAGATATAAGAATAAATGAACGTGTAATATTGTACTATGTAATGTGTTAACAGGTTGACGGCGCGAGCGCCGACGGCAGACTGGGAGAAAATGCGCCCAGCGCCATCTTTAATATTTATACATGTAGAACGAGACAGCGATATGTTCTGTTTCACTCATAGCGTCACTCGCTTTTGATATAAATATTAGAGCGTTTTTGTGTAATTATGCATTCTTAACTGACTCTCGGAGTCGACAACATTCTTTGTTTCATGGTGCTTACACCAGCTACCTAACGAGTAAGAAGAAATAAGAGCTTGTTACATAGTATAAGCTAAGAAGAAATTGTAACAACAGGAGAAGAAAGAAATACAGTCCACCAAAGTTTAAAGCATCGAAGTGTGTTTTATTTGAACGACCCGTAGCGTAAGGACCCCTACAGTTTTTGGTCCTTCGAGCCGGATTCAAGCAAGCGGGAAAGAAGAACTTCGTCAACTCCGGGTCGTCGTCATCAAGTCAAGAATCAGCATCATCGTTGGCGAGGCACTGTGACGTCTACACCCACTGCACCTCTCACGCAGTGTGTAGAACGCGTGTCAACATTGCAATACATATCTCTGGTCCACCAGAACGAGTGTGGAACCAGATCCACCAGAACGAGTGTGGATCCACCAGAACGAGTGTGGAACGTGCTACCAAGGAGCAACAGCGGCGAGCCATTGGGCGAAGATCACCCAACGGTGCGACGATCGCCGTGACATCGTGGGACCTTGGACCGGGGTCGGAAGATCACCCAACGGTGCGACGTTCGCCGTGCGCCGTGCAACGGGTACCCCGAGTGAAGAAAGAAGAGAAGACTTTAACGCGGTTAGCCGCGGCCTGGTCTCTCGAACCCCCTCACGGTGCTAAGTCGGCAAGAGGGCCAGGTTAACGCCAGTACTGGCGGTGTGACATTTGGTGCGGTGTCACCGGTCCCCACGGACCGAAGTTGTACCCCTGACGTCGGTAAGGTTGTAGTTGTGGTGCGGAGGCCGGACTGTAGGCACTGCGGAAGGCAGTCGGACATTCCAGCCGACTGTCGAGCACTCCGTCACCGCTTGCGACCCTCTGCCGGGCAGGCCCACCTTCCTTACCCATCCCCCTTTTCCATCTCCAAAGGAGCGTATCTCGCGCCTTAGGGCCGGGCCCTCCTGAGGAATTGTTAGGGACCGTTAGGCAGGTAGGGAATTAGGGGCGTGAAGAGCCGAAGATGCCGACGACCAGGAGCCAGGTCGCCGATGGGAAGACTCTACGCGTATATGAAGACTACCCCGCGTCGCCGTCTGCATCCGCGTTCGCGCACGCGATCGTAAATAATGAGCAGCCGCTCACAGAGTCCGCGTCGTGTCCGAAGGTAAATAACAATACGCGACCGCGATCCGTATCGGGTAGGAGACGCGAAGGGCAAGCATTATCGGTTCGTTCACAACGTTCGAGCGCAAGTGCCGTCGCAAGAATACGGCAAATGGAAATGGAGGCTGAAGAACGACTAGCCGACATAAGAAGAAAAGAATTGCAAATTGAAGCCGATCTGATCAAGAAGAAATTAGTCGCCGACATAGCGGCTATAAAGGAAGAATCTGATCAGGAAAGTCTCTGCGAACAGGAAGCTATGGAAACCAGCATGAGAGTCAAAGACTGGGTTCAACACACGCAGAGACGGGGGGAGCACGGCGTAGATATCGACGCTACCGTACTCATGGAAAGAGCGAAAGAGACGGAACGATGCCAACATACTACGCGTGCGAGAGAGACCGAGCGAGGTCAAGTAATTAGAGCAAAGGAAACGGAGCTATGTCCCATGCCCACAACAAACCAAGTAACGTTCGAATCTTCATCGCGGCGCCAACCGTCACCAGCCCGCCCTGTATCCAGAGACAGGGGCATGGAAAGGCTTGCGGAAATATTAGAGAAAATGGCACGGAACAAACCGCATAGAAGCGCACCGGACTTACCTATATTCAGTGGAGCCGCCGGGGAATGGCTACCGTTCAAAGCTGCTGCCAAGGAAGCAAAGGCAGTGTACGGGCTGACGCCAACCGAGAACCTCGCTAGGCTACGAGCGTGCCTGCGAGGCGAAGCTCGGCAATGCGTAGCCGCGCTGTTATATACAGCAACGGAACCGACTGCAATAATGAAAACGTTAGAACAGCGTTACGGGCAGCCGGAAATAATAATCGATCAAGCATTAGACGACTTAAAAAAGCTACCGCGCATCGGGTCAACTGCAGCGGAGCTCAACGAATTTGCAATAAAACTGCAAAATATTGTCACGGTAATTTCGTGTCTGGACGAACGCGGTTACCTACAGAATCCAATGTTAACGCGACATATCACCGACAAGATGAGTGAACACCTACGGTCGCGTTGGTGCGATTATGCTGAAGAACAAGAGCAACAAGCAGAAGCGGAAATTGTAACGTTATCACGTTTCTTCATGCGTGAAGCCGAACGTGCAGTACGCCATTGCTACTCGTCTGCGCAGCCTAACCCGCCTACAAAAGCGAACAAGGATTCGCCGCAATTCCGACCCAATAACCGCAATAACCAACGAGTTAACGTCTATGCAACGAACGAAACACAGAAGAACGTTTGTCTGTGTTGTGGAAACGAACACGCGACCCCACAATGCCAAAAAGTCAAAGAAATGACTGTGGAAGAGAGATGGCAATGGGTGAAAGAGACGCGTACATGTTTTTTGTGCATGAATAGCAAACATCGTCGCTATAGTTGTAAAGCAAGGAAATGCGGAGTCAACGAATGTAGAATGCCACATCACGCATTACTGCATGCGGTTAAACGAATAAAAATGGAATCAAAACCGCAAAAGGAAGACACCGCTATTACCGCCTCCGCGCAGGCTACAAGTAACAACAAAGTTTTGTTAAAAGTGTGCCCGATCACACTTAAGGGACCGACAGGAGAAATAGAAACGTTCGGTCTGTTAGACGAAGGGTCGACGATTAGTTTAATCGACCAAGAAATAGCCAACCTAATCGGCGCGCACGGGCCTACAAGGGCGCTTAACATCCACGGAGTCACATCGAGTCAAAGGGAAGCAGGTAGCCAAGCCGTAGACATCGGGATAAAAGGAAGACGTCAGACGGTATACCACGCTATTAAGGCGCGCACTGTTCAACACTTAGAGCTAGGTAGTCAGTCGGTGAATAGCGAGATAATGGACCAACGATACCTACAAAGTGTGTGTGCCGAAGACGTGTGCTACTCCGGAGGAAAACCGCGCATATTAATCGGCGCCGATAACTGGCATTTAATAGTAACCAGAAAGTTACTCACGGGAAGAAGGTCGCAACCAGCGGCATCCCTCACCAAGCTCGGATGGGTGATACACGGAACCGTACCGCAAAGCTCAATTATGTCTCATGATGAACGCACACTGCATATTCACACACTGCAAGGAGAACGAGACTGCGAGCTACATGAGTTGGTGAAAACCCACTTTGAACTGGACTCGATTGGTATCTCAAATAAACAAAAACCGGTTGCAACCGACGAAAGGGCAGTAGAGATATTTGATAAGTCAATACAACGAGTGAACGGCCAGTTTGAAGTCGGCCTCCCATGGAAATCGGAGGATGTACGGTTACCACCCAGTTACGACATGGCTTCGCGACGCTTAAAAAGCTTAGAGAGAAAAATGGACAAGTCATCCGAGTTTAAAGAGGCGTATACGAATGAAATAAACAAACTGCTAGAGAAAGGATATGCAGTCAGGTGTGAGCGCGACCACAGTAGCAACCCTCGTCTGTGGTACCTACCTCACTTCGCGGTAACCAACCCGCATAAACCAAACAAGGTACGTTTGGTATTTGACGCCGCGGCACGATCAAACGGCGTATGTATGAACGATGCGCTCTTGGAAGGGCCGGACTTGCTGAAAAACCTAAACGGTATATTATATCGCTTCCGCGAGCGACCGGTCGCTGTAACAGCGGATATAAGGGAAATGTTTTTAAGGGTAAGAATCCGACCCGAAGATCGCATCGCACAACATTTCCTATGGCGCGGAAATGAACGGTCACAACCACCCGACACTTATGTGATGACAGCTATGATATTTGGCGCTAAGAGCTCACCATTTCTAGCGCACAGCGTGCGGAATAGAAATGCAGAAGAAATGCGAGAATCGCACGCGCTAGCGCACACAGCTATAACTAAGTGTCACTACATGGACGATTGGGTGCAAAGCTTTAGTGACGAAAAAACCGCCGCGCATACGATAAAGGAAGTAATTGAGGTACACAAGAGAGCAGGATTCGAACTCGCAGGCTGGAGCTCGAACCGTCCTCAATTACTGGGGGGAGTGGGGCACGAGGAACGCGCCACCACTCACAAGGAATTAGGTACCGGGTTGAACGAGTATGGAAAAACCTTAGGCATAAAATGGATCGCGTCTACAGACGAACTAGCATTTAACACGGAGATGCCCCGTATCCCGACCGAAGTGAAAACGGGAACGCGAACGCCTACTAAGAGAGAGGCGCTGGGGGCCGTAATGTCTATATTCGATCCATCAGGTCAGCTATCCCCTTACGTCATTTCTGCAAAGATGATACTGCAGAGCCTATGGAGACACAAAATGGGATGGGATGATCCCTTGCCACCGGAAGAAGCCGCTAGTTTCAACGAATGGATACGCGATATGGAATACATCGAAAAACTGCGTATCCCGCGATGTTACAGTACGAGACTAGCCGTAGAAAGACAGTTGCATGTATTCGCGGACGCGAGCGAACAGGCATACGCAGCGGGGGCCTATTGGAGGTATCTGTACGACGATCAAAGCGTACACGTGACCTTAATCGCTGGAAAAGCTAAAGTAGCGCCTATGAAGCCGCAAAGTATACCGCGCATGGAACTACAGGCTAGCCTAATTGGTGCGAGATTAGCCGCTGAGATTATCCGCGAACACGACTTCACAGGCCGTGTCACATATTGGAGTGACTCGAAAACGACCTTACATTGGATACGTAACGACTCAGCACGCTATACGCCATACGTAGCACATCGCTTAGGAGAAATTGCGGAACTAACCAAAGTGAACGAGTGGCGATGGGTACCTACCGCGCATAACGTCGCCGACGACGCGACGCGAACGGGCAGCACTCGCCTAAAAAGCACCGATCGTTGGTTCACCGGTCCTAAGTTCTTAAGAAAGTCAGAGGAACATTGGCCACAAGAAGAGGTCACTGGGAAGGAAGAAGACGAGGTCGAAGTGCTTACCGTACGAACGACGGATTCGACCCCACTCATTGATGTCAACCGATTTTCGTCATACGATCGTCTAATACGGACTGTAGCGCGAGTGCTGACGTTCTGCGACAAATGTAGAAAAGTCGAGAACGTGACCGACGTAGACCGCCTACGGCGTAGCGAGAAAATACTGCTACGACAAGCGCAGAATGACTGTTTTACGAACGAGACGGCAAGATTGAAAGCCGGAAAAACAGTCGAACGAACGAGCCGCTTAGCGAAGTTAGACCCTATGTACACGGAAGACGGGCTAATATGCCTGCGTGGAAGGATTAACGCCGCGCTAGTACCGGAGGAAATGAAGACACCGCCCGTACTTGACGGAAGGCATCCGTTGACGATGCTGCTTATTAGGCGCGAACATGAGAAAAATGGGCACATAGGGCGCGAACACGTTGTGAACAACCTTAGGCAGCGTTATTGGATATTACATATGCGTCCGTCCGTGAGAAAGATAACGCGCGCATGTACGTGGTGTAGCATTAAACGAGCGACACCCGCGACGCCGGTAAAGGGTGACCTACCGCGTGAAAGGCTGAGTGCGTACACCAGACCTTTCTCTAGGTGCGGTTTAGATGGGTTCGGTCCAATGTGGGTCGTGATAGGTCGCCGGCGCGAAAAACGATGGGGTTTGTTGTTCACTTGCCTAGTGACGCGCGCGATACACGTGGAGCTCTTAAGCAGTTTGAGTACGGACTCTGCCATTATGGCAATTAGGCGAATGGCCGCAAGGCGAGGGTTTCCCGCCGTGTTCTATAGCGATAATGGAACGAACTTTCATGGTAGTTCGGTCGAAATGCGGAAAGCTTATGACGAATGGTTACCCACTCTCCAAAATAACGCGAACGGAAAAATGGCTAAATGGTTATTTACTAACCCCGGGGGGCCGAACGAAGGGGGGGCGTGGGAACGAATGATTAAAACGGTGAAATCGTCATTAGCCGTGACTTTAACTGAGCGCGCGCCAAAAGAGGAAGTATTAGCTACCGCGCTCACAGAAATCGAATACACAGTAAACTTGCGACCGTTAACGCACGTATCTGTATGTGAAGACTATCCGGAAGCACTAACCCCTAATCATTTGTTGTTAGGTACGGCCTTAGGTATGCCATACGTTGGAGAATGCGACATCGCCGATAGAAGGACTTGGCGAGCCGCGCAAGCAATAGCAAACGCGTTTTGGTCTCGGTGGATAAAGGAATACCTACCAACGTTAACACCCCGTGGTGATATAAGGAAAAACGCGCGAAATGTGAAAATAGGAGACGTTGTTATTATCGCGGACGGGATGTTGCCACGCGGCGTGTGGCCGCGCGGATTAATTGAAAAGGTGCATACGGGACCAGACGGCGTAGTAAGAAGTGCAGACGTGCGTACGCGGGGTGGTATCTTCAGAAGGCCAGTGAGACGGCTCATCGTCCTCCCTCATAATGATGGCTTCGAAGGTCTACGCCGGGGGGAGAATGTTACGGACAGAACGAGCCCTCTCACTGCCCCGCCTGTAAATAGCTAGATATCATAGGTGTATGTTTCGATTTCTCCTTTATTATTGTAGAATTAAGTTGTTTGTGATTTACTAGGTATATAAGTGTATAAATAAAGAAATAGCAATGGTATAGATATAAGAATAAATGAACGTGTAATATTGTACTATGTAATGTGTTAACAGGTTGACGGCGCGAGCGCCGACGGCAGACTGGGAGAAAATGCGCCCAGCGCCATCTTTAATATTTATACATGTAGAACGAGACAGCGATATGTTCTGTTTCACTCATAGCGTCACTCGCTTTTGATATAAATATTAGAGCGTTTTTGTGTAATTATGCATTCTTAACTGACTCTCGGAGTCGACAACATTCTTTGTTTCATGGTGCTTACACCAGCTACCTAACGAGTAAGAAGAAATAAGAGCTTGTTACATAGTATAAGCTAAGAAGAAATTGTAACAACAGGAGAAGAAAGAAATACAGTCCACCAAAGTTTAAAGCATCGAAGTGTGTTTTATTTGAACGACCCGTAGCGTAAGGACCCCTACAGTACTGTAAGAGGTGACTAAGGGTAACATATCAGTAGGTGGGCAGCAGCCCCTTCTGAGGAACTCACATTGCGATCCCCAAGAAGCCTGCCAATAGTGGGGAGGATGATAAACCCTCCCATACTGGGGGAGTCTGTGTTCAGCAGTGGACAATCCGACTGTTACAGTACAGTACCCATCTGATAAAGACCGAGCCTTAATCAATCTGCTTTTGATATGGTTATACCGAATCTCCCGTTTTAATTTGATCTTTGGCAAAACGTCGAATTTTTGATTAGCATTCAGAACGGGCTTTCCATTTCAGATTGTTTTGTTTTAAAACTAGTTGCAAGTTGAAATTGCGATAGTTTAGCTTCCATTTCGATAGCGAACGAGATTTCCTGGACTTTAATTTCCGGATTGAGCCTTGTTTGATCTAGAATGTTTATCTAAATCGATTTATGTTAGAATATAGTGTACATTTGAGATTATAAAAACATACAGATGTAAACACTTTCCTTGTTGCTATATGTTTAATGTATATTTAGTTACACACTCAGTGAATAAATAATATTATAATATGTTATTTTAAGAAAAAAATAGTATAAATTGCTGCAATTTTGCAATGGTAACTGTAATGACAGCTATAAGGTGGATTTAAGGTTTTTATAAATAAAGATTACATTATACCGTTTCAGTTATAATACGCACGATAAACGGGAAATATTAGGAATATGGTGTATGCTGATATGCTATTGGCTGTGAAGTTTTATTGTGTATTTTAGTATAATTTTTGGCACCGGCCTTCTTATATCCTTGTCCTTGTTACCCTCCGGTACCTTAAATTAGCCGTGCGTTACCGGACTAGAATGTCACCCCTCCTTCTCTACCCGTGGGTGTAGTACGAGGCAACTAAGGGTAACACACCCGAAGGTGGGCAGCAACACTTTCTGAGGAACTGATATCTCACGCTGCGATCACCAAGCCGCCTGCTTATGAACCCCTCCATATTGGGGGAGGCTGTGTTCAGCAGTGGACTATCCGACTGATACAGTACCTTAAATTAAATAATTATATCCCCCATAGAGCTAGGATATATCATGCATTTTTTAATTAATAATCTTTGTTTCAAATTAACTTGGTACTATAAATTCTAATTTATCTGTTCATTGGGAATATATTTTGTTTCACAGATGCAAGAGGAAATTCGCACGCTCTTTGAATTATATCGTCGCAACACTCAACATCCCAGCCTGGAGAACTCCGCCTGGACCTACGGCGTCAACTCTGTAGACTTTGCACAGTTCATGACGGACTGGATCTTCGAGTACTGCTTTAGGGAACGAGCCAAGTTTCTGAACAAGTTTGATCACTTTAAGACTTATATTCAAGGGCTGGATATCCATTTTTTGCATGTTAAGCCTGATACTAAGAATAAAAATGTGAAGGTAGGTCATTGTGCACAGTCACCTTGTTCAAGTAAGTCAATTGAAGTGATCCATTTAGAAGTTTTTAAGGTTTTATACGTTACAACACTTTTTATAGCATTAACGCAGAAATTTAGAACCCCTAAGATAATATACTTTGGGAACGAACGTGCAGATTTCTCTCCTGGTGGTAAGTGATCACTGCCATCCTGGACGCACAGGCATCAAGGATGCGTTGCGTCCTTTGAAGATGATATAATCTAAGAATGTTTATTTTTGCTTTTCTGATTTTTCGGATAATTGACAAAAACAATATTAATTGTGTATTAAGAGCGGTAAGTAAGGAATTACGATCGAGTCAACTTTTTTTAAGCGGAGCCGGGCTTTTTGCCCACACCACAGATTATACAATTGTTTCGTTCAGAACCGTTAAGGGCAAATACTTACGTAGGTGTTCAGCCATGACGAAGTGTAAAAAAATACAACAATTTCGACGTTTTGATACAAAAAAACTATTAAAATCGATTATTAGGGACATTAGTTGAGTATTTAAGTAAAATGTACCGAGATTGTAATGAAAATCCTGTTTAGATAACATTTTAAGACAATTTTTCAATTGCGTGTAAACTCCTTGATTGAACTTGCATGACCTGTGTACTGCGCCCAAGTTAACCTGTATGTTTAGATACTGTTTACGTGCAAATGTGATGAAAAACTAGATTTATATCCAAATTCTAAAAAAAGAGAAAGAGTCTCGATTAGAATTATTTAAGGTGATGTGGGATCTTGGCAACAATACTATGTACTCATGTGCCAGGCTCCTCCATGAGATTACGATGCAAAGTCTAACAAGAGAACGTTCATATGCACCATTTTGAGGTGCTAAGAGTGTTAAATAGTGCGGGCCTGTACGCACCCAAATTATAAGGCCGCACCAGCGAAGATAAGTTAACCAGAAGGATACGGAACCCTTAAAATTGAAAAAAAAGAGGTCAAAATGATGCATTAAAAAACAGACCAATTTATCAAGTTATTTATTCATTTAATAACCGTTCTATTAATTCAATCTGTATTTATGATACATTTTGTTGTCTGCAGGTATATCCTCTGCTATTGCTACATGGATGGCCAGGTTCCTTTAGAGAGTTCTTCGAGACTATTCCAAGACTGACAAGGGCTAAGAAAGGATACGATTTTACCTTCGAAGTGATCGTGCCAAGCTTGCCCGGTTTTATATATTCTGAGGTAAGGAATTTTTTTTTCACCCGTGGTGTGCTGGGTTAGACTTGCACATTCCCGTATCATCCCGTGGCGTAGGTGTCGTAAGAGGCGAGGGAATTATACTGGAAGGTGGGCAGCAGCGCCTCCTATAGAACTACTATTATACACTGCGATCCCCAAGCCACCTGCCAAGCGTGGGGATTATGGCAATTAATAGGGGCCCTATTAATAGGGGAGCCTGTGTTCAGCAGTGGACGATCCGGCTGATACAGTACAGTACAGATTTTTTATTCTATAAAAATCTGTAATATATGTTCATATATTACAATAGAGTTTGGAACGTTTATAAAAAATATGAAATAATAAATTACAGGCACAAGAGACTTTTAACATCAGGTGGTCTTCGTACTAATTCCACCACAAACCCATAAAAAAAGGAAATATTCTAATAAAAATGTTTGTTAGAATTAACAGAAGTCAACTCTAAGGTTGTTAGCGTATTTCCAGTAACCCTGAATAACTAAATATGATTACTAGGACTATTATACAGGGTTATTGGTCAAATGCTAACAACCTCTTAGGGTTAACTTCTGCTAGTCCTAAGAAACATTAGGAATTTTAAATTTTAAATTTTCTTATAGTTTTATTTTGTGTGTTTTTTTATGTTTTTGACTGAATAAGCCAGAGGACCACCTGCTGTCAAAAGTCTCTTGTGCCTGTAATGTATTATTTCATATTATTATTACTTTGCTCGATGTAAATATTCAAAACTCTATTCAAAAGGATCACGGCGTGTTCCAGTGTGGCCGCGACGGGCGTTTTGGCTCGGAGTAGGCTTTCAAACACAAAAATAAACACAAAAAATTCAAATCAAAAAAATTCTTCTCAAAATATTTCTTAGGACTAGCAGAAGTAAACCCTAAGAGGTTTTTAATATTTTACCATTAACCCTGTTTATGTAATATTTATATATTTTGAAAAATAAGATTAATCGTGGTCTCAGTGACTGCGAATCTTAAAAACTGGACACAGGCTTAGACATAGAAGCCAAATCCCTATACAATAAAAATTGGCCAAATGTGAGTTATATTCGCACACCGAGGTTTCCGTAAGTACCGACAGAATGGTTTTGAAGCAATGATGGACGAGTGGTAATAGTTATGGACTGCCGTGCTGCAGGTCCCTGGTTCGATTCTCACCACCGGCTTGAGCTTTACCGCATGGTGGAAGAGCATTATGCGATTGCCCGCCTAGCTCCCTCAAGTAGAAAATCTGTCGCCAAGCACCTAATGGTGTGTTCCGGCTTCTTGAGATCTAGTCTATCAAGCTATCTAGCTGTTCTTCAGTGAGGTAGTGGTCAAAACTAGATATAAAAAAAACAGTTTGTGTACATGATCTGGTGTTTAATGCTCGGCTGGAAGAGATCTCAGTGGCAAGTGGTAGTCTCCTTCTGCAAAGCAGTGATGGCCCAGACGGAGGCCGTAGAGTTGGCTAAGTCGCACGATGTCCGATCTGACCCGCTCCAGCGCAGACGAACAGGAGTGTGGAGGCGGCGGTATACCCGCCTCCTCCCTTCTCCGTAGTGCGGTCACTGTAGTGAGTCAGAATTCGAAAAATGCCCTAACACCATGCAGCGGACGTTGCATAATTTAGCTGATCGGTTAAGAACGGATAAGCAAACTTCGCTACGAGCCCTTCAAATATGCGTGACGTTCGTCTGACGGAAACATCAGGTGGGCTACTCATCTGTCTCATCACATCCACATATTTTATAAAAACTCTCAGCTAGCTACCATCATCCTTAAATCTGTTACCAAGCACCTTTAAATAGTATATATCTTTAGCTGTCCTTATGAGCCTAATTGGCCTAATTCCATTCTCAGCCAAGTTTATTGGCCATCTTCGACAACATCTTCAAAACGCGAGTGAAAAGATACCTTCTGGGTAAGCGCGCTCCATCATTGATCGCATCTTCACTTACCATCAGGTGAGATAGTGATGAAGAGCTACCCAGTTCTGAATAAAAAAAAAACATCATCACATATCTACCAAAACGACATAACGGATAAACCATAAAATAAAATCTTGCAGGGAGCAACCAGACCGGGCATGTCACCCATTGAAGTAGCAGTTATTATGCGGAACCTCATGAAGAGACTTGGCTACACCAAGTACTTCATCCAAGGTGGTGATTTCGGACATCTCATTGGCTCTCATATGGCGACCATCTTTCCAAATGAAGTTCTAGGATTCCACACTAACTTTCCAGGTAATTTAGAAACATAGTAGAAATCAGCCAATTGCGAGTTGAATCCATACACTGAGGGTTTTTAAAATTTTTAACCCATACTGTGGTGCTATGGAACACAGTCACTAAAAGTCATATTATTTTTACAGTTCGAAATTCTTTGGGGGATCGCGCTTGGCTCGTTTTTATTATAAATGTTAAATATTAGACTGTTGTTGTACCAAGTTGGATGGTTGCATGCACGCCTCGTTGCAGAGATTGGTTACGTCCTGTAGTCGAATCGACATGGTGGCGTTTTTATACAAACACTTCAGCGCTTCGATGTAGCTATAGTCGATTTGGCATAGTTAAAGAGACTGCAGTACGGCCCAGGTTTCGATTGAATCGAAGGCTTTTTCATAGTCCACAAACGCTAGACACAATGGCCGATTATACTCTTCAGTCTTCTGTATAATCAGGTGGCTCATCCACTGTTTCGCTTTCAGCTAGGCACTGGAAGCGGTTATGTAGTTCAAGTTGAAAGCTTTCCGAGTTTTGGATTTGGGCAATGCTAGAATGGAGCGTGGCGTTTATCAGACGCGACATCTCAATCTTTACATTGATATTCAATGTGCCTCTAACGATACGGTGATCGCTAATGGTTTTCACCTTATGGATCACATTTACCATAAGGTGAAAACCGATGAGAGAGGAGACATTATTGAATATTTGCTGCGTTTATTATGACGACCAAGTGGCCATCATAATAAACTCGATATAATTTTTTTTGTTGAACCATCGGGGTTTATCTACGGCCACTTCCTGGATGGTCACTTCTTGAAGAAGGAGTTCATCATAAAGAGTCTTTTCCCAAGCAGTCGACCAGCCGTTGGCCACTCTGGTTCCATTGTCCACATCCAAATGGCCCCACTCTCAACTCATCGCCATTTCGTGAGCATACTAACATTTATTCTGTGTAAAATTCAATTGATTACTATGGTTCCAAAAGAACGGACAGACGGACACCCAAGGCTTAGAAATAGGGTCTCGTTTTCTAGAACGGAACTTTGATAATAGCATTGATGTACAAACTTGTTGAGAATTCTCGAAATAGGTGTCTGATACCTTTGATTAAATCTTATTATTATGAAGCTTGCCATCATTCTACGACTACATATTTCAGTTTTTATGGAATCCATTCGTACGTAAAGTTACTATAATATGTGGTCCATTGGTTTATATATTCGTAAAAACAGATCAGACTCAGACCGAAAACACAGACATGTCCCATCAAATTATTCTATTATTCACAATCCAATCAATCACAAGATTTATTTATATTCCAGCCAACTTCGGGAAATCTGCGTACTGGCTCTGGGCACTGGGCAGCCTGTGGCCAAGTTATGTAGCTAAAGGAATAGAAGACAGGATGTACCCGCTCACTGAAAAAGCCAAGTTCTTCATGGAGGAGACGGGATATTCACATCTGCAGATCACTAAGCCTGACACTATTGGTATGATACAAACTATTGTACTCGTGTATATTTGTATTTTTACTAAAATTATCACTAAGAGTTCTACAGCTCAATGCCTGTCGGGTGCTGGGCTAGAATCTCACCCACCCCCCATCTCAAGAGGCGAATAAGGGTAACACACCAGAAGGTGAGCAGGAGCACTTTCTGAGGTACTGTTATCTTACACTGCTATTGCCAAAACGCCTGCCAAGCGTGGGAATTATGGCAAACCTCCCCCATATTGGGGAAGGCTGTGTTCAGCAGTGGACTGTCCGGCTGATACTGTTCATGGGATGCTTGGCTAGAATTCCAACTCTAATTATGACCTATGAGAATCGTAAAAGGCAACAAAGGGAATATACCAGAAATTGGGCAACAGCGCCTCCTGAAGCACTGCCATCACCAATTATTAATTTAGTAGCAGTTGAAGTCTTTGTGAAGTGTTCATTTGAGGAAGTACTGCTACTATTCCTATTTCTACTGTCAAGCATTAAAGCAGGTTTGAAGGTGCAAGTAAAACTGCAGGCACATGATACTTAACAATATTATATCAGGGTTATGGGAGAACCAAATAACATAAAAACACAAGACAAGCGTGGTGATCGCCGTGCAAAATGGCAGTTAAGAGTGTAGATTATGAATATCTTCTCCGATCTTATTCCGTCTCTCCAATCTCTGCCATAATATCATTCCATTTAATTTACCAAGGAATCGCGCTCGAAGACTCTCCAGTGGGCTTAGCCGCCTACATCCTCGATCGATTCATGATCTTCACAAACCCTGACAACAAGAACAGGATTCAAGGAGGTTTGAATAAGTCTTACAGCATGGAGAAACTCCTGGATAATATAATGCTGTACTGGACATCAAAAAGCATCACTACGTCAATGCGGTTGTACAAAGAGGGTATGAGCAAGAGGGATGAGCAACAGGCCTTGGCTGAGTAAGTGAACTTATTCATTTGACTTTATTAATTTTACTAAGTTACTTGGTTAAATAAGTAGATATGTAAATTAACGAGATTATGATACCACTATTCAACCTTTTATTGGTATATCTGATATTTTGGCATCTGTCATCAATCTCTCTTATTGGTGCTTAACAGGATTCATTTCATCTAAGCCATAGATCCCACTTTCACAATTTAGTACTTCCGTTAGAATCTAAGGGAAATACTAAATTGTGAAAGTGTACTACAAAATTAAACCCCCTGGGGGCTAGAGTTGCATTCCCATATCTTCCAGTGGGTGTCGAGGCCTAGAAAAGTAAGGAAAAAAAATCGGAAGGTAGGCAGCAGCCTCTAAAGTATTGTCACTATTATCTGCGATCCCTAAGCCACCTTGCCAAGGATAGGGATTATGGTATACTCCCCAATTGGAAAAAAATTTGTTTAACAGTGGACGTTCTTGAAAATCAGCCAATATCAGTAGCAATCTTACTGAGTCATTTTGTAAATTGTGAATCTTTAAACCTTTTACATACCTTATTTTAAGATATTACACATAAATATTTGCCCATAATAATTTGATAAAGTTGAGAGTTTAAATATGAAAGAGGCCTGAGGATTTGAATACGTAGCTATGGCGCGGAGTTGAACAGATCATAATATAAGGCTTTTTAGAAGAGGGACTTAGAGTGATCTACACGATTATAAACTTTTGACTTTTGTTTATGGATTGACGCCAACGCTTGTTTGCAATGATCTCTTATGTTTTAATGCTGCTTTGCGGGTATTCCGAGCGTTACGATGTTAAGGAGCCCAACTTGCAGCAACTCCTCCTTGCATAGACGTTACAACTCACGTGAGTTACATATATATAGACAAATACATAGACGTCAATGTAAGTGGCACATTGCGCAATTCTATCATTCCTTGCCAAAACCATATTCAACATATAGAACCTTCCTTAGTTTCTTAGGTCTTGATCTAAACAGCATTCCATTTACATTACAAAATCCTTAAATTCCAGTATACCAACGCCAGTACCAACGTGGGCCCTGCGAATGAAGCACGAGCTCATCCAGCATTCCGACTTCATTCTCCGATGGAAGTACCCTAACCTAGTCGGCTCCACGACATTGGAAAGTGGAGGTCACTTCGCAGCTTTCGAAAGACCCAAGACATTTGCCGACGACGTATACAAAGCTGTCAGTAGCTTCTTGAAGTTTAAGAAGTGATTTGTTACTGAAATGTATAAATAGTGGTAGCGATTTTGGAGTGCATTTTAATCTAAAATTTTTTGACTCAATGTTACAATTTCAACCCAGAATCTACTCCAAAAACTACATAAATTAAATTAAGTTTTGTATTTTTAAGTGTTATTTTACATTCATTCATCCTTCCAACACCCGATATGTTGATGGAGACACTGGTCCAAGAGCCTAAAAGTCTTTATTAATCTTTATATCTAATCAGCCTGTATCCTACTGCTGGATGTAGACCTTCTCTTGCTCACTCATTTTTATCCAGGGTCTGTGTGAGCCGCCTTCTGCGTCTGATCATCGGGCTAGTGGCCTGCTTCTACGACTTAGGCCAATGTGGGTTGTCTCTCGTTACGAAAAACTCCAGGTTATAAAGATAAAAGTTATAACCTTAGACCGAAGGCGGTCTACATAGCTTTAATTTAGCTTAGGTCTTTTTTGTGCCTGGTTAGATTAGCACACCACCATATCTTTATGTTGTAGTCGTAGGAGGCAACGAAAGGAAAAATACTAGCAGGTGGGCAGCAAAGCGTTTTGTTATGTGATGTGGCGGAACAATCACGAGGCCCACCTGATGATAAGCAGTAACCCCGTACCTATAACAGATGCATTTCATCACAAGTGACGTACCAGGTATTTGGTATTGTCGCGCATTTATATCTCTGAAAGGCATTTATGGTGCAATACCCAGGATATGAGATCTACGCTTGACCACACGAAACCAAACGATGGTAGGGCATTTTGCAAATCTTTACCTAGCTAACTAACATACTAAATTAAAAAAATATGATACCAAGCACCTTAAGGTGTATTTCTAAATATTATTACTAAACCTGATGAGATGAAATCAAATATTAAAAAAATTTTCAAAGTACTTCATTTCACACATCGAGTGGGAATCAAACCCACAACCCCCGTTTTACGCACTGGGTGCCTACTGGGCTATCGAAGATCGCTCAACTGAGCCGAAATTTCGTGCTTTAATTGTATTTCTTTATCCGTCATAGGAGTCATTAACCAGACTACATCGGACATAGAATGGTAATATACACACCGAAAGATATGTTCCGGCAGCTTTCCTCGAGAGCGAGTAATTCTGGGTGAGCCTGAACAACATCTTCATCTGCATTAATACTTACCATTAATGATAGTGGTCAAAGGCTATATTGTTTTGATCTTGGATGTTCTAGAATGATTGCCAAGTTGGTCATGTAATTAGGAGTTATCATATCATATCAAAATGAACTATTAAGTGATTAGGTGGGTAGATGGAAAAAAGCTCTAACAATTCTTTAAAAACTACTACCGTCGAACGGTAGTGGACACTCTGTCATTGCGACCCGCGCCGAGTACACGTTGTGCTCAAACCTGCCGGGCTTCCTGTATAGGTATATAACTCTTACTGTGCTGTGCCCTTGGGAATCACCTTCCATCATAGTGTTAAGTGCTGCAAGAAGAAGAGACTGTTTGGATTCGGTGATACCGACTGCGCGGAAAATCTGTGCCTAATCTGCGATGGCTGCTGCTGCCCTCGGCGGGCGTGGATAAAAGGTTGGTGGAGTCTCCATATTGCTCTCTTTAGTTTGCAGGGATCGAAGATCATTTCCTCACCTAGACACAGTACTTACATCATACAGTCCATTATTATTACTTCCCCAGGAGTTGTGTGAAGATCGCACAGATGCTAAGACGTGTCCGGATGTTAATGGACTCCTGGTAGTTATCACACAATGGCTCACCTTCGGATATGTGAGGGGTATCCGTAGTGATTGTTGAATAACTTACCGACGGCTGTCGTGTTTCCCCATTGTGTCTTCAAATGCTTCAAGTACCAGGATGTTTCCTGCACGTAGTGTATTTGAAGTCCGTAAGTATTATCGCCATGCTTGTCGATAATAATGTGGTAATTTGAATCAGTGTTCATCGCCCCCCTCTCCGAGTATCAGAATGAAAACTTTCGAAGCAGTGATGGCTCAGTGCCATTGGTTATAGGCTGCCGCGCAGCAGGTCCATGGTTCGAATCCCGCTGCGGGCTTCGGCTTCACTGCATGGTGGATGCCCGCGTGGCTAGCTACCACCCTCAAGACAAATTTGTCGGCAAGCACATAACGGTGTGTTTAATTCTAGTGTGTCGTTGAGAGCCAGTAATTCTTGGCTAGCCTGAACAACATCTTCGACCACATCATCACTTACCATCAGGTGAGATTATGGTCAAAGGCATACCTATCAGATATAAAAAGAAAATGCCAATATGCCTTAGACTTTACCTAGATTACTTGGAAGAAATGGCAAGTCTTGTCAATGGTGACCAGTATTGTGGGTGAGTGAAAAACTATTTCGTAAATATTATGTACCACTCAAAATAAAATGGTGAAAAA
The DNA here is from genome assembly GCA_963890685.1 of Plagodis pulveraria. Taxonomy (NCBI): domain Eukaryota; kingdom Metazoa; phylum Arthropoda; class Insecta; order Lepidoptera; family Geometridae; genus Plagodis; species Plagodis pulveraria. Next base: position 5,781,169 of record OY982973.1, on the reverse strand, counting down.
AATAATTAATTAATCAAACACGGAACCGACTTCTATCACTGAAAACTATGAAAAATCTTGTGGAAGTCAGACTCTGATGATGTGATTTAAATCAGCAGTTCCTTTTTTTAGTACTAATCTATTTTTTCAGTATTGTCTTCTCTTTGTTCTATCAATAACCTGCCACACAATTTTTAGTCAAGTTAATGACAAACGTGACGTACTGAGCCCCTCTCCATAAACCAGAAGGGATGTTTTGAAAAAGGAACACGTAAAATGCGAAATAAAACGCTTAAAAAACTAGGCTTGCAAAGTTACCCGCCAAGGCTACGTGTTCCATATTTCGCTTTACTGCCGACCATATAATTTTATAATAGCGTAACATGAAAAAAAAATGTTCTCAAAACGAAACAAAACTTCACAAATACATCGCTTAAATATTGCTCGTAGTGATTACTAAGTAAGAGTATTAAACAGTTGTTTATAAAGCTTGTGATTGAGTTTAAAGTTGGCAGTGTTAATGGACTTACGGGACAGAACGGACGACGGCGCTGGTATAATTCGATTTACCGATGCTGACTCGATTGCAGGCGATTACTGCTCGAGTTGAAGTTGTTTATGGTTTGTTTTTCGAATTCGATGATTGAAAAGCAATGAGGTTTACAAGTTTTGCTTTGATTTCGATTTTTAATATAAGTTGGCACCGTCAGGACCACTACGTCCTAGTTATGAATGAAATTCTATTGTTATTATTATCGCCGATGCCAATGGGTTAAGCGCTCAAAAATACTAGTTGACCATAGATTTTTTTACATGCAAATTACAAAATTCCGAGAGGAAAAATTATATTTATGTGCGGGATTCGTACCCACGCCATACACCCCTATAGCTGGGGTATGCTCCCGACCCATTCCGTATAAGCTAACTTTCGTTTGACTCATAACTCTAATTTTTCCCCTCTTTCTTACATGCGTTTTTTTTCTTGATTACATCTCCTGTGTATAAAGCACGACGGCACGCACACCTGCTAGAATACACTGTTAGGTGCTTGGCAACAGATTTCTACTTGAAAATGGTAGGTAGCGCAACAGGCTTGTATTCGCAAAGCTCCCTACTAATATAAGGTAAAGCTGGCGGCAGACTTTAAACCATGGACCAGCATATAAGAGGCAGCGATCATCATTGCCCATAGGGTGCTGGGTTAGAATGTCACCCCGACATTGATTTCTGTGGGTGTCGTAAGAGGCGACTAAATGTAAAATACCGCAAGATGGGCAGCAGTGCCTTCTGAGGAATAGAAATAGAATAGGTATAGGGGAGGCTGTATTAAGTTGTGTGGGAGGATACAGTTCAGTACATATCATCTCTGTATAAGATTTAGAAGACAGCCATTAATGGATTTATTATTTAAAGCAGTGATGGCTCAGTGGCATTGGCTATGGACTGCCGCACAGCAAGTCTATGGTTTGAATCCCGTCGCGGGCTTGAGCGTCACTGCATGGTGGAAGAGCATGTTGCGAATGCCCACCTGGATAGCAACCACCCTCAAGTAGAAAGTCGGTCGCCAAGCACCTATCGGAGTGTTCCAGCAGCTGGCCTGAGTGCCAGTAATTCTAGGTTAAGCCTGTTAACATCTTCGACCACATCATCTCTTACCATCAGGTGAGATTGTGGACAAAGGGTTACTTATAAGCAATAAAAAAAAATGTTTATATTGATCAGTGTTTTCTTATTTATTTATCGCCGATAGGCTAGCCTTTGACCACTATCTCACCTGATGGTAATTGATGATGGGGTCAAAGATGTTTTTCAGGCTAACCAAGAATTAGCCTAATTAGACTAGGTTTTGCTCACTGTGTAGAACCGAATCTTGGTGAACAACTTAGCTACGGATTTGAACAAAAATGTTTATGGCGAAGGAAATGCTGTGTTTGAGTTTTTTGTATCAGGTTTTTAACATTCATATATTTTGAACAACTTTAAACGGTTTAAATCGCGTATATTTATCTTTATTTTTGTCCCGACGTTTCAAACAATTTGCATCGTGGTCACGGGGTGACTGCAAATTGTTTGAAACGTCGGGACAAAAATAAAGATAAATATACGCGATTTAAACCGTTTGAAATTGTTTAATTACTATGTGTAATAATCGCGAAAACTTAAGACAACATCATTCATATATTTTTATATGCATTAGTCGGATCGTTCACTACGGTACAGTCTCGTTCACCAAACGGGGGCCTTGGCATAATCCCTACACTTGAAAGGTATCTTAGAGATCGCGGTGCAGCTGCTCTTTAGGTATTTTAACTGTCTCTTACGACACTTGAAGAATAGGGATTTTTTTATATCATACATTACTTAATATTTTTTTAAACTCATCATCATCATCATCAGCTGGAAGTTGTCCACTGTTAAACAAAGGCCTCCCACATAAAACGCCCAAAAGAACGGCTATTAGCCGCTTGTAGCCATTGACTACCCGCGACTTTAACTATGTCGTCAGTCCACCTGGTGCCCCACCAACAGCAACTTTGGCCTACCAACACTACGTCGTCTTTTTTAAACTGTACTGTACTGCAACAGCCGACTCATCCACTGCTGAACACAGCCTCCCCTTTTAAGGGAGTATTTGCCATAATCCCCACGGCGATCGAATCGTAAGTATCGATCGCAGTGTAAGATGGCAGTTCTTTAGAAGGTGCTGCTACCTTCCAGTATTTTTCTCTTAGTCGCCTCTTACGATACCCACGGGATGATATGGGGAGGTACAATTCTAACCCGCGACCCCACGGGGGAACTTAAACTAATGACTACTAATTAATGTATTACGTTTCATCCTATTTGTTTTATTTTCTGCTATCTATAATAACATGTACGGAAATAATTGAACCATAAAATAATTTCAACATCAGGAACGAATGCCATAAATATCGATATTGAATATCTGTACGCTCTAATTAAAACAGTTTTGCATTCAGGCATAAATCTAGCTGGTATTTTATAAGCAGGTCAGTAGCCGCTTACAGTTAAAAAATCTGTGGCAAAGAGTGAATAGATAACGGTTGTTTGAGTTCCGTGGTAGCATAAATGCAGGGTGCATAAAATGGCGAGAAGTTTTTTTTTTTTTATTCCTTATATGTTTGCCTTTGACCACTATCTCACCTGATGGTAAGTGATGATGTGGTCGAAGATGTTGTTCAGACTAACTTAGAATTACTGGCTCTCAAGGACAGCTGCCGGAACACACCGTTAGGTGTTTGGCGACAGATTTTCTACTTGAGGGTGGTAGCTAGCCAGGCGGGCATTCGCAAATTGCCCTACCACCATGCAAAATAAAAGTATCTAAAATTGACATGTCAAGGTACAACAAAACACACAAAGGCGAGAGCTGTACCATCATCTGCCCAAATCATTCCCCAAATATCATCATCAACAGCCGGAAGACGTCCACTGTTGAACAAAGGCCTCTCCCAGCGTCACAAAGAAAGACTATTAACCGCTTGTAACCATTATTTATTCAACGGGGCAATGCTGCCAGCATGCTGTGCACGCTGCCAACTGGTAGTGGGCTAGAGCATTTGGACTGCCTATGAGTCTGCAATGACTTATAGGGATCTAAATGCTTTTATTGTAGTAGCTGTAGTGTTGTATATAGTTCGTAGTATTTTGTTAAAAAAGGCCATACAGCCGGTAAAACAAAAAAAACTTTGTCTACCCGCGACTTTCACGATGTCGTCATTCGTCCCCAAATATACTTACCTATATTTATTTAATTGTGCTTCAGTAGAAGGTATTGTACTCGTAGTGTTGTGTAATGCTGGAATAAACTTCATTCAAGTATTTTTTCATTTCAAGTATTTCTCAATCGTATCTCGTGAAGTTTTGTAAGCAGGTTTGATATTATTATACATATATGTTTATATATATTGCTTGAGTCGAGCTTGTTACGTCACAATAGTATTATTGTGACGTAACAAGCTCGAGGTCCACCTCATGTGGAGCGGACTAACCTCTGCCTACAACTGATACATTTCGTCACAAGTCACGAATTGCACTGCGCCCGTCACCTTGAGACATAGTTGTTAGGTCTCATGTGTTTGTAATTTCACTGGCTCTCAAGGACTGCTGCCGTTAGTTGCTTGGCGACAGATTTTCTACTTGAAGGTGGTCGCTGGCCAGGCGGGCATTCGCAAAATGCCCTTCCACCATGCGGTGAAGCTCAAGCCCGCGGCGGGATACGAACCATGGACCTGCTGCGCGACAGTCCATAGCCAATGCCACTGGGCCATCACTGCTTCATATAGAATCTTTTTGTCGATTCAGTTAATGACGAATTTCAATACAGTATAAATATATAGTAAATTACAGACACATGAGACCTAACAACTGTACATCTCAGTGTGACAGGCACAGTGCAACTCGTCGTTGACGAAATGCGTCGGTTATAGGCAGAACTCAGTCCACTTATCAGATGGGCCTCGGGCTTGTTCCGTCACAATATCATAAAAATAAAACGTTTTTTTATGTTATCCTGACATGACGGGAATAGCTTGAGGCTACCCGATGTTAAGCGATAACCTCTGCCCTTAACAGATGCATTTGCATGCAATGCACTGTCGAATCGAACGTGTTACGTGCTTGGTGACAGATTTTTCACTTTAGGGTGAGGCTAGGCGAGCATTCACAAAATGTCCTCCCATGATGCGGTGAGGTGCGTTTGAATATAACTTTGTCGAATTTCTAGTCCAATATTCATTTTAGTGTCAACTTTCTACTCAATATCCTCATGCCGTTGACGAGTTAGGTACTCGTTTACGAGATACTCTTACAGACAGACACGCAGCAGGGTCTTATTATTAGGGTTCGTTTTGCCCTTTGGTTACGAAACAAAGTGTAATAGCTATGGACTGCCATGCCGCAGATCCCTGGTTCGATACCCACCACCGGCTTGAGCTTCACCGAACGAGGGTATTTAGCTACCAACCTAAAGTAGAAAATCTGTCACCAAGCACCTAATTGTTTGTTCCGGCAGCTGTTCTTGAGAGACAGTGAAATTACAGGCACGATTAACAACTATGTCTCAACGTGACGGGTGCATTGCTCGTGACTTGTGATGAAATGCATCTGTTATAGGCAGAGGTTAGTCCGCTTAATATCAGAAGGGCCTCGAACTTGTTCCGTCACAATAACATGAAAATAAGGAACCAAGAGTATCTCTGAAAACGGAGAACTCTAGATTCGTTTTACAATTTGGTAACGAAACGCCAGAATGTAGCCTGAAACAAAATAAAAAACTAAACCCGCGCGCCAACCGCGTAGCTTCCTCTTAAAACTCGATTCCACTACACTGAGTCGGTTTCTGTGTTGCCATAGTTTTTATGTATTTTTTCGTTTGCTGCTCTTCATAATTTTTTAATCTGTTTCAGTTTTGTAGCGTTTAAATCCGTAATAGTGCATATTATTTTTACATTTACGTGCTAGGTAGGTACTCTCCTGTACAATTTATATTAGGTATTACTGATGATAGATTATTTTTTTTTATGTTATTGTGAACGAACAAGCGAGAGGCCCACCTGATGTTAAGCGGTATCTTCTGCCTATAACAGATGCATTTCATCACAAGTGGCGAACTGCACTGCGCCCATCACCTTGAGACATACCTGTTAAGTCTCATTTTGCCTGTTATTTCACTGGCTCTCAAGAACTGCTGCCGGAACACACCGTTAGGTGCTTGGCGACATATTTTCTACTTGAGGGTGGTCGCTAGCCAGGCGGGCAGTCGCAAAATGTTATTCCACCATGCGGTGAAAATCAAGCTCTGGGCGGGATTCGAACCATGGACCTGCTGCGCGGCAGTCCATAGCCAATGACACTGAGCCATCACTGCTTCAATTATTATTAGCCCGTAAGCCACAATATTACCTTCTGGTACATCATCTGATGGTTAGCGATGACGTGTTTGAAGATGGTATACGCAGGCTAGATAGAAACTCTCACAGGTAGCAGCTCGAGCACACTGTAAGGTGCTTGGCGGCCGTTATTAATAATATTTTCTGGTTGAAGTTGGTAGCTAGCCAAGCAAACATTCGCGAAATGCCCTGCCATTATACTATCACGGCTGCCATGCTAAGAAAACGACTGAGCCCGACATGACGACGGTTTAATATGCTTTTCGAAGCACACAGAGTGCTATCTGCCATGTTCTGAATTTGATCTGTTACATATATATTATAAGTATAGTTTTCAGGTACTATTGAATTATATTTGTGCGTTTTATGTTATTTCATCGAATAAGCAGTTATTTTTAGTATTGTATAAAAAAATTACAACATTTTGTTTTTTGTGACAGGATATTAAATATAATTACTTATATTTGTAATATTGTTAGATACTTTTATATAACCACTCTTAAACGAGAGCTTAAAGCTCGAAAGAAGAGAAGACTTACTGAGTAGAAAGAAAGCATAAACCCAATCGTCCTCATTAGTACAGATTCACAGATTTTGCAGAAGCTTGGGACTGGTAAAATCCGGATTATTCTGGATAACGTACATTTTGAGTAATAGTGCACGCTACGACAGCGACTCGAAACTGATTTGGCTAAGGTAGTTCGATTTTCATACTAAGCCAGATAAGACAATAGACTGTCCCCTATATTCATAATCTGTCTATAACTTTATAATATTTATTTAATACTTTATTGCACAAAAAAAATATGTACAAAAGGAGGACTTAATGCTAAGAAGGTTATGCTAATAGGTTTATCATACGTCGTTAGTACTGCGCAAAAGAGTTTTCCTTTGCGCAGTACTTATGTCGTTTGGGAAAACAATCATAAAGCTATGGAACGATTATGAATAAGACAGTGTGTCTAAGAGGCACTTCCATCCAAATAGTTTTTTATGTGATTAGCTTACAGAAAAAACCCGATTTAAGTAGTAACCTGTGAAGAACTAGTCTGTTCACCCTCAGACGTAAAGTTGTCTCAGGTGCCTGTTTCACCAGCATTTATATCCTTCAAACGGGAACACAGTTATGCGAACACTGCTTGGTGGTATACAGGGCGTCCCATGGCGATGCCATATGGAGGGAAAGTACCTTGAATATTGTAGGTGGAACATTTTACTGAAACAAGACATTATTTTAATTTAAAAATCTATTTAAACTGCATTCATAGATATTTAAATAATTACATGGTTGAACCGGTAATTGAAACCATTACACGAGAAAAAAATCATACTATAACTACAGAAGTTTTATCATACCGATCGAAAGATTTCATCATAAGGATTATTTTTTTCTAAATAATATAGTGTCCGAAATAAAAGGAAGACCGTGCCTTTTAACATTTAATGTGATTTGAACATGTTCTATCTACAATATTCAAGGTACTTTCCCTCCATGCGGCATCGCCGTGGGACGCCCTGTATATAAGTATGGTGGCAATGCTTCCCCGGATGAAACCTTCCCATATGAATTACGCTTCTTCTGGTATTGCTCTTCTAATTCTTATTTTAGTAGCCTGACAAGATTTATATCGTATACATAATTCAGAAGCATTAAAACACATAATTAATTATTAGTAAATAAGTAGTGTTTAACGTCAAATAAAAATATAAGCAAAAAAAACAAAAAACTACACATAATAGTACATTATGATATAAGTGCGGTAAGATTATAGCCGAGGCGATGTTGCTAGCCTGAGCCGTAGGCGAGGGCTACAAGAAAATAGAGGTTGTAATTATTCAAGCGCACGTATGTCATACGATGTTTTTCAACACACTTGCGAGGACCATATACGAAAATATTTACTTTATCTTTTTGATAGCAATAATAATCTGATTAAGAAGGTTTAGAATATAGTTTTTTACCTACTGAAGTAGAACTTTAGTAGATTTATCTACTAAAGTTCTACTTCACTAAAAAACTCTTTGTTTGTTTTTATATGAAAAACGAACGAAACAAACTACAATCTCCTTGGTGAGAAGTGTGGAAGCATTGTGTTTAATTTCTATTTAAAACTTAAGTGCGGTAAAGTTCTACTTTACCGAAATCATGAGCGTGTAGTAGACTACATTATGACACTAAAATCGGTGCATTTAAAGGCCCGTTACGAGTTAGTGTTACGAAAAATAAAATTTACAGTATGGTCATATATAATTAAGCTTTATGTTCATCAATACAAAATGCTTTATGAATATTTTAACACTTAAACGTTTTAACACAAAGCCATTGTTAAACATACGAAAATATAAGTAAAATTTGGACTTATTCAGTTATTGTCATTTTGTCATTGGACGTAATATACGCTATGCGACCGATAAAAATCGAAATATAATTGTGCCAGGTACGAAATTATATGGTCAAAGGGAATAAGATCGATGGAGACAAGTAGATTGCGTGAATAATGATAATATGTATGATAATGTATATGGATATTGCTTAGTGACAGATCTTCTACTTGAGGGGGATAGCTAGCCAGGCGGGCATTCGCAAAATGCGCTACCACCATTCCATAACGACTGCGATGCTAAGACAACAACCGGAACCGAGACGGCTTAACGTGCCTTTCGAAGCACGGAAGCGCTCAGTAATTCAATTCAATTCAATTCATTTTATTTCAGACATAGTCCATAGTTTTACATTCAATAAAGCGTATAATAATAATAATAATGTCAATATCAATAATAATTAATGTCAATAGCAATAACAATTACAGAAGTCAATAAAACATAATAATAAATAATTCAAAAACATTCACATAATATAGTTACCTATCTATAAGAATATGGAGCTGAGCTGCATGGGTGATGATGGGGCAGTCAAATCTACCTGCAATAACACGCAAGAGACTATTGGTACTGCCCCGGACACGGCTAAGCATCGAGGCCGCTATAATGCCAGTAGCGGTCACCTATCCAACTCATAACCGCGGTGGACGTTGCAACTTGCAACGTCCACCGCGGTTGCTGATCTGTTAAGAACAGCTAAGTAACTCGCTACGAGCGCTTCGAAGAAACCATTTTTGTTTCAGGATCTATTTCAAAAACTAAACAGTTGATACTTGCAATTTGGAATTTAATTAAAAATAGCATTTTTATTAACGAAGCCACTTTTTTAAATCTTTGTTATTATCTAGTCGTTCTCGCATCGTTTTCGTTTCGCGTACTGTCACTCAAAATTTTCCGTAATCAGTCTCCGGGACAAAACATCTGCTTTGCAATTCAAACGCTCGTGAGCGCCTCATTTGACTGTCAAATACTTTGAAACCTGTGGACTTGGTTTTGTAGTCATTGTGGAGGAAATGTTTTGAAGATGTGTTGTTTTAAACTCGATTGTATAAACATGTACAAGTTTACATAAAATGTTGTACAGTATTAATGCAGTACTAGTAAGTCAAGACTGTACATATTTTTTTACACATTTTTCGAACAGTACATGTTTGTTTACAAATTTTTTAAGCACGAATTTTTGTTTTATAGGAATTAAACTGTGTCCCCGGATTTAATTATATGAGTGTTCTCAAGACACGCTTGTTCAGAAGCAAATTTTAATATCTTATTTTATTTTAAAGTGTTATGTTTGCAATAACGCCTGCTATGCGGATTACATTACAAAATAGATTTGATGTCGCTCCATCCCAATACGATGGTTAAAGAACGATAGGGAAGATTTGAGTTATGACGTCATGTCATGTTAGCTCAATTGGTTAGAGCATACCCCGGCTCAAGGGGTGGATGGACGCGGGTTCGAATCCCGCACATGACTTAATTTTTTCCTATCGTATATTTGTCATTTTGTAATCTAATTTTATTGTTTACTAGCTTTTCGGCTACGGCTCGCCCGCGCGTATGTTCATTATCACGCAAAACCATTAAGCTCTTTTTGCGCAGTTGGATTACTACAATCCTATGGTCTTCAAACTATTTCATACAAAATTTCATCCAAATCGGTCCAGTAGTTTTGAAGTATATTCATTGCATACAAAAATAGAAATCTTTCCTCTTTTTAATATTAGTCTAGATGTAAAAGATATAACAGGGCCGGAAGAACCTTCAACTACACTACTGATATTTTTTTGTACAATCAGTCTAGTACACGTAACGCTTTCCATTCAAATGTAGCTTCATATTTTAAATAAATTAAAATAACAAGTTTTCCGGCGGTAGTCCTTGAGACCCAGTGAAATTACAGGCACAATGAGACTTAACAACTATGTCTCAATGTGACGGGCGCAGTGCAATTCGTGACTTGTGATGAATTGCAACTGTTATAGGCAGAGGTTCGTCCACTTAACATCAGGTGGGTCTCGAGCTTGTTCCGTCACAATAAAATAAATATATATATATATTGTAATATATAAAGCTTATATATATAAAACTGTTGTCCCGAATATTTTTGAAAATACTCAATTTTACAGAAAACTAGCAAACCAAAAGCATATAATGCTCAGGGATATGAATGCTAAATTTAGTCGATTTTGAACTCTTGGTATGTAAAATATGATAAAGCTACGTTTGTGAAAAGCATTCTCCCCCATTTTGAATCTTGAGTAGTAAAGAAGCTTGAATCGTATTATTATATTGAACATGACACATTACATGTCATCGTGTAACGTTTTAGTGAGTAACCAAAAGAAAAAAAATCAAATATGAATCTTCATCATCATCAAATACAAAACAAAAATAACATTTACGGTTTTGAAACTTTTCCCATAACTGTCTAAACAATATTGCCCACATTTCGTCAACTCGATAAAAATCCAACGACGTAAATAAAAAGACTCGGATCCAGTTTCAAAGTCCATCAACATCTTGCGAACATACAGGAAAAGAATCAGTAGAATGTCTTTTGGAATAACGAGCGTAGAGTTTTTACAAGTTAGTCACTTGTAAAAACTCTCAAAGCGAATAAGTTTGAAAAATTATAGTGTAAGAAAAATAAATACGCATTATGTTCAACGACGACCGCCACCAGTATACAGTAATATAGCTAAAGTAGAACAAAGACAATTTTTTATAAACAAGAATTTTGACTTTTTTTAAAAAGCTATATTTTGATAAGCTAGCTTTTGAGCGTTATCTCAAATAATGTCAAGTGGTGATGTGTTCAAATTGCACTGTGTTATAATCAGTTGTCTCAATTCCATCGCATTGATCTTCAAGGCTTCCTATATATTAGGTCCTTACATATGAAATTGGCGTTTTTCGTACTGGCCACTTTAATCACGAATTTCTCCTCTTTGGTAAGGAATTCCAAATTCAAATTTGTACAGCTATAGACTCATGTATTTGTGCTTCGATGATCGTCATTCATTTGTTTTTTTTCTTCTGTTTTTTTCTGTTTGCGTCACTCATTTTACAAAATGGAAAACCTTAAATATCGCATTATTTACGAGTACGAGTTCCGCCGTGGCACTAGTGCTGCGGAAACAACTCGAAGGGTGAATGATGTGTATGGCGGTCGTGTTGCAAAAGAAAACACAGTTCGTTTTTGGTTCCAACGTTTTCGTTCTGGAAATTTCGACCTGCAGAACAAGCCCCGTGGACGGCCTGAGACTCAAGTTGATAATGAAGAGTTGAATGCTATTGTGGAAGCGGATCCATCGCAAACCACGTCCGAGTTAGCTGCAGGCTGCGATGTTAGTGATAAAACTGTTTTAATTCACTTGAAGCAAATTGGGGAGATTAAAAAGCTTGAAAGGTGGGTACCTCACGAATTGACTGAAACAAACCGGCAAACGCGCGTCGACTGCTGCGTTACATTACTAAACCGGCACAATAATGAAGGTATTTTAAACCGAATCATTACCTGTGATGAAAAATGGGTTCTTTACGATAATCGGAAGCGCTCAGCGCAATGGTTAGATCCTGGCCAGCCAGCCAAATCCTGCCCCAAGCGAAAATTAACCCCAAAAAAGTTACTTGTAAGCGTTTGGTGGACTAGTGCCGGTATTGTTCATTACAGTTTTTTCAAATCTGGCCAGACTATTACGGCTGATGTCTATTGTCAGGAATTGCAAACCATGATGGAAAAGCTAGCGGCTAAACAACCTAGGCTGGTCAATCGCTCCACGCCACTGCTGCTTCACGACAACGCTAGACCACACACTGCGCTACAGACGGCTACTAAATTAGAAGAGCTTCAATTGGAAAGTCTAAGACATCCTCCGTACTTCCCGGACCTTGCTCCAACAGATTACCATTTTTTTCGAAATTTGGATAACTTCTTGCAAGGGAAAAAATTCAACTCCGATGGGGCAGTCCAAATCGCCTTCAAAGATTTTATTGATTCCCGTCCGACTGTTTTTTTTAGTAAAGGGATCAATGAACTACCTATGAGATGGCAAAAGTGCATAGAAAATAATGGTTCATACTTTGATTAATTAAATATATTATATTAAAAAATATTCGACTTTTTGTTCCTCCCATACAAAACGCCAATTTCATATGTAAGGACCTAATATGTTAACCTATATATTTAAGTTAGTTTAGTCTGCGCCTACCGCTGGGCTAAAAGAATGAACGCGTCCCCACGAGATGATGCAAGAACTTCAACCCATTTCCGTGGTTGTTCAACCCAAACCACCCTTCTACCCATTGGTGGAAGAAAGACAGAGCAAAAGCATTTCCCCCACTTAAAAAGAGGGAAAATGTATGAAGATTTCTTACTGTGTGTTTGTAGTATCGTTATAAAGCTATATGCAGAAGTATAAATTTAAATAAACCCCAGTGCCGGTACAGAAATGACGCGGTAATCCGTCTTGCTTGGAAGTTTCGTCGCTGTCATAATTTTACAAAGTTCTGAAGACTTTGGATTAGACGTCTGATTTAGAATATGTACAATGATATATAAGAATAATGAGAAACAAGCAACTATTACATTCTGCAGTAAAAGTTAGAATTTTTATTAGATATCATCATCCTTATTCCAACAATATTCTTCTCTAACAATTTCGTTCGATAGGTTAACTTTTGATCACTATCACAGATGGTGGTAATTGATGATGAAGTGGCGGTATGCCTTTATTAACCAAATACTACAAACTATATACAAAACTACAGCTATTACAATAAAAGGATTTGGACTCATAGGCAGTCCAAATGCTCTAACCCACTATCAGTTGGCAGCGTGCCCAGCATGCTGGCAGCATTGCCCCGTTGAATTGCAATGCTTATTCTTTGAGCCAAATAGGTGCCAGCATTTTGAAGTTATTTATTTATTTATAGGAAAACCTACAGCTTTCAATTACAGTATAGTATCTTAAAAATAAGCACCATTGAGCCAATTAAAAGTCCCCGCGTCTATGTAGTAGTTTATATAAACATAATGTGAGCATTCTTATTCGATGTAAATTAAATATAATACGAACAAAAGAAACAATAAAAAATAACACTTTCTTTGCTTACTTTATACAAATACCGGCTAGAAAAATATATATAACGATATTTATTTATTTATTTGATAGCTGATAGGTAAACCTTTGACCACAATCTTACCTGATAGTAAGTGATGATGTGGTCGAAGATGTTAACAGGCTTAACCTAGAATTATTACTAATCCAGTTGTTGATCAAAGAATTGACTGCTCAGCAGCTGTTAAGTTAATCGTGTTAACAAGTTTAACCTTAAATTACTTGCTCTCAAGGATATCTCCAGAACGCACCGTCAGCTGCGACAGATTTTCTACTAGAGGGTGGTAGCCAGCCATGCGGGCAATCAAGAATTGTCCAGGTATTAATATGATTACTGTTACAGCCGGATTGTCCACTGTTTAACACAACCCTCCCCTATTTAGGGAGTATTTGCCATAATCCCCACGCTTAGCAGGCGTCTTGGGGATCCCAGTGTAAAATGTTCTTTAGAAGTCGCTGATGCCCACCTTTCAGTAATTTTCCCTTAGTCACCTCTTACGACACCCACGAGTAGATATGGGGAGCTGCAATTCTAGCCCAGCACCCCACGGGGAATGAAACTAAATATCAATAGTCATTCTTTGATACTCAAGACCTTTTAATTTTTCAATTGAAGTTCCTATCCAAGCTTTCTACAATCTACACAATTCTTCGTCACCGCTAGCATGGTTCTGGTACCACTGAAAAATTACTGCAAATTAATTTGGAGAAATTAAAATTCTTTAACGAGCTTTTTTGAGGATTACTCAACGTCTGCAGCATTAAAGATTATTCTACCTCGTTAGGCATGAGGAAAAATAATACAAAAAGTTATCTATCGTTGATAATATAGTTAAGTTGGTCAGTGATGCTGTAGTCGCAGTTATTGATTTTGACCTCATACCTCCCTCACAACTTTTGTAATGACCGCTATCGCCAGAAGTACCACCCGCACGTTATAGATACGTGGAAGTCTCGTACAACTCGATTTAATCGTCTGTGTCCACGTACCTGTAAGTTGTAGAATACTCTTCAACCTCAGGTTGTTCCTTAGGTCTATAATCTAAACAGCATCTAATCTAAAAATCAAATTGCATCATCACTTCCTATCAGGTGAGATGATGGTCGAAGTATAGGCTATCATCTATAAATAGATAAAAAAATAATAGCTTTAAAATAAGTGTGTAAAACTTCATTATCCACTAACTTTGCTCACATACATAGGATAAGTGTTTTATTATGACGGTGTGTTTCAAACCAAAGTGCATTCCTCGCAATTTAAATGATCCGTGTGCAAAGCATAACGCTTCGGCGTAATCCGTAAATCCATTGCTTAACAACAAGCCATGCTAATTTACTGAGATATAGCGATGCACACTCGTTAAGGATTTATCTTTCGTGGCAATGAAATGATAAAAACATTTTATAAAAATAAAGACAGACTAAAAAATCTCAGACATTTAAACCGGCAAAATACTCACGAGTCATTCAGCCTGACGATGAAAATCTGATATGCTCGAAAACCGGGTTGACATTTTTGATCCTTGACGTGAGGGTTTTGTTATACATTTATTTCCTCAATATTCAAAATAATGTTTTAGTGAGGCACGAAACAAAACAGAATTCAACGCCGATCGTCATATTTACGTGTCCTATCTTTACAGAGAGTAGTTATTTACCCACTTTGTCATATTTACCAACTCTAAAAAAAAGGAGCGTTCTTATGTTAATGCGGATAGCTCTAATCTTTTATATCATCTTTATTTTAATATACTCTATCAGCCAGTCCACTGATGAACACAGCCTGCCCCATTATAAGGGGATTTGTCATGATTCCCACGCTTGGCATGCGTCTTGGGAATTGCAGTTTGAGATATCAGTTCCTCAGAAAACGCCGCTGCTCATCTTCTGGTGTGATACCCTTAGTCACCACTTACGACCTACGGGTAGAGGTAGGAGGGTGACATTCAAGCCTGGCACTCCACGGGTGATATTTTAATATAATACTTTTAATAAGATCATCTAGTCTTGCTTATTCTACTTTTGTAGAAAAAATATTTTATCTAATTGGCCCCATTGAAATTTTATCAACAGCGGCATAGGTACATATAATATAAGTATGTACATAAGATACATAATATCTCAGACGTTACACTCTTTCTCACTCTGAAAAGTAATATATTATATGCTAAGAATAAATATTATCCTTTTTTAATATTGTTATGTTTGCAATAACGTCTGCTATGCGGATTACATAACAAAAATACAAATATAGGATAGGAAAAATTTTTAGTCATGTGCTGGATTAGAACCCGCGTCCATCCACCCCTTTAGCCGGGGTATGCACTAACCAATTGAGCTAACATGACAATAACGTCATAACATTTTTTTTCCTATCGTTCTTTAACCATCGTAATGGGATGGAACGACATCTATTGTACAACTTACGTTGTACTACAAGCAAGACCAATTATGCAATTGGTTTTATACTTGTAAAAAATGATGACGCAACCTTATAATTTTAATATCGTAATGATTGCAATAACGCCTGCTATGCGGATTACATTACAAAAATGAGGGTTCGAATCCCGCACATGACTGAAAATTTTCCTATCGTATATTTGTAATTTTGTAAGATGCCTATACCTGAATGTCATGGCAATTTCATCGTTAGTCGATGTTGACCATTATTATTAACAAGTGAATATCTTCGAAGGCTTGATAAGAATTAAGGATCTTGAGTTTATCTCTTCTGATTGGTCCAAGTTCGTGTTTCTGATAGATTAGTTTAGTTATTTTTGGCATGTAAAGCACGAAAGAACAAGAAAGAAACATTCGTCAAAGATACCACGTGATGCAGACCAAGAACTTTTTTAAATTCCCACATGCTAAGTTAGCAGCCTGCGGAAACGAAACAGATCTTTACGTTCATCAAGGTAGTCAATCGCTTTCTCATTGATTATATTCTTAATAGTAGACTTTTCTCTGATAAAGACCGCAAAAATGGATATTTGCTGAGTATTGTATTGCGTTTGCCACTCAAAAGCTTAAGGTTTAATTGGATGTGCAATTTACTTACTACGTTATTCCTTTTTTTGCAGTTGAATATAAGATCTACGATAATACTATCCAAGTGTAATTCTTTAAAAAAATAACTTTTATACTTTTCTTAAAACTTTCGTGAACTAAGCTCATATTTCTAAATCCTAAACGAGTCTATTCATTTGAATCTACTCGTGACCACGGTCAATGCAACTTGATCGAAACGTCGAGGTTAGTCATAATATAATTATTTTGATGTTTATTCGTGCGTGACCCGTTTAGGATTTAGAAACAATAACTTTAGGAGTCTATTGACAAATGTATCTAGGAAGCAACAACACACATTAGGTATTTTTTTTTTTACTTTTTTGTCCACAAAATGTCTGAACACGGCTCCTTAACGCGAATGTATCACATATCCAGAGCAGACACATTATATATTCGAACGCGTTCAATATTAATGCATGATACAGTATGTAAATTGATTGATAAATGGTCGATGTATTCTGCGAGCATCTATGTTGTATTTTACAAAGAGGGAGTGTCATACACAACATACCCTGGATATGATATAGTTATAATTTTCACAACTTGACATGTACTCGTTATTGTAGACTATTTTGAAGAGTCATTAAGTAAAATAAATAAGTTTCGTCCCCGTACGCTTAACCGATGCAAAGGAATGAATTTGAGCTATCACTACGATGGCTCAGCCGGAAAAGCATGTTTTGGCTATAGGAATGGATTGTTGCGGCTTCCAATCCCGCTCGTAGATAAAAATCCATGCGCCGATTGAGTTGCAAGCCACCTGCTCTTCTTGACGTGACTAGGGTGATATGAGGCGCAGCACATACTCCTTTATCATCTTATAACCCGCATTAACCAAAAGGTAGCAGACTACCCTATGCATGGATGCTCTAGGTCCTCCTGCAGCGGGTCAGATGAGTTGTCCCACCACCTACAATTTCACCGCAGAGAATAGGGAGAGTGGCAAACGCAAAACCAACTCTCACTTTTCCCTGCGGCTCACCGTGTCCACCAACAAACAGTGGCGTCCCCGTTAAAAGGTAGTGTAAGGTAGGAAGAGCGGCGTACCGTGCTACCAGCATTCCTCTCCCACACGGTGGGAGAGGAATGCCTTCGTCTCTTAGCCGTGGTGCTGTCCACTTTAGTTGCGGTGCCTGAAAATACAACACCGCAACCTATGGTTGCTTCAACATGGGCTTGAGGAGCAAAGTCTAAAGATGCAGCCCCAAGAGAACACAATACTTCGTTTCACTGTGGTGACTCACCCATGGTCCTACGGTCACTAAAGCCCAATCGGAACAAGGTGAGAACTCAACTTGGGGGTCATTATCCTGTCCTGTTCTATACTAAATGGTTAGAACAAATCTATAAAACTCTTAACTAGTTTTTTTCTTAAACTCTAGCGCTCTGCAATTTCAGTGATCAGTGATGATATATCTTTCTACATTCTACCCCCTCCATATTTATAATCAATACTCTTCTTGGCGTGTGTTTGACATTTTAAATCATACATGTTCTCATACCATCCTAATCTATTCAACCTTTCCGTACTTACTACTACTTACCTCCCTTCAACTTTTCCGTCACTACTACTTTCAAGTTTCCTCCGATGCTCATTCCTAATATTGTTAATTGTAGTTTCACCAGAAACATCCACTTAAGTATTCAGATCTAGTCTCTTCATACATAATTATAAAATTTACATAAACTACTTTGATTATTCCCAAACACAAACAAACGTGTATTTACTAGGTAATTAAAATGGTTGTTAACTTAGTTAATTACGTCGGTCGGAGGTGTTGTTTGTAATTCATTACGCGTTGCCGAATCTCTCATACATATCAATGACTTAGTCGGGTTACTTTGGCATTTAAATGGTAAGGAGCAGCTAAATCCGTCTTTTCAACTCGAAATACTGAGAAAACTACTCACTCTATATCATGAAAAAGTACATATAATTGGCTTAATAATAAATCATGGTTAGTAACACAATAATAGATTATGATACAAGTGATATAATTTGCTCATTATACATGAGGCTGTGTGTTGCAGCCCGAGCCGTAGGGGCGTAAATCAGCCGAGTGTATAATGAGCAAGTTGCTCACGAGTTTCATACGCACTTTTTCAACACCCTTGCGAGGAAAAAAATATATATATTACACAAATGCGATACAAGCAACACACAAAAATTATAGAAAATAGCGCGCAAGATTTTTTTTTACGCTCGGCAAATGTGTATAGATAGATAGATAATTCTTTATTGTACACACCACTAAATTACAATATAATAAAATACGAAGGCTTACAATCAAGTGTTACAATGGGCGGCCTTATCACTAACAGCGATCTCTTCCTGGCAACCTTGGAATAGAGAGGAAATACAGGAATAATATGACGGGGGTGTAACAAACTAATATAAAATATGAGGTTAAACAAACTATGCTAACTTAAAATTTAAGCAAAAATGAAAACATTTTTCTGATATTATACAAAAACAAGAAGACCTAAATACGAATAATAATAATAATAATAATAATACACTCGTACATACTATATATATTAATAATAATATACATACTTATATACTCTTACATACATACAATAACACTGTACACACATACTACAATACATACCTAATTATGATAAGTTTACATATAAGTACATACATTTCGTATATATAAATGTATGTTGGTTGATTACATATAAACCTCTTTGATGTTACAAATCTGTATTACCTGGTTAAATTGAAAATGCTCTGTTTACTCGCATATAATTGCAGTTAGGTACTAGTACAACTTAACTTTGTAGGGATAATTCTATTAAGCACTAGTTTATAATATTATTATTCACGAGGGTGTTATAGTTCGGTTTATGATCCTAAGAACGATATAATAAAGCTCACTTTACGAGCACGGGTGTTGAAAGATATATAACAATAGGTTTGTATTTTAATGACATTTTTATTAATTACAGACATATCGACGCCTTTCAAGCATAAACATCTATCTATACTAATATTATAACGAGTAAAGATTTAATTGTTTGTTTGTTTGCATTGAATAGGCTCTGAAACTACTGTCCCGAAAATGTAACCCTAGGTGTAAAAAATTACATAAAATATTCCTTAAGTCGCGTGCGCTGCGAAAACTAGAAAAATAAATAGAATAAAATTTTGTGATACGACTTTATAATAATAACAAAATACATACACGATCATTAAAATAATAATATTGAAACTTTGTTTTAATTCTTTTTTTTGTGACCTGATCCAAATAGAAGAGTTTATGTGTGTGTATTATTTTTTTTTTGTTTGATACCGGTGCGAACTCGGGGTGGGCCGCTAGTATTAAATAAATATATATTATTGCAGATGAAAAAAGACAACTTACAACGGATGACGTGACGTCTCGGAAACGGATTGAAAACTTTTCACTGTTCAGAGCCCGTTTTCATAGCAAAATTGAAAATGCACCAGAGTCAAGTCCCAAGGGAAGTTATCATTTTCCATCCGAAATAATTTCAACTTCAATTGTATATATATTATATTCTACTAGCTTTCCGGCCACGGCTCCCGCCCGCGCATATGTCGGCTATCACGCAAAACCATTAACCACTTTTTGTGAAATTCAATAAAACTATCCTATGTCCTTCTCCGGGTCTCAAACTATTTTCGTACCAAATTTCATCCAAATCGGTCCAGTAGTTTTTAAATTTATTCGTTGCATATAAAATTGCCAATCTTTCCTCTTTAAAAAGAGCATTTTGCGAATGCCCGCCTGGCTAGCGACCACCTCAAGCGGAAAATCTGTCGCCAAGCACCTAACAATGTGTTCCAGCAGTAGTCCTTGAGAGCCAGTGAAATTACAGGAACATGAGACTTAACAACTGTGTCTGTGCAATTCGTGACTTGTGACGAAATGCATCTGTTATAGGCAGAGGATCGTCCACATACATCAGGTGGGCCTCAATTGTTGTGGTGGGTCTTGTTCCGTCACAATAACATAAAAAAAAACAGTTTGTCGTCTGATATCTAAACGAAGAATGTGAAATTTATGACAGCGCTGATTGTAGTCTGGGAGATATCTCATGATTTTAAACTGAAGATGACGGAGAAACCGCCTCTGAACATTGACCTATATATACTCGACGCGACATCTCAAACGAGGATAGTCGACCAGTGCAGAGTATGCCGGCCGGCATACCTGTACTGGTCGACTATTTTTGTTTGAGATGTCGCGTCTAGTATATATAGGTCAATACCTCTGAATGCGCTCAATGCGCGTGTGAGATTTGTCAAGATAGAGAGAGCATTTATTTAAGCTAAAATATAGGCTCATTTACTTATAAGATGTTTGTCAGGCGGTAATGCCATAATCTAGTCCTAGTTTAAGGTAAAGTAAATAAATACTAATAGTTCAGTACTTAACTATCTAACTAGTAAGTTAAGAAAACCTAGTAAGGTTTTCTACGCAAAAGGGAATCATAAGGAAATCTCAAAAGACAACATTTATAGGAAACACATATTTTTATTATTATTTCAGGCCAGATATCTTTAGCTCACAGATGTACTAGTATTAGTTATAGAAGTACGACTGCACTTAGATAACTATATACGCTCAAAGTTTCACTTAGAATTAGATCAGGTTAGGGTTGGTGACGGTTTAGATTCTATTTCGTTGGTTTTGTAATACAAGCAACGTAATTATAGTAAACAATAATAAAAGTAATTAATTAATATATATATTTTTTAATTCAGGATATGTTCGCGTTTGACCACACCCTGCCTTTTGTTAAGCATTGGTGTGGTCTAGGTTGGAGCAAACCTCTTTACTCTCGATTTGAAGACACCCATATTGTATTCATCGGGAAAGACTGACGAGACTCAAAAGAGTGGAGCTCCTTACCGTAGTAAGGAGTTCCACTCTTTTGCAGTACGCACGAGAAAAGTGGAAGTGAAGCGCTTCGTAGGAGTCCTGGGAATATCAACCATGTACGGATGGCGCCTCTTCGTTTGTCTGGACGTCCGATGGAAAAAGTGGGAGGGCAGAACCAAGTCGTGCAGTTCCTGTGCAGATTCACCGAAATGTATCCGGTAAAAGACCGATAGACAATCGACTTAACGGCGGTGCTCGAGGCTTTGCAGCCGAGACACCTTCAGAAAGTTGCTGCCTATTAACCTCTTGGCGCGTCTCTCAATCGACTCTAGTGCCTCAAGTTGGTATTTGGCAGAGCCGTCCCAGAGGTGAGAGCAGTACTCAACACAGGACCATAATAATAGTATTATTAGTAAAAGCAGTGGTAGCTCAGTGGCAATAATAGCTATGGCTAGTGCACAGGGTCCGCGGTTTGACACCCATCGCCCACGGGCTTAGTTTCACCTAATTTATAATAAAATTCAATTTTTAATTTTATTAATACTAAAATTTAATTTTCAATGTTTTTTTTTATATAACGACAGGAAAAAATATAGTTATATGGGGGATTCGAACCCGCGTCATCCACCCCTATAGCCGGGGTATGCATTTGCTCTGAAATTATGCAATTATTTTGAGAGGTATGATTATTTTGTAACCGTGTTCAGTATACATATGGTAAAATCGTTGTTTTCTTATGGAAGTGTCTTATTTTATTATTATTGTACAATGTATTTGCAAAACTTTATTTAAACCTCTAAATTACCGGTGTAAAAATTTAGGTATTTTAATATTGCAAAATTACTAATTAAAAGAATTATAATATAACACAATAAAAAAAATAACTGATGCCACATTATTAGTACCCACGTATAATATATGTATAGTTAAGAGTACTGAAAAATAGTACTCACTTCGGAGCGCTGTAAAACCTTAGCTATTGACTTAATGAAAAAATGTTGCCCATAAAAGTTGTTCCTTAAAAAACGATCTACAAAAATGGTCTGAAATCATTTATTCGTAAAGTGATTAAAACAAAGTTTTAACAAAATATATATATTTTTTTCTCGAATTTCTGAACATTTTCTCTTATAACTTTTTTATTTATAGTTCTACGACAAAAAGTTACGCAATCAAAGTATAGAGAATTCAATTTGCAACAAATGCTGATAAAAAAAAACGTTAACAAATTTTTTTATCAGATAAATAGTTTAAGAGATTTATCGTAAAAACCATTTCAACCCCCTATTTTCAAGATGGCGGCCGTGGGACAAGGGTGGCGACCCCACAAACTTGATTTTAGCTTTAGAATTACCCGCCCTACACAAAAAAAAAAAAAAAAAACAATTATTCACCCTGTGACCACGATCACTGCAAAGTGTTTGAAACGTCGGGACAAAAATAATGATAAATATACGCGACTTAAACCGTTCAAACTTGTTTAATAACTATTTCAATTTAAAGATTAGTAAATTGATTAGTTTAATATAATATATCAATACATAAATTGATATGGTTACTTATGTATATATATATTGGTAAAATCATTTGTTGTTTCTTATTGTTTATATCTGTATCTGTTTTAAACTTGGAAAACACTGAATATACGCTCTCTGAGTCTCAAGACACAGGCCCTCGCCTAGTTTGATACTTGCTGGTAACATATATTATGACTGTTTATCGAGAAATATTATGTAACGTGATGTTTAGTCGTATTATGTGTTAGTTAACTAAGCATTTTTGGAAATAAAGCATTTTTTATTATTATTATTATTTATTGTTTGCATAGTTTTATATCGCAACGTTTCATTTTTTCATGGGTCCTGGATTCTGAGTTATACGACATATCTGAACAAAACGAATAAATGATTTTGCCCTGTCCGAAACGCAGCTGGTGGCAACCCTGTATCAGGGTAATTGAAACAAGCTTGTACTTCCAACTTCCCCAGCAGTTTTAGATATAGCCATTTTAACCAACTTCGTATTGGTTGCCTCTAAGATAAGGACAATGAAGATAAAATAATATGTCATCTAAACACAGAATACCAGTTTTGGAGGAGAACTCTTGCACCGACCGCTGCCACTTTAAGGTCCCGCGGACCTGTCTCTACAGCGACTAGCTAGGATGATCTAGCGATGCGGTTCATAGTGCTGAATGCTCTGAGCTGACTGCATCGCAGCACCTGGTACTTAGCATCAACTCACTACTAGCGGTCCGGAGATAAGTCCTACAACAAGGAAGCTTACTATTGCCATACCAGAGATCCACGACCCCTTCTACTCAATATACTATATTCTAATTCTTCTCTCGTTTTCCCTCATGCTCCTAACTACCCTTGCTAGGTAGGAAGGTGACATTATCTGTTGTCGAGGGTATTTCTATCGCGTTTAGTATTTGCGACCTCTATCGGTTAATTGATGAATTACTTCATGAAGTAGCACTGGTAGTGAATTGCGATTGCGTTGAGACCCAATAGATAATTCATATTATGATTTAGTAATAACTGAGTAGATGGCGTTATTCTTGTTAATTAACCATTTATCAAATCATTAACTATCTAATATCATTCTGTATCAGCCGGATCGTCCACTGCTGAACACAGCCTCCCCTATAAAGGGGGTATTTGCCATAATCCCCACGCTTGGCAGGCGTCTTGGGGATCGCAGTGTCAGATGACAGTTCTTTAGAAGGCGCTGCTGCCCACCTTCTAGTATTTTTCCTGTAGTCGCCTTTTACGAAACCCACGGGATGATATGGGGAGGTGCAATTCTAACCCGGCACCCCACGGGGTAAATTAAAATATCATTAGTTATTAATTATTTAAATATTTTGTGTGCACCTGGCTTTCAGCAAGGTGACATAACAATTTTTTTTAATTGGATTATGATGGTACATGCTCGAGGCTCACCTGATCTTAAGCGGTATCCTCTGCCTATACCATATGCATTTAGTCACAAGAAACGAACTGCAATGGGCCTCTCGCCCTGAGACATGCAGTTGTTTGGTCCCATTGCCTGGCATTCTATTGGATCTCAAGAACTGCTGCTGAAACACACCGTTAGGTGATTGGAAACAGATTTTCTACTTGTAGTCAGGCGTGCATTTGCAAAATGGCATATAATGTTACGTTATTTTTTCGGTACATTTTAACGGTTTTCCGTACAAAACCATTTTCTATAAAACCGGAATTTTATCTATTACTTCAGTTAAAAGAGTGCCTCTATCTATTTTCAATAGGCAAATTGACATCCACCTTCAAAATCACCTCTCCACAATGTCGATCAAAAACAATTTAAAAAAAATCTGACCGAATGTACGCATACCTCACAGCCACCCCGCAAACTAAAGCCGAGCTGTATTGGTTGAACAAGATTACTTATATAGGGAACCTTTCTCATAAAGCAGGCGTTGGCCACGGGGCGACGATATAATGGTGCCTAAGTCTAAATGCCTACTACCACCGTCTTTATATTTAGAGTACATACATTTTCACTCTAAATAATTTCGTTGATGTCATCGTTGACCTGACCCGACAACATTAAACTTACCAAAGCCGTCACATTCCTTAGAAGTGCCTCAGCTACCTCACCAGAACTAAGAGATAAAAGTGCTGCGGTGTTAGACCATCTAGGCTACCGGCTGAACCACTCTAAAAGAATATTGTTTGCATGGTCGAGTTATGTAGCGAAGGATATGCCTATATTAATGCATATATTCATGTAGCAGCATACTATCAAATGTATTTAAGAAAATACTTTGTACAACATAAAATTAATGTTACTTATTAGTGAAGTAGACTAGATGAAATCCCCTGTGTGTTTTTTACCGCTTGTTTTTCGGGGAATGTTCCGACGAGCTTTTTGAGCTTATTCCTGTGTCAAAATTTAAACCACCGCACATCTCGACATCGTCAAAAGACCCACCCCCACATCCAGCAAGTATGGACATCACACACTATTTGCTTTGGCCGCTCCTTTCTTCCGCGTACTTGTGGGATGTGGAACGACCTTCCTCCGGAGGTCTTTCCGCAACGTTACGACATGGACCTTTTCAAAAGGGGTAACTACAAATTCCTCTCTGGGCAGGCAACGCATCGGCAGCACAGCTAGTGTTGCAGATGTTCATAGGCAGCGGTTGCCGTTTACCATCAGGCGGGCCGTCTGCTGTCACCGATAATATATAAAAAAAAATAGAAATAAATATATATCTACACTAATTAACGGTTGATGTTGTCCGGCTGCGTATACCCAACAAAAACGGCTAAGTGCAAGTTGGACTCGCGCACCGAGGGTTCCGTACAAACCTGTAAGCATTAGTTAGAGTATTTTTTTATATTATTATATATTTTATTTAGTGTTCCTGAGAAAAAGGGTCGTGACAGACAGACAGACGGACAAAAAAGTGATCTTAAAAGGATTCCGTTTTTTCCTTTGAGGTATGGAACCCTAACACACACTTATTAACAATTAAAAACTATTAACACACAAATTAACAAATAAATTAACCAAAAACGGTTATGTACTTACCTTACATGCTATAGAACTCGACGCGAGGGGTATTCATGTAGGATCGTATCAAATTTTACACAGATGAGTAAGCTTAAAGAGTAGAAGGGAGCATAGATGACGTCGTAATAATCTTAACCCTACTCTCTGGGTTGCAAGTCAATAACAATAAACTTGAGCCTCTTCCTTTGGAACGCGATGGATTTGGCTACCGCACAGTGAATCCATAGAATACTAAGTAATTCGTCTCATGTAGAAAACTCAATAAGTACATCAATAAATCCCAAGATACTACTGGAATAAACTTAACCTACTGCAACAAAGTAAATCAAATCGAACTTTCCAGAACAGTAAAAGAGCTTTCAGTATAAAACTGCTAAAATGGCGGACATTCAATCCAGATAAAAGGATCGAATGCTCGGATCCAGATGTCTTTGTTCAACTTGATAATATATGGATGAAAGATAAATCCAGATATCTGTAACGAAATTCTTAAAATTCTTCTTTGTAAGTTAATATGGTATACTAAAGATAGTGTAATATAATGAATCATAATTAAGTTTGTATGAATAAAATATATCAATGTTAAGATTTCTTGAGATATACAAAACGTTCTTATGAAAATGTGCAGATATTTTCGTTCATTTCACATCAGCTGTTGTATTTCAGGTGTTTGTAATTTTTAAGGTTCCGTACTTGACAGGAAAATAGTAAACCCAATAAATGAGATTACTGTTTATAATAATAATTTATTTATGCTTAAAAATGTTACATTTTAGTTAATGAATTCATAGGCTCCCGAACTAGTTAATTTCGGGTGCCAGATTCCGTTATCTGTGTTTCTGTCCGTCCGTAAGTCAGCAGATTTTAACGGATTGAGTTACAAACCTACAAATTTAAATATTAAATATGCATATGCAAAACGTTAACTTGAACCTAAAAAAAATATTAAATTAATTTAATTAAGTTGATGTTCAGAAGAACTTCAATACGTGACAAGTTAGTAAAAAAATATTTTTCTTTATTATTAACCATTTCTTTTACACCCTACGTGTTATTCGAAGCCAAGTGTCGACCCGCTTTTGGTCGGTTTTTTTATATAATTAGCAACATTGTACATATTTTTATTTTCCTATCCGATTTTCAGACTAGTTATCAATATGAGATATTGTGTGTTTAAATGATATACAAAATGTACCTGCAAACCTTATCAACGAGCATAATATGTTTTTATTAGCTTAATTTATTTTAAGTGTTGTATGGAGAATCCTATTGATGTCTTTTAATAACGGCGCGTCAACAATTTAATGGAGTTACGAAGATTAAAAATGAAACGTTATGATTAATTAGATCACTATTATGTTCAGTACTATAATCGATATCGCTTTGTATTCGATTATTATTCATTTTTAGAGCGGGTAACACCGAATGGAGTTGTAGGTGTCATGGCGGCCGGATGGCTGTCGAAGACGTTCACTTCCTCTCTGATTTTTGAAGTGTGTGCACTTCTTGATGGACAACCGAACGTGATGCACGCGTGCAAACCCATTGGCTCTTAATCCATTTTAATCCACGTGATACTATGTAGTTTTGCTGTACTAAGTTTCTTGTGAATTACAATTGTGATCATACGATATTCTCTGGGTGTTATTTCGTGAAAATCTACAAGTGCACGCCCATAATGGACGACCAACCTCAGGAGATAACAGAACCGTCTCCAGGGACGACATACCGACCCGTGCTCGGCATCACTCCGTCATCAGAAGTGGGATTACCAGAAATATCATAGGAACACCCTACAGGATAATCAATTAACAAAAATTGCAGAATCAAGATGCAACAACTATTGATGGCATTTACTTACCGGAAAATAAGTTCTCTTACAGGAAAAGTTGAATGCACTGTGAACTTAAAAGACCAGGATTGGAACCACCAAAGCTATGCTATGCCTGAGAGGAAACAGGCCATATATCCTAACGCGATACATTGTGTAACTTTCGCTCTCAATTTTCAGACACTAACGCATCGCCAGCATCTTACAACGACCGCGCACAGCAGAACAAATCAGCATCCATCGTCTGCTACTACTGTGGCGAGCAGGGCCACATCGCAACACTTCACCGCAAGAAGGAGAGCAGTCTGAAGGGTGCCCCTGTTGAGCGCCGGGTAGAAGTCTGCACTGTCAAGCCAGCTAAGAACAAACTTTTTTCAGTAACCGGTGAGAAGTTTTCATTTTGTTTTGATTCCGGTGACGAATAATCTCTTATAAGGGAAAGTAAAGCTAGTGGACACTGGTAAGCGACACCAAAATACAGTAGCTTTATTAGGTATAGGCCCAACTAGCCTGCAATGTAAGCCAAAATAGCCAAATACTATCTGTTAGGATACAAGGATATTCAGTGCAGTTACTATTTCATATCGTGCTTGATTTTTAGCCTTTCTGTCGGTATTATGATAGGATGACTTAAATATCATTGGAGTTCTTAGTTGAAGTTTCTGAACAGTGACTTTCACTCAAGAAGATTAGAGTAGTCTCAGTTTGTGACATAGGATCAAAGGATAGTTCTGTTGTTTTAATAATGTTGACACCGACATTGCCATGGAATATAGAAAGCAATTGCTATCGTTGCTTGAAGAGAGTTCTGACTATTCTGTTGTGAGTTACTTGAACTGGTGTGTTTTATGCGTTGGTTTCTGTATGCATTCAACCTAATAAAATCAATGTACTTCATGAAATGCCTGTGTGGCATTGGGCAGCTTGTGTAACTCATACCAGCCTGTGGCATTCCGCCTGTGTGGCACTTCTGCCTGTGTGGCACTCCGCCTGTGTGGCATTCCGCCTGTGTGGCATCCGCCTGTGTGGCATCCGCCTGTGTGGCACCCGCCTGTGTGGCATTCGCCTGTGTGGCACCAGCCTGTGTGGCAGTATAAACGTCCTTCTGCCTGTTTGGAATGAGCTATACACCCTGTGAGATGCTTTAAAGCCTGCGTGGCGCTTTGGAACCCTGTTTGGAGGACGTGTGCATACAATGACGAACTCAAAGATTCATAATATTGCCGTACTTGCTTCTTGATTGCGTCAGATAGGTCAGAATGACTGAATGTATACTGTGTATAGTTGTTATTTTGTTAACAGATGAGGACGAGTCACACGAGGACGTGTGAAGATGCAGGATGGCCGTAACGGCGCGTCAACAATTTAATGGAGTTACGAAGATTAAAAATGAAACGTTATGATTAATTAGATCACTATTATGTTCAGTACTATAATCGATATCGCTTTGTGTGTGATTATTATTCATTTTTAGAGCGGGTAACACCGAATGGAGTTGTAGGTGTCATGGCGGCCGGATGGCTGTCGAAGACGTTCACTTCCTCTCTGATTTTTGAAGTGTGCGCACTTCTTGACGGACAACCGAACGTGATGCACGCGTGCAAACCCATTGGCTCTTAATCCATTTTAATCCACGTGATACTATGTAGTTTTGCTGTACTAAGTTTCTTGTGAATTACAATTGTGATCATACGATATTCTCTGGGTGTTATTTCGTGAAAATCTACAAGTGCACGCCCATAATGGACGACCAACCTCAGGAGATAACAGAACCGTCTCCAGGGACGACATACCGACCCGTGCTCGGCATCACTCCGTCATATATATATATTATTTCTTTTCACCTACTTTACATAAACAAGTAGGGGATGCCCGGAAGAAGCATAGTGCGGGCAAAATGAATATCAGACTTTTCCTAAAATCTATTATAGATAGAGGTAATAAATAAATAAAAACAAAAATAAAATAATAATTTATCAAGTCATGCGACTTGCGATCGGTGACGCCATGAAAATAAAACGACTATAATACGTGAGTGCATTTGTTCTGGAGATAGAAAAAAAAAATTCCATTTCCTTGTTACGATTTTTGTAAAGGTTAGTATACCAACTTTTTTGCATTACCTATCAACAAGTTTTGTTTATTACATTGTATGATTGATTACGTACAATCTGTTATTGTCACTATTTAAATACCTTCTATGCACCACCCATGTCTTGACTTTTTTCTTAAAAATGGTTTATTGGCAAAATGGATATGCATAAAACGTATAAGTATAAATGTTGCCTGCTTCAGTCAAGTCACAAAAATGTTTTTATTTTTTTCTTTTTTTTCTGTTAGGTTAGCATTTTTCTCACGTGATGGTAAGTGATGATGTGGTCGAGGATGTTGTTCAGGCTAACCTAGAAGTACTGGCTCTCAAGGACAGCTGCCGGAAAACACCATTAGGTGCTTGGCGACAGTTTTTCTACTTGAGGGTGGTAACTAGCCAGGTGGGCATTCGCAAAATGCCCTACCACCATGCTATAACGAATGCCATACTTAGACAACAACCGGGATCGACGGCTTAAAGTGCCCTCCGAAGCACGGAAGCGCTCAGTAGTAATGTCACTAGCGGTCACAAATCCTACTCATGACCGCGGGCGACGTTGCTTGACCTTGATAATTTAAGTGGTGGTTCTTATAGATACTTATGCACACCTTTCAGTTATGCACTCACTACACTTATGGTATAATTACAATTATATGCTTCATATTAAGTTGGCATCGTCCTGGACCACTATCATATGGTCTAGTTATCAATGAAATTCTATAATACAATAGAGGCTAATGTGCAATGAAGTAATACCAACTTACACACAAAATACCAACAATAATTTGACCTAGAATGAGAGTACAACGTAAATCCCATGAATGTATTACACAATAAAATTCAACCACCTTTTAAAACTACACATAAAAAAACATACATTCTACTCCCCGGCTCATAATTAAAACACATCTCTCATAAATACACGTTTAAAAAGAATTTACAGTCAGTAAAAAAGCTGGCACTGTATCTGTAGCTACCTTTGTAAACAACACTTGAATCCCTAATAAACCAACTAATTAACTACGCGCATTCACGAGGATAGCTACTGACAAGTGGCTACAATTCGAGGAAAAATTAGGACAGTCCTCAAATTACCGGATTTGCAAAAGTTAGATATTAATAACATTATACAAACCTTTGCCAATAACTTCTTTATAAATATATATTTACAATAACTTCTTTATAACTTCTTTATAAATAGTTTTTTTATACACGTCGTCGGCTTTATTAGTATTCATAAGCTAGTAAAAGGGCATATTTCTGTTGTTTCATTAACAGTAGAGTACACGCAACACTTGCCATATAAACGTAGTTTCGTCATATTTTAAATACTAAGTGTTCAAGCTAGGTGAAACATTGCAAGTATATCCATGAGCTTAATATCTATGCTTCTAGTTTAACAGATTTCCATAAGTATTTTAAAAAATAATTCAAAAAATTGTCTGAATTGAATTGATATTTTGACATGTAGTGATATAAATAAAAAACTGACCAAACTGAAGCATGTATATTAGACTTAGCAATATGCGTACAAAATTTCACTGAGTTTGAACACTTGGTATTTAAAATATGACGAAACTATATTTGTGAAAACGCTCCGTGAACTCTCTACTCTTAACTAATATTTTTTTATTGTAACAATGCCCGTGAATTTTCGAGCTGTAATTGCAACCCCCCTTTTTTCCACGTAGAAGGTACAAAAGCGGTGCTTTCTGAATTACTGCCTTTTATGATCTCCAAGAAGTGTAAATTATGGATACATTTTCTTCATACGATTCGATTTACGCATGACTTTGAAGCATGTGTCTGTCAAATTATCATTTTAGTTTGACAGATATACCCCGTCCATATTATGTACTTAGTAATTTTCTTTTCTGGACAGATATATTTATGTTGCAGTACAGTAGACGAACATTATATATAACAATTATGCAACGAAAAAAATTGAAATAGATTATTCTTGTAATCAATATTTTTGTAATTTAAACCGTCGGGTAATTTATGCCGGTTGCCTACATTTATATATAAAAACGTTTAATTACGTTAAGGCTTGGAGCCACGCAAATAACTTAAAGGCACTGATTCTATGAGGAAGCGTAGAAGTTTTAGATATATTTTTTAGAATCAGACGCCATTAATCAGTATAGCTTCCGGCAGCTTTCCTTGAGAGCCAGTAATTCTAGGTTAAGCCTGTTAACACCTTCGATCACATCATCACTTACCATCAGGTGAGATTGCGGTCAAAGGCTTACCTATCAGCAATAAAAAAAGATTGTAGTACAAAACAAGAAAACATACGTTGAAAAAATATATAAGAAGAAATAGACGTTGATCTCAAGGATTACTACATGAAGTTGATTGATAATGCAATTACAAAATTAAATCTGCTATATCCAGTAATTTCCACAAATATATCCACCCGGACACAAGCCCGAGTGTGCAATTAGCGTATACTTGTCGACAGATTGTAACTGCCTTTCGTCTCCCTCACTCAAGCCGGTATGTAAGAGACAGAGAGAGACAGAACTATTCTAAAGGATGCATCATTGAACCGGATCTGTTTTTGCAAGTCAGTTTGTACGCGCGGGAGTAAAATTTTAGTTTTACCGCTTCGAATATGTTTGCAAGTAGACGTAGCAACTGCTTTTTAATTTGTTCGTGTGGTTTTAGGATTAGTGTGATACGGCAAAAATAAATTAACTTTATTAAGGGCCTGTTTCAGAATGTTCGAGTAAGTTAGTTATACTACCCAGAACATAAAATAACTGAATGATAAAAATGACAGTTAACATGTATCGCGTTTCAAGCTTTAACCGATGGATAGGCTAAATCGATGACTGTGAAACGCAAAGATAGTGTTTTATTTATTAAATAAGTTATGGGTAGTATAACCGGAACTTACTCGAACATTCTAAAACAGGCTCTAAATTACCTAAGCCTTCAATTATGTAACAAACGTCATTTCTTCTATTCCATACTAATATTTTTAAGAGGAATGATTTGTATTTTTATATTATTGTAAGTAACGAATAAACTTAAAAACTACTGGACTAATTTGAAAAATTCTTTCACCATTAGAATTGTACACTATCTCTGATGAATATAGGTTATACAATATTTTTAATAATTTAGGGATCCGTATGAAAACTTCGATAATGTAATCCAGTGTGAAAAAAATACCAATAAAATAGTCATATCGCGTACGCTGCAGAAATTGTTGATAATAGAGCAAAGTGATATACTACAATTTTACAGAGAACATCAATATCTACAAAACTGTCAAAAATATCATATGTCTTACTATTACAGTTATGTCACAATAACTACTTTTTATGTGTTTCAATTTATAATTTTTGCTAAAACCCGTGCAAAGCCGGGGCGGGCCGCTAGTTATATTTTATTTTTATATAGTTAGTTTTTATCCAACTGCGCAAAATGAGGTTACTGGTTTTGCGCGTTAACTGATCTACTAGACCGATTAGGTTGAAATTTGGTATGGAAATAGTTTGAGACACAAGGAAGGACATAGGATAGCTTTTATCCAACTGCGCAAAAATAGGTTAATGGTTTTTTGCGCGATAACCGATCTAATAGACCGATTAGGATGAAATTTGCTTGGCAATAGTTTGAGACACGAGGTAGGACATGGGATAGTTTTTATCTATCTGCGCAAAAAGAGGTATAAGGTTTTGCATATAAGTTTTGGTATAAGGTTTTTGGAGCGCTCGTAGCGAAGTTTACTTAGTTGTTCTCAACCGATCAGCAAAGTTAAGCAACGTCGCGCGCGGTCATGAGTTGGATGGGTGTCCGCTTGTGACATTACTACTGAGCGTTTCCGTGCTTCGGAGGGCACGTTAAGCCGTCGGTCCTGGTTGTTGTCTTAGGATGGCAGTCGTTATAGCATGGTGGTAGGGCATTTTGCCCGCCTGGTTAGCTACCATCCTCAAGTAGAAAATCTGTCGCCAAGCGCCTAACGGTGTGTTTCGGCAGCTGTTCTTGAGAGCCAGTACTTCTAGGTTAGCCTGAACAACATCTTCGACCACATCATCACTTACCATCAGGTGAGATAGTGGTCAAAGGCTAACCTATCAGGCATAAAATAAAAAAATTGCGCGATAACTGATCTACTTGGCCGATTAGGATGATATTTAGTATGGAAATAGTTTGAGACACGGGGAAGGATATGGATTAGTTTTTATCCAACTGCGCAAAAAGAGGTGAATGGTTTTGCGCGATAACTGATGTACTAGACCGATTAGGATGAAATTAGGTATGGAAATAGTTTAATACGCGAGGAAGGACAAAGGATAGTTAATATCCAACTGCGCAAAAAAAGGTTAATGGTTTTGCGCGATAACTGATCTCCTAGACCGATAAGGATGAAATTTGGTATGGAAATAGTTTGAGACACGGGGAAGGACATGGGATAGTTTTTATCCAACTGCGTAAAAATAGGTTAATGGTTTTGCGGAATAATATTTTAATATACGTCAATAATTTCAAAGTGCGTAAGAAGTGCCTCAGACAAACAGGAACGCTAAGAGATTTATGTATTGAAACCACATGTCACAGGTTTCAGCGTTCCCCTCGC
The DNA here is from genome assembly GCA_963890685.1 of Plagodis pulveraria. Lineage (NCBI taxonomy): Eukaryota > Metazoa > Arthropoda > Insecta > Lepidoptera > Geometridae > Plagodis > Plagodis pulveraria. Next base: position 5,746,789 of record OY982973.1, on the reverse strand, counting down.
AACTATTTGCCAACGAGACGGTGGGGAAAATACCAAAAATGGAAGCAGCGCCTTCTCACGAACTGTAATGTGATCTAACTGCGATCACCAAGACGCCTGGCAAGCGTGAGCATTCTCTCTCCTTTTTTATATACCTTTCACACTCTCCATCTTTTGTAGACATACATCCCAAGTATACAAGCTCAATGGTAAAAATATATATTAAGTTGACAATTGAAATATAGACATGAAAGGAAATAGAACACTTCTCAAGATACATACTATTAGGATAACGATGTAATCGAATCCTTCACGCAACGGTATAATGGCATTACAGGTTCAGTAGTCCTGACATCAGAAACCAATATTTTTCAAGTGATCAGGAATCCCCCAACTAGAGTATTCCCAGGGCAGGTTACTGGCTATGAAACTAAAATAAAAGCTTATATAAAAAAATAGGCATCAGATATATCTGAAAAAAAAATACCCATTTTGAAGCGCTCGCAGCGAAGTTCACTTATCTGTTCTTAACCGATCAGCAAATTTAAGCAACGTCGCCCGCGGTCATGAGTTGGATGGGTGACCGCTAGTGACATTACTACTAAGCACTTCCGTGCTTCGGAGGGTACGTTAAGCCTTCGGTCCCGGTTGTTGTCTTAGGATAGCAGTCGTTACAGCGTGATGGTAGGGCAATTTGCCCGCTGGCTAGCTACCACCCTTAAGTAGTAAATCTGTTGCCAAGCACCTAACGCTGTGTCCCGGCAGCTGTCCTTAAGAGCCAGTACTTCTAGGTTAGTCTGTACAACATTTTCGACCACATCATCACTTACCATCAGGTGAGATAGTGGTCAAAGGCTAACCTATCAGGTATAAAAAAAATACACAGACCCTGGCTCAATATCAGGAAGTGAAGGACGTTCAAAACGATAATAGTCGTGGTAGTAAGACAAGTAGGTGATATTTTTTTGTGAATATGTTCAAAGTAAATACAATTTATTATTAAGTTTTTTAGGCCTGATATGTTAGTCCACTGTCTCACCTGATAGTAAATGATGATGTGGTCGCAGATATTGTTCATGCTAATCTAGAATTACTGGCTCTCAAGGAAAGCTACCGGAACACATTTTTAGCTTGGCAACAGATTTTCTACTTGAAGGTGGTAGCTAGCCAGGCAAGCATTTGTAAAATGACCTACCACCGTGCTATAACGACTGCCACCCTAACACAAAAACTGGGGTAGCTGAACGTGCCCTTGACAGCACGTGGACGCTCAGTAGTAATGTCACTAGTGGTCAGCCATCCAACTCCTGACCGCGGCAGACTTTGCTTAACTTTGCTCATCGGTTCAGGACGGCTAAGCAAACTTCACTACGAGCGCTTGAGGTCGTAGTAGCAATGAGTTCTAGACGATGACACCCCACATCCTAAGTCGCATAAAAGTTATTCCTTTCGGCTACTGGGCAATTACGATTCATGTACCCCATGGGGGTGATTGGTTAATACATTCACAAAATAACAATATTTCAGTTTATATACCTGACACCATACAAACACCCGTGACTTACGAAAGGATGGACGGACCGACCGAGTGCTAAGGAACCAAGAATTCGTGAAATGACGTCCACAGTGGAATAAATGCCTCCACCATTACAGTATATACCCTACGACTTGTACAAGAAGAAACAAGGGGTGCGATCCGCATTTACTAGGCATCCGCATCATACGAAAATCTAATCTGTCAGCTCACAGTAAAGAGTTTGCGTGCGATTACCCATATAAATGTATTGCCCTGTTCTTCCTGGATAATGCAAGAGAAAGGGAATATACAATAAGGAATAAAAAAAAAATATGACCCTGAATATCACTAAAAATGTCCTCTTTTATCGCCATGATCCGAGGTCCACCAGACAAATTTGAAAAGTTTGAAAAATAACAAAAGTAATAGGAACTAAACCTAAACCTATACCTTTCCTTACAATTTTTACAAAAACCCGGCCAAGTGCGAGTGGGACTCGCGTACGAAGGGTTCCGTGCCATTCTATTATATTTAGCAATTTAATAATTATTATTTTTAGGAAATAAAAGGCGAAAACCTCTTTTATTATATGGGAGCCCCGTTACTTATTTATTTTATTTTATTTAATTTATATTTAAAGAGAACATAAAACTATATATTCTGTGAATAGTCAAAGCGTTTACCTGTCACCGTTAGTAGTATCGAGCAAGCAACGGTAAAAAATCAAGTTTGTTGTATGGGACCCTTAAATATTTATTTTGTTTTATTTGTAGTATTTGTTGTTATAGCGGCAATAGAAATACATCACCTGTGAAAATTTCATCTGTCTAGCTGTCACCGTTCTTGAGATATAGCCTGGTGACAGACGGACGGACAGCGAAGTCTCAGTAAAAGGGTCCAGTTTTTACCCTTTGGGTACGGAACCCTAAAAAGAGATTGAAACAACTCAGTTTTGGGATGCGAAACGTCGATTTTGTAAAATTTCTTCTAGCTCCTCCTACGAATAAATATTTATTCGTAGAGTTCCTCTCACACATCGTTCCACCATAATTAAGGGATATTAACTGTTTCTGAAAAGCTTAATTTTGTTATCGAAATCGTTTTTTTTTTTATGCCTGATATATTAGCCTTTGACCACTATCTCACCTGATGGTAAGTAATTATGTGGTCGAAGATGTTGTTCAGGCTAACCTAGAAGTACTGGCTTTCAGGGACAGCTGCCGGAACACACCGTTAGGTGCTTGGCGACAGACTTTCTACTTGAGGGTGGTAGCTAGCCAGGCGGGCATTCGCAAAATGCCCTACCACCATGTTATAACGACTGCCATCTAAAGACGACAACCGGGACCGACGTCTTAACGTGCCCTCCGAAGCACGGAAGCGCTCAGTAGTAATGTCACTAGCGGTCACCCATCCAACCCATGACCGCGCGCGACGTTGCTTAACTTTGCTGATCGGTTGAGAACAGCTAAGTAAACTTCGCTACGAGCGCTTCTTTATGATATAATTTACTAAAAACTTATTCCTTCTGACACTCCTCCGTTAGTTCACTCAATATCTAGTTATAAAGTCTTCATTGAATAGTGTTCGTAACCCGATTGCAAGGAATAAAAGAAATGGATAAGTTTATTTAAATTTTAAATTAATCAGTTGTGAAGAAAATAATGTTTTAAACATAATTCTGAACTCTAATTAGCTCTGTTTGCTACTTATGATTGCCTACTGGAGGAAACGGAGCTCACAATTTTTATCTATAACATTTTTAGATATATATACCCCATACCCTCTCAAGACCTCAAAGAGAGCAGACGTACAAACACAAACAAAGTACTTGGCGGTAGTTGTACCCAATACATTTTAACTTCAAATTAAAGTACTTAACTACTTAATCAAAAATGACTAACTGCAATGGTTGTGAAAAGTCGATAAAAGCCTCGGAAAAGGTTATTTGTTCGCGACCTTCCTGCGCTAAGCATTACCATTTTGTGTGTGTCAACGTAACGGCTGAGGCGTTCAAAAAAATGCGTTCGTGGGTGTGTCCTTTGTGTATTAGCAAACAACCAAAAGGTGGCGATAATTCCAACACGCCTGTGAAACTGACCCTAGCACTGCCGACGGATGAGTCGGAACGTGCGAATGTAACGGTCAGGAAAGGCACCCCGACTCCAACGTCACCTCACGACGGTAACGACAATCCCAGAGCTGCTATACTAGAGAAGGTTAGTGTCGAAGAACAAGTACCCATGGCTAGCTTCATCAAAAATGAAGTCACCAAGGCCATAAATGACGCAATAACGGCTCAGTTCAAGGCACTGAGTGATCGTATAGCTGGCCTCGAAGTGTCCGTTAACTACCTAAATGGTCAGTACGACGATATTTTTAAGTTTTACTCCAGCACTAAAGCGGATATAGCTATTTTGTGTGACGAAAATAAGCAGCTCCGGGAGGAGCTAAACACATTAAAAGTGCGTACGAAAACACTCGAAGACGCACAGGCCCGCAGTGAGCAGTGGTCCAGGGCACAAAACATCGAGGTGGTCGGTGTGCCTGAGGCCAAAGAGGAAAGTACGGTGGATGTTATCATCAAGGTCGCCGCTCAAGCTGGAGTCATTGTGCAAAGCGGTGACATTGAGTTTGCGCACCGTGTGCAGCCGCGCCGACCAGCCAGCACCGCCGCCGGAGCCCGGCCCCTCGGCCGCGCGATCGTCGCCCGCTTCAGGCAGCGCGCCATGAAGGACGCCGTCGTAGCCGCCGCGAGGAGGCATCGTAATATCACATCTAGGGAACTCGGTATGGGAGGCGAAGTACAAAAGATTTTTATAAATGAACATCTAACAAAAGAGAACAAACAATTATTAAAATCTTGTAAATCCAAAGCCATTGAAAGTAACTATAAACATGTTTGGACAAAAAACTGCCGTATATATATGAGGAAAACCGACAATTCGCCACCCATACCGATAATAAGTTCTTTAGACTTAGGAAAAATATAATTAAAAACACAATATTGCGTCAGCTACAACCTTTAATTATAATATTATATCTTATTCACATGTTTGTAACTTTGCTTAACCTTAAATTACACACACATATTATACAAACTCACTTTATTACTAAATCAGAGAAAACATTATTACTAATTTGCACATTACCTACAATAATTGTAACCATAATGAAACAACACAATATATCTCCTAGCATTTTACTACATCACCGCTTCAATTTAATATTAACAACATATTTCGTTCTTATATCAGTATTTAATGTAAATCATCACTTTGTGCTACATACTTTCACTGTCAGTATAAATAATTTAAACAAAGTATATTTTAAAAGAGTTCATACATTATTATTAAAATACGTAAGTACCCACTCACTATGTCTACATAATTCAATTGAAACTGCAATTAGTGATAAGTCTATCTTAGTCTTCATATGTCTTTACTTTTTGCGTTCTATAACGCCACATAACATACGGTGCACTATAACACTTGCTCACAATGATGTCCTGTAGATTGCAATTTTTATACCAAAACGTGCGCGGGCTCAGAACAAAAGTCAATAACTTTTACAATAACACACTGATATGCGAAGCCGACATGATCCTTTTGACAGAGACTTGGCTATGCGATGGCATTCTCGACTCCGAACTGACCACCGATAAATACGAGGTATTCCGAGCAGACCGTCGCTCGCTCGGTGGAGGAGCCATGATAATGTGCTCGCCGGGGCTTGCTGCGCGTGCGCGCCCTGAGTTTCAACGCGAACACCTTGAAGGCATATGGGTGACTGTTCCCAGGCACGCGCTTGCACTCGGCCGCGCTGCGCCCGGTCTCGCTTCGGCCGGTTTCCCTTCCACGACTTCGCGTCATGATCTACACGTTGGTGTTGTTTATTTACCTCCTGATAAATTGATACCCAAGCGAATAGATATCTTACTAGATGTATTGTCGGCTATTATAAATATGCACCCAAATGACTATATTCTTTTAGCGGGAGATTTTAATCTGCCATGTATTCAATGGTCAACAGGTGACGCGGTAGTTTTGAAAAAAGGTTCAGTTGATATGCAAGCTAGTGCCTCACATTTAATAAATAATACATCTTACTTAGGCCTAAAACAGTTTAACAATTTTGTAAACTCTCATCAGAACACACTTGACCTAATTTTTGCTAACTTCTCATTGGGATTGAGCAAATCAGAGAGCCCCTTAGTCAAAGAAGATACATTCCACCCAACAATTGACATAAATGCCACTGATATTTTAATACCTCCTCTAAAAAGAGCTCCGCAAACAATTTTATTATTTCGAAAAACAAATTACTCAGCTGTAAATGATTACTTTTTTAGCATAAATTGGTCTGAAAAACTATTAGGCTGTGATGTGGAAAAAGCTGTTAACAATTTTTATGCCGTTTTAAATGAAGCTATTAATCTATTTGTACCTCATATAACGAAATCTTGTAAATATACATACCCAGTCTGGTATAACAGGGAATTAATCAAGTTAATAAAAGAAAAAGTTAAAGCTCACCAAAACTGGAAAAAATATGGCAACAGATTAGAGTATAACTTGTTTTCCTTTTTGCGATCAAAAGTGAAAACTTTACAGGATACATGTTACAAATCATTTATAAAATCATCGGAAGAAAAAATAAAAACGTGCCCAAAGTTTTTCTGGTCGTATGTTAAATCAAAAAGGAAAAATAAATCTGATTTTCCTAAACTAATGTACTATGATGACAAAGAGCTAACGGACGAAAAGGAAATATGCCTAGCGTTTAATGATTTTTTCTGTAAGAACTTTAGTCAGCCATCTCCAAGTCACAATAGTATCTCATCCACCAGCGCAACCAATGCGGACTCTTTAAACAGTATCAATGTTAATGTTCATTTTATAAAAAAACTTCTTAAAAACACTGATCCTAATAAGGGTGCCGGCAGTGACAAAATTCCTTCTTGTTTCTACGTTAATTGCGCTGAATCTCTAGCAACACCCATCGCGTGTATATTTAATCGCTGTTTTCACGAAGGTTATTTCCCGACTACTTTTAAGATTGCGCATATTATCCCAATTCACAAGAAAGGCACAAAGACACTGATTGAAAATTACCGGCCGATCTCAATTCTGAATACGCTGAGCAAATTAATGGAAAAAACGGTACATCACCACCTATATCCATTTATATACAAAAATATACCCGTTCAACAACATGGCTTCATAAAGGGCCGTTCTACTAATACGAATCTAGCCATATTTACGAACGCTGTTCTTCGCGGTATGGATGGTGGCAAGCAGGTTGATGTGATCTATACGGACTTCGAAAAGGCATTTGACCGTGTTGATCACATCATCTTGCTACGCAAATTGCAAGAGTTAGGAATATGTGGTGATCTACTAAGATGGCTGGAATCGTACCTACGCAACCGCTGTCAAGCTGTAATCGTGGGTGGACATCGGTCTGATGTTATTAATGTTCCCTCGGGCGTCCCCCAGGGATCTATTCTCTCACCGTTACTCTATGCGGCCTACTTATATGATATCGGAAAATGTTTCAAATTTAGTAATTATCTTATGTACGCGGATGATACTAAAATTTACTATAACGTGAAAAACCAAACTGATTGCACAAAACTCCAGCAAGATTTAGACAGACTTCATAATTACTATGACGACAACAGAATCTTTATAAACATTAATAAATGTAGGTTCATGTCGTTTACAAGAAAGACATCACCAATTAAATTTGAATACAAGTTTAAAAATACTGTTGTTCAAAAAACACAGCTCATTAGAGACTTGGGAGTTTTATTAGATCACAAATTGTCCTTTAATGAGCATATTTCCGATATAGTCAGTAGCTCGTATAAAAACCTAGGTTTTATCCTAAGAACATGCAAACCATTCTCGGATATCAAATGTTTAAAAATACTGTATTTTTCATACGTTAGAAGCATCCTTGAATACTGTAGCAATATTTGGTGCCCTCAATATATTACCCATACCCAAGATCTTGAACAGATACAATGTAAATTTATTAAACATATAAACTATCGGACGCGACACAATTACATTGACTACGAAGAGTCGTGTGATTTTCATAATTTATTGACTCTCAAAGATAGGCGCACATTGTTGGACATGCTTTTTCTCCATAAAGTCTGCCATGGTGACATAGACAGTACAGACCTCACAGAACTGTTCCTACAGCTTGCAGCCCCTACGCTCCGCACCAGACATACTAATTTATTCTACATACCGCACTCGTATACTAAGTACTCCTCTAATTCTGTAATCATTAGAATAAAGAAGACATATAATGATAGATTTAGTTCAATAGACCTTTTCAATAGCTCAAAACAAAGTTTCAAACATGAAGTACATAAAAGTCTTGTGATGTAATAAAGTGAGTGTATTGCTTCCTATTTCGCTACACTATTTTATTTGTTATTTTCACATACATAACCCCCCCCCCCCAAACCCCTCACCTCCATACACTATAAGAAGTTCGTTTAAGTACATACAATAAAAATTACATTTTACTAACTTTTAAGTTCCTGCTCTCTTTAAAATTAACACTATATAATGTAAATCCGTAATTGGATGTATGATTTAAATATTATGTTATTGTTTACAATAATTAAGATCTGTGGATTTTGTGAAATGAAATAAATAAATAAATAAATAAATAAATATATGCAGTTACCTAGTTGTGTTGCTTTTCTTTTCATATACTTATTGGAATAAAAAAATGTATATACTCAACTTAAATACATTTCTGAATAGAATTTTGAATCAGAATCGGCCAAACAAAATTTGTACATTAAATATTAAAAAAGGCTAAGTGCAAGTAAGAGATATGGTCTGTATCTCTCACTCGCACTATAATTGACAACACTGACAGCCCTGCATTTCTTTATATGGTAGTAAAATTTACAATCAGCCCAGGCAAAAACAGCGGAAATGTTCAGAAAACTCTTCTAGTAGAGTTAGAGTTGTCTATTAATTTTATCTATATATTATATTTTCATTGCATTTTGTATGCACAAATAGCAGAAATAAAACGCCAGATCCAAAACTTTCTTACCAGTGTGGTCCCGCGGCGAAGCCTTACAAACTCAAATCTCGTGCCGACAACAAATCGAATAAGCGGGCGCGCGCCTCATCCGAATACAGAGGCGAATTCAATACGGATTCAATTCGATTTTAAGCTCGCACTCACTCCGTGTTTTTAAGGAATAGGTAGGTACGTCTGATCCTCGTCTTTAATACATTACATTAGATTGGCGTACGTACCTATCGCATGTTTATATTTAAGATTTAACTGCTTTGTTGGTCTAGTGGCGTAAACCAACCGTAGGGATCCCAAGGTTCTTGGTTCAATTTACAGGTCAGACATGGTTTCCATCAAAGACATTATTAGTTTGAAGTCTGGAACGTTCTCCAGTAAATGGCAACGTGTTCTTTTACTATCACATGGTCATCATCATCATCATATCAATTGGAACGTACACTGTTGAACAAGTTCTCCACCATTGGGGATTTGTCGTTATCCCCACGGTTCACAGGTTCGCACCCCACGGGTAGTATATCACAAGGTACCAAACGTATCTGTTGAAATGTGGGTCAGACCCATAGGTCTGTACCATAAGCTCTAGCCTTGACCACAGTCACACCTGATCATTGATAAAATAGGTGGGCTATTTTAATTGCCGATAGGTAGCCGTTGATCTAGATATATTTTGCATGGTGGTAGGGCATTTTGCAAATGCCCGCCTGGCTAGCTACCACCCTCAAGTAGAAAATCTGTCGCCAAGCACCTAACGGTGTGTTCCGGCAGCTGTCCTTGAGAGCCAGTACTTCTAGGTGAGCCTGAACAACATCTTCGACCACATCATCACCTACCATCACGTAAGATATCGGTCAAAGGCTAACCTATCAAGCATAAAAAATAAATCTAAACTGATGGTAAGTTAGTATTTTTCAAGGACAACTGCAATAATACACCGCTAGGTGCTTGGCGACAAGTTTTCTACTTGACGGTGATATATTACCAGGTGGGCACTACTTACCCAGGATCGACAACTTAACGAGGCAAGCAAGCGCTCAGTAGTAAATGCCAGTAGTACTTAGTGGTCAACCATCCAAGTAATGACCGCAGTGAACGTTGATTGGTTGAGAATGAGTAAGGTTATAGCGGAGACGTTTTTTTTTTTTTTATATAGCTGATAGGTTAGCCTTTGACCACTATCTCACCTGATGGTAAGTGACGATGTGATCGAAGATGTTATTCAGGCTAACCTAGAAGTACTGGCTCTCAAGGACAGCTGCCGGAACACACCGTTAGGTGCTTGGCGACCGACTTTCTACTTGAGGGTGGTAGCTAGCCAGGCGGGCATTCGCAAAATGCCCTACCACCATTTTTTTTTTTTTTTTTGAGGGGGGGAAATGCCTTCGCACTGCCCTTCCACCACGGGGGTGGTGAAAGGGGCTGTGTGGGACTTGGACCCACTAAAACCCCCCCGTGAGCAGTCCTCCGCCGATATGGGGCAAGATAGGGTCACGTTAGCATGCACCATCTTGCCCCGGCGGTAGACCCGAACTAATCGAGCCTCTGTGCTTGTGAAGGGGCGACCTTACTCACCAAGGCCACCCCCAGAACGTGTGAGGCCGTACAGGCTGGTGGAGTACCCCTGACTCAACACCAGCGACCCCACTACGGAGAAGGGAGGAGGCGGGCGAACTGCCGCCTCCTCGTCCCCGTTCGTCTGCGCCGGAGCGCGTCAGCTCGGACATCGTTCTCCCTGACCCGCTCAGCAGCCTCCTTCTGCGCCATCACCTCTTCGCAGAAGGAGACCACCGCCTGCCACGATCTCTCCCTGACGAGCATGGCGTTTACCACGCTCGGCAAAGAGAGGTCCCCTCCAATGAAAACAGAAAGCGTGTGCCGCTGCGGGCCCCATGCGGCACACACTTCCAGCGTATGGAGCGCCGTATCCTCCGCCGCTCCACACTCGTGGCAGGCTGGGGTCGCCTCCCGCCTCGCGATCTGGTGCAGGTACTTTCCGAAACATCCGTGTCCGGAAAGCACCTGCACTAGTCGGAAAGTCAACGACCCAAACGGCCGCTTCACCCACCTCCGCAAAACCGGGCGGATGGCTTCCACCGTCCACGACCCAGGGACCGGTGGAGCTAGGTCCTCTGCCCAACGCTGTAACAGGGTGGCCCTCGCCTGCAACCGCATGCGCGTGACCACCTCCCACGCTGGGGGCTCCCCTCGGGATCGCCTCGCCGCCACAAAGTGGTACACTTCGGCGAGGATCTCCGCTTGGAGCTCCCAGGGGGGGTCACCGGCCAGCACGCAAGCCGCCGTCCAGGACACCGTCCGGTATCCGCGTATCGCCCTCGTCGCGACAACCCGCTGCGGACGTCGCAACAGGATTTTATTGCCGCGGTTGAGGGCGTCCACCCAGACAGGTGCCCCATACAGGGCCATACTCCGGATCACTCCGGAGTATAAGCGACGACAGTTGGCGTTCGGGCCACCCACGTTGGGTAATAACCTTCCCAGGGCGCTTGCAGCTCCTACGATTTTTGGGGCCAATTGGGTAAAGTGGGCCCCAAAAGTCCACCTCCCGTCAAGGATAAGACCCAGATATTTCATCTGGGTCCCAATCGCTACCATAACCCCGTCCAGTGCAACTCGTGTTCCCGAGGGAGGTCCCCCCCGAGGCCCATGGAACAATAGGGCCTCGGTCTTGGAGAGGGCGACCTCAAGTCCAAGGGCGCGTATTCGGTCGACCACGAGGGTTGTGCCCACCGTGGCCAACCGCACCACCTCTCTGAGGTCCTTCCCCTTGACTACGACCAGAGTGTCATCTGCGTAGCACGCGACCCGCATACTTGTGGGAAGCGTGCCACGAAGCACCCAGTCGTAGCCCAAATTCCACAGGAGCGGTCCCAGCACTGACCCCTGTGGAACACTGCAGGTGACGCGATGGCGCCTCAGACCATCACGTCCTTCCAACAAGACCTCCCGGTCCTGCAGATAGTCTGCTATCAGCCTTCGCAGATACAGGGGCACTCCGTGATACCGGAGCGCCTCCTGTATTGTGCCGTGCGGAAGGCTGTTAAAGGCATTGGCTATATCGAGCGAGATAGCCAGTGCCTTTTCCCCCCCGCTTACTACATCCTGCGTCCATCTTTTGAGCCAGAGCAGGGCGTCTATTGTAGATCGCCCCGCTCGAAATCCGTACTGAGCCTCCGACAATTGAGGCCCAGTTTCCTCCAGGTGCCGGATGACACGGGAAGCTACTACCCTCTCCAGTAACTTACCTGTGTCATCCAGCAGCACAATTGGCCTATACGCAGACGGGGAGTCGAAGGGTCGACCCACCTTCCGCAGGAGGCACAATCGGCCGTCCTTCCACAGCTTCGGGAACTGTCCTGACTTGAGGCACGCGTCGAACAGTTCCCGAAGCTGATCGCTCATTTCTCCCAGAGCAATCCCAAGGACTCGTCCTGGGATCCCATCGGGACCTGGTGCAGTTCGCTTTCCTCGCAGGCGGCCCACTGCAACTTCCATCTCTGCCTCTGATACAGGTGGAATGGAGTCCAGGCCCAACTCTTCTAGGCAAGTCGGCGCCATCGTTGGAGGATTGTAGAGGGGATCATTGTCAGGGAAGAGCCCCTCCAGTACCCTTCCCAAGCTATAACAAGCCCTACCACCATGCTATAACGCCTGCCATCCTAAGACAACAACCGGGACCGACGGCTTAACGTGCCCTCCGAAGCACGGAAGCGCTCAGTAGTAATGTCACTAGCGGTCACCCATCCAACTCATGACCGCGCGCGACGTTGCTTAACTTTGCTGATCGGTTGAGAACAGCTAATTAAACTTCGCTACGAGCGCTTCAAAAATCGAAATTAAGCTTTTCAAATGGATTTTCAGCGTTATTTATACTGATATTTTGTTTAATTCTACTTTCGACCACCATCGCACCTGATCACCGATAATATAGATAGATAAGAATATTTCCAGATTCTTTTTTGCAAGCTCACCGTAAAATGGGTACTTGCTCTCAAATACTGCTACCATAGTATAGGGAACCCAAGTCTATTATAAGTATTAAATTAAAAATTAAATTAAATTAAATTTGTTTATTGTGAATAGAAACGACATAGAATCAATTACATCTACCACACAGATTAGAATTAACATACAAATGAAATCAAATCAAAATCAATACAGTAAATGCAGCAAACAAATTAATAAAATAAGAGAATACGTAAAAAGATAGATAAAATAGAAATAAATGACAAATTATAATAATGTATTTAGTATAATAGGTTAGCTTCTAGGTTAGCCTGAACAACATCTTCGACCACATCATCACTTACCATCAGGTGAGATAGTGGTCAAAGGCTAACCTATAAAGCATAAAAAAAAATGATATAAACATGGTATTAGGTAATGTCAAGTCAAATTACATATAGGTAAAATAATCATTCATCGTCGCTATTTGCGGGATTACCCGTATTGACCCATTGGTCTATCATGCTTTCACAATACGTTAGTACTGCAGAAACTATGGTAGGCCACTTGTCAAAAGAAATGTCAAATTCAGTGTTTGGCGTCCCGGAGTGCGTTGAGATGGAGTAAGGGTCGACCTAGAGAGGACATCGCTCGCGCCGTTGTGTGACCTGTGTCAGGATGGAAAAGGTTGTGTTGCCTACAGTGACCGCGCCTATTTACCGGGATCTCGCATTCATTTGAGATGAATATCACACACAGTAGATTGTGTAAATTTAAACAATCAACTGCGCCCCTCAGCACTTTGAGACAAGGCTTTGAGTATGTTACCAATCGCTCACACTTTATCTTAGAAGTTCCAAAAAAATGTTTTAATCGACTGCTACGGGTAATATTTGCTTCAGACTCATCAACATTTTATATATATTGCTGATAAGGCTAACCTTAGTCTGCTATCTCACTTGATGGTAAGTGATGCGGTCGACGATGTAATTCCGACTAACCTAGAATTACTAGCTCACATCTGTCAAAATACACCGTTAGGTGCTTAGCGTGACGGGCATAGTGCAATTCGTCGTTGATGAAATGCGTCTGTTATAGGGAGAGGTTAGTCAACTTAACTTCAGGTGGACCTCTGGCTTGTTCTGTCACAATAATAAAAAAAAAAAGTAATCGGGCTAAAACTTTCAGGGCTGCTTATAACTCAATAACAAGGCATTATAAAGCCACATTCTTGTTTGTCTGTCTGTAATATTTTTAAATCTACATTAATTCTTATTAACTACTTAGCTACATTATTGCCCTCGGATATGCATGATGTTTATCAATTGCTATATTAGCTTCTTCAAGTTTGTTGCAACTTAAATCTAGTATTAGAATTCAACATCTTATCAAACAACTCAATATTTTTATTAAAACAGTTCACTTCTATGAAAAATGTTTGAGTTCGATAAAAACATGATAGGTGAAAATAATATTAATACATTTTATTCCATATTCTTACTTTGCAGAACTAAAGCCGCTTGTGCATATTCATTGCATTCTGTAAAGCTAACAAAATTATAATAATCCTCTATTTCTTGCAAAGTCATACCTTTAGTTTCTGGTATGAAAATCCAAAAGAGCGTAAGTCTTAATAAAGCTACAAAACTATAAAATAGGAACGTTTCAGGCATGCCTATAGACTCGAACATGTATGGATAAGATACCTTTAGAGAAACTGAATGAAATAAACACGTTGCCGTCACATATTATTATAGAACTCCACCTAGCCTTCAACTGATAAATTAAAGGTCAAACTAGAACTGCTTAGTGCAAAAAAGAAAAACAAACCTAAAACGCAAAGTAATAATGATTGCTTTGGAAAAATTTAATTTTTTTTCAAAACAAAATTATTCTTCTAAATGTGAAAAAACCTATTCCTGCAAGACTTATTATCATTACCGGTTTGTTATTAAAGTACTTGATGAAAAATACTGACAAGACACTGCTCACAATAACAACGATATCAATAGAGATAAAACAAGTGAAGTCAGATATATTAGTAGTATTTGCAATAATATCAGTTCCGTATGTAATAATGACAAGTAGCCCACTAGAACGTAGATTTTTTCGTTTGATTTTCTTAAATATTGTAACACTCATAGACATAGGATTTTTTCGCTACGCTCATTGAGCCTATGGTAACACTATGAATGTCTATGGTGACAAAGGTCTATTATAATTTGTTGTGTACAGAGATTAAAACTACTATTGTATAGCTTTATGAAGTTTGGTGAAATGGACCATTAGTGTATTACTATCCTAAGTGTTGATAATTATCTCACATTTAGATTTAGGTATCAGAGCTAGGAAACAACAAAAATATTATGTATTATGTAGCTCAGAGTCGCTCAACGAGCTATGGAGAGAGCTATGCTCGGAGTTTCTTTGCGTGATAAAATCCGGAACGTGGATATTCGCCAAAGAACCAAAGTCACCGACATAGCTCTCAGAATTAGCAAGTTGAAGTGGCGATGGGCGGGCCACATTGCTCGACGAACTGATAACCGATGGGGAAGAAAGGTTCTCGAGTGGTTACTACACTACACCGGAAGACGTAGAGTTGGTAGGCCTCCCACCAGGTGGACTGACGACATCGTGAAAGTCGCGAGTAGCCAGTGGTTACAAGTGGCTGATAGCCGTTCTTTGTGGCGTTATATGGGGGAGGCCTTAGTTCAACAGTGGACGTCTTCCGGCTGATGATGATGATGATGATGATGATGATGATTATGTTTTAGTATTTTAAGACATTTTGTTCTTAATACCTGAGTTATACCTAATATATGTATATAAGTATTATTTAGTCTCTGGGCCCAGCAGTTGTGGCCGTGCGACGATATATCAGGCAGTCGGTGAGTCAGTTCGGACTTCATTTTTTTATATACAGATATCAATCGATAGAGAAAGTTTTAGTTATTGTCATTAACAAAAAAAATTACTTTATTGATTAAGGAAACACATCGTGGGGGCTCCAAAATCACTGAGCGCCATTAGGTGCTCAGATTACGTCTACACTACTCTTGATATAATTCGAAATTCAATTTTTCTATGTATATACGAGTATATCTTTTTGAAGCAGTGATGGCTCAGTGGCATTGGCTGTTGACTGCTGCGCAGCAGGTCCATGGTTCGAATCCCGCCCAGAGCTTGAGCTTCACCGCATGGTGGAAGGGCATTTTGCGAATGGCCGCTTGGCTAGTGACCACCCTCAAGTAGAAAATCTGTCGCCAAGCACCTAACGGTGTGTTCCGGCAGCAGTCCTTGAGAGCCAGTGAAATAACAGGCAAAATGAGACTTAACAGATATGTCTCAAGGTGATGGGCGCAGTGCAGTTCGTCACTTGTAATGAAATGCATCTGTTATAGGCAGAGGATACCGCTCAACATCAGGTGGGCCTCGCGCTTGTTCCTTCACAATAACATAAAAAAAACTATCGGAAGGAAATAATGCAGGGATTGTCAACAAAGCCTAAGGCATACTAATTACTCACACATGATGAATGCTCAATTTTGCGATTAAGGATGTTAGTGTGTGTGTTTGTTGCTCACTCACGCTGAAACTGCTGAACTGATTAGGACAAAACTTGGAATATAAAATAAAATGGTTAAGATTCTGCATAAACACTGACAATAATACTATGAAGCATCATCATCACTTTTCATCATGGACTACGCAGGTGAAACTCGAGATCGTAATCACGCCGCCGCCCGTTGGTCAAACCGTAAGGGCTGACTCGCGATGCCAACACAGGACCTAAAGATCGTGCGTTCGTATGCCATTCGTAAGTGTCGAATGACTCAACTGATTTCTAAATCATATGATCACATTCCAATGATTTTTAATAACGTTTGATGAAAATCAGATCAGTTTTTATCAATACTTTTTTTATTATTTTCATGACTTGTGACGAAATGCATCTGTTATAAGCAGAGTTAGTCCGCTTAACACCAGGTGGGCCTTGTGCTTGATAAAAAAAAAAAAAATCATTTATTCACATAATACAATATAGTTATAAGTTGTCACTCTTAACTTTATTACAAGTGTAACACTAAATTGTAGTTTTTTGACAGTTAAATGACATGCAGAGCCCACACTAAGAAAAAAAAAACCTTGTGTCGTGGGACTGCTTCCTTCTATAACACATTTAAGATTGTAGTTTACTATTTCATGATATGGCTGTATAACATGTTGTTTATGTTTGAGTATGTGAATACAATATTATTGTTTGTGAGGGTGTGTGAGGGGTGTGTGTGTGTGTGTGTGTGTGTGTGTGTGTGTGTGTGTGTGTGTGTGTGTGTGTGTGTGTGTGTGTGTGTGTGCGCGTGTGTGTGTGTGTGTGTTCATTCACACACAGTTTTATATTCATTGCACTTTATGCATACACACGCACACATACACACACACATATACACATATGTGTGTGTGTATGTGTGCGTGTGTATGCATAAAGTGCAATGAATATAAAACTGTGTGTGAATGTAAAGCTAACTTTAATATATAATAAATCATACGATAACTTTTAACAAGTCTTCAGTTTCATCGTAGTTGAGGGTTCTCAACCACTTGTTTATTTCGATTTTACCTTGCCTGGTCGTGTGTATTCTCAGATTAGTAATGACTTTACTAGTGTTGTTATATACATATGGGCCAAGAAAGCTCTGATGACGGTGTGCCAGTTTTGTGTTGAATTTCTGTCTATTAAACACCAAATCCTTTCTACGTTTTTTACTTGATATAAGTCTATCTTTTAGAGTTGTTTGCTTTTGTTTACCTAATAGGAGATTAAGTATGTATAACTGGCGAACAGTTAGCACATCGCAATCTTTGTATAATTCTATAGTCGGATATCTAAATGGTTTGAACATTGCCACTTTAAGAACCGCTCTTTGCGCACGTTCTAACACGAGCAAATAAGTTGGGAAAGTTCCACCCCACGAAGTTATGCAATAAGTTAGAAGTGACTTGCAGAGTGCATTGTATACCTTAATGATTAAGGAGTGATCTGCAACATCACGTAAATATTTAAAAATAAAGATTAACTTTCGAACTCTCTTGCTGACATTAACAATGTGAGTTCTCCAGGTCATTTTTCGATCTATATTAACTCCAAGATACGTGATGTTAGAAACACACTGTAACTCTTGGCAATAGCAGTTTTGTGGCATACAGTCCAAGTGAACTTTTATTTGAATGAGTGGTGGTAATCTTCGCGCATTTGTAAATTGGATAAACTTTGTTTTATCTGTATTCAGAGAAATCAAGTTATCTTGTAACCACTGAGTTACTATTTTCAGACCTTTTTCTGCACGAGTCTGTACCTCTTGCCAATTATTACCAACGAAAATTAACGCGGTGTCATCAGCGTACGAGAATATTTTTCCATTATCTAATTTTAAATTACACAGTTCGTTAACGTATGCCAAAAACAGGGTCGGGCCCAACACACTTCCCTGTGGGACTCCAAAAGTTATAAAAGCCTCTTCACTAATGACACCACCCACCTTAGTTCTCTGAATTCTCCCTTTCAAGTAATCCTCCATTAAACTCAGAGCATTACCTCGCACTCCAACAATCTCTAGTTTTTTTATGAGTGTGGGAACAGAGACAGTGTCGAAAGCCTTTGCAAGGTCTAGGAATATTCCTACAACTTTCTTATGATTGTCTAGTTCAGCAACAATATAGTTCGTCAGATCTGACACGGCATTTTCAGTAGATCTTCCAGTTCGGAATCCATATTGATGTGTTGACAAAATTTTATATTTCTCTAAGAAAGATTTCAATCGAGTGTTTATTATTTTTTCCAAAATTTTTGACATCGTTGGTAGGATGGAAATTGGTCTATAGTTTTCGACACTGTCTCTATTGCCAGTTTTGTAGATAGGGGTGACAATTGCGGTTTTGAATTTTTGCGGAAATATACCAGACGACAGACTCAGGTTGCAAATATATGTGATGATGGGCACTAACACCGAGGCAGATTCTTTAATGACTCTTGCCGAAATGCCATCAAAACCCACTGCACTATCATTTTTCAGTCCTTTTACTATACTCTTAACTTCGTATTCGTCTGTCTCTATTAGACCTATAGAGTTCTGGGGCGCAGATGATAGAACAACACTGTTATCTGGAGTACAACTTAGTTTATTATTATTAATTTTGGATGCCAGATTTTTTCCTACATTAGCAAAATAATCGTTTATAATATTTACAGCATCGAAAGGATTTGATTTCGTTTTTAATAAAATGTCATTTCTGTTTAGTTTCTTTTCTGTATATGTTATACTTCTCACAGTTTGCCACGTCTTTTTAATATTGTTTTTATTTTTGTCCAGCTCAGATTTGTAGTAATTGATTTTTAATTTTTTTAAAAGGTTAGTACAAAAATTTCTATACCTTGCATATGTCAGTTTTAGAACTTCATTACTTGGTGTTTCTTTTATACGATGATGCATTAAATCACGGGTACGGATACAACGAAGAATACCTGGGGTTATCCATGGCTTGATTATCCTTTGACTATGTGGCACTTTAAGTAATTTAGTATTAGCTTTAACTATATTCAATAATTTTGACATAAAAATTTCCGTGGCTATGTTAGCGTCTAAGGATTGTAAAACCTCTGTGAAATCGAAATGTTTTATTTGTTTGGCAACTTTATTGAAATCTATTATCGTTTTTGTTGTTTTTGGTGGTAGAAAGTTTGAAAACTTTTTCTTAATGTTTAAAAGCACCGGGCAGTGGTCAGTTACAAAAGTATTTAATACAAGAGTTTTACACTGATATTTGCTTTTTAGCATTATGTGATCTAAACATCTTTGGCCCCTTGTTACCATGTTATGGGAAGCCAGGAGACCATGACTACCCAATAGTTCTATATAATCAGCAGCTTGATTATTAATATTACTTGGGTGTATATCTATGTTTATGTCACCCATAACAGCAACCGTTTGATACTTTTCGCAAGAGGTCAAGATATTGTCAAGAGAATTCAGAAATGGTTCAATATTAGTGAAAGAAGGCGATCTATATAACGCAATAAGTGCTGTATCACGACCTATTGTTATAATGAGACAGTTACTTTCATGGAATGTTGGTTCTTCAATCTTTAATTCTACGTTAATCTTCGAGTAAACAACAATTCCACCATTTTGATTAGTGCAATATTGAGTGCATGCGGAGTTATAGTTCTTCAGAGTTGGAAAACTTTTGTTTTGAATCCAACATTCAGTAAGCACTATAAGATCACATTCGAAGCCAAGTCTCAGCAGAAGTAATTCTAACCCATTAAAGTTCATATTTATACTTCTGATGTTCATATGGAGTATGCTAATGGACTGATTATTAATTGAAATTAAGTATCTACATGACTCTGGTAAGCACAACTGAGCTTTTGCTACTGAAAGATCATCTATAAAATTGCACATTTCAGCTTGTTGATTTCTATCCATGATCAGTGTAATTTATTGTATGACGAAACATTAAATGCACTAATATAAGAAAAGTTATCGTAGTATTTTTTTGCTTTGTTCGACAAATAGTATTAGTTTTATGACATGTGCGGTTGTGTTTGTAAATGATGAATGAATAAAAGTGATTAATTAAGTGTGTAACTGTGTATTTTAGGGAGTATGCAAGGTGTGGTAGAGGTCTTATCATAATGGTATTTAAAAATAGTGTGAAAATTATGTACATATAAGAGGCACTCAGGCCACATATCAGTTTTTTTGCTTTAAATCTTCTAATTGTTGTTCACTAATGATTATAAGTGGAGGAGAGCCTTCAGTTTTCCTCAGGAAAATTCTTCCATTGGCTGACCAACAGAAATCGTACCCGTCTACACGTCTTTGCTAGATCCCGAGCCAAAAAATACAACCTCTTAGCTTTTGGTGTTAACAATTCCGAGACAAATACTGGAGTCTTATTTCCTTGTATGCCTAGCGATGCGGTGTTTAGTCTATCGGTAGTATTGGACACGTTATATTTTCGGACTGCTTGAAGGGTAGCAAACTTTTGTAAATTGGTACTATACTGTACGATTATTGGCCGCTCTCCATTTTGTCTGCTTTTAGTTCGGTAAATATCCTGAATTACATTGGGTTTCACTTCAATTCTGATCCTGGAGTGCAATCTTTCCGCGATGTTTATTAAGTCTTGTTTGGTCTCGTTAGGCATAGATGGTATACCTCTAAGTTCAATGCAAGTACTTCTGTTATGGCGTTCCAACTCCTCAATTCTGTTTTCCAGCTTAAAAACATGCATCTCTCTGGTATTTTTCTCAGCCTCTAGTGTAGTAACTCTTGTGTTCAACTCTTCGTAGCTTTTGATGTAGAATTCAAGAGATTTTTGCATTTCTATGTATGTTTTTTGAATTTCAGTATTAGATTTCCGAACTTCTGTTACTTCCGCTAGAACTTTAGTTAACATAGCCATCATTTCCTCCTGTTTATTAACTTCTGGTGAGGGCGGTGAGTTATTTGGCCGTTGACGCTTAGTACGGGGCGCAGGCGTCACTACAGCTGAGCACTGTGTTGGTGATTGCTTTGGCGGTGTACGTTGCATGTTTACAGCACAAGGTACCAGGAAAACAAAAATAATAAATGGTTCCCAAGTACCTTAATCAGTAAGTTATGGCCGCTCGTTATATCACTGTATCAATTTTTATTCTTTTCGTAATTTAATTAATCATATAATATGGTGATTTTATATCACTAGTAAGTTTACGAAGTACCAGGCACTCATAAATGCTTAGTTGGTTGTTATTGCAGACCAGTATTTATCTATACAAGTGGGAGTAAATGCTTTTTTGTGATTGGTTGTCTTACCACGAATCAGCGTGAGCGCAGACTACTGTTGGGCGTATTCCTATTGATTCCAAGATGGCGGTATATGTAGTGGTCGCATATAGGCGGGGCTACACAATTGTAAGATAGCCGCTTTGCAGATAAGGAAGCACCTATCTGGTACAAAATACTCTTTCACATCTATGCACTCCTATTTTTTAATATAGATTTTTATGGACGAAAATTCAAATAATCGAAATAAAAATAAACTGACACTAATTTGATATGCGTCTACTCGCTGTGGAGGTCCAGTTGGAAGGGGATCCTTCACAATAAAATATAAAAAAACTTTGTCCAACTTTTTAAAATTACAAATATACGAGATGATAATTTATAGTAATGTGCGGGATTCGAATCCACGTCATCCACTCCTATAGCCGGGGTATGGTTCGAATCCCGCACATGACTATAAACTTTCCTCTCGTTAATTTTTAATTTAGTAATGTAATTCGTAGAACATACGTTATTGCCAAAATCAAAATATTAAAATCTATATAGGTACTTATTCAGAATGCATACATAGACAACATCCACAACATTATACAATTTCAATTATATTATATTAAATAATAAACTTTGTTACGTCATATAGTTATAACAAATTCTGTATGTTTTTCGAATAAAATAAAATATTCTCAATATATCATATATCACATCACTTTAACGGAAAACGTCTACCGGTGAAAAAAAGCCTCTTATTTTTGGTGCATATTGGCAGGCGTGCTGTCCTCCACTGATGGCTAGTAAGATTTTTCTCTTCGTCGCTTCTAACGAATCTCACAGGTAGATATGGGGTTAGTGCAATCTTAGTCCAGCAATACGGCAATCTCATTATATGCCAGTACCATTATATACCAGCGAAGTTTGCTTAGCCGTTCTGAATTGATCATCTAAGTTAAGAAAGGTCAGGAGTTGGATGGGTGAGTTCCGTGCTTTGGAGATCACGTTAAGCCTGTGGTCCCGGTTGTTGTCTTACGATGGCAGTCATTACACCATGGTGGTAGGGCACTTTGCGAATGTCCACTAGCTACCTTAGTAGAAAATCTGTCGCCAATCACCTAACACTGTATTTTGGCAGTTGTCCTTCAGAGGCAGTAATTCTAGGCTAGCCTGAACAACATCTTCTACCACATCATCACTTACCATCAGGTGAGATAGGGGTCAAAGGCTAGCTTATCGACTATAAAAAAGAAAAAAACATGTCATCACTCCAAACACCTTTAATTTGTTCAGATTTCACATGCCCATTGAAAACGTTGAAGTTTTCATATTATCAGAGCGAACTCTAATACAGAAAACCTATAAATGCAGAACCCAACTTCACAGAAAGTCTGCGATAAAGTTACAAACAACACAATCAGAAAGTTGACTAAAATCTCACGAACTGTTTCAACGTCTCTTTTTCTCGAATTGAAGTTTATTTGCGAGTCACGTGCGAATCTAAAGTCTATCGCGCACGTGTGTAGAACGGTAAATCTGCTGGTTCACACCTACCTTAGTTGTTACAATGTGGCATGTAGTAATGTTTCAGTAAGGTAAAGACTGCTGCTTTACTTTGAATCCTCATGCCTTTGAAAAGACATCTGTCTATTCGAAAATCTTTGGGTAAATGTAGTATTGAAAACGAATCTTTCAGTTATAGTGTCCAAATACCTACTTCTTCTTACGATTTGATCTAACTCTTGGATCATAATTTTCCTATCGTAATAATTGATAAATAGGATACTTTCACACTACTTGGTCCTTCTTTCTGCATACTCGTACTTGTAATGTAAAATGAGCTTACTTCAACATCATCAACTCTAGATGATGACTATGATGTTGAAGTCTCTCTCTGTTCTACAGTGCATGTCTTCTAAGACATCCACTATAGAACAAAAAGAGCCCCGTAGAATGTCAGAACTATTACCCGCATGTATCCATAGGCTCCCCGCAAGTCTTAAGTTGTCAGGAGTTCCTTCTCTAACTCTTCCTCTTCCAGTGTAATGTGGTAACCACTTGAAAATTAATTTCCCCATTCAGTTATCGGTTTTTGGACCAATGTCGGCTTGGCTGCCCTTTCCTATCTCAACTTACAAATTCTTAAAGCTATGTCAGTAATTTTGGTTTTTCTGTGAATTTCCTCGTTCCAGATTTTATCACGCAATTATATGCAATCACAGGTTTCTGCATAGCTCTTTGTGTGACTCTGAGCTATGAGGAGCACAGTTAAGGGCCAATTCTCAGTTTCATGAGGCACCACTGGTAACACAAACTTGTTGAAAGCAGTGTCTTCAGTGTCTGTAAAATGTTATACAAAAATATGTCATGTAATTTCCCACACGTTACCCAATCTCCGGGAGACCTCTTTGTCGAAGTTAGATCTATAGCCGTCATGGTTAGGTCCTCACGAGGTGTGGATGCCCACGTGTTCCGGGATATCCCACGAGGCAGTGTAGAAGGGGAGAATTCCCCGGAGAATGGCCATTTCCATTCGTCGTTCCCCGTTTGTCCTGACAAACGTCGACGACGTCGGTGGGAGCTGCGGATGAGTGAGAGCGTGACCCCACGGCCCTTGCCACTACTCGATGACGGCGGAACACCATGGTGTTATGTGGTATGTGCGTCGTGGTATCCTATAGTTAAATTGCCATGGTGGCGTTTCTATACAAACACTTTTGCGCCTTGATATACCTTTAGTCAATATGACATCGCAAAATAGACTGCAGTACTGCCCAGGTTTTGATGCAATCGAAGTTTTTGCATAGTCCACAAATGGCCGATTATACTTCTCAGTCTTCTGTATAATCCAACGAAGCGTGTGGATGTGGCTTTAAGGTGCATACAATTTTCAGAAACCGGCTTATTTCGGTAGTTTGGAAGTTATCAGACCTCAAGCTCATGAATGACAATGTCTCTCATTCGTTAATATGTATCTCCAATCACACTAAAACCTACACTGACGACTTGTTATTCTAGTTTTATTTAAAAACGCAGACAATGGTTTGATTTGTTTCCTTCCATTTAATTAGGATGAACCATAATAAACCTTTGTTTTCTTAGTTTACATCAATGTATTTACAGACACTCCGAACATATAGCAATAGAAAAGCAGTACATAAGCTTATATTATTTAGCATCTCAGAAATTACAAGTGGTTGGTTCAGTGAAGGAACTTTACCTTCTTGGTAAATAACCACTTGATATTAATATTTAAAACCGACTTCCAAAAAGAAGGAGGTTCTCAGTTCAACTATAGTTTTGTATGTTTGTTGTGGTAATTGCAACTGTTGTTGATGGTGAACTCAGTTTGAAAGTGAGTGACAGTGATCTTGTATGTATCACATATTTTATTAGCCAACCGTGTGTTAAGTTTATATACACAGTGCAGTCATTCAATGACAAAAATCTTCATATCTGGTGTAAAAACTGGCGATATCTTACAATTTATGCTTACTCTGATACACATACCATTCTTCACACAGCACACTCATAACTTCACTAGCGCCCGCCCCTTACAGTTCATATACACACTCAGCACTTTATGTACGTCTTTTTGTATTTTGCTCGCCACGTAATTTTTTTACTTTGTTATATTTCTAACTCTGGAGCTATTTTTAAACGTCTTTTTATATAAATATTCCTTTTATCTATTCTATACCACATCCTTCTTGATCGCATTTTTGCTGTATGACATTTTCTTTAGAATGCCTGTTTTATTTTCCAGCGTCACGATTAGTCGATCGATGGTTATATTAATATGTATGTACATAGCCCAAAAAAGCCCTGACGTATGAATAAAAAAGCAAGGCAGTTTAGATCGGACAAATGTATTCAGATCATAATGAGCATACAAAATTTTACCTTAACTACAAGTCATTGAAAACATCGTTAGCGTGTTTTAGCAATGTACAGCGCCATCTAGTGTAATACGACGAACTAAACACAACACATGATAATGACATAATACGATGCTAGATGGCGCGGAACAAAATACATACTTAGCAGTAATTTAATTGAGACAATTAGACAATGTATGATACATTTTTAGATGTATACTTAGGCACTGTCTGTCTGTTATTTGTGCCAAGAGGGATGTAAACAATAGCTATTTGTTCGTCGTGCCCAAGTTTTCATCCCTTACACAATATAGCTCTTACCTCGTTCATTCACTCATTCATCCCCCTTAGCGGCTCGGCCTTAAAGTGTATCCGATTGAATATGGTTTGTTTTATGTGTGATCATTTAGGTCTGAACTAAAATGACACTAATTAAAAAAGTGATTCATCTTCATTACAGTATTTTTTTTCTCGATCCACAAGATACTTGCCAAGCTTGAACAATATTTTCATTTTCTTATTATTGCTTTTGCATAGAATTTGAAGCAGTGATGGCGCAGTGGCATGGACTGCAATGCAGCAGGTCCATGGTTCGCATCCTGCCGCGGGCTTGAGCTTCATCGCATGGTGGAAGGGCATTTTAATGTTAGCTACCACCCTCAAGTAGAAAATCTGTCGCTAAGCCCTAACAGTGTGTTCCGGCAGCA
The DNA here is from genome assembly GCA_963890685.1 of Plagodis pulveraria. Taxonomy (NCBI): domain Eukaryota; kingdom Metazoa; phylum Arthropoda; class Insecta; order Lepidoptera; family Geometridae; genus Plagodis; species Plagodis pulveraria. The sequence continues at coordinate 5,720,853 of OY982973.1, read as the reverse complement.
TGAAATTACAGGCGCATGAGATTTAACTACTATGTCTCAAGGTGACGGGCGAAGTGCAATTATTGATTTATGACGAAATGTATTATAGGCTGAGGTTAGTCCGCGTAACATCAGATGGGCCTCCGGCTTGTTCCGGAACAATAAAATGAAACAAAGTCAGCCATCCTCAAGAAGTCAGAAACGACACGACAAAAACAATGTTTTCTTCGAGAGTCAACATCTCCTAATGATATAATACTTTACATAGAAGCTAATCGCGTAACAAGATGTTCCGGCTGGGTAACGTTGAAAAATTGATGGCCTGTCTAAAGAAATTGTAACAAAATTATCACTATTACATGTTGTTTCTATCTTACTTTAGTACGATCTGAATCTATTCTTTAATCATTACGAATACAAGAGGTCGGAGGCCGAAATCCCTTCTTATTCATCATCTGTTCTAGATTACAGCCTACCTGGATGAAAATAGGCTTGCCTCTTGGAACACTGGGGCGCGTTCCTGCAAGACCAGGCCAAATATTGGTCGAGCTAGATTTCCTTCAAGGTACCTGGAACGACCTTTAGAGGTACTCTCAAAATATTAAATTAACAGCGATGTTTTAGATGATAAAATATTTTTTGCATGTTTTGGAAATGGGGTTCATTATCACGCCAAGCGTAGGAATTCTGGCAATATCCCACAATGGGGGAGACCTTGTTCACTGGTGGACAAATGATATGATGACGATGATATAAAAATAAACTATCAAAACTTAAATAAGCTGACTTATTTTAGCATAACGCCATCCTCGCGTCGCTATGGCTACGGCAGGCGATGCTGACATTATCCTTGAAGCATCCAATCGCATGTAATCCTTTTTAAGCACCAAATCAATAAATAAAAGAGGTTTGTTATTTGTTGTTAGTGTATGTAAGTGCTTGGTGTGCGTTAATGAGACCGAAATGGAAATGATAACTGTGTGAGGGTAACATTTCTATACATATTATTATTTGTAATAAGTCATTCACTTGATACTGAACCCACTGAACAGATAAAGCCCGTCGCACACTTATCAACCGTATACACTGCTCAGGCAATGCATTAAGTGATATCAAAGATGAGACAATAGCTCATTGTGTGCGATACAACGACCACTCCGTATCCGATCGTTCATAACGCTTTCATCTTAGCAACTATAGACCTTGGGTAATCATGGTTTGTTTTTTCAAAGGGTCGACCCTTTGCGGCACTTGTAACTGGTGCCCATGGACCCTTATAATTGTTGTGTTGTTCTAATAAATCAATGCATAAGCACTTAGTAGTTTTGTTCTAAGTGCATAGTGTTTGGTGAAGCGGTCGTGGCGGAACCTGCTTAGTCATATAATAAATAAATGGAATATTTGATTTTATATATAGAAATGTTCATAATAAAATGTTCATTTTATATCCGAAAATAATTCCTTTTTCAGCTTTGTTACAATGTTTAGATTACTTTCCAAACAGGTTTCTACCCTAATAGTTTTTAATTATTACTTCTTATAATTGTAATAAGGTCTTGTCCCTAAATAAATGTTCTTTGGGAGAAACTAGTCCACCCACAACACAGGGTATCCTAGTGTGGGGATTAGTGTGATATAAGACAACTTTCATGTTAGGTATGTACATTATTATATAGACATATTATTTAGATAAATGCTACTCATATAATGTTAAAATTCCTTATTTGTGTCTGATCTATGTACACGTTTTTTTGCACAATAAACATTATTATTATTATTGATAACACTTTATTGACACATTACAAATTTATAACTTAAAACAATAACTGAGAGTAGGAGTGACAATGGGCGGTCTTATCGCTGAGAGCGATCTCTTCCAGACAACCGTATACAAAGGGATATTTATAAATAGATATGGACGGATGTCTATCTATAAAAATACTGATAAAAATAAATATTACAAATAAAACAATAATTTTTAACAAAAGAATCGGACAATAATTAATTAAAACGTAAATCACTTACATCATAAAATTTATCATTTAGCAAATACCAAAGAACACCTTTATAGAAATTATTATAATGATATATAAACATTTATTTAGGTGGTATAATGACAAGGTTTCGAAGCAGTGATGGCTCAGTGGCTATGGATTGCCTTGTAGCAGGTCCATGGTTCGACTGCGGGGTTCCACAGGGGTCGGTGTTGGGACCGCTCCTGTGGAACATTGGCTACGACTGGGTGCTCCGCGGCACGTTTCCCGCAAGTATGCGGGTTGCGTGCTACGCGGATGACACCCTAGTCGTAGTCAAGGGGAGGGACCTCGGGGAGACGGTGCGGCGGGCCACGGTGGCCACAACACTCGTGGTCGGCCGCATACGTGCCCTGGGGCTGGAGGTCGCCCTCTCCAAGACCGAGGCCCTAAGATTGGGGGGACCCCCTCCAGGAACGAGGATAGACCTGGACGGGGTCCTGGTCCGGGTTGGGACCCAGATTAGGTACCTGGGTCTCATCCTGGACGGGCGGTGGACTTTTGGGGCCCAATTTACTCAACTGGCCCCAAAAGTCATAGGCGCCGCAGCCGCCCTTGGGAGGCTGCTGCCCAACGTGGGCGGCCCGAGCGCCACATGTCGTCGTCTGTACTCCGGAGTGATCCGGAGTATGGCCTTGTACGGGGCACCTGTCTGGGTGGACGCCCTCGGTCGCGCCAATAAGGCCCTGCTGCGTCGTCCGCAGCGGGTCATCGCGACGAGGGCGATACGCGGGTACCGGACGGTGTCCTGGACGGCGGGATGCGTGTTGTCCGGTGATCCCCCCTGGGAGCTCCAAGCGGAGATCCTCGCCGAAGTATACCACTTCGTGGCGGCGAGGAGATCCCGCGGGGAGCCTCCAGCGTGGGAGGAGGTCACGCGCATCCGACGGCAGGCGCGGGCCGTTCTGTTGCGGCGGTGGACGGAGGACCTGGCTCCACCGGTCCCTGGACAGAGGACGGTGGATGCCATTCGCCCGGTCCTTCGGAGTTGGGTAGGGCGGCGATTCGGGTCGCTCACCTTCCGATTGGTACAGGTGCTTTCCGGACACGGATGTTTCGGAAGGTACCTGCATCACATCGCAAGACGTGAGGCGACCCCCGCCTGTCACGAGTGTGGAGCGGCAGAAGACACAGCGTTCCACACGCTGGAGGAGTGCGCCGCATGGAGTCCCATGCGGCACACCCTCACAGCGGTCATAGGCGCAGATCTGTCGCTGCCGAGCGTGGTTAACGCTATGCTCGGCAGCGACGGATCGTGGCAGGCGGTGGTCTCTTTCTGCGAAGAGGTGATGGCGCAGAAAGAGGCCGCGGAGCGGGCGAGGGAGGACGACGTCCTTTCAGACCCGCTCCGGCGTAGACGAACTGGGGGAAGGAGAAGGCGATTCGGGCGCCTTCTCGCTCTTACCTAGTGCTGTGCGGATCATCGGTGGAGAGTCGGGGGATTCTCCACTGGCTTGCACGATCCCACACGTCTGGGGGATGGCCTTATGAGCTGGGTCATCCCTCCACTGGCCGAGGCCCGTCACCGGTGACGGGCCAACAGCCGGGGCGAGAGTGAATGCTAACGCTACCCCATCTCGCCCCGACTAGGCGGCAGACTGCTCATCCCGGGTTTTTAGTGGGTAACCTCACTTACTACCCCCCCGTGGGGGTAGTTAGGCCCCTCAGGCGAGGACTCCCACATAACCACTCTGCTCCCCCCGGAGCCGGGTGGTATCCATAAAGGATTTTCCCGGGTCAAAAAAAAAAAAGGTCCATGGTTCGAACCCACCGCCGGCTCGAACTTCACCGCATATTGGAAGGGCTTTTTGCAATTGCCCGCCTGTCTAGCTACCACTTTCAAGTAGAAAATCTGTCGCCAAGCACCTAACGGTATGTTCCGGTAGCAGTCCTTGAGAGCCAGTGAAATTACAGGCACATGAGACTTAACAACTATGTCTCAAGGTGACAGGTGCAGTGCACTTCGTCACTTATGATGAAATATAATATATCTGTTCTAGGCAGAAGTTATTCCTTTTAAAATCAGGTGGGCCTCGAGCTTGTTCCGTCTCAATATTATTAAAAAATAATAATATATAGGTGGTATGGTGGCAAGGTTACAGTTTGTTTTAGACCACCATTTCTAGTAATTAATTTTTTCATATATATAACTAAAAATGTCAAAGAAAACAAAAGTAAAATACTCCCATTCCACTTAAATAGAAAAGATTGTTCCACTTAAAACTAACTTGAAACAAATGTTCCGAAGCTTTTATCCAAATTGTTACTACTTTGCAGTAAGAATAGATTTAAGTATCAACCACTTCCTTTGATATCCTATAGCTGGTGCCAAAAAGACGTAACTTCTTTCTTGGTCACTGAGAACTTACGCCGTTCTTTCACACTTAGTTTTGGTTTAGTTTTTAGAAGATTCTACTACTATATAAACTTGTATAATACATACGTCTGCTGAATCCGTTATATAATATTTTTTTTAATGTTATTGTGACGGAACAAGCCAGAGGCCCACCTGATGTTAAGTGGACTAACCTCTGCCTATAACAGATGAATTTCGTCAACAACGAATAGCACTGTGCCCGTCACCTTGAGACATAGTTGTTGTCTCGTGTGCCGGTAATTTCACTGGCTCTCAAGTGCTGCTGCCGGAACTCATCGTTAGGTGCTTGGCGACAGATTTTCTACTTGAGGGTGGTCGCTAGCCAGGCGGGCATTTGAAAAATGCCCTTCCACCATGCGGTGAAGCTCAAGCCCGCAGCGGGATTCGAACCATGGACCTGCTGCGCGGCAGTCCATAGCCAATGCCACTGAGCAATCATTGCTTTAAAATTCTTGCTTCTTATGCCACATGAATAATGAACCTCTATAATAGATACGTCTATTATATCTGCTAGTTAATTCAATCAGAGGTATTGACGATGTGTACCGCCCAGCGATTATATGGCAAAAAATAAACAAACCTTTTCATTCCTAAATTACAACGAAAGGAAATCTGAACCACGAACGGCATTTGAACTAGTCCATCCGCCTGTGGGCCAGGAGCAAATGTTCTGCCAATATAAGCTAGTGAAGTTGAGTCAAAAGTATTTACCTTATAATGTACCCTTTCGTTTATATATATACTGCTACTGCAGTGACATATTTTGTTGAAGTGAGTTCAGGTGAGCTCGGACCTGCTCGTTTGCCCTCCTATCAAATAAAAAAACCTAAGAACAATACTTTTCTTGCAAAGCTTTAAATTCAATAACAGGAGTTTAAATATAATGCTACCATTTTAACGCACTGGCCACCTTGAGTAAAAATAAAAATATTTTAAACGAAAACGATTACATTTCAGATAAAAAAATGTACGACAATATTGATATTTTACTTAAAATTGATATCACATTCGTGAATATCACAGTAATATTCAAATACAAGTTCACCCGTGGGAAAGGCTGGCTTAACCAGTTGCGTAATATTCGTTTCATGACATTAGTTTTACTGGAAGTTTCACGTCAAGTGTAGTTTTATCTGTGCACTATTTTTATCACGTCAAATAAGTTTGCGCACCGCATGATTTAACTGCAACAGTAAGTTCATTTTGTAAAACGAGAAGAAGTGTAGCAAGAACGCTAACGCAGAGTGGACGTATGCGTTTCTTAAAGATGTCTTGGAGATTTACGTTTTAAATGGAAAGTCAACGGTGCAATGCTGATAAATCTTTTCCGTGCTTCGGAGGGCACGTTAAGCCGTCGGTTGTTGTCCTAGGATGGCAGTCGTTATAGCATGGTGGTAGGGCATTTTGCGAATGTACGCCTGGCTAGCTACCACCATCAAGTAGAAAATCTGTCGCCAAGCACCTAACGGTATGTTCCGGCAGCTGTTCTTGAGAGCCAGTACTTCTAGGTTAGCCTGAACAACATCTTTGACCACATCATCACTTACAATCAGGTGAGACAGTGGTCAAAGGCTGGTTAGCCTTTGACCACTGTCTCACCATAAAAAACATATATCAGGCATAAAAAACAAATAAAAAAATCAAACAATTTATCAATGAATACCGTCGAAACCAATGTGTTTGGAATCCACAACATCCTCAGTATAGAACAAGTAGAATCAAGGTTTGATGTAAAAGGTGCCCTTATTGTTGTGATACTACAGTTTAAAAGACACGATAATTTAATTAGTTAACAACAAGTTACAATGATTGGTGTTATGAAGTGAAATTCAACGTGTATAAAAATATTTTCATAACGTAGATCAATCAACGACCGGGACCAACGGCTTAACGTGCCCTCCGAAGCACGGAAACGCTCAGTAGTAATTCCACAAGCGGTCACCCATCCAACTCAAGACCGCGCGCGACGTTACTTAACTTTGCTGATCGGTTGAGAAGAGCGAAGGAAACTTTGCTATGAGCGCTACAAAAGTAGCAAATATTTAACGACCTAATAATTTGACGATGGCATACCCACCAGTGGCGACACCTTCACAAATACTTACCAGCTCTATCGTAACGAAAACACACATACATACCTACATTTATAAATAACTTTGAATAATGAATAGATTCAGGCGTTACTTTGCGGAAATCCATTTTTAATAACAACAAATATTTTAAGAAAACATTTAATTAATTATTTAATAAAACACTTAAAAAATCTTTATAAAAATGATATATATATCTAGTAACAATTCCGCCTAATTTCCTATTAAGCCGACGTGACGTCACAAACGCCACGCAGCCAAACCGGAAGAGTATTCGACGCGTTTCGCTTCTAAACGAAGCATCCTCAGGAGGTCTTGACTCTACGAGCGTAGTCTCGATCGTGCGCTCGTAGAGTCAAGACCTCCTGAGGATCGGATAACGTCGGCTTAATAGGAAATTAGGCGGAATTGTCACTAGATTATATATCATTTTTATAAAGAATTTTTAAGTGTTTTATTAAATAATTAATTAAATGTTTTCTTAAAATACTTTTGAAATATTTGTTATTATTAATAACTTTGAAGCAGTGATGGCTCAGTGGCATTGGCTATGGACTGCCGAGCAGCAGGTCCATGGTTTGAATCCCGCCCAGAGCTTGAGCTTCACCGCATGGTGGAAGGGCATTTTCCTAATGCCCGCCTGGCTAGCGACCACCCTCAAGTAGAAAATCTGTCGCCAAGCACCTAACGGTGTGTTCCGGCAGCAGTCCTTGAGAGCCAGTAAAATAACAGGCAAAATGAGACTGAAACGGTATGTCTCAAGGTGATGGGCGCAGTGCAGTTCATGACTTGTGATGAAAAGCATCTATTATAGGCAGAGGATACCGCTTAACATCAGGTGGGCCTCGTGCTTGTTCCTTCACAATAACATAAAAAAAAACAATTAAATTTAAACACTTTATTCCATAGCAAATCTAGTTCACGTTATAGATATTAGTACGTAGTTAGATCAAACTCTCTCTCTCTTTCCCGTTGGGTGCTGGGCTAAAATGTCACCCCACTTCTTTACCTGTAGGTGTCGAAAGAGGCGACTAAGGGTAATACCAGTAGGTAGCAGCGCTTTCTGAAGAACTGATATCTCACACTGCATTCCCCAAGATGCCTGCCAAGCGTGGGAATTATGGCAAACCTCCCCATAATGAGGGTGGCTGTGTTCAGCAGTGGACGATCTGGCTGATACAGTAACAGTACTTAACTCTATGCGAGGTATGTATATGTAGGTACAATACGGTCAGAACTCGAAATCTTGGCCAATTTTTTTGACCACAATTCGCGAAACCAACTACTTTGTGACCATGTACACATAGTCACTATATATATAGGTATTGTACTGGTCATAAGATAAAGCTGTCAGATAGCATTATTGCATTGGAGCAGTACAATACCAAACAGTTTCTTGACTTTAATTTTTATTGTTGAGTAAGCCTTTGACCACAATCTCACCTGATGGTAAGTGAAGATATTGTCGAAGGTGTTAACAGGCTTAACCTAGAATTACTGGCTCTCAAGGACAGCTGCCGGAACACACTTTTAGGTCATTGGCGACAGATTTTCTGCTTGAGGGTGGTCGCTAGCCAGGCCAATGCTCTATTACTATGCGGCGAAGCTCAGGCGCACGGCGGGATTCGAACCATGGACATGCTGCGCGGCAGTCCATTGACTCGGGGAAATATCGCCCTTTTCCACTCAGCCGATATCTCATCGAGCTGTGAATCTAACGTTGAGTATTTAAAGATCATTTTGATCGTTAGAAAGTCATAAACCGTTTAATTATACTAAATTAAATATACCGTAGAAACAACGTATTAAATATAATATATATCATTTGGAAAATTATTAGTTATAATGGACACAAGTACGAACCCTTTGGTTATCAATGATTACCAAATCATAGAACATAATAATACTACGTACCAAATGTTGCTACGCAACGTATAATTGAGTGGTTATTTTAATTTGGCTTTTATACTTTAAAAGGGGCCTTTAATTAACGACTACATTATACATTTACGAATAACTATACATAAACACTTTTTAGTATATATGGTGATTTTTTTTCAGCTAAATAACTGAGTAATTGGTAAAATTTTTAATAAAATAGATGTTTAGGCAGATTGCGTAAGAGTAATAACACAACATACAAAAACCGGCCAAGTGCTAGTGGGACTCGTGCACGAAGGGTTCCGTACCATTATCTCGCTTTCATTATTATTATTTTTAGCAAATAAACGGCGAAAACCTTTTTTATTGTATGGGAGCCCCCTTAATTATTTTATTTATTTTAATTAATTATATTTAAAGGTAACGTAAAACTAAATATTCTGTGAATAGTTAAAGCGTCTTCCTGTCACCGTTATTAGTATCGAGCAAGAAACGGTAAAAAAACAAGTTTGTTGTATGGGAGCCCTCCTTAAATATGTATTTTATTTTATTTTATTTTTAGTATTTGTTATAGCGGCAATAGAAATACATCATCTATAAAAATTTCAACTGTCTAGCTATCACCATTCTTGAGATACAGCCTGGTGACAGACGGACGGACGGACGGACGGACAGCGAAGTCTCTGTGACAGGGTCCCGTTTTTACCCTTTGGGTACGGAACCCTAATAAATAAAAATTGAGTAGGGTGCCAATTCTTTACTGATTATGAAAGAGCATATTTCTTTACTGATTTTGAAGGTATTTCCTCTATTGTAAAAACGATAATATATGCTAATAAGTACATGCGTCCAACTGGGAAAAAACTTTAATGAAAACAGGATAAATGCGAAATAATTCTTAATTTCTTTATGATTTAATTAAATATATGACTTAAATGATATGGTGCCCCGTGGGTTGCCGGGGTGGAATGTAGAATGTAACTAGAGTAGGATGTCGTAAGAGGCGGCTAAAGGTTAAAATACCGGAAGGTGGGCAGCAGCGCCTTCTGAGAAACTCATATCTTAAACTGCGATCCCCAAGACGCTTGCCAAGCGTGGGTGGCAAACAATGATTACGGCAAAACCACCCTTAGTGGGGAGACCGTGTTCAGCAGTGGACAATCCAGGTGATACAGTATAGTACAGTGATAAGGAACCCTCGATATGTAAAGCTTTCCTTTAGTTAAAATTCACGCTTCGCCTCTGATACCAAATATATTTAATAAATTGCAGCATCTCATAATAAATATGATTTGCTATTTGACCCTATTGCAGTACCCTCGTGATTCAATTCTACTAAACTAAGTATTAATAGTCGGCATTCGCACCAAAAAACTGTTCTTGACTTTTTGAACAAATAACTACTTATAGCATTTAATTTACAGTTACCAATATTTTGTATACCATTAATACAACTATTTCGATGTTGAAGTACGAATCAAAATAAAACAACTGTAATATGCACTAAAATAACAATCGTGATATTTCTGTGTAAGATAGCTTGTCCAGCAAGGCGACAGTTTTCAAAGTTTGACAGTTGACGATAAGCCGCTGCGACGTTGTTGGCGTTTCACAACTGCTCTTCAGTACAGCCACAGGGCTGCGTTTATCGTAATAAGTATTACATATAACTGAGTAGTCTTTGTTGATAGCTATGAGAATGGATTCTTATATTACGTAGGTATTAATAGTATAATCGCAGGTTTTTTTTTAAATTTTTTTTTATATGCTTGATAGGTTAGCCTTTGACCACTATCTCACCTGATGGTAAGTGTTGATGTGGTCGAAGATGTTGTTCAGGCTAACCTAGGTTAGCTAAGTACTGGCTCCCAAGGACAGCTGCCGGAACACACCGTTAGATGCTTGGCGACAGATTTTCTACTTGAGGGTGGTAGCTAGCCAGGCGGGCATTCGCAAAATGCCCTACCACCATGCTATAACGACTGCCATCCTAAGACAACAACCGGGACCGACGGCTTAACGTGCCCTCCGAAGCACGTGCACGCTCAGTAGTAATGTCACTAGCAGTCACCCATCCAACTCATGACCGCGGGTGACGTTGCTTAACTTTGCTGATCGGTTGAGAACAGCTAAGTAAACTTCGCTACGAGCGGTTTCCGGTACGCGTGACATAACTCGATTCAACCATATACAGGGTTATTGGTAAAATGCTAAAATCCTCTTAGGGTTGACTTTTGCTAGTACTAATAAACATTTAGATGAAAAAAACATAAAGAAAAAGATGTATATGGTGTAATAAGCACGAGGACCATCTTTAAAAGTATATCGTGCCTGTTATATAATATTTTATATTTTTATTGCTTAACTCGGTGTAAATACTCAAAGGAAGTGCGGCGCGGTCCAGTGTTGCCGCGGCGGGCGCTCTTAGCTTGGTGTAGGCATTGTTTTTTACTACAAGACACAGAAATTGAATAGTATCAGACAGTACTAGAAAACTTATTGTTTGTAGTCTCTCTAAGGCAAGAGCGCCCACCGCGGCAACACTGGCCTGCGCCGACCTCTCTTTGAATAGGTTTTTGAATATTTACATCGAGATAAGTAATAAAAAATAGTAAATATAGTGGGCTAGAGCATTTGGACTCCCTATGAGTCCAAATGCTTTTATTGTAGTGTTGTATATAGTTTGTAGTATATAGTATATAGCAATAGCTGTAGTGTTGTATATAGTTTGTAGTATTTGGTTAATAAAGGCATACCGCCTATTAAAAAAATAGTAAATATTACATTACAGGCACAATAGATTTTTAAAATAAGGTTATCATCGTGCTAATTAAATCAAATACACATAAAAAAACAAAAAAAATAATTAAAATTTTTCATCTCAAAATGTTTGTCTAGCAGAAGTCAACTCTAAAAGGTTGTTAGCATTTTACCAATAACCCTGTAAAATGAATTTATTTCTTTATGATAAAGTAACAAGCTGTCTCATTCAACAATCTACTTACCTCTTAACGGATCTCTGAACGCTTAAAACTCACGCATAGTAAAAACAGCCGGCCTCGTACCATGTGGTGAAGTATTTAGGATTTGTAGCTTGGAAAACCAAAATTATTAAAAATTTGAAAATTCATGTCCTAAAATGGCATTTTTTTTACTGGCCCTATGTTGGTGATCTGCTGTAGTTAGTAATTATTATTTAAATTGTAATTTTTTTTTGTACCGTTGTTACATACTTTCTCTATAATTTTGCCCTAGACGAAAATAACACGAACTGGGCTTTCACACTACACAGGCTATATCAGATACGATGCCATTATATTTTTAAACATTAAATTAATTTTCGTACGTTTGGTTCGATTCAAACAAATTAGACACAAATTATTGAATTGCTGAAAATGCAAGTGACAGATGTGGCACAAAACGCAATAAGAAGCTGTATAGGTACGACTGTATCACACACGCAGAACAGAAATTAGTTTTTTTTTTCTTGTAACCCCAAAATAGCCTAGTGCTATGGGACTAATTATTCGAAGGCAAAGTGAGATTCTAACCAAGGACCTCTTGCGCAGCAATACAAAAGAATATCAACGTGACTAGGTCGCTGCACCACAGAGATTTAAATCCGTAACGGAAAAGTGTCACTAAATGGGTTGGAGTCCGGAAGGAGCCGTCAGTAACCTTCCTTAGAATGCCTTCGTTGGTAGTATATACCAGTTGTTAGAGAAAAGATTGTAGGTAGGTAGGCCCAAACCGTGAAAACGTAAACCACGTCAAATTGTTTAGTTTTAATCGATTTTGTTGGTATTTTTTTATTATTTTCTATCTAGACTTTGGCCTAGATATAGATAGATTGGTTTTCCAACCTCATCTTATCAAACTTTCTGGATATCGGAATAACACCTATGGTTATGTTTAACAGTTTTGTTTGTAGCCGTAACTAATTTAGTGGTTATTAAAACAATGCTGTAATAAAATCTGACTATGTTTTTCGGTCAAAATTACTGAACAATAGTGACGTAACATGGTTCTAGAAGAAAGCAAACAAAATATTAATTATACCACAGGCACAAGCTCTTAATACAATAAACTGTTTATTCCAACACTGTTACTAAACTGGTAAAAGAAAATTGGCGGCTGATACATTCAGCGTCTTTGATATGATAGAACTAATCCATAGAATTAATAATGTGGGTACCCAAAAAAGAATGAACACCATGAGCCATCGATCGATAAACAGATTGATATCGTATAGCGACAATCTCGTCAGCGCGATGCAGTCGATCGTCTCGTTTGAAGGTGCCTTCTAAACTATAACAAAGTTGGTTAATAAACGTGCTAGGTTGTGCGCTATTGAGTGCCAATACAGTGAACAGAAACTTCTCTGAATGATGGAGTTCTAACCGATATTATTCAAAGTTCTTATTAGGATTTCGGTTGATTATTGCCTTGGGGGAAGATTACGAAAACAACTGTGTCAATTAACTTATTACTACAAGATTACTTCGTTGTTCTTCTAAAAACAAAATTACCCAAATTTTGCTCCTTATTTCAGGCAAGATTTCTTTGGAAGTTTGACTGATTTCTTTTATAATACAGCCTGCGTTCAGGCAAACAAGTAAAAAGCACTACTTGATTTGACTTGTCTCGTTTAAGAAGAATAGGAAAATAATTAATAAATAATCTAACCCAGTAGCATCCGATACTCTACGGATAATTTATATAAAAGGATAATTCTAGGTTAAGCCTGTTAACACCTTTGACCACATCATCACTTACCATCAGGTGATATTGTGGTCAAAAGCTTACCTATCAGCAGTTAAAAAAAAAAGGTATCGATATAATATTACATCAATATTTATTCAGGAGTAGTAAAAAACTAAGCAGTTTGAATATGATTTGAATAAGCTTTGTGATTTGGTAATCATGAGCTGCAAGAACAATAATACAAAAGAATAAATCAGTGGGGCGTTGCTGCAAACCGAAGGGATAATTACCAACTTTTGCGTCATTATGAACAGATTGGCAGCAGTTAATTAAGGAATATTTCTTATTTTGAAGCGCTCGAAGTGAAGTTTACTTTGCTGTTCTCAACTGATCAGCAAAGTTAAGCAACGTCGCGCGCGGTCATGAGTTAGATGCGTGACCGCTAGTGACATTACTACTGAGCGTACACTTGCTTCGGAGGGCACGTTAAGCCGTCAGTCCCGGTTGTCGTCTTAGGATGGCAGTCGTTATAGCATGGTGGTAGGGCATTTTGCGAATGCCCGCCTAGCTAGCTACCACCCTCAAGTAGAAAATCTGTCGCCAAGCACCTAACGGTGTGTTCCGGCAGCTGTCCTTGAGAGCCAGTTCTTCTAGGTTAGCCTGAACAACATCTTCGACCACATCATCACTTGCCATCAGGTGAGGTAGTGGTCAAAGACTAACACATCAGGCAAAAAAACAAAAAGGATGGTTCAGTTCCTAAGGGCAAAATGGATCCCTATTATTAATGAACATTATCTGTCTGTCTGTCTATCCGCTCATAAGGAGGATCTTAATATATCAACATTACTGCGCGGGGTGGTGTGAAAACGATAACTGAATGTGTTCCACTCATATTACATATTCATATACTTACATAAAATCAGTGCTAACTATTTATTTTCAAAGCGCTCGTAGCGGAGATTGCTTAACTGAAAGTCCACCAAAAAAAAAAAAAAACGATGGCTGTCGTTATAGCACGGTGGGATTTTGCGAATGCCCGCCTGGATAGCTACCTCATGTAGAAAATCTGTCGCCAAGCATCTAACGGTGTGTTCCGGCAGTGTGTCCTTGAGAGCCAGTAATTAAGTAATTAAAGGTTAGGCTAACAACATCTTCGACCACATCATCACTTACCATCAGGTGATTTTGCTAAACTATCAGGCATAAAAAAAAATATCATCGCTATCGCGTCGCGCGTTCTTTTGTGGCAAGCCACCAAAGACCGACCAGAGCAGAATGGGTACACGAAACAACTATTTTGTTATGCCCTATTCTGTAGTCCTTTATTGAGAGCATCGAGCCTCGATTTCCTATTGGCCAGTGTATTTTGGAATACGGTCAGCCATTAGCGCCCGCCGCGGCAACACTGGACCGCGCCGCGCTCCATTTGAATAGAGTTTTGAATATTTACATTTTACAGTTAAGTAATATAAAATATGAAATATTAAATTACAGTCACAAGATACTTTTAACATCAGTTAACCCTCGTGCTTATTTCGTCAAATACACATAAACAAACATAAACAAAAAAACAAAATAAAAAAATAATTTAATGTTAAAACAAAAAGCATCTCAAAATGTTTCTTAGGACTAGCAAAAGTCAACCCTTAGAAGTTGTTAGCATTTTACCGATAACCTTGTATACGTTGTATTTGATACTCAAACATGTATAATTTTCTATTTAATTGTTAAATACAGTCTCCAAAACTAACGCAGATATTCGTTACAGAACTAATTTCAGCCTGCCATAAACTCAGTCAAACCAATAAACACAATCAAAGACGGACAGCATGTAAAATATGAGTGTTTTAAATAAATACCCACAAAGCATTGCAGGAATAATACAAGTTTGCTGCTCATTCAATACTAATATTCTATTACTAAAATGTTACAGTCGATTGCCACGACTTGCTCGTGTGCGATGTATTTTATATTTAAGATTTATTCATATTTTTAAGAAAACAGAACGTCAATATTTTTGAAATTAGTGTTTATAAATAATACCATTTAGTTGGATTCAAAAATTGATCTATTGTCACCTCTTGCAAGACAGGTAAATTAATATATTTTTGAATTGTATTTTGGCCGATTAGGTGAGACCATTTTTTAGTAATTTTGGATAACAATTTAAGACGATAGAGAGAATGCAAAATATCATAATCATTTATAAAATATTTTTCCACCGTCAAGCCAAAAACCGCCAATGTTCGCATAACTGTGTTCTGGTTTAAAGAATGCCAGTGAAAAGGTGACGGGCGCAGTGCAGTTCGTCACTTGTGCTAAAACTAACTCCAGGTTGGCTTCGTGTCTGTTCTGTCATAATCCTTTCACAATTCAATCAGTTTAGAAGCTGTGATAGCCGAAAGGTAATAGCTATGGACTGCCGTACCGCAGGTCCACGGTTCGATCTCCACCGCTGGCTTGAGCTTTACCGCATGGTATAAAGACATTTAGAAAATGCTCGCTTAGCCAGCTACTACCTCGAGAAGGAAATCTTTGCCAAGTAAAAAATTAAGTTATGTGCTTCGGGAGGCGCGCTAAGCCGTCGGTCTAGGTTACTATTGTTAGGCTATCTCGGATGTTGGGTGGCGCTTCCGTGCTTTGGAGGGCATGTTAAGCCGTCGGTCCCGGTTGGCGTCTTATGATAGCAGTCGTTATAGCATGGTGGTAGGGAATTTTGCGAATTCCAGCCTGGCTTGCTACCACCCTCAAGTAGAAAACCTGTCGCCAAGCACCTAACGGTGTGTTCCGGCAGCTGTCCTTGAGAGCCAGTAATTCAAGGTTAACCAGAACAACATCTTCGACCACATCATCACTTACCATCAGGTGAGATAATGGTCAAAGGCTAACCTATCATCACTTACCATCAGGTGAGATAGTGGTCAAAAGCTAACCTATCAGGCCTAAAAATACATTTTATGGTAGTCATTATATCTTATCTATTATAAAAACTGACTGTGGCGAATGTTCCAAATTAAAGAGCTTTACCTTAGCAAGCTTGCAAAACTAAATAAATTCAGTAGTCTTGGAGTGATGCTCGGCCGGGATATAGACAGACAGACAGACAAAAATAACAAAAAAATACAGTTTTGGCATCAGTGTCAGCTACAGATCGCACTCAAATTTTTATTTAAAAATATCTGCCATGTACAGAATTGGATCTGTTACAGTTTTATTATAAGTATAGATAATCTTGAAATATTTTCAAAGCATTCATTGCTATTTTGCGTTTTAGGTAATATATTTTTTTCTATGTTAGGTAGTACAAGTTTGACTCTTAATTTATCAGCTGAATTGATACCAGTAAAACACAAAGGGGTAAGTAGGGCCATATTTGTTATTGTATCGTGTTATTGTGTGTATTTCATTCTGTTTCTTTAAAAAATATCTCCGTATATGTCTCAATCAATAGGCACGCCGGGAATTTTACTGTGTTTTGCTTTCGTAGCATTTTCAGGTATTACATTGTTTTGGGTTTTCGTACCAGAAACTAAAGGTAGAACTTTACAAGATATAGAAGATTTTTATAACTGTGGTAGTTATAATGATAATAATCGATGAAGTATTGAAGATGCTCATATTTCTTTAGTTTTTGATAATATGTAAACAAAATACATAGGCTTTTTTGATCATTAAAATGAAATTTGAAAACCATTTCGATTCGACTATTTGATTCCCAAAGGCAATTTCTCGACTTAATTAAGCTTATTATAATGCTTCATTGATCTTGGACGCAAACAGTAAGTAAACAAATCAAAGTGAAGCAACCATACCCAGTGGAGCTCAATATCAATACTAGTTGTCAATAAATGAACTTCCGTAGATATATATTACCGTTAGAGTAAGGACCATCGGTAACATAGCCTTTAACATAATTATACCAGCCGTAGCCATCCACTGCTGACCATAGCCTCCTACATAATATGCTGGTTTGTCATTATCCTTACACTTTGCAGCCATCTGTCACCACGCACGTGTGCGTTCCAACACCTGTTTTTAAGAACCAATAACTTTAGGTTAAGCCTGGTAACACTTACAACCACATCATCACATATCATTATCAAGATTGTGATCAAACGGTAACTTAACAGTATTACTAGTAAAAGTTCACGATCAATATTCAACAATTTTAATCTTTTCTACCGCAAGATAGGGTTGTCAATCTATGTTACTGACGATCTTGTCAGCAATGATTATTGGCAGTATATATTTCTGAGAAATATTTATAAATCTTGAATCGATCACTAAGACAATTAAATATGCACTGGCTTGTAATTTTGACCATTTCTTGAATATATCAAGTATGTTAGTACAAGGTTTGTTACTGCGTACGTTATGACTGTTGACATGAGATAATTTCGTTTGTTAAACCAGAGTATGGACATTAGGTACATTAAAATTTACGTTACCAAATAATAAAAAAGAGGTTTCGATGAACAATACGTTCACGACAACTGGTATGGTTTCACTTATTCCGGAGACAGTTTGTGTTAAGAGTCCATACTGATTATGAATCACTACAAATTCTATGTTGCAGACTAAATAGGACGACAGATTCAGAACAGTCCTCGTGGGGCCTTTACCGGTGTATGAAATGGAGACACATTTTATTCAGTTTACCTAAACGGGTAGTACTCTGGAGTGGGATAAAGATTAAGTCGTTTAGCTTCCTACTATCTTTAATTAGCTATTTGTTAACGTTGTCGATGATAGTGACATTTTATTTAATTTACCTTAACGGGTATTACTCTGGAGTAGGATTAAGATTAAGTCGTTTAGCTTCCTACTATCTTTAATTAGCTATTTGTTAACGTTGTAGGTGATAGTGACATTTTATTTAGTTTACCTTAACGGGTATTACTCTGGAGTAGGATAAAGATTAAGTCGTTTAGCTTCCTACTATCTTTAATTAGCTATTTGTTAACGTTGTAGGTGATAGTGACATTTAATTCAGTTTACCTTACCGGTTATTACTCTGGAATAGGATTAGGATTAAGTCGTTTAGCTTCCTACTATCTTTAATTAGCTGTTTGCTAAGGTTGTAGGTGATATTTAATTAGCTATTTGTTAACGTTGTAGGTGATAGTGTGCTCCTTATGCTAAACACCAGTACTTTCTTATAGTACAAACATGATTAAAGACGAATTAGATGTCTCTATTTACACATTTTTAGAGCGCAAAATTTTCGTGGCTATGAAACATCCATCTATTGGAGTAAACGGTAAGTTCAAATCGTAAGTTACTTCGGATTTTGCTTAATTCAATTATTACATATCCCATAATTATTTGGTATTTAGCGTTAAAATAAGGAGTAAATAGTTTTTTTTACAGAAATTAACATGATGATTAATCTAATATCTCAGATACCAAATGCAAAAAAACGATTCACTGACCATTTGCGTAAACCGTAACACCATTTAAGGTACTTACTTCTTCCACTTGCTTAATATATGTTTGTCTTAAAAAGCGCTTCAAATAATCTGAGCTCACAAAATATATTTCCCGAAGCAAACACAAAGATAACGGTCAGGCCACAAAACAATAGCAGAGTTCTTTGGTTATATTACTAAATCGCAAAATCTTTTTTGGCAAAGTGCTGTGAAAACACTTGCGATTATTGTTTTATGAACGGTCTGTATCTGCAAACACACATTTCTAAAAATGGAACCGACTTTAACACCCAGAAGTGTGAAGTCAGTACCATGATAGTTCAAAAGTACCTATAATCACAATATTGTGTGCGTGGTAACGACTTTGACAAGTTATTTCACACTTTTGGGTGTTGAAGTCGGTTCCATTTTTAGGTAAAAACCACTTTCACCCTTTTTAATGACCTTTGCTACTTACGAGATCGATTGTCATTCATTGTCAATTATTACATCATCAAATAAGTGTATACTTTTTAGTTAATGGAGTGTAACTCAAAGAGGCTTGAACGATTTTAATGAAATTTGAATGGACAACCGCACGGCAAGCATCATCTTTCAAATTTAAAATGAATTATAAATCGGTTTACCCAGCCAAACGTTCTGAGGAAACATACATTAAAAAAATATAGACGAGTACCTCATCCTCTTTTAATAGGGCTTCGTATTTTCTTATGGGTATGAAACGCTTAAACGTAAGTTCAGCCAAAGGTTAAGAAATTAGTCTGTCAAAATAAATATGTTATATATAATCAATAAGCCAGTCTAAATCATATTTATAAATATTACAGCCAGTGTAAATTTTATGCAACTAATAATATGAATTTTAATAAAAACATCAAATATTTTAATATTGTTACGAGGTATTGTGTGTTACTTGCTGTCGTGTAAAGCTTGAAGCGTTTATTAAGTAGCTCCAACGTAGAAGCTTCTTCACCAAAATTCTCGTCGTTATGAAATAGCATTAGAACGAAATATCCAGTTAAGTTCTATCTCAAATCTCGACTTATCAATATATGGTATACTCGGAAGTACTCTTCTGAGAATTACCCTACAATTATACGTAATCATTGTTAACAAATTTTTTTTATTATTTATTTTTTTATTTTATTGTGACGGAACTAGCACGTGGCCCACCTGTTGTTAAGTGGACTAACCTCTGCCTATAACAGACGCATTTCGTCAACGACGTATTGCACTGTGCCCGTCACACTGAGACCTGATGTTCCTGTAATTTTTCTGGCTGTCAAGGACTGCTGCCGGAACACACTGTTAAGTGCTTGGCGACAGATTTTCTACTTAAGGGGGTCGCTAACCAGGTGGGCATTCGCAAAATGCCCTTCCACCATGCGGTGAAGCTCAAGCCCGCGGCGGGATTCGAACCATGGACCTGCTGCACGGCAGTCCATAGCCAATGCCACTGAGCCATCACTGCTTCAAAATGATATGTTTGTACGTTCATAAGTTTGTGAAAAGGTGATGAAAAATTCTGAAACGTATCAACTATAACTATAGACTGTGGGGTGCCGGGCTAGAATGTCACCCCGCCCCCCATCTCTTCCCGTGGGTGTCACAAGACTTTTAAGTCGCCGGTTACTCGAAACCCAGAGTTGGTGTATAACCAGGCGTATTATTAATTACCTAACTTCTATTTCTTAGCATAATAACGGGGTCGTGGATACGTTTCCCATTGTCATTTACCTAACTACGTGACAATGAATCGACTTTATGAACAAATGGTAAGGGGCTAGGAGCGGCGTTTGAAGCACTCGTAGCGAAGTTTACTTAGCTATTCTCAACCGATCAGCAAATTTAAGCAACGTCACCCGCGGTCATGAGTTGGATAGATGACTGCTAGTGACATTACTACTGAGCGCTTCCGCGCTTCGGAGGGAACGTTAAGCCGTCGGTCCCGGTTGTTGTCTAAAGATGGCAGTCGTTATAGCATTGTGGAAGGGCATTTTGCGAATGCCCTCCTGGCTAGCTACCACCCTCAAGTAGAAAATCTATCGCCAAGCACCTAACGGTGTGTTCCGGCAGCTGTCCTTGAGAGCCAGTACTTCTAGGTTAGCCTGAACAACATAATTGCTTATAATAACAAATATTTTTAAAATATTTTATGAAAACATCAAATTAATATTTTAATAAAACACTTAAAATATACAAAAATATATCTAGTGACAATTCCACCTAATTTTCCTGTTAAGCTGACGTGACGTCACAAACGCCACGGAGCCACACTGGAAATTCTCGATCGTGCGCTCGTAGAGTCAAGACCTCCTGAGGATGCTTCGTGTCGAAGCGAAACGCGTCAAAAATTCTTCCAGTTTGGTTTGGCTGCGTGGCGTTTGTGACGTCACGTCGGCTTAACAGGAATATTTGGCGGAATTGTCACTAGATATATTTTTGTATTTTTAAGTGTTTAATTAAAATATTAATTTTATGTTTTCATAAAATATTTTAAAAATATTTGTTATTAATGAATATGGATTTACGCAAAGTAACGCCTGAAACTATTTATTATCATTACTTATCATCACGTGAGATAGTAGTCAAAGGCCTATAAGAAGAAAAAAAAGGAAATAAACAAATCCACCGAATTTTATATATTGAATACAGACTCTCAAGCTCTCGAACATGGTTGCCGGCAGAAACTATTAGATACTCTAGTAGAAATTGTTAGACTAAGTTAGCTCAAAAGGGAATTTTGCTACATGCTGGTATGGACGAGCACCTGATCAGACCCAATACTGCAAAGACATAGAAATGCTCCAGAAATTTGGTTTAGATTTTTTTAATATGATTTCAAGCATGGTATGATTTCGCAAATTAATATTCACAGCCAATGAAGCTATGATGGTCGAGCGGTAATAGCTATGGACCGCCGTGCCGCAGGTCCCTGGTTCGATTCCCACCGGCGGCTTGACTTTTACCGCATGGTGGAAGGGCATTTTGCAATTGTCCGCCTGGCTAGCTACCATCCTCAAGTAGAAAATCTGTCGCACGGTGTGTTCCGGAGCAGTCCTTGAGAGCCAGTGAAATTGTAGGCACATGAGACTTTACAACTATATAACAAGGTGGCGGGTGCAGTGTGATTCGTGACTTTTAATGAAATGCGTCTGTTATAGTCAGAGGTTTGTCCGCTTAACATCAGATAGCCTTGAGCATGTCAAATTAAAAAACAAAGTGACAACATTTTTGGGCACCGAACCCGCGTATGCCTGACGAGAGAGGAAGAGATGCACATTTTTTGACATAACTTTGACATTTTCCTTTAAAACGATGCCTATTCGAATTACAAAATGAAGATCATATTCATTCCCATTGGAATTATCAACAAGCACCCAGGTGCTTTAAACCCTTGGCCACAGAGACAGGTGGAGTGAGATGCGAATTTGATGCTCTACCTTTTTTTTTACTGTCATTCAAGATGGGCGACCCTTAACTAGCATGCTTTCACTTCGTCTAACTGAAAGAAGAGCTTTTAAATGTGTAAATGAAACAGGCGTATTGATGTCGCTACCCTTGATGAATTTCTAATATATTTTCTAGCACGATTTCATGCTAAGCGAACACTTATTTTTCATCTCATCCCACCTGTCTCTGTGGCCATGAGACTAAGGTGCCTGAGGTTTTATTGTCTAATATCAATGGGAATTACTACGATCTTCATTTTGAAATTCGAATAGGTATCGTTTGAGTAGATAAAATAAATGCTATTTCTATTCCAATTCCACTTAAACACATTAAGGATCAACATTTCCGTCCAATTCTCGAAAATATTTTGGTCTGAAAAATTTACGGTGACTAAAACAAATTAAAAAGAAAATATTGATAAAATAAAGTATTATTAAAATAAAGATTAGAAAACTCATAAACCAACGTCTGATTGCGTTGCAAAATTGCATTTCCCCAGAGCTAAGGTCGTTATAAAATAAATATTTTTCCAATTTCACACCGCTCTGCGACGAGTTTTTACTTTTAGTTCGGAAGATCCGGTTTTGTTTTATTACAACACGACACTTAAGTTTTGAGTTACGTACTAGAAAACGGGACCCTATTACTAAGTCTCAGATGTCCGTCCATCTGTCCGTTGAGTTGTATCTATGGAACTGTAATAAGTGTGTAGGCAAAGTATTTAAACAACTTTAAACGGTTTAAATCACGTATATTTATCATTATTTGTTGTCCCGACGTTTCAAACACTTTGCAGTGATCGTGGTCATGGGGTGACTCCATTATTTTGGTTCACAATTACTATCCACGTTCCACGATCACTGTAAAGTGTTTGAAACGTCGTCGGGACAAAAATAATGATAAATAAGTCTCATGTGCCTGTAATTTTTCTGGCTGTCAAGAACTGCTTCCGGAATACACGGTGACCGATTTTCTACTTAAGGGGGTAGGAAGACAGATGCGCATTCGCAAAATGCCCTGCCACCATGCAGTGAAGCTCAAGTCAGCGGCGGGGATCAAACTGCTATCCGGCATATAACCTGTGGCACTGCTATCTATAGTTATTACCGCTCGGCCATCATTGCTTCAAAACAGATAGACCGATTAGATATAAATAAATAGAAGTTCCCATACAAGAAACGAGAATTTCAGAATGTTTTTTATTTTTACTCTATCGTAAAACCAGTAATACATACAAGCGTCAAGCTTGGTAACATTACTGTACTAAATGCAGGAATGGCTTGTATCTCAGATGACAGTAATTCACTGTATACTCGAAGCAGTTATAAGTGCACTGATAAATTCCACCTAAACTACAAAATATAAGATTCATCCCAAACAGATACCCAAATAAAGGTTTTTATATATTTATATATACAGGGTGCCCGGTAATGAATGGATAACCTTAAATTAGGTATTTGTATATCTAATGGCCATTCAGAAAAAAAAACAGAACAAAAAAAAATCAAGTAGTACCAAAGTTATGGTCTTTTTAATAAACAAACATATTCATTTTGCCAAAGTTTAAGCATCCATAGCGTAAAAAAAAAGTATGAATACACATGTGACCAATCATTTTAAAATAAAGTGTGCCTAAAGCCGGTTTCAAAATGGTATTTGTTTTATTATTTAAATTATTTTTATTTTTATAATTTTTTTTTTATTTTTTTTTTGTTCTGTGTTTTTTTTCTGAATGGCCATTAGATATACAAATACCTAATTTAAGGTTATCCATTCATTACCGGGCATCCTGTATAATAATAAACTTATTTAGCTTTACCAGTTCTTACGAGTGCTTAATAATATGAGTAATACGTAAAAAGAAAAACAATGACTTGTTACGTTGGGTGGTCTTTTACGTCCTTACTAGGTACCCGGTGGTTGTGTATATACTTGCAATGAGAACTCCCAAAGCATGGTTGGGCATCAGGAGAAGAATGTGATACGAAATATTATTAGAGCCAGACACAAATGCTATTGTTACCTGAATGTTGCCATTCTGCTGGTGAGTGAAGATAAGAAAAAATATCAAATTAAAATTTGACATTACTGATTCGAGCCTATCAAGACGCGAATTAAACTGAATTGAAATAAGTTTTAACCACACAAACGAAAACTAAACTGAACCTTGTATCGATTTCGTTTATTAATGTGACATCTGGCACTGTCTTGGCTACTACTATTTACTATATTATTATACTTATTTTGAAGTAATAATGGCCGAGCGTTAATAGCTATGGACTCCCGTGATTCAACTCCCTGATTCCATCCCCACCGCCGACTTGAGCTTCACTGCATTGCGGAAGGGCATTTTGCGATTGCCCGCCTGTTTAGCTACCACCTTCAAGTAGAAAATCTGTAGCCAAGCACCTAACGGTGTGTTCCCGCAGCAGTCCTTGAGAGCCAGTCAAATTACAGGCACATGAGACTTAACAACTATGACTCAAAGTGACGGGCGAGGTACAATTCGTGACTTGTGATGAAATGCATCTGTTATAGGCAGAGGTTAGTGTGCTTAACATCAGGTGGGCCTCGAGCTTGTTCCGTCACTTTTACATAAAAAAAAGAAAATATAAAGTACTTTGTTAGTAGCAATTCTTTAGCTAAGCGTATTTACTATGCTAAAGCTGTTGAGTCATCTAATCGTATCTGCATGTACTCATATCAGTCATATCTCTTGGCATTGATACATCTTTTGCTTAAAACTCAGGAATAAAATCGAGCATGGGCTCGTTCTTAAACAGTCCGTTGTCTTCCAGCCTATTAAATTTGTAATTCATGAATTTTATTAGCAAGTTCTTGGAAAGTTAAATTGGGTTCGCCAGTCGTTTTATAAACTAAGCTCTTCTAATAATTGGTGATGGTGTTTTGATAGAATAACTTGCCGTCTTTTTGAAGCTTTAGTAAGACGTGGAGTTAGTTTGATTAAGAAAGGCTAATATGGCAGAATCATTACAATCGAGAGAAGCGAGTTATGTTGATTGATAGTTTAGTAGCTTTATTTTCTGTAGCTTTAAACTTTAAATTTTCTTACTATCTTATTGTTTTAATTTGTTTTTTAAATTGTTTGATGTGGTTTTAGTTATATTACTTAAATCGAGAATCATTTGCAAAGCATGTAGGTAGTATTTAAAATCAAAATTGCATCAAATAATTCTCATTTTTACTATCATTTTATCTTGTACAAAATACTTTATAGTTATTATACGAAATATTATAACAAAGTATATCCATTTTATGTACCTGGTCTTAAATTTCTAGTAGTATGTAAGTACCGACTAAAATTGAAAACCTATTGCAATTATTTATTTTGAAGCGCTCGTAGCGAAGTTTACTTAGCTGTTCTCAACCGATCAGCAAAGTTAAGCACAGTCGCTTGCGGTCAGGAGTTGGATGGGTGACCGCTAGTGACATTACTACTGAGCGTTTCCGTGCTTCGGAGGGCACGTTAAGTCGTCGGTCCCGGTTGTCGTCTTAAGATGGCAGTCGTTATGGCATGGTGGTAGGGCATTTTGCGAATGCCCGCCTGGCTAGCTACCACCCTCAAATAGAAAGTCTGTCGCCATGCACCTAACGGTGTGTTCTGGCAACTGTCCTTGAGAGCCAGTACTTCTAGGTTTACCTGAACAACATCTTCGACCACATCATCACTTACCATCAGGTGAGATAGTGGTCAATGGCTACCTATCAGAAATAAAAAAAAAAAAATATTTCAAAGAGCTGCACAGTCATTTTGATTTTGAGTAAGTATCGGAGACTGGTAACCACTACCACAGTAATTATGATATATTTGCTCGCGCAATATAACCGCAAGCAGGTCGTTAGCTTGAGGTAGCTAATATTATATTGTATAGTATTATATGTATAATCTCCTTTTGTGAAAAAAATACCATTTAGCTGGCATGAATTTAGTCAAAAGGAATTCAATTCTTATTGATCCTCATAAGAACATAAGTAGATTTTTTCGGGCAAAAATATTTTCTTTGTAAAAACTTAGAAAACAATAAACTTTAAAAACAGTAAACAGCAGTTTGGTTATCATGAATTTGAATTTCAATTTGCATACCTGAAAAACAATATAACATCAAAAAAACGTCTATGTAACAAAGGATGGGCTTATTGCTTAAATCAATTTCTTCCAAACAACCGATCTGAAAAAACTCGCAAAAATTATCCAAGTTGGCAGTTAACAAATGAAACATTACTTAATTTATAATTACCTAACTAAGTATTTACCCCTATTTAAATAAATATTACATACCTAATGTTGTCTTAGGTTTTCGCGATTATTACACATAGTAATTAAACAACTTTAACCGGTTTAAATTGCGTATATTTATCATTATTTCCGTACCCCCGTGTCCAGTGTACCCTCCAGTCAACCCGTGACCACGATCACTGCAAAGTGTTTGAAACGTCGGGACAAAAATAATGATAAATAAGTGTCGGGGGGGTCGCCATAATCCCCACGCTTGGCAGGCATCTTGGGGATCGCAGTTTAAGATATCAGTTCCTCAGAAGGTGCTGCTGCCCGCCTTTTTTTTATAGCTGCTAGGCTAGCCTTCGAGCACTATCTCACCTGATGGTAAGCGATGATGTAGTCGAAGATGTTGTTCAGGCTAGCCTAGAATGACTGGCTCTCAAAGACAGCTGTCGGAATACACCGTTAGGTGCTTGGAGTGACTAAATGGGGGGGTGACATTCTAGCCCGGCACCCCACGGGGCATGAAACCACTGGACATATATTAATTAAATTTGACTCATTTTTCTCGAATACGACCACTATTATACTCTAGTTAATCCGAAACTTCACCATGAGTCGTTTCATAATATGAACATAAGCTGAGGGATCAATTAAGTACAAATTTTAAATCTGACAAATTATATGGTTTTAATTTTACTTTTATAAGTTACACAAAATACCACGCCAGGTGATAAACATGTACATAAACACAAAAACAAGATCTAATATAATACGTCCCTAGTAAAATAAGCAAAGTCAAAGTCAAAGTCAAAGTCAAAATCATTTATTCAATTTAGGCGTCTACGACGCTCTTATGAAGGTCAATTACAAATTTTAGTATTGAAATATTCTACATTGTACTGCCACGTTCAGCAAATAAATTGTATAGAGCCACTGCGAGAAGAACGGGCAAGAAACTCGGGGCCATTCTTTTAAACATCTTTTAACAATGTGTTACATACATACTATATAATAGAGTTATTACAATATTTGTTTAAATTATGTAGGTGACAGGCAATAAGCAATAAGCAGCCTGAAGCTAGAAAGGTACCACCGTTTATTAGTATTTGCCTGTTTACAGCGCAAAATGCGGCACAACCACATCAATAAGGAGCGTTCACACACGTTCCCGTGCGGCTCGGTAAATATTTGATTTGAGAGGAGATGAAATTTAACTGCGGCACTCGAATTATGAACGTCTGGATGAGATGGTAGAGATTTAGGAAAGGTATTGGGACACTGAGAAAATAAGTCAGTAGTATCATGATATACATTGTTTCAAGTCAACGCTTCCTCTCATACACATGTTGTTCCTTAAAAATATTCACAAAAATTATACTCACATACAACCAAAAGTAAATACGTATTTTAAAACTTAAAAAAATAAAAATAATGAAAAACATAAATAAAGTAGAAAGTCTGTCGCCAAGCACCGAAAGGTGTGTTCCGGCAGTAGTTCTTGAGAGCCAGTGAAATTACAGGCACAATGAGACTTAACAACTATGTCTCAATGTGACGGGCGCAGTGCAATTCGTGAGTTGTCGTGAATTCAACTGTCATAGGCAAAGGTTAGTCCACTTAACATCAGGTGGGCCTCGAGATTGTTCCGTCAAAATAACAAAAAAATAAATTAAATGTTGGAATACATTTTCATATATAGGTGTACAATTTAAGTTATATTTAGATATATAGTATTTAAACAACTTTAAACGGTTTAAATCGCGTATATTTATCATTATTTCCGTTCCCCCGTGTCCAGTGTACTCTCCAGTCACCCCGTGACCACGATCACTGCAAAGTGTTTGAAACGTCGGGACAAAATAATGATAAATATACACGATGAAACCGTTTAAAATTGTATAGTTACTATGTGTAATAATCGCGAAAACCTAAGACAACATTATATTAAGATAAATTTAATGTAATGTAATGTAATAAGATAACTGAGTGCTTGATGCCTAAGCACTCAGCAATATTATGTAACATTTTAAGCTACGAGTATACTTGAAAGGATTGCAGAACCTACAACACAAAAAATGGTTTTCTCAGTGCAGGTTCTGTTCAGTCTATTCAAAATAGTGTAAACAAGTTACGTAAACGTAGGTTCTGCTTGTGAAATTTGTTTATGTAAGCCATTAAAATGTATTCCATCAAGTAGAGAAAATGATATCGGCCTAGTGGCCGCCGGCAGAGTTGATGTCCATACATACGGGCATGTACCTACTCGTTTTATGGCATTTTCCATCTCTCTAGCCAGAACTTCCGGTGACAGGTTGTCACATTATTGGCGTTTTTTTTCCTAAAGGGCTTCAAGAGTCTGAGGCACGTTGACGCAAACCCGCGTCTTCAAGGTATCATATAAAAAGATGTCTGGAACGGTTAAATCGAGTGATCTGGCCGGCCAGTGCAAATAACCAAAACGAGAGATTAAGCGACCCGGAAACGTTTCCTTCAGAATATCAGTTGTGGCTCAAGCAG
Organism: Plagodis pulveraria; assembly: GCA_963890685.1. Taxonomy (NCBI): domain Eukaryota; kingdom Metazoa; phylum Arthropoda; class Insecta; order Lepidoptera; family Geometridae; genus Plagodis; species Plagodis pulveraria. The sequence continues at coordinate 5,692,144 of OY982973.1, read as the reverse complement.
TGTGCGCCGTTGCACCGTCCTGTTGGAACCACATGTTCTTCAATACAATTTCATCCAATTGAGGAAGAAAAAAAACTGTAATCGGTCTGTAGCGCGTGCCGTCAATAGTCGTACATATGCCCGCGACGTTTTTATAAAATAAATGGCCTGATGACTCCTCCAGCGTAAACAGCACACCAAACAGTAACTTTGAGCGGGTGTCATGGTTCTTTGGTGCACGGAACTTTGGTGCTCCAGAAACTATTATTTTGTATATACGCGTAACCGCTAAGATGGAAATGAGCCTCATCTCTCATCATAATTTTCGATGAAAAATTGCCCACCTCTTTGTTGAGATTCAGTATGGCTTGAACGTAGGTTACACGCGTTTGGCGGTTAACAGCTAACAGCTGATGCACTTTATAAGGGAATATCTTTAAATCTTTCACCAAAATTCTGCGTAGGGACCACCGGCTAGTGCTTAATTGCATGGCACGTTGTCTGGTCGATGTTCCTTGGGAAGACCTCGAGCTGTCCCAGTCTCTTTAAGGCAGCCCAAATGCCGCAGTGTTTGTCCAATTGATGTCGGACGGTCAGAAAATCTGCGACGAAAATCATGCACAATCATTCCGAGTTTTTGCGGTATTATTCTGCGTTTGTTTACCTCACAAATGTCAAAACCGAATTGATAGCTCCTTTCTTCTATCTATGTTTGTCTCTACCGACGCTGTTCCATGTTTTTCCTGCAGTTGCCGCTAGTTTTAGTAGCTTATTGATATATTTCTTACGCAAAATTGTCGTACGCAACTCTCAAACACGGATCATTGAAGATACATTTTCTAGTAGCTAAATGTTTTTTGACTTCCTCACTAAGTCGATATTAGATTCTGATTGCGTTATTACCTTTAAAAAAAGACTTTATACTTTTCTAGTTAATAAAAGTTATTACACAGTTAACGAATATTTAGATGACCGTTATAATTAGTGTTCATGTTTTTTAATCTTGTTAGAACTGATAAAAGTGAAGTTCAAATTGACATAATATATTTTTTAATCTATGCTTATTGCTGTGTAAAAATATCTATCATTGACACTGTGAATTGACATTTATATGTAATGAAATGACTAATGTAACTTAATATAGTAATTTAATTTATCTGGATCATATTTTAAAGTATAATAAATAATGTATGTTAATATTGTAATAATAATCTGATATAACTTCAATTTTACTAACTTTTGCATACCATAAAGGTGGAATATGGAGAACTTTGTATAATTAAGAACTTGTTTACTACCCATTTTCATGCTATAAATATATTTGAATTTGAATTTGAATTTGAAGTAAGTTCGTATCGTGGTCATTACTACTGCTGAACAAAAAACGTTATTAATCGCTAACCGCTAGTGATAGCGGTCACCCATCCAAGTCATGATCGCAGCGAACGTTGCTTAACTTAGTTGATCGGTTAAGAACGGCTAAGCAAACTTCGCTACGAGCGCTTCCTGTAGGAATCTTACGATGAAGCTAGTCGCGGCGAAGGAGCCTAAGGCGCTGTTATCAGAAACAGCCAGAATACGACACGATTTGCAACGCAAAGACATGCATCTAAATGATCTTCCCGTGCTACTTTACAGAAGGGCTGCACACTGTTTCTGAAAAAAATATTTATAGTGTGCCCCGTGCCTTACATTAAAGGGCAGACATAACATTACATTTCTAATCTGAGATCGAGACGAGATATGTTTATTTTGATTTTGGAATCTGCCTAATTTGAACACATATTGCTCATCATACCGTTGTTGTTTATTCAAACCGTATGTTTTTGGTTATAGGTTCGCTATTGAACACCACCTAATCCGATGGTAAGTGATAATAATAATAAATGTTTATTAACACAAAATATATTTTAACTTATTACACTTTTTTTTAAGCGCTCGTAGCGAAGTTGACTTAGCTGTTCTCAACCGATCAGCAAAGTTAAGCAACGTCGCGCGCGGTCATGAGTTGGATGGGTGACCGCTAGTGAGCGTTTCCATGCTTCGGAGGGCATGTTAAGCCGTCGGTCCCGGTTGTTGTCTTAGGATGGCAGTCGTTAGAGCATGGTGGTAGGGCATTTTGCGAATGCCCGCCTGGCCACCACCCTCAAGTAGAAAATCTGTCGCCAAGCACCTAAAGGTGTGTTCCGGCAGCTGTCCTTGAGAGCCAGTACTTCTGAACAACATCTTCGACCACATCATCACTTACCATCGTGAGATAGTGGTCAAAGGATATATCAGGCATAAAAAAAAAACCTTTCATTATCCATAGTTGACAAGATTTTTACAGATTGTAGGTACAAGTGAGTCAGAAACTAAGCGTGAACCTGTATCTTGGGGCTCTGAGTTGCGATTATACAATTTTTTTTCATTAATGATGAATTGGTATATCACGTTTCAAACAACAAATAAACTATAATAACAGTTAACAGGCTGAACTTAGAATTAATTGCTCTCAAGAACAGCTGCAAGAACACACTTTTAGGTGCTTGGGGAAAGATTTAGTACCCGATGGTAGAAGATAGCCAGTCAGTTATTCACAAAAATGCTCTGCCACCATGTGATAATGCTCAAACCCGAAGTGAGATTCAAACCTGGGACCCCTGCGTGGCAGTCCATTACCATTGCCACAGAACCAGCACTGCTTAAAAAATATATGGGAAAATGTCATCAAGTAAAATATATACATATAAAACGATATAAAAAAATATGTCAGAAACGTGTTTACTCGTATACGCCATTATACGCCACTTTACTACCAAAGAAAATAATACCCTGAAAGTCACAAAAAAGACCCGTGTTACCGCCAAGATCAGAGAACCACCATTCAAATTTTAATAGTTTTTGAATATAACAAAATAATAGAACCCTTACCTACCCTACCCTGCCTGCAATGCCATTGCTGCCCGCCGTTCCTCAAGTTTTGCAGAGGGCGAGCACCACCCGCAGTGCGCGTCTAGCAGCCCTCGAAGCTGCCCGCATTCTTTGAAAATGGGTATCTTTACTGCTCGAACACCGGTCGGATATAACGACCAAACACTGTTAGTGCTAGCCGGTATATTTAGTTAATAAAATTAACAGAGGCCTAGATATCTTCCTTGCGTCGTTGTCCTCAAAACTGAGGGTCGTGGGACCCCGTGGAGATCACCTTTTGTTTCACAATTTGTGAATGGCGTCATGAACACTTTCGTCAAGGGTAGTGCGGATTTGATCTGACCACCGCATGGGACTGCGATCTCCTGGGCGTTTCCCTGTTATCTTCCCAGTGACAATTAGTTTCTCTAGGTTGTTTGAAAAGCCTAGACATACTCTTTTTTAAAATTAAATGCCAAAAAATAATCGAATCGGGTCAGTTTTGGAGAAAATCTGGGGAACCCTCAATTTTGTAACTTTTCTTGCCATGTTCATTAGCACGCATCATTTACTCTTGCTCAAGTCCGCGGCGGATTCAAACCAAACACTTGATACATAAAAGTTCGATTTTGTACTTAAAAATAGATGTTCCATTCATCTTCGTTCAACAAATATATCAAACTTGTTCTAAAAACCTTTATTGAATTACTACTCTCAAATCCTTGCGGTTAGCAACCGTTCGTCAAACACTTTTCAATGCTATTAAACTCAGCACTTCAAAATACAAACTTATAATACACTCTCAAAACGTCAAAATGTGCTGTATTTAGAGTTTTAAGGTTGAAAACCGCTTGGCAATAGGAGCTATCGGCAGTACAAGTAAACTGGTTCAAACTACAAGGGAAGTCAATTTAAGTTTAGTGGAAAGTCCATAATGAGTTTATGAATTACAAATCAAACTTTCCTTTTATAATTTGGTTGCTCTGTGTCACCTTTATAAGAATAATCTATTGTATAAGTTATGAACTTGACCGTACAGTTTCCGGCTCACGAACATAATGAGTAATCCATATCTTCCTGTAAGATGTGGTTAAATATTAACAATAATCATATATTAAAGATAACACAAATCTATTTCAAATATTTATACATTAGAGCCCGTTTTAGAACGTTCGAGTAAGTTCCGTTTATACTACCCAGAACATAAAATAACTGAATGATAAAAATGATAGTTAACATGCAGCGCGTTTAGCTACTCTTGGCATCGGCTAACCCACTATGGCCAATTTATGAATGAAATTCTATTGTTATTATTATTGGCGATGTTAATGGGTTAACCGATGGATAGGCTCAATTTATGACTGCGAAACGCAAATATAGTGTTTTATTTATAACTCGTACATTCTGAAACAGGCCCTTAATGTAATAACTATTACATATTCTAAATAATTCCAAATGAATAATGCAATTGTTATTAATTTGGATTAATCACCATCATCATCACTACATAGTATTACACAAAATCCCTTCCCGCTGTGTCCCTATATATGCTTAGATCTTTAAAACTATACAACGGATTTTGATGCTTTTAAAAGATAGAGTGATTCAAGAGGAAGGTTTATATGTATAAAACATGCATAATATAGTAGAGAAACACTAATAATTTTAGAGGTTTTTAATGTGATGTCGTATATAAATACATTTTTTGCGCTTACATTGCAAACGCTGGCTGAACCCTACGAGATAGATCCAAATAATGTACTTACAGTATTTTCGATCTCAACAAACCGTATTAACGAACCGATTAACAAAATTATTTCAGCTAGTAGCTCTCAAGATCTGGTCAGTATCTTAACAATATCGCTAATTTTTAAGCAAATATCATTAATCAACCAGCACTTTAAGACCCTCTTAGCACTTTAAGACTCAAGACCACCTTTCAGACCCTGGTCTCAAATATCATCTTAAGATTGATAATTGAGGGTAGTGTCTTCGAAGCTCCTTCCATGCAGATGCAGTTTCATCATATTATTGTAAAAAGAATGTGTTCAATTTCGTTGCAATTATGCATGCATGTACTACAAACACAAACTTGTGTACAAAGAATAAGGGTAGGATGTTGGTAAATATGTTCAGCTTTTTAAGAGGTTAATCAAAATATGGTTTATGTTTTACGATTATTTATGGAAAATCTATATTACGGCATTTTTTTACGATATCCAAACAATGAGATGAGGCTTTTGTGTATCCAATGTATTTTTATTGATGTGATTGAACTTGGTAATCAAGCTAAACGACAGGCTTCATCTAAATTGGGAACTGTTTCTCAAAGACAGCTGGAACACAGTAGGTACCCTTAGTTGCTTAGGGCTTTTTTCCTGATCAAATTACCTTATTTTTTTATTGCTGATAGGATTGCCTTTGACCATAATCTCACCTGGTGTGGTTGAAGGTGTGAACAGGCTTAACCATGAATTACTGGCTCTCAAAGACAGCTGCCGGGACACACCGTTAGGTGCTTGGCCACAGATTTTCTACTTGAGGGTAGTCGCTAGCCAGCCGAAATTCGCAAAATGCCCTTCCACCATGCGGTAAAGCTCAAGCCCGCGGCAGGATTCGAACCGTGGACCTGCTGCGCGGCAGTCCATAGCCAATTCCACTGAGCCGTCACTGCTTCAATTTATCCCATGGTCTGTCAAAAAAATATGATTAAAATCGAATAACTCAAAAAATCTTATGATTTCTACCTGAAACAAATTAAACCCTATACGATTTACATGCATGTGTATGTCTAGTTCCTGCAAAATATATAGTTCACATATAATTATAATGTTAAACAACTGCGTCATAATTATAAATGATGCTACGCCGAGCGACACAGAAAACCTCAAGTAAAGTCGTGACAGATTCACGGCATCTTTACTTCCTAAGTAACAGATTAGGAGTTGAGTATGTAGGTGGAGTAAACTCAAGCCAAAAAAAAGCCAACGCACAATATTGAAGTATCAATATTGTGCGATCCAGAAAAAGAAATGTGTAGCAAACACAAAAAACAAATAATACCCGTTAATTTGATTACCTTCCACCCTCCTTCTGGAAGTTAAATTCTGTAAAGTCTGTAGGAAAAGTTAGTCCGATACTTTAAGGTTAATCTCTATAATAGAATACAAACAAGTAGTCTGCTTATGTCTTTCGTTGACTCAGAAATAATCATTATGTTTTGTTTTGTTGCGTATTATACAGTCTATATAAATTAGCAAAAAGCTGAGCTTTGTGAGTGCTTGCGTTTATTTTACAACCTGATTCTAGTGGTGTCATCTAATAAAGAGAAAAGATTTGATTGTTTGTTTGCATTGGATAGGTTCTGGTTTGGACCGATTAGGATGAAATTTGGTATGGAAATAGTTTGAAACACGGGGAACGACATAAAATAGTTTTTATCCAACTGCGCAAAAGAAATTAATGGTTTTGAGCCGCGGCCGGAAAGCTAGTCTAGTAATAAGTAGATTAACTGCGATGTATTTGAGTATTGAGTTTAGTTCTGTTGCAGATATGTTAACTCTTTCGTTTTCTAACAGATAGCGTTAGTAGTACAATAATATTCTATCCAATGAATACACAATGGTTAATGTTAATTTTTTTAATGGTTTTAAATTATGAATAATGAATAGATTCAGGCGTTACTTTGCGGAAATACATTTTTAATAATAACAAATACTTTTAAATATTTTAATGAATGAATTTCTCGATCGTGCGCTCGAAGAGTCAAGACCTCCTGAGGATGCTTCGTTTTAAATTATATTTTTTCGCAGATAACACATCTAGAAAAGAAGTTAAATTACTATGTTCAATCACAAATCTAGCGGTGTGACAGTTTTTCAGTAAAGTGTGCCACAAAAGGTTGAAGTTGTAAGATAGTGATATAAGTATAGATAAAATAATAATAATTACTGAATTGGTAATGATGTGCTGATTGTGTCAACTGATACTACATTAGGACCGACTCTCAAAGACAGCTATAGTAAACACTGTTGGGTGCTTGGCAATAGGTATTTATTTCTGGCGTAGGAGGTAATCAAACATCAGGTTGAGAAGGTAAAATCTGACCATAGACCCCTTGACCATAATAAATGCCTAGCCAGACTATCAGTGTTTTTAAAAGAGATAGAACAGGCTTAGTTACCTTATGTATGTAAGGATCTTAGTGATACTGATTATAAATAAACTTTAAAGAAAAAAAAAAAACTTCTAACACTTAAAAGTATTAAAAAACTTGCCGAAGTCAATACCAAGCTGATTTAAAAACGGACCTCTCAGTATCATGGTCCGACTTCCACAAGGTTTTTTTTGTATGTTATTGTGGCGGAACTGGCCCACCTGATGATAATTGGACTAACCTCTGCCTATAACAGATGCATTTCGTCAACGACGAATTGCACTGTGCCCGTCACACAGACGTACAGTTGTTAGGTCTCATGACTCTCATGTGTCTGAAATTTTACTGGCTCTCAAGGACTGCTACCGGAACCTAATGTTAGGTGTTTGGCGACAGATTATCTACTTGAGTGGTAGCTAGCCAGGCAAGCATTCGTAAAATGCCCTTCCACCATGCGGTGAAGCGATCTGCTAACAAGATCATTTAGTTGCCTAAAATATTTTTTACCAACAAGAGTTGCAAAAACCATTAAATCATTTAGGTATGAAAATATATTTTTCTGTTTTTTGACTTAAACTGAAAAAGTACTTAATCGATTTTCATAAAAAAAATATGGAGCAACTTATAAATATTATATCGTCAAAAAAAGAAACATCAAAATCCTTACAAAAATATGAAATAATTATTACCAAAAAATGGAACCGACTTCAAAACTCAAATGTGTGAAATTACTTGTTGAAATCGGTACCAAGATGGTTCAAAAGTACCTCTTATAACAATATTATGTGCATGGTACCGACTTCGACAAATTATTTCACAAATTTGAGTATTAAAGTCGGTTCCATTTTTTGGGTACAAAAAAATGTTTACCCTTTTAAGTGACCCTTGCCACTTATGGGATCGATTGTCATTCATTGTCAATGACTATATCATCAAGATAGGAAAATAATTTTCAGTTATTGGAGTGTAACTCAAAAACGGCTTGACTGATTTTGATAAAATTTAAATGGGACAACACGGCAAGCCTCAGATTTCAAATAAAAAAGAATCATCAAACTTGGTTCTGAGGTAACAAATATAAAAAAATATAAAAACATACAGACGAATAGAGTACCTCCTTCTTTTCTTGAGGTCGGTAAAAATACATACAGTTGATTTGAAGTTTTTTTGGAAGTCAGTTAAAAATTAACAAGTTTCGGAGAGTATTCATTTGAATATTCAGGTATTAAAAAGTAGATTATTAGGCTTGTTTCCAAAAGGGGCTTATGATTTTTCTTCGTTTAACTTCAAAATGAGACATTTCACGAAAAAAAAGTTTTTTTTTTGCTTTATAGGTTGGCCTTTGACCACTATCTTACCTGATGGTAAGTGATGATGTGGTTGAAGATGTTGTCCAGACTAACCTAGAATTACTGGCTCTCAAGGACAGCTGGTGGAACACACCGTTAGGTGTTTGGTGACAGATTTTCTACTTGAGGGTGGTAGCTAGCCAGGCGCCCGCCCGCCCATTCGCAAAATGCCCTACCACCATGCTATAACGATCCATAGACAACAACCGGGACCGACGGCTTAACGTGACCTCCAAAGCACGGAAGCGCTGACTAGTAATGTCACTAGCGGTCACCCATCCAACTCATGACCGCGGCGGACGCTGCTTAACTTTGCTGAACGGTTAAGAACAGCTAAGTAAACTTCGCTACGAGCGCTTCAAAAGATAACTAAAGATAAGAAAGAACGCACAATATTCCTTTATTGTATTAACAAATAATGCAAATCCCATAAATTGAGTAAATTGGAAATAAATTGTCTTCAAAATTTTAACTCAATGACGGTTGGTACCCGCGAAATGTTCGGTGGTGGGTGTGGTGACAGGTTATTCATAAGCGGAGCGATTTTTGATTTCTTTTATTCTTACGTCTTATTAAAAAGGAATAATATATTCCTATTTTATATTATATCCGGACTTTTTTGTCACTGACAGAAAAAGAATGATTAATCAAATTCTTGCGTGGGTTGAGGACCCGCAAATTGGTCGGTTGTCTTGGAGGTTGCCGTGTAAGATGCCATTTCTTCATTTTTACTACGTCGCTTACGAGTCCTACGAGAAGATAAGGGAAGGTTCGCTTGTTTTCAGGTTCGAATCAATCATCACTTTATATGACTATATATACGACTTCAAACATAAAATATGCTTATTAGGGATATTTCAAATATTACTCGTCAGATATCATTCAAATTTAAATGGTACTACATGACCAGCAACAGCTTTTGAATAAAAAAAAAGACAACCAAATCGGTACACTCTGTAAAAAGTTATGAGGTTACACACAGAAAAAAATGCAGTCGAATTGAGAAACTCCCCTTTTTCACGTTGGTTAAAAAAAGGTAGTGGCTTTTTACACTAAAAACTATTAAATGTTTTGTAGAAGTCGGGCCAGAAGGGTGATGTGTTTTTGAATAAGCACAATAACTCTGACCTAAAATAGTTCATTAATTACAGTTTTTTATAATTTTTATTTTTGTATATACTTATCTCGTTCGTTTTAATCATTTGGTAAAATTAGTAAACCTTCCATAAGTTACCAAGAAGTTTGCTAGTAACTAGTAATTATTCTCAAGCTACTACATGAGCAAACTTCCAAAACTTGCCCGAGAAGTTCTCAATCGCTCCCCTCATAAACTCGCCAACCTCCTTACTTTCAAACTCGGAACATCGCTATCATTTGCAGCTTCCATCTCCCCCTCAAAACCACCCCAGTAGCCACCACCTACCTCAGTACCGCTTTAGCCTCGGCTGAGGGAGGTTGCGTTGCAAAATTTCCTCTAGGCGGGAAGTGTCACTTCTTTTTTCGAGCAAAGTTTTCTTTTTCATATAACTTTTTCTGTTTTGTTTGTGGCCAGGTTTTAACACTTGTGAACTTTTGTGGTGTGGCGGTTTTAGGATTGACGTGAGTTTGGTGAGTGATTCGGATTATATCTGTTAATTTATTGAGTCCTTTAAACTTTTATCATTAGAAGTTAATATATTTGTTGCTCAAGTTTTAATATAAGTGTCTATTTATTTATAAGTTACCGATTGTTTCATTCTATTCAAAACATTATTATAATATGATTGCTTTAAAAAAAAGACTGTGTTGAGTTTTTATGGGGATAATTGGGTTCTCAGCTTATATATAATTAATATTCAATCATCTTCAAAAGGAAATGTGCCAACTGAGCAGCAACTAACACACGTCGATGTAAGTGGAATTTTGCACAGTACCCGAAAAATAGCTACAAGATTATACTACAAGAGTAATCCCAGAAATTATTTAGACCAACATCCAGCAAATAAGGCAAACTATTTAGCAGTTATGTTCTCGTTTCTTTCTGTGTGTAATAAAATTATGTATGGCATATGGCACCGACATTTTATGATTGGGATAATTGTAGGAATCAGACATCTTTTATTTATTTTTGATACAGACATGTGTCCAATTCTTTGTTATTTAAGAATACGGTATAGCTCTCATGAAACGTAAAAAAGAAATTGTATGATCATGTATAGCAGAGTTCAGCTATCGAATAAATGGATAATTTCCTCCTATAGTAGGTAAATTAATTATTTTGTATCAATCTCGTGTATTTTAAACATGTCAGTTTTGCCACATATAACAAAATACTAGGTATTTTTATAATAATATTGGAAAAGATCATAAAGAAAATAACAGGAAACTTTACTTGAAAAAACTGACTTTAATCTAAATGTATACAAATACTTTGTAGTTAAGCTTTTGTAATTGCAATAGAATACCAGGTGATAAGGTATTAATGACATGCCAGCGACCCAAAGTCCTTCTCCACTACATCAAGGAGTAGGAATGGCTTGGGTCGAAGCTGGCGGGGGAAATGCACAATACACCCCAAGCGGGACGTCAGTGCAGGACATATCGCCCCCAAATGGAATAAGAATAAGAAGGTATTAATGAAGTCTGGCAGGGCACAACCCATACTCTTATTTCAGTCGCAAAGATTCGAAATACATACCACATTCGAAATACATACCATATATTTAGCGATATGTCCGCCTTTAGTACTTTAGTTTTAAGTTTTTCCTGTTTTATTTGTATTTTTCTATTGACGTACAATAAAGTGTTTTGTATTGAATTTATTTGTAAGGAAACATGGTGAGTGTACATTATACAAACAAGCATACATATCGTTATATATAATTATGTCTGGATGTCCTTGCCTTTTTTGGCAAACAAATATAGAATAATAACAATAATTGGGTATGTATACATCACGATAAAAGAAAAAGGGAAATAATATATGTAGCCAGAATCTATGGCAGAATGATTAATTTATATTGTGATAATAATATATTTATAATTACGTCATAAAGACGTTGGGTCCGTGGGGTACGGTAGATAATATAATTTTCCATAACTTATCCGAGTGCTTGGTCGATACGACGCGTGATCAAAATGCTGGCACCTATTTGTCCCAACCAATTAGCATTACAATCCAATGAGGCAAAGCTGCCTGCATGTTTGGCTCGCTGCTAACTGGTAGTGGGCTGGGGGTCTGTCTGTGTGTCTGAAATGGATTGCAGGATATCAAAATTGTTTCATCGTAGTAGCAGTAGTGTTGTATATAGTTGCTAGTATTATTTCATACGTAGAGGTAATTAAAATTTATCATTCATAAAGCCTTTATTTTTGTAATAAAACTTGTGAACTAGTAATATCTTCAAGTTATACATAATCATGTCATTATTCCATTCTTAAAATTAGAAATCATAGAAAAATATTCAACTGTTTTTGTGGAGTGGGAAAGAGTTCCATTAGAAAAATTCAAGGCAGTTGCCTGCCAGTATGAAAATCAAGCCAACGGACTCGTCGGTTGAAAGAAGGCTCATATCATCGCATGCTGAAACGTGACAGTTACGGTAATTGCTCCGAAATGCAAAAAAATAATACATTTCCCATGAACGCCAAATTTCGAATCCAAACTCGTGGGTATCGATAAAAGATAATAATTGTATCCATCGATATACATTGCTCTGAAGAAAATCGTCAATGTCGTTTAGGAGGTGACACTAATTTTGTTCGTGACAAAAAATCTTTGTTTGACAAATCAATTTTTATCTCGAGAAGTTTTGGCGCAACAGATAAAGTATAATTTATATAGAAAATGTGGTCAATAACAATTCAAAGTATATATTTTTTGCATTTTATTAATACATTCTGTTAAAGTAAATAGCTTTCAAAGTCTACTCTGATTTGTATATTTATGAGTTTAGAACTGTGGCCGGTAGATGGCAATAATCTCAAATCTTACAAGTAGATGGCAATAATCTCAAGACAGGTGGCCAATTATAAAATATGGATACGTTATTACAAATCTACTTTTTTCTATGATTTCAATTAGATTTTTAGTAATTTTTTTTCTTGTTTGTGACCTCAGAACTGCGTCTTTTAATAACCGATTTGAATTTTTTTTAACGAATTCTAATAGGTGGAGGTTCTTAATTCGACTGTAGGTATTTTTTTAAGAGTGTGTGTGTTACGTCATAACTTTTTACTGGGTGAACCGATTTTGACCATTTTTTATATTCGGAAGCTGGTGCTTGTCCCATTTAAATTTGATTGAAATCTCACGAGTAGTGTTTGAGTTTACGCTAATAATGCGTTAAGGTTTATAAACCTTATTTTTTGTTTTAGAATATTCATTAACATAATATCTCATACTGATTTGACAGAATATACTTTCAGATAAGTTTCATAGAAATTTCATACAAATCAGTTTGTTATTTTATTTTTATGTCTAAATATTTGGAAAAAAAAAATTAACAAGGACACGAAATTGACCCCGTGGGATAACGGGTTAGAATGTCACCCCCATTGCTACCTGTGTTGTCGTTAAGAGGCGACTAAAGCTAAAATACTGGAAGATGGGCAGCAACACCTACCGAGGAACTGCTGTCTTAAACTTCGACCCCAAGACGCCTGCTAAGCATGGGGATTATGGCAAACCCCCCTTAATGGGGGGATTCTGCGTTCAACAGTGGACAATTGGGCATATACAGATAAATTGCGTGTAAGACACTTTACCGTGGAGGAAGTAGATTTCGTTATTGTTGAAAATAGTTATGTTAGAAATAAGTTATATAATTGACTAGCAAAACGTGAGTGATTAGTCTAAGCCACCGAAGAGAATGTTGTATGAAGGCGTTATGATATTATGTATGACTTAATTGAATTATTATCTTGATTGCGTTTCTTGTAACGTTGTAGCTATTAATTGAAGCGGAATAATATAACAGTTACCTATGTAATAGTCTACGTCCAACTCTAATTAACGATTCAATAGAAGTTCCAAATTGGGTTCGAAGATATCTATCGGTATTGTCATATACAAGGTTATTGGTAAATGGCTAACAATGTCTTAGGGTTGACTTCTGATAGTCCTTACAAACATTTGAAGATAATTTTTTTTTCGTTTTTTTATGTAATATTTTTTTAAGTTACTTTTGTGTTTTTGACTGAATAAGCACGAGGACCACCTGATGTCAAAAATCTCTTGTGACTGTAATGTATTATTTCATATTTTTTAATTACTTTGCTTGATGTAAATATTCAAAACTCTATTCAAAGAGAGCACGGCGCGGTTCCGAATTGCCGCGGCGGGCGCTCTTGGCTCAGAGTAGGCATTAAAACGCAAAAAAAAATTCATCAAAAAACATTCTTCTCGAAATGTTTGTCAAGACTAGCAGAAGTCAACCCTTAGAGGTTGTTATCCATTTACCAATGGCCCTTAGAACGTTTCGTACACAAGCTATAAGATATGGAAAATTATGATTCATGGAGATGGTCTTTGAACTCTTTATCCTCAGCAACACCCAGAGTAGTTATAAAATAAAACCGGCTAAGTGTGAGTGAGACTTCTCTCTGAGGGTTCCGTACAAATTATTCACGAAAATTAAATTTTTAGGGTTCTGTACATCAAAAAAAACGGAACCCTGATCTTTTTGTTGTCCTTCTGTCTAAACCCTTTTTCTAAGGAATGCATGGAGGATTAACATGTTAGAGTAATGTAACACCTTGGTGAAAGTAATTTTTTATTCAAATATAATATAAAAATAAACAGCAAGGTAAGAAACAGAAACATTTAAAACACTTAAAAATACGGCAACTCCATTACAAAATTCATCCAGAATGCCCTTAACCGGAAGGGTCTGGCTGCCCCACCGGTTGCATATTAAAATGTCAACAGTATAAACAGTAAGAAAAGAAGAATGAAATTCAATGGAGTACCAAAAGACTTGATGAATTGATGACACATCAGAACAGTTCCATAACTGCTCATTGTGTAATGGGTATAAAAATAATAAACAACATATAGACTCTTTAGTAACATACATAAACACCTACATCATCCATCGTTCAAGAAACGCTCTTAATTTTTTTTATTAGGTTAACCTGCTGTTAAGCGGTAACCTCTGCCTATAACAGATGAATTGCATGATAAGTGACAAATTGCTGCGGCCATCACTCTGAGACATAATATTTTTAAGTCTCGTGTGCCTTTTAGTTAACTACTCTTCAAACCAGATTACAGTAACGCGAGAATTGTAATGACAGTGTTCCCACCGTTCGACTGTAGTAGAATATAAAGAATTGAAGGAGCTCATTTTTCATATACCCTCCTAATTATCTAAAAGGACTGAACACAAAGCATGTATTTAAGAATGCACGGCAAAAAATACGCATGGGTAGGGTACTTTGGCCATAAAATGCCTTTGGGTATTCGCAGTACCCACAAGAATCGTAACATAAAAAAAATATTACTATTGGGTGTACGATCAATAAATTATTCTTGCTCTGATGTCTACATTTTTATAAATGACTAGCTTTCCGGCTCCGCCAGCGCGTAGTTCGGTAATCGCGCAAAACCTTTGACCACTTTTTGCGCAGTTGGATAAAAACTATCCTATGTCCTTTCCCGGGTCTTAAACTATTTCCGTACCAAAGTTTATCGAAATCGGTGCTGTAGTTTTTAAGTTTATTCGTTGCATACAAAAATCCAAAAATCCAAATCTTTCTGCTTTATTATATTAGTGTGGATGTAGATAGCATATAAGACATTGCAAGTAACGCTTAAGTCTAAATATTATGCAATGCTTTTTATAACATGAGGTTTGTCCCTATACTTACTTAATAAGAACCGGCTAGGACCCGCGTTATATTTACCGGAAAGATTCCTAAAAGTTTTCAAAGTGAAGTGTCCCTTTACCTGACATAATAACAAATAAATGAAAAATATTTTGAAAAAATATAAATTCATATTTTAGAAAAGCATTTAAAATAAAGCATAATATATCTAGTTGCAACTCCACCAAACTTTTCTGCTAAGCTGTGTGACATCATAAACACCACGTTGCATAGGGAAAAATAAAATTGTCAACAGGTATAGCCTCTTTGAGAATACGATCGAGAATATATTATGTATAATATTCAGTATTAATAAATAAATAAATATATATATAAACAACGATAGCCGAGCGGTAATAGCTATGGACTGCCGTGCCGCAGTACCCTGGTTCGATCTACCCCGCCGGCTTGAGCTTCACCATGCGGTGAAAGAAGGGCCTTTTGCGATTGCCCGCCTGGCTAGCTACCACCTTCAAGTAGAAAATCTGTCGCCAAGCATCTAACGGCACACCGTTGCTTGATGGTTGGCACAGATTTTCTACTCTGCTGCCGGATGTGTTCCGGCAGCAGTCCTTGAGAGCCAGTGAAATTACAGGCTCATGAGACTTAACAACTATGTCTCAAAGTGCAATTCGGGACTTGTGATGAAATGCATCTGTTAAAGGCAGATGTTAGATGTTAGTCCGCTTATCAGGAGGTGAGCCTCAAGCTTGTCCCGTCACAACAACTTAAAAAAAACGTCAAATTTGCATATCCACCTCATGTCTGAGAGTTTTTAGACTCTATAGAATTTCCGTATACTGAGGATCGTTCAAAATAAAAACACAGAAGTCAGTATTGTCCATACTGTTAAAGTAATGTTTGTGTGTTGATTTCCTCTCTACCTACTCAGATGGGCTGTTATTCATGAGATCCCACTTCCGTTTTGTAATAAGAAATTATTAAGCTTTCTGAACGAAACGGCAGGTTTATAATGGCCGTTGGTTAAGATTTAATTATTGTCTAGTTCAACAGACCGGGCCATCCGGAAATCATCATTTTCCTACCCTTTACCCACATACCTTTATGGGTTCTGTAATAGTAGAACAACGCAAAGACTACACTAGAACCAAATTTAGAATGTTTTTTTTAATTGCTGATCGTTAAGCCTGATGGTAAGTGATGATGTGGTCGAAGGTGTTAACAGGCCTAACCATCAAAGTACTAGTACAAAGTACGCCAGTACAAGCTCAAGGATAGTTACTGGAATACACCGTTAGGTGCTTGGCTTGAGAGTGGTCGCTAGCCAGGCAGGCATTTGCAAAATGCCCTTCCACTATGCGGTGAACCTCAAGTCCGCGGCGGGATACGAACCATGGATATGCGTGGCGGTAGTCCATAGTCAATGCCAATCAGCCATCTATGCTTCAAAAAAAATAATCACATTTATTAAGAATTTTAGCTTTTTAAAATCAATCCATCCCTTTATAAAAGGTTAAGATGATATTATTTGTAAATTTGTAAACGATAAACCGCCATTATTCTATTATTCCCTTCAGATTTAGTGAGTGACAAATTAAATAAGGTATACCTTAAAATAGTTTTTTTTCATAATAACAAATATTTTTAAATATTTTAAGAAAACCTAATATTAATATTTTAATAAAACACAAAAAATATAAAAATATATCTAGTGACAATTCCGCCTAATTTTCCTGCTAAGCCGACGTGACGTCACGAACGCCACACAGCCAAACCGGAAGAATTTTCGACACGTTGCGCTTCTACACGAATTTTCGACACGTTGCGCTTCTACACGAAGCATCCTCAGGAGGTTTTGACTCTACGAGCACACGATCGAGAATTATTTGTTATTATTAAATATGGATTACCGCAAGGTAACGCCTGAATCTATTCATTATTCATTAGATTTTTTCATTTAATTTTAACCCTCAACTTTGAAATTTGTTTCAATACCATAATTGACTTGTTGTCTATACACATGTAAGAAAAATACACTTCCCTAGGTCGATATGTGTAAAAGTAAGTGTTGAAGCCTCGCAATTAATACTTAGGAAAAGCTGGTATCGACATCTTTCAAAGGTAGTTACGTTTTAGATTATTTTTGATACGATAGCTCAATAGAGGGTAGTTATGTGTCATATCGCCTCTCACTGGTTCGCCTGCTAGTCTCAACCGGACCTTTCATCCGAAGTGCACGTAACTCCATCGCGTGTGTGTACCTTCTCTCAAACCCCAAATTAATAACTCCTGCATCATACCCGACGAAAACAATCTCTCGCCCAGTGAAGTGCTCACATATCTAACGGTGATTATATCCAGGGATTGCACAGAGCTGTGCCATAGCATGGACCGGAACTTTGCTGAGCATGGTGAGTTGGCTTATGCCATTTTCTATCCTTTGCACTGAGTTATCGAAGTTATTTTAGTATTATTTGTTAGAATTGCATTCCTGTGGCAAACCCTCAGGAAACCGCTCCCTGGATTGGCTGGGGAGCGTACAGTAAGTAATTACGAGATTATTATTATATGACGTAATATTTGACCCGAAAATGTAATTTGAGCTGGTTGAATTTCAAGATTTCAAATAATTTCCTTTATTGTAGAGTAAAATGTTATTTTTTTATTGGATAGCCAAAGATACCTGAAGCGCTCATAGCGAAGTTTACTTAGCTGTTCTTAACCGATCAGCAAAGTTAAGCAACGTCACCCGGAGTCATGAGTTGGATGGGTGACCGCTAGTGACATTACTATTGAGCGCTTCCGTGCTTCGGAGGGCACGTTAAGCCGTCGGTCCCGGTTGTTGTCTGAGGATGGCAGTCGTTAAAACATGGTGGTAGGGCATTTTGAGAATTGCCCGCCTGGTTAGCTACCACCCTCAAGTAGAAAATCTGTCACCAAGCACCTAACGGTGTGTACCGGCAGCTTTCGTTGAGAGCCAGTACTTTTAGGTTAGCCTGAACAACATCTTCGACCACATCATCACTTACCATCAGGTGAGATAGTGGTCAAAGGCTAACGTATAAGGAATAAAAAAAAAAACACACTAGCGGCCCGCCCCGGCTTCGCAAGGGATATAACAAAAATCTAAAAGAAAATAATGTTTTTTTTAAAATAATCTATGTTCATGAAAGATAATGTATAAATAAATGGTGAAAGAAATTTTTCAAATCCGTCCAGTAGTTTTGAAGTTAATTCGTTACTTACAAATATACAAAAAAATACAAATTTTTCCTCTTTTCAATATTAGTATAGATGAATTGAATGTGTATTTAGAATGATTCATATATTTTTATATAAATAAATAAATACGTTTAAGATGCTTAGAAGTTTCGATCAAGTAAACATATTTAAACTTATTGATATTCACATCTGAATTGAACGTATTTACTGTATCAGCTGGAATTTCCACAGCTGAACACAGCCTCCCCCATTTATTATTTATTATTAGGGGGTTTGACATAATCCCGACGCTTGGCATGCGTCTTGGAGATCGCAGCTTAAGATATCAGTTCCTCAGAAGACGTTGCTGCCCACCTTCCGCTATTTTATATATAGTCACCTGTTACGACACCCACAGGTAACAACGAGGAGATGCCATCCTAACCCAGCACCCCACGGGGAAGAATAACTTAATGTATAGAATAACTTAAATATTCCTTAGGTAATATATAAGCAATATAAAAATATTTGTATTCGTTGATCATATAAACTATTACATTTACTCATATTTATATCAATGTATTTAAAATAACTCAAATGAACTTAATGTTTCCACCCTTAACCCGTTTCGATCGTCATAAATCATCGCACTCCGAGCGCGGGTCAGTAATTTCCCCAGAGCCGGGGCATAGCGAATGAGACGTTTTAGTGTCAACCTTTGTCTAAACTGTCATTTTACTAACATTTAGCATTTTAATATAGGATGTAATAAATATTCAATAAAGAACACAATAGAGTTAGAGTGGCCATTAGTGTGGGATTCCACGCGTGTCGACACTTATTAGTCGTCACATGTCATCTGTACGAGACAAAGGTTAACCCCTTTGCGCCATTACATAGTCCTTACTGCAGGGCTATCTTTGGTTCATTGATACGAAAGTACAACGATTTGAACCCAATTTACATTTAAACTAGCATTACAATTCAACGGGGAAATGCTGCTGCCAGCATGCTGGGCACGCTGCCAACTGGTAGTGGGCTGGAGCATTTGGACTACCTTTGAGTCTGCAATGACTTATGGGTATCTAAATGCTTTTATTGTAGTAGCTGTAATGTTGTATATAGTTTGTAGTATTTTGTTAATAAAGGCATACCGCCGGTAAAACAAGGTAGGGAGGTAAAATATTCAAAAGTCCGCTACAAAAATACAATAGTTGGTAGTGTTTAACTTTTGTTTTGAGTAAATTATACATTCAATGGTTATTCGTTGAGTCAAATAAGTGCAACCTTAGATTTTTTTACCTATAGATGAGTTGTGAACTCCCCATATTTACTAGACGTATGCAAGGTAATTGCCGTAGTCGCTGCCAGTCTTGCATTTCAGAGCGTCCGGTGAATACGTTGCCGCTAATCGTTTTCTTTAGGAAAAGTTGTGGACAATATGTCTTCCTGTGTGAGACACTGCACTAATTATACAGGCACTGTGAGAGACAAAAAATGTTTAATTTTACGCGTAAGTATTGCTATTATTATTGAAATAGAAAATATCGTCACTTTGATTCATCTTAGGTCACCATGTCACAATGTAATGGATGAGCGAGATGTGTGGATCGTTTTGTGTGAGAGAGTGATATGAATGAAGAAAAAAGATCGCAGCGTTAGCATAATGGTCATCGAAACGTCTCGGGGCGGTGGTAATACAATTTGATTATTTGTCGCTTTCTAACAACAGGTATGATGCATAATCTAATATATAAAATTCTCGTGTCACAGTTTTCGTTGCCATACTCCTCCGAAACGGCTTGACCGATTTTGATGAAATTTTTTGTGCTTATCCGGTATCTATGAGAATCGGCCAACATCTATTTTTCATCCCCCTAAATGTTAGGGGTAGTCCACCCTAAATTTAATTTATTATTTTTTAGACAAAATTTTTAATTTCTATTTTTTTATGATACAACATACAAAAATACATACAATCCTCAATTTTCACCCTTCTACCATCAACCCTTATATGGCAAAACAACGTTTTCCGGGTCAGCTAGTATTTATATATTCTATCCTTGTCATTACAAACTGCATATACATGTGCGTAGTAATGCACATGCATGCATGTATAAACTGCATATATAGGTAAAAAAAAAACGTTCACTTGTGAGAATAGGTAAACAACATTTTATAACATTGTGGTCCTAAATAGGTTACTTTAGTTCCTCTATCTCCGCTATATACCTAAGCATGCAAGGGTTACATATATTACACATGGGGAATATTGTTATCAGATAATATTATAAACAATATCAATATAAAAATGTCACACTTATAAAATAATACAATAATGTCATTTATTCAATAAAATTACAAAATCACAAATTTGCAGGCGTTATTGCAAACCTAACAATATTAAAATTCAATAAAATTATTTTATATTTTTATCATTAAGAAATTCATTGACAGTATAATACGATTCTTCTATCAAAATTTGTTAAGAGCACATTTGAAAGTCCTTATCTCATTTTCAGCACGTATACTTTTTGGTACCTTATTATAAATGATTGGGGCAATACAAAACAAACTACGACGCAACAAAAAGGATTTTTTTTTAATTGGCAGATGACGCAGTGGCCGCTCTCGCCTACTGGCTTCTTCATATGTAATAAAAAACTTCGGATAGGTTTTTACAAATACCGCTATTTCGCTGATATAAATCGACGGCATTGTTAAGAGTTTTAAGGTTCTGAAGTGTTCTTTGCATGAGTCAAGCGGTTTTAAGCCTAGTATTGCTCGAACACATCGTTTTTAGAGCAGTGATGTTCGCATATAACTACTCTATGTATTTCAACTCTCTGAGTGCAACTCATTTTTAAAACCAAGCATTCTGATAAGTCTTGGTAAATAACAGGAGCTCCCGCCTCCCACGGACCTAATGTCTCTACACATGGCTCAAATATATAACCAACAGTACTAGCATATTTGCGCCGTCTGAGTCACTTTTTAAAAGCCGCCGCACTTTTGATTTGTAATACTGTTTAAACTGGTGTGACGAGAAATTTGACCTTTTTGGCACTATGCCAAATGGTAGTTTGATTGCCTATGGGCCTGCAGTGGCATTTAGGTTGCTTTAATGCTTTCGTTGTACATAATTTTTATTGTTTTCTTATTAAAACCATATTAAAACATTAATGTTTCATATTATCTTCTATAAACAAGAAAATTTGCACAAAAACCTACGACGCCGCTTTTATAAACTTGTGCACTATATGTATAAAACTCAACTTTTGAAGCAGTGATGACTCAGTGGCATTGGCTATGGACTGCTGTGCAGCAGGTCCATGGTTCAAATCCCGCCCAGAGCTTGAGCTTCACCGCATGGTGCAAGGGCATTTTGTGAATGCCCGCCTGGCTAGCGACCACCCTCAAGTAGAAAATCTGTCGCCAAGAACCTAACAGTGTGTTCCGGCAGCAGTTCTTGAGAGCCAGAAAAGTTACAGGCTAATGAGACCTAACAACTGGACGTCTCAGTGTGACGGGCACAGTGCAATTCGTCGCTGATGAAATGCGTCTGTTATAGGCAGAGGTTAGTCCACTTAACATCAGGTGGGCTTCGGGATGGTCCGTCTCAATAAAAAAAAAAAAAAAAAAAAAAAGTTTACATGCTGGCTGGGGTGTGAGAAATGCGAGAGAGAAGAATACTTCGAACTCAACTCTCCGAAAAATAGGAGGACACTCCATTTAACTAAATTGAATTGACATGGAACTAGACTCGCTTGTGGCGTTCAAACGAAAATAGCAACATGACTGAAAAAGATGGTAAGCTACTCGCTACTGCACTTATGTGATTGTAAATCGGGCTTTACTTACCTTGAACCTTTTTTTTTTTTATGCCTGATAGGTTAGCCTTTGACCACTATCTCACCTGATGGTAAGTGATGATGTGGTCAAAGATGTTGTTCAGGCTAACCTAGAAGTACTGGCTCTCAAGGACAGCTGCCGAAACACACCGTAAGGTGCTTGGCGACAGATTTTCTACTTGAAGGTGGTAGCTAGCCAGGCGGGCATTCGCAAAATGCCCTACCACCAAGCTGTAACGACTGCCATACTTAGACGACAACCGGGACCGACGGCTTAACGTGCCCTCCGAAGCACGGAAACGCTCAGTAGTAAAGTCACTAGCGGTCACCCATCCAACTCATGGCCGCGCGCGACTTTGCTGATCGGTTGAGAACAGCTAAGTAAACTTTGCTACGAGCGCTTCAAAACCTACCTACGAATAAATAAAGTACCTTGAACAGATAAGATTTTAGAATTGTTGTTCTACTAGGTGGAACATAGTTACTGAAACGACGATGCCATTCAATCGATATTACGTCACAGTGACACCACGTAGGTTAAACCAAAGAAGTTTCTAGAACTGTGGCGTCGCTTATACGCCAAGTTTTGAAAAATGTATCTGTCTGTATTTCTGTCGATCCATAGTATGATATAATAGTTTCAGCTTATAAACGTACACAATATTATCACAAACCTGAACCTGTTTTGGGTAATTTAACCTAAGACTAGAATATTTAATTAGAAATTTAATTTAATTACTGACAATATATAGAGTGTCATCCACAAATGATTTTACATTGTTTAAAATCTGATTTATTTGTTCTTAATATATTTCTATATAATATAAGGTATACCTACAATTAGTTCACCCAGTTTTATATAGTTTGAAGGGTATGGAAGACTTAAACCACGTAATTTAATGCCAATACCCACTTGGATACTTGAAAACCAGATTTCATCGTCATAAATTGTCGCACACCGCACTCGTATTGTAATTTCCCTAGAGCAGGGCCCTAGGGAGGTAGGCTCTCGTTAGTTTCAGTGCCATCCTTTGTCTATATCGGACAGTTTAGTATCGTTTAGCACTGTGAAGTACGATGTACCTTTATATTTAATTCATTCTTAGGTGTAATAGAAGCAGTGATGGCTCAGTGGCATTGGCTATGGACTGCCGCGCCGCAGGTCCATGGATCGAATCCCACCACGGGCTTGAGCTTCTCAGCATGGTGGAAGGGCATTTTGACCACCCTCAAGTAGAAAATCTGTCGCCAAGCACCTAACGGTGTGTTCCGGAAGCAGTCCTTGAGACCCAGTGATATTACAGGCACATGAGACTTAACAACTACGTCTCAAGGTGACGGGCGCAGTGCAATTCCTGACTTGTGACGAAATGTAAGTGTTATAGGCAGAGGTCAGTCCGCTTAACATCAAGTGGGCCTCGAGCATGTACCGTCACCATAAAAAAAAAAAAACTGACCTAGAGATAATGGCACTGGAAGATGGGCAGCAGCGCCTTCTAAAGAACTGCTATCTAATACTGCGATCCCCAAGACGCCTGCCAAGCGTGGGGATTATGGCAAATACCCCCTTAATAGGGGAGGCTGTGTTCAGCAACAAAAAATCCGGCTAATACAATGTACTTAAACTTAACTTTTTCATCAAAACAGCTGTACACTTCCAAGCATAACTTGGCGGACGTTGCTTAACGTTGCCGATCAGTGAAAAACGGCTAAGCAATGGTCGTGACGATGATCACTTACCACCAGGTGAGCCGACAGTTCATTTGCCCCTATAAATAAAACCCACTTAATGGGGGAGGGTCTGATAAGAAGTAGACAATCTGACTAATACAATATACTTCTTATATTTTAAAAACAGCTGTACGCTTCTCGAGCAAGTAGGTAAAAAAACATCTCTCTGTATTGTAAGCCTACTTACCTAAGATATATTAACAAAACAACATAAAATATAAGTACCAACATCTTATACACACAACAAAAATAAATGTAAAATAAATTCTATACAATGTACCTAATGAAACAAAATATGGTGAATGGTGATATCAAATAAGCGTTCTTTCATTTAGAAAATATTCCGTAACATTTTTATCCTGAATTTCTTTATTTGCACAGAAATAAATCGCACAAAAGAGAGGCTCGTTAAGCTCCCGAATAATATAAAAAACTGTCGGTTTATTATTTTCGTCCCAATTTGTTGGTTTGTCAGTTGTCACGGTTTTGACGTGGGTGAAGATGGTAAGGTTTGTAGTCACTGAGGCAATGCCATTCATCGGGTGACGTGTACTGGTTTGAGATAAAGCGCTTTACACTTTTGCGTGCAGCTAAGGAAAGGTTGAGACAGCACGCGCTACAAAATTATTACGAACTGGCTGTGTATAGGGCACAGCCAGTTCGTAATAATTTTGTAGTGGTTTCACCAGCGTAGACACTAATGAAACGAATATTTTGTGTTAATCCTTGACCTAAACTATATGTACGAGTACTCGTATATTCTTAATGTATTTTGCGCGAATGAAAGACAAACTTTCTCTAGCATAGGCTACAAAATTATTACGAACTGGCTGTGTATAGGACACAGCCAGTTCGTAAAAAAATTGTAGCGGTTTCACCAGCGTAGGCACTAATGAAAAGTATCCTTTGTGTTAATCCTCGACCTAAACTATATGTACGAGTATATTCTAAATGTATTTTTCGCGAATAAAAGACAAACTTTCTTAAGCATAGGCTACAACATTATTACGAATTGGCTGTGTATAGGACACAGCCAGTTCGTAATAATTTTGTAGCGGTTTCACCAGCGTAGACACTGATGAAAAGTATCCTTTGTGTTAATCCTCGACCTAAACTCTATGTACGAGTATATTCTTAATGTATTTTGCGCGAATAAAAGACAAACTTTCTCAAGCATTGTATTTTCGTGTAATAAACTGCGACCTTCTTATTTTCAATTTGTTTTCTTATCACAGTAAACTTACCTATAGCGTCCAATAATATAAAATCATAAACAAGTCATTTATTTCATATATTAATGTGTCTAATCAAACATCTCAACTTATATCTTGGCTTGGCTCCAGAGTTCTCAGCATGTAGTTTGGTCTAGGTCCATCCTCCACGTGAATAGCTGCAGGTGGGCGTTAGAGCTGGCCTGCACACATCACAGAGGGCACCCATATACGAATCATTGCTTAAAAGCTATCAAATTAAAATTGAAATGTATTTATTGTCAGACATCATAGAAGGTCCATTAATAAAAATAATACATGTACACGATAAACAAAATTACAAATAGTCAAAATTATATCATGTCAAATTAAATTAGGACAAATCAATACAATTAATTAGTGCTCAACATCTTGGAACAAAATTTTAAAAAAATATGACAGACACATGTTATAGTTGACAAGAGCATTGCCAAACCTAAAAAGTGAGTCTAAATCTGGCAATGCGATGTATCAGTCCATCGACAGCCAGCACGCGAGCTTCAGCGAACATCGCAGACGCACTGCAATACCGCGGGAAGCGAAACAAGATGCGAAACGAATCATTATATTGCACTTTGAAAACTTCAGCTATCTATATGCGCATCCGCAATAATCCCTGAAGCGCTACTCTATGGCGGCAGTCCCATCAGCAGTCTAGAAGCGTTGTTGTATTGAGCGCAGGGTGGTGTATGACTTTTTTGTATACTTGACTTATAAGATAATAATCAATAATAACAGCCTCGCAATAAGTGATTTGATAAGACAATATTTAATTAATGTTTCTATGGGACTAGCTGCACCTTGCGGTTTCGCACACGTAGAAGGGCGGGCCACATTGTTGACGAACTGATAGCCGATGGGGAAGAAAGGTTCTCGAGTGGTTACCACATTACACCGGTAGGCCCCCACTAGGTGGACTGACGACATCGTAAAAGTTGCGTGTAGCCAATGGTTACAAGTTGCTAATAGCCGTAATTTGTGAGGATTTGTTGAACAGTGGACGTCTTCCGGCTGATGATGATGGGACAATGATGAAAAGTGATGATACTGATGATTACGTAAAATATCTTCTGTTTTGATTTAAGTCCCAAACTATCTATATTCCAAGTTATGTAGAGCTGTTTTAGCTTAATGAAGTAGCATATATACACACTCACTCACAAACTTTTGCGTTTTTATTATTAGTGTGATAATAATAATGATAATATTACATAGTGAATTTTGACCCTTATTATTTTGACAGCTGTTTGCACAGAAAATGTGTCTTGGGGCTTGGGAGCAAAAGAAAACGTCATCTGAACGCGAAATGTCATAAAAGGTTTTCCGGGAATCTAACTTGACAGGTCACTGTAGAAAAATCTTTTTTTATTTGCTTACATTCATCAAAATGTTTTTCGTTGTAACTGTACTTTTAAAGATCATAGGTTAGTCTTTAACCACTTCATCTGTTGGTAAGCTATGACATTATTATGGTGGAAGATGGTAAACTAGGTTAAACATAAATGAAGGCTTTTAATCCTCCGTAACACAACATTAGGTGCTCGGAGACAAACTTGAGGGTCGTAGCTAGCAAGACGAGCTTTGGTAAAATATCGTGGCACCAATGCGTGCACTGAAACACTGGCCATCTCTGCTTATATTACCTCTTAACAAAGTATTAGGTTTAAAGCGCTACGCGAATTTTAATGTTATTTGAAAGTGAAGCGCTCGTAGCCAAGTTTAGTTAGCTGTTCTTAACCGATCGACCGAACAGCTAAGTTAAGCAACGTCCTTGACTTATCTTGAAGTATCATGACTTGGATGGGTGACCGCTAGTGACATTACTACTGAGGGCTTCCGTGCTTCGAAGGGCACGTTAAGCCGTCGGTTCCGGTTGTTGTCTTAGGATAATTACTATTATAGCATGGTGGCAAGGCATTTTGGAAATGCCCACCTGGCTAGGTACCACCCACAAGTAGAAAATCTGTCACCTAACGTTGTGTTCTGGTAGCTGTACCTACTTGAGAGCCAGTAATTCTAGGTTAGCCTGAACAACATCTTCGATCACATCATCACTTACTATCAGGTGAGGTTATTGCGAAAGGGTAGCCTATTAGCTAAAAAAATTAAAAAAACATTGTCATACGAAGAAAATCCCTATCATTGTTTTTAAAAATAAATTAATTAAGGTTGAATTAATCTTAGTATGGAACTGTTAAAGACTACGAACTAACTTACATTTAATGAGCTAATACTAAAGAGAATTAGGGCACAAATGCACCATCATCAAAACATCTACTCCTGGTGTGTGGTCTAGCGGAAACCACCCGGCTAGATAAACAATAAAGTTCTTGGGTCGAAAAGAGTATAGGACGAGTGGATGATATTGGTGATATAACTACCTACTTTATACTCTGTTGTAAAATTGATTTTGATAACATGTAGTTGAATATATTATTATTTACCTATATATTCTCGTCAAAGGTGCGCTTGCTCGTAAAGTGAGCTTTATTATATTGTTCTTAGGGCCATAAACCGAACTATAACACCCTCGTGCATAATAATATTATACACTAGTGCGTAATAGAATTATACAAAGTTAAGTTAGTACCTAACTGCAAATTATTTGCGAATAAACAGAGCATTTTCAATTTAATCAGGTAATTTATCCCTACAAAGTTAAGTTAGTACCTAACTGCAAATTATATTCGAGTAAACAGAGCATTTTCAATTTAACCGGGTAATACAGATTTGAAACATCAAAGAGGTTTATATGTAATTAACCATACTACATTAGCCGCGTGCAAAAAAAAAACTTGCGCGCTATTTTCCATAATTTTCGTATGTCATTTGTATCGCACTTGTGCAATATTATATTCTATTTTTCCTCGCAAGGGTGTTGAAAAAGTGCGTATGGAACTCGTGAGCAACTTGCTCATTATACACTCGGCTGAGCAACTTAGCTCACTTGTATCATAATCTACAATTATATTTTATTTATAAATTTTTTAACATCCTTCGATTTCCCACTGATAACGAATTACAATAATTACAAAATACTTAACATGATTATAGGTTATTATATGTAGGTATATAATCTTCTAATGTCATGAATTTTACTATCATACCCTACGTAAACACTAATTCATCACGCCTTTTTACTTATGAGGAGTCTAAGCACCCACCCACGTATGCCTATAAAATATATAGTTAAATATAAAATAGCACATTGTTGACCAAGGGATGAAAATGACCGATTACACAATGAATTTAGTTTCATTATTGGGAATCGCATTTTCAAGGCAATTCTAAATTTGTGTGTAAAAAGACACTTTCTCTCCATGGAGAAAAAAAATCCAGTCAGAATAACCAATATCCTCACATTTA
Source organism: Plagodis pulveraria (assembly GCA_963890685.1). Taxonomy (NCBI): domain Eukaryota; kingdom Metazoa; phylum Arthropoda; class Insecta; order Lepidoptera; family Geometridae; genus Plagodis; species Plagodis pulveraria. Next base: position 5,663,562 of record OY982973.1, on the reverse strand, counting down.
CAAATAATTATATCACAAAATTCTTGTCTAGAGTGCCTTGAACTCTAGTCTTTCGGAACATGCTCAACTGAGCTAAATTTTATGCTCCAATTTTTTTTACTGAACCGTCATATAAGAGATGGTGCAACCATCAACTAGACTAGGTACTAGACTTCACCTGATCGAAAAAAGTGCCGAATGACGGGGACGACATCAATCTGAGAGTTAAGTCTTTGAGAAAGCACTTCCGGCTCGATTTTGGGGTATGCGGCATTGTTTCTCGATCAGGACAAAAAAATTGTGAATGACATTTTAGAAATGAAATTTTCGTGAGTTTCTCTCATATTTTTATGTTGTAACTCAACGTGAGTGTTTTTTGCTGGTTAATTTATAATATTTAATAATTGTGAATGACATATAAAAATAATTGCAACTATCACAATTGCATAGCATACGGTTTTGCTTGTATATTTGGAAAAAGCGTAGCGTAACAGGTAGCGACAACGTTGCGAAAAATCACCCGAACTGGGGTTGAACGCAAGATCTCTATATTCTAAAGCAACGCTTCATGCTAGTCGACCAACGAAGCAAATTAATGTACAATATTAGTAACTCTTATATTATATACAATACAATACAAAACTCTTTATTGCACACCATTATTTTATACAGTAAAACAATCTTATAAATAGTATTTTCTTAGACTATGGTAGCAATGGGCGGTCTTATCGCATATAGCGATTTCTTCCAGACAACCTTTGTATGGACAGAATCAGATTTTAGGTGTCACGGTGGTAAACAAAAAATTACATTTTCTCATTCATAAAATAAAAACAAAATAAGTTTTATATATCCACTAAAATTATATATATAAATAATGTATATAGATATATATATATAGATATATATACATATACATATTCCACATATAAGTATCTACATATACAATACTGATAATAACTAAATACATACATATTCATATACACATATATCCAATAATATACATACATACATACCGGTGTAATACAAATAATAAACATGATATCATTGTAACCAGTGTTACATACTTGATAAATAGTGATTTTTTACCATAGTTTTGAATATTGCTAGTGATTTAGCACGCTTAATGTTAAGTGGCAATGCATTCCATAATCGTACAGCCTGCAGTGTAAATGACTTGCTATAATATTGGGAAGTATGGGGAAGGTATTGTACTTGTAAGTATTAGAGTATGAGAAGAGCGTAAAGACAGATCATGAGTAAGATGTCGAAACTGAAAACGCTGTTTCAGATACATAGGGATACTGGGGACAAAAAGGATACTATAAACAAAATGAAGAATGTGAGCATTCCGGCGGAGACGAATGGGCAACCACTGCAGCTTTTTGCGGTATTCGGAAACATGGTCATATTTACGTAGGCCAAATATGAACCTAATACAGAGGTTTTGTAAGCGTTCAAGCTTATCGAGCTGCTCTTGGGTTAAATCCGGATACGATATGTCGGCATGGTCGAGTATAGGGAGTAAAAGAGATTGTGCGAGCGTAATCTTAGTGGTAATGGGAAGAACATTTCGCAGTCTTCTAAGGGAAGAAGCGGAAGCAAATATTTTGCGACTGGTTTCAGCCAGTTGAGGAATCCATGATAATTGCCTATCCATAATAATGCCTAGGTTTTTAACAGTAGTACTGAATTCTATGACTTGTTGATCGAAGATTACTTGCGGAAGGCGAAACCAATCAATCAGGGATATCATTCTTGAGCTACCGATTACAATAGCTTGAGTTTTCGCCGGGTTTACTTTAAGACCATAGGATATACTCCACTCAGAAATTCGTCGTAGATCTCTATTGATGGTTTCAATCGCTTCTGGTAGTTCTTTGAGGGTAGCCTGTGTGTATATTTGCAAATCATCTGCATAAAGGTGGTAGAAAGAAGAGAGCTGATGTGATATTGAATTAATGAAAATTGAAAAGAGGAGAGGTGATAGAACGCCGCCCTGAGGTACGCCTGCAGATGTAGTACACCACGAAGAGAAAGTATCATCGATGCGTACACGTTGCCGACGTCCATACAGGTAACTACGAAACCATGCAATAACCATTGGAGATATGTTAAGAGAGCACAGAAAGCCTAACAATACTTCAAAATCCACGTTATTGAATGCATTACTGAAGTCGAGTAACGTAAAAACTGACAGTTGCCTGTCAGCCATACTTGAACGTATGTCGTCTGTGATCTTTACTAATGCTGAGACAGTGCTGTGACCTGGACGAAAACCTGATTGAAAGGGATTCAAAAGGTTGTTTCGAAGTAGGAAAGAGGTAAGTTGATGATGTACAAGACGTTCTAGGACCTTAGAAAGGAAAGGAAGAATAGAGATTGGACGATATTCACTGAAAGTAGATGGGTTGATTTTTTTAGGAAGAGGAGTGATTTGTGCTTCTTTCCAGATGGAAGGAAACGTACTAGTAGAAATGGAGTAATTAAGGATGAATTGGAGCACAGGCAGAATCTCGTCAAGTACCAGCACTATCATTTTTCGTGTAATACAATCACTTCCAACAGCATTGGATGAAATGGTTTCTATGTTTCTCTTAACATCACAATCGGTAAATTGCTTAAAAATAAAATGAGGATGGTCAGGAGTTGGAATTGAAGAAAGATGTTGCAGCGCTGCGGCTTTTATAGGCCCATGAAAGTTGGCAGAAGAGCAGAAATGCTTGTTGAGGGCTTCAATGTCTAAGTCGTTAGGAATACTGCTCTGGCGAGATTTCCCAACTCCTAATGTTCTTAGAAACTTCCATACTTTTGAAGGATTATCATTGTCTAGGGAACTGTGGATATGTCGGCGTTGCGCATTTCTACACTCTTTATTGCAGTGATTGCGGTGTTCCGCATATATTTCTTTATTTTCCTCAGTAGGTTTATGTTTGTACTTGACCTTGGCTGTTACTTTTTTCTTCATAATTAGTCTAATGGCAGGCGTAAGCCAAGGTGCAGGTTGGTGCTTTAATTTTACTGGTCTTAATGGGGCATGTTTATCATAAAGGTTTGTTAAAATAGTATTGCAATTAGCTACTTTTTCTTCTATAGAGATATATAAACATGGACAGGTTCAATTTCAAAGTAAATTTAAACGTAATGTTGTCTTAGGTTTTCGCGATTGTTATACATAGTAATTAAACAACTTTAAACGGTTTAAATCGCGTTTATTTATCATTATTTTGTCCCGACGTTTCAAACACTTTGCAGTGATCGTGGGTTTTGAACATGCATAAGACAAACCCAACCACTACATTCGGTTCGACGACCCACAAATCCTCGCCAGAGAGACCCAGTTTATGCCAAGAATGTTACGCGAGGCTATTGAAATCAAAAAGTACCCAAATTTTTATAGAGACGATGGTTGGCAAGTTCCACCTGCTTGGGATCCTGTGATCAAGTTAATTAAATCCCAAGGCCGACACAAATCTGTAACACCTCTGGACACACTTATGATTAATATAAAAAAATCTGACGGTAGGACAAATATTTTTTTTAATAACTCATGTGACAAATAAAACCAATTAGTCACCCCGTGACCACGACCACTGCAAAGTGTTTGAAACGTCGGGACAAAAATAATGATAAATATACGCGATTTAATTCGTTTAAAGTTGTTTAATTACTAAACATTTCTACATTACGTTTAAGTATAATACAAGTAAAAACTTTTAATCTCAAATAGCCTACTTTTTATAACAGTTCTCCCAAACTTCAATGTAAAAATAACTAAATATGAATTCTAAAGAAAATATGGGTTGCGAAAAGGGATAACTTCACCTCCTTAGCTATTCATAGATTTTAGCCCGTCTGTGAGACCCATGTATACACGCCAGGCCTCGTTTCCTTCGTTTTTGCGATATTTTGACAATCAGGACAGGATGCTTTGAAGGGTATTCAGTTGACGATAACGGTATGGAGTTGACGGAAAAATAACTGAAGGGTTTACGGAATCATTGAATTGTGTTCGAATTTTTTTATATTACTTTTTCCGTGTCCAAGCCTCTTATAGATTCTGATCAGAAACAGCAAAACTGTTAGAACATGATAGAATGTATGTTTAAAGAACGATAGGAAAAAATTTGTTGTATCATTGTCATGTTAGCTCAATTGGTTAGAGCATACCCCGGCTAAAGGGGTGGATGGACGCGGGTTCGAATCCCGCACATGACTTAAATTTTTCCTCTCGTATATTTGCAATTTTGTAATGTTAGAACATACTTAGGTATATATCAAGCGATGTGTTCTTTTTAATAGTAGACTTAAATTAAACCAATAGTGTTTTTACTTCCAATTGGAACCAACTGCAACATTCAAAAGTGTGAAAAAACTTGTTGACGTCGGTACCATGAGAATTCAAAAGTAACCTAATTTTGAGTGCTGAAGTCGGTTCCATTTTGAGGTAAAAAAATATTTTTAACCCTTTTACTGACCCTTGCTACTTTACTTACGCGATCTATTGTCAATGACTATAACATGAAGAAAGATAAACACTTTTCAGTTATTGGAGTGTAACTCAAAAGCGGCTTGACCTATTTTGATAACATTAAATGAGAGGTCTCATTCACTGTCATCAAAATCGGTCTAAACCAGCTTTGAAATAAACAAAGAATTATAAAAATCGGTTTACCCTTTCGAAAGTTCTGAAGTAATAAACATAAAAAAAACCCGGTCCAATTGAGTACCACCACCTTTTTAACGAATACAAAAAAATCGTCTCTTTTTTGCAGTCTTAACACGAACATTCAAAACTATGTAAATATGTAAATGAGAAATTTTGTGGTGGTGTGCGAGGAGGTGTGCGTTTATATGTGAGGGGATGGGTGTGTATGATTGTGTATAATATGTATATTTAAAGCAGTTTTTTATGCCTTATGGGTTAGCCTTTGACCACTATCTCACCTGATGGTAAGTGATGATGTGGTCGAAGATGTTGTTCAGGCTAACCTCAAATTACTGGCTCTCAAGGACAGCTGCCTGAAAACACCGTTAGGTGCTTGGCGACAGATTTTCTACTTGAGGGTGGTAGCTAGCCAGGCGGGCTTTTGCAAAATGCCCTACCACCATGCTATAACGACTGCCATCCTAAGACGACAACCGGGACCGACGGCTTAACGTGCGCTCCGAAGCACGGAAGCGCTCAGTAGTAATGTCACTAGCGGTTACCCATCCAACTCTTGACCGCGGCGGACGTTGCTTAACTTTGCTGATCGGTTAAGAACAGCTAAGCAAACTTCGCTACGAGCGCTTGAGCATTCAACTTTTTAGCGTGTTCATGTTATTTTATGGAATTGAATTAAAGTATACTGGAGAATTCCTAGGCACATTTATATGATTCCATAATAATAAGGCATTTTTAAAGGACAGCATAGTAACGAAACTTCGTCTGGATATAGCCTTAGAAAAAGTTATTAGCTTATAGAGGTGTGACTAATATATTCGTATTAGGTATATGTAATAGGTTCAAGACAGAAGTTTAATATTAGTTAATATGAATTTTGTCGTAATAGGTTATTCAATAATAGTCAAATAATAGTGACCTGGCTTTGACTTGCCATCTCACTCTCACTAGTCGCGACTAGTCGCGAGAGAATGCAACGCCGACATTCCAATCCCATTTACAATGTACCCTTGCGGCTCGGTCCTTGCGCGCAGAGGCGTTCGGTGAAGTGATTGCATGTTTTGTAATACATGTCGCTTTTTGTATAGGAGCTTCGTGGATAATCAGAATGACACCAAGCAATGGATATCGATAGATTATTAAAAATTATGCAATGTTATGGGTTAGTAATAACCTATTATTTTAACGCTGCCTATTACATACTATTATTTGAAATATTCGTTTAGTCGTGTTTATATTATCATTGCTCGTGCGCGTACTTTACATTGAGTTCGAAAGTGAGTAAAAAAATGAAGCGTGCAAGAACAAGTGAAGTTTGGACTATTAAATCATTGTAAATATCGTGATTTACCTTGTAAATACGCCAACTAACAGTCCTAAGCCTGTTAAAGTATGAAGGCAAAGTATATCACTAAATTTATATCAATAACGTGAGCGATTTTTCAACTATTACACATAATATTTTAACCAAGAACGGTTAAATTGCGCGTCTTTTATGCACGAATAATATGATAAGTTCTCACTATTATTTGACTATTACCCAGTAATAGGTTAGATAACATAATATTGGCTAAGCGTTATATTTGATTATAGGAATACGAATATACGATCCTAATATAACACCTCTATTAGCTTATAACTATAAGACTCTTTATATACATGAGGAAAAATTATAATATTGTTAGGTTTGCAATAAAGCCTGCTATGCGGATTACATTACAAAATCACAAATATACGATAGGAAAAATTTAAGTCATGTGCGGGATTCGAACCCGCGTCCATCCACCCCTTGAACCGGGGTATGCTCTAACCAGTTGAGCTAACATGACATGACGTCATAACTCGAATCGTATTTGGGATGGAGCGACATCTATAGTACCACTTGCGTTGTACTACAAACAAGACCAATTTTGCAATTGGTTTTATACTTGTAAATGATGACGCAACCTTATAATTTTAATATTTTTAACAATATTAAAATTATAAGGTTGTGTATATTTGTGATTTTGTAATGAGGAAAAATTAATTTACAAAATACGACTTCCTTTTGAAAGAGATTGATTTTATTCAATACATGTTACGCCCAACGGTTTCACCCGCGTGATCACTGATGGTGATGATGATTAAAAACATCCTTTGTATAAATCCAGCGTCTCATCTACTTCCATACCAAATTTCATCAAATTGTGTTAAGTTTGTGTGTTTGTTACTTCTTCACGCTCAAAAGGCTAGACCGTTTGAGCGTGAAAAAGTATATAATAATTTTAATATTGGTGTGATATAGTGAGATGTGATAATATGAGTGTGACTATGGGATAATTCACATGCATGAACCAATAAGATCTGACTATAATTTGGTCAACACCCCCTGTATTTTCAAGGAAAGCTAAGAACGCCCGCGTTAATTCATATCGTACAAACCACATTAGCTTTTACACTTCAATGATGTTTGAAGTGTAAATTTTTAAATTCGGGGCTATGTTTATTCCTTTCCATATTTACATGCAAACATTTTATAATAACGTCTATATTCCCCGAATGGGTATGCAGATATGTGTGTAAACACCCACGTTTCGCTAATTGGGTTTTAGTCCTATGTGATAGGGGGCGAGCCTATTGCCATTCGCCATGCTCAGTTTTAGAGTCATACAAAATGTTTTCTCTAACACACTGAACAAAACACAAGAACATATTAAGAATGATATGTTTACGCTAACAACATATAACACAGCAACACAAGAACATATTGTATAAAACCCTGGCAGGGCACTAAGATGGTATGCAGTTCTGTTGTGCGTCTAATGCACACAACACCCTACTCACATCCACGTATGAAGTGGCATGTTGTTCATTTGGCGCACTTTAGTCGCCTCTTACGACACCCACGGGAAGAAATGGGAAAGACGACGTGACATTCTAACCCGGCATCCCACGGGTTTACCGACTTTGATAGCCTCAATTAAAAGAAACTTAATTTAGTTACTAAGTTTAGTCTGGGAAGCTGAGCCCTTGTTCTCCATCTGCAATGGTAATGAAAAGGAGCTTTATTTTGATATTTTCCAAATTTATTTATTTAATTTAAGCGTTTTATCATTCCATTAAAATTAAAACTGCAAGTTACATATTTTAATTGAATCGTTTTTAAAACCCTTAATTTATACTTATTTATTTTATTTATTTATATCACTTTTGGTAACAAGACGAATCGAATGATATCTCATACATTAAAATCGGTTGAGCCGTTTCGAAGTTATGGTGGAATAAAGAAACTCACGTACAAAAAAGTATTTTTTTTATAAGATTTTATGTTTCAATTGTCATTGGGTTTATATGATCAATTTTAAAACAATATAACACAAAATATTAAAAAAAAACTACTTCAAACTCAGACAGAAAATATTCTCAAACAAAAATTGATTAAAAAGTAAATAACCAAACTATCGTATACAATATTTTTTGGTTATTTTACGTCGACAAGTGAAAATGAGAACTTCGTCAATGTTGGCGATGTCAATTAAATACGCATTATTGTTTATTGGAGATAACTCAAATACTACTCGTCAAATCGCTCTTAAAATAAACTAAATAAAAAAAAATCATTGAAATTGGCATACCCTGTAAATAATTACAATAAATTAAATAGATACAGGTAACCACACAGAAAAAAATACATTAATAATTTATGATACATTGATAAATTTCGATAACATTTACGATTTTCCAAAAAAATGCGATTACTTAGATAAGATATCAAAAACAACTGATTAATAGAACTAATTCTCACTACGCGGGTTTTTATGTAATTTGAAACGTACCGCTTGGCTGATATGAATGTCTCCAGTTCTTCTTAATTCTGAATATGCCAATATTTAGAGCATATTTTGTGCAATTATGAATACTAACTCAAAATGTAGGTGCCAAATAAACTTCGATGCTACGCGTGGTTATTAGTGTGTTAGTTGACGTTTTGGTCTCCAGCTGACACATGCTGTATATACGAAACGGCTGAAGATGTGGTTATATACTATAGCCAGGGATTTAGATCATATTTTGTGCAATTATGAATACCAACTCAAAATTTAGGTGCCAAATAAACTTCGATGCTTCGTGTGATTATTAGTGTGTTAGATGACGTTTTGGTCTCCAGCTGATACATTCTGTATATACGAAAAGGGGCTTGCGCTTGTGTGATTTCTGATTAGACGCTAACTGCTATGTTGCTAGATGCTTCTTTACCGCCATGCGTTACTTATTATAATTACCTACACCGATTACTTAACTACCCAATGTTATACTATATAAATTTCCTAGCAGTAAAGGTTTATTAAAATTTACTAACGCGATAACCGTAATGCTGTTACTAAAGCTTACAAGATACAAAATATTCAAAAAAACATTGTGATGATCACGCTACACGCACACATTCATTTCTTATTGCAAATTAATTATTATGAAATAAGTGTTGTATAATCATATAAACTTGCAAAATATATTAAATATATATCTGTCACTGCTATGAATTGACAATACACTATTTCTTTATTACAAAATTACAAATATACGATAGAAAAAATTTAAGTCATTCGCGGGATGAAAAAAAATTGTTTCTATCGTATATTTGTATTTTTTTATGTAATTAGCATATCAGGTCAGTTATTGCAAACATAACAACATTAATATTTTTTTTTATTATACATTTTTTATAATTAATAAATACTTATCTTTAAAAATACCATGGCTAGGCTAATTCTTAGAAATAGAAGCCAAATGGCTGGCCAGGTGACGCGTTAGAGTTCCAATGTCGAATAAAATAATAAAGCCTCAACTAAATACTTTGTTTTTAAATTTTAATATCAGTTTTTTTTAATTTCTGACTTTTGAACCTTAATTTCACATCTCCAAGGATATAATTCTTGCAAGCATTTTTAATCGCACCACACTAAATAAACACACTTACAAAACATTTAAAATATTTTTAAAGTTTTCGTTGGTTATACCAGGTAATAATCCTCAAATAAAATACTGTAATAATTGAAAACCACTCCCTTCTTGTAAATCTGTTAAAACAAGACTAAACCTGATCTATATTATCGTACTTTCATAAGATAAGACTTAGGCATTTTCAAAGCTAATGAAATCATATTCATGGCGAGATAAATCTAATTTATGAGGAAGCTATCTATCTAATAATTATTCCCGAGCTTCAATTCCCTGGCACTAATTATTGGGAGGAGAAACGAGGCTGCGAACCTCGTCTTAATTATGATTATGAAAATCAAGAAAAGTAAGAGTTGCTTGAATCTGAGACCTTAATGTCTAACAAAATGGGCGCGGTACTTCATTTTGACATAATTTTGACATTTCCCTTTAAAAACGATGCATATTATGGATTTCAAATTTCAAAATGCATTCAAATAGTATGCTTGCAGCGGTTTTACTGTATATTCGTACCATTTATTGTCACTTTCGTTCTCCGTAGCTCCACATATTCTCTCCGGAATCATAATTTTTTAAGTTACCAAGTGATAAAGTTACACTACATCCTTCGAACGGAGCTGGGTAAATTATCCAGTGCACTATAGATAACTCTCTATTCTACAAGTAGTGTAACTTTTTTGAAGCAGTGATGGCTCAGTGGCATTGGCTATGGACTGCCACGCAGCAGGTCCATGGTTCGAATCCCGCCGCAGGCTTGAGCTTCACCGCATGGTGGAAGGGCATTTTGCGAATGCCCGCCTGGCTAGTGACGTAGAAAATCGGTCGCCAAGCACCTAACGTGCGCTCCGGCAGCTTTCCTTGAGAGCCAGTAATTCTAGATTAAGCCTGTTATCAACTTCGACCACATCATCACTTACCATCGAGTGAGATTCTGAATAAAACTTAGCTAAAACCTACCCTACCTGCATAAAAAAACATTACAAGTTAATTTGGAAAATAAGTATACATTAATTATTAAAAACGTAAAAAGCCCGACTGCAAATCATATACTTTCGTTAAACGTTTTAAAGTTCCGTTGAAATTGAAACTGAAAGTTATATTTATTTATGGAATCGTCATTAAAAGCACCGAAATAAATAAATTAAATAATCTATTTTTTGTCTTCACAAAATTTACCGGCGGGCATTCGCAAAATGCCCTTTGCGGGATGAGCGCCAGTAAGTAATCATGAAGCTCATCCCGCGGCGGGATTTGAATCATGGACCTGCTGCGCGGCAGTCCATACCCAAAGCCACTGAGCTACATTGCTTTAAAATGACGAAATAATGTAATTGACGGAATTCGATAATGTAATTATTGTAATATTTGCGCTAACACTAATTACAGTACAAAAACTACACGAAAGGATACATTCAAATGTACCGTAATGTACCACGAGTGTTAATCGAACCCGCGATAATCCGTTCCTAAATACAAATCGGTGTAAATATACAATAAAAATTGATTAGGAACACATGTGCAATAAATATGTATTAATATGTTGAGAACAAAAGGTGAATTAAAAGAATCCGTCTTGCTTTGAACTGGATATTTTCCGTCGAAAAGCAAATAAATACTAACGATTTCCTGAAAAAAAAAAAATACAAAATCTGATCTACAGCGAACAAACTTTTATTTCTGCTTACGTAAGCAAATACCGATTAAATGGTATTTTTATAATGTTTTGGTAAAAAAAAACTATTTTTTATAAATTAAGAAACTTTTTCACTACTACGAAAATGTTTTTTTCTGAATAAAAACATAATTTATTAGTTAGCGAATCAACTAGAAACTTTGTCACAAAATTACAAATATACGAGAGGAAAAAATTAAGTCGCGATCCCGCTATTTGTAATTTTGTAATGATATCCGCATAGCAGGCGTTCTTGCAAACATAACAATATTAAATAAAAATGAAACTTTATTCTACAATTTGAATATACAGGGTTATTGGTAAAATACTAATAACCTCTTAGGGTTAACTTCTGCTAGTCCTAAGAAACATTTAGAGATGATTTTTTTTAATTCTATAAAAAAATATAATTTTGCTTTAATGCCTCCTCCGAGCCAAGAGCGCCCGCCACGGCAACACTGGACCTCGCCGTGGTCTCATTGAATATAATCTTGAATATTTACATCGAGCAAAGTAATACAAAGTATGAAATAATATAATAAATAGATTCAGGTGTTACTTTGCGTAAATCTATATTTAATAATAACAAATATTTTTAAAATATTTTATGAAAACATCAAATTAATATTTTAATAAAACACTTAAAAATACAAAAATATATCTAGTGACGATTCCGCCTAATTTTCTTGTTAAGCCGGCGTGACGTCACAAACGCCACGCAGCCAAACCGGAAGAATTTTCGACGCGTCGAAAATTCTTTCGGTTCTTCCGGTTTGGCTGCGTGGATATTTTCATAAAATATTTAAAAAATATTTGTTATTATGAAATAATACATTACAGGCACAAGAGACTTTTGACATCAGGTAAAGTTATTTCAAAATGTTTGTTAGGACAAGCAGAAGCCAACCCTAAGAGGTTGTAAGCATTTTACCAATAATCCTGTATATAAACACCACAGACTCAATTAAGCGATCACAGACTAAAATAACGTCGGTAAATCATAGTATTGCCAGTCTCGTAGCAAACTAACTCCAACTACCCGCTTGACGATTTAACTTAATCTTATAATCCATGTCTGCTAGAACTACAATATTTACCGGAGTATTCTTAAGATATGGTATATATCATCATCATCATCAGCCGGAAGACGTCCAATGTTGAACAAAGTGCTCCCCCATATAACGCCATAAATAACGGCTATTAGCCACTTGTAACCACTGGCTACCCGCGACTTTCACGATGTCGTCAGTGCACCTGGTGGGGGCCTACCAACTCTACGTCTCCCGGTGTAGTGTGGTAACCACTCGAGAACCTATCTTCTCCATCGGTTATCAGATCGTCGAGCAATGTGGCCCGCCCATCGCCACTTCAACTTGCTATTTCTGAGAGCTATGTCGGTGACTTTGGTTCTTCGGCGAATATCCACGTTCCGGATTTTATCGCGCAAAGAAACTCCGAGCATAGCTCTCTCCATAGCTCCATAGCTGGAGATGGTAAATATAGATATATAGAAGCTTCCCTTGCCACAGACACGCTCTGATTACCGCAAACATAATGGGCGAAGTCCATCTCAAGTTATACTGTACATTGTAGGTAGAGACTATACGAGACTCGTATAGTTATGTAGGTAACCAAACTAAGATGAAAGTTTATACGATCCACGCAACAGAAAAATATATTATTTTATAATTAGGTTTATTCTGAACAATGCATTAATTATCTCAAAAGTTTATTTTTTCAAGTGCAACCATTTCCAAATAATTAAAAAAAGGTTATAATATTTACATTAACAATAAAAGTCCGAAAATATATAGTCGGTAAAAATAATAAGTCAAAGTCAAAATTATTTATTCAATTTAGGCGTCTACGACGCTCTTATGAAGGTCTATTACAAATTTAAGTATTGAAATATTCTACATTGTACTGCCACGTTCGGCAAATAAATTGTATAGAGCCACTGCGAGAAGAACGGGCGAGAAAAAATCATTTTTTAACAATGTGTTACATACTTACTAAATAATAGAGTAATTACAATATTTGTTTAAATAAATGTCCTGATTCCTTTATGAATTATTCTACTTGTAAAATTATTTACGAACGTAATGCCCAGGGTAGTACACATGGATTGCCATCCTACCTAAGAAAACATTTATGGATATAATGCCCAAGGTACCTAGTAAATATGGATTAGCAAAATCTTTACCGAGTGGTGTATGCTACTGGTCTGATTTCTTTGTCCAATGTGTCCTTTATGGAACAGGTTGAACACAAGAGAAGTTCGATTTGACAATTTGATTCGAACAATAAGAAGTGTATAATATTATGAAACTAGGAAAGTGTGAGTCGAACTCTCGAATTTTTAGGGAGTCCCGCAGTTTCTTTTTCTTTCTTTTGTAAACTTTTCTGGAGCTACCATGGTAGTGCGTATATGTTTAATAAGTCCTTCAATGTTAACACAATTTGCATGAAACTAGATTTATATCCTGGGTGTTAACCCAGGATATAAATCTAGTTTCATAAAAGTTAGTTCAAATTGGCTTAGCTGTTTCAGCGTGAAAGAGTTACAAACATAATGAGTTATATACACGCACATCATCATTAACTAACACAAAAAACGGTACTAGTGCATCTTTATGGGTGATTCCAAAATAATTCTAATTTGATGGATATAATAATTTTGAAATTACTTATAAATGAGGTTATTGGGTTTTCTCTTCGTAAACAAGTTAAAGGTTGATTGCGAAATAAGTCACATGAAGGCCAATTCACATTGAATATAAATATTGTTCTATCTCTATAAGAAGGCTCAATAATATGAGTGGATTTTCGAAGCAGTGATGGCTCAGTGTCTTTGGCTATGGACTGCCGCGCAGCAGGTCCATTGTTCGAATCTCGCCGCGGGCTTTAGCTGCACCGCATGGTGGAAGGACATTTTGCGAATGCCCGCCTGGCTAGCGACCACTAGAAAATCGGTTGCCAAGCACCTAACGGTGTGATCTGGCAGCTGTACTAGAGAGCCAGTAATTCTAGGTTAAGCCTGATAACGTCTTCCACCACATCATCACTTAACATCAGGTGAGATTGTGGTAAAAGGCTTACAAGCTTAAAAGGTAGCTGTTGACACTTCGATCATTTTGACCAACATGTAACACACAGCTGACAATAAACAATTTTGAATTTTTGAATTTTTGAATTTTACCTATACATACATAAAAGAATGGATGTTATGTAAATATGTTAATGTTATCAGTACCAATTTATTCCAAAGCTGAATCTTTTCCCTTACAGCAATCAAAAATAAAACTCTCTTATTTTAAGACCACACCTTCATAAACTCAATACTAAACATCTTTATACTACTTTTATAGACATCCTCATTTAACTACATTTTTATGTATCTATATGATATTTTTTAGCTTTAACTGAAGTATCAGTAAACACGGCAATAACCAAAACTGCCTATCGCCGTATACGACCCATCTATGAATAAATTTACAAGTGTTTTCTTGCGCGGGTAGATGTGAATTACTTGGGTGCTTATTTTGATGGAAAAACTATTGTTGGTGATTTCTGGAATCTTCCGATAAAAATCAGGTAAAGATGTCTTCTAGTATCATTTTATTGATCTAGATAGAAGGGATACGAAGAATTTTACAAATAAATTCGCACTTTAGTATTGGAAGGGTATACATTAAAGACAGTACATTCTCGTACTTTAGTATTGAAAGGGCATTCAATTTCAATAAAACATTAAATACAGGCACATGAGACAACTATATCTCAATGTGACGGGCGCAGTGCAATTCATGACTTGTGACGAAATGCATCTGTTATAGGCAGAGGTTAGTCCACTTAAAATTAGGTGGGCCTCAAACATGTTATTGAATTAGATGTAATATTGCCCGATGGGTTGCCAGGCTAGAGTGTTACCCCCCCTTTCTACCTTTGGGTGTCGTCAGAGGCAACTAAAGGTAAAATACCGAAGGTGGGCAGCAGCACCTTCTGAGGAACTGATACCTTAAACTGCGATCCTCAAGCCGCCCGCTATGCTTGGGGATTATGGCGAACCCCCCTTAGTGGGGGAGGCTCGGTTCAGCAGTGGGCAGACCGGCTGGCTCAGAAATGTACGCGATAGTGCTTTAAATCATATTTAGATACATGAAAGCGTAGTGAAAACATTACGAGAGTTACGTGTTTAAAACAAGCACTTCTTTCGATGAAGTCTGGTGACCACACACCGTGCACTATGACGGTTTTAGTAATACTATTGGAGCACAATGTTTCGGCTCGAAAGAGTATGTTCGGGTAATCGAGTTTAGGCATCAGGCGGAAATCGGAGGACTCGGGTTGGATTTGTTCCACTAATTTCTGAATAAGATTCTCTTTAAAAACTTAGCACGCCTTAGTGCTTGTATTCCAATTTTGAGATATACTTGCAGAATATGGGAGATTATACAGTTTACACACACTTTTTTTTTGTGGCAAAAACATTGTGTACCATTCTTTACTTTTTTGTTTGTTTAAATGTATGTTTTTTGTTTCTTGCTGCGAATAAAATATTTGTCTATCAAATTACAGTAAATTTTAAACTTCCTAGGCGTTTACTGGGTGGCATTAATATTCCTGTGTGTAAAGTGTAAACCATCTACCGTTTCTTGTGTACAAATGTTTTATAATTTAAATAGTCCACCATGATTTCAAAAGGCTGTTGTTGTGGTTAGATATTGATTTTAGCTTACATTCTGTTACAATATTTTTATCTTATGTATTCATGTTTTCCAGGGTCTCAACTTTAAGGATTGTATTGTATTCTTTGATCAGTAACAGACGAGCGGTAATAGTTATGGACTGCCATGCCCCAGGTTCAATCCTCAGGTGGTTCAATCCCCACCGGCGTGAACTTCACCGCATGGTGGAAGGGAATTTTGTAAAAACACACTGGCTACTACCCTCAAGTAGATTATTGTTGTATTGCGCGCTCGTAGCGATGTTTACTTCCCATCTTTTATATTATACCCATCCAACTCATGACCGCGGGGGACGTTGCTTAACTTTGCTGATCGGTTGAGAAGAGCCTCAACCGATCAGCAAAGTTAAGCAACGTCGCCCGCGGTCATGAGTTGGATGGGTGACCGCTAGTGACAGTTTCCGTGCTTCGGAGGGCACGTTAAGCCGTTGATCTCGGTTGTTGTCTTAGGATGGCAGTCGTTAGAGCATGGTGGTAGGGCATTTTACGAATGACCGCCTGGCTCGCTACCACCATCAAGTAGAAAATCTGTCGCCAAGCACCTAACGGTGTGTTCCGGCAGCTGTCCTTGAGAGCCAGTACTTCTAGGTTAGCCTGAACAACATCTTCGACCACATCATCACTTACCATCAGATAAGATAGGGGTCAAAGGCTAACCTAAAAGGCATAAAAAAAAAAAAAACTGTCGCCAAGCATCTAACAGTGTGTTGCAGCAGTCCTTGAGAGCCAGTAAGTAATCATGAATTTAATGGCATATGAGAACACACAACTGTACCTTAGTCTCAGGATGACGGGCGCAGTGCAGGAAGTCACTTGTGATGAAATGCCAGATGCATTATAGACAGAGGATACTACTTGACATCAGGTGGGCCTCGTGCATATTCCTTTATAATCCCATAAAAAAAACCCCTAGCGTGGAGGTTTATTTTCTAACTACAGTTGTTTTAAGTTCGAAGTAAAAATGTAAAATTCTATAAAATACATCTATAGGAAATAGTGTCGCTGATAGGTTACTTAAAGCCGAATCATGATTATTGAAATAGAACTATCGGTAAAAGAACCTATGTTATATTGTTATGTAGAGACTAAAGTTCAAACTTCAGTCAATAATTCTAAAATACCAACTACGAAGCATTTTCGAAAACAAAATCAATTTTCCCGTAAAACTACGAACGTAGAAATTTGACCTGACATATTCAGGTCGGCGCTGAATCGTGTTGTTTCCAATCTAGAGAACTTTCTCGAAACATTTTGATTAAAACTCTGACGGTGTGGAGTAACTCGTTAGAACTGGTGAATCAAGGATTTACTGAGGTTTCCGTTTTAAAATTTAAGACGTGTAAGGGTAAAGTGTTATGAAGAGTTATTGTGTTGTTTCCAATCTATAGACTTTCTTGAAAGATTTTGAATACTCGGGCACGGTCGAAGGTTTCGTTTCAACTAAGGAATAAGGGTATTTTTTTTAGTGTTGATGCGACTCTGATCTTGTCTATAAGGGCCACAGTTAACGACCACGTCTCAGTGCCATAAGTATTCACAAGCAACACACACTGGTTGAAGATTTTGGTCTTCAGGCTCTGCGGGATGTCCGACGAGAAGATGTAGCGACTTCCCGAATGCTGCCCATCCTAGTTAGATTCTTCGGGCGAACTCATTGTCAAAGGACCTATCTAAAAAAATAATGATAGGTTATTCGTAGCTCTTCTTTTAAATTGTTAAGAAGACGATAATTGCCAATTTGAAAATCAGATATAAAAATATTATCGTGTTGTTTCTTGTTGTTTCTTATTGGAGGTCCAGCTAAGCATCCAAAGAAGTTATTTTACTAACATTATATTTTTGTTTGTTTCAGAAAATCTAAGAAAATGAAGAACATTTGGAAGATTGCTGTTGCTGCTGTATTTCTGAATGCATGTAAGTATTATAAATGTAAGCAATCAGATTTATAACTTCCCAGTGAGGCAATCAAAATTGTAAAAATGTTGAAACGGTTTAAATACTGCAGGCTTGGGATGAGTTTTAGCTGTGTTTGAAGAAAACCTAATCAGCTGTCTCCAAGGTATTCAATACGCACACAATACTGGGCACAGTGTATCAATTAATTGATATCAGTGAAAATTATTGTTATAAAATTGTTCATTAGTTATAAAGTTGACTCGTAGCTTATTAGCTAGTATGACAGCTGCATGATAGGGAAAGTATGATACCAGATTTTATGATATTGTCTCTCATTATACAAGTTAAACTCCTAGTATGAGAGACAGTGCTACATTGAGTTTTGTAACATGTTCTATTTGGTTCAATAAACATTATTATTATTTTTATATAAAATACTCTTACATGATTATTGTGTTAAATATCTTAAGACAAACATTAATCAACCAATTATATTTACTATATGCAGACAAAGATAATTTATTTTGTTCATTTCTTGCACGGAAATAATTACTAAATCTTATTGATAAATTAAATCTGATTTTTTTTTAAACTAACATTGTAATCACTCATTTGTATAAAATATAATACACAATTATTAACGGATAGGTTTGACTTTGGTTTCAGCCATATCCTACGTTCATTTTCAAGGAGCGGTCTTGCCAGCAGGCTATTATCGAAAGTCACCTGGGAGAAGCTAAACAGTAACATTTTATTGCGAAAAGTAACCCAATATTTTTTGTACATATATATGAGTAAAATGATATACTTATTAAAATGTATACACTGACTGATATAAGTTAAATTTTGGTAACATTAATAGTAGTTGTTTGTTGTTGAGTAATATAAACCTCAACAATTCACCAAAATTAGACTGTCCATCCCCATATAGACTGGACATCAAATATAACAGAAAACAATATTTATGATATGTATGTTGAAAACTCTCCGTTTGGCCGAAAAAAAATTCTATACAAAATGTCACGCCCGGACCGGCTGTTCGGCAAGCAAGGCTACTTTTTATTTTTACTTTTTATTTTATTGTGACGGGACAAGCTCGAGGCCCACCTGATGTTAAGCGGACTAACCTCTGCCTATAACAGATGCATTTCGTCATAAGTCACGAATTGCACTGCGCCCGTCACCTTGAGATAGTTCTTAAGTCTCATGTGCCTGTAATTTCACTGGCTCTCAAAGACTGCTGCTGGAACACACCGTTAAGTGCTTGGTGACAGATTTTCTACTTGAGGGTGGTCGCCAGCAAGGCGGGCATTCGCAAAATGCCCTTCCACCATGCGGTGAAGCTCAAGCCCGCGGTGGGATTCGAACCATGGACCTGCGGCACGGCAGTCCATAGTCAATGCCACTGAGCCATCACTGCTTCGATGGTAAAAATCCTCAATTGGGTCAAAAAGAGGTATCCACCACGTTAGTGCCATACAATGCTTCAGATTCTATATTCACGAGCACCCTCTCTCGTTTGGCTAGCTCATAAATAGAACTGTATTAAGAATTGTCTGCGCTGATGATTGTACAGCAATCTCCCTCTTCGAGTTCTCCCAAGAAATAATTTAACCGGTCTGATAGATATAGCTATTATAAACTCCGTAAGTAGTTAAGTTGCGATGGTTTCACATTTGGTAATATATCTTCATGCTTTCAAATTTCATATATGTTTAACTAATATAGTAAGAACTTACTGATATTTAATTTGATGATACCTAATTAACCTTTCAATTGCTTTTCACCAACAGTCTTACAGGTCTAAATTAAGCATTGATACTGTATACTGATATCACAAAATAAAACAGTCCTAAAAACTATATCAATAGCTTTGCCTTCACAACCCGAAACATTACATTTACTGGCTCGATAATACAGACAAAAAAACCTAAAAAACTTCGTAACGTAGTCATTAATTCACCTATGGAGTTTCAATATGTTACAAGTACATATTGTTTTGCTTTATATTTTCATATACAGGGTTATTGGTAAATGGCTAACAACCTCTTAGGGTCGACTTTTGCTAGTCTAAAGTCCTAACAAACGTTATGAAAAGTTTATTTTTTATATATTCTTTTGTGTTTTTTCTGTGTTTCTGACTGAATACAAACATTCTGAAATTATAATTTTTAACATTGAAAAAAAATAATAAAAGCAAATATATATTTATTTTATGTTTTAAGGCCAGTCCGAGCCAAGAGCGCCCGCCACGGCAACACTGGACAGCCCTTTAAATAGAGATTTGAATATTTACATCAAGCAAATTAATAAAAATATGAAATAATACATTACATGCACAAGAGACTTTTGACATCAGGTGGTCATTGTGCTTATTCAGTCAAATACATATAAAAAAACACAATAGATATAAAAAAAAAACTTCTCAAAATGTTTGTTAGGACTAGCAGAAGTCAACCCTAAGAGGTTGTTAGGCATTTACCAATAACCCTGTATATATGAGCTGAATCTACTTAAAGTTACTTTTTATGGCATGTTTCTCTGTCAACACACGGCATACGTCTTCTAAGTAAGTTAAGCTTAATTCCATGCATGTATCGCCCGGGGCTCCTAATTTGAGGTCCCGACAAGATTCTAACTGATATTAGACGTTTAACGTCGTATCGTTGATGGGAAACGTGACTGAACTTAAAGCGTATTAAATTCGTGTCTCCTCCTACATTACATGGAGCTTGAAACATCAGGTGATATGAAAGTTTATATTTTATATTTTTTGGGGATATTAAGTTTAACTAAAATAATATATAAGTTACAGGCACATGTGACTTAAGAACTATGTCTCAAGGTGACGGGCGCAGTGCAATTCGTGATTTGCACGAAATGCCCTTCTATCATGCGGTGAAGCTCAACCCTGTGGCGGGATTTGAACCATGGACCTGCTGCACGGCAGTCCATAGCCAATGCCACTGAGCCATCACTGCTTCAACAGCTTTGAAACAGCTTTGGAATATCTATTGAATTTATGACGATTAACAAAAAAATGCTTTGCTGCCAACCTATTGCCTGTCACATACGTAATTTAAACAAATATTGTTATAATTTTATAAAATTTTGTAACACATTGTCAATAGACGTTTAAAACAATGGCCCCGAATTACTTAACCTTTCTTTTCGTAGGCTCTATATTTTTTTGCTGAACGTGGCATTCCAATATAGAATATTTCAATATTACAATTTGTAACTGACCTTCATAAGAGCGTCGTGGACGCCTAAATTGAATAAATGGTTTTGACTTTGATTGCAATTTTTAATGTTTTTGAAGGTTTGCAGCAAGTTATTGAATAACTTTCATAATAATACTACGAGCTTTATTAGATATTTTAAACTCGCAGGTGCAATATATATTTATTTATTTATTATATTAATTTATTAATTATAACGGACATACCATTTACAATAATTAATCAAATTAACATGGTCACAAAATATACAATAAGTAATTCAGTCAACAGATTATAAATTACAATATTAAATAAACATAATACAACATTTGTATGGATAATATATATAATATATTGAGCTTCCTTCAAGACGTTTGTTTCCGTCTTAACCCATTGGCATCGGCGATAATGATAACAATAGAATTTCACTTATGACTAGGACGTTGTGGTCCTGAAGATGCCAACTTATTAACCTCTATTTTTAAGATAGCAAGCAATGATGGCCAAGCGGTAATAGGTATGTACTACCATGCCGCTGGTCCATGGATCGATCCCCACCGCCGGCCTAAGCTTCACCGCATGGTGGAAGGGCATTTTGCGAATGCTCTCCTGGCTAGTTGCAACCCTCAAGTAGAAAATCTGTCGTAAAGCACCTGACAGTGTGTTCCGGCAGTAGTCCTTAAGAGCAAGTAAAATTACAGGCACATGATACAGCTGTATGTCGCAGGGCGATGGGTGCATAGCAATTTGTCACTTGTGGTGAAATGTATCTGTTATAGGCAGAGGTTAGTCCGCTTAACATCAGGTGGGCCTCGTACTTGTTACGTCACAATCACAAAAAAAGTAGAAGTAAACATGCATGTTTGTAAATACATACGAAGGTATGCATGAATATAAACCTTTATCCACCTTGAAAATTAGCAACTAGAAACCCAGAGGTATACACAAATAAAAAGTAAAAAATCCGACAAATTTAACGATAACATACATTAAAATTGATTAAGGCGTGTAAAAATTATGGTGAAATAAAGAAACTCACAAACATACATACATGAACCCGGAAAACATAACACTCTTTGTTTTGAGCTGTATGTCGTGTAAAAATGCCACAACTCCCACTAAAATAAACTACAACAATAAATAAAAACATGCGAAACGTTTACAAAAGGGTTTGTTTTAACGATTTTTACGCTAGATTCAAAGAGACAAATAATCGCAAGCACGCACCGTTACCTCCTTTCATTTGCAGTTTCACTCGTTCACATTCATTCTCTCGTTCACATTCATTCATTCATTCACGGTGCAGCTTTCATTATGTTTGTAATGAGCAGAGGAATTTTCGTCACAATGAAATCTGGGGATTGAAAAGAATTTTGGTTCTCGTGACCCCTTTTGTGTTGTGGGTTAATGAGAGGTCTGTGTTCTTTTTGTTTACCGCTTGTATTGTCTATAATGGTTCCTTATTTTAGTAATAAATGGTTTTCAGCGTACTTTATATATTTGTGTACCTAGAAACGTTAATTAACAGATTAAGGCGTCATTACGCGATAATCGATATTATTAAATATATTGAATAATGAATAGATTTAGGCGTTACTTTGCAGATATCCAATTATTTGCAGATATTTAATTATAACAAACATTTTGAGAAAACATTATATTCATCTATACTTATATTATTACTGTAACAGATCCAATTCAGTACACGGCAGATATTTTGAAAAAAATATATTTGGAAGCGCTCTGTAGCTAACACTGATGCCAAAACTGTATATTTTTTATTTTTGTCTGTCTGTCTGTATCCCGGCCGCGCATCACTCCAAAACTACTGAATGAAATTCAATGATTGTAATTTATTAACGCGTAGTCCGATTTCAATTATTCTTCTTTTGTTAGTATAGTGACGAGTGTACTCACGGTCAGTCCGGCATCCCACGGGCAACTTAAATCTGGAACAGTCGCCACAGTCAGTTTTTTTTAACTAGATTTAGGAGACTGCGCAATGAAAGTGCACAATCTAATATATTTTTCTTCTAAAGCCAATTAAAATACCGTTTTAAAATCGAAATTCCAAAGAAACGCACAAAGTACTTTGCTTCAACATTTAGTGTGCGAACCGCGAAGGAACTCTTTGAATTACCTAACTACTGTCTTCTATGGAAAATCCCGGGTTGTACCCGGGAGGTTTCAAATCCAAAATAAAAAGCTCTTCGCTGGGCTATGTTTTTACTAAGAGTGCTTCACCGCAAACCACGGCGTTGCTTAATATGAGATAAACAGGGCTCAAATGTAAATAAATTAGTCTGTAAGTACGGCAATCGCGATCGACGTCGCAGTTACAGTATAGTATTAGTATACTTTACGTGACATGTCTAACGGCGTGCTGTCTCTAAGTTTTTTCATTACGTATATCAGCTTCCTAAGCCAACTACACAAATCATGAATGTTTTATTGATAAAAAAGGTTCTCGTCAAGAACAATGCCTAGGTGTTTGATTCTGCTGGCACGATTAATGTGTGTTAACGTGTGCATTCTTAGCAAGCAACGTGGGTATTTTTTGGATGCCAACCTAGCTAAAGTTTGTCAGGCGGGCATTTGCAAAATACCACCTACCTTGCTATGAAGCATTGACCTTCTGTTTAGCAGTCCATAGTGTCCCCGGGGTATTATACCTGGGCTTCTTATTGTGCTAACATAAATAGGATAATATTAGCTAAATACATTATTTCAAAATAAGTCATCCTCCATCATATCAACGTCGCTCAAGGTGCTCTAAATCTTATCGTAGAATCTTAAACTTAGATATTATCCATGCCCAAGTTATTTGCCCGGGGCGATACATGGCTGGAATTTAGGCTTAACGAGCTTGGCATGTTGAGAACTTGATACAACTTTGACAAAAATGTCATAACGTGTAGGTAAGCGATGCTAATTTCTATTTATAAATATTATACCATAATTTTCATAAAACTTTAAGATGTGGCTATCTATTTATTATCTATGATTTACAAAACCATTGAAATTGCACGTTTATGAATATAAAACATCACTAAAAACGGTTATTGGTGAAATGCTAACAACCTCTTACGGTTGACTTCTGCTAGTCCTAACAAACATTTTGAGATGTTTTTTTTTATTTGACGGAATAAGCACGAAGACCAGCTGATGTTAAAAGTCTCTTGTGCAAAATTCTATTCAAAAGGAGCGCGGCGCGGTCCAGTGTTGCTGCAGCGGGCGCTCTTGGCTCAGTGATTTCATCACAAATCACGAATGCGCCCGTCACTTTCAAGACATAGTTGTTAAGTCTTATGTGCCTGTAATATCACAGGCTCTCAAGGACAGCTGGCAGCGTCAGATTTTCTACTTGAGGGTGGTCGCTAGCCAGGGCATTCGGGCATTCGCAAAATGCCCTTCCACCATGCGGTGAAACTCAAGCCCGCGGCTGGAATCGAACCATTGAACTTCTGCGTGGCAGTCCATAGCATAATAGCCTATTACTGAGCCACCACTGCTTTCCTTGTCGAAAAGTTGTGTGTTGAAGTAAACCTAGTCCCAGTAAGTCAAGTCTAATTTTAAGCTATTCAAAATAGTCTTCTGTTCACAGTACTACTTAGAAAATTAAATATACGAGTAATTCATCCATATAAGTTCCTGTTAAGGAGTTTATAGTCAAATTTACTCACTTGAAACTGCTTGTTATCCCACTGTAATGTTCCTCAAACTATCTCAAAATCATTAATAACTTTCGTAGTAGTCTGGTATTTCTCTTAGCATACGCTAGTGGAATTTAATTATTAGAACTATTTCATTGCGCCAAGAAGAACAATTTTAAGGGTATTTTTTCACCGGGACCGACGGCTTATCGTGCCCTCCTAAGCACGAAAGCGTTCAGTAGCGGTCACCCATCCAACTCATGACCACAGCAAACGTTGCTTAACTCAGCTGGCCGGTTAAACGGCTACGCAAATTTCGCTACGGGCGCAGAAGCGACAACTTGCAGAATTAGCAAGAAACTTGCAAAGTCTCCGTCTGCAAGGCAATCATTTTGGACACTAACCAAGGCTACTGAAGGCACCTTCTGTCAGTCCACTTTACTAGCCTTGCAAAGGCTGGACAATATGCTGGCCCATAGTTCAAAGGAAAAGGCTAACATTGTTGATGATACTGAAGAAGAAATCGAAAAAAAAGAAATAAGACTTCTTTCAAGCAGGTTTCGAATGGAGAAAACTTAACCTAGTTTTTATTTTAACCCCGTAAAGATGGTTTGCGTTTACCGGTAAAAAAACCTTGGGGTTTTGGAGATCATTGGAATCCTGGGAGTTGACATTTCTTCGTTTGTTTAGTTCTGTGACTATATTTCATCTAAAACCAATCTCGCGTCTACGGAGCTTAGTCTAGTCACATAACATCTAGTTCGACTTCACGTGAAGTATGGCTTATTCTTTAGAACGGCGCACCCAAATATCAGCTTGAGCCACTTGATGTATTACAGCGTAGAGTTACAAGAATTATCAACGACTCCAAGCTTACCGAACATCTAGAGTCAGCCAGTATGCGCAATGACATTAGATCTCTTTATATCTTTTACAATACTTATAACGGGAAGTATTTTGAATAATTAGCTAACCTCGTGTCATCGTTACAGTTTTATTACTGCACCATTGCCAGAAAGCTCATATACATAATTATAGACACATACTGTGCAATTCACGCGATCTTTTCTATCTCACACCTGCATAATGTAGAATGAATCTTCCCAAGGTATTTCCGAGTACCTAGCTTATTCCGGGGTTGTTCAAGAGGCAAGTTCACGTCGGCAACGTATTTGTGATGCCCCGAATATTACAGATATCCATAAGTGACCGCTGTCACGTTTAATCAAGTGGCCCGTATGCGTTTTTGCCAACTACCTACTTTTATTACGAATAAACTTATTTTCTCTACGGACTATTACAAAGCGGAATTTTCTTCCATTCGTAGAACTGTTTAACAAGATCTCAGCGATAGCAAGTCGATTCAGGACAAATTACTTTCGAAACGAAAATTCAAAGGAATTCACCGTCTTGCACTGATTGCAAGTCACTTATTACTACCATCGTTCAATCGTTCTCGTTTCATTCATTTGCAGGGAACTTGGTAAATTGTTTCTGGAGTTCTTTCTTTGCCTCATATTATTTCTGAAACTTCTTTTTGAATTTCGAAATAGATATACAGTCGAGGTCGTAACTCCTGGGATAAAATCAGCTAGGTGTGACTTTTAATGGATGGTAGTATATTTTGGGCATTTCTTAACAGTTATAAAAAGAAGAATAGCTTTGTTATGTGTTAACGCAACCACAGTGCTTGAAGCAATTTTTACAGCAGTGATGGCCCAGTTGCAATGTCTATGAACTGCCACCCATTGGATTCATTGTGCGAATCTCGCCACAGGTTTGAGCATATTTCAACACATGGTGGAAGGGCATATTGCGAATGCCCGCCTGGCTAGCTTCTACCCTCAAGTATTTCTAGTGTTTCGGAAGCTGTTATTGAGAGCGAGTAAATTTAGGCCTAGCATTAACACCTTTGACCGTATATTGTCTTACCATCAAGTAAGATTGTGGCCAAAGACTAGCCTATCAGCTATAAAGATAATAATAAAATACTGTGCGTGTGGCCCAAACCTACGACCGACTCAACTTTGGGCCGGGACATGGTTATCTAATATCAGCTAAGATGAAAATGATATAAGATTTAATTTGACATATTATGTTATATTTTATTTTTAGAAATGTTTAAAAATATCTTTATTGGTTTTGATGACAGCTGCAAATATACATTATTAATCGGCGTGTTCAGTATTCGTCGGTTAGATAGTGGATACGGATTCACGCTGTTGAATGGATATCATATAAACTGAAGTTTTTGCACTAACATTTACAAACAATCAGAGCCACATACTTTTCTTTAAACTTTTCGTAAAGCAAACTCATTATTCTAAATCCATAACTTGATCGAAACGTCGAGGTTGGTCAAAATAGAAGTGCTCGTAGCGAAGTTTACTTAGCTGTTCTTAACCGATCAGCAAAGTTAAGCGACGTCGCCCGCGGGCATGAGTTGGATGGGTGACAGCTAGTGACATTACTACTGAGCGATTCCGTGCTTCGGAGGGCACGTTAAGCCGTCGGTCGCGGTTGTTATCTTAGGATGGCAGTCGTTATAGCATGGTGGTAGGGCAATTTGCGAATGCCCGCCTGGCTAGCTACCACCCTCAAGTATAAAATCTATCGCCAAGCACCTAACGGTGTGTACCGGCAGCTATCCTTGAGAGCCAGTATTTCTAGGTTAGTCTGAACAACATCTTCGACTACATCAGCACTTACCATCAGGTGAGATAGTGGTCAAAGGCTTACCTATGAGGCATAAAAAAAACATATTTATATTTTGATGTTAATTTATACGTGAATAGGCCGTTAATGATTTAGAAACATGAATTAAAGGCACAATTTCTTTTTCGGGCCGTATTCAAACTGAAGTATAATAACTTTGCTCTAATAACTTCTTATGTTATTTTTGCGTAGCACGTGATAGCGCTTGTGATCATAATTAGAAATGTCGAAGGGCAGCGACATTATTGCGAAAGCTAAGGAAGTGTTTGTAAAAACCTTTCTTTCGATCTGATGAAGTCTAGTAGTGTGGTTGATAGCCGCACCACCTCCTATGACATAAAATTAAGGAATTGGAGCACAGGATTTGAATATATTCCGGTGGCCGAGCGGGTTAGATAGAAGCATGAAATAGGAGCACGGTTTGACTCCCGCTCAGAACTAAAATATCATATTTCATTACGTTAGGTACAGTAATTTATGTGAGGCAAAATTATAGTCATGTGCGGGATTCGAACCCGTGCGTGGGCCGGGGTGCCGTATAGCCGGGGCATGCTCTGACCGTTTAAGCTAACATAACATATGACTCATAACTTTAATTTGTCCTCTCGTTCTTTAACAATCGTATGGGGATGGAACGACACTTATAAACAAGCAAGACTAATTTTACATTTAGCTTTAAGCTTGTTAATAATGATGCAAAACTATAATTTTCATATATTTACTTTTGTAATAACGCATGCCCTGCAGATTAAATTACGAATTTGTAAACATATTTTCAACACCCTTGCTCGTAAAGTGAGCTTTATTATATCGTTCTTAGGGCCATAAACCGAACTATAACACCCTCGTGCATCATAATATTATACACAAGTGCGTAATAGAATTATCCCTACAAAGTTAAGTTAGTACCTAACTGCAAATTATACAAGTAAACAGAGCATTTTCAATCGGGTAATTTATCCCTACAATGTTAAGTTAGTACCTAACTGCAAACTATATGCGAGTAAACAGAGAATTTTAATTTAACCGGGTAATACAGATGTGTAACATCAAATAGTTTTATATGTAATCAAACAGCATACATTTTTTTGCGCGCAAAAAAAAAACTTTCGTGTTATTTTCCATAATTTTCGTATGTTGTTTGTATTGCATTTGTGCAATATATATTTTTTTTCCTCGCAAGGGTATTGGAAAAGTACGTAGGAAACTCGTGAGCAACTTGCTCATCATACACTCGGCTGATTTACGCCCTCGCCTACGGCTTGGGCTGCAGCACATAGCCTCGTGTATAATGAGCAACTAAGGTCACTTGTATCATAATCTACTATTGTAAACTTGTAGTCATATTTTGAAATTTGTTTGAATTCAGTTCTCTGGCCCCTGGTCGTATAATTTAAGTAATTGTTTTTTTTCTTATTTTAGTACCAAAAGGTAATTTGAAAGTACTCCATAGTAAATATCAGATAACCGAGTGTGAGTGCCGCAGCAGTAATTGCCAACTTACCCCGCACTTCATTAGGCGGGAGGTAATTTTGCACCGTGTGTGCAACTTTACACCTCTACGGACAACTTTGATCCCACACGGGTAACTTTGAGCTCGAGAAAGAGAGCACAGTGAAACGGAAATTGCAGAAGGAACATCTCTGAAATAGGTTTGAAAACGTACTGTTACGAAAAGTTATGTTGCGACTTGCTTTTGCAAAAAGTTGTGTCCAAACCAATTAATGAAAAGTATTAAATGTTTTGTATTGACAGCGGCAATGTATAAGTCAGTTCAAAGAGTGAGTTTAAATAATTTATTCACATAAAGACAATGTCACATACATGGGAACAGTATTGGACTTAAAAAATATGAACATTTATACTCGTCGCGTCGGTCACTTTTTACATGAGAGCCCAAGAATAGGAGTGTTATGATATGTATATATGTTATGAGTTTTTATACTGTCACGGTCATTAACACTATAATTATTATAACTAACGGGATATTAACCGTGTTTTTGATTGTTTTTGAGCTCTCGATATTTCGGCACTGTTGCAAGCGCCATGATCACGAGTAAACTGAAGTCTATGCGAGTGGATGGTAGGCACTAATTAAATTAGTGCCTATCATATAATTATTATAAGTAAACTTCAGTTTACTTACAATAATTATAGTTTTTTTTATCATAATTATAGTTTTAGTTATAGTAATTATAGTGTATATATGTTTGTGAATTTCTTCCACCATAACTTCTAAACGGCTTCACCGATTTAATTGTTTGATATATCTTTCGGTTTGTCTTGATGCGCAGGTAATACTAGGTAAATAACAAGTAAATAAAGCAAACTGGCGGATTTAAGACACCATAATATGTAAAAAAAAACTCTCCCAAACTCATCGAGTGTGGTATCAAAATGAAGGGATTTAAGAAAGGATTCCATAAATATATAAACCTTGCAGTTTTCATTTCAATGGAAATGGAATCGGTTATTATTTATAATATATATTTTCACTAGTTATATTATGACGGATTTCTGAAGTAACAACATTAGTTCCGCTTTTTTTTTAATTTAATGTTATAATAATAGATGAATTTACAACCTTCTACTTTATTGAAATTCACGTCTAAGATTTACTACTTTTTTATATTCCGTATTAGTTATAATTACTAGTAGACATATGTTTTAAAATGAAGTTCAATTATTTTTTTGTCGGTTACCATCGCGTAGAACGTGATTTACTTGTGATAACTTACGTACTACTTACCCAAAGCAAAAAAATATTACAGTAGAACAATTTTCTGTAAGTTGTTCTACTGTATTTTTCTTCCATATCCAAGCAACCGCACAATTTCATATAGAACCCGGCAAAATTGACTTGAATTTTACTTGATGAGGGCTTACAAAAAGTTTAGGGTAGGGCGTTTTAAAGACTTTATTAAAAAGAAAACGGGGGTGGGCCTGCAACTAATTTTGCCCGTTTGTTTGTAAAATATGGCTTCATTTACTTTTCAAAGTCTGAGATTAGATAGAAGATAGATAGAAAACTCTTTATTGTTACACCACTGTTAAAATATTAAAGTTTACATATTAAATAATGATTACATAGTGTTACAATGGGCGGCCTTATCACTAAAAGTGATCTCTACCAGGCAACCTTAGGATGGAGTTGAACTAACAAAACAATTGGGGCGGGTGTAGTCCAAAAATAGTACATACTCAAATGTCATAAAAATATTTTAAAATGAAACGTATTTTAGTGTAATTACCAAACAAATATATAAAAATATGATACTTATAAGTTTTTTATAATAATTAAATAAATACAATTTTAAATATATATATACGTGTATATACATACCAACATACATATATAGATAATGATATATACATATCTAAATAATATATAAATTATATACTAGAAATACATACATATTATAATATTATCTCATGTATAGCCTAGACATTGACAAAAATGTAGTGTAAATTTAAGTAGACAAATAAAACCTTTTAACTTTATCCTTGAACATTCTGAGAGTCGGTGCTTGTCTGATTGATACAGGAAGAGAATTCCACAAGCGGGCAGCCTGAATAGTGAAAGATTTAGTATAAAACGAACTCGTATGAGGATGGATTTCAAGTGTGAGATTTTCTGATGACCTTAAAGTGTATGAAGTACAGTGAAGGAAATCAAAGCGTTCCTTGAGATAGCGCGGGGATGTAGGATTGAACAATATATTGTAAAGGAGACTAAGAATATGAGTATTCCGGCGAAAGCGTATTGTCAGCCAATTGAGTTTAGAACGAAACTGAGAGACGTGATCATATTTGCGTAAACCAAATATGAATCTAATACAAACATTTTGAAGACGCTCAAGTTTATCTAGCTGTTCCTCCGTGAGATCTAGATAGCAGGCATCAGCGTAGTCAAGAATTGGAAGTAAAAGAGATTGAGCTAATGCAATTTTTGCTTTGATTGATTGATTTTAATGAGATTGCTTATTGTTTGAGTATATTTTAGGTTAGAGTATATAGAACTTATAAACATTCAAACACACCTCACCATCTTGTTTTTTTTTTCTGAATTAGCCTTTATGAAATTACAAATATAAGAGAGGAAAAATTTAAGTCATGTGCGGGATTCGAACCCGAGTACGACGAGTAAAATTAAATTTTAAAACTAACGAGTAGAATTAAATTTTTCTACTCGTACGTTTGTAAAATTAAAATTATAAGGTTGCGTCATCATTAACAAGTATAATACTAATTAATAAATTGGTCTTGTTTGTAGTATAACGTAAGTTGTACTATAGATGTCGGCTCCATCCCAATACGATGATAGGAACGACAGAAAATAAATCAGTTATGACGTCACTGTCATGTTAGCTCCATTGTTTAGACCATACCCCGGCTAAAGGGGTGGATAGACGCGGGTTCGAATCCTGCAATTACTTAAATTTCACCCCTCGTATAATTGTAAGTTTGTAATGTAATCCGCATAGCATGCGCTATTGCAAACATAACAATATTAAAAATAACCCTTATAAACTTAAGGTAAACAAGGGTGACTGGATTTAGAATTCCATCCGTAGCAACACGGAAGCCTGTTTTGCTTTATCCATCTCTACCTATACCTTTTTATGAACGTGTTAAATAGAGACTTAAGGACAGGGCCCCAATTCTCTTAGCTATTGAACAAACGCCACACTACTGCGATGCTTCTGCGATCGTACTGCTGTTATTGTCAAATTCGGTAGTCTGCTACTTCTAGCTCCTAATCGCAGTTGTATTAGCAATCGCGTCGCTATCGTATGGCTCTGCTATGGCTTGCAAATGTTCACACTGATATAATAATGAAAACTTCTAGCAATCAAGCATCTGTCAAAACATCAAAACAGTGGTTTTCTAGCAAACAGTACATTTAATAAATATATTTAAATCATTAAGCTATATTATATCTAAAATCCTCCAAAATGTTTTATGCTACTGTAGCAACGCAATCGCAACAAAATAGCTTACTGCATAACAAATATGTCAAAAACTTTTGATAGCCAGCCACTGACTTGCGATCGAACCTAAATAGTGGGCAAACTACGAATACCATCAAAAAATACAATTTTCATGCAATTGAGTTGCGTTAACTCCGTTCTAAGAAAATCTAAGAAGCTAAGAAAATCGGGCCCCTGGACTACGAATTGATTTGTGAAGAAGTGTAACTCTCATATCTGATTGGTCGCATCGAGGTAATGTTGTTGAACTTGACTTAAATTTTTTTACATATTTATTCGTAGCTTGAGCATTTAGAAAGCTGAAATTTGATACACCTGTAGACATTGATTAGAACGGCTACAGGAAAAAGAATGATTTCCCATTTAATAAGTAAGGATGAAAAAAGTTTACCTATCCAATTGATTGGGGTAGACTTGAACTGGAAATTTCAACATGCTATGGTAGGTAATTGATTTGATTCGTTTATTGTTTGTTTTTAAATCACGTTTTGTCATGGAAATATTGAAGTAAGTTACTATTTCGATTTAACCCATTGGCATCGGCGATAATGATAACAATAGAATTTCATTCATAACTAGGACAAAGTAGTCCTGAAGGTGCCAACTTATTAATATCGTGTCACTCAAAAATCGTATAATTTTTTTTTCAAATAGAATATTTTGTTAATAAAAACCGACACTATTAGGGATTTTAACTCAAATACTCTCACTCAAATTTACATGGGATCATATGACAAAAGATTTGATTTGAAAATTGTTTTTTTAAATCATTTTTGCTATCGAAATATTGAAGTAGTAATTTACTGTTTCGATTTAATATCGTGTCACTCAAAAATATTATAAAATTTTTTTCAAATATAATATTTTGGTAATAAAAACGGACATAAAACATGTACTATTAGAGATAACTCAAATTCTCTCACTGAAATTTACTGTTCACATGACAAGCACAAGCTTTCGAATGTAAAAATCATCATAATCGGTTCACTCTGTAAATAGGCAAGAGGCACACACAAAAACAAATACAGTGGCAATGAGAACTTCCTCCTTTTTTTGAAGTCAGTTAAACATATACACATCAACAGAATAATAGTTTTTGTATCTCTTTTATTTATTTTCATTCTGTAATAGTTAGCCACATTTTGCAATGAAAATTTAGCTTACTATACCATTTATTAGAACACTAGCTGTGCCCCGCAGTGTTACCCGATGTTTTACATAAATTATACCAAAGTTGACTGGCATAAACACATGTGTGCTCGTAGCCATTTTTAAAACCATAACAACCACCAAACTTATTAACTTACTAACCAACAACAACCATCCTATTATTTGTTATATTTAGTTTTTTTTTTTTTTTGGCGACAGATTTTCTACTTGATGGTGGTCGTTAGCCAGGCGGGCATTCGCAAAATGCCCTTCCACCATGTGGTGAAGCTCAAGCTCTGGGCGGGATTCGAACCATGGACTTGCTGCGCGGCAGTCCATAGCCAATGCCACTGAGCCATCACTGCTTCAAAATACCTACCTTATCATTGAAATTTATTCCTAATTTGCTTATATCGGGGAAAAAACTAAAGTTCCACTACAGTGGTGTAAATTGATCAAGTAAAAACTAATGTTGATGAATAGAGTTTCAATTTTCTTGTCATATTAAAAATCAGATGAATTCACTTTCGTATCATAGAGAGTATCCAGAGCGCTGCAACTAAGAGAGGACTATGAATGCCACAAGGGAACACATTTAATTTAAAAAAAGTAGCCTATGTTGTTATTTCAGGATGTTGTTTTTTTGTCTTAGGTTTTCGCGATTATTACACATAGTAATTAAACAACTTTAAACGGTTAAAATCGCGTATATTTATCATTATTTTTGTCCCGACGTTTCAAACACTTTGCAGTGATCGTGGCCACAGGGTGACTAATTGGTCAGTATAAGGTGTTTTAAAACGTCGGGACAAAAACAATGATAAGTATACGCGATTTAAACCGTTTAAAGTTGTTTAATTACTATGTTATTTTTTTTATTAGTTTGACCAAAATCTCTCTCACATACCAAATTTTGTGGTCAAAGGTATTAACAGGCTTAACCTGAATAACTGGCTCTCAAGGCCAATTGCTAGAACACATATGGACCTGCTATGCAGAAGTCATAATCAATGCCAGTGAGCCCTCACTGCTTTTAAATCTACCTTCATACCAAATTTCATCAGAATTGAAGCAGCTGTCTGAGCGTGAAGAAGTAGCAAATATATATACATACTCACAAACTTTCGCATTTATAATATTAGTAGGAAATAGGATTAGTAGGATTCCGCGCTTAACCCATGGAAACACCATATTTTTCCCCTAAAAAAGGGACCTTATTGTCAACCGAGAGCGTAAGCTGCCTCGGAACTATTGGTGTATCTAATGGTAAGCTAGCAAACAAATATATTACAAAGCCTTGCTCATCCCACGGGCACACTTTACTTTTTTGGAATAAAAAGTAGCCCATGTGTTATTAAGTAACAAACATATAAACACACTCACAAACTTTCGAATTTATAATTTTATATATATATATATATATAGCAGGAAGTAGGATAGGATATTATTCCATGGACGATCACTAAATCGTAACTTAGTTTTCTAAATAAAAAAAACGATTGGTTTTATACATAAATGTAATAAATATAAAAAGATTCGTCTATAATTTATTATTTCCACCACATATACTCGTACCTTACTAAACATAAAATATTATTGGTGATATTACCCTGACATATGTGCTTTTAGAAATCGACACAATGCAGCTTAACGAACGGTTACAGCTCAGTTAACTAGCTGTATTCATGCTCGTAGCCGGAACATAATCGTATTTTCAGCGTTTCCACTTTCATGGTACAAAATAAACATGCATTTCAATTTATTTAGTCCAAATGCTTTTATTGTAGTAGCTGTAGTGTTGTTTATAGTTCGTAGTAAATTTGTTAATAAAGGCATATAGCAGGTTAAAAAAAAAATGTTGTGTAGCAAAGTGAGCCGAACCAATCCTAATACCAAGTCCTGCTAATACAAGACCAAAACCAGTACATTCCACTCGGAACAAGTACAAAAATCTAGGTAGTACTGTGCTGTGTGTGTACAATGCGTTCTGCTGTCGATATGTTTGTTGATAAACATAACGAGGTATTATTTTATTTGTTTTCAAGACCTTATATTACACCTTCTCTAAACCGTTGGTACAATCATTCCATAACGCTTTTATACAAACCATCAACATTTTTTGTATATTCTCACACACACTAACAACATACAATAGTTGAGTAGGTATTTTGGGTCTTAGTTTTTAATTTCTACTTAATATAATTTTTCTTGGTAATTAATATTTTCTTAACCTGAACTTTGTATTAACTTAATATCACCTGTGATTTGTTAAGACTACAATTGTTAATTTAAAATAGGAGGGTGAAAAACGGGATTTCTTAGCACGGCGAAACCTAGTAAAAATTCTTGTTTTACACTCATGTTTTCTTCATTTTATTTTAAATTTCAATACTTATATACAAGGTTTATATAGTGTTAACTAGACAACATGTTTTATATATATTATGTATCCTACTGTTGCAAATAAATTTATTATTATTATTATTACCTTTCCTTTCACGAAGGCGTGAGTGCGTGAGCGGCCTACCCAAGCGACCTTATTTAACACGTCACTGTTTTACTTGAAGAAATGATAGCCGAGCGGTTATAGCTATAGACTGCCGTACCCCAGGTCCATGGTTCGATCCTCACCGCCAGGTTGAGTTTCAACGCCCTCTCAGGGCATTTATTGAATTGCTTCAAATGCTCACCTAGCTAGCTAGTTGAGCATTTGAAGCAGTGATGGCTCAGTGGCATTGGCTGCCGCGCTGCAGGTCCATGGTTCGAATCCCGCCGCGGGCTTGAGCTTCACCTCATGGTGGAAGGGCGTTTTGCGAATGTCCGCCTGGCTAGCGACCACCCTCAAGAAGAAAATCTGTCGCCAAGCGCCTAGCGGTGTGTTCCGGCAGCAGTCCTTGAGAGCCAGGGAAATTACAGGCACATGAGACTATGCCTCAAGGTGACGGGCACAGTGCAATTCGTGAATTGTGACGAAATGCATTTGTTATAGGCAGAGGCTAGTAGTCCGCTTAACATCAGGTGGGCCTCGAGCTTGTTCCGTCACAATAACATAAAAAATCTGAAGTTTGCGAGTAATACTGCAATTTTGAAAGTTTAAATGTAAATGTTGGTTTGGACTCTTAATTGAACTCTTAATTTGTGGATACATATCAGAAGAGTTCAATTAAGAGTCCAAACCAACATTTACATATATAAACTTTCGAAATTGCAGTATTACTCTCGATATTTTTTTTTATATTTATGACCTGCTGGTTTTTTTCATTACTATTTTAATAAAAACAGAATTAAAAATCGTTAAAAATGTATAACGTCTAATCTTAACTGAACAACATTATTCATTTACATGTAAAGATATTTAATGAATCATTGAAAATATCAAGATCACCAAGGGCAGCATTAGGACAGCATTAGGACAAGGACTACTGCCGAAACACACCATTAGGTGCTTGGCGACATATTTTCTACTTGAGGGTGGTCGCTAGCCAGGCGGGTATTCGCAAAATGCCCTTCCACCATGCGGTGAAGCTCAAGCCCGTGGCGGGATTCGAACCATAGACCTGCTGCGCGGCAGTCCATACCCAATGCCACTGAGCCATCACTGCTTCGAAATAGTTGCAATTATCATATCATTGCGGTATAGGCATATATTAGGTACTTAACCGAATTTAATTAAATTTATATAACTACCAACTTGAAAGCATTATCTAATCAATAAAAAAATAAATATTGACTGATCTTAAAGTACACACAAAAATATACATCAGCAAGAAAATATCCGCCTTTTTTTTAGAAATCTGTTAAAAATACAGACAAATTCAAGGCCCATATTTCAGGCTGTAGTTAGGTCATTATTATATGTTCTATGCTTAGGGTCGATTCTAGTTAGTTTGCATAGTTTTTTTTTGTAAGGCTTCTGTTCAAGTACCTACTCATTTTATGATACTTATCATTTCAAAATTACCCTGCCCGAATCAAGCGGGCTGTCTACCTCTTCTCAGAGTTAGAAGCTTAATCAAAACCCAATAACTTGTTCCGACCAGGGGATCGAGCCCAAACTCTTGAGATTACAAAGCAACGCTAATACACTCGCATTAACACTCCGTTACACGCGGTCTTATTTATCACATTATAACACGCGCGGGGCACCACTGTGCCCCGTTTTAAAGAGGGAACGAGGATTACTTATTTAATGTAATATAAATTTAAAATAGAATTAGTGTTGTCTTAGGTTTTCGCGGTTATTACACATAGTAATTAAACAACTTTTAACGGTTTAAATCGCGTATATTTATCATTATTTTTGTCCCGACGTTTCAAACACTTTGCAGTGATCGTGGTCACGGGGTCACCCCGTTACCACCAATTACTATGTAGAATTAGTGTATTCA
Organism: Plagodis pulveraria; assembly: GCA_963890685.1. NCBI lineage: Eukaryota > Metazoa > Arthropoda > Insecta > Lepidoptera > Geometridae > Plagodis > Plagodis pulveraria. Next base: position 5,625,547 of record OY982973.1, on the reverse strand, counting down.
AAATCAGTGTTTATTTATGCTTAGAATCGTAACAAAGGAAGTTACATCTCTGTAGTAAACTATTAAAAAAATACAATAATGTATGGTCCCCTCACATTCCCGAGTAGTATTGTTTTTGTTGAATGATCGCTTTTTCTATTCAAAACGTAGGAAATAAAGGAACTCTAGTATGACTAATGTGTTAATAAAAAATAAACCTGTGCTTTGTCGTTGATGCCGAGTTCCTAACAAATATATCAGGATATAGGGGACAGCTATTGAAGTAGATGACATTCTGGGTCCATATATTTTAAAACAACAATCGAGGCATACTTGTGCCCCGCGCGTGTAATGGAGTGTTAACAAGGCAGTCTAAAAATAATAATGAAAAAAAAACTAGCTAAAGGGTCATACTTAATTGAGTCCAAACCGACATTTAACTATTTAAACTTTCATAATTGCAGTATAACTCATGAATTCAGTTGAAGCGAGTTCGTCTTGTGCGTCGGGGTTTCGTGCCTGAGATCCGGTTGAACATTTTGATAATTCACTGAGCACACCATCCGGTATCCGGATGTACTTAATTAGGGTTATAGTTACGCACTTACCTGTTAAAAGTTAAATTTACAACATACGTTACGTATAAAATTACGTATTCCTAATCTTTTGTTAGACAAACATGTTCTAAATATTACATAGTATTTTTTACATCTAAGTCTTCTAGTTTAGTAAATTTATATAATGAACCATATACTTAAAATTATTCTTTTCGTTGTATTTTAATAAGCTTTTGTAAAATATTGTGGATGTCTTCAGAGAATAAGTAAATCAGACTATTATAGTTTAAACCACATTCATTGATATTTTTCAAGAGACGTCCGCGTTTACCTCACGTTGGCTACTTTCGCGTGAGTCTTCCCGTATTACTAACTGAAATCTGTATTTTTAAATTATTATTGTTTTAATGTTTATACTTTGATCAATCACTGCAAAATAATCAGCAGATACATTACAAATATAAAAAAATTTTTGTTTTTAAATATATTTTTTCATCTTCTAATATTGAATAGTATAAAATACTTGAAAGTCGGTACCATGCTCATTCAAAACACTCTGAGCTCCCATTTTCATTTGAATTTAGTGACTTCACACTGTGTCTTGAAAGTAGGTAATTGCTTAAAGCGTTTTTTGAAATAATAAAATTTATTTCATCCATTTCAGGGATTGATTGTCACTAGACTAAGAGGCTTCCCTATCATCACTATTTTTTGATTTATTTTTATAATATATGTTTATAAAAATAAATCAACCTAAAAGCTTTAAATTGAGTCCAAACCAACCTTTACCTATTTAAGCTTTCAAAATTGCAGTATTACTCACGGATGCAGTTGGAGCGAGTTCGTTAGTTCCTCTTGTGAGTCGTGGTTTCGTGCCCGGGATCCGGTTGAACATTTTGTGAATTCACTGCGCACACCATCCGGGACCCGGATGTACTCCAGTAGTTTTATACTTAGATAGATAACACTTTATTGTACTTTCTTATTACAATTAAAAGTACTTACAAAATATTTTATATTAAAATATTACAATCGGCGGCGTAATTGCTAGCAGTAATCTCTTCCAGGTAAAAAATAAGCAGAAAAACAATTTGATTAACACGGGGTTAGAGTGTAAGCCCGTGGGGTGCCGGGATAGAATGTCACCCCCCTTTCTCTACCCGTGGGTGTCGTAAGAGGCGACTAAGGGTAACACACCAGAAGGTGGGCTGCAGCACTTTTTGAGAAACTGATATCTCACACTGCGATCCCCAAGCCACCTGCCAAGCGTGGGGATTATGGCAAACCCTTCCAAAATGGGGGAGGCTGTGTTCAGCAGTGGACTATCCGGTTGATACAGTAACAAAAAACTAAGTGGTATTAGTAAGTACACTAGTTACATACTTAAATATATACAAGGACCTATTATAAATTTTTAATATGTGTGTAAAATATATGTATACACAAAAAAAAAACATAAACATACATTACATTATTTTTTTATTACCGACGGTGTGCCTTTATTAACAAAATATTACGCTATACAACACTACAACTTCTGCAATAAAAGCATTTAGACAACCTATAAGTCATTGCAGACTCACAGGCAGTTCAAATGCTCCAGGCCACTACTAGTAGACAGCGTGCAGCATGCTGGCAGCATTGCCCCGTTGAATTGTAATAACAGTAAGACATATTATATAAACATATAGATATCAACATATAATTGATGATGAATAGATTCAGGCGTTACTTTGCGGAAATCCATTTTTGACAATAACAAATATTTTAAAAGTATTTTAAGAAAACATTAAATTAATTATTTAATAAAACACTTAAAAAATCTTTATATAAATGATATATATCTAGTGACAATTCCGCCTAATTTCCTGTTAAGCCGACGTGACGTCACAAACGCCACGCAGCCAAACCGGAGGAGTATTCGACGCGTTTCGCCTCTAAACGAAGCATCCTCAGGAGGTCTTGACTCTACGACCGCACGATCGAGGCTCGATCGTACGGCGTGGTGTTTGTGACGTCACGTCGGCTTAACAGGAAATTAGGCGGAATTGTCACTAGATATATATCATTTTTATAAAGATTTTTTAAGTGTTTTATAAAAAGAAAACTTTAATGTTTTCTTAAAATACTTTTAAAACATTTGTTATCATACAATTGATGGTTAAACCAAAATATTTAATCGTGATCTATTTAGAAATTCATTTTAACATAATTTTTAAATGAAAGAAGTGATATCTATATATATCTATACGCTTTACTTATTGCTACTGATAATGGTAAAGTACTAGTCATCAAATGAACTCGAGTGTATCGGTATTTCTAATCAAGACTTTCTGAATCTCAGATTAAGGTTACTAGATCAGCTAAGGAACTTAAAACGATCCTTAAGATAGCGCAAGGCTGAGGGATTAAACAAAATATTACAAAATTACATATATACGAGCATGAGGCGACATCTATAGTACAACTTACGTTATACTACAAACAAGACCAATTTTGCAATTGGTAAAAACCAAGTTTGTAGTACAACGTAAGTTGTACCGTAGATTTCGCTCCATCCAAATACGATGCGATGGTTAAAGAGAGATAAGAAAAATTTCATTTATGACGTCATTGTCATGTTAGCTCTATTGGTTGGAGCATACCCCGGCTAAAGGGGTGGATGGACGCGGATTTGAATCCCGCACATGACTTAAATTTTCTCCTCTCGTATATTTGTAATTTTGTATACATTACATAGCATAGCAGGAGTTATTGCAAAAATAACAATATTAAAATTTATTTATTTATTTATTTACTATACAAACTTACAGCTATCATTACAGGTACTCAACCCAATGCGACAGTGTAGCGATTTATACATTAACAACAAACCATAAAATTCTCGAAGCTACGTTTGTGAATTCACTCAGGTCACAGCTAAATAAGTCTATTTCATCCAAAATAAATCAAAATTTCATTAAACAAAATACTATAAAGAACAGACATAGTATGAGTACTTATATACCTCTTTAACGTTTTACATTATCTTCATAGCTCTCTTTTTCTTCTGCGTTTAGTTTTTATCTCACGCAGGCAGCTTTTTCCCTATACGCCAATAGAATCGCTTCATTTTCATTGTTTAGCTTAGCCTGGCACTAGTGTTAAGGTTTTTAATGGTGATGAATAAAATGAGCTTCCGGACCCCACGGACTAGACTCTACATCGAATAGTTCAAATGTATGACCGCTGCTGAGATTAATTATTAATTGCTACTTTTAAAGTACGCAAAACTAATATACTCTTTCTTGTTTTTTTTTTTGGTAACTTTATATACATCCATCTTAATTTTCGCATCTCTGTAATTTATGGACTCACTTTTAAGGTCTTTTTATGTTATTGTGACACAACAAGCTCGAGGCCCACCTGATGTAAAGCGGAATAATTCTGCCTATAACAGATGCATTTCATCACAAGTCACGAATTGCACTACGCCCGTCACTTTGAGACATAGTTGTTAAGTCTCGTGTGCCTCCAATTACCCTGGCTCTCAAGGACAGCTGCCGGAACACACCGTTACGTGCTTGGTGGCAGATTTTCTAGGTGGTCGCTAGCCAGGCGGGCATTCGCAAAATGCCCTTCCACCATGCGGTGAAGCTCAAGCCCGCGGTGGCATTCGAACCATGGACCTACTGCGTGGCAGTCCACAGCCATAGTCACTGAGCTATCACTGCTTCAAAACGCCTTCAGCGGATATTTTCTTTGGTTTTGTTGATATGCATGATTAAGAGATATTGACGATATCTAATAATTATATTGTATTAATATTTATAAGATTTTACATTTGTTAACGGTAAAGTAGTTTTTAAAATTGTTTCGAAAACTGATAATTTTTTCCGCCATTGCGAAACAAATTCACAACTCGTTTTCACTGTTGAAATTATAGTTATTTAATAATTAATTTGCCTACAAGTAGTTACTAGTTCTGAAGAATTTTTTTTTTGTATTATTTTCTTTACATGTGTGTTGAAAAACGTCGTATGATACACGTGTGTATTAATGATACCCGTCCTCGGCTCTCCTAAGACTCTCACTAACGGCTTGGGTATTCATTTATTCAGGTATTCCTCAGCCTCATAAATGTATATTATTATTTGTATAGCATAGGATTTAATAAAAAGGCATTGTATATGTCACCGTTTTATTGTACTAACCGTTTTTTTTATAATAAATCTAGTTAGATTATAAACTGTCGATAGATTGTGAACGGAAACTAAAATTTACAATATAACGTTTAAATTTTCGTAAGATTATAAACTGACCATGTCCAGCCGTCAAATTGTAATTATGTGGATCAACACCAATTTACCATAGATCTACGAAAGTATTACAGTGGCCATAAGCAAAATACGTAGGTACAGGTTTTTAATGTATTATTTTTTTGGCTTATGTTTAACTTACCACCAGATATAAGTAACATATAAAAGACAAAAATAGTAAATTATCACCAAAATTAAACCCGCATTTTAATGTAATCTTATAACTAAAGTTTTAACATCTCGCTATCCTATTTAAGCAAAATGACTCAAAATAAATCATTGTTAACCCAAAAGTAGTAAATGATCACCAAAAGTAGTATATGAAATTAAATTCTTGCGGCGCGTTGTTGTAGTCACAAGTAACCTAACGCTCCTCCTCGCTTCGCTCGTCGTCGCACATAAATATGACTTTGCCCTAGACTAAATGATATATAACCCCTCGCTAAAATATAGTGATTATTTACTATATTTGGTGGCCGATTAAAATTTTTGGTAAAAGAACTAAGGGTATCAATTTTATGGTGGTCATTATTTTAAATCCCTTATTTTTTTAATGTACAAACTAGAAATGAATATGTTTTTTTTGTCTGACTATTGTTTTTGTTCTTAACTCTATGAAATGAACTCATGACACCTATAACGGCGACCAATCAGAGGACGGTTCACAATTTCGCGGGCGATTATAGATCGTTAGATTATAAACTGCCAGCTAGTCATGGTCAGTTTATAAACTGACGAAAATGTAAGCGTTAGATTGTAAATTTTAATGTTCGTTCACAATCTATCGACAGTTTATAATCTCACTAGATTTTTTATAAACTAACGTATCGTACAGTTACCCGGTGACATATACAAGAACGATCGAGGGTTATTGACAAATGTGTATCAATAGCTCGTTATCATAGAGCGCGGAATCCTAGTCGATTCTACCTCAGCAAATAGGTAAAATTATTATCTAGCAACTTTCGCTGACATAAATTGGCTGAATCAAGTTCGTTAGCGCCCTATTGTGAAGCTCGCGGCTCCATGCGCAGATCCGGTCAAAAATTTTATTTATTCGCTTGCCACAGCTATGAAACCCGGATGAACTCGGAATACGATCATTTGTTTGTAAATTTATTCGAAATTTAACATCTCCTCCAGAGAAAATATTAAAGCAGAAAATATGAAGCAGTGATGGCTCAGTGGCATTGGCTATGGACTGCCACGCAGCAGGTCCATGGTTCGAATCCCGCCTAGAGCTTGAGCTTCACCGCATGGTGGAAGGGCATTTTGCGAATGCCCGCCTGGCTAGCGACCACCCTCAAGTAGAAAATCTATCACCAAGCACCTAACGGTGTGTTCCGGCAGCAGTCATTGAGAGCCAGAAAAATTACAGGCTAATGAGATCTAATAACTGGACGTCTCAGTGTGACGGGCACAGTGCAATTCGTCGTTGACGAAATGCGTCTGTTATAGGCAGAGATTAGTCCACTCATCAGGTGGGCCTCGGGCTTGTTCCGTCACAATAACAAAAAAAAAAAAACAGGTTTGCCCATACTGCGTCTTTCTTTTGTTATACTATGAGCAGATTACTAAGTTCGTGATTGATCTATTATAAGTCGAAGTATTTCCGATTTCTATTTATTGTGATAGCTGCAACTCATCCAGCATAATTACAATGAAAGGAAAACAATATACAATAGGAACGAAGGGATACATTTGAAATATAACTCACTCACCACGTTAGAGGTTGTTGTAGGAGAGTTGAATTGGAAAAAGATGTCCCAGCCGTAGGGGGATGGCTACAGCTGGGACATCTTTTTCCAAGAGAGTTGAATTGGAAAAAGATGTCCCAGCCGTAGGGGGATGGCTACAGCTGGGACATCTTTTTCCAAGAGAGTTGAATTGGAAAAAGATGTCTCGGCCGTAGGGGGATGGCTACAGCTGGGACATCTTTTTCCAATTGACCTATCGTGGTGAAAATTCTTAACCAAGAGTGGGATTCAAACCACCTTGTGGTTAACATTTATTTTTTTCTTTTTGTAACTTTGCTGAGTTTTACTTTTGAAAGGTGACATCGAATCAATTTTGAATTAAAAAATGTTTTACACATGTTTTTTGTTGATCATATCAGTTAATTCAGGAGGAAAAATATTATATGATACATATAAAAACCTGTTCAAATAAAACCTCCAAAATTTTAATAAGAACAGAGATTTTGCTTCCCCGAATAATACCTAGTATATTGATGGTATATGAAAAATCACAAACATATTATACACGTAAAGCCTTGAGCCCTGAGATAAAGGGTTGCTAACGAACTGGCAGACCTTCAACCAGCATACATGCTTCGCACTTAGACTTCCTATTCTACTGTTTTCATGCAACCTTTTTTTTAATATATCCACAGCTGTACCATAATAAAAGATAAATTAAATCTTCTTACATATTCTTTGACGCAGTGGAATGAGTTTTTTATTCATTTTAAGCCGCAAGGTCCCAGGTCTGGTCCTCAAGAATTATTGGATGTTCCTTGAAGTAATTCTCTCCAACATTTCGAGCATCACTGTTCTGTAGAGGGCATGCTGACCACATAAACATGTGGCTCAAGACACACGTTTGTATCCGTGAGACAACCCTTACAACCCTTGTTATACCGGAATAGGCGATAGTTCCCCCCTTGCTAAATAATTTGAAGATAAAAATTATTTATATTTTTATCTAACGAATCGGCTATAAGTCATTGTTCCGTTTAGTTGGTGAGCATTGGTTCTGATAATAATAATTACATTTTTATTTTAATCTGATTGTGACTGAATACGTACGAGGCCCATCTGATGTTAATTTTTATAACAGATGCATTTCGTCACAATTGACAAACTTTACTGCGCCCGTCACCTGAGATATGCAGTTGTAAGTTTCAGGTGCCTGTAAATTTACCGGCGCTCAAAGACTGCTGCTGGAACACACTGTTAACACACTGTGCTTGACGACAGATTTTCTACTTGAGAGTGATAGCTAGCCAGGCGATTATTCGCAAAATGCACATTCAGTGAAGCTGAAGCTGGTGGGGATCGAACCATGGATCTTCGGCACGCCTGTCCAAAGCTATTATCTGTAAGTGCCAGTATCATAACTATTATGGGAGAAACCTATGGTTCCTGAAACACAGCTGACGCTAGTTTGGGAACCTATGGATTCATATTTTCTTTGTACCTAATATAACTTGTGTCAATAAAAACTATTTGTATTTGTTGTATTTGTATCATTGCATCCAAATACAAACTTTATTCATACTCACAAAATAAAGGGCTCTGACTGGATGATATCAAGGCTCAGCTCAGCCTTGAAGCATTTCTCCTTGATACGGCACATATATATAGGTCTTAGGTTTTCGCGATTATTACACATAGTAATTCAACGACTTTAAACGGTTTAAATCGCGTATATTTATCATTACTTTTGGTCCCGACGTTTCAAACACTTTGCAGTGATCGTGGTCACGGGGTGACTGATAATGATAAATATACGCGATTTAAACCGTTTAAAGTTGTTTAATTACTATATATATATAGGTCGTTCCTTTCAATGGAACTCTGGTAACCGTTAATTTGGGCCCAGGTTCCGGAGCTGGCTTTTAACTAGGTTTGGATTTCTGATAATACTTTTTATGTTATTGTATTTACTGAGCATAACATTCATAATATTTTTACACTTTCAAGGAAGATGTTCATTTGTATCTAAATATTGTTTTACTAATCTCAAAAATCTGGTTCTATGGGAAAAGCTGTCAACAAAAGCCAGACCAATAAAAGAACGCTAACGAACTGGCATTCAGCTGCAAACGGCAACACTGCAAGCTTGGAACTCTCACTGAAATACGAGTACTTCCTTTGCCCCCAAAATCTTTTGAATTGTAGAAAAACGTTTCCAATAAGACCACTGGCAAGCTAGCTTACTGACTTTATCTTTTACAACATTTTTACTTTACAATTTGCTTCCAAATTATATTTAAACCGTTGTTGTCTTTTTACTCTTATGGTGGCATGATATAATATCTAATAATAGTCCAGTCTACTCGTGACCAAAGTCAATGCAACTTGATCGAAACGTCGAGGTTTGTCAAAATATTATTAATTTGTTGTTCATTCGTGCGTGAATAGACCCGTTTAGGATTTAGAAACATGATTTTAGATCACGAAAGTTAAAAGATAAAAATATCCAATAACACAAACGACATAAAATAAGATAAAAGCAAGAACATAATTTGGCAATGTTTTTATTTTATTTACTGACCGGTTCTTAAAATAAACCCCCTTGGAATTGCTCTAATTAGTAATACCTTAAGAAGCGCTAAAATTAGAACTGTTGTGCGCCTAATGCAGCAACACACTATTCAAGTCAATGTAAGTAGTGGCATGCTGTTCACCATATTATTTACTTTTATCATTAACAGTTCATTTTTTTTTGTATTGCTGATGGATAAGCCTTTGACGACAATCACACGGTGTGCCTATCGCGGTATGCCTTTATTAATAAACACTACGAACTATATACAATACTACAGCTACTACAGTAAAAGCACTTAGACAACCTATAAGGCATTGGAGCCATAAATCACAGGCAGTCCAAATACTCCAGCCCACTACCAGTTGGCAGCGTGCCCAGCTTCCTGGTAGCATTGCCCCGTTGAATAACAATGCTTATTCGTTTGAGAAATTGTGATTGTGTTGACCAATCTACCTTTATGGGTCGGCGATATATAGGCATGATGGTATTAACGTATTTGAGTACACAATGAAACCATTAAAAGAAGTATATATATAAAAGTGAAGCAATGGTCCTGACTGACCAAAAAACATTTTCTAGAATTGCAATTACTTGTACCTAGTTTCCTTTAGTTAATCTCATAAAAAAGTTAAGGTACTTTATTGCAGGCAACCTTTTTTCTTGTCCCGAGGGGTATCTGAAGGATTGTTCACAATGGGCCGTGTTTCGAATTTGAGCATACTTTGAGATGGAATTTGTGAATCGGATGGAATGTTTTGACGTTGCTGGTCAAAACAAAAATCAGGACGTTTACAACAACCACTTTTTTATGTTATTGTGACGGAACAAGCTCGAGGCCCACCTGATGTTAAGCGGACTATCCTCAACCTTTAACAGATGCATTTCATCACAAGTCACGAATTGCACTGCACCCATCACCTTGAGACATAGTTGTTAAGTCTCATGTGCCTGCGATTTCACTGGCCCTCAAGGACTGCTGCCAGAACACACCGTTAGATGCTTGGCGACAGATTTTCTACTTGAGGGTGGTCGCTAGTCAGGCAGGCATTCACAAAATGCCCTTCCACCATGCGGTGAAGCTCAAGCCGGCGGTGGGGATCGATTAAGGGACCTGCGGCACGGCAGTCCATAGCTATTACCGCTCGGCCATCATTGCTTCATAGCTGCATCAATGCTTCAGTTTGTCTTTTATCATTATCTTGTTCTCGTCCCACTTGTCTGGGGTATATACAATATCAAAAATGTTGAGGGTCTAATTGGCGGACCCTAGTTTTGGGCGAAACCAAGCCTGACCGGGGAGAGTAACAACTCAATAACATTCCGCGATGTTCTAAATTAACTTATTAATAATTACTTGACAATAACATTACGTAGAAAATATCATAGACTTAGGATTTCTTCGCTAAGCTCTAAGGCTATGGAAGATACGATTTTGAAATCAAACTATAGTACGAAATAAAATCAATAGCTTTGAAGAAACCCCTTAATAAATCAGAGAAGTAGAACACATTGCGGTATGCAAGGAAAATTATAGAAATGCCCACATTTTTCCTAGTATACCTTTATTGTTGTATGAAGTTTGCAAATTTTACTCAGGTATACCGACTGAATATTAATAGAATAATATAAAAAGGTAAGTTAAGATAAAACTTTGAAACAAGTGGCGCCCGCCAGCACACAGCCCGTTGTGATGTAAATAATCCCTAAGATAGTATTTTATACAGCTAGGTCAAGTTTTGGTATTCCTTGCGTTACCTACTTGAAGTACATTTTTACATTTAGTCCAGGGAAACAAACCTGGTGTACTGTTATAATACAATAGCTTCATACCTACGTGCAAGTATGTGCACCCTTATCTCTAGAGCCGTGTCGTACAATACAAAGTAGGTAATATCCGTTACTAAATTACTTAAGCTGCTCAATGACGCGGTTCTTACGCGGCTCGGTTTGTTCTCAGAACGCTATGTAAGCATAACTATGAGACGGTTTCTACACGGCCCGGTTTGTTGCCAGGGGCAGCTATAAACTAGCCATGTGTGCTTTTAAGGGTTCTGGTGTACTGTAGTGTTCTCTGTCATATTATCACATGAAAACAATAGCCGTAAGACGTCTAATGTTAAGCAAATAACTCCTCCATATGAGAGGGTTTGCGATTTTGGCAGTTGTATAGGGAATCGACGTGTAACATATCAGTTCTTCAGAAAGCATAACTGCCCATCTCCTGTTTTTTTTTCCTTCGTCGCTTATAACTACTCTCAGAGGAAGTCGTAAGTGGTTTCAGTTTTACTCCAACGGTAACTTTGTTTTTTTATAATTAATATTTTTTCAGTTTCAATGAAAATTTTTATGTGTTTTATTTGAAGACACACATTAAATTGTAGTTGCCAAAAAAAAAAGATGAACCCTCCTAAATAAATTTACTCGTTATCAAGATTGGTTTCTACCACAATGACAAGGCCCTAAAAGAAATAAGTTCCTTGTCCATACAAATTTGCCTCAAATTCTTCTGATGGAAATCGTAAACGTTTCCAAACGGTACAATGCTTTAAGAACCATAAACCCTATTTACTTATTCCATTGAAGCTCACCCCTGCCATGTTATGATAATCGTTGGGTTAAACTCCGAACCCGCACTTTCTTTGACAATTCCGAAAGTCCACATGTTTTGTCGACAAACTTTGTGCACAAACATGGGAAATGGGTTTGATGATAAAATAACAGAAGATAAGCTTAACGTGTAAGAAATGTTTCTGTAAAATATTGTGGTATAGTATTACTTTGTGTCGTGGATGTATAGATAGATAGATAACACTTTATATGGGGCAATGCTGCCAGCATGCTGGGCACGCTGCCAACTGATAGTGGCATATGAGTCCAAATGCTTTTATTACACTTTATTGTACTTTCTTAATTCAATTAATATTACTCATAAAATATTTCATCTTAAGATACTACAATCGGCGGCCTTATTCATAGCAATCTCTTTCAAGCAACCGTACCAATACTTATGTATTGTCATATATATAGAATTACATAGGTTCTTAGACCATTTACGCAACTTTATTTTTTAGAGATATGAACTATTTTGCTTATGAATTGTTTTGTTTATTAATATTTGTCCTGGTGGAATTATTACATGAATCTAAATGTCACAAAACTTTCAGGAACCATTAACCCTGGTTAGTTATTCTATTCTAGCTCACTCTTACCATCTTAAGATAATATTTGGGTTAAACTCCAAGCCGGTACTTTCTTTGATAATTTACTAAGTTCTCATGTTTAGTCTTCAAACTTTCTATACAAATACGGGGAATGTTTTGATGAGAAATAGTGGAAGGTATGTTTTATGTCTTGAAAATGTTTTACGCACGTAATTTTACGTCTGCTGAGTGCCTTTTAGTTTTGTTTATGTATCCTATTGTAGGGTTGTATATATGATACCAAGGTAGGATATTGTCTTCTTGGCCGCTTTGCATAGTAGACGTTTTAAGTCGTTGTCTACTTGAGCAAATTGCTATATAAATATTTGGCATACTGGTGCTTAGCTTAGACAATTCCGCCTCCGCCAAGCTATTGCCTGTCACCTACATAATTTAAACAAATATTGTAATAACTCTATTATATGTTTAAAAGAATGGCCTCGAGTTTCTTGTCCGTTCTTCTCGCAGTGGCTCTATACAGTTTATTTGCTGAACGTGGCAGTAAAATGTAGAATATTTCAATTCTAAAATTTGTAATTGACCTTCATAAGAGCGTCGTAGACGCCTTAATTGAATAAATGATTTTGACTTTGAGCATGTTTTGTTGTGTGAACAAATTATTATTATAATCCTTCACGCAGTCCATCAATACTTTCTTCAACTTTTCTCTGCTCATATGTTATACATTCTAACAAAATACGTTTATCTCCTTGCATATGGACATGTACGCCAATCTTTTGCTTTTCAAATCATCTGTCAGTAAATACTCTTACAGTTATATCCTTGAACTGGTCCGTAGCTCGTGTCTTCAGTTAATTATGCTGCATGATATATATGTCAAGATTTTACTTTACAACTTTACTGTCACTAAATACTATTTATATTTATTTATTTCATTTAAATGTTACACAAATGTTAACAAAAATAATGCCAAAATAAACTTATAAATATCTTAACACTAGCAGGGTCGTTAGAAGCTAGGATTCCCTGTGTTACAGCTACCGATTCCTCTTTCTCGACCTGACCCAGTACTTAAATACTTAGGCGTTGAACATAGAACATAATACACTACGTTCTATGCTACACACTTCTATGTATACGTACAAATAAAATATATATATAAAAAAAGTATTATAAAATGCATATGACTTACGTTATAGAGAACTTACATAATTAACACCTTAGCAACAAAACAAAACAAAACAAAACAAGTAATATGGTATATTGGATCCATGGATATTGATACCAACTCTTTTTTTGGCGCTCGGTGAGTGTAGTTGCCCCTGTTATTTCATTCTGTTATTTGATGTGAACAAACCCATTCACTAGGACTTCATCTCTAATCACTGTACTTTTGTAAAAATACCTGTAATTTATAATGTACCGCATCCGCATCTACAACATTCTTAGAATGTTTCGACTCACGATATTAATAATATATTAGCAATATCATTTTATGAAGTAATATATTATTAGCAATATTTCTTAATGTAATTGTGACGGAATAAGCTAGAGCCTGATGTTAAGTGGACTAACCTCTGCCTATAACAGATGCATTTCGTCACAAGTCACGAATTGCCCTGCACGCGTCACCTAGAGACAAAGTTGTTAAGCCTCATGTGCCTGTAATTTCACTGGCTCTCAAGGACTGCTGCCGGAACACACCGTTAGGTGCTTGGCGATTAATTTTCTACTTGAGAGTGGTCGCTTGCCAGGCGGGCATTCGCAAAATGCCCTTCCACAATGCGGTGAAACTCAAGCCCGCGGCGGGATTCGAACCATGGACCTGCTGCCTGGAAATCCATAGCCAATGCCACTACTACTAAGCCAAGAGCCATCACTGCTTTCTGGATATAAACTATTACTTACGTTAAGATAAAGCCATTGCAAAAAAAATACTTATCTTTCTTATTTACATCGTTGGGATTCGTATGGAGGGCACCCTATTTACATAACTTGAAACATATTTTATGTGGTAACTTTGGAAGTTGTTCTATCTTGAAAAATATTTGCGAAGGTGTTCGGGAATGTTTGTTATTTACGGACTTGGTTGGTTATTTGGATGGATGATAACTTACATTTATTTATTAGAGGGCGCAGGAAAGGTGATAAATGTTTATATTGTATTAGTAAAAATAGCATCATGCATGGCAAACATTTTTGAAGTTATAATTAAGTACTGCAGGGATTCTAACTTTTAACCTATTTTAAAAAAGGAGAAGGTACTCAATTCGTCTGATATTTTTTCTGTTTATTTGTTACCTGAGAACTTTTGACTGGGTAAACCAATTTTGATGACCCTTTTTTTGACAACTGATGCTTCTGGTGTGGTCCCATTTAAATTTCATTAAAATTGGTTAAGCTGTTTTTGAGTTCACAATCCAATAACTGAAAAATATTTTCCTATCATTATATATGACCGTTGACATTGAATGACAATCGATCCCGTAAGTAGCAAGGGTCACTAAAAAGAGAGAATTATTTTTTTGCCATTTTTAAGTTATTTTGTAGGAACAAGCTCGAGGCCTTGATGTTAAGCGGACTAACTTCTGCCTATAACAGATGCGTTCCTCTGAATTCATAACAGAAAAATTCGGACATAGAAAAAAAATGCTGAATAAGGGTATGCCGCTATATGAAGTCTGTTGGGGCGTGGCCTTAGTCCGCAAGTTTGACCCTCCACAAAAGCAAAGGCCCTATTAACTATGGCAATATGATAAATGCTAACGCGACCCCATCATTGCCATCAATGCTGCAAGTGGAAGACTTCTTACCTTAGGGTTTTAGAACCCTATTCTACCAATTCCACGGCGGAGGGATTTCGCCCTCTCAATAAAATGTAAGGGTTGCTGTGGTTTATGTCTATGCTGTTTTTTACACCACAAAAGGGGGCCAAGATTATATAATTCTATACTTTGTAATTCTGAAATCTGATCTACCAAAAACTGAATTTGAGAATCAATGGGCAATCAGCTCCACATGTTAACGCGGAGTTGCTCCGAGGAGACTGAACGCGGTTCTACCGAACTCTACCGCACCAATCGAAACTTTGTATGACGATATAGAGATGCTAGATAAGGCATTGCAAATAGGATATTTTTAAGATACACTTCAGCTATTTTTACCAATTCAAATGAAGATATTTTAAGGTAATGTCTTGAGAGGAATGTTTTCAATTTAATAAATCTCTAACATCTACATTTTTGCCTTGCCTGCCAAGCGCATACGCTTACGAAATTACATCAAAAGGAAATATATTACCACGAATGACATTCTAACCCGTTAAGATAATAAAAGAAAATATGTCAGACTAATGAATTAATGAATGAATTTGAATATAATCATTCAAGTCATTCATTCATTTAGTAATCCATTCATTCATTCAGTCATCCATTCGTTCAGTCTGACTGATTATTATTCATCTTCACCACGGCAGCTCGAAGTGTCAGGGCATGTCACAGCCCCAGGGATGACTTGGGACTGATGATGATTAGGGTCGCGGGTTCAAATTTCGATCGTGTTTCAAATAAAACGTCTAAATACATCAATTTCAGTGAGGTAAGTAGGTTTGAATTACTGTATCAGTTGGATTGTCCACTGCTGAACACACCTTCCCTCATTAAGCGGGGGTTTTCCATAATCTCCACGCTTGGCAGGCTTCTTGAGAATCACAGTATGAGATATCAGTTCCTCAAAAAGCGCTGCTGCCCACCTTCTGGTGTGTAACCCTTAGTCGCCACTAGCGACGCTCACGGGTAGAGAACCCCATTTCTACCCATGGGTGTCTTTACTGACATTTTGCCCTTTAGGTTACCTGAATGCTTCCGTTATAGTAACTGTGTTGTTATACATACTTTGTAGTGTTATGTTATTAAAAATATACATAATATATATAGCTACCACCTCCTTTCACAACTTCATCATAATTTTCACACTACTATCATATGCATTTTGGCTCGGTATGATATCTCTTATAACATAATAGTGATATACTTATAATATTATATAATATAAATATGTTAATTAGCACTATAAAGAAAAAACAAAAACTAAGGGTAAAAAGATTGGACTCTAGCCTAGCCAGCCGCATTCCTGATGTAGACTTTTGAGCAGCCAACAAAGGAGGGCTATTTTTCAATTAATATATTTAAAATCAATATAGTAAATAAAATTATGCAGATAATTTCCCCACTTTTATATAAAAATATATTGACCTTTTACTGTCACTTCCATTCTCCGTAGCTCCATACATTCTCTCCGGAATCACGATATTCAATTACCTAGTGATAAAGTTACACCACATCCTCCGAACGGAGCTGGCTGAATTATCCAGTGCACTATAGAGAACTATCTCTAATCTACAAGTAGTTTAACTTAACCATTTCAAACTAAGTTTGAAATTAATTTTAGTAGAGCTAAAGCTAAAACTTCCAGCCTAAAAATGCACTCCCGTCTACTAAAAGTGATTATTTAAATGTGTGTGTGTGCAGCATTTCACTGAGCTCGAACATGTCCGCTGCAATTGCACTACTACGATGACTGAAGAACCAATGATATTAACGAGGGTGCGTGTATTGTATCTGTTGCGGACCGATTGTGAGCCTGAATCGGACGCACCTAGCTGTCACCTTTTGGAGATGTCTAATTTGTTTTTGATCTGTCATTGTGTCAATCACTTTAAAAATGGCGGACAACGTGTAAAACATTTCGTGTATTCTTATTTTTTTTGCGCTGCAAGAACCTAAAGTAAGTGGTACAAATTGGTCAAATTGAAGAGAATACATAAATTAGGTGAAGTTTTGAATTGTGCTCTAAATTGACGGTCTTCAGCTCCGCAACTTGACTTTGACTGACTATGACACACGATATTGACCCCATGCCTTACCTAACCCGTGACTCGGATCCCGAAAGTTGAATTACTGGCTCTCAGGGACAGCTGCCGGAACACACCGTTAGGTGTTTGGCGACAGCTTTTCTACCTAAGGGTGGTAGCTAGCCAGGCGGGCATTCGCAAATTACCCTACCAACATGCAATGTGTTTCAATTATCATCTGTAGGTTAAGTAACTCGTATATTAAGCTCCGCGAAGCGCGAACCAGTAGACGTCCATTAGTCTGTTCAGTGTAGACGGGGTTTTCAACTGCACCTAGTTTCCTGCAGGAGTCAGCCAGTCAGACAGACGGTACAGCCCAGAGGGCTGTTCAGTCCAGCCTGACCACCTGTCCAACCACTATGATACCCTGTTTTACGCGAAGGGGTAATGATATTAGAAAGGCGTGCATTTTTAGACTGGAAGATCTCTGGGTAGGTTACGATTAGGCAAACTCTGCTTAGAAACGCATTACTTTATAACAATATATTAGGTCCTTACATATGAAATTGGCGTTTTTCGTACTGGCCACTTTAATCACGAATTTCTCCTCTTTGGTAAGGAATTCCAAATTCAAATTTGTACAGCTATAGACTCATGTATTTGTGCTTCGATGATCGTCATTCATTTGTTTTTTTTCTTCTGTTTTTTTCTGTTTGCGTCACTCATTTTACAAAATGGAAAACCTTAAATATCGCATTATTTACGAGTACGAGTTCCGCCGTGGCACTAGTGCTGCGGAAACAACTCGAAGGGTGAATGATGTGTATGGCGGTCGTGTTGCAAAAGAAAACACAGTTCGTTTTTGGTTCCAACGTTTTCGTTCTGGAAATTTCGACCTGCAGAACAAGCCCCGTGGACGGCCTGAGACTCAAGTTGATAATGAAGAGTTGAAGGCTATTGTGGAAGCGGATCCATCGCAAACCACGTCCGAGTTAGCTGCAGGCTGCGATGTTAGTGATAAAACTGTTTTAATTCACTTGAAGCAAATTGGGAAGATTAAAAAGCTTGAAAGGTGGGTACCTCACGAATTGACTGAAACAAACCGGCAAACGCGCGTCGACTGCTGCGTTACATTACTAAACCGGCACAATAATGAAGGTATTTTAAACCGAATCATTACCTGTGATGAAAAATGGGTTCTTTACGATAATCGGAAGCGCTCAGCGCAATGGTTAGATCCTGGCCAGCCAGCCAAATCCTGCCCCAAGCGAAAATTAACCCCAAAAAAGTTACTTGTAAGCGTTTGGTGGACTAGTGCCGGTATTGTTCATTACAGTTTTTTCAAATCTGGCCAGACTATTACGGCTGATGTCTATTGTCAGGAATTGCAAACCATGATGGAAAAGCTAGCGGCTAAACAACCTAGGCTGGTCAATCGCTCCACGCCACTGCTGCTTTACGACAACGCTAGACCACACACTGCGCTGCAGACGGCTACTAAATTAGAAGAGCTTCAATTGGAAAGTCTAAGACATCCTCCGTACTCCCCGGACCTTGCTCCAACAGATTACCATTTTTTTTTTAAATTTGGATAACTTCTTGCAAGGGAAAAAATTCAACTCCGATGGGGCAGTCCAAATCGCCTTCAAAGATTTTATTGATTCCCGTCCGACTGGTTTTTTTAGTAAATGGATCAATGAACTACCTATGAGATGGCAAAAGTGCATAGAAAATAATGGTTCATACTTTGATTAATTAAATATATTATATTAAAAAATATTCGACTTTTTGTTCCTCCCATACAAAACGCCAATTTCATATGTAAGGACCTAATATTTTATAATATAAAACGCGATTAAAAGGACCAAGCACGTATTTAATTACGTACTTGACTTCCTGCCAAAGGCCCTCTATAAATAAAGATCACAAGGCACCGATGGTTTGGTTGGCTACTCATTAAGACCCAATCATACGGGTCATTTGCTTCTACCTAAGTGGAAAGTCGTTTTGTGGTAAACAACATGTTTCCTTCTTACAGTGACTCTTCGTCCTTCGCAATGTCGCGGGAAAAACGGCTTTTTTTTGTTGTTATTCAAATATGTAAAATACAAAAGAGGGGAATTTTGAGACGCAAAAAGACGTAAGATATCAATCCAAGGGATAGAACAAAAGTAAAGATTTGATTGGTTGGTTGGTTTTTGGGATCACAGCTGGATATTGGATATTATAAATAAATATTTCTATTTAACAAATTAATTCTTTCGCGGGTAGGCTTGGTGAAAGGACGTAATTATTGTTTCGGTGTGCTTATTTTTATTCTAAAATAGTAAAAAATTGACAAAAGTTTATAGAATAACTGTTGTGTGTTGCTGAAGATTGTGTTTTAAGGTGCTTTAACTTTTTTTATGTGACTTTGGTCAGTGCAAACAAAGAAAAGTGACATTGAACAATTTTGCAGTTGCATTTGTTGTGTTGTGACTTGTGATACCTACTGTCAGGATCAAATTCTCAATGAAAGGAATGGTTTCAGATATATTTTATCCTAAACTATTAATTTGAGATTGGCTGCCTTCGCATTTATACAATTAAATCGTAAAGTGGAACGATTAATTATTTTCAAACAACAAAGTCACGAACAATATAAACATACAGTAACCGGCCTTACAAAAACCCAATAGCAATATTTACTTTGTACTTGCTCGTATTTTTATTTCTTAGTCAATACTATAGAACGACGGCTTGACCACGTTAATATAGAAAAAGCGTGACCAAAATTCTACCCATGGCTTCTACTTGTGCAGCCTGTCAAAACCTAATCGAGACGAAAGAATTTATGAAATGTAATGCATGCAATTTTAAGTATGATCTTGACTGCTGCAACATAACTTTGAAACGCTTTAAGCTGTTTAATTCCGAGAAGAAAAGTACATGGAAATGTCCAGCGTGCTCCAGCAAACAGCCCAAATCTGATAACACTAACACGCCTGTTCGCTCCATTGCGCAGACATCTACTGAATCGGTAAATATTACCCTTCGGAATGTTGCAAAAACAAAGCCACGGCGGAAGTCGTCGGACGACATCCCCGATGAAATTGGTGACTCTAACCATAATATGCGCTCTATCATAAGAGAGGAAATGCAGCTGGCCCTGAAAGCTGTAACTGGTGAATTGCGCAATGTCGGAGACAAGGTGTCCACCTTTGAGCAGTCATTGGTTTTTTTCAACACATGTTATGAAGAGTTGAAAAAGGATTTGGAAGCGAAAACAATAGTTATAAGTCAGCTCCAGAAAAACAATGAAGAACTTCAGAAAAAAGTCAACGAGTTTGAGAAAGGATTCTCTGGCAGGCTGAATTCTATGGAACAACACCTACGAGAGTGCAATGTTGAAATTAACGGAGTTCCTGAAAACCGCTCTGAGAATATCATCAAGGCTGTACAACAACTAGCAAAGAAAGTTGAATGCCCCGTCACTGAAAATGATATTGTGCATGCTTCTCGAGTCGCAAAGCTTAATAAAAAAAGTGACAGACCACGCACCATTGTGGTAAAGCTACGAACGCGACTATTATGCGATACTATGCTAGCAGCAGTACAAAATTTCAACAAAACAAACTCTCGCGAAGACAAAATTAACTCGCACCACTTTGGGATCGGCGGCAGTAGTGTTCCTGTTTATGTGTCAGAGCACCTAAGTCCAACTAATAAAGCTCTCCATGCAGCTGTCAGAAGAAAATCGAAGGAAATAGGCTATCAGTTCGTCTGGGTTCGTGATGGCCGCATATACACTAGGAAAGACGTCCACAGTCCGGCTTTGCAGATACGCACAATGGGCAGTGAGTTTTTCACAATGACTCGTTAAAGAACTCATAAGCTTGTATATATATAATTCTAGTGACTTTATACAAATCAAAATGGCTACATTATACTATCAAAATATCCACGGTATGCGAACAAAAAATAATTCCATTTTCAAAAATGTGCTGCAAACTTCTTTTGATGTATTAGCTTTTTCTGAGACTTGGCTCAATCCGAGTGTATGTAGTAGTGAGTATTTCGATTCTCGCTATGTAGTTTACCGAAGGGATCGCTTATGTTCCGATTCTGATTCCTATGGAAAGAAAGACGGTGGAGGAGTGTTGGTTGCAGTATCACGGGATATCAAATCTGTTCGTATGAAGTCTTGGGAATCTACTTCCGAGGATATTTGGGTCGTGGTTCAGTTGAAATTAGGTAATATAATCAAAAGAGTTGCTATTTGTAATGTCTACATTCCATCTCCTGCCAAACTTGACGTGTTAAATGCTTTTCTGGAAAATGCTAGCAATTACATCAATGAAGTAGATGAAGTGGTCATAGTTGGAGATTTTAACTTACCTTTTATCAACTGGACTAAAACCACTGACAGCAGCAATTATGTAATACCTTCTAACTTTCATAATTCTTTAGGTAACGCCTTAGTAGATTTTATGTCTTTGAATAATATGTTTCAGTTTAGTAATATTTGTAATGTTGATGACTCAACACTTGATTTAGTACTTAGTACAATGAGTGATGTTTGCTTGACTGAACCTCTCGATTGTTTGAGCAAATTAGATCGGCAGCACCCCCCTCTTTTGTGTAAATTTTCCATTAGTACTGAATCAAAATACCTACATCAGCGGGCTTTTATCGAAAAAAATTTTTATAAGGCAGATTACCAAAGCATTATATTAGAACTAAAAAAAATTGATTGGAACGCTATTTTTTGTAAATGTGATTCAGTAAACGAAATGACAAAATGTTTGTATAATATTTTAAATAAATCAATTGATAACTTTGTCCCTAAACATAAATATAAAAGAAAACTATACCCCCCTTGGTTCAACAAATCTATGGTTAAATTACTTTCAGATAAAGAAAAATTAAGAAAAAAATATCGTATTTATGAGAATCCTCGTGACCTTATTGAATTTACCATCCTTAGAGAACGTAGTCATAAATTATATGATATTCTTTATTCATCGTATATGACTAAAACCGAGGAGTCGATTGCAAATAATCCTAAAGAATTTTGGCGATATGTTAAAGACAAACGCAAGAATCGTTCCACACTTCCTGCAGAAATGCATATGGAACAGAAAACTGTAAACTCTGGAAAAGATATAGCTGACCTATTTGCCGCAAATTTTGCCAAAGCTTTCACGTCTCACAACTCTTCAGTTGGATGTAATGCGCCAATCACTTATAATAATCATCCTCATAATTTTATGGGTGTAGTCAGGTTTACAGAACGCGATGTTTTGAAAAAGATTAAATGTTTAGATGTACTGAAAGGGCCAGGTCCCGATTGTATTCCAACTTTATTAGTCAAACGTTGTGGGTCTGCTTTGGCACTACCATTAACATTAATAATGAACAGGTCGGTATCGGATGGAGTGTTTCCTGATGAATGGAAAAAGGCCAAAATCATCCCTCTTCATAAAAAAGGTGACGTAAGCGATGTTAAAAACTATAGGCCCATCTCGATTTTGTCATGTTTCTCTAAATTGTTCGAAGCTTTGATATGCCCAATACTTTCATGTCATTTTGATCACCTCCTGTCAGTGCACCAACATGGTTTTAAAAAAGGTCGATCTGTAGAAACCAACCTTGTCGCTTTTATAACTGACCTTGTTAAAGAAGTGGACAAAGGGCGTCAAATTGACGCAATTTATACTGATTTTAGTAGCGCGTTTGATAAAGTCGATCATCTACTATTATTGCGCAAGTTGGAGTGCAATGGCATCTACGGATCATTTCTATCGTGGTTTCGATCATATTTAAGTTGTAGACAGCAAGTGGTTTCGGTTAATGGGTACGAATCTGGAATATATTTTGCAGAATCTGGAGTTCCTCAGGGCTCACATCTGGGTCCTATTCTTTTCTCAGTTTTTATTAATGACATCACCACACAAATCAAAACATGCCATTATAAGCTTTTTGCTGATGATCTAAAAATTTATAGAAAAGTAGAGTCTGCTGCTGATGTAACCCTTATACAACGTGACATTGATCACATAAAGCAATGGTGTGAAGTTAATAGAATGGATTTAAATGTTCAAAAGTGTTTCTATATAAAATATACACGAAAAAAAAATCCCATTAGTGCAAAATATAAGTTAAACGGTACGTTTTTACAAGAATTAAGCGAAATACGCGATTTGGGTGTTATTATTGACTCAAAATTATCGTTTAGAGGGCATATTGATGCTACTGTAAAGAGAGCGGCACAGATGATCGGGTTTATCAGACGTAATACCAAAAGTTTTCGTTCTTCATTAACTAAAATCATACTTTACAACTCACTAGTGCGCAGCTGTCTTGAATATGCAAGTGTTGTGTGGAACCCTCTTTACGCATTGCATTCACAGCGAATCGAATGCATCCAACGTTCATTCACAAGAGCTCTAGCGTTTCCTTCTTCAGGGATTTCACACAGAAGTTCTTACCAAAATCGTTTGAAATTTTTCAAAATGACAAGCTTAAGAGACAGAAGAAAAATGCGTGATGTAACTTTTCTACACAAATTGATACATGGTCATTCTGAGAGTTCATATATTCTATCCAATATCAATTTGAGTGTTCCATATAATTATCCGAGATATAAGCTAAATAAAATATTTTCGGAGCATCCGTTCTCATCTAACCTTGGTTACAATTCGCCAACACTGAGAATGTGTCGTAGTCACAACGAATTTAACGCATCTTTAGAGGATCTAGATATTTTTCACGATTCTCTCAGGGTTTTCAAAGACAAACTGATAAGATCTCTTAACAGAGATGATTAATGTTAAATGTCTTTAATTAAGATAATATGTTTAGTCTATTTTGCATAATCTTAATAATTGTATTACTTGTATTCAAATCTATTTAGTTAAGTGTTTGTATTATTACAATTTCAAACGGGTTCTTACGAACTTACCAGTCGAATCTATATACTTAAAATGAATGAATGGCTTTCTCACATTTTTATTTACTTAAAAGTAGTCAAATTCATGAAACATTTAGTAAAAGTGACTTTAAGTGTCGTGAGAACCTGCCTACTTATAATTAATATGCCTTTCACTGTATAATTATTACAACGAACGATGTATGCGCCTGTAAGAGGTGTACATATCAGGCCTCGTCATGACTTAATTGTCATGAATTTGTAAGAAATTATTTATATAATGTATTTTTTAATATGTACACTGTTGGTGCATCTTAAATAAATAAATAAATAAACATTTGTACTGCATATGAGTCTGCAATGACTTGTAGATTCTCTAAATGATTTTATTGTAGTAACTGTAGTGTTGTATATAGTAGTATCTTTTGACTAAAGGAATACCGCCAGACAAAAAAAAACGTAATTATAAGCACAGTCGCAAGCCAAGCGAAAATCACGTTCACTTTTAGATTTTTCGAGCACAAAATGTCTCAACCCGAGTGGGACCAAACTTACGCCCCCAATTTTTTAAGAACCCGTTGCGTAAAATTTAAGGACTTGGGTTAGATTCCCAATCCAGATGAGAAGATTTAAGCATTAAAAAATGTTGTAAATGTAGAGAATTGATGTTAAGAGCATTGAATTTGAAGCGCTCGTAGCGAAGTTTACTTAGCTGTTCTCAACCGATCAGCAAAGTTAAGCAACGTCGCGCGCGGTCATGAGTTGGATGGGTGACCGCTAGTGACATTACTACTGAGCGTTTCCGTGCTTCGGAGGGCACGTTAAGCCGTCGATCCCGGTTGTTGTCTTAGGATGGCAGTTGTTATAGCATGGTGGTAGGGCATTTTGCGAATGCCCGCCTGGCTAGCTACCACGTTCAAGTAGAAAATTTGTCGCCAAGCACCTAACTGTGTGTTCCGGCAGCTGTCCTTGAGAGCCAGTACTTCTAGGTTAGCCTGAACAACATCCTCGACCACAGCATCACTTACCATCAGGTGAGATAGTGGTCAAAGGCTAAGCTATCTGGTATAAAAAAAAATATGTAAAATCTTTTTAAATAGGTTAGGTATATGATTATGTACCATATCACATACTATTATTTTTTTTTATTATTTCAACCACGTCAATTTTAATTGAGATTTTGTTATAAAAACTAACGTCGTTTTCACTAATTTTAGTAAATAATACGGTATAACTCACGTGAATAAGTCAGATAGGTCCTACTATAGTTTCCACCATATCCGGTGGTCTTTTTCAAAGAGAGCTCGGGACGCCCGCGCTGACGTCAGGCGGCAGCTCGTAGCGCACGTGTCGTCATAGGTTGGTGCGAAGGGTGGGTTGCAGTTGGTCGTGTCGGTGAGTTCTGATGCGAGTCCTCTTCATCGCTGGTGAAATCCCGGCTGGCATCGGGAACTTCCCAGCAAAAAGAGCTCACTACATCTCCAGAACCGTGCTTAGCATCCAGATCAGTTACATAAAGACACGGCTTCCAAGTAGGTGACAAGAATCATCCTCCGTCTCTATTAAAGTTGGGAAGCCTACTAATTACAATAGATTCTCGGATCTTGCGAGGCGCGAAGAACTTTTCTCTTGATAATACCCGAGTTTTGTCGAAACGGATGTAGTGTCCTGCTCCAGAGAGCAGAGAATGTTCTGTTTCGGCCGAGCTGTTGATGTCCTGATTCTTCATGGAACGTATGTGCTCTGTGAGTCTAGTGGAAACGTTCCTGCATGTTTCTCTGACGTAACATTTGCCACAGTCACAGGGAATTATGTAGTCACCGGGGACTCCCAATTTAATTGAGATTTATTTGACTAAAATATAATTACGTAAAATAAATACCCACTAACGATACCTTACATTTTCCATCTTTTGACTAATGACCCGGTAGACGACATTACACCCAGCCGTATTAAATGGGACCAAAAATATTGTAGTATTGTCTTATAACTGAAAAATATCGATATAGTTGCCGTTTTATCGAACTTCTATATTTAACCTCTAATAGGCCGACCATGCACCACTAAGGAGACCAGTTTATGTGCGAATAACTCATTTCTTAACGACAAGTTCTTCAGATATACGTGTTACCTACTGTCTCGAATAAAGAGTTGTCAATTGGTCGAAGCCCGCATCAATTAGACGACAATATTCACTATACTCATACAATTTTTTCTTATCAATAACAAAGAATCATTTCATCTTTTATACTGAACTGGGTAGCACTTGACCACTATCTCACCTGATGGTACGTGATGATGCGGTCGATGATGGAACGCGCTTACCCAGAAGGTATCTATTCACTCGCGTTTTGAAGACCCCCATATTGTACTTAACCGGAAACACAGACTCAGGTAGAGTGTTCTATTCCCTGGCGGTTCGTATGATGAAGAAAGACGCAAATCGCTTCGTTCTGATAAATGGAATATCAACCATATAGCAGTGGCGCTTCTGAGTGTCACTGGATGTTCGGTTATAGAATAAATAAATAAAACAAATTCAGTTCCATATAGCGCACAGATCTTAACCAAACGTGTTTAGTAATATTAAAGCGCGCCATGATTGCTCTCGGTTACCAATGCTCCAGTCTAGATACATGAATAGAAAATTAGACTACCGTAAATATTATTACTGATTAAATTGATTTATAAAAATCAAATCATCATCTTAACTACGAACTAACTACTAAGCTACGACTCATTGAACAAATCATTATATAAAGATATCATAACAAGTGTAACCTGAATGTCTAAATTCTGTACTCAATCACCTAATTGTATTAACTTATTAGGAACCGGCTAGGACCCGCGTTTTATTTACCGGAAAGATTCCGACCAGTTTCGGACTGTTTTGAAGTCCTTCGTCTGGGAGTCACGATTGCGCGAAGCGACGAGCACTGGCCTCAGCTCGTAACCTAATAAGTTAATATGGATAAAACTCGCGATAGTTTCCAAACCTAATGGTATGTTCCGGCATCTCTCCTTAAGAGCCAGCTCCCATCTTAAATTATGGCTTTTTACCAGCTTCAACCACATCATCTCTTACCATCCGGTTTGATCAAAGGCTAGCATGTCGGAAATTAAAAAGACCCGAGATACTATAAGTTGTATATTATATTAAATTCAAACACCAGTTATTTCCCTGATCATTAATTATTTCCTGAAATGTGAACAGCGCTATTCTGACTTTGCGACTTGTTAGTTTACCAGGACGCCTACGAAACAGAATCACTTAACATTACAAAATTACAAATATTAATAGGAAAAATTTAAGTCATGTGCGGGATACGAACCCGCGTCCATCCTCTCCTTGAGCCGGGGTATGCTCTAACCAATTGAGCTAACATGACATGACGTCATAACTTAAATCTTTCCTATCGTTCTTTAACCATCGTATTGGGATGGAGCGATATCCATCGTACAACTTACGTTATACTACAAACAAGACCAATTTTGCAATTGGATTTATACTTGTAAATGATGAAAATATTTTTTCCTATGATATATTCGTAATTTTGTAATGTAATCCGCATAGCAGGCGTTATTGCAAACATAGCAATATTAAAAAAGAATCAATTAAGTTTATGTGTATCTATAAGCTTTGTACTATAGTTAACAACATTATAGGTGGGTTTGTAAATCATATTATCATTTGTAGCAAACAAAACAACCATTATCATGTCAGTCTGTCTATGTAGCGGACAGCCCCTGAGCAACCGTGTTCAGTAATAATTAACTATGAGTCATGATGCCAGTAAACTCGGTTAGGTCTACCTAACAATGTTCCTGCAACATGAATAGAAAATCAGCTTAGCTCAACGCGAGGTGGCTGGCTAATTAATATATGTAATTGCTGGAAACTACTGTTATTAACTGTTGTTTAATTTGTAACCTTATTAGAAATATAGTTATAAGTACCTATTTAACTCTTCTCGTTCTTGGGTCTTGATGTAATATATCATTTTTTTTTATTATTTATTTATTCAGGTAAAAACAGTTTACAATTATTTTTTTCACACCATTAGTACCAATGGACCTACTTTACCATAACTTGTTACAAATATTAGTATTTATTATTTCAAATACATTAATGACGGACCCAGAAAAGCAGAGAAAAAGTTTTTATACAAAACTAACAATGACAGTACATGTTTGTACCTATACAATCAATTCGATAAAAATTACCTTTATGAATGTACATTTATTAATATAAATGGTATATGATATTTAAGCTAAAAACAAGTTCACAATAAGTTTACCATTTTTGATTTGAAAATTGACAAAGAATCGTGAAATATATCTATGCCATCTAAGAATTTATTGTAACTTATAAATGAGCGTCTAAAGAAGGTATTTTTCGCATAGTTAGTATTAAATGAAAGGATATGGAAAGTATCTTTAGAACGTGAGGAGGATGACCGTGGTACTTTATAATGAATATTTTCCAAAAGGACTGCTGATATCAGCCTAATAGTCCTCAATAGATAAGCGGCTTGGGGATGGCAGTGTGAGATATCAGTTCCACCGAATGTGCTGCTGCCCACCTTCTGATGTGTTACCCTTAGTCGCCTCTTACGACACCCACGGGTTGAGATAGGGATGGTGGCATTCTAGCCTGGCAACCCACGAACAGCCCGGGGGCTGTAACGGGTCTTAATCAAAATAAAATATGTATATATTTATTTATCTACACGTTTTGACCAAGTTGTATTGGTCGCGGTTCTGAGCGGACTTTAAGATAGCTGCATCCTGGTCCCAGTGCTAAGGAAATGCACCAAACGCGGTTTACCTTCATTAAGACCTGTGGTAATTGTCAGTGTTGTGTGTTGAGACGATATATTTCTGAATCAAATGCGGGTAGTTGGAGAAAATACCCGCACTTCAAAACTTTGACACCCAGGCACATGAAACTTAACTGTATATATATGTCTCAGGGTGATGGGTGCAAGTTCGACACTTATGCAAAATATAATCTTATTTTTTTAAATTGTTGTGTCGAAACACGCCTATGGCCCACCTGATGTCAAATAACAACAATATAAATATAAACCTTTGCCTATAACAGATGCATTTCATCACAAGTAACGTACTGCATCACCGTGATACATACAGTGGTTAAGTATCATGTCCCTATAAATTACTTGCTCCCATGGACTGCTGCTGGAACACACTATTGTGCTTGGCAACAGATGTTCCACGTGAGGGTAGATGCTATCCAGACGAGCATTTGCTAAATGCCCTTCCACCATGCGGTGTTGCTCAAGCCCACGGTAGAGATCAAACCATAGACCTGCGGCATGGCAGTCAATAGCTATTCATCATCATCAGCCGGAAGACGTCGACTATTGAACAAATTCCTCCCCTATAGAACGCCACAAAGAACGGCTATTAGCCGCTTGTAACCATTGGCTACCTGCGACTTTAACGATATCGTCAGTCCACCTAGTGGGGGGCCTACCGACTCTACGTCTTCCGGTGTATTGTGGTAACCACTCGAGAACCTCTCTTCCCCATCGGTTATCAATTCATCGAGCAATGTGGCCCGCCCATAGCTATTACCGCTCGGCTTTTCATGATATAAATTGAAGTTAGTTTGTAGTATTAGAATCACCGCCAGTGTTATTTCAGAGCCGTGTTCAGTAATTATTAATGTGTGCCATGATTACCACTAAAGTCCGTTAGGTCTAGCTGACAATGTTCCCGCTACATGAATATGAAATTGGTTCTACGTGGTAGAGGCAGCCTAATTAATGTACACGTTATTGCTGCTACTGGATTATTAGATATAATTAGGTTGATAATCTTGATTAGGCGGGTTGATTATTATGTATTTTATTTTTTTGTATG
This sequence comes from Plagodis pulveraria, assembly GCA_963890685.1. Classification (NCBI taxonomy): domain Eukaryota; kingdom Metazoa; phylum Arthropoda; class Insecta; order Lepidoptera; family Geometridae; genus Plagodis; species Plagodis pulveraria. The sequence continues at coordinate 5,595,632 of OY982973.1, read as the reverse complement.
CTATCGTGATATAATAAGCACAAGGTGTTAAGGGGCAACCTATACATATTACAGAAGCTGTTCCGAACTGAATGCGCGTATAACGCTTGCCTTATTTATACGTCAAAATGAGTCGGAACGCTAGCTGTCATCTTTGTGAAGTTGTCAAAAACGTTTTGGAATGTCATGGTGGATGACTTGTAAATTGTACTTGTTTTTTTGTGCTCTTCGTTTTGTTGCGTGTTGTTTAATCGAAAAGTTTGTGAATATGGTGATAATAAAAAGACTTTTATAAGAATATTTTTGATTGTGCCGCCTTGATCGACTAGTAAAGTAATCGCAAGTATTTGACTTAGTGTCATTGCCCCAAGAAGTACCATAAGAAAGAAGGCTTCTTTGCTGGAGTTGATTGGTAGGATCACGTTTAGCTGTCAGAAACCTGGCCAGATTTATTAGGTTGTTAGCCGTGTACTTTACTACCTCTATAGCATTACTGCAGGGCTCCTGTATGCTTCAGCTGCCATTTAAGCTTCACGAATCGCGAACAAAGTATCCGTCTGTCCCAAGGTCTGTTCTCATGTAGATAAGGGTTTTATTTCAACTGCACCCATATTTCCTGCAGGAGTCAGGTTAGACAATACAGTAGCAACTATCTTATTGTTATTATATATATGGTATAACAAGTGGCGAACTGCACCGTGCCCACCCTGAGACAAAAAGTTGTTAAGTCTCATGAGCCAGTAATTTCGAGTAACCTTAACTTTTTTTTTTTTCATAAAATTAGTCTTGAATAATGAGTCGCCTGAAACAGAGAATAACATCATACAAAATACTCATATTTGAGCTTTTAATGAAAGTATCATCCCATATATTCCTGTGTATAATAATGTAAGTCGTAGGAGGCAACGAAAAATACCTGAAGGCGCGCAGCAGCACCTTCTGAATAACTACTGCCTTACACCGCAATCATCAAGACGCTTACCAAGCATTGGGAAAATAGCAACCCTTTCCCTCTGGTGAGGGAAGGAATTTGTTAATCGATGTAAGTGTTTGCTGTTGATGTTATGTTAGGAACAATAGGGTATTTTGATAATTGTCCTTGAAAGCCAGCTTTGACTTCATCGTCACTTAATATCAAATCTTACTCGTTGGTAAAAGTGGTTAAAGAAATACACAAATGTCGATACGCTTATCGGCTCGCAGTACATCTTCTTCCCTATAATGAGGCTTTGATCGATCAATTATGAATAAAGCAAAGAGGCTCAGTATGCTACTTAATTTAGCCCCAACAATCTTTCAAAATGTGCCCCAGTAACTTTCCTGGAATTCTCAATTATGCATTATATCGCCATCCCGGGTTCCCAATTTTAATTACTCGAAACCACCAGTATCATAAATTAATTATGCAACGTCAAGCGGTAATTGTGTCGTGACTCATTGCGGATAATGCCGACCATTTTGATGGAATCAGATTTTTAAATACAGTTTTAATTTGGATATTAGTTTATTAATACAAAAATGTATGAAATTTCAATGTTAAGAAAGACGAATTACTAAGCATTCCATAGATTCATCGTGCGCGTGCCGCGGTCCATAGCGTTGCAGAGGAAGATGCCCAAGTCAAGGTGCCTGGGACTTGCAACCCAGTGAGTAAGGTTAAGGAGCCCCTTTATGATACATCAATGCTCCATACAATCCATCTTTTACTTATATTGTAATAACTCTATTATATAGTAAGTACACATTGTCAACTATGTTTACAATTACATCATGAGTAACTTCTCGTAACTTATTTACTTAAGAGAATCTAAGCTTAACAAATATATGATTCTAACACGGCCATACTGACAGTACTTCGTCCACGAAGTACAAAATAACACCAGGCAAACTTCACTTTAAAATAATTATGTATAACTAAGTGATAAAAGTATATTTGTAGGAAATATTGTTACCGTGTATGGCAACCCACAATTATTTGCACAAAGCTTGCTTGATAAAGAATTTAAGTAATAAGTAATAAATAGAACACATAAACAGTATTTGGTTCGAAGTCACCAAAAAGAAAAACCGCTATCGATTATCTGTAAAATCATTATAAAATGTTCATAGTACATATTTGTGGACTACAATGTATATGTATTGGGCGTGGAGGGTAGATTATCCCTCTACGCGTTGACTGTTGTGATTTGCTATCTCTCGATAGGAAAATAATATCATTGGAATGGAATCAAAATACCTTCAATACATTTGTGAAAAAAATTTTGTACAAACCAACATTCCCATTTACGTTGTTATATAAGTGTCACGAATAAATATTATGTGCAAGTACATAATTCGTAAAGTATACCAGGTATATATATGAAGTTAATACTGATACTAAGTTTCATAGATAGTATCCAGTTTCAACTACATATTTGATAACATATTAAGCAATAGGGAGTTTAAAATTTGATTAAAACGACTGTGGTAAATTTCTGCAATGCAACTTTAACTTGCTTAGTTATCAAGTTGACGTTTTATCGTCCACGCATTATTTAGACAATAACAAAATGTACCATTAAACCTTGGACATATTCCATTTGACAAAAAACGTCTGGACCTTTTGACTTCACGACATAAGTATTATCTATAAGGACAGAATTGGGTTTTCCTTTTATGATTCGGACGTTTTGACGTCAGGGCTTAAATATTTTATCCAGAATAATAGGATCATCATTTGTACACGTAAAATAACTTTTCTGATAACAACAGGCAGTCTACCTACATGTACTTATGTAGCAGTAAAAATAACACTTTAAATTCTCATGAAAAACCCTACTCATTTTAATAATTACCAGTTACCTAGACATGATGATTACATTCACAAGCCGCCATGTGAGACAACCATCGCCAAGTAAAAGGTCGACCGGCTTTTATCAAACAGTTTGCCATTTGAATAGACGTGCAGGTCGCATTCACTTACTGCTCGTGAGATCAACAAGCACCAATCAAATGGGTATGCAGTGTAATCAATTTAAACAGTAGTTGCCATTTGAATAGACATGCTGGTTGCATTCACACACTGCTCGTGAGATCAACCAGCACCAATCAAATAGGTAAGCAGTGTCTTTCTATTAATTATTTAATCTAGAGCATAAGTACATGTAGATATGAGTAATTTGATATTATCGTTTTATGTGATGATAACTGATAATATAACATAAGTAGTTTATTTCTACAATATGTAGGGTAGCATGTCATATTAATATTCTTAACTGAAACGTACATAATTATCGTATTTCTTGTTTCAAAACAATAGGTACAATAATTAAATAAATTTTGTTCAAACACCCACTCTCGTGGCCAGTATCAATTTATCCTTGTGAATTACAATATTTCATGATAAACCATCTATAGTCTACACCAATCAATAAACGCAGAGGTAAAACCCCTGTAAACTTCTGTATTGTTGCATAGATTGTTTGTTGAACATTCCAGAATCCGTTCGGCCAATCTGACAATTTATAGAACATTCTACCTAATATAGACATACCGTTCCATCTAACCGTTACTTCAAAGTGTTCCAGTAACAATCATATGTTTGTCAATTAGTAATTTCCAAAAAGGGATCGATTATGGTTTGAGCCAAAGTTTGCGTGACAGTCAGTAATGACTTCTGAAGGCATGCCAAGTGCTAACATTTGTCATAGGTTATCTTCGTATATATGTAGGATAAGACAACCTATGTATAAGAATTCAAAGTTTAAAGTGGATTTAATAAACAATACTTTGCGAAACCAACAATTAAAACATTTCTACCCATGGCCAGTTACTATATTATACAATCGATTCAAAATCCTATATTATACAATCGATTCAAAATGCTATATTATACAATCGAGTTGATTAGTGTGAAACAGTTAAGGAGTTTTCTTTATAGGATAAAATAACCCTTGCTTAGGACCCAAACTGCTTTTACAAATATCAAGCAAAAGCATAAGTAAATATACTATATACTTTGTCATCACTACTTTTATAGAATTAGCAATCTGTAGTGAATTTATTTAATGCCCATAAGATCACTGAGCAAGTAATATTACATAAGATATTCTCAGATGTTCAAAAACATTTCATATGTCATTAAGTTTTAAGGATCGCTTTTAAATAAAATTAAGAAAATTTTAAGCACAAGGTAATAGCGACATTAGTTCAGATATGGTTGTAACTTTGCTATTTATTGTTCGATATGCGTTTTCACATTTAGGTTTCTAGGTTTATAGAAATGTATTCTCAATTAATACCAATAGTCACTATATAAAATGAGAACATAGTTTGACTTTGAAGAAATCTAATTACGTTCGTCGTTATAATATGTACTTATTAGTGTAAATAATATAAAAAATACACAATGACATAACAAGTTTCATAAACTTCCATTACATATGCTAGCAAACACTAATTCAATAAGGTTCAGTGAAAGCACCTTTATCTTGAGGGATATATGCAGCAAGAACCGTCAGTTTCAGATTTAAACGTTACAACATTGAGAAAATTTTCGACGAAGTTATTCTTCACATTGCCACTACACGGTTACAGGATTGTAATCGTTATAAAACAGACCCTTTGGAGGGCTTTACCTGCTTTTGCCACTGTTATAATACTTGTCCAGATGAATTATTTCGCCAATATACTGATGTCAGTGAATAAAAACTCGGTGCCACTGCCGCTAGTATTCGATAACTCGCAACGCGGTGTCGTCATCCTGTTGCCAGGTTGCAGCGACGGCTTGCGGTTTGCGAAACCGCGGCGTTCCACTGCCGCTAGTAGCAGATACGAAAACTGGGAACACGGTGTTGTCATCTGTCGCCAGGTTGCAGCCACGGCTTCGCAACCCGCGGCGTCCAAGTCTTTGAGAGTAGTTGCATCGATTCTGAAACTAATAAAAGTGATTAAAAAATGAAGGTAGGCAATCTGAGTGATCCCACTTCTGATGTGAGATTTGTCAAGATAGAGAGCATTTATTTAATCTGTAATGTAGGCTCATTAACACTACAGTACACGCGCCCCTTTTTTTACTCGAGCACACGCGTGGCCTACTATAGTAGGCCATTTTAAAATGTCAATAACTTGTATATTCCGATATATTTGATTAAAAAAATAAATGGAGTGGAAAAGGTTTTTATTTTACTTAGTTTTACAACGTCACTTTTAAGATAAATTATAAAGAAATTATAACAAATCAACAAATTAGTAAATATATAAGAAAAATTATAAAAAAGGGCACTTCGGAGATTAACTTCATTTTTTTAAACTTGTAATTAAACTTTATTACTATTTTCTTTTATTTCGTAGCATTCAAGACTCACTACTGCTTGGTGATGGAGAAAAAATCATGTATTCCAAGTCTTGCACCATTTTTTTGTCGACCAATTCCGGACCCTTGAGCAAAGTGCGCATCGACCAACTCGTCCTATCTTTGAAGTCAAATCGTGTTGAGACTCTTGGGGTTCTTGAACTGTGCACCTAAAAGTGCTTCTATTCAGAATTAAAGTTGTCGTGGAAGTGTTTCAATGGATGCTTGGTGAATCAAAAGCAGTTTTATCAAATTGAAGGCCAATTCTTTCAAAAAGTTACGCCTAGCTATTTTTTCGGCGTTCATTTGGTTGATTACCAGAGCGTTGATTCCAACAATGTTCATCAAATCAAAAAATATTACTAACGGCCATTGACGGGAGTAACTTTGAACACTAATTTGCCATAATATACAATTTCCAAACCAAGTACCCTGAGAGCTATCCCAAAAATCCTTTATATTAGGCCATTCATTTCCCGAGACTTCTATGACGTATAATATGCCCAGAAATGTTCTTATTTCTACTACAGTGTGTTTGGCTCTTTTTCATCTTCAGTCCCAATAAAATTATTTCTTCATCTTCAGTATCTTGCTCATGCAGCCACCTTTCCACTTTTGAATCAACCATGACGTAATCGGATCTATACATCTCTAAAAAAATACGATAAAATATATGATATACCAATTTTTAATCAATAAATAAATAATTTAATTTAATATACATACATATAAATACATTATAATAAGTAGAAAATATTATAATAGCTTAATAAATCGATATTAGAGTAAAAGTTACATACCTGAATTTGGTACACCAATACACGCGCGGACTACTTTAGTAGGCCCGCGCTTTTGGAGCCAAATTGCTTGTGCTTGAGTACACGTTGGGTTTTCACATGGTACTGAAATTGTGTCAAATATACCTGACGAGGCTTACCTGAAAGCACTAGAGACTAGCGCGCTAAATTAAAAAAATATTGCAAAAAGAGTCACCCTGGTCTACTATAGTAGGCCGCGCGTGTACTCTAGTGTTAAATTATAAGATGTTTTCAGGCGGTGATGCCATAATCTAGTCCTAGCTTAAGGTAAAGTAAATGAGTACTACTAGTTCAGTACTTAACTATCCCACTTACTAGGGTTTCTACACAAAAGGGAATCATAAGGATACTTCAAAAACACAACGTTTATAGGAACACATAGAACACTTTAATAAGAATAATACATCATTAGGGTCACATGGATTACTTCAAAGGTAATATTGTATAGTCACATTTCACAACGATAATACAATAAAAAGGGCGAATTTGGAAGCCAACAAACATAGACCCACACACAACACATGAATATCAGTTACGTTACATTAAATAATATAATACAGTACTTAACTCAATAAGTCTCGATGCAGCAGTCACTTGTGAAGAATAAAGAGAGCTCAGAAAGTTAAGACATTGGTTTTATAGCAATGACTGGCGCCAAGTGTCTGTCGCATATCCATTAAACTACCCGCCATATTTATCACAACCAATCAGAGACATGAGCGTTCCCGCCACAACGTATCAGCCAACCCGAAATAAGACAGGATGGTTCGTCATTGGCTAGTCTAGAATGAATACAGATCATAAAGGGTTTCAGTGTGGCGGTTATTAAAAATGACAAATATCAACAAGTTTTAGAATATTCTACAATTACATCATGAGTAACTTCTCGTAACTTATTTACTTAAGAGAATCTAAGCTTAACAAATATATGATTCTAACACGTGCAACACAAAAAATGATCTGAAATACAAAACGCAGCTTTGGTATTCGAGATGTTAGTAATTCAAACAGCAATGACAGCATATTTCAATTGTTCTTATGAGAATAACCACAGAAAATAAGTAGTATAATATTTCTCTACGAGAATAACGAATACTTTCTAATTTTAAGAAATCTGTTAACTAACTTTTAAAAAGGAAGAGGTTCTCAAGGCGACTGTATTTTTTGTGTGCCTCATAACTTTTTACAGAATTTTCATGTTTTTTTTTTATATTCGAAAGCTGGTGCTTGTTATGTGGTCCAATTTAAATTTGAGTGAGAGTAGTACTTGATTTATCCCTAAAAATGCGTATTTTATTTTTGAAAGCGGTTGTTTTTAGTGAAAATAAATTATGTTTTCCAAACTGTTAGGTTATAAGTTCAATTGATCGAACATTTTGTAAGGGAACATTCCAATCAGATTATTACTGTTAATGTAGCTACTTGGACAAGAGCGTTCCAAAGTGTCAGATTTTTATTTAGATTAAACGATTTGATTTTTTTTCCATTATTCAGTTACATATAACAAATTATTTTTACATATATTTGTAGAAAAATATTCTTAAAATTTAATGAATATTTTACCCCTTTCAATATTTAGGGTAATAGTCCCCACTCAGGGCATCCGACAGCTATCGCCTTCCTGACCATAGTGCAATAAGTTAACACTTTGTCACACTAAGCTGCCACAAACATGGACTTTTTAGTAGGCTTGACTAGGTTTCCCTTAGAGATTAGAGAGTTACCATCCTTACCATTAGAATACAGGCGTGATGATCATTCAGTTGAAGTAATTTTTTTATATAGATATATAGATAGATAACTCTTTATTGTACACACCACTACATTACAATAATACAAAATACGAAGGATTACAGTCAAGTGTTACAATGGGCGGCCTTATCACTACTTAACACTATATAATTGGTTTATAGAACAAACACGAGGCCCACCTAGTGTTCATCAGTAACCTCTGCCCATAACAGATGCATTTCGTCACAAGGGACGAACTGCACTGCGCCCCTAACCCTGAGGCCGGCAGATATAAAGTCTCATATGCCTGTAATTTCATGAATTATTTACAGGATCTCATGGTCCGCTGCTGGAACACACTGTTAGCGTAAGGCCTGAGTGTAAAGCGGAGCGTTCAGCGTTGCATGTAAGCGGCGAAAGAGCGTTCGCCCAGTGTCCTTAGTGCACTCTTAGCGTTCGTAGTCACGTTCGAATGACTTGGCGCGCACGCTAACGTCACCGCTGCAAAACACAAGCTGGTTAGAACCTGCACGTGACGTCAACACAACATAAAAATAATTTATTGACATGATAATAATGTGTAATAATTTTGAAGTCTCTGGTCCTTGAAGTAGCATAAAACTGTGTTTCGAAGACCAGAAACGCTCCCCCGCCTAGCCGCTCGGCTGCCACTCGGGACACTCGCGACCATTTGCATCTGTTTAACACGAACGCTACACGCCCCGCCCAGCTCCACGCTCAACTTGAGCGTGCACTCAGTTCGTACACTAGGACAGATTTTTTACTTGAGGACGGTGGCTGGCCAGGTGAGCATTATCAAATTGTCTTTCCATGATGCGGCGAAGCTCTTACTGGCGGTGGGGATTGAACCATGGACCTGATGCTGAAGCATTCCATAGCCATTATTGCTCAGCTATCACTCAAAAGTTTATTGTTTCCTGTTAATTTAAACAATAATTTCCATTAACGCGTTTTCGTATTTTGCATTGGAATAACCAATGGCAGATTTGAATAGTACTAACGATGTAGATTGTCATGAACATGTTATGTATTGTTTGATGTTTATGTAATGGTGGTACGAGTACTTTGCATTTAGGCGAAGCGAATTGGATGTTTTATTTGCCTAAAACATTTATGTGGGAGCAGAAGCCTTTATCTACATATGGAGAAATAATTGTGTAGTTTTTTTAAAGGATTGATATGGAACAAGAACGGTGTACATCTAAGCTAATTGTTAAGCGGAAATATCTGCCTATAACAAAAGACTGCACTGCACCCATCACCCTGATACATACAGTTATTAAGAGTAGAGTTCACGGAGCCCTGTCTATGCAAATTTAGCGTCGTCACATTTTAAATACTAAGTGTTCCAATTCGGTGAAATTTTGCATGTATATCCTTGAGCCTAATGCTACAACCCCTATGTAAAAACCCTATGCTTCTGGTTTGCCAGATTTCCGCAAAACTAAGTATTTTAAAAAATAATTCGATAAATCCTTTTTTATGGGAATTGTTCTTTTGACATTTAGGGATATAATTATTAATAAATCAAAAACTAGCAAACCAGAAGCATTGATATTAGACTCAGCAATAAACATACAAAATTTCACCAAGTTTGATACACTTGGTATTAAAAATATGACAAAACTTCGTTTGTATGGAAAGCGCTCCGTGAACTCTACTCCTAGGTCTCATGAGCATGTAATTTGACTTTATTGGCTTTCAAAATCAGCTGCCAATACGCAGTCGTAGAGTCAAGACCTCCTGAGGATTCTTCGTTTAGAAGCGAAACGCGTCGAAAATTCTTCCGGTTTGGCTGCGTGGCGTTTGTGACGTCACGTCGGCTTAACGGGCAAAAATTAGGCGGAATTGTCACTAGATATATTTTTGTATTTTTTAAGTGTTTTAATATAATATTAATTTGATGTTTTCATAAAATATTTTAAATTTATTTGTTATTATTATTCATCCTAATCGGTCCAGTAGATCGGTTATCGCGCAAAACCATTAACCTCTTTTTGCGCAGTTGGATAAAAACTATCCTATGTCTTTCCCCTTGTCTCAAACTATTTCCATACCAAATTTCATCCTAATCGGTCCAGTAGTTTCAGAGTCTATTCAATGCAAACAAACAAACAATCAAATCTTTCCATTTTATTATATTATTATCATTATATTATGTATAGTGATTATCCCTTCCAAATATTTAATACCAAACGAAACAAAATTCATTTAAAGTACATATTTAAAATCAATAGGTATTCTATCAATTTCAAATTATAAGTGCAATTTAAAAGTGCAGGTTCACTTAATTTTTTTTGTTCTTCTTCCTTATCTCCTAGAACTGTTACATTCCGTATAGGAGAGCTCGATTATAGCTCGTGCATATTTTAGAGCTGGCCAGATCTGCATAATAAGACCTAGAACACATTTTAGAATAACGGCGAATAACTACTTATTCGCCTCAATCAATTTTAAATACTATATCAGCCGGATAGTCCACTGCTGAACACAGTCTCCCCCAATATGGGGTGGTTTGCCATAATCCCCATGGCAGGCGGCCTAGGGATCGCAGTGTGAGATATCAGTTCCTCAGACCTGCTGCCCACATTCTAGTGTGTTAAACTTAGTCGCCTCTTACTACACCAACGGGTACAGATTAGGAGATGTCATTCTAGCCCGACACCCCACGGCACATATAAATGGCACTAAAGAATTCCTTATACAAGACTCCGCTAATGTTAATGAGCAACAGATTATGCTTACGCTGTTATCTTTTATCAGCTCGACGAGTTCACCAATGCTATTGAAACATAATAACTTTTAATTATAATAAACAGAACACTAAGCTAACTAAGTAACATATCTAAATGCTTTTGTTGTAGTTGCTGTGGTATTTTTTTTTATTTTATTGTGACGGTACAAGCCCGAGGCCCATCTGATGGTGAGTGGACTAATCTCTGCCTATAGCAGATGCATTTCGTCACAAGTCATGAATTGCAGTGCGCCCGTCACTTTGAGACCAAGTTGTTAAGTCTCATGTGCCTGGTATTGTATATAGTTCGTAGTATTTGGTTAATAAAGGCATACCGCCTGAAAAAAAAGGTAGGCGTAATATTATCTATGTAGGAGTCAATAAGGTATCGTTTTTGGACTTTTTGGATAACAAGCTTTTGATCATTATCTGGAACGTTGCATCGTGATGTGGTCGACGAAGGTTCGCAAGCTGAATCCAAAAGAATAAAAGCTAGTCAAGAGCAGCTACGGATTAGGCGCTTTGCTGCAGATTTTCCTGACTCGATTTCCTAAAGATTTTCTACTTAAACCGCTGACATATGCGGAAAGTTCCTCACTATCAGACTGCCTAACAGCGAAATAATCACCGCGATGGTGATATCATGAACAATTTTAGTGAAAAACTAAATAAAGCCAAAAATAGTAAGTTAATTCGAAAATGTGAATTATCTTTTCCTTCTTGATTAAATCTACTTCAAAATATATACATAAACAATTAAGATATTTTCATTAAAAGTGTTAATAATAGACCACAAAGCAATATTATTCCATCGAGACAATTTTATAGAAACATGTTTTGGCATCAACTTGACCGTAGAAAATATGAACAAGATTATTTATATTCACATGAAATACTTTATTTCGCTTAAAAACTTCATCAATATAGCTATTTAATACTTGTCACTACTTGAAGAAAGTTTGCGAGCCAAGCAAACAAGCATAATATCCACTTTGCTTAAAATTTCTAGCTTATGGAAACTTTAGATCACCAAAACATCACAATATTTATCTTAGCTATCATTACTTTAAATCGTTCAGTGGTTAACAAAAATTATTAAGTAATTATTCGCCAAAATCGAGTGATGTAACCTATCCTTAACTGCACTGAATATTCAATTGTACGCGCGCTATCCATTCCGCATCAGAGGCGTTTTTAAAGTAGGAATGTATTGAGTTACGACTCTCCCACAGCTCTTACTCGATGATTTATTTTTTGTTATCGATATTTCATCACTGTTAGACCATGTAGTAAGAAATAGACGAGACAAAAATAAATGCTGTAAGCCTGTAGCTAAGACAACTTAAATGAGTAACAGTCTAGTATGTATGGGTCCACTTGTATATAACAAGTTGCCTAAAGAAATAAGAGACCTACAAATTTACTTGTTTAAAAAGGCACTCAAAAAATTCCTATTAGATAAATGTTTTTGTAAAATTGATGACGTCTTTGCTTTTGACAAATTTTAGCTGTTAATTTTTTTTATTGTATTGTTATTCTTATCTATTGACTCGTTGGTAATATGTGATATTTTTTAATTTTGTAATATTTTAATGCTATTGTAATTAACATAATTCATAATTAATTTCATTTTATTTACATTCATGAATCTATTGACTACTATTCTGATATACTACCTAATGTTTGATTATATTCACATGCCATCGCTCCACAAATTTGCACGCCTTAGGGCAAAACACGATCGAAGCACACTAATCTTTCTACCTGTTTTTAACATGCACATGTGTTAGTCATATTATGTATGTATACTCGTGTTTTGAGCAAATAAAATTATTATTTTTCTTATTTAAAAGTAACATTTTTGTATTGGAATTGAGTTTCAGGATTTAAAGAAACTCATTTGGGTTAGGCTACATTGTAAAAAGTAAAAGTTTTGTTCTTATATTTTCTGGGCTCATTTTAGTTCAGGTTGAAGTGGTACAACAGGCATCTTCATACTGTATCAGCCGCATCATTCACTGCTGAAAACATCGTACTCAATTATTGTGAAATCTAACGTGTTTTTATGACTATTATAGTTAGATATTTGTTTTAGTATTTTAGCATGGTGGCTAGCTACCACCCTCGAGTAGAAATCTGGCATTGTAATGATGGCATATGTAATAGCATGGTGGTGACATAAAATAGAACATATGTCGCCAAGCAGCTAACGATGTGTTCCAGCAGCTCTCCTTGAGAGCCAGTAATTCTAGGTTAGCCTGAACAACATCTTCGACCACGTCATCACTTACCATCAGGTGAGATAGTGGTCAAAGGCTAACCTAAAAGGCATAAAAAATATTAAAATGACTACTTGCCTGCAACTCTGTTACTCTGAGCTTAAAATGTATGATTTATGTAAGTTTGTTTTCAATTACAATACAGTTATTATTTTTATTAATTACTGTATTACTTATTGTTATTTTTTATTCAACACACTCGCTCGTAAAGGGCCTTTAAATGCACCGATTTTAGTGTCATATATTATAACGCACTCTTACTTTTTTTTTACTTTACCGCACTAGTGTTTTAAATAGAAAAAAAATACGTTTCCATACTTTTCACCAAGGAGATAGTAGTTTGTTTCGTTCGTTTTACATATAAAAACAAATGTTTTACCTACTGAAGTATAACTATAGAAGATTTAATTGTAAACCTTAATCAGATTATTATTGCTATCAAATAGATCAGGAAAATATTTTCGTATTGAAATTTTCGTATTCGTTCCTCGCAAATGTGTTGAAAAACGTCGTATGAGACTCGTGCGCGTTGTTTAATTACAATATCTACTCCATTAAGGTTAAAACCCGTCTCGATTGTGATAAACAACTTGGCGCACTTGTTACATAATGTAGTATTAATGGTTAATCCGTATTCAAATAAATAAATTATCTAAGAGGGGGTTGCATAATCCCCACGCGTTACAGGCGGCCTGATGGTAGTTTTTTTTTAATATAGTTTGTTCGCGCCATCTATTGGCACTTTCTTTCTACCTCTTACCTTTTTCTACCCTCATTTTCCCACGAAAACGACGACTATCTACGGTTGACATTTCGTGGCTGATGAGTGACCTACTTGTCATTGCGAGTAGTCTGCGGTCGACCCTTGTTGACGGCAGATGCGTCTGTTCCTGTGAGCTCCCTCGAAGCCAAGGAAACCGCCATTTTGTTACTAACCGCGCTCGCGCTGGTTTCGCGTGTGCCCCATCGCACTGGGATATCCGCGATCGTCTCTTTGGAGCTGTGTACTAACAGCTTCCCGCACTCGCGCCGCGAGTCTACAACAGCGTGAAATAATTCGAAGAGCCACTATATCTGGACACCAGCGGGACGCCTTGGTGTGCCGCAGCTGTGCTCGTCAGCCCGAGGATATCCAGGTTAGTTGCTCGTTTTTCGCTCCTTTTCCTATACAGTCCCAGCGTCCTTTCAACCCGCGCCCGCAGTTCGGCGTGCTCTGCCATTTAGCTTGGTGGCCGCGCTAACATAGTTGATGCTTGCCTTGTGGTCCCATTGAAATTTCGGTCAAGCCGTTTTTGAGTTATTGATTGAATAGTATTTTCCTATCTTGATATAGTCATTGACTGTGAATTACAATTAAACCCATAAGTAGCAAGGGTCACTAAAAAGGCTGAACACATTTTTTTTACCAAAAAACAGTAAAACCAACTTCAACACTCAAATGTGTGAAATAGCTTGTCGAAGTCGGTAGGTACCGTGCGCACAATTGTGTGATAATAGGTACTTTTGAACCATCATGGCATCGACTTCAACAAGTTTTTTCACACATTTTGAAGCAAAGATGGCTCAGTGGCATTAACTATGGACTGCCGCGCAGCAGGTCCATGGTTCGAATCCCGCCGCGGGCTTGACCTTCACTGCATGGTGGAAGGGCATGAGGCAAATGCCCACCTGACTAGTGACCACCCTCAAGTAGCAAAACTGGCGGCAAGCACCTAACGGTGTGTTCCGGCAGCTGTCCTTGCCATAAACTACAAAACAAAACACAATTTACAAAGCAACCTCTTTTAAAACTGAAAACGAATATTTTTTTTCGTTTTATAAACAATACAGGACGTTAACAAAAAACCACGGCACTGATACATTTTATAGTGACCATGATTTAACGGACAAAGAGATTTGCCTGAGGCTATTTGCCCCATTACCCGATAGGGGGCGGGATTTTCTCATGCATTTTGTATAGGGTACGACCGGATGTGGTGCCCATGGTTTTTGTGAGAAAAAAGAGGTGAATTTTGATGATAGAGGAAAAACTCCTTTACTTGGGCGTATGATTTAGGGCTGAGGTTCACGTGTTTTGCAAATTATATTTTCTTGGACCAGATAAAACCACAGTTTGGTACGTTAATGGGTAAAACCAAGGTTTTTGTTTTGTTTTTTTTATAGGTACCTAAGCCACAATATAATAATACCACAGTCTCTCCTGATGGTAACTATGTGGTCGAAGGTGTTAAAAAGCTTAACCTAGAATTACTGGCTCTCAAGGACAGCGGCCGGAACACACTGTTAGGTGCTTGGAGACAGATTTTCTACTTGAGAGCCAGTAATTCTAGGTTAAGCCTGTTAACACCTTCGACCACATCGTCGCCAGCCAGGCGGGCATTCGCAAAATGTCCCTCCACCATGCGGAAAACTCAAGTACCCCAGTGGGATGCGAACCATGGACTGCTGCGCGGCAGTCCATAGCCAATGCCACTGAGCTATGACTGCTGTACATTCTTTGTGTAGTTGCTATGCTAATAAACCGACTTCTAACAATGAAAAGTATGAAATATGGGTATATAATATCCACGTGGTGGGTGTAGGAGAAGACGACTAAGTTTAGAATGGGCTGACTGAAAACCAAGGTTCCCGAGAACTGTCGGCACTTTTGCTACGGTCTCAGCCCACGTGACATCCATGCAGAGGGGGTGGTGCTCATTTCTAAGACTGACATGCGTCCGTCCTTGACTGCGTTATGCTTGGGACCACGGCAAGTGCATTAGCAAGGAGTGAAAACATATAATTTTGGAATAGGTGCAATGGATTTTCTAAAATTACTACTATGGTTTTTTATAACTTTTTTATAAAGTTTACTTTGGTGTAAGTTTTATTATTCAAAACCTATTATAACTTAAATATACTAGCTTATAAATGGCTTATTTTTGTTTTTATATACAAGTCCAAATACGTATCTGAATATAAGTAAATATAACGTTAAAAATATTTTTAAAAAGCATGTTATTTTTCTGTTTAGTCCTACCTTTGTGATTTTTGATTGATGATTTTTTGATATAGCTAAATGTAATTAATTGTGTTGATATCAAATAGCCAAAACCGGTGATTAATACGTAAACTTTGGCGTTATTTTCCAATACTGAAATCCCAATTATGAAATCCGGACAGACAAATACCAAGGTGACCATTAACACTGATTTTCAGTCGGAGTCGGGTCCATTGACACATTTGTCGACAGGCTAGATGATTAAGTTTTGTTAAACAAAATACGTAACATACTAAAATTTCTAGAAAAGCATGGTTTACCTATAAAGCCTATCTGACGTTATTCATCCTTATCAGAGGCCCAAAACTGTTTCTATTCTTCGAAGAACCTTTTTTGTGAATGGAAGGAATACCTGTAAAAAGGCAATTCCCATTATTTGGAACGGCACAACTCATACAAATACCTGATTTTGACCGGGATTTTGATTTATTTTAATTTTATTTACAAGCACAATATTTTTGTCCTGCGTCCCTCAATTTCCCGCCGGGAGCCTAAACCACTCGGACACCGCTACATGCTCGTGCGACTTGAAATTTTGTGATCTAATTATATTCCCTTAACCGTCATAAGGAATGGTGTACAGTCATCAACCAGACTACTAGACTTCATGTGATCGAAAGAAGTGATTTTTCAAATACTTTACTCTCGTAATGATGTTTCTACCTTCTGTATTTCTAACTATTATGATTTACAAGCAATACGCCTGCATAAAGTCACATTTAAAAATGATTTGAGCATTTTTTTAATTCATAACAGTTCCTGGCCTAATAAAGTATTGGACAGTTGTAGAATGTGCCTGAGTGAAAATAATGTGACCTCTATTGGCATTGTACTACTGAGCAATTCCGTGCTTCGGAGGTCACATCAAACTGTTTGTTCCGGTTGTTATCTTAGAATGGCAGTCATTGTAGCTTGAAGGTAGGGCATTTTGCGAATTGCCACCTGGCTGGCTACCACTCTGAAGTAGAACATCTGTCACCCACCTGCTAACGGTGTGTCGTGAATACATTTCGGTATCTGTTCCTGAGGGCCGATTCTAGGTCAGCATGAAAAAGGCCAGTCTTGCGCTATAAATAATATAATACAAAATATGCCGCATGCAAAGCATTTTAATATTTACTTGAAGGTAGGGAAGAGCTCGGTAGTATTGCTGCCTATTGAGTATTGAAGAGGAACTATTGCCATTATTGTGCCTTCATCAGACAGTGGTACTGTACTGTATCAGCCGGATTGTGCACTGCTGAACACAGCCTCCCCATCTAGGGGGGTTTTCCATTATCCCCACGCTTGGCAAGCGTCTTGGGAATCACAGTTTAAGATACCAGTTCTTTTGAAGGCACTGCTGCCCACTTTCCGGTATTTTAGCTTTAGTCGCCTCTTACGACACCCACAGGTAGTAATGGGGGGTGACATTCAAACTGCCGCACGCCGGGGCAATGATACACTAGAGCAAAATCCTTACACCGTATTTTTCTTTCTGTCATAAAAGAAAACATTGTAGCAACCCCACAGACGCGAGATAAAAGTAAGAAGATGATAAACCATGATGGTATCCATGCATAAAACAAATGCAATCTAACTAAATCCTTCTAAATTCAAACAAAAACAAATAATCAATCCTTCCCGTTGTTATTCATAGTGCTCAAGATAATAGCATACGGTACAAGGCGCTCGAGACGACTCATAAATATTTATAGCAGCGACGTGAAACTCAAATTATTCAGAACAAGTTAGTGTAAAAAGTTTACTGCGTTTTAAAATGTACAGAGATTTTGATGCAATTTACAGTTGTTTTACATAGAGTTCAGAGAAGAATTGTTCTGTATTTGAAAATCTAAGCTTTTAAAAACAAACGCTCTGCAGCATTGATTTTGACCGCTGTTTATGTACCGTATCAGCCGGATCGTCTACTGAACACAGCCTTCCTGTTAAGGGGGTATTTGCCATAATCCCCACGCTTGGCAGGCGGCTTGAGGATCGCAGTGTAAGATGGCAGTCCATTAGAAGGCGCTGCTGCCCACGTTCCAGTATTTTCCCTTAGTCGGCTCTTACGACACCCACGGGTTGATATGGGGAGTTGCAATTCAAAGCCGGCACCCCACGGGTAGCTGTTTATGTAAAATGTATCAATATATTGAGCTACTGTTCAAAGTGATTATGCGGTTAAGGATATTATTTAGCATAATTTAGAATTATTGGTTCTTAAGGACAGTTCCCGAAAAATACCGTTAGGCGCTTGGCAATAGATTTTCTATTTGCCAGGTTGGCATTTGCCAAATTCCCTATAACCAAGCAATAGTGACTCCCATCCTTAGGCAACAACTAAGACCGATGGCTTAGCGTGTTCTCCAAAGTAGCATCAAACTCGTAAGAAAACATCAAAATCCTTTTACATTTAACCCAAATCTTCGGCATCAAACTCAACTCCTAGCACCAGCACCAAAATTAGAACTAGTTAAAAATGGACCTCAGGATACAATAATACAAATATTTAATAAATTACTTTTAGAAATAAGATACAAATGAAAAGAAATTTCAAAAATATTATTTACACTATTAATTAATATATTGAAGACAAAAAGGTAACGAACTCCCGATTCTGGTCTATTTAACTACAAAAGTGTTAATCTTAATACTATGACCATAATTTGAGTAATTAAGTATAAACGAAAATTATTTACAATGTATTCAAATTACTTTTTTGACATATAAAGATATGTATTATGACAAATGAAAGTACTCTAATATCTATTTATTAACAACTAGCTTTCAGGGCGCGGCTCTGCCCGCGGGTGTATCAGTTATCGCGCAAAACCATTAAACTCTTCTCGCGCAGTTGGATAAAAACTACCCTATATCCTTCCCCGTGTCTCAAACTATTTCCATACCAAATTTCATCCTAATCAGTCCAGTAGATCGGTTATCGCGCGAAACCATTAACCTCTTTTTGCGCAGTTGGATAAAAACTATTCTATATTCTTCCGCGTGTCTCAAACTATTTCCATAACAAATTTCATCCTAAGCGGTCCAGTAGTTCCAGAGCCTATTCAATGCAAACAAATAAACAATCAAATCTTTCCTCTTTATTATATTAGTTAAATTATTATTGTATAGCCTTAATAGTATGTATTTGCTACACCCTAACAGAGTATCTACTATGTAGGTACATAATGCAATAATAAATAAACAAATTAAGTATGTACTAAAGCTCTCAATACTAAATGCCACTAGCCTTCCAAGAAACGACCGAGATGAAAATTGCCGAAGTAAAACTGACTAGGCAAGTCCGCAACGAGCTTTTCAATAATTTTACCGATTTAAATTTAGCACAGGGATTTCAATAATTTTACCGATATAAATTTAGCACAGGGATACGGTAAATATATTTAATTATATACCCCTCTAGCCTCTTCCTCTGCAACGCTATGGTTCCGGCACCCGCACGGTGAATCCATGGAATGCTAAGTAATTTGTCTCTGCATATAAGTAACTTAATTTTCAAGTGATAGGTCGTGTGAGCCAGAGTCATAAAGAATAGAATAGATCAGTAATTTTATAGGCCATATAACAGATATTTGTCATACTGGGCAAGTCAATTCTTTATTCATTTACTAATATATACATAACTCATGTAAAATTTTATCACAACTAGAAAATTCAAACAAAATATTCAAATTCCACCATTACTTCTAAACGGTGTAACCAATTTCAATGTAAGATATATCGTTAGATATGTCTTGACAGCGCAAGTGACACTAGGATTTTTTTTTTCTGTTTTTTTTTCTTATAGGTTAGCCTTTGACCATAATCTCAACTGATGGTAATTGATGATGTGTTCGAAGGTGTCAACAGGCTTAACCTAGAATTACCGGCTCTCAAGGACAGCTGCCGGGATACACCGTTAGGTGCTTGGCGACAGACTTTGTACTTAAGGGTGGTAGTTAGCCAGGCGGGCATTCGCAAAATGCCTTTCCACCATGTGGTGAAGCTCAAGCCTGCGGCGGGATTCGAACCATGGACCTGCTGCGCGGCAGTCAATAGCCATTGAAAATAAGCCATCACTGTTCAAAAAAAAAATAATTAAAAACTGGCGGATTTTAGACGCCATATTGTGAGACATTCTTTTTTGTCTTCCAAACTGAACGATTGGGTTTTAAAACACGATTCCATAAATATATATATATGAATTCCAAATTTATCTTCAATGGAACGATAAAACGTTTAACGAAAATAAATAATTTGCAGTCGGGTTTTTTACTTTTTAAATTAATTTATACCTTAAATTTATGGATAGAAATTCCGATATGACCTATTTTCACTCTCCACTGTTCCCTTATCTTTGAAGTTACCCAAGACATTGTACGTTTGACGTGTAATGACAGGAAGCTCGGGCCCGCTTCCCCCACTTTGAGATAGGGTAATGGTTCGGGGGAAGACGCCGCTTTTTGCCATGATGTATTGGCCCTAATGGGGATACTTAGTTTGCGTAGTGAAAAGAAATGTTCAGTGTTTCTCTTTTTATTCGACGATGAATGTTGTAATGTCAATTGCTTGATAGATTAAAGAACGTTTTAGTTTTAGAATTGAAGTAGACATAATACATGACATTGTGCAAAATAAAAAGTCCATTATATCGTAGCGCTCAAAACGAAGTTTGCTTAGCCAATCAGCGAAGTCAAGCAACGTCTGCCGCGGTCATGACTTGGATGGGTGGCCGTTTGTGACATTACTACTGAGCGCTTCCATGCTTCGGAGGGCACGTTAAGCCGTAGGTCCCGGTTGTTGTCTTAGGATAGCCGTTATAGCAAGGTGGTAGGGCATTTTGCGAATGCCCGCCTGGCTAGCTACCACCCTTAAGTATTCGTTTATTTAGTACGTATTATTTAGTTTACCCTTAGAAAATCTGTTGCCAAGCCAACTAACGGTCAAGGGTAGCCTATCAGCTTTAAATACAACAAAAATATATAAAAGTATATGGCCCTTTTGGATAGATTTAGGCCCTCTGGAGAGATGCTGAAGGTATTATATATGAGTGAATATGAGATAGATTTAATAGCATTGATTCAGCTTGTGATGAAAAGACAAATTTAGTAAGAAGAAGTCAAGCATTTTTTTATTGCTTATATGTTACCCTTTGACCTTAATCTCATCCGATGTAAATCGGCTGAACCGAGAGTGAAAACAGAAGACACCTTTAGGGGCTTGGCGACAGATTTTATATTACAAGATGGAAACTAGCCAGGCGGGCAATAAAAAAATTATCTACCACTATGCTATAACGACTGCAGTTCTTAAACAACTTTGGATAAGTTTATTGTTTATATAAGCACACACATAAATACATTACATTACTTAAGAGGTTCAAGATAACATGATATGTTTTACTCAATAAATTATACATAACTTGCAAAGCCCTCAATAAGAAAAATCTTGAATTGAATTGAACTACCGAGACCGAAGGCTTAAAGGAAATTTACCAATAATGCTTTCCGTACAAAACTATTCCTTTTGGATGATCCTTGAACGTTATATCTAATCTTCTGGTTTGTCATTATAATATACGGGTTAGCACGGATACTTAACAAAAATTATAAATTGATACACATAAAAATAGTTATTGTGACATAACTATAATAGTTAGAATAGCATTACTGACCTTTTTGTAGATATTGATGTCTTCTATAAAATTGTAGTACATCACTTTGCTCTATTGTCAATGATTTCCGCAGAGTACGCGATATAACGATTTTTTTGTTATTTATTTCCCACGTTGGGTTACATTATCGAAGGGTTCATACGGGTCCATTCAGTTTTTGAAAATATTCTATAGTCCATGTCTATCAAGAATAGTGTAGGATTCTAGTTGTGAAAGAATTTTTAAATCGGCGAAGTAGTTTTTATGTTTATTCATAACATACACAAATACAAATTTTTCCTATTTATAATATTAATATAATGTATAGAAGTATAGATATGGATAAAGAAGGAACATTCTTTTTAGACATTTGCACACCAGTTATACTGCAAGAATGTGTTGAGTATTTTTTTTTACTTATAACAACTTTGTTACATATGTTCTGCAAGTAACTAAATAAATGAATGAATGAAGTATAAATAGTAAAGTTAGAACAGAAGCTTAGTTTTATATCAGATGAATCAAATGCATTTTGTCTTTGTGACGCAACAAACACGAGGACCGCCTGATGTTAAACGATAAGCTCTACCTGTAACAGATGGATTTCGCTACCAGATACGAACCGTGAGACATAGAAAGTTAAGTCTGATGTGCCTGTAATTTTACTGGCTCTGAAGAACTGATGCCGGAATACACTGTTAGGTGCTTGGTGTAAGATTTTCCACTCACAAAATTCCCGTCCACTTTTCGGTGAAGCTCAAGGTGATAGTGGGGATCGAACCACGGACTTGCGATACGACAGGCCATAGCTACTACCGCTCAGCTACCATTGCTTTAATTTAACACAATTTAATTTGTACCCACAATTTAATAAGTATTTCACCTCTAGGTACCCATGTGATTGAGGATAGGAAACAATTTTTAGGCGGCATTGAAAGGTACGAGTAGTTCCTATTTTAATCCTTTTGCTTGCTGAAACGTTTACTTCTTCAAGGTGGTAGCTAGCCAGATGAACGTTCATAAAATGCCCTACTACCGTCCGTTGAAGCTCACACCCGCGGTGAAATTCAAACAATGTGAAGACTGCTTGGCAGTTGTTTCTTTAAGATGCTGTCAAATGCTGAAATTGTGTCACTGTAGGACTGCGTAAGAGTAAAAGAGAGGCAGCGATGGTGAAATCGCGATCAGTTTAGGTAAAATCCTAAAGGAAGCTGAATAACATAAAACTGAAGACGTTAATTGAAAATGTTACTTTTCTTGTCGCTGTTGATAAAGTATCGCTATTTTTAAATATATAATAATAATAATTATTTGCAACAGTAGGATATATAATATATATAAATCATGTTGTCCAGATAACACTTTATAAACCTTGTATATAAGTATAGAAATTTAATATAAAATGAAGAAAACATGAGTGTAAAACAAAAAAATTTACTAGGTTTCCCTGTGCTAAGAAATCCCGTTGTTCACCCTCCTATTATGAATTAATATTTTTAGTCTTAACAAATTACAGGTGATATGATGTAAATACAAAGTTCAAGATAAGAAAAAAATGAAGAACAAAGAAAAAATTATATAAAAAAAATTTTTTTTTCATACTCATTCATACATAAATAATTGTGTAATGTGTTGTTGTGTGTATGTACGAGTAATATGTACATAAGTAAATAATTAAGATAT
Organism: Plagodis pulveraria; assembly: GCA_963890685.1. Classification (NCBI taxonomy): domain Eukaryota; kingdom Metazoa; phylum Arthropoda; class Insecta; order Lepidoptera; family Geometridae; genus Plagodis; species Plagodis pulveraria. The sequence goes on along the minus strand of OY982973.1, from coordinate 5,572,380 downwards.
TTACGTTACAAGTGTCATTTCATAACTTTGCAATTTTATTCTATCGATTAAGTTTTAAGGAAACGTATTTCGGACTTTTCTTGGCCTTAGATAACACTGGCCTACAAAATTGTTTTTTGTTTTGGTGCATCTCTGTTTGCATCTGTAGTCGGTAAAGTAGGTAGTACGAACTACATTGCTGCTACTAGATGTCAGCTGACAGTTCTGGTTTACCTAGAATTCAAATTTTAACTTTTTTACGGTTTTATTCAAAATCAGTCCATGTTATAACTACTTTTATGACATTAATCGTATAAATGTATGATGGCAAGTAAGTCAAGAAGTTGCATTAACGATCCTGATATGTTTTGTTACATATGCGGTGAGTATATAATGAAAGATCAACGGAAACCGATTAATGGCACGGTAATTCGCTTGTATTCTGTATTGAAATTGGCAAGCTTCTTTCTCATCAACAAGAGCTGATATGAAAAATTTTACTAGTTTTCTCGTGTCGGCTCACAAAATATACCCAAAATCAGGTCTAAAATCTTAGGCACCAAAACGAGTGTAGGCCAGTGTAATGTGATCAAGATTAGTATATCATTTACTTATTGCTACAAAACTCAATACATTTTGCTAAAAAAATGTTCAAGTAAAGCTATTTAGCACTTGACAGCGTCTAAAATCATTGCAAAAATAGAAAACGAGTACACATAATAGTTACGTTTCAAACATATTTACCCACTAAACCTCAGAGCCCGAACAGAAGTAAACAAATAACATAAAATAAAAACAAAAAACTAGTGGCACGATTTACAGCCGTTCATAAATCCACTATGAAAATATCGCTTCGATTATGTTGCATTAAATTGGCACGAACTCTGTTGGTTGTGCTCGCCGTTTACACGCATAAAACTAACGGGGCTGAATGAAATTGGATTGGAATATTTTCTCAAATAATATTAGTCATGTCCATTGTCATTTTTACTGATATTACTTTATGTTTGATGGTATCTACTGAATAAGTACATACTGCATCAGTCGTATTGTCCACTGCTGAACACACCCTCTCCTATAATGGGGGGTTTGCTATAATGCCCACACTTGGCAGGCGTCTTGGGAATCGCAGTATGAGATATTATTTCCTCAAAAAGCGCTGCTGCCCATCTTCTGGTGTGTTACCTTTAGTCGCTCTTACGAAATTATTTTACAATTTTACGAATATTATAAACGCGAAAGTTTGCATATACAATACAAATACTCTTTATTGTAAACCAAGCTAATTTACACTTTAAAGTAACTAACATAATTTTCTAAGGTAGTACAATGGGCGGTCTTATCGCTGTGTAGCTATTTCTTCCAGACAACCTTTGGATGGACAGAAACAAGAGAAGAGATCGACGGTGGTGCACAATAAATATAGTTTACATGAAGCAACTATGTTATAAAACATATACTAATAATTTCATATTATATTAGAGAAATAAAAACACAAACTTAATACATACAAGCATGATAAATATATACTTAATAAACTAATATATAGTATACATAATAAATATCTACAAAATTAATAATACAATACATATTTATTAACATGAAATATATACAAATAAATACAGTGTTATATACTAGATAAATAGTGATTTATTACCATATTTTTGAATATTGTAATAGATTTGGCACGCTAATGTCAAGTGGCAAACCATTCCATAGTCGTGCAGCCTGCACTGTTATAACTGCATATAAGATGTATAAATGTTTGATATTTTTGTACGCTCAAACGGCTGGACGGAAATGGATGAAATTTGGTAGGTAGTCACTTCAGGTCCTAAAATATCACAAAACCTACTTTACATCATTATCATCATCGTCATCGCCAACCATCAACACCTAGCTAAAATAGCTCGGTGCAGTTTGTAAAACATATATTAAGCCACGAAAGTAATAATTAAAGTATTACCATTTACAACAACGCATTTCTTCCAAAGGATACCAAATTAACTATCAGTTTTTTATCTTAATTTTGCAAGTTATTCCTAGACTATATATATCAAGAACAAATCACACCCGGAAACGAAATACTGGACACAGCTGTCTAGGTACATGTTGGGCTACGTCAGCAGTTTGTGGAACGAAAACTTCTACGGCCCCAACAAGCTACAAATTACCCTTATTTAACGCTGTGAAGTCAAACTTTAAACACAAACACAAGCGTTACTTCACTGAACAAAACTACTGCATTAGACAGACAAATGAATCAAGATTTTAATTGCGAAACGATAATTATGCCCTAATATAAACAAATAAACATTTAAAACCTTATCAGCACTTAATAAAATTTAATATTACCTAGCACTTTCACAACTGCAAATGTACGCCAAATTGAACTCTATTACCATCATTGTTAGCCTACGATTGCGCGTGTTACTTGATTCTTACAATGAAATATTTACCACCTTATCACGACAACATAAGACCTAGATTTGATAGTCAATTGCTGGCACATCGAAATATTAAATTGATATCCTAAATTGACACGTTTTGTGAACTACTGAGAGTCTAATATTGAGTGATGTGGTATAAGGCTGCCAAAGCAATAATTTTCGCTAGTGAACAATGTTAGGGCGCAACTAATGAATAGTGTTTATGAGATTTGGTTGGTATCTATTTAATGGATGTATTATCACGTAAATAGGGTGTTTATCGTGTCAGTGATGAGGTATGATAGATTCGAGAAATTCTCTGAAAAAGGTTTTCTACATTATTGTTTGGAAGGATGAGCTTCTTCGCCCACCAAGCTATGTCGGACCATTCCATGACGCCGTTGATAAGTTTTTAAGATCTATATCTTATTAAAATATACATGTATATTAAAGCTGTTATAAAATAACAATCATGTGCTACATCCCTGTTTCGGAATTTACGGAACGTTCCGGTTTTACTTTTTTCTGTTTTACTATGCTTCTCTTGGATGACAAGGAGACAAGGTCGACAAGGAGAAACAAGGCTCCGAATTATTAGGATGTGACTACACCACATGCTTTGACATTAGGCGCATAAACAATAAGGGAATTAGACTGGTTCCAAATTTACGGACAGTTCCGTATGTTTTGCATTTTTGTGTTTTACTATGCTTCTATTGGATGATTGAGAAAGAATGCAACAAACGAGCGGTATGTCACTACTCACATCAGCGGAAACAGGAAGTTACTGCACATTGGGCGCTGAACCAGTATGATTCACTTATTGTTAAATAAGTGATTGTGATTGTGATTCACTTATTGTTATATTATAATTGAGGACTTACATTTGAATAAAAAAAAAAATTCAAGTCAACGCGTATTGTATATACTAGCTACGCTCTGCGGTTTCGCCAACGTTATCATGATAAAAGTGATTATGAAGGTGATGAAAAGTATCATTTGTATGTATTTGCATGTAGGAAACCAACTATACATATAAATCCAATACATTAAAAAAAACTATAAATTTAAATCCAAATCAGAGCAGCCGTTTTAGCTTGAAGGAGTAACAAACATGCACATAGCCACACTCACACAGTCGCTCACAAACTTTCGAATTTATTATATTAATGAGCTATTTCTTATGTATGTATGATGCGTAGCTTTTTCTGGATCGTCCAATCATGATTTTTTTTTTGTTGAGTCGCGTATACCCCAATGTTAGAAGAATTTGGTCGAGTAGTTTTTAAGTGTCATTCAATTAACTAAAAAAAAATTTGGCAATATTTTTTAAAATACGTACGACTGACTGACTTCTAACACATGAATATGAAACAGCTTGTGTCCGTAACCCGTACACAATGAATTAGATTAGATTTAAAAAATCGCGTTTTCCCTATTTGATTTACAGTAATTATTGTGAAGTAAAACACGCCCTAAATCCATTATGTTATCATTTTCGTTAATGCCATGCAAAATGACGTCATAAAAACGTCATATCCGTTTGACCCGGCCCGTTATATATTTAAGCGATGTTCGTAAATCATTACATACCGGATATCCGTTCGTAAAATTTAATGATTACAGGAACACGGTGAAATATGGCCTGCGTTCGATGTTTAATAATTCATCTTTCGAATCATGTACGCGAAATTGTGTTTTGGATGGAATATAATTATTATGAGGGTAATTGAAAAACGACTGAAGCGTAACGAGCTTTAATTAATTATCAGCGTAGAATAATATCTATTTGTTTATTTTGAAAGAATTTCGTAGGAAAGAATTTAAATCAAGTTACAAGTCTATATAAATTTACATGAAAATTGTTACATATTGTTATAAAAGTAGGTAGGCGTCCCGCGCCTCAGTCTGGCAATACACTCTTGACGGGAAGCACGTTGTTTTATTTATCAGTGGCGAACGAGGAGAATCTGAACATTTTTCAGTGCGGTGCATATATTTTATTATTCCATAATGTCTATCGGTCAGATAAGAGAATTTAATTTAAAATCCGGGAATTGGTTGGCGTACATCGAGCGCATGGAAATGTTTTTCGTTGCAAACAAAATAAGTGACGACATGAAGCTACCCACACTTATTTCAATGATGGGCGAAGAAATGTACGAGCTATTGTCGAGTTTAGCGAGCCCGTTAAAACCTTGCGCGTTGAAATACCAAAAAGCTATAAGCCTACTGCAAGATAACCTACAACCAAAACCTGCGGAGATGGCGGAACGGTATATATTCAGGCAACGGCGACAGCTAGCCGGGGAATCAATCGCCGAGTACGTCGCAGAATTAAAAAAACTCTCGAGGTATTGCAACTTTCAGACCGTACTAGAAGATAACTTGAGAGACCAGTTTGTGTGCGGTTTAAAAAGTGAGTTCACACGACAAAGATTGTTTGCAGAAGAGAACTTAGATTATTCGAAGGCCGTGACGTTAGCAACTACGCTCGAATCGGCGGAAAGAGACGCCGGGGCCGTGGAGCGAAACCAGTTTTCGGCGGAGTTATCTGATGGCGTTAATAAATTGCAGCTGAGTGGGTGTTCGGTGTGTGGAGATATTAAACACAACAAAATGCAATGCAAATATAGAGAATATCAGTGCAGCTATTGCCAACAGATAGGCCACTTAAGAAGAATGTGTCGTAAGAGAGTAACGAATGCTTCTCAGTCTGCGAGACATACAACGGGATCTGTGGAAACAGTCAGTCATTATCGGCGGGAACAATCATCGCGCGGAGGCAGCGCGTTAGGCAGCGGCAGCCGACGTGGCCGCGGACGCCGCGGGGGACTCTCACGCAGCCAGCCACCTCATGCTTACTGGGTGCAGGAGGCTGCAGGTGATGGAATGTGCGATGTACACGGTAGTTATGATGTACAACAGGTGAAGCCAGTGGCGGCGGTGCAGGCATCGCGCCCTCACCTCACTCAGGAGGTGGACACTCTCGAAGAAGATTACGAAGAACCAATGTTTCAAATGTCTTTAGCTAAGTACAAACCGGTGCGTATGACTATGTTAGTACAAAATGTTCAATTAGATATGGAAGTGGACACGGGAGCTCCTCTGTCTTGTATAAGTACAAAAACGTACAACAAATATTTTAGAAATCTCGCTATTAAACCTTGTTGTATAAATTTAAGTTTTTACGATGGTTTAATTGTTAAACCAGTCGGATACATTGAAACAGAAGTTAGATATAATAATTTAATTAAAATATTGGATTTATACGTCTTCGATAACGGAACGACGAATTTGCTAGGCCGACTTGACTGTGCGAGAAGGCGCGCAACCTGTTTTCTGTCGGGCCCGGCCGCTGCCGTATGCCCTGCCCGACCGCGTTGACGCCGAGTTGGACGGCATGCTGCGCGCCGGCATCATCGAGCCCGTTGACATGTCCGACTGGGCCACTCCTCTTGTGATAGCAAGGAAAGCGGACGGGGACATCAGGCTTTGTGCCGACTATAAGGTAACACTCAATCGTGTTTTGATGGTCGACAGATACCCAGTTCCAAAGATAGATGATCTATTTAGTGAGCTTTCAGGGCAGGTTTGGTTTACAAAGTTAGACCTCTCTCAAGCCTATAACCAGGTAGAAATAGACGAGCGATCACAAGATTTTACTGTTATAAATACCCATCGCGGGTTATTCCGTTATAAACGTTTAGTATACGGTCTGTCTTCCAGTCCAGGTATTTTTCAAAAATTTATGGCTAATCTATTTAAAGACGTACCAAATACTCTAATTTTCTATGATGATATTTTGATCAAAAATAATAATCTAAAAAATCATTTGGAAACAATAGACAAGGTAATGGAGGTATTGGAGAAGAATGGCTTAAAAATAAAAAAGGATAAGTGCCATTTCTTATCAAACGAAGTAAAATATTTAGGGTTCATAATAGGCAGAGACGGAGTACGTGTAGATAAGGATAAAATTGAACCTATAATTTCAATGCCTCATCCTAACAATGTTACAGAATTAAAATCATTTTTGGGAATGGTTAACTTTTACGGGAAATTTATTAAAAACCTGAGTACGTATTTGGGCCCACTGTACGAGTTACTTAAAAAGGGGACGCACTTCAATTGGAATAGGTGTCACGAAGCAGCGTTTATACGAATTAAGAAATTGTTATGCAGCACAGAAGTGTTGGCGCACTATGCCATGTCACTGGATACCGTAGTGACGTGCGACGCGAGCGCACATGGCATTGGCGCCATCCTAGCGCAGCGCGGCCGTGACGACCAAGAGCGCGTTGTCACGTACGCGTCGCGAGCTCTTACCGGTGCGGAGAAACATTATAGTCAGATACACAAAGAAGCTTTGGCCATCGTCTTCAGTGTTGATAAATTTCATCAATACCTGTACGGCCGCAATTTTATTCTTCGCACCGATCATAAACCAGTAGTGAGTATCTTTGGTCCAAACACAGGTATTCCGAGCACGGCAGCTAGTAGATTACAAAGATGGGCTATCAAATTAGCAGCATATGATTTTAGAATAGAATATGTAAAAACAGATCAAAATTCAGCGGACATACTATCGCGCTTAATAAAAACGCATAAAGAGAATACAGAAAATGAAGAACAATTACCCGAACAGACATACTTGCATTTTGCGGCCGAAGCCCTTCTCTTAGACTATAGTATTTTAAAAAAAGCAACTTCAGCGGATCCCCTTCTCAGTCGTGTTATGAGTTTTGTGAAATCAAGGAACTGAAACCATATTTCAATCGTAGGAGCGAATTATACGTTGAATTAGGATGTATTTTATGGGGTCATAGAGTGGTAGTGCCCTCGACGTGCAGGAGTCGAGTCCTCAGCGAGTTGCACGATCCCCACATGGGGATAGTAAAAACTAAGGCCCTGGCTCGGAGCTACGTATGGTGGCCGGGGGTGGACGAGGCAGTAGAGGCAACGTGCCGCGCGTGCACCGTGTGTGCCGCCGTCGCGGAGGCCCCGCACAGGCACGTCCCGCACTCATGGCCCTACCCTAACCGACCCTGGTCAAGGGTACATCTAGATTTCTTAGGGCCGGTTTCGGGATTAACTTATTTAATCATTGTTGATTCTTGTTCGAAATGGATAGAAGCTATAAATATGAAGCGCACTACATCACGGGCAGTTATAGAAGTGCTACGAAATGTTTTTTCGAGGTTTGGTCTCCCGAAGCAGGTTGTAAGTGATAACAGAGCCCAGTTTTCTAGTGAAGAGTTCAAAGCTTTCTTGAGCGAAAATTGTATTGAACAGCTTTTTTCTGCGCCCTATCACCCCGCATCGAACGGGGCGGCAGAAAATGCAGTAAAAATATGTAAACGCGTCATTAAAAAAGCTCTAACGCAAAAATTAGATCCTGACACTGCTTTGTGTAGATTTCTGTTAGCCTATAGAAATACCGAGCACTATACTACTGGAGAAAGTCCTGCAAAAATTTTACATGGTAGGAAGTTGAGAATGAGACTAGACGTATTGAAACCGGATCGCGAGGCTCGTGTACAGGCGTGCCAAGCTCGCAGTGAAGTGGCAGCAGGCGGCGTGCGTCGCCAGCTCGAACCAAGTGAACGAGTGTGGTACAGAGATTATAGGGGACCAGATAAATGGCTCGCGGGACAAGTTGAAAGAAAGCTAGGCAACACAGATTACACTGTTAGGTCAGAATTTGGAACTGAGGTACACAGACATGTCGACCAGCTAAAACATAGATACGAGTTACCTTTGCCGGCAGAGTTTCAACCCGCTAATACCCGTCGTTCCCGTAGTTCATTAGTATGTCCGGTTGTTAGAGAGGAGCGGCAGGTCGGTAGAGCTGACCAAAAGTCGACGGAGGGTGTGTCCTTGAAGTCAGAATTGAGTTCCTCCGGCTCAGCTCATAAAGACATACTCACAAGCGGAACGACTGTAATAGGTAAAGAACCTGCAAATTTACCAGTGCCTGCGACTGTCACCAATGTGCCTGATGACAAAGTATCTTCATCACCTTGTTTAGAACGTAAGCCTACAAGGACACGTCGACCACCAGCACGATATGGCACGGATATGACGGAAACCCGTATAGATTAAGAAGTTATCATTGTTTAACAATAGTTATCACTTATCTATAGTTGCCGCCATAAATCATATTAGATTATAAAACTGTTAATATTAATACTCATATCCGGAAGTTTTTGTAAGTAGATCTAAGCCTCTAATTTAAGCATATGTTATTATTATTTAAGCTGCTTATAAGAAAAGCGTACCTATAATGTATTGTTTGTTCTAAAATTTAAGTATACTTTATATATAATAACATTTCTCTATGTGTCCTAAAAATAAGTTTTAATTTAGGGTGAAGGTGTTACATATTGTTATAAAAGTAGGTAGGCGCCCCGCGCCTCAGTCTGGCAATACACTCTTGACGGGAAGCACGTTGTTTTATTTATCAATAACAACTAGCTTTCCGGCCACAGCTCCGCGCATGGTCGGAAATCGCGTTTGTATGTTATCGCGCAAAACCATTAACCTCTCATAGCGCAGTTGGATAAAAACTATCCATATATTGAATAAGTAATAGCTCAGTGGCATTAGCTAAGGACTGCCGCGCAGCAGGTCCATGGTTTGAATCCCGCCGCGGGCTCGAGCTTCATCGCATGGTTGAAGGACGCGAATGCCCGCCTGGCTAGCGGCCACCCTCAAGTAGAAAATTTATCGCCAAGCACCTAACGGGGTATTCCGGCAGCTGTCCTTGTGAGCCAGTAATTCTAGGTTTTAAGCCTGTTAACAACTTCGACCTCATCATCACTTACCATCAGGTGAGATTGTGGTCAAACGCTTACCTACCAGCATTTAAAAAAATATGTGCTGCCCCGGGTCTCAAAATATTTCCATACCTTGAGACCTTTGAGTTTCGTTGCATACAAAAATACAAATCTTTCCTCTTTATTATATTAGGGTAGATGTAAATAAGCTTATATATTCTGACTATAATAGCAGCCCTAATTAGCTCCACAGATTACTGGTATGTAGCAAGCTCCAAGTGGATTAGAATTAGTAGATATTTAATTAAAGTAGATTAGCCCCAATGATAACATGAGGCTTATTAAGTTCAAAGTCTCAGTTCCAACGTGGGGCATATAACATCTAGTTAGCCATCCGGTTCTTTTTAAATGCGTTTCACTTCTATGTTTTCTTTTGTAGCGCGTGTAGAGTAGTTTGCTCAGCCTTTCCTAACCGATCAGCTAAGTTAATCAACGTCCCCGCGGGTACTACGGAGCGTGTACGTGCTTCGGAGTGCACGCCGGTCCCGGTTGTTATCTTAGGATGGCAGTCGTTATAGCATGGTGGTAGGGCATTTTGCGAATGCCCGCCTAGCTAGCGACTACCCTTAAGTAGAAAATCTGTCGCCTAGCACCTAACGGTGTGTTTGACAGATGTTCTCGATTGTCATTAATTCTAAGTTAGCCTGAGCAACATCTTTTACGACTTTATTAATTACCATTAAGCGAGATCATAGGCTTAGGATGTACAAGACCAAAAGTGATGGATGAACGGTGTTACAAAAATTAAATGTAATTATGTGAGTGACATAGTGTTGTCAAGACGCGGGCGTAAAACTATCGACAATTTCACTCGTAGGACACATTCGTTTGAAATTATGCCCTATATAGTTCATTGAGACTATTGTAATGACCGTAAACAACACTGAAATCACAGAAATGCAAAATATGCAATTTCTTTACCTTAGACTAATTATTTTTCCAGTTATTATGATTTAATAACCAAACTACTTAACTGATTACGATAAAATTTAAATAGGATGAATCTCAAAGTATAACCCTTCAAACAAAATACGATGTTTTAAACCAAATATCATAACATGAATACAACCTTATAGACAGAACCTGCTCCTATTTTTGATCAGTTAAAAAATATAACTCATTCAAAGTTGAAGATAAATGCATTTATTGTAGGTCAAAAATGGTACAGCACTTTTAAAAGTCAAACTACTATAACTTCATCGTAACAAGCTTCTGAAGCAGTGATGGCTCAGTGGCATTGGCTATGGACTGCCGCGCAGCAGGTCCATGGTTCGAATCCCGCCCAGAGCTTGAGCTTCACCGCATGGTGGAAGGGCATTTTGCGAATGCCCGCCTGGCTAGCGACCACCCTCAAGTAGAAAGTTTGTCGCCAAGCATCGAAAGGTGTGTTCCGGCAGTAGTCCTTGAGAGCCAGTGAAATTACAGGCATAATGAGACTTAACAACTATGTCTCAATGTGAAGGGCGCAGTGCAATTCGTTGCCAAAGTTGCCATGAATTGCAACTGTTATAGGCAGAGGTTAGTCCACTTAATATCAGGTGGACCTCGAGCTTGTTCCGTTACAATAACATAAAAAAAAAAACAGGATGAAATAAAACTTACCATTACTATGTATTATGATTTCCATTAACTAAATCCTGTCATCAATATTGTTAAATTACATTTATCTGAATACCATTTGCGTAGAGTATTCACATGTGGTAAGCAAAGGTTGAATTTGTCCCTTGTGTAGAAATAGCTCCTTGGGCTGTAGAAATGACGATGTGCACATAACTTCGATTATGTTTACTGACTGGCCTTCTAAACATATAATTATTTAAAGTCTGCTTTTAGGTCTAAAAGCCGTTTAAACATTATTTTTGTTTTAGCTTTTAAAATTCTTAAGAGCAATTTTTTTCTGTCATTTTTGTCACAACTTAAAACATTAGCTAATAAGTTTTTTTTCCTTGGAGACAGGACTTGATTTGAAGGACCAGGTAATGGCTTACGGTGATGATATATCTCTATTTACGTAAGGACAAGGCCACCTTATTTTCAATTTGATAATAAGAAAAAAATAAATTTATTTTGTGCCAGGATAGCCAGATGCTAAGGGAAGGGTTATTAGATTGAATCTACGTATACCACAGTCTTTACATTAAATAAAAATGATTTGACCATGTATTTGAGTACAAATTAAACTGTTACTTGTGTCATAATTACCTAAAGCTATTTACTACCATTTCCACAGCTTCATGCATTCAGGGACATTATAAGTTATTCTTTCATTAGTAAACATCGATGTTTTTTTTGTATGAAGCATTTTGATTCAAAGTTTACTACAAACTGTAGTTTTTATTTAGAGTCCATCAATAATCCAAACCTTTTTATCACATACTTAAAGTTTGTTGGAAATCTGTAAGAACACAAACATTATATACAACATATAGTTATTTCAAATTCTGTTAAATAGCCATTTGTATAAAGATACTAATATTTTATGACAGAATTAAGAGATATTTCTCATTATTTATTGAGTGTTAGGGGAACTTTTCACAGAAAACATCATAATAAATTGGGAATTATATATCTTGTGATAATTTTTACTCCCTTATTCGTAAATACTCAATAAGCTATAAGCTGATCTGTCAACTTCTCGCTAATTATTATGTAACTATATTATTTTTTAAACTAATTTATGATTAATCTAACTACCGGTTATATTTGAGGTGTGAATATGTACCCGCGCAGTCACGTCGAACCTACAGTTCAGATACAAACTATCGACTTTATCGATACTTGTGACGTCAGGACTTTGTCCAGCCCTATCGTAAACAAATGTTTTTATAGTTTTTCGTAAAATACCAACCAACTCTTTATTTAGCAATGTAATTTGATGATAAGTGTGAAGAGAAACTTATTATCTAATATTTCCATAGTTCTTATAACTAATTTTAAATTAAAATGACGAAATAATGATTATCAAAAAAGCAGTACAAATAAACATAAATTACCTGTGAAACGTGTATATATTCGGGTTTCTGCGTCTTGTTCTGCGTCACATTCACTCACTGAACAAGACACCATGCTTGCAGAATACATATTTTATACTATAATCGTAAGATATTTGAGCAAATATACAAAATTCGCGCCGACTTGGAAGTGGCCGGGACGCTATGGCCTCTTACTCGCGAAAAAAATTACATACCGTCTTCTCTTTTCACTATCTCTTTTTCTCTCGCGACGGTTTGTAGCAGCTTAGGACCTTTTAAGTCTATGGGTGAGATTAGTGGTCCAAGGCTAGTCTATCAGCTATGTATGGTAAAAAAAACAAAATACAGTTAACAAAGAATTTATGCAACGCATCGGTAATAATTAGTTACAATCAGGGTGTTTTATTAGCTTTGGGCCCCAAACTATTTTCCCGGGTAAGCGCGCTCCATCATCGATGACATCCTCACTTACCATCAGGTGAGATAGTGGTAAAGTGCTACCCAGTACTGTATCAAAAAATTATTCTACGATTTGTGTACATTTTTAATGTCATTTATATAAAATGTCAGATATTTTATACATTTCATGATTATTGTAGGTGCCTACATATTAACATACCCATTTAATGAAATAGTGGAAGACTCAAGGAAAACCGTAAACCGTCACTAAGGTTGCATCTGAGATTACCTGAGATATAAGTGGTACACTTTACTGAAAAACTATCACGCCTATAGATTTGTACTCTGACATAATAATTTAACTTCATATCTAGATGTGTTATTTTTCAAAAAATATTATTGTATAACCATTAACAAAATTAACATTAACAATTTTGTATTCATTGGATATAATGTTGTTGTACTACTAACGCCATCTGTTAGCAAACCAAAGAGTTAACTCAATACTCCAATACATCGTAGTTAGTCTACTTAATACTAGATGACACTAAATGATACAACTACAATCAGGTTGTAAAATAGACGCGAGCCCTCCGAAAGCCAGTATTTTATTTGTCTATATTTATACTTCTGTACTTATATTATACATCGGCAAGATTTGTATTTTTATATCTTTGTATGTATCGAATAAACATAAAAACTACTGGACCAATTTGAACAATTCTTTCATCGCTAGAATATTACACTATCCCTAATAGACATAGGCTAAAGAATATTTTCAAAAGCTTAGGGATCTGTATGAAAACTTCAATAATGTAATCCAAAGTGTGAAAAATATAACAAAAAAAGCGTAATATCGCGTACGCTGCGGAAATAGTTGACGCACACACGTACAAACTGCGTTTGGTAGCGATCAAAGAAGTAAAACTACTTGTTTGATTTTACTATGCTATTACTATACAACTTTTTTCTTGAAGCTCCGCTAATAAATTATTATTATGTAGGTACGACAAGTAGGTAATGAGTTTCCCATCGTCAGACGAAACCGTATTTTGGTAACCTTATCCCAGCCATTTTGAAACCCGTTGTAAATGACATGTCATTGTGTGCTCGTGAAATTCAATTATCGCATACTAATTACTGTTTTATGTGGTGCCGTTGCGGTTATGCCTACGTTTGTGGTGCATGGTACAAGAGAAACCACTATCCTACTAGAGTATCGATCTTTTGCTAGGAGCGGAGTAGTGGAACATAAGCAAAGGTGAACGTGGCATAGTAAAATTATCTGACAGGTGGAGTGATATGGAAATTATATGGATATAGGTATATTGAGTTTATTGCCATCACGATGGCATTCTACATCAATTATCTTCATACAAATTGTACCAATGAGTGTAATAGAAGATGCAAAATGTACAAGAGTAAGAGAGTTAGCTGCTTTATCAAAGCAACTATACTTTAAATGTTACAACTAAGTTTAGGGCATATGACTAATATTTTATAAATTATTAGAAGACAAAAAGCTTATCCCGTTCGTGAATCAAACCAAGGTGCCCAGATTTGATGGTTAAAAGTAATGAAAATGGAGCACAAGATTCGGCTCGGTCAAGCATGGTCCGAATGCCTTATATATTCAGGGCACTTGGCGCGAATCCAGGGTACGTGGATTTGATTCCCACTCGGAACTGTAATTTTAGATAATAAGATATAAGCTTTAGCTTACAGCTTAGTATCAGATAGTGCTGAGTGTGAAAACTAGCTGTACCTGTGCCTTCATTCGCGATTGCCATCTCTGAAGACTAATTATTCACATATGACCACTGTTTATCTCATTTTAACCAACACTGTAGTCTGCGGTTGAGCATTCTTAGTAAAACAAAGCTTAGAAAGGAGCTTTTTATTTAGATTTGAAAACTCCCAGGTTGTATTTTCCAGAAGACAGTAGACCAGGTAACTCAGAGAAATCCTTCGTGGTTCGCATAATAAATGTTGAAGCAAAGTATTTTATGCATATCTTTGGAGTTTCGATTTTAAAAGGGTGTCTTTTTGCTGATGCTGTCCTTGATATCGAGTGTTCTATACCGTCGTTCTACGTTCCGCGTTTACTATGATAAACACATGAAGTGGTTCATTCTTTAGTTCAACACTCCCTAACATACCTACCAAGAGAGACAAATAACAAATAGTTGTTAGGTAACAATCTCGTCGATAGCAAATGTATTTTTTTTTTAAAAAGATACATACTCTTACTATAATAGACTCAAAAAGAACTCCGATAGAACGTGCGTTCTCTTTAATCGCAATGGTCTGTGAGTTATTCTGTATGTATTCATCCAAGCCAGTGCATACTTCACAGTGAAGCCATAGACCGCAGAACTCAGAACTCAGAACTTATAAACGCTTGTATGGGCCCGGCACGGTCATTTAGAATGTAGGCAACTAGATACTAGACTAGTTTTTTTTTTAATGTTTTCGTGGCGGAACAAGCTCGAGGCCCACCTGATGTTAAGCGGTATCCTCTGCCTATAACAGATGCATTTCATTACAAGTGACGAACTGCACTGCGCCCATAACCTTGAGACATACTTGTTCAGTCTCATTTTGCCTGTAATTTCACTGGCTCTCAGGGACTGCTGCTGGAACACACCGTTAGGTACTTGGCGACAGATTTTCTACTTGAGGGTGGTAGCTAGCCAGGCGGGCATTCGGAAAAAGCCCTTCCACCATGCGAAAATAGATACACTTATTGCCTTTATTTTGGGAGTACACTAAAGTACTTAAGTTGAATTTTACCTTTGCTTGATATATTATTAAAACGCTTTAAGTTTCTAATTTGTGCGCAGATCATAATATCCAATTAGCAGCGTGTTATGTGTTTGACGTAATACTAATAAATTGATGGGTAGTGTGTTATACTGGGAAATGACATAGAAAATTCTCTTTGTTCTATGATTAGTTTTAGAAATAAATTAGTCTGTTGTATTATACGTAGGTAAACGTATAATTAAGACCCTTACGATTATATTAATTATGTTTAAGTCAATCAAATTTATATAAACAGAATTATTCAATTAAAAGAGCGGGAATAGTTGCGGCACCCGGTTTTAGGCTCCGGGTGCCTTAACCACTGGCTTTCGAGACTGGCTGGAATATGCTTAGATGTTACTTTTGAAGCGCTCTTAGCGAAGTTTACTTAGCTGTTCTCAACCGATCAGCAATGTCGCGAGCGGTTATGAGTTGGATGGGTGACCGCTAGTGACATTACTACTGAGCGTTTCCGTGCTTCGGAGGGGACGTTAAGCTGTTGGTCCCGGTTGTTGTCTTAGGATGGCAGCCGTCAGCTACCACCCTCAAGTAGAATAGAAAATTTGTCGCCAAGCACCTAACGGTGTGTTCCCGCAGCTGTCTTTGAGAGCCAGAACTTCTTGCTTAGTTCTTGGCTTCGACCACATCATCACTTACCATCAGGTGAGATAGTGGTCAAAGGCTAAACTATTATGCATAAAAAAAAAGATGTAATCCTCTTATTTTATTCTTTTAGCTTTTTGTCTGTAGCAAGTACGAGTATTAGAGAAAGAACACGAAGAACAACCGAACCGCCGTGCCGCACGACTTGTCGAACATTTCTCATAATCTCTGACACCAAGACAATGCTTCTCATCACACCACTATAAAACAAATACATTTTGTCTACTGAAACGACAACGATCATGATTCACACAGTTCACAGCCCATACATACCTAATAAAATCTACAATTACGACTTATTTCTGTGTGTCAAAAGTCAAAGATTCAAACAAAGGAATTTCATTAGAGGAGTCTGAAGAGGCAGACTTTCTTGAAATACTGCGAATTTCCAGTTTTCGAATTTGATTGTATTAAATAAAAAATAAATTTAAATTTGCAGGAGAATATTTTGAAAAACAATTAATATGTCATTATCAATTTAAAATATATGAAAGAGAAGATGTGTAATCGTATCATGATAAGGTATTTTGCGAGTGCCAGCCTGGCTGGAACCTTCAAGTAAATAAAAAACCGGCAGAGTTCAAGTCGGACTCACGCACCGTGGGTTCCGTACAAACCCGCAGGTATATAAGTAAAAGTTATCGTATTTTTATGGCTAAATAAAATTCATAACATATTCAAATTATTTTAAATATTGTTATTATATGATGCAACTTAAAATTAATGTTTTTCACAACTTTTTCTTTAACTGTGCTATAAGACGTTGCTTTGTACGAAATCTTAAGATTCTGAGTTCACGGGAAGTACCCTGTAGGTTTCGATTCCTTTGCGAGTGTCGAACATTTGCGGCGTAAACGTCTGTATCTTTTGGTTGCCTTGGCTTTTGTTTGCGTTTTTCACAGTTTTAAGGGACAGTAGACCTGAATATTTAATAAAAATTTCAGTTATATACCTCCACGAGTTCCTGAGAAAAAGGGCCTTGACAAACAGACAGACGGATAACGAAGTGATCCTATAAGAGTTTTTTTTCCTTTTGAGGTACGGAACCCTCAAAATATCGCTTACGGTGAGTTACGACAGCCAGTTTTCATTCTAGGTTCGCTTAGCCTAGTCTATCTTGTTTACTACCTCCAACCGCACAAGTTGATGCCAACTGGGCTGCTTAACCTATCGAAAATAAACAAAATAAGACAACGCAGTTAAAGAACACGATAGCCAGTAAAGTTTCAGGCACACTTGATTTAAAGTATTATATACTATACTGAATCAGCCGGATATTCCACTGCTGAACACAGCTTACCTCAATATAGGGGGTTTGCCATAATACCCAAGCTTGGCAGGTGGCTTGGGGATTGCGGTGTGAGAAATACATTCCTCAGAAAGTGCTGCAGCCCACCTTCTGGTGTGCTACTACCTCTTACGACACCCACGGGTAGAGATGGGGAGATTACATTCAAGTCTGGTACCTTACGGGGCTTAAAGTACTAGTATATAAAAATTGCCATAACTTTATTTACTATTAAATAAAAATCATAATTCAACCATGTATATGCTAGCTGTTATATCTTGGAGTTTATCAGCATATAATTTTACTGTGACACTACCTAGTAGTACCTAGCAGTTGGTCCCAGGGTAATTTGACATTATAAACGGTCTGTACTCTTATTAATGTAGGACTGCTCCCAAGCTTAATTCTAGCTCGAAGTTGAAACAGTGATGGCTCAGTGGCATTGGTTATGGACTGCCGTGCAGCAGGTCCATGGTTTGAATCCCGCCGCGGGCTTGAGCTTGGAAAATCTGTCGCCAAGCACCTAACATTGTGTTCCGTCCTTGAGAGCCAGGCAAATTAGAACATGAGACCTAACAACTGTACGTCTTAGTGTGACGGACACAGTGCAATTCGTCGTTGACGATATAAATCTGTTATAAGCTGAGGTTAGCCCACTTAACATCGGATGGGCCTAGTGCTAGTTCCGTCAAAATACCATAACAAAAAAAAAAAAAAAAATAGCTTATTAAGTTGCTCGTTTGCTACTTTAATGTTTAAACTACAGTTTTTTTTCCAATAATCCGTTCAGTAATTTTCACGCACCACGTGTTCTTTGAAGTATTATTACTTCAAAATATTGTTAACACCCGTGGTGATTACAATATAAACCCCCTATTTCTTCTCGTGGGTGTTATAATTTGACTAAGGGAATACTGGAAGGTAGGAAGCAGCACTTTCTGAAAAACTGACAACTCATACAGCGATCTCCAAGACGCCTGCCAAAAGTGGGAATTATCGAAAATTCCTCCTAGTGGGGGAGACCTTGTTCAACGGTTGACTTTCCTGTTGATGTGATACTGATGATGGTTGTTAACGAAACGTAGTGCAAACATAGCTTCAGAAAGAACACTTTATATATATTATCTATATGTACCATCCATTTACGAACTCCACAGAAAAACCATTTAAAACTACCAACGCAGACTGAATAGTTTAAAAACAAATAAAAGTTTCAACCGCAGCTTAAGTCTATTGTAGGCAACTGCATGTAACTTTATGTAGCGTACACTCTATTTATACCTGCAACTTTTTCTATTAGAAACTTTTCTACTCGACATAGAGTTAGCTAACAAACCGTAGTAGCTATTATGTGATCTGTACTGTGGTTATGAATGAGCTACGCCGTAGGTGCTGAAGTCACTTTATCGTGACACGTTTTTATTCGTGTGCTGTAGATAATAATGTGCTACGGCGTAGGCGCTACGGCTACACAATACGAGGTAGCCGCTACGGCTACAAAATAGTGTAGAAAATAATAAATTTTTGATAAAACAGTGTACTCGGTGTTCATAAGCTGTCAATTATAATTTTAAATTATGTTATTTATGACTCCTGGAATTTCACAATCAAAACCACACATGTACGGCAGTCATTATAATTATGTAGTAAAAGCTATTTTGTAATATAGAGCGGGCGTGTAAATTAGCTACTCATTTCGTTTACAAGCTAGAGACCCGTGTTTTGGACTGACAGATAGACAGACAAAAAGCGGAGTCTCATTCGTTTTGCCCTC
Source organism: Plagodis pulveraria (assembly GCA_963890685.1). NCBI lineage: Eukaryota > Metazoa > Arthropoda > Insecta > Lepidoptera > Geometridae > Plagodis > Plagodis pulveraria. The sequence goes on along the minus strand of OY982973.1, from coordinate 5,553,232 downwards.
TAACATAAGAAAAATAACATAATGATATCCAAGATGTGACAATACCACTTTTACCGCTGAAACTTGATACCCCAATTGTTTCGATTCCTTATACAGTTTCTAATCCAACACAGGAACTAATCGTATCTCTAGAGTAGTATTTCGAGTTCTTGAGCCTAGTTCAATTACATTTCGTGAACAGCTATAGTTCTATAATAGGCTTACAGAGATTGCTCCTGTACGGAAACGAAGAGATTCTACAGTAATGTTCATAGGAACTGATGTTGGGGATTAAACTACTTAATATCTTTGATACATACAACAGTATGGTATGAGCTCTACAATACATCACGGTTTTTAACGTGGGTTTCAAGGTACTGTAAATTGTGTACCACGTTTAAACAGATAATGGGTTCGATCCCAAGATGCAAAAAAAGATTTGGCTTTTTCCTACAGGTTTTTAGGGTTCCGTACATCAAAGGAAAAACATGGAACCCTTATAGGATCACTTTGTTGTCTGTGGATTTTGTCTTGAAAGACAGTCAGACATGTTTCTCAGGAACGCGTGGAGGTATCAAACTGAAATTAATATCAAATACTCAAATATATAACCCTTCGGATACGTGAAAACATCGAACTTCTAAGTCAGCGCAATAATAACATACAGCCGTTTATGCCGACGACTCAAAACCTATATGATACTATCCGTGAAATTAAAATCTGGAAATTTGGTACGAAGCACTGCCTTAAAGCACAAATAAAGGAAAAATTGCGAAAACCGTAAATTTTTAGGTTTTTTTAGTAACAATGCGATTCGGGCACAGTTGAGAGATGGTACCGAAAAGCAGGTAGGCCCATCAGCAGTCTTAATACTCTAGGCCACTACCAGTTGGCAGCGTGTTATGCATGCTGTCAGCATTGCCTAATTGCCTTTCAATGTATATCTGTTGAGCGAAATAGGTGTCAGCATTATTACAATGCATAACATTGACTAAGCTCTCTGATAAGTTTTTGGAAAATACGATGAGCTCCCATCTTCCATGGACCCAATATCTCTACACCAAACGACTCAAATATGTAATCACTCCGAGCTTAGTATACATGCGTCACTTGAATTGCTTCGCCCAAGTAGCTGCGGTGCCAACCCTCGTTTACTTCGTAAGATTTCAAGTGTAAGTAAATAATGACAAGGAGACCATCCAAACATTCTCCGAAGTAATCTTACTTACTTTGAATTATGTCAAATTCGCGAAGTGTTATTGTATTAAAGTTGGAAATTATGTAGAAACTTTTACGTATGACAGGCTAGCTTTTATTTACAATTTTACTGGTTGATGGGTGATAAAATGTCTTCTAAGTGGTAGAAGGAGGCAACTAGCTATAGCATTCGCAACTAATATGCACTACGCCTGTGGGTGGTGGTTAAACTTAGGTCACGTCTCTGACGGGAAATTTCAAATTTATATTGTTTTTCGACGCAAGTTTTAATATAACAATTGTGTATTAGACACCAATTCACACAAGCTACCTCTAGAACTATAAAAATTAAATGTATAATTTTTTTCTCATACTATTGTGATAAATTCATTAGTAATAAAAAAATTAAAAGATATTGTACAATTTCTTATCCAAATCTTCTGTTTGACGTGATAGAGAACAATAGTTATTCGATCTAGCAGCAAAACCTACAAATATATATAAACGACAAACAAAGTCAACTTTCACCTTATACATAGCCATAGACCATGCTTAGCACTATTTTATATATCTGTTTACTAACTGGCATATAGTTTTTGCTAAACGTAGGTGTTTTAGCTAAATTGTGTTTTACTTAGTATTTTTATTCTTTTCATCCATTATCCTAACCTAAGTAGGGTCGGCACAAGGTACACTTTCTTTCACACTGTTATGTTACATGTTGTTTTACTGCTCACACCATACGCATATTACTTATACGCCTACCTTAGAAATTTGGGTGTTTTTGCTGATAGGTTAGCCTTTGACCACTTTGAATTCTAACCATGGACCTGCTGCGTGGTAGTCCATAGCCAATGCCACTGAGCCATAACTTCTTCATAAGCTTGAAAATTGGTAAAAAGCAATTATACATCTACAGAAACAACAAACAGAAGTCTTTCATATTTTAAATTTAAAGGAATTATGAGGGTAGATATAAATAAGTCATAGCGGCGCGTGGCATCGTTCCACATGCGAGCACCGCAACAATACAGCGTTACGTGCCGTTACTTCGTTGCAAGCCATTTGCTTTATTCCCGTATCTTTAGTTGATACATGGAAGTAGCTAGAAGGAAGGATTAAATTGTTGAAGGTAACTTTGTTTCCTTCAACAATTTAATCCTTGTTAAACTGCTCATAAGATAGACTTTTAAATCATTACATTTATAAAGAATTTAGACCAACTTTAGCTGGAAGTGAATCTGCGTCTCCTGCATGGTTATACGCCTCGAGTGCCTCAACTTTTAGCTACACGGGCCGAGACGATATGAAATATATATTATGATATTCGCTAAACGGACGCCCAAGTATGACAGGCCTGGCTATTTTGGGGTTCTGTATTGCTACAGCTCATAAAAAACTGAGACGGAATGAGTTTGTTGGTTATGAACACAGTTTTAATACTCCATTAGTAATCGTCATTTTTAAGTATCTGTTTGTTAAATAGGAAATTCGGTTTATAATACACCAAAACTACATAAAACTGCATAGATATGTAGTAATAACCTACATAGTACTAATACGTTTGACGCAATGATATCCGAACGGTAATAGCTATGACTGCCGTGCCGCACGTCCATAGTTGGATCACCACCAACTGCTTGAGCTTTACAGTTGAATGGAATAGTTGTAAGGGTACTTTTATGAAGCAGTGATGGCTCAGTGGCATTGGCTATGGACTGCCGCGCAGCAGGTCCATGGTTCGAATCCCGCCCAGAGCTTGAGCTTCACCGCATGGTGGAAGGGCATTTTGCGAATGCCCGCCTGGCTAGTGACCACCCTCAAGTAGAAAATCTGTCGCCAAGCACCTAACGGTGTGTTCCGGCAGCAGTCCTTGAGAGCGAGTGAAATAACAGGCAAAAATGAGACTTAACAACTATGTCTCAAGGTGATGGGCGCAGTGCAGTTCGTCATTTGTGATGAAATGCATCTGTTATAGGCACAGGATACCGCTTAACATCAGGTGGCCCTCGCGCTTGTTCCTTCACAATAACATAAAAAAAACTTTATGAATGCTTTCCTGGCTAGCTGCCATTCTTAAGTAGAAAATCTGTCGCCAAGCTTCTAATAGTATATTCCGGCAGCAGTTCTGGAGATCCAGTAAAATTACAGGCACGGGAGACTTAATAACTGTGTGTCTTAGGTCGTCACCCTGCGCAGTGCACTGATACTGTGCTCTGCGTCACTTGTGGCAAAATACATCCATTTCAGGTAGAGGTTAACGCAAAACACCAGGTAGGCCTCGAGTTTGCTACCTTACAATGTCATAAAAAACTACTACATTAATACTAGAAAGATATCATAAACATGCATAAAAAATTTGAAACGCTCGTAGCGAAGATTGCTTAGCCGTTCTGAATCGATCAGAAAAGTTAAGCAACCTCCTCCGCGGTCATGACTTGGATGGTTGACCGCTAGTGACATTATTACTGAGCGCTTCCGTGATTCAGAGAGCACGTTAAGCCGTCGGTTCCGGTTGTTTTCTTAGGATGGCAGTCGTTATAGCATGGTGGTAGGGCATTTAGCTAATGCCCGCCTGGCTAGCTACCACTCTCAAGTAAAACATCTGTCGCCAAGCACCTAACGGTGTGTTCCGGCAGCTGTCCTTGAGAGCCAGTAATTCTAGGTTAGCCTGAATAACATCTTCGACCACATCATCACTTTCCATCAGGTGAGATAGTGCTCAAAGGCTAACCTATCAGGCATAAAAAAACACTGTTATGTGCTTGGTGATAGGTTCTCAACTTGAGGGTGGTAGCTAGCCAGGTGAGTATACGCAAAACGCCATCCACCATGCGGTGAAGCTAAAGCGGGTGGATATATGTGAGTCAATACAATAAACTGGAGGCGAGAGGAACCTGTATATTATCTTTAGTTTTACATGATTTTTGTCTGGGCTTAGAATAGTTTTTTTATTTTATTGCTGATAGGTAAGCTTTTAACCACAATCTTACCTGATGGTAAGTGCTGATGTGGTCGAAAGTGTTTTAACAGGCTTAACCTAGAATTAATGTCTCTCAAGGACAACTGCCGGAACACACCGTTAGGTGCTTGGCGACAGATTTCCTACTTGAGGGTGGTCGTTAGCCAGACCGGTTATTTTATATTCGTAAAATTTCCAAACTCAAACCCACGGCGGGAACTACGAAACGATGGCCAAAAGATAATAAAATAATACCAAAAATGATATATTGTACTCCTCAACTCTTTCCTATATAGTAAAGAGGGGCGTTACTGCCGCCCAAGCGATGTGGCAGCTGTAGATAGCACACTGGGAAATAATAGCTTTTTTTATTGTCTAAAGCACTTGGCTAAGCATTCAGAGCACTTAAGACCATCCGCGTGAGGCGGGGAGTAGTAATGTATAAGAAGTCTTGGAAATTCAAAATGAAATCCTTCGTACTCTAACCAAGAAACATTGCTTTTGTTAATATGCAGTACATATGTTGTTTACTTCGATATATGTTTTGTGGAGTCATAAAGAAAATAAATAGCGTTAATATAAAAAAAAAATCGATAGAATTCATAAAAACTAGCTTTTGGGTGTTAAAAACAATTATGTATTGAAATATATCGTCCCCTTAAAGGCAAAACCGACTAAATGCAATTTTTCGCTGTTTTTAGTTAAACACACACTTCAATTCGTCTTTTTGCGCTCTATCTACTGGTAAAACCGAATATTTGCTACGAACAATAGTGCCATAGATAGCTAGAAGCAAAACAAATTAAATACAACATTTCCCAAAATCTATTCATGAAAAACCGATTAAAGATTCATAGCAGAACAATTTATCCGTATAGTATAAGCAGAAACATATTTCGTCTCTTAAATGGTTTTCATTGCAGTATATTACATCCAAGAAATTTATTGCATGCAATAAAAAGTTATTAAAATACTTGAGTCAGTTTTTGACGGTAAACATAAATTCGTAGACTTTTCTTAATTCAAAAGTAAACAAAATAACTGACTTTACTTCTTTTTTGATGAAAATGCTTTAAATATATCTGTTGCTAGCAAAAAGCGATAAGGTATTGTCGTCGTTTTTCACTGAATTTTAGCACAACAACAAAATCATTTCACTTCAAGCAAAACCAACTATATGCTGCTAGGTATTGTTTTTCTCACTTACACATCAGACGATCTCTCCGTGCGTGAGCGAGAAAAACAAGTATGTCACCATAGTTGTTCACCAACACTAATAAGACGAAAAATAATTCCTAAAATACCCAAGCAGTAGATTGTTATAAATATAGGTATCATTGCAATGATAACATTACAGAAAATGATCGTATGATTCTATGCAGAAAATATTGGAGTATGGATATTACATAAGAAAAAGATACATTTTGGCGCTTGTGAATGTTAATCCCACAAAGAGAGATCTTTCAGAGATAGAAAAAGGACTATGATGTGTACACATACAAAAGCAATGTTTCTTTTATATTGATAATGAGAAAGATATTGTGTGCCAAAATTTCTTTGCTCCATCAGTAATATCAGATGCTATAAAGCAGCGAGGTAGTCAAAACATATTCCAGCGAATAAACCTTCCACTGAAGCTGTTGAAGTTGTTGGATTGTAATGGAGCACCACTACGTTAGGAAGAAACTGAGGCGTAATTATTTAGATAGAGCTCTTACATTGCATAAAATATACCAAGAGTACGTAAAATAACATCATGAAAACGAACATCAAAAATTATGTCTGAGATAACATATCGTAGAATATTTTCTACAGAATTTAATCTGGGATTCTGAGATTGCCTACTAATTCTACGTACCTAAGAAAGACCAGTGCCTCATATGCAACAAATATAATAATAATCGAGATAATAGTGAAGGCAAAATTAATGTTGAAGAAGAATATAATCAGTATATTCAGAGGAAGTGTGCATGTAATAGGTACTGAGAAACAAAAAGATAAGGAAAGGGCGGAGAAAAAAAACATTTTCGTCCGTCACATTTGACTTACAAGCTAATCTACAAATTCCAATTACGAATGTTGGTCTGCTTGGATCTTTTGAGTGGTCTGTTATTATGCCAGAATTAACAGTGTATAATTTAACATTTTACGAGAGTAAGCCTCCCAACGAAGCCTATTCTTTCTTTTGCCGAAACCCATGGCAAGAAAGGTAGTTCTGAGATAGGCTCAATTCTGCTACACTATTTGAACACATGTGTGCCTCCACATATGTCAGAAATAAGTCTATTTTCCGACACTTGTGGTGGACAAAATCGAAACTAGTATATTGCCGCAATTATTTTATGGAGAATGCAAAATAATGTGCACTTAAATGACAAAATTGGGGTTAACATATTTAAAAGAGCTTATTCTAAAAAAACTTACAAGGATGGAGACAAGAAAGTAATGAGACATTGTTATAATGAAAAGGAATTTGATTTCAAAGACCTAAAAAAATTAGAAGACCTTATAATATTATCTTAAATAGAAATATAAATACATGAGGTGAACGTGTGCAGTGGCTGAACATAAATCAATTTAAATACATAAATGGGGATAGAAATATCTAAACTAGGAATATGTAAAGGAGGAAAGATTTGATTGTTTGTTTGCATTGAATAGGCTCTGAAACTACTGGACCAATTAGGATGAAATTTGGTATGGAAATAGTTTGAGACACGGGGAAGGACATAGGATAGAGTTTTTATCCAACTGCGCAAAAAAAAGGTAAATGGTTTTGCGCGATAACCGATATACCCGCTAGCGGAGCCGCATCCGGAAAGCTAGTATATTATAATTACGACATGTCAAATGATTTTATGGTCATAGATGACAGCGATGTTAAAGCACAAACTGATCCGATTCCTTCAAGTTCCTCCGAACATGGCTATTCAACAAGAACTAGGCCACAACTATTTTTACTTAGCATTATATTAGTTTGAAATAATAAACAACGTTTTAATTGCATCCGTGTTGTTACATTATATAACTTTTTTTTTTGTTACTGTGACGGAACAAACTTGAGGCCTACCTGATGTTAAGCGGACTAACCTCTGCCTATAACAGATGCATTTCATCACAAGTCACAAATTGCACTGCGCCCGTCACTTTGAGACATAGTTGTTACCTCTCACGTGCCTGAAATTTCGCTGGCACTCAAGGGCTGCTGTCGGAACACACTGCTAAGTGCTTGGCAACAGATTTTCTACTTGAGGGTGGTCGCTACCAATGCGGGCATTCGCAAAACGCCCTTCCACTATGCGGTGAAGCTCAAGCCCACGGCGGGATTCAAACCGAAGCTGCTGGTCCATACCTGCTGCCCGTATGATCATATAACCTTACTTTTATTGCCATTAAAGAATTTACAAGGATCTTATAGCTATTTATAATTTGACGTAAAGATTATCTTCAGATATTTTCTTGTTTTTATTCAGGCTTCGAAGCGCTCGTAGCTAAGTTTACTTAGCTGTTCTCAACCGATCAGCAAAGTTAAGCAACGTCGCGCGCGGTCATGAGTTGGATGGGTGACCGCTAGTGACATTACTACTGAGCGTTTCCGTGCTTCGGAGGGCACGTTAAGCCGTCGGTCCCGGTTGTTCTCCTAGGATGGCAGTCGTTATAGCATGGTGGTAGGGCATTTTGCGAATGCCCGCCTGGCTAGCTACCACCCTCAAGTAGAAAATCTGTCGCCAAGCACCTAACGGTGTGTTCCGGCAGCTGTCCTTGAGAGCCAGTACTTCTAGGTTAGCCTGAACAACATCTTCGACCACATCATCACTTACCATCAGGTGAGATAGTGGTCAAAGGCTAACCTATCAAGCATTAAAAAAAAAAAAAAAAAAAGGCAAAACCAACTAAATTATTGTTTTTGTTCGATATACGGAAAACTACATGCAGTAACATTGATTATTTGCAATGTAAAAGTTTCTTATAGCAACACAATGTAATAAAATAAAGTAGAAGGGGGCACAAAGAGACAAATTTCTATAATAAATTAATAAAAGAAAAAGTAAAAAGATTCAGCCAAAACCAACTAAATGCACTCCTTTTAGGTGATTTTTCTCGATTTTCTTGAAAACTGGATTCATTTCGATTTCGCTTGTTTTTCCGAAAAATTGTTAAATACCTGCTTGTTTCTCATAACTTGTGTCGAAAAGATATTCGATGATTATAACATTCAAATAAGTTGTCAAACATAGACATCACGATTTCTCTGAATTGTGTTTTGTGCATATAATCGGTTTTGCCTTTAAGGGGACGATATATATAATATTTTATATTAGACAGTCCTCTATGTAGAGGCTGTATGCTAAAAGATGAGACCGTGGAGCATGTACTATTGCACTGCAAAGCCACGGAACAAATACGATTTACAACCGGACTACAAGAGTCATTCTCATCGACGACATCCTCACCACCATCACACAAGTCACTGGAGCAGCTATGCCAGCGACCCAAGGTCCTTCTCCGCTACGTTAAGGAGTTGGGATGGCTTGGGTAGAAGCTGGCGGGGGAAATGCACAATACACCCCAAGCGGGACGTCAGTGCAGGACATATCGCCCCCAAATAAAATAATAATAAGAATATATATATATAATTTACATTTGTATATTATATTTATATATACAAATGTATACTATATATTTGCATGGTGGTGGGGTATTTTGCGAATGCCCGCCTGGCTAGCTACCACCCTCAAGTAGAAAATCTGTCGCCAAGCACCTAACGGTGTGTTCCGGCAGCTGTCCTTGAGAGCCAGTACTTCTAGGTTAGCCTGAACAACATCTTCGACCACATCATCACTTACCATCAGGTGAGATAGTGGTCAAAGGCTAACCTATCAGGCATAAAAAAAAAAAAAGATTGTTTTATTGCTGCTTCAAGGCTAGTTTTTGACCACAATCTTAAAGTTTGATTGTTTTTCGTACTTGCTGGTGACGAGCTGTTTCTGTAGAAGGCTTTGTCTGTAATTATATTCACTTAGACATTTATCATGATAATGCGTTATACAATATTTTTTTTACCCTCTAATAACAAATACCTACTCGTAAAAACCTTATTTCAATGTATAATTTTCTTTTAGAAGTAAAATTTAATAACGCCTAAAATCGTACGACTTCCTAAGTATATGATTTGATCCACGAGCCTATTACTTAGTACAATTTGTTTTACATGTACATCTATATATGATCGTGGGTAAGTATCTATACTTGAACCTCGGAACGAGATTTATTTATATTACTATGGAGTGCAAATTGCATATTTTTTATTACTGTTATATTTTATGGACGTCGATCAGTGGCTAAAAAGGAAGCTGGTACGGATCTGTAAGGAGTACGCAAGTGACCATGAGTTAATTTCCAATGTGACTAAGAGCCAATGCATGGTCTTTAAGACCAAAAAGGCGATATGCCCCAAGAACGTTCCGCCAGTTCTTTTGAACGGTATACCTCTTGAACGAGTCGAACAATTTAAATACTTTGGACACATGGTGACGACTGAACTCAAGGACCACGCAGACATTGACCGGGAGCTGAGGGACTCTGTCCGTAAGAGCGAATTTGATAGTCCACAGGTTTGCACGATGCTCAAATGAGGTCAAGGTAACTCTTTTTTTACCGAATTAAAAAAGGTTAATTTTTTTCTTAGATCTTTGGACGGGATGTAGTGATTTTGATGATTATTTTTTGATTTGGAAGTTGATGCTTGCCGTGTGGTCCAAATTAAATTTCATCAAAATCGGTCGAGCCGTTTTTGAGTTACACTCCAATAGCTGAAAAGTATTTTCCTATGTTGATGACATAAATATTGACAGTGAATGACAATCGATCCCATAAGTAGCGAAGTCACTAAAAAGGGTGAAAAAGAAAAAATGGAACTGACTTCAACACTCAAATGTGTGAAATAACTTGTCGAAGTCGGTACCATGCGCACAATATTGTGATAGTAGATACTTTTGAACCGTCATGGTACCGACTTCAACAAATTATTTCACTAATTGGAGTGTAGAAGTCGGTTCCATTTTTCGGTAAACATTTTTTTAGTCTACTTTAAATCGCTATGCACGGAAAAAAACTACGGTGCCCTCCGCGTCCAATATAATAATGCGTTAAGGGTTGTGTTGGGATTGCCACGGTTTTCCTACGACCATGCGCAAACGGGTTATTTCCTTGGTACTTAACGTGCGGGCCAGCTCCAACATCGTCCTAGTGATGATTGCGGCCAGGCTCGATTGGGTTTTCCTCCGGCAGTGCTGCAACGGACATACTGCTGAAGCTATTCCGAAGCCAAGGTATTATCAGCTTAACATCTCATCTGTCAAGCGGCCAGCAGCTGGCCGCTCCGGTTTTCACCCAACTGTCGAGCATCCAGGTGCTGGCCGATCGCACCTCTTTCTTGTATCGTCTCTGTTCGTTGTGTTAAACCGATCTGCGGCCGGATTTTTTTGTTCTTATGTGTCGTGCGGTATAATGTTTCAATTCAAAAACGTTAGGATATTCTTGTTATTTGTTCTTTTTTTAATTCTTTGGATAAACAAATACGACAACGTTATAAAAAGCTTTATATATATATATTATACTGTAGGGATAGGAGTATTATATTGTATTTTGTTATTATTTTTTCGAATGACATGGTTAATGTTTTAATATTAATAGTTGAAATAATGTTTCAAAAGTATTATAGTTTTTGAAGCAGTGATGGATCAGTGGCATTGGCTATGGACAGCTGTGCCGCAGGCCCATGGTTCGAATCCCGCCGCGGAATCGAGCTTCACCGCATGGTGGATTGCGAATGCCCTCCTGGCTGGCGACAGATTTTCAAGTAGAAAATAGTTCCGGCAGCAGTCCTTGAGAGCCAGTAAAATTACAGGCACATGAGACTTAACAACTATGTCTCAAGGTGACGGGCGCAGTGCAATTCGTGACTTGTGACAAAATGCATCTGTTATAGGCAGAAGTTAGCCCGCTTAACATCAGGTGGGCTTCGTGCTTGATCTGTCACAATAACATAAAAAAATATTACAATATTACCCATGGCATGATTTTGTAACTGACTAAACTTCATAATTTTATTATTATTTTTGATGTATGTTAAATTAATTTATAAGTAATTTTACCAGTAAAACTAATTAGAATTTGAGAGAAGATAAGCACTAATGTGATTATCTACACAAATAAAGGTGTCAATACACATTTCCTATTCTAAAAAAACAAAAAACACACAATCAATGTTTCATTACATGTGAACATCATCGAAACATTCTTATCTGATTTTACACGAGAAAAGCTCTCCGATTTTTTGAGTACACAGGAACTAATTCGTTCATAAAGCTCTATGGGGTCCGCCTTATTTTTAAAGCTCCCATCTTTCCTTTGTGATGGTTTAACGAGAAAAGAAGCTGCAAAAAGTCCCTTCAATATTATGTTGGGTGAAAAAGCTACACATAAATGTCTTAATGCCTGTCTGAGCTTTTTAACAGAGCTTTCCTTGAATAAAGATCAAATGTAAAATTAGAAATATGTATTACAAATTTCTGTTTTGAAGCGCTCGTAGCGAAGTTTGCTTAGCTGTCCGTTCAGCAAAGTTAAGCAACGTCCACCGCGCTCATGACTTGGATGGGTGACCACTAGTGATATTACTAGTGATCGCTTCCGTGCTTCGGAGGGCACGTTAAGCCGTCGGTCCCGGTTGTCGTCTTTGGTAGCCGTTATAGCATGGTACTAGGGCATTTTGCAAATGCGCGCCTGGCTAGCTACCACCATCAAGTAGAAAATCGTTAGCCAAGCACCTAACGGTGTGTAACCTAAAAAGTTTACATGTAATTTTTGTATAATGCGATGGTACTTACATTGATATATAGAAAGATAGAAGGGTAGCAACAAATTACGAGAGTTAAGTGTTTGAAAGTACACTTCTTTCAGCCCGGCACCCCACGGGCGATTATTCAGCGTGTCATTACAGTACTTACGTCTTTTCTAAATATCGGTTGCAAACCATCTGACCCTTTTCAGTCTTCATCCCTTAAACTTATTAAGGCTAAGGGGATTAACCGTCACCAATTTTATAATTCACTACAACGTATAACCCTTAAGAGTAGAGTGCACGGAACGCTTTTCATACAAACTTAGTTTTATCATAGTGTCGAAAATTGGTGAAATTTTGTATGCATATTGCTGAGCCTAATATTTATGCTTCTGGTTAGCTAGTTTTTTGATTTTTTATTTATTTTATCCTTAATTGTCAAAAACCATAAAAAACGAACTATCGATTTATTTTCAAAAATAGCATAGTTATTAGGCTCAAAGACATACATGCAAAGTTTAACCGTGTTTGAACACTTAGTATGTATTTATTATATGGCGAAACTAGGTTTGTATGGAAAGCGTCACGAGCACTTTAGCCTTAACTATGACGAGCGCAGTGCAGTATCGTCAGAACGAGAATGGTGACACTGCAACTATAATGAACGGGCAAAACGCTTACCGTCAGACGGGCGATTTAATCGTCTCATCATCCCATACTAAGAAAAGATACAAACGTATCACCAAAACATACAGTGATATAATAAAAAAAAAGCGTGGTGAGCACTTGGCTCCGTACCTGTCTGATGGGAGCGCGGTGGATAGATCAGAAGGGGCTCTAGGAATCCTTTTCTGGCTGTAGTCAGGTGGGGGAAAATCCATAGGCACAGGTTCACAAACAAGGTTCCAGTATTTCAACTATATCAAACGACACTCGCGAAGACCCACGGACACTGGTCTTTTGACGAGCTCGATTCCCAAGGTGGAAGAGCTGATGAGGCAAAGGTTCCGAAGGTAGATGGACGGTACGACGGTCTCTAAAAAACGCGTGCGCTCTAGTTCGGGTGTTGGGTAGCACTATTGCCAACCGAAGTAGTCGGCAAAGACAAGATGGCTGTTGCCAAAGTGCATTACCAACCTCAAAAAAAACAATGCAATTATATGTGTGGTCACGTGAAGATCACTAAGAAAAGTTGCGCGCGATATTCAAATTTAGAACAAGTACAATGAAGAAAAAAGTCTGTTTCGGTACGAAACAAAGCTATTTCCAAAACTTCCTAGTAAGTGCACGCTCCTTAAGTAAAAGAAAAAAAACAACCCTACCTCATAGACAGGATAAGGGTTGGAAGATGATGGAAGTAGGCTTTTAATTTCAACTGTTCAAGAAGATTAAAACTTGTTTTCCAAAAGATTATGTTTCAAATAACGAAAGTATGAATTTGTTACAAAATTTAATTGAAGGGAGCTCTCATTATATTCCGTTGAGATATTATCGAAATTTCTTCTTGGAAATAAAGACAGTTCTAGATAATTGAAATGTAAGAAGATGGCAAACTCTGCTCACGCCTACAAAGTTACTGTTCCGATGGGAGATTGGTGGATGTGGTATATTTTGTTATTTCTATTATCTTTTAGGTACATGTTTCCTTACAATCTAAGATATTATAAAATAGTAGATAGTGCAAGCTATGCTAGTGCCACTTTGACAGTTTCCGGCCTTATTGGCAACGTTCCAAAATGCATGTTGCTTTGCCTTGTTTAATGACAAAGCTTAATCACTTTTATAAAAAAGCCCTTGTCTATAAATATATGTCTTTAGTATGTAATTGCAAAGTGTTATGTTTTATACGGGTATGTGCCTATTTCTACTTGCAAATGGCCGCCTGGCTAGCTAAAGTAGAAAATCTGTCGCCAATCACCTAATGGTGTGTTCCGGCAGTTCTTTTTGAGAACCTTTTTATGGCTTATAGTACCTATAAATTGTTCACATATTAGTAGCGTAGTTTAAATTTACATTGATGAAACTAAGGGTTCGTTTTAGAATGTCGTAATAAAGTTTCGGGTTGCTCAATGAATTAGCACATAAAATAACTGAATGATAAAAATGACAGTTAACATGCAGCGCGATTAAAGCTTTAACCGATAAATAGGCTAAAACGATGATTGTGAAGCGCAAAGATAGTGTTTTATTTATAAAATATGTTCTGGGTAGTATAACCGGAACTTACTCGAACATTCTGAAACAAGCCCTTAATCTAAAAGAATATTTGTCAAATAATAAATATATCCCCGGGGGTGCCCGATTAGAATCACACTTCGCCATATCATACCGTGGGTGTCGTAAGAGGCAACTAAGAGAAATATACTGAAAGGTGGGCAGCAGCGCCTTCTAAAGAACTGTCATCTTAGACTTAGCGATCCCCAAGACGCCTGCCAAGCGTGGAGATTATAGCAAATACCCCCTCAATAGAGGAGGCTGTGTTCAGCAGTGGACGATCCGGCTAATAAAGTACTGTACAAATAGATCCATAAATTTCTTTGCGGAAATCCATAATTAAAAAAATACTTATTTCGTATATTTCATACCGTATCCATCCCTTTTCTTACACCAACCCAACATAACGAAATCTCAGATTGCGGCCGAATCCTCGCCAGCAATTTCGCTCACAATCTTGTTCAATCTGGTTAATTCCAGTTAATTCTGGTTTATATCGGTTCATTCCGGTACGAGGCCCGAAGAAAGCTTCTAATTCTTGACTAACACAAATTAACGTCTTAGCGAGATTTGAGCGGTACAATTGTAAATAAATGAATGGAGGCTTAAGCAAGGACAAACATTTTGATGTTGTATATACGAGAAAGGACTTGGAATAAAACTCGTAAATACTCGTCGGTATAAAGACATTACTTCATGTCTAAGTCACAAGGTTCCGGTTTTTAATTCCTAATCAGTGTTTTCATCGTTTTTCTGAGAAAAAAATCTTAATTTACCTGGAAGTTTTTTTTTATAATGATAAATATGACGAGACAATCCCACGCCTGATGGCGTCATCGTCCTCGTTCTGCTTAATACTGCACTGTGGTCGTCACTCCGCTCAGTTCTTACTCGTTTTTTACCGACTTCAAAAAAAGTAGGAGGCATATCATATCCGCATAGCAGGCGTTATTGCAATCATAACAATATCAAAATTATAAGGTTGCGTCATCATTTACAAGTATAAAACCAATTGCAAAATTGGTCTTGTTTGTAGTACAACGTAAGCTGTGGTACTATAGATGTCGCTCCATCCCAATACGATGGTTAATGAACGGTAGGAAAAATTCGAGTTATGACGTCATGTCATGTTAGCTCAATTGGTTAGAGCATGCCCCGGCTAAAGGGGCGGATGGACGCGGGTTTGAATCCCGCACATGACTTAAACTTTTCCTATCGTATATTTGTAATTTTGTAAAGTATGAGGTTCTAAAATCGTTAGCTTTTTTTTGTTGTCATATCTATTGACTGGATGTAGGTTTGCGTACCGACTTTGATGATTCTTTTTTTTATTTGAAAGCTGGCGCTAGCCGTGTGGTCTCATTTAATTTCAACAAAATCGTTTAAGCCTTTTTGTGTTACACTCCAATAACTGAAAAGTATTTTCCTAGTAGTTTAAGTAGCAAGGGTCACTAAAAAGAGTGAAAAAATTACCAAAAAATGGAACCGACTTCAAACTTATTGTTAGATCATTTCATTTAGAATGTTCTGTTTTTTTGCGTACTACCCCCGACTTGAGACGAAAAAGGAAAAGAAGTGACACGACAGAGACACGTCTGTCAGTTTACGTCAAGCAGCCCAGTGAGTCGCATTATTCGTACTCTTTGCACAAGGACGTTTCCTTTTATTAGTGAGCTATGATTTGAACTGCCATTCAGAATTATTACTTGCGCATGTGTGAACTTTCCAAAGCCAACATCACCCAGGAGAAATCTCATCCAGGCAGCCTGTCTTAGAGACGGTTTGCGGAAGCTTTGAAGGTACGTGGTGGATTTCTTTGCCTCCTCTTGTTTTGGATCGTTACCTCAGCACTGCATCGTTATATACATATAGTCCACACACCACATATTTTGAGTGTTTGTATATCGAACACGTTTCCCAGTAATTTAGCTACAATGCCCATCACGCCTTAACACGGTAGTGTTGGCGCACTACTACTTTGGGGCAGAATATCTGACAGTGCCGTCCTTGCTCAAGAGTGGACTCCCGCTGAAGAGTTCCAAATTCAAATTCAATTTATTTGCTAGATCATGAGTTAGATCGGAAGGACTTTAGAATCGGTATACATACATATGTACTATAGGAAAGGGAAATGGGAGGAGAGGACGTTGGGGCATCCCCCCAAGGGGAGTGGGAGGTTACGGAAACTTATAGTGTTCTAGTTATAAAAATAATAATAAGAAAATATGTATAGGTACATACGTTAGAAGGACATAAGAATCATATGGTATATGGGAAGGGGGGAAAGCGGGGGATATTCCCCACTGAGAGGGAGGGGGGGTTATAGAAACCTATATATGTCTTATTCGAAGTATAGTAATTCTATGACAGCTCCGGCGCTGTGGGTACGCAGCGATTCAGTCTACTCGCTACCTCGTCGTACCTTCCGCGTCAGACTAGCGCCGCTCCCCCTCCACGCCTCCGGTTTCTGAAAAACACTCTAAAGATATGGCAGACAAGACTGCTTGTAAAATGGGTGCCCCGATTCGGTTCTGTCACACTTTTCGACCTACTCTAAACCACCTCAATAATTCACGTTCAGGAACAATCCGACGAGTGTTTTAAATCCATTAGGCATGTGCATAATTGACAGTACAATATATACATTACGCGAATAATGCTAGCTGTTCATTCTGTTACATATTTTGTTAGCTGTGGATTGTGCATTATTCAATTTGTTACCAGTGTGCTTAGTGAATTTGAAATTAGTGAAAGTGCAAGCAAAATATACAAATAATCAAGGTTAAAATTAAAACTTTTACAATATATTTCTCAGAAACTATTGACTTCCGTAAGATTTTAATAATAATATTTTTTTATTCTGAAAGAGGTTTGAATTGAGTTATCAAAAAAACAATATCATATTCTTAAATTATACAGGGTTATTGGTAAAATGCTAACAACCTCTTATGGTTGACTTCTGCTAGTCCTACGAAACATTTTGAGATGAATTTTATTCTTGAATTTTTTTTTGAAGTAGGATATAAAAATCACCTCAAAATGTGTGTAAGGACTAGCAGAAGTCAACCCTAAGAGGTTGTTAGCATTTTACCAATAACCCTGTATATAAGCCTGATCAGTGTTTACAATGTGCCCCAAACTAGGTATAGCCTGTATCTTGGGTGCACATATATCACTAGTTATCGAGATTTTTAATTAACATATAATTGTAATTGCAAAACAACAGTACATATTTGTTTCGAAACAAAACATACAATAGAGTGAAATGAAATATAAGCTAAGGAAAAGAAAGATAAAAATTCGTGTGGTTATTCAAGGTCACTATATCTATCTGTAAAAAAAAAGTGAAGGTATATTTGTGTATACCGATTCTAAAGCCGAGCCTCCAAAAGTAGTATACAGCAGGTATTAAATCAAAGATTTAGTTATAATATCGTCAATCGTCATCATTTTTTTTTTTTTTTTTATGCCTGATATATTAGCCTTTGACCACTATCTCACCTGATGGTAGGTGATGATGTGGTCGAAGATGTTGTTCAGGCTAACCTAGAAGTACTACTGGCTCTCAAGGACAGCTGCCGGAACACACCGTTAGGTGCTTGGCGACAGATTTCCTACTTGAAGGTGGTAGCTAGCCAGGCAGGCATTCGCAAAATGCCCTACCACCATGCTATAACGACTGCTACCCTAGGACAACAACCGGGACTGACGGCTTAACGTGCCCTCCAAAGCACGGAAACGCTCAGTAGTAATGTCACTAGCGGTCACCCATCCAAGTCATGACCGCGCGCAACGTTGCTTATCTTTGCTGATCGATTGAGAACAGCTAAGTAAACTTCACTACGAGCGCTTCAAAATTTACTTTTTGTTACTTTACGTTACATTACTTTTGTAAATATTTACAAAAGTAACAGTTTACAACAATGGTAATCGTAAAACAAAGATTTAATTGTTACATGAATGTTAGATAAAATTACTTAATATCCATTTATTCTCTTCAAATAAATGTCATATTATCAAATGTCAAATTTCCAACGTCAATCTTCATGAAACATTTTAGTGTTGCCAATTTCTAATCTGTTATAAATAACAATGATTTATTTATGTGTTACTCAAGAGAGGCAATGCCAGATATATCTTGTAAATATATTGAAGTGAACCACTGTTTAAATTATATACGGATTGAGCGATCAGCGTTATTAGAATAATTTACATCTGAAATAACCTAATAAGATAAAAATTTCAAATGGCAAAGATAATAAAGACGTTCTTCTTCGTTTTTTCTATTTGCTTATATCCAATGCTAAGTATGGTTGATACATAATGCTGGTATTAAACTTCTTTACGTCTTTAACATCCAATCTCAGTAGGTATTTTCACCTTTCATTTAAACCACTGAAAACTATGAAATAGCTTGTTGAAGTCAGTCAATGTTGATTCAAATTACTCTGAGAAAAATCGTGTATAGGTCAAAGCCAAATGACGAAGCTGAAGATCGTAGATAACAGAATCATCTCATCAAAACTGCTGAGAGAGTTTGAGAGGTGAAATATATTTTTAAGCAATCCTTGCATGTTGCTTGCTTGTGGATAACACTAATTTGATATTCCCCGCCTGCGGGTATATTGCTTATTGCGCAAAACCATGAACCTCACAAACTATTTCCATACCAAATTTTATCCAAATTGGTCCAGTAGTTTTAGAGCCTATTCAATGCAAACAATCATACAATCAAATATTTCCTCTTTATGATATTAGTTTAGGTATATTATATTTTTACTCTTTCACGCTAAAACGTCGTAACAACTGATTTGGATGGAAGTAGGAATGAGGATAGTTTATAGCCTGGATTAACACAGAATCACCATAAACATCTTGTTTCATCATTGTCTTCGCGAAAGAAACCGCGGGGCGTAACTAGTTTTGTAGGCGTAGTTAGGTTACGGAACAAGCACGAGACCCACCTAGTATTAAGCGGTGAACTCTGCCTACTACACGTGCATTTCATCACACTTCACTGCACCCATCACCCTGAGACATAAAGTTGTAAAGTCTCATGTGCCCATATGTCAACCTTTTTTATGCTTAATAGTTTAGCCTTAGACCACTATCTCACCTGATAGTAAGTGATAATGTGGTTGAAGATGCCCTACCACCATAACGACTGCCATCGTAGACGACAACCGGGACCGACGGCTTAAGGTGCCCTCCGAAGTACGGAAACGCTCAGTTGTAATGTCACTAGCGGTCACCCATACAACTCATGAGCGCGCGCGACGTTACTTAACTTTGCCGATCGGTTAAGAACGGCAAGCAAGCTTCAAAAGCTTGGGGGTGATATGCGCATGTGCCTCACTACACAAAACTTTAAAATCTCGCCGGAACCCATATCCTACAAACTGGATGTCAGTAATACGAACATTTCTGCTTGGCGGTAGATAAAAGGTACTTCCCTGGACGAACGCGTTCACGAAGAGTTCTACTGCTACTAAGTTATTAGCTGATAGGCTAGCCTTCGACCACTATCTCACCTGATGGTGATAATGCGATCGAATATGTTGATCAGGCTAACCTAGAATTAACGGCTCTCAAGGACAGCTGCCAGAACACACCGTTAGGTGCTTGGCGACAGACTTTCTACCTGAGGGACCACCCTCACCTGGCTAGCTACCAAGCTAGCCAGGTGGGCAAAATCTAACCCATGCTATAACGACTGTCATCCTAAGACAACAACTGCGCTTAACGTGCCCTCCAAAGCTCGGAAGCGCTTAGTAGTAATATCACTAGCGATCACCTATCGAATTCACAAACGCGGCGAACGTTGCTTACTTAGCTAAAAATCGGTTAAGAACGGCTAAGCAAACATCGCTACGAGAGCTAAAAAAAAATTATTTGTTAATATTTATTTTATGTTGGTTAAAGTAATACAACCATTTATATAGTACGGAGGAACGGATAAACAGATGGACAGCATAGATTTAGTGCTGTCCATACATACTCGTAACACAACTGTAAAAATCATGTAACGCACAAACAAAATAATCGTATGATTTTAAAATTGCCTGCAATATCGTGAGTGGATGCTAATGTGACAGGAAACGGAAGCGACGCCATATTGGAATTGAACATTGAACCGTCCGGATATGCCGACGAACGCGTAAATTGTGCTTAGGTTGTAGGATACACGTATGTACATTTGAAATTGAGAAATGTTTTATGGCTTACTATGGGAGAAATTTACAGTGATGTCAAGTGGCGCAATACAGCAGTTTTAGTCTCGTATCAAAAAAAAAACCGTAACTCGGTCCTCACTCCTCTAATTTTTCAAATTGCCACGGTCCGTTGAAAAAATGTTTCTTGGTTCTGGCCACATCTTTAAATCCACATTATAAATTGGCTTTTCCAATACCAACTTGTTGGTCAAATAAAGGACTAGGAAATAGAGGAGGAGAGGAGTAAATAATAAATTGAAAAAAATATCACATTCTTAATAAGGTTACTTTGAGGTCAAGCTCGTAACAAAAATTAACAAACATGTAGTAGTTTAGTTTTAGTTCAGAACGTGATAAAAATTATATATGTACTGCATCTACTCAATCTGTTGTTAACAATGACATCCCCAGGCTGCAAAAAACTTCTTACTTCACATGTCCCATATATAATTGTCGTTTTGTAGTGCCAATAAATAATTGTCCATTTATTTGTATCCATGTTCTAGATTAAAAAAAGTCAGCAATATTTCAGGGTTGTAAATCGTTCCATTAACAAGCTATAAAGACTCATACCAATCTTTGACAGATTAGTACATTACAAAATTACAAATATACGATAGGAAAAATTTAAGTCATGTGCGGGACTCGAACCCGCGTCCATCCACCTGTATATTTGTAATTTTGTAATGTTATCCGCTTAGCAGGCGTTATTGCAAACATAACAATATTAAAATTATAAGGTTGCGTCATCATTCACAAGTTAGTATGAAACCAATTGCAAAATTGGTCTTGTTTGTAGTACAATGTAAGTGTACTGTAGATGTCGCTCCATCCCAATACGATGGTTAAAGAACGAAAGGAAAGTTTTGAGTTATGACGTCGTGTCATGTTAGCTCAATTGGTTATAGCATGCCCCGGCTAAAGGGGTGGATGGACGCGGGTTCAAATCCCGCTCATGATTTAAATTTTTCCTGTCGTATATTTGTAATTTTGTAATGTAATCCGCATAGCAGGCGTTATTGCAAACATAACAATATTAAGATTAGTAGATATTTATTAAGAGTAATTTGTTTTGTCCTATGCCTACGGGACTCTTGAAATAGGAACCCTTATAAAATCTAATTGCTGTCTGTTCGTCCATCGCCCTTTGAAAAGGCCTTTTATCTTAATAATATTGGGGTCAAGGTCAAAGTCACGTTGAAATTAATATAATATCAAATACTAAAATCTACAAAAGTGTTGTTAATTTAGCTGTCCTTAAGAGCCAGTTCTTATTCTACTTCAATTAATATTTCACTAAGCCAGGGCATCTGATCTTTGACTACATCTGCACATACCGACAGGTAAAACAGGTCGTAGCTAGCCTAGAAGCAATAAAATCTTTTCAGCCCTATATAAATACTTCATTTTATTTTGTATATTCAAACCGTTATAAGGGCATCTGATCTAAAAATGTTTACCAAAGACATACGCTGACTTGGTAGAAATATTAAGAAACTCAGTTCCTCCAAATATTACAGTTGCACGTCAGTGCAAAAACTTCAGACTGGGAAGAACTTCAACAGAAGACGAACACCGTTAAGGACGGCCATCCTAATCGCACACTGGAGAAAATGTGAAATAAATAGAAGATCTCATATTGATTGACCAAAGAGTGAACATCAGACATTTCACTAAAGTCACTGATATTTCATATAATTTTATATAATTCTCCACGAAGAACTTCACATGAACAAGGTGACGCCACGTTGGGTAGAATGTTAACCACCAAACAAAAGATGAAACGACTTGACATTTCATGAGCAAATCGTGAAATTTTTCAAGCCAATCCGGTTTAGAAGCGATTTTTAACCTTAAACGAACACTGCGTCAACTACTGCTTTGATCTAGATACCAAACTAAGGTTAAACCTATCAAAGATCGTCTTCGCCCTCATTGAAGAAATAAAAAATCGCAAGCTCAGCACAGAGGTATACAGCGTGGGTTTTCTGGGATGGCAAGGGAATTGTAATCGTAGATTTCCTGGAAAAATTAAGTACTAATACAGACTCTCACTATGCAGACTAAGTCAGAAAATTGCGAAAAAACCATCAAAGAAAAAAAGCTAGGGAATCTTCAAGCTGGAGTGCTGTTTATTACAATGCGCCAGCCCAAAATTCTAAGTTGCGATGGCTTCCATTCGAGAAGTGGGTTTTGAATTGCTTATTCACACACCTTTTTCTGTCTCCCAGCAACTTCTCTTCTATTGTTTAGTAGTGAACTCAACGACAAGAAATTTAAAGAAAATCCGACAACAATGAGGTGATGGTTGTCGTAGATGCGTTTAGAGACAAGACGTAGATTTTTTCAAAAAATAATTCCAAATGCAACTCAACGTTTAGTACACAAGGACTACGTAAGAAAAAAAACAAAACTTCGACTCTTAAATAATATGCCCCATTTCGATTATCGTTACATTTGGATCAAGCCCTCGTATAAAGAAACTTTTTAGCTTAGCTGCGGACCCCAAAAAAGTAGTAGACACGAGATCTCCACACTGATTCATCAAGCAATCCCAATCCGATACCACAGATTACACGCTAGTAACTCCAATACATCAAGTGAACCGTATACACTGGTAAAAACGTTTCAAAAGCAGCCTACCATCTTCGTAATTAAGCTAATGACGCGCGAGTTTCGCTCGATCTAACATCGCCGTTAGGTAATGGTTTTCCTGCTTTCCTTTTTGCGGGGAGCTAGTAACTGGTGAAATGATATGATATAACAGTATGGAGCTATATATAGGTTTAGTACCTTAGTGCAGAGTCTAATTGAAATTGTAATAATAAGGTCTGCTGTTTCTTGAATATGTAAAAAAACTCTAGTTTTTACGTCAATATAATCAAAACTTCATCAACATGAGACTAAAAAGTATCAACGACCATAATTACAAATTGTTGGAGCACATAATTTTTAGACCCCAGGCAGGAATCAAACCCGCATCCTCCAATTTTGCGCCGGATGCCTAAATCGCTCGGCCACCTGGGCACGCTCTTTCCAGCCGCCAGTGCTCCAATTGTATTACTTTAACCAACATAAGGGACGGTGAGCGGCCATCAACCAGACTACTAGACTTCATCTTATCGAAAGAAGTGCTTTTTCAAACACTTAACTTTAGGAATGATGCCTCTACCCTTCTATATTTCTAAATATGAATTTAGCCACTATCGCGTGCTAAGCAAATTTCATATATTACAAATTGTTGGAGCACAACATTTTATGCCCCAGGCGGAAATCGAACGCACATCCTCCAATTTCGCGCCGGATGCCTAAACCACTCAGCCACCTGGGCACGCCTTTTGAGCCGAAACTTCAATCCAAGCATGTGGTCGTCTGACGCTCATTTGCAGGATATTTCTCCGAGATGGTTGCGGCACGCTATAAGTATATCCTGGCTTATCGCAATGGGGGGTAAAATCACTTTTGGTTTACGCTTGGGTGCCATTAGTATGCACAAGTAGTGCCTTGTATTTCATGTATAGTCTTTTCTATACAAAACAAACATTTTCAAAGTTGATTCACGATTGATGAAAATATTTAAACTAACATTGAAAAAAGAAACATACAGACGCACATAAACATGTACTTCTTTTCAAGTCAAATGAAATATTACATCTTTTAACGTTGTTTTTGTAGACATGCCTTACTGGAATTGTATTGTACACTGTAACTACTTTAAGCAGCGTGGCTTTTTTGAAACCTCATAGAGGTAATTATGGTAGTGCTTAATGTTTTGTTGAGGCAATATCGTGCAGCACTGAACAGGGAGAAAAGAAATGCAATTTGTTAATTAGATTTTTAAGCTGGTTGAAGCTAAATACGTAAGTATTTTACTAAGAAACATATGTAAGAGTTGGTATAAGTAAACAAAAAAATTTATGACATGTAATAAATAGTTTTTTTTTATGTTGCCTGTTTCAAAATGTTCTTGTAAGTTCCGGTTATACTATCCAAAACATATTTAATAAATAAAACACTATCTTTTCGATTTACCCAATCCATCGGTTAAAGCTTGAAACGCGCTGCATGTCAACTGTCATTTTTATCATTCAGTTATATTATGTTCTGGGTAGTATAACAGGAACTTACTCGAACATCCTGAAAAAGGCCGTTAAACTCGTAACGAAAATAAATAAGTTGCAATCAGGTTTTTTTTTATAATATATATGTATATTTAGTATTGTTGGCTAGATTGTATTGTAATGAAGTACTTAGTATATCATTAAACAAAATATTAAAAGATAAAATATTTCCTGAAGAAATCATATTTTAGAAAATAGGTCTACCTGTTAATGAATAGATTCAGGCGTTACTTTGCGGAAATCCATTTTTAATAATAACAAATACTTTTAAAATATTTTAAGAAAACATCAAATTAATATTTTAATAAAACACTTTAAAAATATAAAAATATATCTAGTGACAATTCCGCTCAATTTTCCTGCTAAGCCGACGCGACGTCACAAACGCCACGCAGCCAAACCGGAAGAATTTTCGACGCGTTTCGCCTCTACACGAAGCATATTCAGGAGGTCTTGACTCTTCGAGCGCACGATCGAGAATGAGCGGCCGGCGGCTCGGCACGCCTTTATATAGACGGGCTGAGTCCGAACGCCTAACAATTGTTAGCTACAACAAAGAGCGATGACTCACGCTCGAGTCTAGACAAAGGCGTGCGGACTCACCTTCTTATTTTGAAAAAGACGTAATATTATATTATGCAAAGAAACTTTGAGGGTAGTTTTGTATCTATAATTCTTTTTATGTTTGACATCTGAACTACTGAACCGAATTGGATGATATTTGACACGGGTATAGTATAAAATGGTTATTAATAATATAATACTTTTTATGTGACAGGGACTCATTTCCTATAGTTACATATTAAATAATAAATCATTTAGATAGTTCAAATAAAATACAATTTTTAAAGTAAATATGGCCGAACGGTAGTAGCTATGGACTGCCGTGCCGCAGGTCCCTGGTTCGATCCCCACCGCCGGCTTCAGCTTAACCGCAAGGGAATTTGCGATTGCCCGCCTGGCTAGCTACCACCCTCAAGTAGAAAATCTGTCGCCCAGCACCTAACAGTGTGTCCCGGACCATTACTTGAAAGTCAGTGGAATTACAGGTACGTGAGACTTAATAACTTAGTATGTCTCAAAGTGAAGGGCGCAGTGTGATTCGTGACTTGTGATGAAATGCATCTGCTATAAGCAGAGGTTAGTCCCCTTAACATCAGGTGGGCTTCGAGATGGTTCCGTTACAAAAACATAAAAAAAAAAGTTTTTAATGTATTTTTCTATTTAATATATAAAATTCTCGTGTCACAGTTTTCGTTGCCATACTCCTCCGAAACGGCTTGACCGATTTTGATGAAATTTTTTGTGCTTATCCGGTATCTATGAGAATCGGCCAACATCTATTTTTCATCCCCCTAAATGTTAGGGGTAGTCCACCCCTAAATTTTTTATTTTATTTTTTAGACAAAATTTTTCATTTCTTTTTTTTTATGATACAACATACAAAAATACATACAATCCTCAATTTTCACCTTTCTACGAACAACCCTTATTTTTTAAATTATTTATATGGCAAAACAACGTTTGCCGGGTCAGCTAGTAATATATACGATTGTCTTAGCTAATCTAGAACTATTTGGAGCAATCGTGATGAAGCTTTTCTAGTCGTTCCTAACAGATCAAGAACAAGTAGGTTAAGCAACGTCTGCGTTTGTCACTAGAATAGTTGACCGCTAGTGGCTTTTACCACTGGGCCGCTACTACAATTCGACGAAGTATCAAACTTCAGGTCCGAAAGTAAGGTATCCGCAAAACACGTTTTTTTTTTATGCTTGATAGGTTAGCCTTTGACTACTATCTCACCTGATGTTAAGTGATGATGTGGTCGAAGATGTTGTTCAGACTAACCTAGAATTGCTGGCTCTCAAGGACAGCTGCCGGAACACACCGTTAGGTGTTTGGCGACAGATTTTCTACTTGAGGGTGGTAGCTAGCCAGGCGGGCATTCGCAAATTGCCCTACCACCATGCTATAACGACTGCCATCCTAAGATAACAACCGGGACCGACGGCTTAACGTGCCCTCCGAAGCACGGAAGCGCTCAGTAGTAATGTCACTAGCGGTCACCCATCCAACTCATGACCGCGCGCGACGTTGCTTAACTTTGCTGATCGGTTAAGAACAGCTAAGTAAACTTCGCTACGAGCGCTTCAAAACGTATTGGCTTACTTTTGTTTAACTTTGTTAGTTTAACGTAGCATAGACTTGCAAGCATTTGCCTGCGTAGATTCTGAATATATTTTTTTATCCGATTCGTATGGTTTGTACATTTTCCAAATATGAAATTATAATGTATTCCTTTGCTTTAAGTCAGTCGAGTTCTTAATATGCAGAAAAAACACAAATACTAATGAGGATATAAATACCTATGAAGAACACAGACATTAAAGTAAATTCTAAATATCTTACCTGTATTTTCTAGAACATTAGCGACACCTCTCACTGAGCTCCATAACTAGGATTCTCAGAGTCTTGAGACCATGGGAAAATGTTCTTTAACTTCTCTCTTTTAAGAATTTTAACTTATTGAAGCATAATATATCTGCGTTTGCAGAGTAGTATGGGAGAGTCCATAGCGGGCAAGATTTGTGATGCGGTCCGACCATATACAATATCAAACAACGAACTTGGTATTCCAAATTCAATTTTCGTTGTCTAAAAGGTCGCTCGAACACGAAAAAGGAAACTTCATTGAACTGTAGTAGCGGCCCTGAGCATTTCACACACTCTTGTGACAATTCTGCCTTATTTTCCTGTTACGCTGACGTGACGTCCCAAACGCCACGCAGCCAAACTGGAAGAACTTTCGACGCGTTTCGCTTCTACACGAAGCATCCTCAAGAGGTCTTGACTCTACGAGCGCACGATCGAGAATTCTTCAAAGTGTTTGTAGGTTTAAATACAAGCAGTCACAGCCTTAGTCTTTTACTAATGATACCAGGTAATTACTTATTTCTAGGTAATTGCGTTTAGAAATAGTTGAAAGGTAATTTTCGTTAAAAGAAATGTGTTCTGTTTAGTTTGCGTTAATTACATTTTGGCCTTCCCGGAGGGCGGAAAATATTATTAGTACGGAAAAATTGGGAAAGATGCTTACCTTAATTAACGGCACATGGTAAAACATTAGTTGATTGGTTAACTATTAACTATATAGGGTTATTGATAAAATGCTAACAACCTCTTAGGGTTGACTTCTGCTAGTCCTATCAAACATTTTAAGATTAAAGTTTTTTTTTTCTGAAGATTTTTTTATAATTTTTTTATGTTTATTGTTATATGTTTATATATATTTATATGTATTTGACGGAATAAGCACGAGAACTACCTGCTGTTAAAAGTATCTTGTCCCTGTAATTTAATATTTCATATTTTTATTACTTTGCTCGATGTGAATATTCAAAACACTATTCAAAGGGAGCGCGGCGCGGTCCATCGTGCCATGGCGGGCGTTCTTGGCTCGGAAAGACTCAAAATTTTAAACAATATGTTTTTCTAGTACTGTCTGACACTTTTAAGTTCTGTGTCTCGTAGTAAAAGACAATGCTTACCCCGAGCCAAGAGCGCCCGCCGCGGCAACATTGGAACGTGCCGTGCTCCCTTTGAATAGTGTTTTGTATTCACATCAAGCAAAGTAATAAAACATTTGAAATAATACATTACAGGCATAAGAGACTTTTGACGTCAAGTGGTCCTGGTGCTTATTCAGTCAAAAGACATATAAAAAAAAAACAAAAAAAAATAAAATAAAAACTTTTCAAAATGTGTCTTAGGACTAGCAGAAGTCCCTAAGAGGTTGAGAGCATTTTACCAATAACCCTGTTGATAAAAATAACAAGGGGCTGTTGCAAAACGGAAATGTTAAAGAACGAGGCTCGACTCTTACCTGGATAGTTTTGTTGAGTATTGTTTCTCTCTTAGTTTGCGAAAGATTTTCTCCACTTTCCGCTATGAAGGTGGTTGCGTGTAATTAGGCTGTGGCTCACTGGCAACTATGAGATACAGTCGCGGTCTCGGCTAATGGACTGGGAAGCACATTAGGACAGTAACATTAAGGATGGGAAGACATTAAGGTTCAGTGTGAGTATACTCGTATGTATACATATTCTATGTGTAGTATAGTATCACTCGAGAAATGGTGGGTACATTAGCTTTGAAAGTATTTAAGTAATTTTAATATTGTTAGGTTTGCAATAACGCCTGCTATGCGGATTACATTACAAAATCACAAATATACGATAGGAAAAATTTAAGTCATGTGCGGGATTCGAACCCGCGTCCATCCACCCTTTGAGCCGGGGTATGCTCTAACCAATTGAGCTAACATGACATGACGCCATAACTCAAATCTTTCCTATCGTTCTTTTAACCATCATTTTGGAATGGAGCGACATCTATAGTACCACATGGGTTGTACTGAAAACAAGACCA
This sequence comes from Plagodis pulveraria, assembly GCA_963890685.1. Taxonomy (NCBI): domain Eukaryota; kingdom Metazoa; phylum Arthropoda; class Insecta; order Lepidoptera; family Geometridae; genus Plagodis; species Plagodis pulveraria. The sequence continues at coordinate 5,524,276 of OY982973.1, read as the reverse complement.
ATTTTTGCAATTGGTTTTATACTTGTAAATGATGACGCAACCTTATAAATTTTAATATTGTTCGGTTTGCAATAACGCCTGCTATGCGGATTACATTACAAAATCACAAATAAACGATAGGAAAAATTTAAGTCATGTGCGGGATTCGAACTCGTGTCCATCCACCCCTATCGTATATTTGTGATTTTGTAAAGTATTTAAGTAAGTTTTGTTAGTATATTTTATAAAGAGGGTTAGCTTCAGACAGGCGATCAGCTTCAAAACTGAACCCTTTTTCTATGTATTATACTGTATATCGTTGGTGATTTTTTTTCCTGTTTGTTTAGCCTTTGACCACTATCTCACTAGATGGTAAGTGATAATGTGGTCGAAGATGTTGTTCAGGCTAACCTTGAATTACTGGCTCGGCGTTTCTACTTGAGGGTGTTAGCTAGCCAGGCGGGAATTCGCAAATTTTTTGCATGGTGGTAGGACATTTTACGACACGTAGAAAATCTGTCGACAAGCACCTAACGGTATGTTCCGACAGCTGTCCTTGAAAGCCAGTAATTCTAAGTTAAGCCTGTTAACATCTTCGACCACATGATCACTTACCATCAGGTGAGATTGTGGTCAAAGACTATAGGTATTAAAATGTTTTGATTTTTATTTGACATCAGGCAAACTGCTGTAGCAAAGGAAAGGATCTTGTCCAAGCATTAAAAACATACTGTTGAAATTGGCGGTACAGCTCCATCAAAGACGATTTATGTAGTTGTATTTATTACTTAGAAGATCTTTGAGGTCCATAACCTTAAAACAAATTATAGCTATCCAACCTAATACGTTGGTTAAAGAACGTTAGGGAAAAATTGGGTTATGACTCATTGTCATGTTTGCTCAATTGGTAAGAACAAACCCTCAATTGGTAAGCTACTTTGCTACAGCGATCTGTTCGTACGTTCTAATTCTATGTCCACGCTGCTGTTTCATGTCATAAAAGTCAAAGTAAACCAAGAAGATTATTTTTCTACAAATGAAAACCAACAAATTCAAAAACGGTCACTAGTTATGAAGTTCTGTGGTACCAAAAGTCAATAAATTTTTTATAGTCTATCTATAGGATAAATTTATACGCGCATTAGTTTAACACTAGTTTAAATTAAGTATTTTTTATCGTTTTATAATAATTAAAACAGTAAAAAAAACTTACCAACTTCTAAATTAGTAAGACGGTTTTCAAGACAGCGGTGTATTTTTTTTGTATCTATGACCGTTTCTTTTTATTTGATAATTGTCTAATATAGAGCAAATACAAAATAGTTTATTGCATAATAAAATATGACACAACATTAAGTGGTGAAGCCCTGCCTTTTGCTTTAGTTAACACTGTGTTGCAAAAGGCAGCAAGCCTCTAAGTTGACTCCTTTTAAATTTAATCAACTTCATTTCAGGAGTTCTTAAGGTACACAACATCCAATTGAAAGCAATGATAACAAAACGGCCTGCATATAGTTTAAAGGCATCCTATATAATTATTTCATACATGTTTTTTCCTATCACTTGGGCAGCACGCCCACGGACCTCGGATTTTGAGAAGAGTTTTAATAATATTTCATTAAAAAAAATACTTACTGTGTTTATTAGACGTCTTGTTATGTATATATGTAAATTTTAGTAGTTTTACGATTTTAAGTGTAACTTATGAAATTATGTGCATTGGCCAATGCAACGCTTTCCACCAATGATGACTCAGTGGCATTGGCTATGGACTGCCGCGCAGCAGGTCCATGGTTCGAATCCCGCCCAGAGCTTGAGCTTCACCGCATGGTGGAAGGGCATTTTGCGAATGCCCGCCTGGCTAGCGACCACCCTCAAGTGCAAAATCTGTCGCCAAGCACTTAACGGTGTGTTCCGGCAGCACTCCTTGAGAGCCAGTGAAATTACAGGCAAAATGAGACTGAACATGTATGTCTCAAGGTGATGGGCGCAGTGCAGTTCTTGTGATGAAATGCATCTGTTATGGGCAGAGGATACCGCTTACCATCAGGTGGGCCTCGTGCTCGTTCCGTCACAATAACATAAAAAATAAAAAAAAACCTTAAGTATAAAATTATATTTATCAGTATAGCTGAGCTGAGATTATGTTACGAATTATTTATCAAATTTTGTAAATAATAGTCAGTATTAACAGCTGAAGATCGGCTGGGAATATATTTACAAGATAGCAATAAAATTATATGTATATGAATTAGATACCAATTTATGGGTTTAAAGTGATAACTAATGTTTTAAGAAGTGTGCATAACTGAAAATGTGGAATAGTCTAAATACGGAACAGAATTAAATATTTATATTAATAATTATATAAAATAATTATTTCAAAAGTTTGAACTAACTTATGGAAGTCGGACAACAAAAATGTGAGCACAGAGCGTTTTAAATCCGCATGGTACCAACTTCCCAAGTTATTTTATTATATACATTTCAGTGTTTAAAGTTGGTTATTTTTTTTTTATAACTAAGTATATCAATAAATTATATATAATAAGCTATTTACATTTTTATCACTTTATTAAAAAGGCACAACCTATATATAATTTGAACGTGTTCCCTAAAAGCACATCGTCAAGTGCTTGGCAACAGATGTTCTACTTAAAGTTGGTAGCTACCCAGGCAAGTCTTCGTGAAATGCCTACCACGATGTAGTTAAACCTATACCCACGGATTCTATCCATGAAATCCATGAACGGTATCCCGCCGGCATTGCAACTGAGCCATAATTGCAGAACCTAGTTTCATTAATCTGTAACCGTAGTGGGTTACCTTAAACCCACCACCTGAAACGCAATATACAATTACTTATCAACAGTGTATACCCACCCTTACTACGCAACATTTGCCACTAACGATGCTCCTTACTAACTAACTACTATTTAATCTATGTCTCCCTCCAACATTAGTAGTAACATTATCTGCACTACGCTTTCGTTACAATCGTTATGTTTAACGAGTAACGACTTAGCTGGTCATTAAAATAGCTACGTATGCTATAGCACACTGATATTATAAATGTGAAATTTTGTCAGTGAGTGAGTTCAAGTTTAGACAAAGTTTTTTAAGTTGTGACAAAATCAAGGGCAGACTAAACCTTACTCGCAGAACTGGAACTCGCAGTTCTGCGAGTTCCAGTGGTACGCGTAGCAAAAGATAAAGAAAGGGGTAGACCGTTTCGTCTGCCCTTGATTTTGTCAACCGTTCGTTTCTCCAGTCACCCCGCGATCATGCTGCATGCAACTGCGTCGAAATATCGGGAGCTCAAAAATAGAAATAACCACGGTACAAATCCCGTAAGTAATAATATTAGTTAAAGGTGTGTTCCAGCAGCTATCCTTGGGCGCCAGTAATTCTAGGTTACAGTAAAAAATACAGTAAAAAGATTTTTCACTGTATTTGCCCTATAAGCCATACATATTTGTTAATGTATTCTTGTTTTTACACGAGTGTTATGTTTTCAAGATTCATGTATGGTATGTTTGTGAGTTTCTTTATTCCACCATAAACAGCCTCCTAAACAGAATAACCCAACCGATTTTATTGTATGAAATATCATAAGATTTGTCTTTTTAGCGCTGGTGGTACATTAACAGTATAATAGGTACCTATATGAAAAAAAATAACTTGCGCCTGGCAAAAAACTAATTTTAAACGCCCTATTATGAGATATTTTTTATTTTTTCCAAAGCCTTTGGATATAGTATCAATATGAAGCGCTTTAAAAACAATTCCATAAATATATAACTTGCAGTATTAATTCCAAAGAAATGATAAAACGTTGAACAAAAATAAATTATTTGCAGACGGGTTATTGACTTTTTAACTAATTTATGCTAGTATCCCTATGTGTTGTTGGGGAAAACATGTTGTACAGACCCCACACAACTAGTAACAAGGGTAAGAAGATGACGGGCACGTGTTTCTTTCTTTTACACTATTTCTTAATGCGAAAACGCTTAAAGCGAGCCGCTGTTGTATGGCCCGTGGGGATACAGGTACTCGCAATATCTCCCACACCGCGAACTCACCGTTTCCCGACCGCTAATAGTCATTAGACTGTATGTATTACTTGGTAATTACTACCTACATATTAATTACCGTGTAAGCTAGCTATGTTAATTATGATTTTGGGTGCAATTAACCTAAATCATCAGTAGTCGAATAACAATAATATTATCGTACTTAGTTGGTAGTGTTATTGTTGTATTAAATAGAAATGTGAACGGATATAGCGGATATAGGATATACCATATTAATACGTATGAGGGGCCTGATATGTATGCCCTTGGAGTGCCGTGATACATTGTCTCTCCCCCATTTCTACCCGTGGGTGTCGTAAGAGGTGACTAAGGAACAGACAGAAGAAGGTGAAGAAGGTGGGCAGCAGCACTTACTCAGGAACTGATATCTTAAACTACGATCCCAAGGCGCTTGCTAAGCGTGGGGATTATGGCAAACCCCCCATATTGTGAGGCTGTGTTCAGCAGTAGACTATCCGACTGATAAAGTACAGTTCAGTATCTAAGGGAACAACAATGTAAGGATGAATGTACTGTGATATAACGAGAGTGAAATAGAGTATAGGAAAATACATGTTGTACTGACTCTACTTAATCTGGGACACGGACAGGAAGAAGGTACGAAGTTTGTAGTATAAAGGTATTAGGAATATTTCCCGTTAATTTTATTTATAATTTAATCTTCTTTGCATGTTAAGCAACGTCCACTTAGATGGGTGACCGCTACATTACTACTGAGCGCTTTCGTGCTTCAAAGGGAACCTCTGCTTATAACAGATGCATATCATCACAAGTGACGAACTGCACTGCGCCCGTCACTCTGAGACATGCAGTTGTTAAGCCTGTACTTTTATGGGCTCTGCTTTGCGACTGATTTTTTATTTGAAAGTGGTAGTTGTATATCTTTACACCACGCGGTGAAGCTCAAGTTGGCGTTGCGCATGGCGGTGGGAATTGAACCTTAGATTAGAACTAATGGCACGGTAGTCCATAGCTACTACCGCTCGGCTATCATTGCTTCGTAAGGTAAAAAACCTGTCGCCAAGCGCTTAAAGGTATATTCTGACAGATGTCATTGAGAGCCAGTAAGTCTAGGTTAACCTGAAAAACATATACGACCATACCATCACATATCCTCAGGTGATATAGTAGAGTTGACCACAGGGTGTGGTTGAAACTACAGTGAGAGCTATCTGATATATTTTTTATGGCTGGTAGTGATGATGTGGTCGAAGATGTTGTTCAGGCTACCTGTCGGAACAAACACACCGTTACGTTCTTGGCGATAGATTTTCTACACGAGGGTGGTAGCTAACCAGGCGGGCAATCCCAAAATGCTCTACCACCATGCTCTTATGACTGCCATCTTAAGACAACAACCGCGACCGACGGCTTAAAGTGCCCTCCGCAGCACGGAAACGATCAGTAATAATGTCACTAGCGGTTACCCATCCAACTCATGACCGCGGGCGACGTTGCTTAACTTTGCTGATCGGTTAAGAACGGCTAAGCAAACTTTGCTACGAGCGCTTCAAAACTTATTCAGGTTATCTAACTTACTTACTAAATTAGGTGATATAGTGTTCAAAGGCTTTCACTTAAATTATTTGACTAAACAAAACGCTAATTTAGATTCACGTAAAATATGAAGCTTCATTATAATTACAATATATCCCAAATGTAGGCCAAAGGGATTCATCCGGTCTCTTTACAACTTGTTACCTCAGTCGTCGAAAATTGTAATATTCAGCGAGATTTCAGTGAAATTCAGTCGCTTCAGTGAATGGTGCCTCATTAAATGTTGCTGGTTGGGCCGCAAATTGCGATTTATTGTACTCGAATAACATAAATTTGTTAAATTGTTTATTCATTTCGCGTTTCGAAAACTTTATAATGTTTTGTATCTGTATTTAATATTTATGTATGGATGGCGTGAAGTGATATAACTAGCAATAAAAAAGCAGACCATTATGTTGTGCTGACCCTACATCATGTAAGAGAAGGGCAAGATATAGAATATATCGAAATAGGTTTTGCAGATCATGACGATAGACTTCAAAGTAAAAGTTCAAAATTCAGTTTTGATTACGTCCGTTGAGAAGAAACCGATAAAGAGACTCATTTCCTCTATTCCTCTACCTAACATACAAGTACATTAAAGAAAGAATGTCGGTCACTTTCTATACTGATCTAGACCTGACATGAAAAATCTTTGTCTTGGCATTATTATCAGTCTGTTTTTTTTGTGTTAAAGTATATTCTTTGACCAAGGGCCACATTTTTTTATAATAAAGAAATGTTATTGAGGTTAGGATTTACATGAATATTCAAATTATTCAAATATCTAACTACTTACGTCTTATCACATGGATATAAAGAATTTGGAATATAAAAAAATACAATTGAATGCTGTACAGATACCGATTTAATTATTTTAAAACCTGCCAGACACTCCTGCCTTATAGTATAAGCTCGAAGGTTTTTTACGGGTAGATATCTTAACAAATGTAGCAAAAATCAATGTCACAGTTTATGAAATGATAGGCATTCAGCACAAGCGATAAGCGACATGTAGGTATGCAATGGTGAAATAAATCAAGATATCAAAAACAGGGTATAGGTTATTGCAGCAAGCATAAATATAATATGTGAAGGAAATCGTCCGTCCGCCACAGACGACATTGACAAGATCACTTGAACAGTAGGTTTTTTGCGTTCCATTCTGCATATAGTCTGCATATTAATATATTTTCAATATAAAATATGTCACATTAATACTTATGTATACGATTAAGCACGTATCGTACATTATTATAACATTGTTTTTACAATTGCGTTACAAAAATAATACATCCATGAAGTTTAGAATATGAAAATAAGAACGTATTTAAAAATAAAGTGCGTTCGGAATGTTTGTGTAGTATTAATCGATGTTCAAAAGCATTTTGCTAGAAAAGGAATATAATTTTTACTAGGGCTTGTCTTAGAATAACATTTGTTCTATCTGATAGAGAAAAAAGCGTCATATATTTTTAAGAGTCTTTAATTTTTAGACACCATCTGGATCTAGCGAGGTACGTTCTGGCCATCTATCTTTGTATATTTGCCCGGATTAACAACACCCGGATTTTTTGTAAAATGTTCCCAGGTATTTACGCGCCAACAAAGGTCCAAGTTCAGTAACATATTATATAGGTCCTTACATATGAAATTGGCGTTTTGTATGGGAGGAACAAAAAGTCGAATATTTTTTAATATAATATATTTAATTAACCAAAGTATGAACCATTATAATGTTCGAATGTTCTATATTCCTCAGGGTTTGGGTATTCACTTTAAAAAACAGGTTCTCACGAAACGAAAAGAGTATAATTATAAAGTTCTGACACAAATTTGGTACACAATACAGTAAACATTAAATAAACAATAATAATCACGGGAGCCGGTATCTCACGCGTCGCGGGTCAGTTGTTACTCCTCTCTCTTTCTATATTTTCGCGCGCCGGCGGAGGTGTGCGAAGAAAGCCGATCGTTAGGCGTGTTCAAAACCAACCCAATAATTAAGTTCGCGCTACAAACTCCCCCTCTGACCTAGACTTAGCGTCTCGCGTCTGGGTCAGCATACCCTTTTAGGTCTACCGCGCCTACGTTTTTGATTAACCGGTAGTTGGACTTGTCCTACAAATGGGGTCAATTGGGAAACGTGGTACCTCCCTAAAACCTCACCACTAATCGCACTTTCTAAGATGTAGGTCGAAGAGCTCGTAGCTTCCTTAATACGATACGGTCCATCTCGCTTTGGTATGAACTTAGTTGTCTGACTTATGGCCGTATCATTACTACCCTGGGTTTTCAAAAGAACGAGATCACCGGTGGAGTAGTCCGGAGCAGGACGTCGACCTTCATCGGCATAGCGTTTCTGTTTTGCCTGAGCCTTTTCGTGTACATCTCGTGCTTCCAATAGTACATTGGAGATGCGCCGAAGATAAGGTGTTAGGGTAGTCACTACATTGTCGCTTTCCACAATGGTTCGCATGTCCGCGACTACATCCGCTGGTGCGCGAATTTCGCGAACAAACGTTAGGTACGCTGGTGAGCATCCAGTACTGCTGGTCACTGCAGAGTTCATCGCAAAGCGTATTGCCGGTAAGTGGACATCCCAGGTATTGTGATCTCTTCCAACCAGTATGGCGAGCTGAGGCTTCAGATCGCGGTTCTTCCTTTCAACCGGATTGGCTTGCGGATGATACACAGGAGAAAGGGATTGGGAAATTCCAAACGAATGGCACACCTGCTGCATTATTTCGCTGATAAATTGGACTCCGTTGTCACTCACAACTCGTCTTGGAACTCCATATCTCAAGAACACTTCTGTGATTAGGGTTTTGGCACAGTCTGCGCTGGTAGCATTTTGTAGAGCAAATAACTCAACCCAACGAGAACAGGTATCTTCTACGATAAGAATCCACTTGTTCTTATCACTTGTCTCTGGCAGTGGGCCAAATAAATCCACGGCGACGACTTCGAAGCGGCGGTTGGTAGCAGGCGTCTGCAGTAATCCTGCAGGTTTCCTGTTGTCTGCTTTATACCTTTGGCATTCGATGCACTTCTTTAAGTACGTTATCACGCTCTGTCTCATTCCAGGCCAGTAGTACTTCGACTTTATCCGGTCTAGTGTGCGCTCCACCCCTAGATGTCCGGCCGTCGGCGCATCGTGATAGTCTCCTAGAACCTTTTCTCGTTCGTGTTCCGGTATTACCAGGCATGCGGTTTCTTCTTCGCACTCTTCTGGCCCATATCGATGTAATACGCCGTCTGATATCACGAACCCTCGGTCAGACCAACACCTCCCCCTGAACGGATCGTCGGTTGCTTCAAGATCCTCGACAAGTTTACGTACTTCTGGGTCCTTAAGTTGGTTCTCGCGAAAATTCGCAGGACTTCTCGACGGTAAGTCGACTTCAACGAGACAAAGATCACAGTCAGCTTCGTCGGTGCAGGGTGGTCGTGAAAGTGTATCGGCTATGGCGTTTGATTTACCGGGAGTATACTCGATACGGAGGTTATATTCCTGGAGTGTTAGGGCCCACCTTGCTAGGCGGCCACTCGGTGATTTCAAGGTCATAAGCCATCGCAGAGGTTGGTGGTCACTCTTTATCACAACCTCTGATCCTTCGATGTAACCGCGAAATTTTGTAACGGCCCATACTACCGCCAGTGCTTCTCTCTCCGTCGTGTTATAATTTCGTTCTGCACTATTCAACATTCGACTTGCGTATTCAACAGGTCGTTCCTCGGGACCCTCCCCCTGCATTAATACTGCTCCGAGGCAATATCCACTGCTGTCTGTCCTTAGGGTAAAAGGCTTGGCATCGTCTGCCTGGCGTAATATTGGAGCGGAAATCAGTAGTTGCTTAATGCAGTTAAAGGCGTCTTGTTGCTTCGAGGTCCACGTCCAGGTGCTATCCTTTTTGAGGAGATCCGTCAGCGGTCTGGCAACATCGGCGTAGTTGGGTATAAAGCGCCGGAACCAGCTGGATGTTTGCAAAAAGGTCTTGACGTGTTTGACGTTTTTCGGTGGTGTCATGGCAGAGATGGCAGCTGTCTTATCGGGATCTGTTTTTATCCCGCCTGGAACGATCACATGGCCCAGGAACTTCACTGACTCACGGGCAAAATAACTTTTTTCTCGGTTGATGCGCAGGTTGTACATCTGCAATCTGTCAAATACGGCGTTTAGGTCTTCCAGGTGCTTAGGAAAGGATTCGGACAGAATAATTATGTCATCAAGATACGTCAGCAGGCTGACGTTGGCCAGCTCCTTGCCAGACTTGAACCTATCTATGAGCCTCTGGAAGGTCGCAGCAGAATTTCGTAAACCCATTGGCATCCGCTTGAATCTAAAGGTGCCGAGAGGAGATACGAACGCAGTCTTGTCACGGTCGTCAGGTTCCATTTCCAGCTGAAAGTAGCCAGACCGGAGGTCACAGGTCGTCATGAAACTTGTGTTCTTTGCAGCGTGAAGGACGTCTTCAATCCGCGGCAGTGGGTATCGGTCAGGTTCTGTCACGGCATTTAACTTCCTGTAGTCGACACAAAGCCGGATACCTCCGTCCTTCTTCGTCACGAGTACCACACTCGCGGCCCATGGCGATTCACATTCTTCTATGATATCGGCATCTAGAAGCTTCTGCAGTTCCTGTTCTAATAGTTCCTTCTTACCTGGTGACATTCGATACGGTGGCGTGGCAATTGGTTCTTGATGAGCGTGGACTTTTATGCGGTGCACTGCATAGTCAGTCGGTGGACCTTCTTTAGCAAACCGGTCACTCCTCTTCACCAGTAGTTCATTCAACTGAACCTTCTGATCAGCTGTCAGCCGTGTTCCTTCCTCGTCTCTTAGCTTAATTTTCGATAAATCCACCTCAACAAGCCCCATCTCACTGCAGGCAGACAAATCGTAGCGGGTTACAAAAGGGAACCATATTTGCGGGTTGCTGTGGAACCTCCAGCAATTACGCGGTAAGTCTAACAGAATGTCAGCTTCCTTAATAAAATCTCTACCTAGAATGGTTCTAGTTTGAGCGTCAGGTAAAACAATAAAAGTTGTTTGGATTTCCTGCTCATTCAGAGTGACGGTGACGTCACATTCGAGCGCGTTATGTAGTTTTTGCGAGCCGTCAGCTAATCCTATGGTGCGTGATGTACTTCTAAACTGTACACCTGCACTACTAAGTATTTGGTAAAGTATTGGACCAGCTAAAGAGTGTGTAGCACCTGTGTCCAACATGGCTACTCCCTGTCGACCTACAATCTTAACATTAACTAACGGATGTGCGTCATCACTGTCATCGACTTGAGCGGTGTGAAACTGAGACCTATCGTCATTATTATTTTGCGTACTCTTACACTTATCACACTTTGATCGCACTACCCCCACTTGACCACACCCATAGCAACGTATTTGAGTATTATTCCCCGATTTATTTGAATTATCATCTCTTTTTAATTTATTACGACACTCGTCTACAGTATGTCCAAAGAGTTTGCAATATACGCATTTCGGTCGGGTACGTTGGTTTTGATTCCCACCATTTGAATTATTGTTACGATTACACGGAACGCGCGGACAATCGACGCTAGACGCGTCCTGTGAATTCCGCGGGGAAAACGTAGTGGCACTAGATTTTCCCGATTGACCCCAAATGGCATTAGAAATTCCCGATTGACCCGTAGCGGCGTTCGATGGGTTAATGGTCACGTTCGTAGGGTTAAAACATTGGGTTGCGTTTGAACGGTTACTCGACGGGGTACGGTTATTATTATTAAAGGAGAAAGATGCACTTACCTCCGCCAACGTCTCCTCGACTAACCTGACTTTCGTTATGAGCTGTTCGAGTCCGTCCACAGTATCGCGAGACACTCGTTCTCGTATCTTATGATCTAGCAAACCATAAACAATATCTATCTTCATTACTTCGGGCACAACATATGGCAATTTTGATAACAAAGCGCGCACTTTACAAACAAAAACATCGGCTCGTTCGTTGTTTTGTTCCGCGGCAAAAATGTCTCGAAATATTTTGTACGCGGGCCGCGGCACCCCATACATTCCTCGTAGTCGTAGCAGCGCCTCGTTCCACGATGTCACCGACGACTTGACTCCTTGCCACCATACAGCGGCCTCGCCAACCAGTAACATCGGCATACCTCGCAGAGCGTGTTCATCGCTGATGTTTGTGCACTCTTTGAAAATCTCCACGGCATCGATAAACGCTTCCAGTTCGTCTGCGTTTTTAGAGTTTCCTTCGAAACGTGCGGTGCATTTAGAGAAATTACCCGAGCGTGATGATGATGATGAGTAGGATTGCGCATCGGGTGATGGAGATGTGTGCATCGACTGCTCGTGGACAGTTCTGGACATTATACTTTCTATGAGCACTCTATTTGCTTCCGCCTGACAACTCGTGATATTTGATACGAGAGATCGCAGCATGTCCTCGGTCATCGTAATGCCGGGTGATGATACTACGGTCCTGTTCTGCTCCGTGTCGGTATCAGATGCAGAATCTTCGCCTTTTTCCACACCTCGTCGTTTTGGCGGCATTATGAAACGTGCGTGCGCGCGTTCTCGCTGGACGATGGTAGGTAAAACACAAACGGCGGCGGGTAAAAAGTTTTGAAAATTAGCTCGAGTTCGCAACAGCTGGTGTCAACGTCGCGTCGTATGATAGCTTTTCGACTTGATCGGATGAAAATAGGCGTCTCCGCTATGCATATATATGTATAATTCACAGGGTCAACTCGCCGCTCGATCAAATAGGTATCATTTTGTGTTACGTAAAGTGGACTCGTCCGCGTACGCTTCGTTGCAGCTCCGCCTTGAGCGCGCGGTTTTGAAAAATGGACTCGCCCGTGTGTTTTGATTTTGTTGTTTACTGTTGAAGTTGTAGTAATTCGTAGATGTTCACTACAGGAAAGAGTTCACAGTGCACTTTTAGATGTTAAGATGTGTTTAACTTTATGTTTTCATTTAGTATTTTGAAAAACAACACTTATCGTTCGTGGCCTCTAGTTGGGCGTCACTATAATGTTCGAATGTTCTATATTCCTCAGGGTTTGGGTATTCACTTTAAAAAACAGGTTCTCACGAAACGAAAAGAGTATAATTATAAAGTTCTGACACAAATTTGGTACACAATACAGTAAACATTAAATAAACAATAATAATCACGGGAGCCGGTATCTCACGCGTCGCGGGTCAGTTGTTACTCCTCTCTCTTTCTATATTTTCGCGCGCCGGCGGAGGTGTGCGAAGAAAGTCGATCGTTAGGCGCGTTCAAAACCAACCCAATAATTAAGTTCGCGCTACACCATTATTTTCTATGCACTTTTGCCATCTCATAGGTAGTTCATTGATCCCTTTACTAAAAAAACCAGTCGGACGGGAATCAATAAAATCTTTGAAGGCGATTTGGACTGCCCCATCGGAGTTGAATTTTTTCCCTTGCAAGAAGTTATCCAAATTTCGAAAAAAATGGTAATCTGTTGGAGCAAGGTCCGGGGAGTACGGAGGATGTCTTAGACTTTCCAATTGAAGCTCTTCTAATTTAGTAGCCGTCTGTAGCGCAGTGTGTGGTCTAGCGTTGTCGTGAAGCAGCAGTGGCGTGGAGCGATTGACCAGCCTAGGTTGTTTAGCCGCTAGCTTTTCCATCATGGTTTGCAATTCCTGACAATAGACATCAGCCGTAATAGTCTGGCCAGATTTGAAAAAACTGTAATGAACAATACCGGCACTAGTCCACCAAACGCTTACAAGTAACTTTTTTGGGGTTAATTTTCGCTTGGGGCAGGATTTGGCTGGCTGGCCAGGATCTAACCATTGCGCTGAGCGCTTCCGATTATCGTAAAGAACCCATTTTTCATCACAGGTAATGATTCGGTTTAAAATACCTTCATTATTGTGCCGGTTTAGTAATGTAACGCAGCAGTCGACGCGCGTTTGCCGGTTTGTTTCAGTCAATTCGTGAGGTACCCACCTTTCAAGCATTTTAATCTTCCCAATTTGCTTCAAGTGAATTAAAACAGTTTTATCACTAACATCGCAGCCTGCAGCTAACTCGGACGTGGTTTGCGATGGATCCGCTTCCACAATAGCCTTCAACTCTTCATTATCAACTTGAGTCTCAGGCCGTCCACGGGGCTTGTTCTGCAGGTCGAAATTTCCAGAACGAAAACGTTGGAACCAAAAACGAACTGTGTTTTCTTTTGCAACACGACCGCCATACACATCATTCACCTTTCGAGTTGTTTCCGCAGCACTAGTGCCACGGCGGAACTCGTACTCGTAAATAATGCTATATTTAAGGTTTTCCATTTTGTAAAATGAGTGACGCAAACAGAAAAAAACAGAAGAAAAAAAACAAATGAATGACGATCATCGAAGCACAAATACATGAGTCTATAGCTGTACAAATTTGAATTTGGAATTCCTTACCAAAGAGGAGAAATTCGTGATTAAAGTGGCCAGTACGAAAAACGCCAATTTCATATGTAAGAACCTAATATATGGACCTCCCGCCCGAAAAGATTTATATAAAAGAAACATTTATAATGTGTATTTAAATTATAATTGCGTACCATACGTACTGAAAAGCGCTGCATGATAACTGTCATTTTTATCATTCAGTTATTTTATCTTCTGGGTAGTTTAACCGGAACTTACTCGAACATTCTGAAACAGGCCCTGGGTATATTTGTGGTGGGTGAAAAGTGGCCAGGGTTATTAGTGGCTGTCGTTACAGGTGACATTAGCTTTATGAATATGAGTTCGAGATCTAGCGCACAAAATATTGATTATAGTATTGCGTGAAAATAACCACTCTTATTTAGTACTAATTATGTTACTTTTAATAATAACTCATATTACTTCAATTATTATTACAAATTGTGCTTAATTTGTTTGAAATTAAAAATTATTAATTATGTTTATTTAATATTGTAGTTTTTTATCTATTGATCGAATGACTTAATTTTTTTGTGACTTTATAAGTTTAACTGTCGTAAAAATTAGGTATGTCCGTTATAATTCTTCTAAATTTAGATTTCGGAATGTTTTGATTTTGTTAGGGTCCAGACTCTAGAAGTATTTGGAAGTCAAAGCGTGAGTTCTAAGTAATAATTCTTGATTCTGCTTCATTGGACTGAATCAATAGTACCTTTGTCACTAGTAGGCCAAAGTACCTTTGTCACTAGTAGAACGAAGTACTTTTATCAATAGTAGAACGAAGTACCTTTGTCAATAATAGACAGAAGTACTTTTGTCACTATTCCGACATAAGACTACTAAGACTGTTTCATATCCCTCTGTTGGTTGATGTAAAATTAGCAAATCACCACTCACGTCGAAATGAGCAAGGTTTTGGTACACATTGGGTGCACAACATAATCATATGCACTAAGTTACCTAAAAGAAGCGGGAAATCACCAACGAGGATTTCCAATTGATCGGTGTCAGGAACGTGACTGGTCATAAAATTGAAGGTGAAACTTCAAACTCAGGAAATAACTGACCTGTGTGGTTAATGAAAATGTTTTTTCAATTTCTACTACTTAGAAACCCTAAATTACATATCCCTAAAAGCTATGTATATGAAATCAGATCTCGTCACGGTTTTAAATCTTTAAGGCTTAAGTGCTCGTGGCGTTTTCGATACAAACGTAGTTTCGTCATATTTTAAATACTAAGTGTTCAAAGTTAGTATCACTTTGCAAGTATGTCCTTGAGATTTATATCTATGCTTCTGATGTGCCAGGTTTCCGTAAATTAAGTATAATATTCAAAAATAATTCGATAAATCATTTTGTATTATAATTGTTATTTTGACATTTAGGGATAAAATTATAATTTAATTTAAAAAAAAATAAAAGAAAATTGGAAAACTGGCAAACCAGAAGCATATATATTAGACTCAGCAATATGCAAACAAAATATCACCGAGCTTGAACACATGGTATTCAAAATATGACGAAACTACATTTGTATATAAAGCTCACTCCAAGTTACCCTAGCAGTCTTTTGCTTTTTTATTTTTATTACTATACAGATTTTCTTCTTGACAACATTCCACAATATGTAAAAAACAGATCAGAAAAATGTTTTATGCAACTCCACTAAGCGTGAGATAAGGATGGGAATTAGAAGATTGGTGAACATTGGAGCATTCAAAACAGTCTGCATCACATTATAAGTTGCATGAACTACCGCTAGACTTAGCTGGAGTCTGTGTGCAAGAGTATGCGATGGAATAATGTAAATTGTAATTACTCATCTGTCAGCTGCGTCACAAAATATAACTTTATCCATCTGTCTTGATTAGGTGTATTCATTGCGCGCCACTTCGCATGCTAATCGTAGCCGCTACGATGAGCTACGGCGTAGTAGCTGTGTCGTATCAGCTACGGCGAAGCACACTCAATTCCGTTATACTACGGGAAAAACGTGCAAAGCATGATTGGTTTTGAAACGAGTATATTCTTTTTTATATGTTAAATGACCGGCCGCTATACTCACTCTTATTGATTTTGATTGTTGACCTAGGATTTGGGCATATCCGATGCTCTTCGTCAGGTTAGTTTAACGCGTCTAAATTGTATACTATTGGTGGTGCATCCTCTTCGTCACTTAATTTTTCATTGTCATCGTCGTAAACTCTAACACACAGAACACTTTGAAGCAGTGATGGCTCAGTGGCATTGGCTATGGAATGCCGTGCAGCAGGTTCATGGTTCGAATCCCGGCACGGGCTTGAGCTTCACAGCATGGTAGATGGGCAGTTTGCAAAAGTTCGCCTGGTTAGCGACAACCCTCAAGTAGAAAATCTGTCATCAAGCATCTAACCGTGTGTTCTGGTAGCTGTCCTAGAGAGCCAGTAATTCTAGGTTAAGCCTGTTAACAACATTCGACCACATGAGCACTTATGATCAGGAGAGATTGCGGTCAAAGGCTTAACTATAAGCAACAATAAAAAAACAAGAAAACACTGCTAATTGTATCACACACTAGACTGCTAGCACTTTTCGCGTTGAGATAGCATTAATAATAAGTATGGTTTGAGGGTCCACTACTAGGGACTACCTCCGTTAAATTGGGTGCTCCGTTTTTTGAGCTAGTCAACACATGCGCATCGTAGATAATTCAAACAATAGAATTGGACGATATCGTCTACTGCGGATGCTAAGAGGTCACTCATTCATATCATCATGAATTGCGCGTACCACATCGATTGTTTATTTGTCCACGATTATGATCGCTTTTGACAGTAGTGGCAACAGCAATCAGATTATGTAAATAGTATGTGTACTACGTAAAACATCTCGAGATCCAAACGTTTACTCTGTTCGATTGAACTGTACTAATATCTTTACACTTTACTTTAGAGTGGCTTTACGCAGCAAGAAAGCGGCGGTAATAGTACAAAATGCAAATCAAACTGAGAAACTTGACATAAAAATCAATAGTAGTAGTAGAATAGTAGACAATTTGTAAAACTATGAATATGAATAAAAATACTGTACTGTTCTGCATGCCATATGTTATACATTATCCCCGAGCCTGGCAGGCGCCTTTTCACAGTGTAAGAGTTAGTTTTTCAGAAAACGCAGCTACCCAATTTCTGGTATTTTATCTTTGTCGCCTCTTACGACTTAAGAGACATGCAGGTGTTCTATTCTAGCCCAGTACCACAGCAGAAATAATACCACAAAAGAAAAAATATATCGGTTATATTTTTCTAGATGCCACGGCAACTGTAACATAGACTAAACGTGATCTAAACCTGCATATTTCAATAGTTTGAACTGACGACAGCCCACTCTGAAGCACACTTGCCTGCAGTCATCATGTTGCTACCCATTATATTACGTATTATAATCAATCATATTGTGTAAACTTCCTATAAAAATCTCATCTCAAAGGCCACGCCGTGAGAATGGAAACAGGTACGGCGTAGCTGTTCAAGTGTACGCAATTAAAGTTTGTTACGCATAAAACAAATTGGACCTTTACCCGGCCTCGTAAAACAAACGGCACTCCTGAAATTCAAAATTGTTTTGCGGAAACAATTCGACGTTTTTAATTGCTTTAATGTTGTACACGTAATTATATTATACATTTGAAAAACAAGTGACGTTGGTAGTAGATAAATACTTGTACGTTATGGGCGAGCGAAGCGAGTTCTATCACTATCCTATAACTTGAAGATTTTGTGGCACACTTTCATAAAAAGACTATCACACTTATAGAATTGTTTTTTAACATAGTAATTAAATGTCAAAAATAGATGTGTTATTAGTAAAAAAATCAAAATTATAATTAAAGAAATAAACAATTTTACATCATTAACAGTTTTGTATTCATTGGATAGAATGTTATTGTCATACAACGCCATCTGTTAGAAATTCAAAAAACTAACATCGCTGCAACAGAACTAAACTCAATACTCAAATGCATCGTAATTAATCTACGTATTACTAGATGACGCTTGATCAGATTGTAAAATAATCGCCAGCCCTCACAAATCTAAGCTATTTGCTTGTATATTCTATATTATTTTTATTACTCCTAGTGTTTGATAACTACCTCGCTTGTAGGTTACTAATAGTATGGCTGCCAAAACCTATTTAGTCCGGTCAATTTAGACATTCTAAGTTACATAAAGTCCCAACAAGCTGAATTTCTGTGAAATTGTTCAAAACATAATTATAAACAATGTCTAGAAGTTCCCCATCATTCCCGTGTATGGAAAGTTTTTTATTCAAGGTCAAAGGTCAAATAAATGAGTTTTTCGCAATTTTCAGCAAAACGGTGAGTTTTATCTATAGACCTAGGATTTTTTCGCTATGCTCAAAAGACCAACGAAGTGTGGGAGTGAAAAGTCCTAAGCTGCTACAAACTGTTTCGAGAGAAAAAGAGATAGTGAAACAAGAAGAAGGTATGTCATTTTTTACGCGAGTAAGAGGCCATAGCGTCCCGGCCGCTTCCAAGTCGGATCGAATTTTGTGTATTTACTCAAATATCTTACGATGATAATATAAAATATGTATTCTGCAAGCATGGTGTCTTGTTCAGTGAGTGAATGTGAGATTACAAGACGCAGTAACCCGAATGTATACACGTTTCACAGGTAATTTATGTTTATTTGTACTGCTTTTTTGATTTGTACTGCTTTTTTGTACTGCTATTTCGTCATTTTGTTTTAAAATGAGTCATAAAAACTATGGAAATATTAGATAATAGGTTTATCTTCATACTTATCATCAAATTACATTGCTAAATGAAGAATTGGTTGGTATTTTACGAAAAACTATGAAAACATTTGTTTACGATAGGGCTTGACAAAGTTCTGACGTCACAAGTATCGATAAAGTCGATAGTTTGTCTGACCTGTAGGTTCGACGTGACTGCTCGGGTACATATTCGAACCTCAAAAATAACCGGTATTTAGTTAAATCATAAATTAGTTTAAAAAATAATATAATTACATAACCCCTCGTGCGTCCAATCTGTCCACCTCCTATGACGAAATCGTCCAAACTGCTCACGTTTTTTTATCCCGCGACGCCCCGTAACGTTTTTTTGTAGTACTAAGTAGTTTTCCATTACCTAAACATGTCACCCTAACATCCCCATACCCCAATATATTACCTATACCATACAAAAAATAACATTTTCATACATTTAGTTTGAGTGGATCAAACAGCGAATAAAAATATATTTTTCCAGATTTTGAGGTATTTTGTTTTTTAATCGAGTTTATTTGTGGCAGTCTCCAATCAACATATAAACTTCTTGGTACCAATGCAATCCTCATCATATTCTCTTTACGGGAAAAGAAATGAAAATAGACCTTTTCATGGAAAATTTTACAGGAAAATGGGTTTGAACAGACGACGAAAATGGCGGGAAACGGCATTTTTTATATATTTTTTTTATTTTTTTTTTCCGAAACTATTCCACCTACAACTTTGTTTTTTTTTTTAATGTGTGTATTTATTATGGTTCTTTACCCATGAATAATACCAGATTGTAAGGATAAATATTTTATAAGTAGTAACGAGATTAAAACAACGCGATTTTTTTTAAGAATTTTGGCGGGAAAACTGTACATAAGCGGATTTTATTTTTTTTCTCAAAAACTATACCATCTACGAATTTGGTTTTTCTTTTGATATGATTATTTAGATGTAATCTATACACCTGAATTGTTTCAGATGTTTAGGTTTACAGGTTTAAAAGTAGTTACGAGATTATTTATTACGTAAATTTCGATCGGTGAGTGTTTGCGCGGCAAAATGCATCGAGTGAAAGTTATTTTTTTTCATTTCATGATTTGAGTAACTTCTCGTTACCATAGAGTAATGCAGTTTTTTTTGTTGTATAGCCAATGATAGTAGCTTACTAACAACGTTTAAATAATAACGATCGGATAAATACAAGCTTCACACTAAACCTTTTTTTTAGACCACCGGAATTCCGGCCGTAACAAAAACGGGGGTCAAATAAAAAAATCTATAAAAAAAAAAGTTATCAATCCTTATCCTTTTAATTTCTTTTAACATCGTTATTGACTTGTTGCCTATAGAAATGCAAAATTACAGCTTTCTAGGTTAATTACTTTAGAAGTAGTTACGAGATTATTTTTAAATGACATAAATCTATACAAAATTTTGGCGCCAAAATGTAATTTGAGCTGGTTTCAGATTTCATATCAATTTTAAACATACTTTCTGTTATATCAGAATATTATGGATTTTTTCTCGCATAGCCAAGGATCCATTCTCACGAAAACCGTTTGAATTATGAAAATCGAACTTACGCAGATTTTATGGTGAATATGTAACCACGACTATTGACCGATCTCCGGCAGGCCGGATGGGACACATAAGGGAAATCCGGCAGACCGGTGGATACACGGCGGAGGGAATTAGCGAGAAGTTGACAGATCAGTTTATAGCTTATTGAGTATTTACGAATAAGGGAGTAAATATTATCAGAAGATATATCATTCAAAATGTATTATGATGTTTTCTGTGAAAAGTTCCCCTAACACTCAATAAATCATTGGAAATATCTCTTAATTCTGTCATAAAATATTAGTATCTTTATACAAATGGCTATTTAACAGAATTTGAAATAACCATATGCATACGTATAATAATGTTTGTGTTCTTACAGGTTTCCAACAAATTTTTAGTATGTGAGAAAAGGGTTTGGATTATTGATGGACTCTAAATAAAATCTTCAGTATGTAGTAAACTTTGAATCAAATGCTTCATACAAAGAAAACATCGATGTTTACTAATGAAAGACTCAATGCTAACTTTTAATGTCCCTCAATGCATAAAGCTGTGGAAATGGTAGTCAATAGCTTTAGGTAATGATGACACAAGTAACAGTTTGATTTGTAGTAAAATACAAAGTCATTTTTTTTTTATGTAAAGACTGTATTATATTTAGATTAATCTAATACGCTAAGGGAAGGGCCCTTAGCGTCTGGCTATCCTGACACAAAATAAATTTTATTTTTCCTATCGGATCAAATTGAAAATAAGGCAGCCTTGTCCTTAAGTTAATAGGGATATATCACCACTGACGTTAGCCATTACCTGGTCCTTCAAATCAAGTCCTTTCTCCGGGGAAAAAAACGTATTAACTAAAGTTCTGAGTTGTAACAAAAATGACAAAATAAATTATCTCTTAAGAAGTTTACAAGCTAAAACAAAAATAAAGATTAAACGGCTTTTAGACTTAAAATCAGACTTATGTACACATCGTCATTTCTATAGCCCACGGAGCTATGTTTACATAAGGGACAAATTCGACCTTTGCTTACCACATGTGAATACTTTACGAAAATGGTATTCAGTTAAATATAATTTTAATAATACTGATTACAGGATCTGTATATTTGCAGCTAAATGATTTTGTTAATGGTAACCATAATACTTAGTAATGGTAAGTTTTATTTCATCTTGTTACGATGAAGTTATTATAGTTTGACTTTTAAAAGTGCTGTACTATTTTCGACCTACAATAAATGCATTTGACTTCAACTTTGAATGAGTTTTATTTTTAACAGATCAAAAATAGGAGCAGGTTATCAATAAGGTTGTATTCATGTTATGATATTTGGTTTAAAACATCGTATTTTATTTGAAGGCATATACTTCAAGATTCATCCCATTGAAATTTTATCGTAATCAGTTAAGCGGTTTGGCTATTAAATCATAATAACTGGACAAATAAGTTGTCCAAGTTAATGAAATTGCATATTTTGCATTTCTGTGATTTCAGTTTTGTTTACGGTCATTAAAATAGCCTCAATGAACTATATAGGACATAATTTCAAACGAATGTGTCCTAAGAGTAAAATTGTCGATAGTATTACGGCCGCGTCTTGAGTCACTCACACATTTATATTTAATTTTTTGTAACACCGTTCATCCATCACTGTTGGTCTTGTACATCCTAAGCCTATGGTTTTATCATAAAAGTACCTCAGACAAAAATTGTAAATCATAAAATTATCTATAAAAATGTATCAATACTTTTTTTCTTACGAGCCACCGTTTCTGAGATATAACGATTCAAAAAGTTATAAAAGTTGTTATATTATATATATATATATATTATATAACAACTTTTATAACTTTTTGAATCGTGCGTAGTGTGTAACTTCGAGACATCTGTCTCGATTAGCTTGTCTTCCTCCAACCTCAGTTGCTGCTCACCAACATCTTTTTCGAGTATATTACCAAGTTCAAGTGTGGCTTGGTTATCAGCTAGACCCTACAGACTGGGGTTGGAAGTTGGTCAACAATATATTAGAGCCAGCTCAAACTTTACTTCCACGTGCGCCGGAAAAACTGCTGAACACTATTTTTTGCAACTGCAATAAGGGATGCAGTGCTAAATGTGGTTGCAAAAAAGTCGGACTGTTTTGTTCTTTGGCATGCACAAATTGTCAAGGCCGGTCCTGCTCTAATATTGAATCACAAACAATGGAGAATTCGTTTGACTCCGACGAAGTATCATGCGATACATCTCTATTGACGCAATTTACTTGCATCCAAAAAGAAGATGAAGCAGGAGAAGAAGAACAAGAAGAAGATCAAGAAGAAGAACAAGAATTTGAAACTTACGAATAAGACGAATGAACTTCAACACTTTTTTTTAATTTACATCGCTTTTATCTTTTCCAATCTTTGAAAATTTCCGTTATTTTGCAATAGTTTTACATTAAACAGGATCACAACTGACCCGTGGAGTAGGCCTACTGGGGAAACCCCGTTAAAAAAACGCGCTAAGTACACTACCTCATAGGTGGCGTGGAAACGTGTGCATATTATGAAGATAACAACTTTTATAACGTTTTAATCGTTATATCTCAGAAACGGTGGCTCGTAAGAAAAAAAGTATTGATACATTTTTATAGATAATTTTATGATCTACAATTTTTGTCTGACGTACTTTTATGATAAAACTTACCGTTTTGCTGAAAATCGCGAAAAACTCATTTTTTTGACCTTTGACCTTGAATAAAAAAAATTCCATACACGGGAATGATGGGGAACTTCTAGACATTGTTTATAATTATGTTTTGAACAATTTCACAGAAATTCAGCTTGTTGGGACTTTATGTAACTTCACTCTCATTTTTTGGTCTAAATTGACCGGACTAATTACAGAAACTGAATCTCGAAGACATCAGTCAAAACACACAGACACCATGGGATATTTTTTCTACTAGACAACCCCGGTTACAAAGAATACGGCTACTGTCACCCCTGCCTGTCGTAAGAACCGACTAAAAGGGGACTTAGAGTGTGTGGGTAGTAGGGGATGGGTCTCTTATTATCCCACCAATGAGCTCGAAGAAGACAGCGTCACTGTGTGGCAAGTGATGTCAGAAAGCTGATGTGATGATAGCAAATATTTTAAAAGTATTTTAAGAAAACATCAAATTAATTATTTTAATAAACGGTTAAAAAATCTTTATAAAAATTATATATATCTAGTGACAATTCCGCCTAATTTCCTGTTAAGCCGACATGACGTCACATTCGCCACGCAGCCAAATGCGAAGAGTATTCGACGCGTTTCGCTTCTAAACGAAGCATCCTCAGGAGGTCTTGACTCTACGAGCGCACGATCAAGACAATATTTGTTATTATAAAATATGGATTTCCGCAAAGAAATTCAAAACGCCTGAATCTATTCATTATCTGATGTGATGAGTCTATGGGCAATGTGACAGAATGGTTCTCGTGAGTTCCTCAGGAGAACCCTGGGACCCCCCGTTAGAGGAAGGCAATCGAGGGGGTTTTGGTAGGTGAAAGCCCCACATAACCCGGAATGCTCCCCATTCAACCAGGTATCTGGTTAGATTATGAAGCTGCATATTCTTCACCATTACATCATCTAGGGCTTAAAGAATTCGATTATTAGCGCTTGATATATCACTTTTTTAGTATATTAATAATACTGTTATCTTATTGTAACTTCTTAATCCTTAATAAATACTCTTATCTTAATAAATACTAAAGACAAATCGTTTAATGAAAAATTAAACCAAAATACGAAGTGGCTTTGATAGCCGTCAAATATAAATCTATTTTTAGGTCCTTACCCAAATAAGAAGTCAGAATAACAATATGACATCAACTGTCACTGAGTGAGCTGACACGTATAAATCTGTCTTTATTTTCGTCTTTCGTACTGCAGCATCAGGGTATAATAATACGTGACGAAAATATATGTTTGAAGACGCGTCCACGACAAAGTAGTTTCCAAATCAAAATATTGTGCAAAAAATCTTTTCAAGCAATTAACGAAGGGATTTTGCTTCAAAAAATCTATTTAAAGATTTTAAGGAAAAACTTAATATATTTAATTAAAAAAAAAACAAATTTTGAAACCAAGCAATACAAGCCAAAATAGAATCCTAGCTCTTTTGAGAACTTTTATATATTAAAATTTACTATTAAACTTAATTTTCTATAACACTTGTGCTCTATTATTTAAAATAAAATAATAATTATGTGTTTTTTTTTATTGTTTCAGTCGCAGCAATCACAATTATTTATGCGAAGAAAGACGAGGAACATGTTTTCAAACAATATCATAGGTGAGAAAGTACTATTTATCATTATTATCTAATCTTAGAGTGGTGACCCCTATCTGCAACAGTTAGGTATTACATACACTTTTTATTTACTAAAGGTTTACATTTTAGTAGCTGTACCGGTGTATTTGTGACCGTCGGGTGCCGAGCTAGAATGTCATCCCCCCATCCCTACCCGTGGGTGTCGTAAGAAGCGACTAAGGGTAACATGAGAAGGTGGGCAGCAGCGCTTTTTACTGAAACTATTATCTCAAACTGCGATCCCCAAGACGCCTGCCAAGCGTGGGGATTATGGCAAACACCCTCATAATGGGGGTGGCTGTAACGGTCCGGCTGATACAGTAAGGCTTGTATTTACTTAGGGATAAAGTTGAAAGATATGTCGCTAACATTCGCGGAACACAAAGTGACACGAATATTACCTTCTCAGATGCTGTCAAGCGACTGTCAAGGGCATTAGTCGCATGAAACGACGCTCCTTCTGGCGACATCTTCAGCGACGTCGCCTCGATACGTAGATTTTGTGCTGGGCGACAAGGTTGCGTGACAAATTAATGTTCCTTATGAAAACTGTGGCTTAAATTTTTGCTGCGGTGATAGCCGAGCGGTTATAGCTATGGACTGTGGTGCCACAGGTCCATGGTTCGATCCCCGCCGCCGGTTTGAGCTTCAATGCATGTGGGAAGGGAATTTGGCAAATGCCCGCCTGGCTAGCTACCATCCTGAAGTTGAAATCCTGTCGCCAAGTACCTACAGTGTGTTCCGGGAGCACTCATTGAGAGCCAGAAAAAATTCAGGGACATAATGAGACTTAAGAACTGTATGTCTCAGGGGGCGCAGTGCAGTTCGTCACTTGTGACGAAATGCATATGATATAGGCAGAGGATACCGCTTAACATGAGGTGGGCCAAGTGCTTGTTCCGTCACAATATTAAAAAAAAAACTAACACTTTCTCAAACTGTGCGTATCGCACAGGTCAGTTGACTTAAAGATAGTAATGCTACTTAATGCCCAGGAAACCTCGCATCAGATAGCCATCCTTTGCGATTTTTTATTCGTAAGATGGTTTGATAAGGTGCGTCGAAAGCTTTAAAGAATAAAGCTTTCGACGCACCTTATCAAACCATCTTACGAATAAAAAATCATTACGGGATAAGTGACAAACCACTCGCTATCTAAAAGGATCTTCTGCGTAGGTTTGTCTCAGATAGTGGTAGGCATTGACCTATATATACTAGACGCGACATCTCAAACGAGGATAGTCGACCAGTGTCGATAGTCGTACGTAAAGCGCGTGTAATCTCTACGAGTGCTTAGCTGCGTTTGTGGGAGAGTATGCCGGACGGCTTACCTGCAGTGGTCGACTATCCTCGTTTTAAAGTTTTGCGTAACTTAAAAAAACAACATGTTATAAACAACAAAATATGTTTATTGCTTTTCAAAATACTCTCCTTTATATATTTTTTTTAATTTTTTCATGCGATCGAACCATTTTTTAAAACAGGAGGACCACAGATCTGAAGGCATGTTTTCTACGTGCGGATTGAACGCTATCACTGCCATTTCGGAGTTGCTAAAAGTGAAACCTCTCATCGAATCTTTGATTTTAGGGAAAATATAGAAATCACAGTGTGCTAGGTCGGGGCTATGTGCAGGATGGGTGACAAGTTGTACTTTTTCGGAACCTATAAATGACTTTGTTTTGTTAGCCGTGCGTGAAGAAGCATTATCATGATGCAGGAGGACGCGACCATTTGGTCGTCTTTCGCGAACTTTTTCTAACACCCTCGGTAAACAAATGGTAGAATACTCGGTTTTAACACTCTTTAGATCTTCAAGTGGAATTGTGCAGATGGGACCCGTAGCTGAGAAAAAAAACGCGATAATTTGTTTACCAAAGTTTCTCGCCTGCCTCATTTTTGTTAACCTGTTCTAATTTTCAAACACCCATTCCCAAGATTGCAGAGAGAACTATTATAATAATAAAAAAACATCGATCTAAAATCTTTTCGACTGTATTCCATTTTCGTTGCGTACGTAAAACTTTGATGTGTGAAAAAAAAACAACTGACAAATGATTTCCAATCAATTTATTTTTTATCACTAAAAGTGTTGCAAGTCGTTTCAAAATATATAATATTCGATATTCAATTAGTTAAGATTAGCTAGAAGTGCAAAACTTTTAGTCCGCCCCATGTATATAGGTCAATGGTGGTAGGTGATAGTGAGGATGAGAGATCTGACCTATAGAAAATCCAATCGGAAGTAGTTCAAGGTTGAGCAGTATCGAACATTATATTATTTTCAAATAAACAATAATTATTTTTTGTTAAACGACTTACGAATACTCGTAACACGAAAACGAATTTATGTACATCAAACATGTTATAAAAAAACAACGTATTAGAAGCAGTGATAGCATTGGCTATGGACTGCCGTGCAGCAGGTCCATAGGCCATGGCCGCGGGATTGAGCTTCGTCGCATGGTGGTAGGGCATTTTGCAAATCTCGCCTGGCTAGCTGCCACCCAAGCAGAAAATGAATCACCTAACAGTGTGTTCCGGAAGCAGTCCTTGGGAGCTAATAAAATTACAGGCACATGAGACTCAACAACTGTATGTCTCAGGGCTACTGGCACAGTGCAGAGGTTAGTCCACTTAAAATCAGGTGGACCACGGGATAGTACCTTCACCATAAAAATAAAAAAAAATAGCACATACTTTCAACTTAACAATTAACCAACGGCAACAGTATGGATATATAGTAATTAAACAACTTTAAACGGTTTAAATCGCGTATATTTATCATAATTTTTGTCCCGACGTTTCAAACACTTTGCAGTGATCGTGGTCACCCCGTGACCTATTAAATTTGTTTAATTACTATGTGTAATAATCGCGAAAACCTAAGACAACAGTATGGATATAATTAGAAAAAAGTGCGATTTTATAATTAACAATGTTAGGAGTTTTTCATTAGTTGTGTTAGACTTATGGTCAAATATCAAGATTATATGACAACGAAAAGTTAACTATTATTATTACTTACGGGATTTGCACCGTGGTGATTTTTCGTCGAGTGCGAGTTCCAGTGGTACGCATAGCAAAAGACAAAGAAAGAGGGTAGATCGTTTCTTCTGCTCTTGATTTTGTCAACCGCTCGTTTCTCTAGTCACCCCGCGATCATGATGCATGCAACTGCGTCGAAATATCGGGAGCTCAAAAATAAAAATCACCTCGGTACAAATCCCGTATGTAATATTAATAGTTATATAATCAACCGTTATAGTTTAAAAAATGGTGTAATGAAAAGTTATCCTTCATAATATGAGTATGCTTAATAATAAATAGATTCAGGCGTTACTTTGCGGAAATGCATATTTTATAATAACAAATATTTTTCAAATATTCTGATTTCATTCTCGATCGTGCACTCGTAAAGTCAGGACCTCCTGAGGATGCTTCGCGTAGAAGGGAAACGCGTCGAAAATTCTTCCGGTTTGGCTGCGTGGCGTTTGTGGCGTCACGTCGGCTTAACAGGAAAATTAGGCGGAATTGTAACTAGATATGTTTTTGTATTTAAAAGTGTTTTATTCTAATATTAATTTGATGTTTTCATAAAATATTTTAAAAATATTTGTTATTAATATGAGTATGCTTATTATATAATATGATGGGTATATTGGCAATAGCCAAAATCTGTAACGTTTTTGCGGTTTTAGTGCGTCGATTTAGAAGTTTTAATTTTATGAAGCCAAAAATACCGTAGTTTTAATTTTTAGTGTAAATAATTACTACCTACCTTTACTTGTTCCAAAAAGCCTTGGGAGAAATATACACGTACGGACCAGTGATCGTATAAATATCGAGAGAAAACTCTTAAAATAATTTTAAATGATAATAAATTGAAATCGGTACGCCAAATCAAAATTCCATTTCACACACGGCGAAATATCGTAATCGTTCAAAGTGATAATTGAAATCGATAGCAGACGAGTCGATTGCGATTCCATAAAATGAGATGAAATGAGAACATGATGTATAATAACATAAAATATTGAACGATATAACTTCACGATAAGGGTTGGGGCTCACTAGATAATGGCGTGGTTTTGATTTGTTTTATGAAATGATATGACTGTCACACCTAATTAATATAATCTGCATCAACATTCATATTATATAACAACATATTTTGGAAACTTAGTAGCAGTGTATGTTGACTGCTGAGCCAAACTCTCTTGCTTTAAGGTAGGGTATTTTGCGAAATCTGTATTCTCTCTCGCCAAGCATCTAACTTTTTTTGTTCTGGCAACATATCTAATCTTATATCATCGTTAATACATCATCACTAAACATCGGATAAATAAGTGATATCCCACTAGGACGTCACTATCGTTAAGGTAGTAGGAATGAAAGGAAATATGAAAATACTTACACAAAAATATAATAAATATCGTTCTTCTTTAATAAAACTTTTCCTTGATATAATAGCCATGTTGGTACTGAAATCCCTGTACCAGTTCTTCTTGGGTATGTAAACATCCTCTCGTAAGGTGTACAATTTGTAGTTATGCAGAATAATAATCTAATTTAATGAAGTGATTGTATGTTTGTTTCACACGCTTAAAGGTAATATTTCTACAAACTTTGAATGCCATATTTATGTTTATCTAATTATCAGCTTAAAATATAAGTTTTAGGTTTCTAGTTCTGAAAATGACAATACTTTCATATAACCTTTCAGCCCCTTTTCAACCCTTTACAACTTTTTTTCCAATTAGAATGTAGCCTATTTCTCAGACTATCTGTGTACTAAATTTCATTTAAATCGGTTCAGTAGTTAAGGCGTGAAATCGAGTCAGATACATAGATAGACCGATAGACAGTCAGAGTTACTTTCGCATTTATAATATTATTATGGATAAATGAAAGTGTAGCAATCTAATCAAAATAGCTCTAGAATTGAAAAAGATCTGAAAATCCTGAAACTCACTTAACTGTAAAATAAAAATCGCAAAGCGAACAGTGTCCGAAGTACAGTTAAATAAAAAAGCGCTTATCAGCTGTTTCGGAGATGGTTCCCGTTTTATTGGCTTTAAAGTTTTATGACTCTGAATGTACCGCTTTAAGATTGGGACACAGTGAGAATGTTTTTAGAGACAATATTGAAACTGGACTTAGTAGTAAATTTAAATTAGTAATTGCTTAGTTCGAGGACAAGGCACGTGCAACTTACCTTATTACTTGCCTATATATTTTCAAGCTTTCATACAGTGTAAATATCTTATTTAAAATTGCTTTATAATTTTCAAATATATCTATCAAATATCATAAGTATTGAGCCAAGGAAAACTCACAAACCGATTAATAATGATAAACCTATCATAGGGTTATAAAAATATTATGAATAAGGGAAATAGTATTCACCTTGGCTTTGCTTTAGTGGGGTTGATGGATTTTATAGGGTGGCTATTATAAGAAGGTGTGGCCAATAAAGTGATATATAGGAAAAGTGGAGAGTGGTGAGAGAGTCTTGGGTGAATACAAGAAACATTAAAAAAAAAGTTTCATCCGCCAAGTAATATTATAATCAAAAATCCGACTGCAAGTTATTAAAATAAGGGTTGCTGGCTGTTCAAAATGGTAAATATTTAAAGTTGAGTGAAAAAAAGTTAGTGCGTAACATCGTGTGTCAGACAAAAATAGCGATTGCCAGCTGTGCGACGCTTTTCAGTCATTGCGCATGCGTCGAATGCTAGTGTTCTCAAAATATTTTGCAAAAAGTTTTAATGTTTATATATCGTAAACGCATTTTATTCACTACATAAACAATTACTAATCCGTTTTTTTTATTTGGCTACTAATATAGAATATCCACACAATGAAAGGCAACTTAATTAACTCAGATCTCGATGCAACCCCAGCCTTATCATTTACGAGCGAAACTGACAAAGTAACAGCCCAGTAAACCGTTGAAATGTTAAATTGAGAGAACAGTATTAAACAGTAGCAAGATATGTATGGATCGATAGGTATATATATTTTTTTTATTCCTGATACTTAGGTTAGCCTTTAACCACTATCGCACCTGATGGTAAGTTATGATGTGGTCAAAGATGTTGCTCAGGCTAACCTAGAAGTACTGGCTCTCAAGGACAGTTGCTGGAACACACCGTTAGGTGCTTGGCAACAGATTTTATACTTGAGGGTGGTAGCTAGCCAGGCGGGCATTCGCAAAATGCCCTACCACCATGCTATAACGACTGTCATCCTTAGACAACAACCAGGACTGACACCTTAATGTGCCCTCCGAAGCACGGAAGCGCTCAGTAGTAATGGCACTAGCGGTTACCCATCTAACTCATGACCGCGGGCGACGTTGCTTAGCTTTGCTGATCGGTTGAGAACAGCTAAGTAAACTTCGCTACGAGCGCTTCAGAGTGGTAATCTCTGTACTGCGCCCAGTGAAATAAAGTTATTAACTATCATGTGCCTGTAATGTAAGCGGCAATCTTTCCTCTCAAACCAGAACACAACAAATCGAACATAGCTGCTTGGCGGTAAAAGTTTTATTTATTTATCCAAACACTTACATCTACCATTACAGGTTATACCTAATTCGATAGTGTAGTTAGTAGAAAGTACCTAATAATTAATATATCTAAGGGCTAGTTTCAGAATGTTCGAGTAAGTTCCGTTTATACTACCCAGAACATAAAATAACTGAATGATAAAAATGACAGTTAACATGCAGCGCGTTTCAAGCTTTAACCGATGGATAGGCTAAATCGATGACTGTGAAACGCAATGATAGTGTTTTATTAATAAATATGTTCTGGGTACTATAACCGGAACTTACTCGAACATTCTGAAACAGGCCCTAAATATCTTAAAACTATCTTAGTGCTAACATCTACAGGTTAACATAACAGTACTTAAAATTACTCCAAACAGTGTTATAATATAACAATGTAACGTAATACATATAAACATATCTTTGAAAATTCACTCATAATTACTTGTTATTGTGTGTGTACTACTGTGAAGCGCTCGTAGCGAAGTTTACTTAGCTGTTCTCAACCGATCAGCAAAGTTAAGCAACGTCGCGCGCGGTCAGGAGTTGGATGGGTGACCGCTAGTGACATTACTACTGAGCGTTTCCGTGCTTCGGAGGGCACGTTAAGCCGTCGGTCCCGGTTGTCGTCTCAGGATGGCAGTCGTTATAGCATGGTGGTAGGGCATTTTGCGAATGCCCGCCTGGCTAGCTACCACCCTCAAGTAGAAAGTCTGTCGCCAAGCACCTAACGGTGTGTTCCGGCAGCTGTCCTTGAGAGCCAGTACTTCTAGGTTAGCCTGAACAACATCTTCGACCACATCATCACTTACCATCAGGTGAGATAGTGGTCAAAGGCTAACCTATCAGGCATATAAAAAAAAAAACTTCGCCGGACGAATTCATACATAAAGATTTTTACTGCTAGTAAATTAAAATTATAACATATATATTTTTTTAAATATATAGTAATAAAGTGCAATGTGTCATATAAAATAATAATATAAGGTATCGTAAAAAAAAACTCCGAACCTCGCGAATTACGTAATGAAGTACAATAGTGAGACAAACTGGCAACAAAGCGAAAAACCAGCCAAGTGCGAATCGGACTCGCGCACCAAGGGTTCCATACAAACCTGCAGGTATATAAGTAAAAGTTATGGTATTTTTATTGCTAAGTGAAATCCATAACATTTTAAAAAAAATATTTTTATTGTATGATGTGACTAAACATGTATGCGTTTTGCCATTTTTCCTTTATTCTATAAGACGTTGCTTCGTACCAAATTTCAAGATTCTGAGTTCACGGGTTCCCTGTAGGTTTTCATACCCATGCGAGTTGAACATTTGCTGTATTTTTGATTGCATTGGCTTAAAAGTTTGATTTCGTTTCTCAGCTCCAAGGGACAGTAGACTTGAGTATTTGATATGAATTTCAGCTTGATACCTTTACGCGTTCCTGAGAAAGATGGTGTTGACAGTCAGACAGATGGACAAAGTGATTCTATAAGGGTTCCGTTTTGTTTCTTTGAGGTAACTACGGAACCCTAAAATGAGGTTAAATTTTGAATTCCCCGCCACAATTGTAGTTTACCCTAATATAACACAGTTATGCTTTACGTCGCTGGAGCAACGAGGCAGGCACCATTTATTAACAATTACATAACACCAATTTCACCCGACCTTACAAATTTCACCCAAAAACGAGCCCCTATAACACTAACCTCAGAACATGATCCCTCTTGATTATATCGTAAGGAGTGACATTCTACACAAGGATAGGATCACGTGAACATAATAGATATCACACAATGTAATGAATAGATTCAGGCGTTACTTTGCGAAAATATTTAATAACAACAAATATAAAATATTTTTTTAGAAAACATCAAATTATTATTTTAATAAAACACTTAAAATATAATAAATATATCAAGTGACAATTTTCCTTATTTACTTGTGAAGCCGACGTGACGTCACAAACGTCACGCAGCCAAACCGGAAGAATTTTCGACGGGTTTTGCTTCTACTCGAAGCATCCTCAGGAAGTCTTTACTCTACGAGCGCACGATCGAGAATCAAGAGAGAAATGATTTTTCTATAATTATATTTTAAGTGTTTTATAAAAATATTAATTTGATGTTACCTTAAAATATTTCAAAAATATTTGTTATTATTATATCACACAATGTCTTTAAAAATAACTTACTTTCAAATAGTACCGCTATAAAAAATTTAGCTTATATATAGAATAGGCTACAAAACAGATTCTGGATACATAAATATAAATACACCCGTGTACTCCCGAAGGAACAGTTTATTAGCATCTAGATATAAATTTTTACGTTTGTGACATTGGCTTGAGCATATTTCCCTATTGCAATCTACCGATATTTAAATTACAGATTGTTAAATATTAATATTCAACCTGGGGATTGAAATAAAGACCTAAACCTTTCAAATCGGAGCTTAATGCAACTGGTAATAAGGCTTTGAGACAATTGTTTGATTTTATGCTTAAAGGTTACTAGCCCGACCAGTACACAAAGTTTCCTATAGCGTTTAGTTTCTAACCATTATAAAAAAACAATGAAGTTACCATTAATATCGATACTACAAAATAGTATATTTTGACAGATATTATTCTATACTAACGTAAATTGTGAAACCATGACTTTCTTAATTTGGAAGAAAATATCTTACTTATATAGTTTTAAAACCAGATATTTTCTTACAGTAGTTACTCCTAAGATAGCATGATTTGGATCAAATCATGCTATCTTAGGAGTAACTACTACTAACTACTGGTTCCAAAATGGTGCCAAGTTTATTGGCCATTTCAAATAATTATAATGTGTGTCCTTACAAATAAAGTAATACCTATGCTTGCTCATAATTAACTTACACCTTTGTTTCAGGGACGACAGTGCCCCGGACAAACCCCGGGGGATCAACGAGTATCATGGTACGTATGTGATGACTCTTTGTCGTGAATAATTGCGAGGCCAGCCGTAAAAGTGGCCACTTTTATGGCATAGTACTTAAAAGGAATTGTGTGACTTAGTTCCCTAATTTTACTAAGGAAGTAACTGTATAATTTAAGTATGAAGCACTGGTAACCGAGCTTACCTAATTAAATTTCACTGATCAACTCTTAACAGATCCTTAAGCAATGTTCATTATGGTCATTACTTGGGTGGGTGGTCTATAGTGGCATTTACAACTGAGTCTGACATGTTTTGGAGGGCACGGAAAGCCGTTAGTCCTGGTTATTTTCTTAGGATGGTTGTCAGTAAAGTCGGTTTTGTGGTGTCTATAAATTTAGACAATGGGGCTAACCACTACTGTAGCTGCACTCAGCCCGCTGTAGGATTACAGCCCTATTGGAGTATATCTATCTCTTAATTCATTTTACCATTACGATCTATTCAGTAACCCTTTTAAATTGATTTTGAAAATGTTAGTAGGCGCCTATCAGATCGTCTAGTTATATTTTTATACCACAGGTTTTGCGTTATAAAATACTAGATTCTGACCAAAGTCATCTAATTCGCGTCCTTAAAATTTTCTTCCGTGGAATTTGAATCTTTCGCGCCTTTTTCTTGGAACAAACGGAACTGTCAGCAATAATTTCTATGAAGATTTTTATACAGGGTTATTGGTAAAATGCTAACAACCTCTCAGGGTTGGCTTCTGCTAGTCTTAAGAAACACTTTGAGATTTTTGTTTTTTGTTTTGAAACAACTTTTTTTTTTGTTTTTTTTTGTGTTTAATGCCTACTCTAAGCCAAGAGCGCCCACCGTGGCAACATTGGACCGCGCCGTGGTAGCTTTGAATAGAGTTTTGAATATTTACATCGAGTAAAGTAATAAGAAATATGAAATTATACATTACAGGCACAAGAGACTTTTGACATAAGGTGTTCCTTTTTTTATGTTATTGTGACGGAACAAGCTCGAGTCCCACCTGATGTTAAGTGGACTAACCTCCGCCTATAACAGATGCATTTCATTACAAGTCATGAAGTGCTCTACGCCCGTCACGTTGAGACGCAGTTGATAAGTCTCATGTGCCTGTAATTTCACTGGCTCTCAAGGACTGCTGCCGGAACACACCGTTAGGTGCTTGGCGACAGATTTTCTACTTGAGGGTGGTAGCTAGCCAGGCGGGCAATTGCAAAATGCCCTACCACCATGCGGTGAAGCTCAAGCCGGCGGTGGGGATCGAACCAGGGACCTGCGGCGCGGCAGTCCATAGCTATTACCGCTCGGCTATCATTGCTTCAAAATTATGTCAAAAATATATAAAAAGCACAAAAGTTTCCTTTCTTTCTTTTGTTTTTTTTTTTTAAGGTAAAAAAAAAACGGCTCATAATGTTTCTTAGTACTACCAGAAGTCAACCCTAAGAGGTTTTTAGCATTTACAAATAAACCTGTATATTTCATCTAAGTACCTATGTTATTGTTCATTTAGTAGTATAAAAATATACATTCTTCATTTTATGAAATTATTTCCTTCTACACATTTTACTGCGGCAGAGGTACGAGTTAATTAGAAACTCTCTGAATACAAAATCCAACGTTGCAAGGTACCCTCCCACGAGATCAACGTAAAACTGATGAGGCTTTGTCGTGAATAATTCGAGAGATGACCGTAAAAGTGGCCGGTTTTAACAAGAATTGAGGATATTTTACGGTTTTACTCTGCCCGTGGGGCACCGGAGTGGAATGTTATCCATCTCGTTCCCTGTGTATCTTAAATTCTGAAGAAGTAAGGGACAGTCCAATAAGGCGGAAGAAATGCAGAAATATGAAGCATTATACACACAAGGCAAGGCAAAAGAAGAAATTATCCTATAAATGATTCCTTCTCATTAATGACATAGTTTTTTAATAATAATATGATTTTTTGCACTTTTATATACATCAACGTTACAAATGTTTTGTGATGGTAGGGCGTTTTGCGAACGCCTCGCTAGCGACCACCCTCAAGTAGAAAATCGGTCGCCAAGCACCTAACAGTGTGTTCCATAGCAGTCTTTGAGAGCCAGTAAAATTACAGATTAGTCCCGTCTGCTACCAATTCTCAATTCTGTTTCGGTAATTTTAGTGTAGTCGGGTGTTTATTTTTTAATTGAATCTAGTTTAGCCTTTTTAGTGTGCATTAAATTTAAACATGTTATTAATAAATTTACATTACATTCTATTATTCCTCTTTTAATTTCCTTAATTTTGATGCTTAATAGGTTTGGTTTTTTTTTATTAACGTATTACTATTTCATGTCTAAAATCTTCTTTTATAAAGACCTCTTTAAAGCCATTTGTTTTTAAAGGCGAATATAACGATACCTTGACTATTAACATCCATCCAACCGTTTGAAAGATACGAGGCAATAAAGATATTTACTTTTTAGTTTACTGATAATATAAGTTACCGTGTTCGCGCGTATCTTCAACACTCAAATATGTGAAATAACTTTTAGAAGCCGATACCATACGCACAATATTGTGATTTGAACCATCATGGTACTGACTTCAATAAGTTATTTTACACATTTGAGTATTGAAGTCGGTTCCATGTTTTGTTTTTTTTTTATATTCTATACAAACATCGATCCACTGTACATTTTATTATATTGTAAGCTTCGTGTGGTTTGTTCAGTAAATTGTAACAAAGAGTTTAATGAAAACGTTCAATGTTTTTCAGTAGGAATTCAAGCACAAAATTACGAAGTTTGTTCCTCATGTTCAAACTTTTAGAGGTTCAGTTTATCCCTCTGGCGATGTTTTCTGTTACAAGTAAAACCAATTTTAAATACAGTTAACGGCAAAAAAGGTATAAACCTTTTAAAGTCTTATTTTTATTTCATGAATGACCTAGGAACGATAGCCGAGCGGTTATAGTTAAGGAGTGCGGTGCCGCAGGTCCATGGTTCGATTCCCACCACCGTCTTGGGCTTCACCGCATGATAGGAGGGCATTTTGCAAATGCTCGCCTGGATAGCTACCACTCTCAAGTAGAAAATTTGCAATCCTTGAGAGCCAGTAAAATTAAAGACACATGAGACTCAACAACTGTGTCTCAGGGTGACGAGCGCAGTGCAGTTCTTGACTCGTGACGAAACGCGTCTGTTATAGGCAGAGGTTACCACTTAACATCAGGGCCTTGAATAAAATGATAAGAGTAATCCAAAAAATATAATAATACTCAATAAGATGGTGTACATTTGTTTTTATTTTTTCAAAATATCGCTTATACTTTACTTTTGCCCACGTTATTTTTTTTTGCACACAATTAGCAACACAATTAGGTTCACCCCTCTATCTATGTTCTTCCTTGGTGCGTGCCAAATACAGTTGTTTGTTAGCATAATAGTGGGTTTGTTTCTTTTAGTAGTAGATAATTTTTAAGCGATATATATTATTATTATTTTTTTGTATAAAAAGTAAGAACCTGTCGTTGGCAGTAAGCATTAATATAATAATTGTCATGTAATTTTCTTAAGTGCTGTAGGTTCTATGACAATAAAAAGAAAAAAAAATATAGTTATCTTTCTGCACATGAGTACACAATGTCACCTGCCTACCTAAGGTTGGTAGTAGGGAGCATAGAAAAGAAACAAGAGAGAGATTAGAATATAAGTATAATGAATAGAAAGGGTCGTGGATCTCAGACAGGTATGGCAATTTTTGGCAAGCTTCCTTGTTAAGGACTTATCTCCGGTCCGCTAGTAATTGAGTCGATGCTCAGCAGCAGGTCTGCCGTGCAGGGCTCGGCTCCACACCGCCACGCCGGTAGAATTGTCCCAGCTAGATGCTGTGACGTTTGGCCGCAGTCGGTGCTGGAGGTCAGAGGACGGCCGGAGTTCAGCAGTAGTGTGCTGCTAGAAGGTCAGCCTCGTACTCGAAGTCGTCCTTGTACTTGAAGTCGTCCTTGTACTTGAAGTTCAGCCTTGTACTTGAACCCCAGATTTTGGGGCTTGTAAGTAGTCTAGAATTTGTAGATTTAGTTAAACTGAGTCTTTAGTAGTAGTTGCACAGAGGATGGCTGGGGTCAAAGTGATCGCGATTCCTCGTTGAGGAAAGACATCAAGTTGGGCGGATGTCGGGGGCGAATTTCATTACCATATATGGTAACGAAAAAAGCCTCCAAAACCGTTGGCGTCGCAAAGCCAATGACTGCACTTGATTTTGAATTTTTATTTTGATAAACTTCCGTCTATTCGAACTAACAACCACCATCATGGTATTTTCTGACAGACTGGATTGACATTTGTTTTAACTGTCAATAGTCGAATTGAATGGAGTAAAGGAAGAAGAAGAAGAGTGTTGCTACCAGACTTAACGTTGTGATTGTTATGCGCGACCTCTATTGGTGAGTCGCTGAACTACCTCAGCGCGCGGTAGTTAAGGTTAACCTAGGTGCTTTCTAAATTCAGATGGAATTTAGATAGACCTTTGGTCGTTTGCCTACAGATGGCGCGCTGATTTAAATTAGTATTTAGTGAAATTTTTAATTATTAAGTTAACCGATATTTTTAGATCGGTTACAACAACTGTACCAGCCGGATCGTCCACTGCTGGACACAGCCTCCCCTATTAAGGAGGTATTTGCCATAATCCCCATGCTTGGCAGGCGGCTTGGGGATCGCAGTGTAAGATGGCAGTTCTTTAGAAGGCGCTGCTGCCCACCTTCCAGTATTTTTTCCCTTAGTCGACTCTTAGGACACCCACGGGAATGAAATAGGGAGATGCAATTCTAACCCGGCACCCCACGGGGGACGGATGAGTACACAACAGCAACTTTCAATAACAAAAAGATATGACGTTTACAATCTACCAACAAGAGTATTCGCAAGGGGTGACTCCATTAGACCCAGCGTTAGGAAGATTCAAAAATCAAATCATGAACTTTCTACAAACGCCTGTTATTGTGTCCTTTATGTTGGTATTTTGTTATTATTTCTATAAGCGGCCTGCCATAGAAACACGTGCCATAGAAGGGTTTCATACATTTTCATCTTGAGTAAATGTTATGGTTGTATATGGTAAATGTCCCTACCTATATATATAGCTATACCCTGATAGGTTAGCCTCTGACCACTATGTCACCTGTCATGGAAGTGATGACGTGGTCGAAGTTGTTGTTTAGCCTGACCTACAATTACTGGCTCTCAAAGACAGCTACCTTTAGGTGCTTGGCAACTGATTTTCTACTTGAGGGTGGTAGCTAGCCAGGCGGGCATTCGCAAAATACCCTACCACCGTCATATAACTACTGCCATCCTAAGACGACAACCGGGACCGACGGCTTAACGTGCCCTCCGAAGCACGTGCTCGCTCAGTAGTAATGTCACTAGCGGTCACCCATCCAACTCTACACCACGGCGGACGTCGCTTAACTTTGCTGATCGGTTAAGAACATCTAAGCATACTTCGCTACGAGCGCTTCAAAAAATGCGGTAATCCTTAAAAACTCAGGCTATTGTCATTGGTAGTTCCGGATTTATATCTAAGGTCTGATTGGTGGTTCTGCTCCTCAGAAGTAATTTTTGACAACCTATTAGCAAAACAGATCAAAAGTTAAGTGCAACAGGGCATCATTTTAGAGATCTCAGCTTACTGAGATAAGAAAGTTTTTTTTTACTACAGCGGGATCACTTAGATTGTTGCGTAACTTTCTTCCAATATTCACCAAAATTGCTTCAGTTCGATCTCTATTACAGCCAATATTAGATTATGCTGACGCTGGACGTCTGGACTTGACCGTACAGCTGAATAAGCTAGAGCGCCTACAAAACTTTTGCATCTGTTTCATATTCTCATATGAAACAGGTGCAAAAGTTTCTCACTCACTGTACCTATGTTCTTCAAGAACTCATCACTCTCACTCACTGTGTCTATGTTCTTCAAAAACTCTACAACTAACAATGTTCACTACAAAGTTTTCACCACAATGCGTTACTTAACTAGGTATTGGCTTTAACATTATGAAACCAAAATTATTCCGATCCATCAAACATAAGCACACCAAAGCTCGATAAATAACTAAGTACGGACCATTAAACAAATTTACTGAATTGTACTAAGCTAATAAACATTTTATGGCATAATAAATTATTGTTTATAACTTAGATTGTCCGCTATTGTACTGAAGTTGTTCGGCAGGCGCACTGTATAAACCAAAAGACAGTACATTAACTTAGAATTGGTCATACATTAATAGTAGTTTATGCAACTGTCACATAATAGAAGGTATTAAAACATGAGTGTAGTTTCAAAATAAGATTACACAAGTGTTTTAACACCTAATTATATGCAGTTCCATACACTACTTTATTTAATCTCATGACTATAGGCAGCTACATTAAATAAAAATTTTACCCAACAAAATATTACTCAAATTCGTATGTACGAAATAGCGCCAAAATGGAAAAAGTCTGTTATTGGTCTATGGCTCAGAACCAGCGATCACCACAGATAATGTGTACTTAAATTGAATTGAAACCTCCTTGGTCGGGACACATTGTACTTTAATAAATAAAAAAATAAAGTATAATGCTTTAATTTAACTTTTTAATTTTCTTAAAGAAGTATGTAAATAATTAGAATGATACTGAATGAGATTATATAAAATGTATTTTAAATTGTAAGGAGCGGAAAACATCGCCACTTCATGTCTCGTAGGATTGGAAGTGGTGTATCTTATAAATATGAAATACATTTATTTATTCACATACGTTACAATATCACACATACTTGAAGTGTGGGAGAGTTGACATAATGCTATAGACGTAATTGGTCATCTTTCCCAAGCATTCGAGTGTATAGACCACCCACACTCTGATTTGTTAAGTTTTACAATATTGTGTTCGTGGAAAAGCTCAGAATCTGTTTTTGTCAGACAGGTTACACGAGATTTAAATAAATGGCAATACTTACCAAGAACACCGCAAAAAAAAAAATTAAGACCTTCTATGTTTCAAGTGTATTTTAGTATTTTCACTATGTGATTGTGAATCAAGAAGAATTGGAACATATAATTGGCCCACCTGATGTAAAATGGTAACTTCTGTTCTGCCTATAACATATACTTTTAGTCACAAGCGATGAACTGCACTGCATTCGTTACCCTGAGACATACAGTTGTTGAGGCTCATGTGCCTGTAATTTTACTGGCTCTCAAGGGCTACTGTCGAAACACACTTTTAGGTGCTTGGCGACAAATTTTCTTCATGATGGTTGTAGCTAGCCAGGCGAACATTCAAAAAATGTCCTTCCACCATGTGCGGAAGCTCAAGCCGGCGATTAGGATCGAACCATTAGAATAAAACAGTGTAGGATATATCAATATTAAAATTTGTAATTGAACTTCGTAAAAGCGTCGTAGACGACTAAATTAAATAAAAGATTTTGACTTCCATCTGAAGACCTAGTATGATTTTGTTCGTGATATGCCGCGAGGTCGTTAACGTGATTTAATAGGCTAAAATCCTTGATTCACTAACAACTTAGTGGCACCTTGCATCTAGACTGTAACTTTTGTTGAACCTCTCGCGGCGATCCGTGAATAAACAAACTTATTGAAGAAGCTGATGGAAATAATTACATCTCAGTTACACACAAAAGACTGTATATTTTGTGCGAGTGAGATGCAACAATTTGCAGCGCCATCTTCGGTTAGTTTCTTTATTAAAACGCGTACTGATCCCACACAAGTAGGTCAAGGGTGATGTAGTAGTTGTATGGAGATCGTGTACTGTTAATATTTTCTATACCGCTACAAACTTTCTCGGTACTGAGCTGTAGAGTAGATCGTACGGAAATTCCTTTCAGGAACTCTATTCAGGATTTGGAGCACATTTTTAGCTCAGCTAA
This sequence comes from Plagodis pulveraria, assembly GCA_963890685.1. NCBI lineage: Eukaryota > Metazoa > Arthropoda > Insecta > Lepidoptera > Geometridae > Plagodis > Plagodis pulveraria. Next base: position 5,482,104 of record OY982973.1, on the reverse strand, counting down.
AGTATGTTTATTTGTAAACCATCAAAGTTTTATTTTTCCAACGCATTAGTTACCTATTTTATCAATTATATTAGCAAAGGTGTTGCTTAGTGAAGAGTTTGTGAAAATAGTGAAGAGTTTCGTGGTAAACATTTTTAAATGTGATAATATATTTTGCTTGTGAGAATTTTTTTGAACAAATGTTATCTTGGAAATTCTTCGGCATTACTGTATCAGCCGGATTGTATACTGCTGAACAGAACCTCTGCCATTAAGGGTATGCCATAATTCCCATGCTTGGCATGCAGGTGGCTTGGGGATCGCAATTTGAGGTATCAATTCCTCAAAAGGCGCTGCTGCCCACCTTCCCGTATTTTGCCTTTACTCGCCTCTTAGAATACCCACAGGCAGAAATAGGGGATGTCATTCTAGCCCGGCACCCCACGGAGCATCTGCTTCTTTGCTAATTCATCTGCATTATTGTGTAGCTATTACTTGCAGCTATGCTCGCGTAGGCAATGGTTGCGTGACATTATGTTAAAATGCTACATACACATTTTTGTAGATAACTATTATTTTCGGGATTTGTACCGTGGTTTTTATTTTTGAGCTCCCGATATCGACGCAGTTGCATGCATCATGATCGCGGGGTGACTGGAGAAACGACCGGTTTACAAAATCAAGAGCAGACGAAACGGTCTACCCTCTTTCTTTGTCTTTTGCTACGCGTACCACTGGAACTCGCACGCGACTGAAAGTCACCACGGTACAAATCCCGTAAGCAATAATAAAGTTACATACGTTCAAGCACGAAACGTTACTGCCGTTTCCCGAAAAAATGGAGATGCCACGTTTACTTATATTATTATTTACATTATTCTAATAGGCTCCTCAATTTTTCCAACTATCTTTTCTGTTCCACGATTTTCCACGATGTTTTTATACGTTATTTTAACGGAACAAGCACGAGGCCCACCTGATGTTAAGCGGACTAACCTCTGCCTATAATAGATGCATTTCATCACAAATCATGAATTGCACTGCGCCCGTCACACTGAGACGTACAGTTGTTAGGTTTCATGTGCCTGTAATTTTACTGTCTCTCAAGGACTGCTGCCGGAACACACTGTTAGGTGCTTGGTGACAGATTTTCTACTTGAAGGTGGTCGCTAGCCAGGCTAACATTCGCAAAATGCCCTTCCGCCATGCAAAGCTGTTTATTATACAGCTTGAAGAGGATTTGGATAAGCTTGACGGGTAGAAAAATGGGGTCATTTGCGATTTGGGCTCGTTCAACTAGGAGAGTTCCATTTTGTATCACCGCACAATTGGTTTTTTTTACTTAGAATCGCACTTCTCCAGTTTTTTTTATGATGTTATGACAGGTGTACGATACCCACCTGGTATTTAGCGGCGCTACATCAAGTTCAACATTTGTAAATATTATGGTTTTTGCAATATCTTTGCAATATAGAGGATGTCCCGGGTATAGGGGTGGATGGCGCGGGTTCGAATCCAAGACATGACTATAAATTTTCCTCTCGTAAATCTGTAATTTTGCTATGTAGGGCAAACCTTAAAATCATTAAAGAATACACAATTGGAGGGAATGGGGGTTTAAGTTTGTTCTTATTATTATTTGTTCTTTGAATTGATTTATTTGTTCTGTTTACAAGTGCATAAGGAGGACTTAATAGATAATTGTTGTTAAGTAGGTTAAACGACTACAAATAACCCATAAAATTTTTAACTGGCTTTTAAGTATAATTTCAAAGATTCATCCCTTATATGTAAGACGTGAAGACATTATCGTGGGCTTAGTGAAAGTCTACCATTTTGTCTGAAGTCGCCGATATATGCCAACTACTATTTTAAATTGCTGTCACTTCTGCAGTAGTATTGTTAATTATGTAGTTAATTGTTGTTGTGATAACCATAAAATGCATGTGGCTGAACTTTGTTCTTAACCGGTCCAATATTAGGTAAAACGACGTTTTCGGCAGTCAGTATTTAAATGCGTGACTGCCAGTGGCATTTACATTTTAAGTCATGATGGCTCATTGGCATTGACTTATGGACTGCCGTGCCGCAGGTCCATGGTTCGAATCGCGCCGCGGGCTTGAGCTTCACCACATGGTGGAAGGGCATTTTGCGAATGCCCGCCTGGCTAGCGACCACCCTCAAGTAGTAAATCTGTCGCCAAGCACCTAACGGTGTGTTTTGGCAGCAGTCCTTGATAGCCAGTGAAATTATAGGCACATGAGCCTTAACAACTACGTCTCAACGTGACGGGCGCAATGCAGTTCGTGACATGTGACGAAATGCATCTGTTATAGGCAGAGGTTAGTCCGCTTAACATCACGTGGGCCTCGTGCTTAATCCGTCACAATAACATAAAAAAATCATTTTTTTATGAGCACGTTTATGCTTCGGAAGGTACGCTAAGCCATCAGTCTTGGTTGGGGTTGATTTTCGAACCCGGCACCCGACGGGGTATCCTACTTACAAGACCAATAATCACTTACCCACAACACGGGTGACCATCGACTATAGTTGCAATTTCGTCCAAGTATACTGCATACTTTGCCTATATATACACTTAGAGATATATTTTTTTAAGTTAATTGAGTGTTACATAAAAACAACAACCGAATTTAAAAATAATTACAAAAAAGCAACTTGGAGGTATGCTCTACCCTAAACCAGTTGAAAGAATGTATTATAATGAGCTAGTTTAACATATACGGAGAAGAGCGCTGTATGATAAATATCGTTCAACAGGAGATAAAATATGTAATATCAAATTAACAGCTATTTTTAAGTACGAAACCATGTACCTATACTTTTTGAATAATAAATACTTTTTTGTGTATTATTGTTACCCATGACAAAAAGCAATTATCAAGATTGTATAATACAGTCAAAATATATGTCAAACAAAACAAAATAACGCGACTACTTAAGAAGGAATGTTTTTCCTTTTTTCGGAAGTTTATTAAAAGGGACAGACAATACTTTCAAAATTTGTTCTCTCTTATATCTCAAAAAAGCTATCAAAACTTAACCATTCCTGTGCCAATCAGAAGTTCCACTGTATTTATTCATTCATTTCCACAAACACAGAACAAACATTAAGCCAATTTACTCCATCACGGACTTATAACTAGCTCCGTCAAACTTTTCCGAAAACCGAAAATCCACTTAGAAAAAACCGATAAATAAGTTAGAAATAGACATAACTCGAGCTTATTGAGTTGTCATGCGCATTTGTTGAGTTGGCAGATATTTCTTGGAAGTTAGGAATATTTGGAAGTCAGACGGAAACTAACAAGAACTAATTAACCATACTAAGTGTTCGATTTGGGCAAAACGTCACTTTCTATGAAGCAATGATGGCCGAGTGATAATAGCTGTGGACTGCCGTGTCCCTGGTTCGTTCCCTTGAGCTTCACCGTATGGTAGAAGGGCATTTGGCGATTGCCCGCCTGGCTGGCTACAACCCTCAAGTAGAAAATCTCTCGCGAAGGACCTAACGGTGTGTTCCAGCAGCAGTCCTTGAGAGCCAGTGAAATAACAGGTACATGAGACCTTAACATCTACGTCTCAACGTGACGGGCGCAGTGCAATATAAATAACTGTATAAGTCACTGTACAAAACCTTTTAAATAAAATCTGTTTTGACTGTTGGATTAAAAAAAATATTGTAATGAAAATGCCATTGGATATCACTGTATTACACTAAATAACAAAACACTCTTAATCCAGAAAAAATAAATGCAGTAAAATGTTCAATCGTTAAAGCATGGTGATAGGGCATTTTGAGAATGCCCGCCTGGCCTGCTCAAGTAGAAAATCTGTCACCGAGCATCTAACGGTGTTTTGGGGCATCTGTCCTTGAGAGCCAGTAATTCTAGGTTATCCTGAACAACATCTTCGATCACATCATCTCTTAGGTACCATAAGGTGAGATAGTTGTCAAAGGATAACCAATCAGGCATAAAAAAAAACAAAGATTTCCTTTGAATATACTTCGTCGAATGAATCGTTGCTGCAAATACTCAATAAACTAAACCCTTATATATAAGCGATGCTAAATGAAAAAGTTTATATAAGTCAAATCCACTTAATATCGAGGACTCAAACCTACGGTAGGTTCTCCGTGGTAGTGCAAAACTTTTACCAATTCCTCAACTTTGTTTTGCACTCTAAATTGCAGCTTAAACTTTGTACTCTAAAGTTCGATATAGATTAGTGGTTTGGAAACCGGGAACTTTGTAGGTACTGTGTGATGTAAGACAGTAACTAAAGTTAACACCAGATGCTGAAAGGAAATAGTACTTTAAATATTGTGTGACCAGTAATATATTTTAATTTGCAACAGCATCATGAACATACAACCGTAACGTTGACCATCAAACGAGGTCTCTAAATCTCATCGCTTGGCTGGCGGGCGTCATAGGGATTGCAAGGCTCTGCTTTTGATGAAGGTATCGTAAGATAAGGGAAACATACCAGAAGGTGGGAACGTTCTGGTTTTTTTGCCCTTAAGACACCGAAGTTAAGAAATGGGGGATGACCTTCGAACCTGGCACTGCACGAGGAATTAAGATGATTTAGTGTTAATACGATATATATAGTTCAAGTTAGTCATATAATATAAACGTTGATAATTTTTTTTTGCCAGAATAATATAGCGAATGTAGTGTCTGATGAGTTGTTGAGGCTAAGTTTTATTTATATATGTTAGTAATAACAGTGTACTGTGAACAACATAACAGCTACTACAATGAATAGATTTGAGCAAGCTAACGGTTATTGCAGGCCCACATGCACTTCAAAACTTTGTCTATAGAAAATATATCATTCCAAAACAAAGCTAACGACCGTTCCAGCGGGCAATGGATAAACAAAAAATATGATCCATAACATGTAAGGAACTACTGTAAAAATTGACAGATAATACATTCGCAAATTTTTGAGCACTCTATGTTCATTTTGAGTGATAATTAAAATCTGATCGGGCGGAAATATGTTGTTTTTGGACTACACCCGCCCCAATTGTTTTGTTAGTTCAACTCCATCCTAAGGTTGCCTGGTAGAGATCACATTTAGTGATAAGGCCGCCCATTGTAACACTATGTTATCATTATTTTATATGTAAACTTAAATATTTTAACAGTGGTGTAACAATAAAGAGTTTTCTATCTATCTATCTAAATAAGTGCTTTTCCAAACGCTACCCTACTTTTCAGAATTCTAAGCCAATATCAAATAAAAAAAATTTAGAACGCAACAATTTTAAATTTTAAGTATTCCATTCGTTAAAATTTTGCATGCATAACCCTGAGCGTAATATTTATACTTCTGGTTTGCCACTTTTTTGATTTATCATTTATTTTATCCCTAAATATGAAAAAATAATTCTCACACGTTTTACATTACACAGAGTTTGAACAGTTGGTATTTAAAAATGATGAAACTACGTAGGTATGGAAAGCGCTATGTGTACTCAAGCCATAAACAAAGGTTTTGTAAAACTTATTTTTTTTTTATTCCCGATATATTTAGCCTTTGACCACTATCTCACCTGATTGTAAGTGATGATGTGATCGAAGATGTTGTTCAGGCTAACCTAGAGGTACTGGCTCTCAAGGACAGCTGCCGGAACACACCGTTAGGTGCTTGGCGACTGATTTTCTACTTGAGGGTGGTAGCCAGCCAGGCGGGCATTCGCAAAATGCCCCACCACCATGCTATAACGACTGCCATCCTAAGACAACAACCGGGACGGACAGCTAAACGTGCCCTCCGAAGCACGGAAGCGCTCAGTAGTAATGTCACTAGCGGTCACCCATCCAACTTATGACCGCGCGCGACGTTGTTTAACTCTGCTTATCGGTAGAGAACAGCTAAGTGAACTGAAACTGGCAGTTGGCAGTGTTAATTAAAGTTAATTTGTTTGTTAGATGAGTAACTGTTTATGATCTGTACTGCAACCACAGAGCACAGAAAGTTTGTAGTGCATCGCTTTTCAGTACACTCTTAAACTAAACTAGAAACTGCTATCGCGGTGTTTTAAATAGTTCCAGAGTTCCGTGGAAGTGTTTTCAGATAGTTTTATATTATTTACAAAATAAGTTCTCAGTTCAAATTGGTTTGGGGTAGATCGTCAGAGCTCCTAGAGGTAGGTAAGCACGCGTTTCTAGGCTAACAAAGATAACAAAGAAGAAGCAGCAGCGATTTTGAAGCAATGATGGCTCAGTGGCATTGGCTATGGACAGCCGCGCAGCAGGTCCATGGTTCGAATCCCGCCGCGGGCTTTAGCTTCACCGCATGGTGGAAGGGCATTTTGCGAATGCCCGCCTGGCTAGCGACCACCCTCAGGTAGAAAATCTGTCGCCAAGTACCTACCAGTATGTTCCGGCAGCTGTCCGTGAGAGTCAGTGAAATTACAGGCATAGGAGACTTAACAACTGTGTCTTAAAGTAACGGGCGCAGTGCAATTCGTGACTTATGACGAAATGCATCTGTTATAGGCAGAGGATAGTCCGCTTAACATCAGGTGGACCTCAAGCTTGTTCTGTCACAATAACATAAAAAAAAACTTAATATGTAAATAATATAATAAATAATATAATAATAATAATAAACCATTTATTTCAGGCAACTTAGCATTATAAATAACACAGGCCCATAAAATATATACCTTAAATTAACATATATAATAATTTATGTAACTATTGTTTTTCTGCTGACGCGATACGCGAAGCGTCAGGTATCCGACCGAGGAAACGCCGGAACTTGACACTCTTCGGCCAAAATTCAGCATCCATGAAGGTTTGAAGTTATAATAAAGAAAAGAAACCAAAAAGGTCCAACTGTGCGTTCCTATAGTAAAACATAGACAGACCCCTAAACTTATCAGTATCGTGCTCGTTTTGGTACATGCTTTGCAAAAAGGTCAGTATAATCTAGTTTTATGACATACCAGCTTACGCCCGTGGCTTATCACGGAAAAGAGTTACATGGAGCTTCCTCAAAGACTACTGAGCAGATCAGAATCTAAAATACCTACCCTTGTTACTAATCATAAAAATATGATGTTCAAAATATTATAAATACCTACTCGTATAGCTGTTTCAGAGTTGAATGGGGCAAACAAAACATATATTAAACGTACATTATTTAAAAAAAAAGAACTGATTTTTGCTGCCTTTGACCACTATATTACCCGATAGTAAGTGATGATGTGGTCGAAGATGTCGTTCAGGCCAGCCTAGAATTACTGGTTCTCAAGTCAGCTGCCGAAACACATTAGGTGCTTGGCGACAGATTTTCTACTTGAGGGTAGCTAGCCATGCCCTATCACCATGCTATAACGACTGCCATCCTAAGACAACAACTGCGACCGACGGCTTAACGTGCCCTCCGAAGCACGGAAGCGCTCAGTAGTAATGTCACTAGCGGTCACCCATCCAACTCATGATCGCGGCGGACGTTGCTTAACTTTGTTGATCGGTTAAGAACAGCTAAGCAAACTTCGCTACGAGCGCTTTAAAACTACTTCTAATAACCTATAAATAAATTATTAGCCGTTCTTAACTGATCAGCTAAGTAAAACAACGTCCGCCGCGGTCACGACTTGGATGGGTGACTGCTAGTGGCATTGTCAAATAGAAGGTGAATTACAAAAACTTATAATTGACCTTCATAAGAGCGTCGTAGACGCTTAAATTGAATAAACGATTTTGAATTTGAGTTTGACTTTGAATGCAAACCCGTTGAGGTTGTAACTTTTTACACGAATACCCAAAAAAAAGGAGTGGTATATTTTCAGGGTTCATGTATATATGTGAATTTCTTTATTCCACCATAACTTCTAAACGGTTTACCAGATTTTAATGTGTTATTAGTTTTCTCTTGATAGCGCAAGTACCACTTAGAACATAAAAAAATAGAAAAGTAAACTGGCGGATTTAAGACGCCACATTGTTAGAAAAACAATGTTGAGTCTAAAATATGCAAAACATTTTTTTTCTTGCAAACCCATCGAGTGTGGTATCAATATGAAGGCCTTGAATAAACGATTCCATACAAATATAATAACTTGCAGTTTATTTTTTAGTACTTGTTATTTTGTTGTGATTTTATAAGAGGAACCTTAACTAATGCACAAAATATTTTCTACTACTTCTTTCAATAAAAATTAACCTATCTTATTTGATTTCTTTTCAGATATTATATCACAGCACGTGGAAAAAACGAAACACCAAGCCAGGTAAGTACTTCACCAGCTTACATCAAATATCAACTTACTTATCCAGACCAGAGCTTCTTCCTTAGTTCATACCAAACTTTGACCAGGTAGGCAAGTAATTTTGAAATAAGTTCTGACGAGTTGGAGATAAGTTTAGTACAAAGACTTCTCTAGAAGTTTAACCTATTACGGTTATGTTTGTCTTAGTTCTCAAGTCTCCTTTGTTTAAACAGTATTAAGGATTTCTAGTCTGGTTAGTTTTCAATTGTAAACAACAAAATAGTCTTTACTGTGCATGGTGGAAGGGCTTTAAAGCAGTGATGGCTCAATGGCATTGGCTATGGAGTGCCGCGCTGCAGGTCCATGGTTTGAATCCCGCCGGGCTTGAGCTTCGCTGCATGGTGGAAGGGCATTTTGTGAATGCCTTCAAATATAAAATATGTCGCCAAGCACCTAACGTTGTGTTCCGGCAGCTGTCCTTGAGAGCCAGTTATTCTAGGTTAAGCCTGTTAACACCTTCAAGCACATCATCACTTGTGATTCTGGTGAGATTGTGGTCAAAGGCTTACCTAAAATATTTTGCGAATGCTCGCATAGGTAATTTCCACTTTCAAGTAGAAAAAAAAAATTCAGGCATATGATACTTTACAAATGTATGGCTCAAGTTCTTCACTTGTGACGAAATGCATTATAGTTAGCTGTTACCGCTTAACGAGATGGGCCTCTTGCTGGTTCCGTCACATCCATAAAAAAGCAATAGCAATAGTGTTCTGAACCGAAACCCACCTAGCTCTCATCTTAGGTAGTTGTCATTTTGTCTGTGGTTTTGCGAAAGTAGATTTTCTCTTGAATTGTAAAATATATCTTGTCATTTTGTTGTTAAAATATAGCTTTGAGAAAGGGATTTTGAATTGGAGTGTTAATTTTTTTTGATGAGATATATAGAAATTAATTCCTAAAGTGTTGTGAATTTTGATTTTTGTAAAAAAAGTTGAGTGTTGAGTTGAGTTCTACGTCACCGAGGGGGTCTTCATACTTGATTTCCGTGACATTACATACGAAGACTGACTAACTTTGTTAGTCGAACTCCTGGACCCTTCGAGGTCGGCGCCGGGCACCCACTGGTAAGTGCTTCAGGAATGATTGTTAGGTTAGGTAAAATAATTTAGCTCCGTGTCATCGCAGCCCAGTTACGTCTTCTTGTAGCCTACTCAGTGCAGACAAGGTTTTCTTTCACTGCCCTAGTTTCCTGCAAGAGTAGGTCTGGACGGTAACAAATAGTCTTTACTCAAAAATGCTTATGATGTGGTCATTATGTTGACCACCTTCTTGGAACGATGTCGATCTTTCTGCGCTATTCGAACAAATGAAGTTGTATGGAATTTCATTGCACTTGAGTTTTAGCCACCAGCTTCCTCTCATCTTAGCTCCTTTAAAAATCCATTGTTGTCTAGTTATGTCTCAAAAATTGTCATGTGCCAAAACATTTAAATACATTATCACTTTCCTAAGCTTTAAGGTAAAGCCCTATACAAGCCTTGGTATATATACTGACTACTGATTACGCTATAGGCCTCGAGCTTAGCTTGGCAATCTTAGCCTCTATTCTATCTTGTCTGTCAAGGACTGCACTACTGACCGCACTGTGATAGCCTGCGGACTTGCGTTTTTGGCCATAATCACCACTGCCAGTAACGCAGTCATTACAGATTATGACAGTTTATAATATAATTAATGACAAATTATATGGTTAATTTTAAGAGCGCATAATTTTCGCGATCGTATGGTCATGGTCTACATACAAATACTTCATCAGGCCTCTCACGTGCCTCAGTACGGCTATACAGCGCGTATTCATGTTTGATCGCTACAGTGACATCTAAGACGATAAAAAATCATTTATGGCGCCTCTACGAAATGATATAGGAAGAGAAAATGGAACCGCTTCCAGCGCATGTAGTCAACAGATGCGAGTTCAACCCATGGCAGAGGCGAAAACATTGCTATCTAAAATGTTATGGATTTAAATAAATATTTGCTAGTTCAGGAGGGTAGCGATATCTCTACAAAAGATTGAGTCCTCCCATACGGCGGTCAAAAATCAAGTAGATCTAAAAATGTGTGCCTCTTCTATTGATCCCGGTTACTAAATAGGAATCCCTTCCGGTTTTTATAGCCGGAAGAAGCGAGTTCATAGCCTTAGTTAAATTACTGGCCGATCAAAAGGCGACAGGCCAATGTAATAAAAATGCTATAAATAAAAAACACTTCACCAAAGTTTTTGTCTTTTTCTCATAGAGAACCTACACATATTATATCTATCGCTTAGCTCTGAATACAAAAGAATGCCTTTGCCGTAAAAATATGTTATAATTGATGTTCTCTACTATTTTCACAGCCATTTTTCCATAAAGTAACGATGTATATACTGACATTTTTCATGAGCGTAAACCAATATTTTAGCGAGGTAACACGAAAATCGGATACACAATGCAGTATTTTTAGTGTATAATTGAACTAAAATATGTATACTAGCGACCACCTTCAAGTAGAAAATCTGTCGCCAAGCACCTAACGGTGTGTTCCGGCAGCAGTCCTTGAGAGCCACTGAAATTACAGGCACATGAGACTTAACAGCTATATCGCAAGGTGACGGGCGCAGTGCAATTCGTGACTTGTGAAGAAATGCATCTGTAATAGGCAGAGGTTAGTCCGCTTAACATCAGGTAGGCCTCGAGCTTGTTCCGTCAAAATAAGATTAAAAAAATGAAATTATAAAACCTTAGTAGAAATTTAAATGTAGTGATTTCACACCCATTGGTAGAAATGCTAAGTTACTCGCATAACGCAACGAAAAATAGGAAAAAGCACCTTTTCTATTTAGATATTCCAAAGCATACATGTACAAATAACCTGATAACAACTTTATACCCGAAAAACCTGTTGTCGATATAAATTGACAGCTCTTCACGGTAACTACTAGATTCGCGAATGAAATTGACATATTCGATTATAGCTTCACTCACCAAGCATTTTTCACGTTCAGTTTTCGCAGCCAGAATTTCGAGAAAAGACTAGTTCGAGTATTTATATACCTATGTATAGAATATATATGTACATCATGTCGTGGTATAGATATTAGATATATTATTACTACGGGTATTTATTTATTTATTATGGTCATCCAACAGCATTTACAGAAAATATAATTATTCATAATAAAAACTTAACATATGACCAAAACAGGATTACACAATTCACTAAAAGTATACTTAACAGAAAAAACAAAGTAGGTAGATATATAAGAATGCACCATAAAGTTAAATCATAGACATTTGTAGTGATAGTGCTAGAAGATAGTGTATGTAAGACCTTGTTTGTGTTTTTGTGTGTGAAGATGTGTTTGTGTATGAGGGGAAGGAGTGGTGGGGAGGAGGTGATGGTTGCTATGGATACATAAAACGTATCCAACCCATGGTAATATTAGATGTCATGCATTTTTTCATTTCTTTCTTTAACACGGCTTTAGGGTAATAAAATAAGTCCAGGTTAGAATAATGCTTATTATAAGTTCGGGCTGCGCGACATAACACTGAATTTTGAGCATAGTTTGTGCTTACAAGCGGGACGTCAAGTAACTGTGTATGGCGAGTACGGCGGGGAGGTACTTGGAAAAATAGACAGTATTTATTTATTGATTTATTCAATTAGAACTGCCCTACGCCAATTACATACATACATGATGAATATAATCATGCCTGTATTCCCCGAAGGGGCAGGACAGAGGTGTGTAAACACCCACGTTTAGCCAATTGGGTTTTGGTCCTATGTAATAGGGGGCGAGCCTATTGTTATTCATCGGGCACAGTTTTAGAGTCATACAAAATGTTTTCTCTAACACACTGGACGAAACACAAAAACATATTACGAATAATACATATTTAGGCTAACAGTACATAATACAGGAACACAAGAACATATTGTTTGAAACCCTGGTAGGGCACTAAGATGGTACACAGTCCTGTGGTGTCCTGTGTTTAATGCACACAACACCAAATAAATGCCAATTGCACTAATGAAAATATAACCGATATTTAAATGAATATAACATTCGAAATCAAAACACTATAATGAAGTTACCTGAAATAAAATTTAAGAGTTACAATGTCAAACAAACTTAAATCATAATATTAAATATAAAGTTTTACATGTTTGCTGTCCCATATTCGTACGCAAAGATCAACAAAATACTCGATATGTTTAAGTGCACGAGTTAAATCTGTAAAAGAAAAGTTACAAAGTGGTTGTTAACGCAAAATTACAATAAAACAGGAAATTTTCTTCATTTTGACAAATAAAATCATAAACACAGTATTGTGGTATTTTTTTTTTATAATAAGTTATGTTGAAAATTTGAACATTTTTAAAAAATTTAATTTCGTACGGTATAAATGGTTTTAAGTCTGCTCAAAATCACCTAAGTCAAATACTATTTTACTCCTCTCCCTCATTTACTCATATATATATTTATTCATTTAATACTTTATTGCACAGAAAAAATATGTACAAATAGAGGACTTAATGCTAAGGCATTATCTACCAGTCATCCAGCGAGGGTGTTTGAGAAGGTGTATGTGCATCAAGGGTGAATAAATAGGTTAAGTGTGGAAACTACAAGAAATACAGAAGAAAAAAAAAAACACACACACACATACACATCTCACACATACATACTCAGGTGAGTATGTTTGGTGAGTATGATACACACACTCATTAATAATTACACAGTTTACTATAAATAATGCAGTCTTTATACACAATGAGTAACTTTAACTTTTTGGTATTCTTCGCGCGAACTTCTTATTCAATGAGCGTTGTAATATATTTTTGAACTAAATCTAATAGATTGTTGAATAAGAGAACTAGCCCTCATGATACAGGGAATCCTAGTATGAGGGTTAGTGCACATTACAATAACAATAGACTAACCAATATTTTGTGTACCTATCTTTATTATGAATATTTTATATATCATTTAAGATTATTTAGTACCCATCAATATTGGTTTGTTCTATTAGTCAGTTTTTTTGTGAAATAAACATTATTATTATTATACGTATTCACTCGCGTGGACTATCCCTCAGGAACCGCTACCGGTTTTTGGGCGAGCCGTGTAATACGTGTCATATATAAACAGGTTACTTTTGAATCCATTTTAATCTTTTTAAATGAGTCGCGTCAATCGTAATCGTTTTAGAGGTCGACCTTCAGTACCAAATTATCCACAAAGTTTTCCATTTTGGTACACTTCGAAAACATAGTTATATACTTGGTGCTACTAGTTCCCCATGTTCAGTGTTGTAACACATCAATATAGTACTCAGTCGCAGTGGTGAAATTGTCTCCGTTACACTAAGGGCCTGTTTCAGAATGTACGAGTAACTTTCGGTTATAGGTACTACCCAGAACATATTTTACAGATAAAACACTATCTTTGCGTGTCACAGTCATCGGTTTAGCCTATCCATCGGTTTAAGCTTGAAACGCATTGCATGTCATTTTTATCATTCAGTTATTGTATGTATTTGTTAGCAACCCGAAACTTTATTAGGACATTCTGACACGGACCCTTAGTATTAAATATCGTAAATTCATGACAATCAAAGTATAATAAGTTTAATATAATAATTGAGAAAATAACCTTAATTGTACAAAGATCCAATAACATTATTAATTGTTGTAATAAAGTTAATTAATAATCTAGTTTTCATTTCTTTTCTATATTAAATATTAATTATTTTTATTACAAGTTTCTGCCTGTTACGGTTCAAAAGAAACACCAATGTGACAGATGGATAAACAGGCCAATCGCCAACGGTTTAGGTTTAGGTGACAAACTTTCCTACACATTTTCACTCCTTCTAATCAACCCAAGCAATAAATAATTTTGAAGCTTACTGACAAATGAGACCAAACAACTGTACGTCTCAGTGTGACGGGCACAGTGCAATTCATGTTATAGGAATGCATCTGTTAAAGGCAGAGGTTAATTCACTTAACATCAGGTGGGATAGGCTTGTTTCGTCACAAAAAAAAAACAATGAGGAATATTTTTGCTTTAAAAAGTCTATCCAGATATCAATTCTCATTACTATCACTTAAAGAGCCAGTAAAATTACAGGCACAGACTTAACAACTGTGACGAACGCAGTGCAATTCATCACTTGTGATGAAATGTATCTGTTATAGGCAGAGGTTAGTACACTTAACATCAGGTGCGCTTCGCGTTTCTTCTGTCACAATTACATAAAAAAGCCGCATTGTCCGCTGCTAAACCTATCCACCTCATAAAGGGGGGATTTACCATGATCACCACGCGTGGCAGGTGTCTCGGGGATCGCAGTTCCTTCAAAAGCGCTGCTGCAGTCTGGTAATTTTCCTCTAGTCACCTCTAACGACAGCCACAGGAAGAGGTGGGGGGGGAGACATTCTGGCCTGGCACCCTACGGATAAGCCCGTCACACACATGAATTCAATTAACAAACTTTTAATTGAATTAACTAAGGTTTGAAGAGAACTTCTCACCGAGGCATTCCCTCAGCGCTACGATACCTATTTTTTTTCCGGTGGTATGTTAACAAAATACTGCAAACTATAAACAATACTACAATAAAAGCATTTATACAACCTATAAATCATTGCAGACTCACAGGCAGTCCAAATGCTCCAGCCCACTACCAGTTGGCAGCGTGTCCAGCATGCTGGCAGCATCGACCTATACTATTTTTTTTTTCAAATAGGATTTGTGTTACAAAATTACAAATTTACAAGAGAAAAATATTATAGTCATGTGCGGGATTCAAACATGCGTCCATCCACCCCTTTAGCCGGGGTATGCTCTAACCAAATGAGCTAGCAGGACACAATAACTCATAACTCAAATTTTTGCTCTCGTTCTGTATTTAACCATCGTGTTGGGATGGAGCGACACCTATAGTTCAACTTACGTTGTACCACAAACAAGACCAATTTTGCAATTCGTTTAATAATTGTAAATGAAAACGTAACCTTGTAATTTGAATATTGTTATGTTATGTTTGAAATAATTTCTTAGGAATAATTTTCTGTAGGTGGATTACATTACAAAATAACAAATTTACGAGAGAAAAAATTAAAGTATGTGCGGGATTCGAACCCGCGTCCATCCACACCTTTAGCCGGGGTATGCTCTAAAAAATTAAGCTAGCTTGACACAATGACTCGTAACTCAAATTTATGCTCTAGTTCTTTATTTAACCATCGTATTGGGATGGAGCGACACCTATAGTTCAACTTTAGGATTAAGTATTTATGTTATTTTAACGTGGTTGGCAGCGCGTTGCAGTGCTGTTGATGTTGCAAACTGTCATAGGTAACGGTGATCACTTTCTCTGATGGGCCACCTGCCTGTCTTCCTGCTTGCAATATAAAAACTAGCTAGGAAAGTTCAAAATAAATTTAACATTGTAAATATTAGGTCCTTACATATGAAATTGGCGTTTTGTATGGGAGGAACAAAAAGTCGAATATTTTTTAATATAATATATTTAATTAATCAAAGTATGAACCATTATTTTCTATGCACTTTTGCCATCTCATAGGTAGTTCATTGATCCCTTTACTAAAAAAACCAGTCGGACGGGAATCAATAAAATCTTTGAAGGCGATTTGGACTGCCCCATCGGAGTTGAATTTTTTCCCTTGCAAGAAGTTATCCAAATTTCGAAAAAAATGGTAATCTGTTGGAGCAAGGTCCGGGGAGTACGGAGGATGTCTTAGACTTTCCAATTGAAGCTCTTCTAATTTAGTAGCCGTCTGTAGCGCAGTGTGTGGTCTAGCGTTGTCGTGAAGCAGCAGTGGCGTGGAGCGATTGACCAGCCTAGGTTGTTTAGCCGCTAGCTTTTCCATCATGGTTTGCAATTCCTGACAATAGACATCAGCCGTAATAGTCTGGCCAGATTTGAAAAAACTGTAATGAACAATACCGGCACTAGTCCACCAAACGCTTACAAGTAACTTTTTTGGGGTTAATTTTCGCTTGGGGCAGGATTTGGCTGGCTGGCCAGGATCTAACCATTGCGCTGAGCGCTTCCGATTATCGTAAAGAACCCATTTTTCATCACAGGTAATGATTCGGTTTAAAATACCTTCATTATTGTGCCGGTTTAGTAATGTAACGCAGCAGTCGACGCACGTTTGCCGGTTTGTTTCAGTCAATTCGTGAGGTACCCACCTTTCAAGCTTTTTAATCTTCCCAATTTGCTTCAAGTGAATTAAAACAGTTTTATCACTAACATCGCAGCCTGCAGCTAACTCGGACGTGGATTGCGATGGATCCGCTTCCACAATAGCCTTCAACTCTTCATTATCAACTTGAGTCTCAGGCCGTCCACGGGGCTTGTTCTGCAGGTCGAAATTTCCAGAACGAAAACGTTGGAACCAAAAACGAACTGTGTTTTCTTTTGCAACACGACCGCCATACACATCATTCACCCTTCGAGTTGTTTCCGCAGCACTAGTGCCACGGCGGAACTCGTACTCGTAAATAATGCGATATTTAAGGTTTTCCATTTTGTAAAATGAGTGACGCAAACAGAAAAAAACAGAAGAAAAAAAACAAATGAATGACGATCATCGAAGCACAAATACATGAGTCTATAGCTGTACAAATTTGAATTTGGAATTCCTTACCAAAGAGGAGAAATTCGTGATTAAAGTGGCCAGTACGAAAAACGCCAATTTCATATGTAATAATATTAAGATCAGAAGGCGCGCTCGTAGCGCACTTTGCTTAACCGATTAGCTAAGTTAAGCAACCTCCGCCGCGGTCATGACTTGGATCGGTGACCGCTAGTGACATTACTACTGAGTGCTTCCGTGCTTCGGTGGGCACGTCAAGCTGTGGGTCTCAGTTGTTGTCTTAAAATTGCAGTTGTTATAGCATGGTGGTAGGCCATTTTGCGAATGCCTGCCTGGTTAGCTAGCACCCTCATGTAGAAAATCTGCCGCCAAACACCTAACGGTGTGTTCCGGCAGCTATCCATGAGAGCCAGTAATTCTAGGTTAGCCTGAAAAACGTCTTCGACCACATAATCACTTACCATCAGGTGAGATAGTGGTCAAAGGCTAACTAAAACGAAATCAAAATAACGTATACATTTGGTTAATTAACAGATTTAGGCATTAATTTGCTGAAATATATTTTTAATAATAACAAATTAAAAAAAAAATAAGAAAATATTTAATTAAAGTTTTAGACGAACATTTAAAAAATATTACTGCTACTACTTTACTGTATCAGCCGGGAGTCCACTGCTGAACAAAGCCTCCCCCACTATGGGGAGGGTTTGCCATAATGCCCACGCTTGGCATTGCGGCTTGGGGATCGCAGTATGAGATATCAGTTCCTCAGAAATTGCTTAAAAATATATCTAATGATAATTTCACCAAATTTTCCTTGTCCTCGTCTTCTCAAACTTCCTGAGGATGCTTCGCGTACAAGCGAAACGCGTTGAAAATCATACCGGTTTGGCTATTTAGCTTTTATGACTTCATTTTGGTCAACAGGAAAATTAGGCGGAATTGTCACTACATTGCTTTTTAAGTGATTTTCAAAAATATTAGTTCAATACTTTCCTAACATATTTGTTATGATATAAATTTGGAATGTTTCGCCAACTTCATCATCATCTTAAAATAAGTAAGTAAATAAGTAGATGATTACCTAAAATAATCGGTAGTATATTATTGTAAATTGGATTGTTTCAAAAAGGAAAAACTAAGTGGAACTTAATTCAAGCATCAGTAACGCGCAGCTTTTTCAAAAACATTAATTCTCTTAATATTCTCTTAAAATATTTGTTATTAGATAAATTTGGAATTTCCGTCAATCATGTCAGCGCCTATCTTAAAATAAGGAAGTAAATGATTACCTAAATATATTGGTAGTATAAATGTAAATTGAGTTGTTTCAAAAAGGAAAAACTGAGTGGAACTTAATTCAAGCATCAGTAACTCGCAGCGCTCGCTAAACTAATTTAAATTCAATAGCTTCATAACTGTTTTTCCAACTTTGGTAACAAGCAAGCCAAGCTGTTGTTATTATGCATCAGCACGGAGCCGCGTGCTCGATTTGTACGTCCGTTTTACGGTTTCAGAGATTCTCGTTACCCTAGGATCGTTTACTTAATCGTTAACGTTGTTTTATATTTAGTAGCAACTTTGAAGCGCTCGAGTGTATCTTGCTTATCGTTATTTATAAAAAAAAAGTATTATTACGAACGAAATTGCATATTTCAAAAATATATACAAGCTGAGGTTAAGATTTTGTATTTTACAAAGAAAAGCTTGTAGCTTTCAATCTGTTCTTTAATCGTTAAGATACGTATACGAAGTTAATATACGAAGCAGTGATGGCTCAGTGGTATTGGCTATGAACTGACGCGCAGCAGGTCCATGGTTCGAATCCCGCCGCGGGCTTGAGCTTCGCCGCAAGGTGGAAGGGCAATATGCGAATGAATGAAATGCCTGGCTAGCATCCACCCTCAAGTAGAAAATCTGTCGCCAAGCACCTAACGGTGTGTTCCGGCAGCAGTTTTTGAGAGCCAGTGAAATTACAGGCGCATAAGACTTAAGAACTATGTCTCAAGGTGACGGGCGCAGTGCAATTCGTGACGAAATGCACCTGTTATAGGCAAAGGTTAGGCCGCTTTACATCAGGTGGGCCTCGAGCTTGTTCCGGCACTATAACATAAAAAAAAATGAATGATTTTTTTCTACACAGAAAATATTAGGTCCTTACATATGAAATTGGCGTTTTGTATGGGAGGAACAAAAAGTCGAATATTTTTTAATATAATATATTTAATTAATCAAAGTATGAACCATTATTTTCTATGCACTTTTGCCATCTCATAGGTAGTTCATTGATCCCTATACTAAAAAAACCAGTCGGACGGGAATCAATAAAATCTTTGAAGGCGATTTGGACTGCCCCATCGGAGTTGAATTTTTTCCCTTGCAAGAAGTTATCCAAATTTCGAAAAAAATGGTAATCTGTTGGAGCAAGGTCCGGGGAGTACGGAGGATGTCTTAGACTTTCCAATTGAAGCTCTTCTAATTTAGTAGCCGTCTGTAGCGCAGTGTGTGGTCTAGCGTTGTCGTGAAGCAGCAGTGGCGTGGAGCGATTGACCAGCCTAGGTTGTTTAGCCGCTAGCTTTTCCATCATGGTTTGCAATTCCTGACAATAGACATCAGCCGTAATAGTCTGGCCAGATTTGAAAAAACTGTAATGAACAATACCGGCACTAGTCCACCAAACGCTTACAAGTAACTTTTTTGGGGTTAATTTTCGCTTGGGGCAGGATTTGGCTGGCTGGCCAGGATCTAACCATTGCGCAGAGCGCTTCCGATTATCGTAAAGAACCCATTTTTCATCACAGGTAATGATTCGGTTTAAAATACCTTCATTATTGTGCGGGTTTAGTAATGTAACGCAGCAGTCGACGCGCGTTTGCCGGTTTGTTTCAGTCAATTCGTGAGGTACCCACCTTTCAAGCTTTTTAATCTTCCCAATTTGCTTCAAGTGAATTAAAACAGTTTTATCACTAACATTGCAGCCTGCAGCTAACTCGGACGTGGTTTGCGATGGATCCGCTTCCACAATAGCCTTCAACTCTTCATTATCAACTTGAGTCTCAGGCCGTCCACGGGGCTTGTTCTGCAGGTCGAAATTTCCAGAACGAAAACGTTGGAACCAAAAACGAACTGTGTTTTCTTTTGCAACACGACCGCCATACACATCATTCACCCTTCGAGTTGTTTCCGCAGCACTAGTGCCACGGCGGAACTCGTACTCGTAAATAATGCGATATTTAAGGTTTTCCATTTTGTAAAATGAGTGACGCAAACAGAAAAAAACAGAAAAAAAAACAAATGAATGACGATCATCGAAGCACAAATACATGAGTCTATAGCTGTACAAATTTGAATTTGGAATTCCTTACCAAAGAGGAGAAATTCGTGATTAAAGTGGCCAGTACGAAAAACGCCAATTTCATATGTAAGGACCTAATATATGGCCTGCAGCGCTGCTGTTCTCCGCTATAATTCCATAGTTTAATCTGGAATGCGTATATTTGCGTTATACATAGAAAACCCCGTTTCCAAATCAGTCGACTTTTTTATTTCTCGAAAAGCGTACGTGATTGAAGACTTGAATTTTCGATTTTCATCATATGCGAGTGCCAGTTTATATGTGTGTCAATATTGAATATGTTATTATTAGCGCTGTCATGTCTTTCTGTAACCAGACGTATTAACTTAGTGCTCCTAAGTTTTTCCCAAACAGCCTTATTGTAAATAACCCTCATTAATTATTGAAATTGAAAATAATTTTTTTAAACACGTTACTCATAAATACATATATTACTAAACAATATGAAACTAAACCTAAAACACATGATAATTGTATACAATAATACGTACTAAATAAACAAAAAATATAAATAAATATAGTAAACGTCTTTAATTGGATCCATCTCAGCATATGCTGGCTATAAAGCCAGCGTTGGTCTTCCGATGGATCCAGCGTGTGACGTAACGGAAGCACAATGCCAAGCTTGATACGGTAACCGTCAATAAAGAAAGAAAAAAAAATAGGTAATACAAAGTAAATTCACACAAATGATGCAATTTGTAAAATTAAAAATAAAAATTATGGTATAAAAGTATTAATACCATAAATTTGAACTTCAATTTTAGATGAAAAATTAAGAACAGAAGGTACAGATACTACTCTATGTTGCTTTGAATTTGCGTCATGGTAGTCTACAACACAAGCAATCTCAGCTAACCGTCAGTTAACTGCATAAATTAAGGAGATTAATGAAATTACCGTGGCTAGGCCATGACTGCGCATAATGCTCGATTCGAATTTATGACATGCCATCCGTAAGTTATGTTCTGTGGGGTGTGTGATGCATACGTGTGAGGTATACATGTGGGGAATAATGATATGTTACAAAATTACTAATTTACGAGAGGAAAAATTATAGTCATGTGCGGAATTCGAACCCGCGTCATCCACAACTATAGCCGAGGCATACTCTCACCGAGTGACATATGACTCATAACTCTATTTTTTCCTCTCATTATTAATTCCAACCTTCATGTTTAAAGAAACCATCGAAGGTTCGAATCCCGCACATGACTACAATTTTCACGTAGAACATGCGTTATTGCGGAAATAAAAAAAAAAAAAGATTATATATATATGGTCATGTAAGAAGTTAAATATTGTTTGATCTAATAGTTTTTGTTGATTTGTGGTTTTGAAATCTGGCTCAAAGGACCAAAAACAAAGATGTACTCGTTTTACCAAAAAAAAGAAGATTTGGATGCCGTACAGCCTGGATGACAAATAGTTGATATTTTTTCTACGCTATTCTTGTATTTTTGGGTAGAATGGTGTGATTAAAATTATGTTAGATGGAAAAATAATTGGCTACTAGCGGCATTCGAACCCGAGACTGTATAGGTTTCCGGTTCGGTCGCTTTACCCCTATACTGTAGTAGAGCCACATCTACAATATAGATGCTCATTGAGATGTAGACATAAGTTATGAGGTTATTGGCAAGTGCTACCTAGGTGCTTAGCGAGAAAGCTTAAAGCGAGAGAGCTGGAGATCCATTGTCGTGGGTTCGAATAAAAGCCAATTATTTTTCCATCTAACAGAATTTTCATAATCTCGTTGCGTGTGCATGCGTTAATTTGTATGTACTCGTATATACCTAATTCTTATAGAAAGGTAAAGAATAAATTTTTCCACTTACACCGCTCATTTTCCCCATACATCTCTAGTGGATACGAAGCCTAAACGGTGCATAGGTTGTGGTGTTTCTTTACTTATAATTACGGTACCTGATTTTTTACCGAATTTGTAAAAGAAGTTTAGTATGTAAACCAGAAACGTGTATCTAAAATTAAATCAATGGGCCAAGTATGAGTTATTCTTCTAATACGTAAGCTGCGAGCGTGTGAACGTGATTATGTACGGCAAAATGTTAAATATATTATCGCAACGCCTTGCTAAATGGCACTGTATCTTCTCGCCTGTCGTTATCGTGAAAAATACTCGCGACAGGCGCACAGGAGTTCCGAACAAACCATAATTGGATAATAATAAGGATCACACTTAATTTCTTTAGAAAGAGTTGAGAAATGGCCATAGCCTAAGATTCTATCAACAAGTTTCAAGTTTGCTCTGCTTTACCAAATCTGAAAAAGCTGGCGATTAGAATACGCATGCGCGAGTCTAGTCGTCGCGCATTGCGTAGTAAAGTTCTAGCGGTACAGGGTTATATTATTATTTCGTAGAAAGCCATAAAAAAGGCTGCTAAATTGGCTTGTCATCTGCTTTTTAACAACTCATTTCGTTACAACAGTAAATAATTCTGTGTTTCAAACACGCTAAACATGGGAGTAAAACAAAATATTCTTAAATTGAATGCTGAAAATGGATGCATTTTACAACAATACAGGAAAAGAATTCATGATTATGTCTCTTAACACTGAGATAAAATGAAAGGGCTCTATGTCCATTTGTCGTGAGTTTAAAATTTGTGTCAGTAATGCAGGTTAATCCTAAGATCCGTAGTTATGTTAATTATTAATTGTGGATGCTCGTAGCCGATAATTGATCACTTACCACCAGGTGACCCGAATTTTCCATTATCTATCCCATAAAAAAGTTGTCGTAAAATCAATATTTTTATCTCAGAATTTGATAAACACAATACAGTTCTTTTGAATGACAAGAACAAGAGGTTTTTTACATATACAATTTCCAGCCACTTCTCGAACTGGTAGGATTTTTTAATCACTTTTTATATGCAATACTAAAGATCTATTTTCTCTTTTCAGATCAGCACCTCATAGAAAAACGAAAAGGAGGGAAAACGACGGACATGGATTTGAAGCAATGTGTAAGTAAATACTGAAGCTAAGATTTTTGATTTTTTTAATTCGCAATTTACTAATGGAGCCCTTGTTATCGTAGGAAAACCTTATTTAGTCAAGGATGAAATAAGATTTTTTTCAGCTTATTACGAAAAGCGACTGGCCATGCACCCTAACACTTTTGCAACACAGCTAACAGCAATCAGCTATCCAAGAGGCTATGCAGACAACACATCATGGAATCGGACGAAAATGATGAATAAAATAAAGGAGATCTGCTCATGGAATCACTTCTCTTACATGCCAAAAATCATACAACAGACTTGCTAATAGTATGGGAACTGATCGCAGATTAAAATATGACCAGAAAAAATAATAATTCAATATTAAATACACATTTTGTTTTTTTTTTAAATGTTATTGTGACGGAACAAGCTCGAGTCCCACCTGATGTTAAGTGGACTAACCTCTGCCTTTAACAGTTGCAATTCATCACAAGTCACGAATTGCACTGCGCCCGTCACATTGAGACATAGTTGTTAAGTCTCATTGTGCCTGTAATTTCCTGGCTCTCAAGGACTACTGCCGGAACACACCTTTCGGTGCTTGGTGACAGATTTTTTACTTGAGGGTGGTAGCTAGCCAGGCGGGCAATCGCAAAATGCTCTTCGACCATGCGGTGAAGCTCAAGCCGGCGGTGGGGATCGAACCAGGGTACTGCGGCACGGCAGTCCATAGCTATTACCGCTTGGCCATCATTGCTTCAAACCTATAATATATTACTAAACAGACATATTCATAGAATATATTTTCCTTTTTTCAGATGTGCGCTTCATAAGAAATAAGAGGGACTTGGGTTCCAGCAACATAATCATCACGCATCACTTTAACGATAAGATTATCACCCCAGGTGACGATGTAAGTTTAAATCATTTTTAAATAACCGGCGTTATATTATGTATACACATAGATTATATTATTTTCAAAAGAGCATTGACGCATGCAATTCGCCTTGCCAAGCGGATGCTGGCCACTCAAATATTCTCCATTTTATCTTTGGCTTAATTGATAAGGTGCCAAGTGTTGATCGTATATCAACTTACCAGCTTAAGTAAATAGTTTCATGCTATTTGGGAAGATGTTGCCAATGTAAAAAAGACGTTCATTCAAAAGTATATAGAAAATTCGATTGGCCAGCACCCGCTTCCATAGCATAATTGGAAAAGCACTCTGACGATATTCTAGGGTTGCGGGTACAAGCCTCGCTGGAAGTTATCTTCTTTCATCCGAAAAAAGGGATATATAGATTGTAGTGTATATTTAAAAGCACGTAAAAACATCTAATCCTTGGATTGACTAATTTCAGGTCAGCTTACAATGCACAGCAACCGCTAGTAGACCGCCGAGGTTCATTTGGGAGAGAGATGGAGTAGTCATATCAGCAAACACTGATCCTAGGTAAGCTGCAACCGATTCTATTAAAAAACCATAAGATTCATATAATTTCATATATTTTGCTTAGACATTCTAAGCATTGGCTCAGACTTTATATTTATAAAACTATGTTTTGAAAATTTGCCAATATCATCTACACCTCAGTTTCTTCGTTTAGTGAAAGCAAAGCATTTTTATTATTTTATTACAGAAAATAATTTAAAATATTGTCCACGACTGACTCTTGTCCGAAGGGTTCCGTACCATTATTTATACAACATTAGACACAAATGTAAAACAACCTTTTTTTAGTTCTCACGCGCATGAGTCCGCGTTGCACTTGGCCGATTTTTAGTATTTGTTGTAATAGCGGCAACAGAAACAAATCATATCTTTTAACAGTCTAACTACCACGGTTCATTAGATAGCATCTGGTGACAGACAGACAAACAGTGGACTCTTAGTAATAGGGTCTCGCTTTAAACCTTTGGTTACAGAACCCAAACAAGGTTGCCAAATCAAAAAAAAAATAAAAAAAATTGTCAAATCATGGGGAAATAAAACATCATAAAATTTGCCGGTACATATTATTATGTTCTAGCATGTCACGTAAAACAGTTATTATAAATATTAGGAACCAATAAAAATAACAGTTCGATTTGCCTTTCCGTTTTCGGGCTAAAAATATAGGGGATGTTTCATATCATCCTACTGTATGTCGTCAAAGGCGACTAAGGCAAAATGCGTTTAGTGGCCAGCATGATACCACTATATACAGTTGCGTGTTACTGCACATAGTCAAAGTTAAAATCATTTATTCAATTTAGGCGTCTACGACGCTCTTATGAAGGTCTATTACAAATTTTAGTATTGAAATATGCTACATTGTACTGCCACGTTCCGCAAATAAATTGTATAGAACCACTGCGAGAAGAACGGGCAAGAAACTCGGGGCCATTCTTTTAAACATCTTTTAACAATGTGTTACATACTTACCCCCTTATTCATAATCGTTTCATAAATTTACGATAGGTTTATAAAACGTCATTAGTACTGGGCAAAGGAAAACTCTTTTGCGCAGTACTAATGACGTTTTACAAACCTACTATAAAGTTATGGAGCGATTATGAATAAGACCATTACTATATAATAGAGTTATTACAATATTTGTTTAAATTATGTAGGTGACAGACAATAACTTGGCAGAGGCGGAATTTTCCAGGCATTTTTGTCATTATGTAATCAGAAACTGTGTACGTTACCATCTTAACGCCATGATTAGCTGAAAGGTAAAGTGTAGGTATACTATATGTTACCGATAGATTCACCTATACCTGCCCACGGCTACTTTCCACCATCGCAACTCTCGCCATCGACGGGGAAACCAACCCCACACATTGAAACCTAAGTTGTTTCGTACTGTGCGGGCTCAAAGGAGCTTCCTTCCGCGGACGCTCAGGTTGTGGAACGAGCTCCCCGCCGAGGTTTTCCCGATGGAGTACAGCATGGGGTTCTTCAAAAAGGGCGTGAAGGGATTTCTTCAGGGTCGGCAACGCGCGAGTGATACCCCTGGTGTTGCAAGCGTCCATAGGCCACGGTAACTGCTTACCATCAGGCGGGCCGTATGCTTGTTTGCCATCTTAGTGGTATAAAAAAAAAAAAAAAAACTACATTCTCACATAATAGTTAATACTAATTTTATCAAATGTGGTAAGGGTTTCTATTGTATATTTAAAGTTTTCTTGTTTAGACTTAACCTACTATAGAAACTGACTCATAATTACAACTGCCGGAACACACCGTCAGGTGTTGGCGACAGATTTTCCACTAGGTGGTAAATATTTGCAACTACCCTATCACCTTGCAATAATGACTGCCGTCCTAAAGCAACTGGACCGACGACTTAACGTGCCCTCCGAAGCATGGAAGCGCTCAGTATTATAAAACAAAGTCGCTTCCCGCTGTCTGTCCCTATGTATGCTCAGATCTTTAAAGCTACGCCACGGATTTTTATGTGTTTTTTTTATAGATAGAATGATTCAAAAGGAAGGTTCATATGTATAATATATGCATAATATAGTAGAGAAACACAGATAATTTAAGAGGTTTCTAATGTGATGTCATATATAAACACATTTTTACACAGCATGCGCTTACATTGCAAACGCTCGCTGAACCCTACGAGATAGATCAAAATAATGTTCTACAGTATTGTACACCTTTAAAAGATCTACAAAAAGTTTCCCATAATATTATGTCTATCTCTTAGGCATAACCCAAAATAACCATTTTTTATCCTTTACTTTTTACGAGGAATAATGGCTTATTTATGAAATGATTTTAAGCAATTAATCCTTATATTTAATTAAGTACCTTAAATACATTTTAAATACATTGTGCAATTATTATTAATGTAGGTTATTGTGAACGTTGTGTATAAAGACATTATGTAGGTATCAGCATTGCACACGCGAAAGGCCAGGGCGGGTCGCTAGTTTCGATATAAGTAACGATCATAGTAATCGGTAAAGAACCATAGCTGGTAGAGAAGATATATTATATTCTACCGAATTCACATCAGCTGATTAAAGGTCAGATGATGATGTTCGACAATTGCTTCATGTAGATACAAAACAAAAAATATGTTAATTCTCAAATTGCTCATAAAATATATTTGAACTTCAATTCCAGGTATACCCTAGGCCAGATGATGTCACCTTCGGGTCTAGGGGTGGTGTCACACTTGAACATATCACGGTCGCGGGTGGAGGATGGGGGGCTCTACTCCTGTTCAGCAATCGAAGGGGACTCTAGTGTGGGACATACTGCCAGAGTTGACGTTTTTGGTAAGAATTATTGTTATACCTACATCAGCATTTTTATAGCTGATAGGCTAGCCTTTGACCACTATCTCACCTGATGGTAAGTGATGATGTGGTCGAAGATGTTGTTCAGGCTAGCCTAGCTAGCCTACTGGCTCTCAAGGACTGCTGCCGTAACACACCGTTAGGTGCTTGGCGACAGATTTTCTACTTGAGGGTGGTAGCTAGCCAGGTGGGCATTCGGAAAATGCCCTACCACCATGCTGTAACGACTGCCATCGTAAGAAACAACCGGAACCGACGGCTTAACGTGCCCTCCGAAGCATGGAAGCGCTCAGTAGTAATGTCACTAGCGATCACCCATCCAACTCCTGACCGCGGCAGACGTTGCATAACTTAGCAGATCGATTAAGAACGGCTAAGCAAACTTCGCTACGAGCGCATGTAGAGAGCATTTTATTACTGTTTAATAATTATGTGTTATTGAAGCCTCGCAGTTATTACGTAGGAAAACTAGTATCGACATTTTTCGAAGGTACGTTTTAAATTATTTTTGATACGATTGCTCAATAGAGGGTAGTTATGTGTGCATATTGCCTCTCACTGGTTCGCCTGCCAGTATCAACCGGACCTTCACCCGAAGCGCACGTAACTTCATCGCGTATGTATACCTACTCTCAAACCCCAAATAATAACTCCTTCATCATACCCGACGAAAACAATTTCTCGCCGAGTGCAGAGCTCACATATCTATTAGTGATTATCGAGGGATTGCACAGCGCTATGCCATAGCATGAACCGGAGCTGAGCTGAGCATGGTGAGTTGAATTATGAAATTTTATGTCCTTCGCATTGAGCTATCGAAGTTATTTATGGTATAATTTATTAGAATTGCAGTCCTGTGGCAAACACTCAGGAAACCGCTCCTGGATTGGCTGGGGAGCGTACATGAGTGTTTAGATAATAGATAGTGAAAATGTGCATAGTTGGCAATATAGTCGCCGATTATATAATGGGATTAAAGTTATCAACACTTTGTTGAAAAGCGGGTACCTAGATATTTCTGGCAACATCTTCTAGGATGATAGAAGGTTTTTGCTTGTAACGAACACTATATCTATTTACATCTATCATTTAGGATTGTTTGATTGGCATTGTCATTGAAATAAGCTTGTAATGAAACTCTGTATAGGAGCAAAAAAAATATTGTCCAGACCACAGACCTAGGATTTTTTCGCTACGCTCAACAGACCTACGAAGTGTGTGAGTGAAAGGTCCTAAGCTGCTACAAACCGTCGCGAGAAAAAAAGAGATAGTGAAATAAGAAGACGGTATGTAATTTTTTACTCGAGTAAGAGGCCATAGCGTCCCTGCCTCTTCCAAGTCGGCGTGAATTTTGTGTATTTGCTCAAATATCTTACGATTATAATATAAAATATGTATTCTGCAAGCATAGTGTCTTGTTCAGTGAGTGAATGTGAGGTTACAAGACACAGTAACCCGAATATATACACGTTTCACAGGTAATTTATGTTTATTTGTACTGCTTTTTGGGTAATCATTATTTTGTCATTTTGTTTTAAAATTAGTTATATGAACTATGGAAATATTAGATAATAGGTTTCTCTTCATACTTATCATCAAATTACATTGCTTAAAGTCATAGCGAATCATGTTTTTGCAGACCGTACCTAAGTTAACTAAGGGTTAGTGCCACGTAATCAACGCGAGGTGCAAACTTAGCTTGTTTGCGTTGTTATTTTGATTCTCACTGAAATTACATTTTGTTAAGTATAAATGTAGCCCAGAGCACATTTTTTTATATTATTGAGACGAAAAAAGCGCGAGGCCCATCTGATGTTAAGCGGTAATCACTGCCTATAACATGCATTTCATCACGAGTGACGAACTGAACTGCGCCCGTCACCCTGAGACATACAGTTGTTGAGTCTCATGTGCCTGTAATTTTACTGGATCTCAAGAACAACTGCCGGAAAACACCGTTAAGTGCTTGGCGACAGATTTTCTACTTGAGGGTGGTTGCTAGCCAGCCCGGCATTTACAAAATGCCCTTCCACCATGCTGTTACGACTGCCATCGTTAGACAACAACCGGGACCGACTTTTAGAAGAATATTCTCAAAACATCTTCGGCCATATCACCACTTACCATCAGGAGAGTAGTATATATAGTAGACTTATTAAGAATTATAATATAATATATAACTTATACAAACCTCCAATAAGGAAATTGATTAAATTATTATTTGCTATCACTATTATTATAATATTGGAATAAATTATTGAATTATTAATGATACTATTGTATGCCGTAATTAAATTATCAATTAATTAATAATCAAATAATGAAAAAAAAAAGCAACAAACAAGATAATTTTGATAAAATTGGAGGAATTTTACATTGCATAAATGAAAAAAATGAAAAATGTTTATTACGATAAGTAAGAGCACAGTTTAAATGGAATGGTTGATCACCTGATTCCCACACTAGGCTCGAGGCCCGTATTATGAGAAGAAGGACTCTTCCGTCGAAGTCGTTACAAACAAATACATTCGTGCCTTTCATCAAAGTAATTCATAATGAGTATGGCAAATTATTCAATAGTTATAAATGGCAATATTATGAGAGAGTGAGTGGAATAAGTTACTTATTAAACTATATATCTGTACAATTAAAAAATGTTATTAAACATTTGGGCTAGCTGTTAAGATGTGTTTGTGTGAGGGTGTGTATGCGTGTGTGTGTGTGTGTATGTGTGTGTGTGTGGGTGTGTGGGTGGGTGTGGGTTTATATGGCGTGGTTTGGAGATGTGTGGATTAAATTTTAATGTTATTGAGGTGGTATTAGAAGGTCTTCAGTATCATGGTAATTTAATTAAATAACATTATGCAGGCATTAATGCAACATAATATGTATTAAAGTTATTTTTAAGAATCAAGATTAAATGATTGTGTTAACTCAACATACAACAAGAATTAATAATGAATTGGTATTGTAAATTTAGTTATAAAAAATTACTAAAAACTTTAAATCTTTCGAATGTAATTTATGTATGTTTGAAGATCAAAATTGCTACAGTTATTCCGCACTCATGTTTTAAACTATTATTTTAATTATTAGAAAGCAAAATTGATATACTTAATTTCTGCATTCACATTTTAATGATTAGGCAGGACCGTTGAGGAGAGGTCAAAATGTCCAATCTGTAAACAGGTTTCCAGCGATGAAACACTCAATTAACCATCTGAATGTTAGCAAGAAAGCACTTTGATCACACTGGAGCCCTGCAAAAAATTAGGAAAGAGGGAAACGCTCACCTCGATAATATGAGGTTAACACTATTTCCGGTGCATGCATCAAATGTCGGCACCTTACTTAACCTGGCACATCAGATTAAAGTAGGAATGCTGATAACTGCATGTTAGAGTAAGGTAAAATGTAATTTAATTTTAAGATATGGGTTTCAAATAAGCAAGAAATAAATAAATTGTCGTTCTTAAACGGATAATGAAGTTTTAAGCAAGAGCTGCAGGTTCTTGCTTGCATGTTAGGATAAGTTGTTATTGTAAGATTTGCAAATAATGATAAATATACAGTTTTATTTATAAAGTATAGTAATAAGGGCACCCTATATTAAATAAGGGTAAGTTTGCTCGCGGGCCGGGACAAGGTGATGCTCCCGGACAGCATAAAAAAAAAACATCTGGTGAGATAGTGGTCAAAGCATATCCTATCAACTATAAAAAAAGACTGTACGTAAAAATCTTTTGTTATAAAGACTTAATTACTCCTAACTTTTCTTAGTAAAAATATGTTATGCTTGTATTTGAGTCCCAACAACACCACATACTAACAATATTAGGAATACTACTTAGTAATTACTTGTATATGTTTTTATTTCAGGTCCACCTTATATTAGGACTTTGCCGCCAATAAAAGTACAAAGTGGTGAACCTTTGAAGCTAAGGTGTCCTTACTATGGATATCCAATCAGGTAAAATAATCATAAATATTTCATGTTTATATGGTAGCTATACTGACCATTGACCAACCGGATCGTGTGACAAGAATTTTTCACAATATAGAATAAAAAAATACTTTACCTATGCTGGTACATCTAAAAAAAACGATTTAATGAACATACATACATACATAAAATCACGCCTCTTTCCCGAAGGGGTTGGCAGAGACCGCGGATTTCCACTTACTACGATCCTTACATATCTCTTTCGCTTCATCTATACTCATCAATCCTTTCATACATAAGCGTCGGTTTAGGGTACTCTTGACATGGCCTTTTTTCAGAACGTCTTCAATCTGATTTTGAACGTTCGCCTAGGTCTTCCCCTTCCAACACTTCCGTTCACTTGTACCATGTATACCTGTTTAGTCACGATTTAATGAAAATGTTCTTAAAAGCTGTACTGCTTTACACTGTTTCTTAGAAGAAGTTCTCTTAAAGAAAAAACATAATTACAATGTGGCAGGTCTTTTTAACAACAGCCGGGCTTGACCACCGCAGTGTCAGATATTCTGCAGTGTGCAAGCACTAGTGTATTGAGTAGGACATACGAACTAACGTTTTTTTATTGCTGATAGGTAAGCCTTTGAACACAATCGCTCCTGATGGTAAGTGATGATATGGTTGAAGGTATTAAAAGGCTTAACCTAGAATTACTGGCTCTCAAGAAAAGTTTCCGGAACACACCGTTAAATTCTTGGCGACAGATTTGCAACTTGAGGATAGTCACTAGCCAGGCGGGCATTCACAAATGCCCTACCGCCGTGCGGTTAAGCTCAAGCCCGCAGCGGGTTCGAACCATGAACCTGCTGCGTGGCAGTCCATAGCCAATACCACTGAGCCATCACTGCTTTAAAACGTCTCGTAGCGACAAGCGCAGTGCAGTGTCAAGTCCAACAAGAAAGTTGACACTGCATCTGTAATAGACAGGCATGCCGCTTACCATAAGATGGGCGACTTGGCCGACTCATCACCTCATTCTAGAAATTAAAGTTATAATATTTAAGTTAATTTCTTTCCAGTAAACTAGAATGGGAACATAAGGGTAAGAAGATCATTAGTTCAACTCTCCCGCAACATGTCCGTTACAAACGGTCATACAACACAACAGTAAATAGAAGAAGACGAAAACGACAGTTATTTACACCAGGTGAAGATGGAGTATTGAATATAGCTAGAGTTGAAAAGGACAGCGGGGATATGTATACTTGTGTTGTATATAGTGCTAATGGAGAAATGGCTAGAAGGTAAATAATGTTTTAATTACTGATAGGTAACTCTTTTGGCCTAAAGGCCAAACAAAGACATAAATGTCAGTATATGTTGATGTATTAGAGCTCAAAAGTATCTCTATTCTTCAAGCCGACTGCCTTTGTCCGTCCATAACGTGACGTCATATCTTCTATTTGATTGTCCATCACCTATCTACTTATTACTGGTTTCAAGGAACTCAATCTAAGCGTTTCGCTATGTTTGGCGTATACCTGTCACTGGTAACACGGTCTTAATAAAGTCCGCCTGCCTCGCTAGCACTTTTTATAATGAGCTGTGTTCAGTATTGTCCACTGCTGAACCCAGTCTCCCCCATAGTGGGCGGGTTTGTCATAATCATCACGCTTGGCAGGCGTCTTGGGGTCCGCAGTGTGAGATATCAGTACCTCAGAAAGCGCTGCTGCCCACCTTCTGGTATCTACCTTAGTCGCTACTTACGACACCCACTAGTAGAGATGCGAGGGTGACATTCTAGCCCGGCACCCTACGGTATATATATGTCGCTATTATTGCCATATTTTATTTTCATATAAGTATGTCGCTATTGTTGTCATATTCCTGCACTTTTATGGGAAATTCAGCGAGCTGAATTTGTGAGTTATATTTGTTTTACGGTGCGGCTGCTGTAGAATTTAGACAACCCAGGTTAGCGCGGGGTCTAAGGATACCTTATGAAATACTTGTTTTCGTGGTACTAGAGGAGCTAAAGGTTGTAAATAACATCTCCGCCTCGTAAGATCACATCAATCTCCATGATGAAACCAATAGTAAAGTGATCAACAATGGCAGTAAGTCAGAACTATAATATAAACTGGCTCTCCAGAACACCTGTCGAAATATACCATTAGGTGCATAATATGTTGCTTGGTGAAATATTTCTTTTTTTTTTTGAGACAAGAGACGCTAATCAATGGAAAATTGTAAAGAAAACGCCTACAATACATATATCGATGGTCCCTACATACATAAAGACATGTCAATACCGAGGTTTACAGTAGAGCATAATTTATGTTCAAACTACTCTAGAAATAATTCTATGTACAATTATAATTATCATTTTTGACATGTCTTTATGTTACGTAGAGACCGTCGATATACGTACGTAATAAAACACACATACAAATGTGTGTTTTATCACATGCATAAAACTTGCTCTTGTATTGGAGCCAAAATGGATGTTTTGTAATTATTAATTATTATGTAAATTCTCGTTCATTGTAAAATACATTTGATTGATTTTAGGTCTTTTGAAATCCAAGTAGTAGAAGCACCAGAGTTAGACGAACTTCGGATGGGTACAGGGTTAAAAGAAGGGCAGATAGTCCAAATTACTTGCAATATCATCAGTGGAGATCCACCGATCTACTTCTCTTGGTTGAAAGATGGGAAGAAAATGCCTGCTAGTTTAAAGGTAAGTTAAACCCAAAGGAAATACGAAACTTTCATATCATAATTACATAATTTATATTTTATTATTGAAATATGTGGTTTTTTTATTTTTTTTTCCAGGGCCGTTGAATCCTGTAATGAGATGCATGCTATGTTACTTCAATTTCATAACTATTGGCATAAAAATCATTGTTTTATAAGATATAATAATATATGTATACTAAAACTGAACCTTTTGGTATTTGGTTTCAGATAAATGAAAGGAGTTCAGAACTCTTCAGCGTACTGATCATCAAACGAGTATCCTTAGAGCATTGTGGAAAGTACACTTGTATTGCTACCAACCACGTGGGGAAAGTCAACCAAACTGCAGACCTTTATATCAATGGTGAGTAAGCCAAATGTTTTTGAGTCGTCTTATTATTCTATATATTTGGCTAAAGTTTATAATATAAGGAAAAACGTATACCTACGGATACTTTCCGAAATTTAATTTCATAATAATATTAGGAAGATAGTTCCATAGTATAAATTAATGATTTGCCAAAAGCCCCACAACTTCAGTGCCTCGTCAAAAGTCAAAACAACGTTGATCTTGAAAATGAAGCAAATAAAGCTATCCAGAATGTGCCAACTTGGCAAAATAATAATAACTTGACAATAATTCTAGGTACAAGAAACTTTATTCAAAATTAATATTCTATCCAACGAATATTTATTCGTAAATTCTATCTGATAATATTGTAATAAGCGACATTGACAACATCGTATTTCTTGGTATAGCAATAGATAAATCTTGTGATAGCCGATAGAGTATTTTTTTCCCAAAAGAAATCTATAGAATAAGAAATTTAAGGACCGTCATCTAGATGCTTGTGCTTCTCTTTTAAACATCAATTTATCAAATACAGCTTTTAGAAGTTCAGAATTCATCACAATCGACATAGAATGGCATGCTGTACTAATAATCCTGTAAACAAATTATAGATACCGTTGCGACAGTTACTTGAATGGCAAAAATGTAAACTATATGGCAATTAGGATTTGCAATAAGTAAATAAACAATATTTAAGATAGTATCCTTAGATAGAACCCTAAATAAATTCAAGTTCAAACTTATATATTTATCATTGAACAAATGTAATTACACCGTTGAATGTCTGATAGCTGGTAATGTAATTTGAGTTAATTATGCATCAGCAATTATGATGATTATGATGATACCTTTGCAATCTTAATGAACCCGAAATCTTCACATATAAGTCTAATTAAGTATATTTTTTCTCTTCCGTAATGCCGAAACTGTGTTTTGATTCTGGTTCTTATCACGATGAACTAAAAGTTCATCGTGATAAGAATCAGATCAGACAATCATAAGAACCGTATTATTGTTATAGTCTAAAAGACTATAACAATAATACGGACAGTATTATTGTTAATTAAAAGTAAAACTACTAACATACAAGATATTGATGGACTCTGTAGTATACTAAAGAGTTATATAATGTTGCAAACCTATCCATTTCAAGGAAGTGTACACTTTGATCTTGAATTCTACTAACACTAATAACTTTGATCTAACTTTGTATATACTGATTTCAACATAATGTTTTTTGAGAGTGGTAGACTGGGCTTTAATAACAGATTTCCACGTGTTACGATAATTGCAGTACATTTATTGCATAGCTTGTGTGTTGAATTTGTAACTGTTCGATTATAAAAAATATTGTATTTTTCCTCAGTGGCACCAAAATGGATTGAGGAGCCAAAGAATACATCACTTCTGCTTGGTCAAAGAGGTGTTGTATTGTGCAACGCTAATGGATATCCAGCACCACAAATACATTGGATGAAGAGAGATGGTAAACTTTATTTCAACTTGTTACAACTAAACGAAAATAGTATATACAAGCAAAGTTATGAGTTATTTTCAATTTGAGCTTTTTCACCTATAGGTATTAGCATCTTGTAATTTACACCTCAAAGTATTTTTAACGGAGCATGCAAAATTCGGATTTTTATTTAATTCTGACGATATTTTGGATTTTTATATACGATCCATATGGAATTTGACACAGAGGTGCTTGATTGTAACTTGATTTTAAATGTATTGAATTTACATATGATAAATTAAATCCAAGCCTGTAAAATTAATATATAATTATTTCACAAGCTATCAGCTTGGGATGGATTACTTAAAGCTTACCGCATAACAGATTCGGTTTTAATGGAGTGATAATTAACTTTGAAGTGGTGATATATACAGGGTTATTGAAAAAATGCTAACAACCACTTAGGGTTGACTTCTGTTAGACCCAACAAATATTTTTAGATGAATGTTATTATAATCGTAGTAAAAGACAATGCCGTTACCTAAAAGCACCCACCCTCTATATTTGTTTTGTGTCGCCACAATGGTATCATGGTACTCAGTAAAACGGTAGGCTATACCTAAACTGAAAATACACTTTTTTACAGCATCCTTAGGTATCTGGCGTCCAGTTCTAGACTTAGCAGGTGGTGGAATTATGAGTTTGCCGAACGGAACACTTGTTATAGAAGTGGTGTCATTATCTGATGAAGGCATGTACGCTTGCAACGTGGAAAATGGTGTGGGGGAACCGCTAAATCATAATGTTTGGATCAGTGTTAATAGTGAGTATTAAAACTATCTACCTGGCAGATTTATGGCACTAACTAGTACGAGCTAGTATAAGGCGAAATTGAGATATACTTACCAAAAAATAAATTATCATAATTACCAACACGTTTATTTAGTATAACAATTACTATTCCAACACTTAATTGTAAAAAGAAAAACGGCGCATATAGAAACAGTTTTTTACTAGCCACACTATCGTTGATCTTGTTGAAAAAATAAAATAATCACGCTAATATACGTGAATCGCGTTGAAACAATAATTTGTTTTGTTTTTTTTTAACACCGTGCGTTTGATTCGAGAGATCAAATATCCACACAGACGATTAAATTAATTGGTGTACTTGCAAGAAGCATTAAGGTACCTAACTATTAATGACCACCCAGTGTCATCATATGGTGTGAGCACCAAGGCTATATCTGTGAACCACGTTTCAGATATAAATTCGAACCAAGGATGTCAAATGCGTGGAATGTGCTAAGATCAAACAAGTATCAAGATTAGAAAAGTATCAAATTAAATTGCTACTTATGAGAATCCAAGTTATAGATGCCTATACTGCAAGATATGAAATTAATCTCTGTTCTGAACTGTAAAGCTTGGGCTTATATATTATACTTTTGTTTTTTTTCATATATGTAAAATTGCAAAGGCAACGAAATTAAAATTAAGAAAAATGAGTCTAATGGATATTGAAAAACAGGCCACTTAGACGGAAAAATGAATAGTCTGTAAATTTGTACAATTTGTGTAATATTTTTCTTGTCAAAGCTACCTATATAGATTTTCATACTTATTTGAAACTGAACAAAGAAAAAAATGTTCGAAATAAAATTGACTTCTTATTTTTTCAGAGCCGGTGCATTTTGAGTCTGTGGGATCAAATCTCACTACCAAAGTAGGGCTGCCAGTCACTCTTAGCTGTCAACCTCTGGGAGACAACCCTGTCAGGGTTAAGTGGACCCAAGACGGGAAGTTGATTGATTTCGCTTCATCCAGGTATTTGATAATCATCAAAAATTTTATCTAATTTATTTTGAATTGTG
The DNA here is from genome assembly GCA_963890685.1 of Plagodis pulveraria. Taxonomy (NCBI): domain Eukaryota; kingdom Metazoa; phylum Arthropoda; class Insecta; order Lepidoptera; family Geometridae; genus Plagodis; species Plagodis pulveraria. The sequence continues at coordinate 5,444,205 of OY982973.1, read as the reverse complement.
TTATTTTAAATTGCAATTGAGTAGCTAGTACTTATGACAATTATATCTTCTTATTCATACCTTCATGTGAAAGTCTTAAGAAGCGACTTGAGGAACAACATTAGAAGGTGAGCAGGAGGACCTTTTAAGAGCTGCCATCTTACACTGTGATCCCCAAGCCCCCTGTTAATCGTGGGACAATAGCAAGCCTCCTTTTTTTAATGAGGATGGCTGTGTTTAGTAGTGGACGATCCGGCTGATACGGTACAGTAATTTTGTATGTGTTTCGTGACAGTTACATACAAAAATAACTCGGTATAGTTATTTTAGTTTCTATAACAATCGCTGAATAAATAAATGCGCCTAATAATTACTACTTATGATCCTAACCATTTTGAGATCTGGTTTAGTACTGTACTGTATCAGCCGGAACGTCCAACTGAGCACAGCCTCCCCAATTAAGGGGTCTTTGCCATAATCACCACGCTTAGTAGGCGTCTTGGGGATCGCAATTTAAGATATCAGTTCCTCAGAAAGCTGCTGCCCACTTTCCGTTATTTTACTATTAGTCGCTTCTTACGACACCCACAGGTAGCAATGGGGAGTAACATTCTAGCCCGGCACCCCACGGGCATATAGGATACAAAGGAAAAAGAATACCTAGGCTTCACGACGATGGGAGTCGGCACTTTCGGTGCACGAAAGAGCTTCTTAACATCTTATTGTAACGGCTTGAATACCTTAAGGAAAGTGGGTATACTATCACCAAGATAATTCCTAAAGGCTTGCGTCAATTTGGCGAAAGGATAGAATAAGAAAACAAATTTATATACATTATTTCCATGTGTGATGTTAGTGCAACTTTTTTGTCTCATGATTGTCAGAGAAGATATAAACTTATTATGAACCGGCTAGGACCCGCGTTATATTTTCCGGAAAGATTTTCGCCAGTTTTGGACTGTTTTAAAGTCCTTCGTCTTGGTGTCACGATCAGCTGCATTTGTCAACATGCACTTAAAAAATGCAACTGAGCGGGACAGACAGCGCCGTCCCAACGTCAGTTGCGCGCTGAGGCCCGTGCTCGTCGCTTCGCGCAATCGTGACTCCCAGACGAAGGACTTCAAAACAGTCTGAAACTGGTCGGAATCTTTCCGGTAAATATAACGCGGATCCTAGCCGGTTCCTAATAAGTTAATATGGATGAAACTCGCGATAGTTTTCAAAAAGAAAATATAGTTTACCAATCTCAATTCAAGGAAGATGATCAAGAAGAAATATTTGTTCCTTTCAGAATATCAATATCAGAAACGTTGACCCACAACGGTGTTAACAGTGTTATAACCATAAATTATGTAGAGACACGAGATGGAGGTACATATGAATGTCGAGCTAGTAATCCTTATGGAGTAGCTGTGTTCAATGTTCACCTAAATATACTCGGTAAGTCATGAGTACATACTTTTTTATTTAAAAAGCTTTTTTCTACTTGTAGTAGTACTTTATAGATCACATTAAGACTGCTTAACAAAATGATTCCAATTGCCGCATGTTGCAGTGTTGCTTATTTAATTTTTTACATCTGGCAGATGCTAGATTAAAAAGTATATATATATGGATGGTCAACATATATTGTCAACAGACGTTGACTGTCTTAAAATATAGTCAACAGATATTGATTATGTTTTCTTAAATTTCTATATTTTTAGATATTCAATAGATGTTGACTGGATGTTTCTTTTCGATAAATAAGCTTTTGTCTGTAATTTATCAGCCGGATTGTCCACTGCCTCCCCCATTATGGGGGGATTTAACGTAATCCCCACACTTGGCAGGCATCTTGGGGATCGCAGTGAGAGATATCAGTTCATCTGAAAGCGCTGCTGCCTACTTCCTAGTTACCCTTAGTCGCCTCGTACGACACCCACGGGTAGAGATGGGGGGGGGACGTTTCTAGCCCGGAACTCCACGGGCAAGCTTTTGTCTACCATCTCATATTATAGTGCGTGCTGATATGATTACAGATTATAAACTGGCTTAACCTAGAAATGTTACGCTCTCTATAAACCGTTAGATTTTCTATTTATGGAGTAGCTAGAGCTCGACGAGCATTCCCTACACACCTTACCACTGTGCAAGGTGTGTTATTTGAATTATTAAGATATGCCCTAGCTTATCCTATATCCTAAAGTAAGCCAGTTACTGCAAGCCAGTTGTTCATTAGGAATAGATACCTACTACCAGAGCATATCATTCAGAGCTTGGTATAAAAATACGACGAAAAGAAACATTTGAACCAGGAGCTTGATTGTAACTCACGATCATCAGGAATTTATCCATCTAGTCCATCACAGATTACGGGGCCTTTTTACCACGCCCAAACAAAGCTCAACTTTTATCTCATCCCTTAGGTATATATTAGGTATATAAGATCACATGAATGTCGATTTGGACCCATTCTAATACAGTCCTGCATTTGTTCATTGTAGAACCACCCACTCCTCCACACGACGTGCAAGTGGAGTCAATTATGAGCCGCTCGTGTATTGTGTGGTGGCGCGACTCTAGCGCACACGTGCAGTACTACACGCTGCAGTACTCACATAATGACATGCGAGGATGGCACTCCGCACTCTCACTCAATGTCACCAGGTGATTATAAAAAAAAAACAGTATATCTCAAGAAGACATTAGCCCAAAGTACAATGATTTAAGTTGTAACAGTCACATAATTTTAAGTTCAACCAAGAATTTGCAAAAATGACACGTTATACTTGCACATTATGTCACCAAATCGTTTTTAATTCAACCTAGCTTAGTTTCTCACTCCTTCTCAAAAAATGCTCGATCTCTTATCCTTTTTTCTATTAAGAATTGTCATGTTTGCTTCGCAACTATATTTCAGTGTATTCGCTCAGTGATCTTCGAAGGTTGCACACTGTGTATTCACTTAACGAACATTAAACTATCAAAGCGCCTTAGTGCGTTCCGACATTGTCAGTTAGTTCTTACCATATCTAGTTTTAAGTTCTCCTTTTTTTTAACCGCCGATAACAAAATACTACGAACATATATATATATATATATATAAAAAACTACAGCTACTACATTAAAAGCATTTAGACGACTTATAAGTCATTGCAGACTCACATGCAGTCCAAATGCTCCAGCCCACCAGTTAACAGCGTGCCCAGCATGCTGTTAGTTCTCAGTTACTTTGTTTCACCCAATTATTCTTATACCATTTATTAATTCATCGCATAACTTTAAAAAAAAATCCTTAGAATCTGATCTTTTAACGAGATCTCTGTATCGCTTTCGTCGATGATAATGTACACACCCTAAAATCAAAAAAAAAGGAAAAGATTACACACAAACTCGATATCCGGAATATTTAGTCATATTTGATTAACATTTATCTGTTTTAAACTACTTTCAGACTGAATATATATTATTTATTAATCGTTTGGCTAGCCTTTGATCACAATCCCACCTAATGAAAGGTGATGATGTGGTCGAAGGTGGTGAATGGGCTTTATCTAGATTGAAAACTTACTAAGATGAAGATGATATATTAAATATTGTTAATTAATGATTATAGACGAACCAACGAAATTCGACAAACCACGGAAATCCGCGACCTCCAACCTGCAATGGACTACAGAATCCGAATAGCGTCAGGAAATCAAGTGGACATCAGTTCTTACACTCAACCAGTTCATTTCACTACTCAGCAAGAAGGTATGCCCATGTTATGGTATCTTATTTATTTTTGTATTAATTATACGAAGATGAATTCTCTTGTCATTTCAATCGACTTCATAAAACAGATTTTTTTCTCCCGTAATTTGTAATTTTGTAATACTTGAGAAGGAGTTTGTGTATGTTACTTCGCATATTTTTACTGGGTGAACTGACTGGGTGAATTTTGATAGTTTTTTTATTTTTAAAAGCTGGTGCGATCTCGTTTAAATAAGATCTAACGATTATTAGAGTTATCCCTAATAATGCGAAATAAATTAAAATTTTTGTTTAAATTAACAATTAATCTTCCTAAAAAATTTAGAAATTTGGTTATGATATATATTTGTTTGATAAATTCGATGTTTTTAAAAATATCACTTGTGCTTATACAACGTTACGTCACTTTTAATTATTGATAGGGAAGGCTTTGTTCACCATCTCGTCTGTTATTGTCATACTATGAGATTTTCATGTACATTTTTTCAGCAATTATTTTAATTTATTTGCATTTACTCTTCAATGTTCTCTCTAGTAACCAAAAGATATAAGCCACACTCAAACTCCAATACTATCATAACCGATTCCAGCACCGTCGTCGCCACCACTAGGACTTCTTGTGCAACAAGGCGATGCTCCGGGGGCTCTTCTAGTATCTTGGAGCCCTCCACCTCAGGAGACACGACACGGTGCACTGCAAGGATACAAGGTGCAAGCAGTACCTACGGGCACATCACAACCTGGTATAAACTTATTTACTTACTTGCTCCTTTTGATTATAAATGTCTTATCGGTCTCATTGGTTGCACAGCTAAAGGAAAGTATTTTGATGAGCCACGATGTTCTGAAGAGGGCAAATCTTGAACATCGACGCAAAGAATACATATTGGTATAACGTTATACAATATTAGATCAAAATTTACTCCACTCAGTTCCATAATCAGATAACAAGACACACAAAAACATTGCATACGTAAATAACTGGCATTTATTACCGTCTTAAGCAGTGTTTACAGAATTTCGTATATATACATTCAATCAATAAAAAAGGAATACCCTACAAACGTCGTGTTTTTCCAATAATAACTGGGAATCTTCATGTCCAGAATGAACAGGTAACTTTTTAGTCAAACATTTCAAACGAAACTTTCTGTCTGATTTTGTATAAGTGAATGCGTATTTGTTATGGTCATTGAGAAGATATAACACCTTCTAGAGTATCTGGTGTTCAGTGTGCTCTGTGGGTGAATATCATATGGGTGTCTTTAGTTTAAAAAATCATAACACATCATAACCAATTCGTGTAAACTTGTACATAGGCTGTGACATAGGTATTGAAGTGTTGGGTGTCACATTAGATGGTGTATATTTTTACTTGAATATCATAAGTCAGCAACTAAACACAAGCAGAAGACAGCTTACAAGCCTATTCGAACAAAGAAGTGCTTTTTGTTGAGGCCTTCACTAGTGTAATGCAGCGCATGCGTAAAGTCCTCCTGAATCAATGTTTAGTAAAACATTGAACGCATTTCACATTTACGTGTTTAGTCTCGTGAAAATTATTTAAAATATAACATAGTTGGAATTTTTTGGTATCACAATTTGTGGGAGCTTAAGCGAACTTCAAGTAAGTAGATTTTGTTTCAATTTACTTGGTGTAATGTAAAAGCTTTCCAAGGAAGTGAAGATAATCATAAAGTTACAAACTTTATACTTGAGACCAATATATTAGTTACAGTTACAGTACTAATGTACTTAGACGTAGTATCGGTTGTTCTATCGTCAGATAATTTATTCTTACTTAGAACCACACGGAGTTTTGTCGTATTCAGATGAAGAAATGTTTACACAATCAATAATAAACGAACGAATGTTGGATGTTGATTATTTATTCGTAGGGTGTAGAAGTGAAGTTCATTTGTTTTTATCACATCAACGTCACACTTCGGACTCGAATTAGGGCTTTTATTACCGTTATCTATGACACGTATGGATTAGTCTGGTCAGTTAGCATTTCATCAGTCTGATATTTTTGTCTTATGATTGGAATACTAGGCCTTAAACAAGTATATTTGAATTTATGAATTTTGTTTTAGGTCCCAATGATACTCAAACGAAAACAATTAAAGTTATATCAAGCAAGGGCAAGCAAGAGACTCTACTCACTGGTCTTTTGAAAAACGTAAGGTAAGATATTATTTTAATATATCTGTGTTAGCTTTACTCCCCTAACTTTAACCCAAGTTATTACAATATTACTATTTTACTAAGTTAAAATTAATGTATTTCGCTAAACACATAAATATGCCCACATTTTTAAGGTTTTGTCGCGGTTTTAAAGCCAGCTTTCTGACCCTTCTAGGAACATCTTGTTAGTGGTATACCCGCAACCAATTGGTGGGTTAATATAGACTCTTTTTTAATAAAGAAAATTTCGAAGGAGTGCATTGGGTATGGACTGCCGCGTAACAGGTCCATGTTTCGAAACCCGCCGCAGGCTTGAGTATCACCGCATGGTAGAAGGGCATTTTGCGAATGCTTGCTTGGCTAGCGACCACCCTCAAGTAGAAAATCTGTTGCCAAGCACCTAACGGTATGTTCCGGCAGCTGTCTTTGAGAGCCAGTAATTCTAGGTTATGCCTGTTAACACCTTCGACAACATCATCACTTGCTATCAGGTGAGTGTGTCAGATTGTGGTCAAAGGCTAACCTATCAGCAATAAAAAAAACAATAAGCCCGTGGGTTACTGGGTTAGTATAGAACCTCCCCAATACTCCCAATATCTTACCGTGGGTGTCATAAGAGGCGACTAAGGAAAAAATCTGGAAGGTAGGCATCAGCGCCTGCCTAAAGACCTGCCATCTTCCACTGCGATCCCAATAAGCTTGCCAAGGGTGGGGTTATGGCAAATAGGGGGTTTTCCCCTATAAAGCTGTGTTCAACAGTAGACAATCTGGCTAATACCGGCAATACAGTGTATATATTAATATTATCGTCACAGTATTCGTATTTTGCGAAAATCCAATTGGATCAGAAACTATCCTGAATTAGAATTTAATTTATTAAAATATACTATATTTTAAATAAATAGCTTATATTTGCTTATAAGAGATTGCTGCTTACCATCTCTTCTACTGAATAACTGAATACGTCCCGTGGGGAGCCGGACTAGAGTGTCATTCTCCCATCTCTACCCGTGGGTGTCGTAAAAGGCGGCTTAGGGTACCACACCAGAATGTGGGCAGCAGCACTTTCTGAGGAACTGATATCTCATACTGCGATCCCTAAGCCGCTTGCCAAGCGTGGGTATTATGGCAAAACCTATAGGGAGAGGCTATGTTCAGCAGTGGACTATCCGGATCTAAACTTTGCGCATATTCCAAGTTTCATCATGAAGTTTCAGCGTGGTGACAAATATATACACTCGTTCGGAAACTATTGCATTCATAATATTAATGTTATAATAATATATTGTGTTATATATATCACAAATGCAAATAAGTTAAGCCATAAATAAATACCGCTTCATTTTATTACGTTTCAGGTATGCTGTGTCAGTTAGTGCATTCAACTCTGCTGGCAATGGACCGTTCTCTCTACCGGTTTATCAAACTACCAGGGAAGGAGGTATGTTATTATGTGCTGTCAATTTTAAGTCAATCTTTCTTGTTACAATACAGCTTTCAATTAAAAATTATTCAGTCATGTCAACTATCTAAATCATATCTTTATGTCTAGTCAGTTGTTTTTCAACCAGTGATAGCTCAGTGGCATTAGCTATGGACTGCCGCGCAACAGGGCCATGGTACGAATCCCGCCGCGGGCTTGGTTTCACAGATGGTGGAAGGGCATTTTGCGAATGCCCGCCTGGCTAGCGACCAACCTCAAGTATAAAACCTGTCGTCAAGCACCTAACGGTGTGTTCCGGCAGCTGTCCTAGACAGCCAGTGAAATTTCAGACATATGAGACTAACAACTATGTCTCAAGGCAGGCAAGCGCAGTGCAATTCGTGACAGAAGAAATGCATCTGTTATAGGCAGAGGTTAGTCCGCTTAACGTCAGGTGGGTCTCGGGTTTGTTCCGTCACATTAACATAAAAAAAAACCTGAAATCCTAAATATATTATTAAAGTTTTCATTATCACAGATGTCATGTGGTGCAAGTAGTACTTAGTGCCAAAGGCAATCATTTTTAATCAGATAAGGCTCTAAGGAATTAAATGTTCTGCAGCAAAATGTCGTATATTCAGATCATAATGAGAGAATAGAATCTTATGACACTATCGGTAGGGAGAGGCCGTTGTATAATGGGGGATTCCGTAACCCCAAACATAGGTACAAGTGTGTATACACTTGCACATTTCACCAAAAAATCTGACGTCCCATATTGAATCTCATATCTACTAGGAATAGCTCCTTCTGGACTGCTGCTAAAAACTGTTATAAAATATTAGAATTGTTAATTATCAATGGGCAATCTATATGTCTCAGATGACAGACCAATTGCCCACTTGAGGGTAAGCAGTCACGCTTGTCTATTATAGATGTAATGTCACCATCCTTGTTCTCCTTGACACTTCAATGTTCACGTCACCCTGAGACGTCAGTTCATATGTCTCACTTGTTTTTTTTTTTTTTTTTTATGTCCGATAGGTTAACCTTTGACCACTATCTCACCAGAACACACCGTTAGGTGCTTGGCGACAGATTTTCTACTTGAGGGTGGTAGCTAGCCGGGCGGACATTCGCAAAATGCCCTACCACCATGCTATAACGACTGCCATCCTAAGACAACAACCGGGATCGACGGCTTAACCTGCCCTCCTAAGCACGGAAACGCTCAGTAGTAATGTCACTAGCGGTCACCCATCCAACTTATGACCGCGCGCGACGTTGCTTAACTTTGCTAATCGGCTGAGAACAGCTTAGTAAACTTCGCTACGAGCGCTTCGAAAGTGAACTTGATCTGTAATTTCACTTGCTATACTATGCCCTTTACACCCAGTCACAGTACACACTATCGTGTTTGGTTAGGGTCACATTTATGCAGTAGTACTTTGGGGCAGAATATTATTATCAGCCACTGCGGTATCCAGACTGATTCTTGCTGAAGAGACCTACCACTAAGTAAATGAATTTATGGATGACGTCAATTCAAATTCTTTATTTGATGTCGCGGGTCCTATTGCCAGGGAAGTATTCTAACTATGTACCCTGACCGTCTGTGCCCGCATATGCGTATTCGCCTATGCGGGCACAGACTGGGAACTCAAAGCAAACACCGAAAAGGATCAACTGTCTTTATTCACTTAGTAAATTGCAGTACACAGGTAAAAGGTTAATACTGTATGCGCGTGAGTATACCTTGCGGCTTAAGCCTAACAGTCACGCTCGTGGCGTAAGAATATCTAGAGACGACTGACTGGTGAGGCGGCGAGGAAAGGCGAGCGAGGTGCTAATGCAAACTATCGCATAAGAATTTCCTTGCCCCTTCATTAGATCATTTTCATTTTATCTATTATTGTGTTGATGTTACTGAACTAAATGATACAGATGGTCATATTCACTGTGATTTCAGCTCCTGAACAGCCACCATCAGCAGTGGAATGCCGAGGAGTGTCTTCCACATCCTTACGAGTGTCATGGCAGCCTATACATGCACACGGGACCTCGCTGCTTGGATACTCTGTATATTATAGTACTGAAGGTATTTTAACACACCATTACTTATTAGATACAATATTAAATACATATTTATAAGAGGTTGGATTTGAAAAAAAAAAAACGTTGTTCAGTTGGCATCTAGCTCATTGAGTATATTATAGACTACATATTTGACCGAAGAGATTACCCTTTTTCTATAGAAATTTATAAATAAATACTTCATAATCATCATCATCATCTTTAGCCAGAATACTTTAATTTTACTACTCACTTTAATTTTGTACTACTTACTTTAATTTGAAGCTATGATGGCCGAGACTTAATAGCTATGGACTGCCGTGCCGCAAGTCTCTGGTTAGATCCCTACCGCCGGCTTGAGCTTCACCACATGGCAGAAGGGTATTTTGCAATTGCCCGCCTGGCTAGCTACCACCCTCAAGTAAAAAAATTGTCGCAACCTAACCTAACGGTGTGTTCCGGCAGCAGTCCTTGAGAGCCAGTGAAATTACAGGCACATGAGAACTAACAACTATGTCTCAAAGTGACGGTCGCAGTGCAATTCGAGATTTGTGATGAAATGCATCTGTTATAGGCAAAGGTTAGTCCGCTTAACATCAGATGGGCCTCGAGCATGTTCCGTCACAACAACATAAAAAAACACCGTAAAACAAATGACTATAACATAGAACGCTCTTCGAGAGTTTATATATGTCGTCAGTTTATCTAGTGATTCTAGTAGGTTTTTCTAAACCTTCTTTTCCCATTGGTTATCGTTGGTGTGGTCAGCCCATTGTTCCCGCATCTTAAAATATTAATTGACTCCTTAAAACTTATGTTATGTTAAAATTGACAGTGATTAAAAGTGTCATTTTGCATGCAAACGAACACCCCTAAAAAGCAATCCTTAGGACCCAGTTCACTCTCTAGGCTATATCGACTATAAAGTCAAAAGTGATTATGTTGGTAAGTACCAACAGATGAGATTTCGGTTTCAGGGAGTACATAAGATAACAAAATAAAGTGACAATAATTATGAATTTCAGATGGTCCACTTCAAAACGCTACCTCGCCTCACACGGAAGCGTACCTCCAAGCATTGTTGAAATATACCAACTACACGATCAAAGTGGCTGGTTTCTCAAACTACGGATTTGGACCCTTTTCTTACCCGATTGTGTGCACCACTTTGCAAGACGGTAAGTATTTTAAACCCCAAGGGCTTTTACTATTCCATAAGCACGCTTAGTACGAGTTTTGACAGTACCCCGCGTTTTAACTCCACCGTGGAATTTTCCCAATACATTTTCAGCAACGTCCTTACTGGAAAAGTTTGTAGTTGTGCCAATATTTTTATCTATTTTCAGTCAAATATATGAACAAATTGGCTGTCATTGGCAAGCCTGTTACTACATTGCATTATGTAGACTCCTGGTTAAAATTATTTTTTAACGCCATTTAGCGCATTCGGCGGGGGTTAATTTGTTAAATAATCTTATTATTTCTTTTGAATTTATGTTTTTTCTGTGATAAAAAGGCCCATTTTATTAGTCCTACAAATGAAAAAACATACAATATACTCATAGTTTTTTTTCACTATGTTTTAAATGGGGAAACTTTTTTGTAGTAATTAAACATATGTGTGACTGGTTTAAACTAAATTTAACATGTTTAAAAAAATACTTCAAAAACAAATTAAGATTAATTTTACTTCAATGTAGTACCTGCAAAAATTGAAAACACACATTATCAATCCATGCAATATATTATATCCAATTTCATATAGTTTCTGGATATTTAGTTTCTACCAGGAATTGTATTGGCATTAAATGCAAGCTCTGCTCAGCATTACTTTAATAAAAATGCCTCCATCATGTTGTTTCAAATATGAACACATGACCTTTTTTTGTTTGTTTTTAATATACATTACTTATAATTTCAGTGCCAGGACCTCCAGCTGCCATCAAGGTTCTGGTGTCATCATCGTCATCACTCCTCATCAGCTGGACAAAACCAGAGCAACCTAATGGGGAAATTACACATTACACAGTTTATGTAAAGTCTGTGTCTAGGTAAGTCGATGGTTTCGAATCCCTTTTTGCTTTTTAACCTTAAAATTGTGAATAATTGTAATAAATTAACTTGAGATATATGTTTTAGTCTTTAATCTTCTCTTGTGAATCTTCTATTGTAAGATTTTCTTTTATGTTATTTCTGTATGCTCGTTGTGTAACAATAAATAATTATCAATCTATTTAGTCAATGAATGTAGATGCTGCCAAAATGAAAAAAAAAAATTATATCTAAAACCAAACATTTCTCTGAACAGAAAAACTTACTTTGAAGCAGTGATGGGTCAGTAGCATTAGCTATGGACTGCCGCGCAGCAGGTCCATGGTTCGAATCCCGCCGCGGGGTTGAGTTTGACCGCATGGTGGAAGGGCATTTTGCGAACGCCCACCTGGCTACCGACCACCCTCAAGAAGAAAATCTGTCGCCAAGCACCTTACGGTGTGTTACAGCAGCTGTCCTTGAGAGTCAGTAATTCTACGTTAAGCCTTCGACCAAATCACCACTAACCATCAGGTGAGATTGTGCTCAAAGGCTTACCTATCAGCAATAAAAAAGAAAAAAAAAGGACTCAAACATTATACAAAAAAGCTGTTGTAGATGCCTTACAACGCCCTCAAACGGAAATATAAATTGTAGTGGTCTGATGACGAAGCAAAGAAGATATATAATTAAGAAAAAAAGAGATAGCTACTAGGGTTTTTAAACTGTCACGGTCATTAACACTATAATTATTATAACAAACGGAATATCACAAAACGAACAAGAAAGAGGGTAGACCGGTTCGTCTGCTCTTAGTGCCTACCATCCACTCGCATAGACTTCAGTTCACTCGTGATCATGACGCTTGCAACAGTGCCGAAATATAGGGAGCTCAAAACTAATCAAAAACACGGTAAATATACCGTTTGTTATAATAATTATAGTAGCTACTAGGGTTTTTAATTTTCTGATACATATCAAGCGGAGCCGTGTCGTCCATATATGAATGAAATTCAATTGCTCTCATTATCTCTCATGCGCATGGATTTATTACTTGTTCTAAACAAGCTGGTAGTCTAACGTGGTTATTGACTTGCTTCGGTTTGAGACGATTATTGAATATGTGGCGTGTAAGAATCTCGGTAGGCACGAACCTCACAAAAACTGCGACATCTTGTAAAAAACTAGATCTATCCTTCCTCACAAGTTTTGACTTACAGAAAATATAAGAAACATTTATTTTTCTATTCTCCAGCTCAACTCCTCAAACTTATCGCGTGGAAGCCACAAACGCCAGAGTGCTGACGTTTCCAGTATCAGCTGTGCCAGGGCGAGGGTACGAAGTACATGTGCGTGCGCATACTGCCGCGGGGGAAGGGAAGCCTTCTGATACCCGCACTGCTGCTCTTACTGAGAGAGGTGAACCTGACCTTCATAAATCAGTAGTAATATAAAAACACTATATGCCCCGTGAGGTGCCGGGTTAGAATTGCACCTCCCTATATTATCCCGTTGGTGTCGTAAGAGGCGACTGAGGGAAAAATACTTGAAGGTGGGCAGCAGCGCCTTCTAAAGAACTGATATAAGATACTGCGATCCCCAAGCCGCCTGCCAAGCGTGGAGATTATGGCAAAAACCACATCTTTTATGTTATTGTGACGGAACAAGCTCGAGACCCACCTGATGTTAAGCGGACTAACCTCTGCCTATAACAGATGCATTTCGTCACGAGTAACGAATTGCACTGCGCCCGTCACCTTGAGACATAGTTGTTAAGTCTCATGTGCCTGTAATTTACCACATAGGAGAAGATTTATTCAACAGTGGACGATCAGGCTGATACAGTATAGCTATACGATTTTTCAATTCAAAATTTCTTAATTTATATACTACATATTTTATTACGTAAGCATTTATTCAAGAACATTTATTCATTTGGGATGGTAAAAATGTAAAATAGTATTTATTTGCTAAATATATAGCAATGTCGTGTGCCAAGTGAAAATAACATTAATAAATTTTTAGTTTTTAAAATGTCTTACTGGAATTCTCACATTCACCGTCCCAAATGACGCTTAAAGTAATACAATAAGAGCACAAAATTTCGACTCATTCAAACAATCTTCAATTAAATGAGAGTGGTTAAGGCACCCGGTGTGTAAAATCGGAGGACGTGGGTTCATTTCTCAGTTGAAGTGAGCCATTCTAAAAATATGTAATTGTTAAGAAAGTACTTATAGTACCTACTTCTATTTACTACAATAGAAGTACAAAATGCTGTAACACCTGATGTACTGACGGGGCAGTACGGAGTTTTTGTATAATGAAATGCCTTAGCACAGGTGCTTCATATTTTGTTTGTTCGTCTTTACAGAGTAAGTGATTTTAAGACAACATATTTCTTCACATAATATCATCATTATCATTAGCCGCTTAGAACCATTGGCTTCCCGCAACTTTCACAGTCCACGTAGGCGAGGTCACCAAAATATGTAGAAATAGTTTACAAAGTTGTCTAAAAAGTGGTTGAATAGAGAGACGAATTACTAAGCATTCCATGGATTCACCGTGCGGGTGCTGGGTCCATAGCGTTGCAGAGGAAGAGGCTAGAGGGGCCTGGGACTTGCAACTCAGTTAGGGCCCCCTTTATGATGCATCAATGCTCCCCTTCATCGCTTGAGCCTCCTCCCCTGCCCTGCCAGACCAGACACGTTCTAGGAAGGAAGTTACAGTTGTTCTTGACAGGCCAAGGTCTTTAAGAAGGTTATATAGGGATTTCACTGGTATACCCCTTGTGAGTAAGGCTTGGAGTTAGATTTTGTAGATAACCCTGAAATGTTACAAAGTGAAAAAAATCGTAAATTGATATTTATAACGAAAATGTTCTATTATGGGAATTATTGCTAGACATCAATCACAAGCAAGCACTCACAGATTTGTCTTTTGTACAGTTTTCTTTTCAAATATGTATTAAATTTATGTACAAACATGTGATTCGCCATGTTTCTTGACCTGGGTATAATACGCTACTTCCACAAAGCTCTATCATCCATGGTTCCTTAAGTAAAAACGGGGCTGCTTTGTGTTTCATTTATCAAATATATTGATTTCATCAATGTACTTTTTGTAGCAAATTACTGAATGTTACGCTGACCTTAAGTCCACAAAACTTTCTGTTTCCAGTGGTAGCAGGCATAGCTTCAATAGGGGGTCCTATATCAGTAGGAGTGGGCAGTTCTCTACTGCTGGTGTGCCAATGTGTGGGAGTGCCACCGCCACGGACCGTGTGGTACCACAAACACAACATCATCACGCACCATCCGAGGTTCACCAGAAACCACGACGATAGTCTCCTCATCAATAGTAAGTATGAAGCAATCATTCCTTGGCTTAATTAAACAGCTGAAAAGGGCAGCATTATTCTTCTATCTACAAAAAGGCCTCACCGTACTGGCCTTGAACGTTTTTGGTATATTTTAGTTTGATAGTTCTTGTGAGTTTAAGACATTGTTTTTGAAAGAGGAGGAAGAAATTTTGAAAAACCAGCTGTACTGACTTATATAAGTCGAGTTGTCAAGCACCAAAGGTGCTTTAGTAACGACCGGCCTGTCGTAACAGGCTGAGACGAGCCAAGAGCAGAGGGTGCAAAACGCCCTGACTCCTTTTCCCCGCAGCACAGAAAGTGTGGCGAGAAGATACTACCCAGTCCTAAGTTTTGGGCATATCCAATGCTCTTTGCAGCTAAGTCGCTGTAAAAAACTCCGTGTAACTGACTGAATTGGGTTTACATTTGATTTTGGTTAATTATAACAGTTCACTGTTAGTTACTTAGTAATCTTACTAATTATACTTAGCAACAATCGGAACTGATTCCGATCTTTTGAAAGCCGATGTTACGGGATAGCCCCTAAAATATTTACGTGTGGTTACATACTAGCATTTGTTGTTTTCTCTTATTTTTTAAACCCAAAGGTAGCAGAAATTACACATTGTTTACCAATCTACTTTTATTTATGTATTATATGGAGTTAACAAAGTATTTGCGGGTTTACATGTTAGTCTACAGGATTTCTTTTTACCATACCTATTTAATTTTTTTATGTTATTGTGACGGAACAAGGCCGAGGCCCACCTAATGTTTAGTAGGGATGCCCAAAAAAGTGTAATGTATCGATATATCGCATCGTAACTGTATCGAACTTGGTTGTATCGATACGCGATATTATCGATTTCCTTTGTATCGATATATCGTATCGTAACCGTATCGCATGCCTTTCAATTAATATGCGATATAATGAGTATATATCGTGCAAAGTAGTTTTACTATATTCTTTTATTTTTTAAAAAGAAACAAATAATTATATGTATTTAAAATAGTTTTATTCAACAAAAAAAACACAATTGCCATTGATCAGCACTTAAACAACGCAAAAATAATAATTTTGATAAGCGCTGTGGAATTAACCTATTACGGCTTAAGGAGAACATAAATTGAACATTTATTAATCATATTTGACGGTACTACAAAGTCCAAAGATTTATTTAAATCTACCTCCAAGTTTAAACAAAAGCCGGCTGTTCTTGTTCCATAAACAATTTTGTCGACGTTATCATTCTCTTATTATTAAAAACAATATATTCAATGGCACTGTCTATTATCGTTTAGTGATGATGTAATAGGAACTTTAAAATTATACAAATTAATCACCGACACAGTTTGATACGATACGGTAATGCGATATTTTTATAAGAATGCGATATATCGAAGCGTATCGTATGGTCAAAATATCGCATCAAATATCGCTACATCGTATAGTGCTGTATCGATATTATATTCCGATATATCGTATCGTAACGGGCATCCCTAATGTTTAGTCGACTAACCTCTGCCTATAACGGATGCATTTCTATAACACGAATTGCACTGTGCCCGTCACACTGAGACGTACAGTTGTTAGGTTTCATGTGTCTGTAATTTTACTGGCTCTCAAGGACTGCTGCCGGAACACACTGTTAGGTGCTTGGCGACAGATTTTCTACTCGAGGGTGTTCGCTAGCCAGGCGGGTATTCCCAAAATGCCCTTACATCATGCGATGAAGCTTACGCCCGCGGCGGGATTTGAACCATGGACCTGCTGTACAGCAGTCCATAGCCAATGCCACTGAGCCATCACTGCTTTGAAAAGTAATGATAATTTTAAAGATTTAATTTATTAAAATTATTTAAATATTTTTTTCCTTTTCAGATATAGACCAATCTCTGAGCGGGAACTACACGTGCCTCGCTAAGAACCTCTACGGTTCGGATTCGGTATCTTACTCGGTGTCAGTGGTAGCGACTCCGCCGCCGCCCGCGTTGCTCGCCACTCCACACAAGCACTCGCTGCATCTGCAATGGGATATGCCCACCGATAAAAATATAAACAAGATCAGTAAGTGGTTTAGTGTAGATACATTTGAATTCGGGTGATCACAGTAAGGTTTCCCTTATTTAGTGGTTTCGTCACGAATGTTACTTAATTATCAATTTAAGAAAAATCTTCATCTGTGTTCAAATATTGCTTAGTTGCTCAATTAAACTATAAAATAATAACATAGACAAGTGCAAGTCGGACTCGCGCACCGAGAGTTCCATACAAAACTGTAGGTATATAATTTATGCTATTTTTATTGCTAAATGAAAACCGTAACATTTTAAAATTATTAAAAAGATTTTTATTTTAATATATGATGTAACTAAAACTGTATGCTTTTCGCAATTTTTCCTTTATCTGTGCTAGAACGGCTGTATCTTTTGATTGCATTGGCGTAGAAGTTTGATTTTTTCACAGCTCTTAGGGACAGTAGACTTGAGTATTAGATATGAAATTTACCTTGATACCACCACGCGTTCCTGAAAAAAAGGGTTTTGACAGACAGACAGACGGACAACAAAGTGATCCTATAAGGGTTCTGTTTTTTCCTTTCAATGTGCGGAACCCTAAAAAATACACAGTATTCGAGACAAATATATTTTTAGTTGCGTCTAGGACTGTCTACGGACGATTAACGGTCGAGATGAAAATTATAGGCTCAAAAGATTTCTTACATTTAAATTTTTGCCTTAACGCCTGCTAAGCAAATAAGCCTACAAAATTACAACATTCGGACGCACGACCCTATAGCCGGGACATGCTCTGACCACTGAGTTACCGTAATGAGTGACTCATAGCTCAAATGTATCCATTCGTTCCTATTAACCGTCTTAATTCCGGCTATAGGAAGGGATGGTTGCGGGTTTGAATCCTGCTAGTAGTTTTAATTTTTCCTTTCGTTGTAATTTTGTAATCCCAAAACATTTTTGTCAGTCAACAAACAGTTACATCATAATTTTGAATATAGGAAATACAGCTTAGTTTGGACGAACGAGAAGCGGAGTCAAATCTAATAGTGACAAATATATAAAAAAATAAGAAAACATTAAATTAATATTTTAGAAATACACATAGAAATATACAAAATATACCTATTGAAAATTCCGTAAATCTAATATCATTATGTCTATATAATGATCTAAAATTTCTCAATCGTGCTTTCGAAGAGTCAAGACCTCCTGAGGATGCTTTGTGTGGAATTGAAACTTCTCGAAAGTTCATCCGGTTTGGCTGCGCGGCGTTTGTGATGTCACGTCGGCTTAGCAGTACAATTAGGCGAAAATGTCACTAGACTACTACTTAAATATATTTTTTAATTAACAGAATTAACAGTCGCTGTGGCCGAAATCGGTCAGGACTACATCATCATCATCATATATTTTTAGTGTCTTTCTTATATATTAAATATTTGTTTTCTTAAAATATGTTTAAAATATGTGTTATAATTAAATATGGACCTTTGTAAAATGACGCCTATCTATATTCTATTACTTATCTGGAGTCAAATCAAATATCTTTATTGCGTATCACATAACAGTTATTATTATTATTATTATTATCACATAACAATCTAATTTATTCAAAGCGTTATATTTAACGTTATATATGTCTATAACAGGTTATAATCTGACGTGGAAAGAAGCAAGCGGCTCCTGGCAAGATACGTGGACAAATAAAGCATTATCCCTTCAAGGAGTCCAAGAATACACCCTGCAGGGGCTAAAATGTGGCACAAAGTATTCAGTAAAAATGACTGCCGCTAACGCAGTAGGATCTTCACAGCCTGCGTTCATCGATATTGCCACTTTAGGAGGTGGTAAGTACATCACAAAGCTTTTTGACAGATAAATAAATGATATTTTGAGTAACAAAGTTTTTTGACAGATAGAATTTTCAACACCCTTGCTCGTAAAGTGAGCTATGTTATATCGTTCTTAGGGCCATAAACCGTAGTATAACACCCTCGTGCATAGTAATATTACACACTAGTGCGTAATGGAATTGTCCTTACAAAGTTAAGTAAGTACCTAACTGCAAATTATATGCGAGTAAACAGGGCATTTTCAATTTAATCGGTTAATTTATCCCTAAAAAGTTAAGTTAGTACCTAACTGCAAATCGTATGCAAGTAAACAGAGCATTTTCAATTTAAACGAGTAACACAGATTTGTAACATCAAAGAGTGTAATGTAATCAATTATGATACATTTGCCGCGCGCAAAAAAAAACATGCGCGCTATTTTCATAATTTTCGTACGCTGTTTGTATCGCAATTGTGCAATATATATATATATATATATATATGTTTATATTTTCCTCGCAAGGGTGTTGCGTATGAAACTCGTGAGCAACTTGCTCATTATACTCTTGGCTGATTTACGCCCTCGCCTACGGCTCGGGCTGCAACACACAGTCTCGTGTATGATGAGCAACTTAACTCACTTATATCATAATCTACTAATATATGGTGGTATATACAGTGGACACAATAATCCTTCTCAGAGTACGTTAGTACTTGATTAAAATGATTGTCACCAATGCATTTTTTTATGTTATTGTGACGGGACAAGCTCGATGCCCACTTGATGTTAAGCGGGCCAACCTCTGCCTATAACAGATGCATTTCAACACATGCCACGGATTGCACTGCGCCCGTCACCTTGAGACATATTTGTTAAGTCTCATGTGCCTGTAATTTCACTGGCTCTCAAGAACTGCCGGAACACATTGTTAGGTTCTTGGCGACAGATTTTCTACTTGAAAGTGGTCGCTAACCCGGCGGGCATTCGCAAAATGCCTTTCCACCATGCGGTGAAGCTCAAGCCCGCGGAGGAATTCGAACCATGGACCTGCTGCGTGGCAGTCTAAAGCCAAAGCCATCAGTGCTTCAAAATTTAGTATTTGCATTGGAGGTCCTTATTAGTTGACATTGCTGTTTTGGAAGATGATATTTTGCTTTTAATTAGTCTCAGGATACAAACAACAGGAAATCAGAGGCGCAATAAAATACTTGATAAGATAATTTTTATACCTAACTGAGAGGCTAGCCTTTGACCACTATCTCATTTGATGTAAAGTGATGATGTAGTCGAACATTTTGATCAGGCTAACCTAGAATCAAAGTCTGTAAAAGCCACTCAAAGATAGCTACCGGAACATACCATTACGTTCTTGGCGACAGATTTTCTACTTGAGGGTGGTAGCTGGTAGGCCAGGCCAGGTAGGCATTCCCAAAATACCCTACCACCATGCTGTAATTACTTTATGTTTTTTTATGTTTTTGTGACGGGACAAGCTCGATGCCCATCTGATACTAAGCAGACTCACATCTGCCTATAACAGATGCATTTCATCACAAGTCACGGATTGCACTGCGCCCATCACCTTGAGACATATTTGTTAAGTCGCATGTGCCTGTACTTTCACTGGCTCTCAAGAACTGCCAGAACACACCGTTAGGTGTTTGGCGACAGATTGTATACTTGATGGTGGTGGGTGGAAGCTAGTCAGGCGGACAATCGCAAAATGCCCTTCCGTCATGCGGTAAAGCTCAAGCCGGTGGTGGGGATCGAACCAGGGTACTGCGGCACGGCAGTCCATGGCTATTACCGCTATGCCATCATTGCTTCAAAAAGGACTGCCATCCTAATACAACAACTGGACCGATGATACCCGAATAACCTCATTATGTATACTAAGATGTGCAAATACTATACGTACGTACTTATCTTATATGTATATATTTATAAAATGTAAATTTTATACATTACAGTGCCAATAGCACCAACGACTACAGAATGGTTCTGGAGCAACGCAACACATATTTACATACAACTTAGTGGTTGGGATGACAACGGCTGCGAAGTTACCAGGTTCGATGTCGATTATAGGGAATATGGAGGGAAATTTTGGAGAAAAGCTGATAATAAACTTGTAAGTTGTTCTCATGTTTTTTGCCTAATAGGTAATTTTACTTGTCTTCGTTGTTAAACTCAGTTGCCGTCCCCCGTGGGGTGCCGGGATAGAATTGCACCTCCCATCATCCCGTGGGTGTCGTAAGAGGCGACTAAGGGAAAAATACTGGAAGGTGGGCAGCAGCACCTACTAAAGAACTGCCGTCTTACACTGCGATCCTCAAGCCGCCTGCCAAGCGTGGGGATTATGGAAAATAACCCCTTAATAGGGGAGGCTGTGTTCAGCAGTGGACGAGTCGGCTGTTACAGTACAAACACAGTTGAGTGCGACGCGACGCTGAGAGTCCGTATTTTAAACTCCGCCGCACGCTTATGTTTCCGCATAATGGAGAGTTTTTTATTTTTAAATACCTACCTGATTAGCTACCGCTCTTAAGTAGGAGTCATGTCTCTTTAAATACTATATGTAAATACATTTAATTATTTTTGTATTATTATAATTACTATCTTATTTTTTTTATCAAGTACTGTAGTAGATGGTGCGTCATCGTTGTAGACTCTTGCTTGTGTATCATTCATCACAAACCTGTGGTTTTCTTGTGCTAATTACTTTTTTTTATATTTTATTTTGGCGGGACAAGCTCGAGGCCCACCTGATGTTAAGCAGTCTAACCTCTGCCTGTAACAGATGCATTTCGTCACAAGTCAAGAATTGCACTGCGCCCGTCACCTTGAGACTTAGTTGTTAAGTCTCATGTGCCTGTAATTTCACTGGCTCTCAAGGACTGCTGCCGGAACACACCGTTGGGTGCTTGGCGACAGATTTTCTACTTGAGGGTGGTCGCTAGCTAGGCAGGTATTCGCAAATTGCCATTTCACCATGCGGTGAAACTCAAGCCCATGGCATTCGAACCATGGACCTACTGCGCGGCAATCCATAGCCAATGCCACTAAGCCATCACTGCTTCAAAATATGTAATAAATCTATGTTAATAACATATAAAATAAATAATATAAAATATAAATCTAATTATGTATTGTATTGTTTTTTACTTATAAAGTTTTTTTTTTAAATTAGAATGTCTGTCACCAACGGAGATGCTGCAGAAGCTTTCCTAGCCAGCCAATTGCCATTCTTATGAAAAGTTTACTATCTTCTTCATTACAATGCGCCGTGTTGTGTGATTTCTCGGAACTTAATATTCGTTGGCTTGTTAGCAATAAAAGAAAATATAAAAAAAATATGAGAAGAAAAAACTTGTGGTGGAGTCCACTATATTGTGCTAATGGAAATGGCCAGCCTATTAAAAAATAACACTAAATAAAACATACAGCAAAAACTTACGCAAGCACAATACAGACCATCTCATCCCCAAAGCAATACGTAAGAGTGCATGATAGAAGTAATTCATATAAATATGACAAAAACTGCCTTTAAACAATTCCTAATAAAATACGCATTATTAAGACGACACTTATGTTATAGAGTATATTTTGTATGGCGCCCTTATTATATACTAAAATTCCTAAACAAATAAGAGATCTTGATATAGCAGTGTTTAAACAAAAACTTAAAAGAATATTAGCCCAAAAATGTTCCTATACAATTAATGAATTCCTGATTGACAAGAATGTATCGATTTGTGTTACTAATGACCAAAATAAAATGACTAATTGTAAATTTTGACATTGCTTTTTCTGACATAATATGTAATTTTGAAAAAATAATCGGTATGAATATAGACGAAATAAGACTATGAAAAACCAACAACCACACATAATTCTTGACTTAATTTTAACGCATTGACATTAATATTTTGATATATATATTTTAATTATTTCATTTGTTTGTAAAATAATAGTATTCAATATTAATAGACTTAGATTCTTTTTAAAAAAAATTGTACGCCACATGTGGCAAGGACATGAGATACGAAATTTAAGTTACTGTACCACCTAGTATGCTATTGTATGATATATACTCACCGTGTTCTGACAAATAAATAATTTGAATAAATAATTAGGGATAACTCAAATACAACTCGTCAGATCTCAGTCAAATTTAAAGGCGACCACATGACACCAGCTTTTGCATCTTAAAAAATCATCAAAATCAGTACACCCTGTAATGAGTTATGTAAGTATAAGTGTAAGATATTACACACAAAAGAACAGTCTTATTGAGAACCTTCATTTTTGAAGTTGGTTTAACAGAAACATTCATGATTCAAAGCTATTTTAATTTATTACAGCCATTAATCGAGCCACCGTGGAATCATTACATAGCTGCCAGCCACGCACAGCCAAATTCGTTTGTCCTGTCAGATCTGGTACCAGCACAATGGTACCAAATTAGGGTGACAGCTGAAAATTCTGCTGGACCTACTACAAACGTATATAGTTACGCTACCACTACTATACATGGAGGTAAGTTACCAGCAAAATTTTAAATGTATACGTATAACAGGTAGGTATCGTATAGGTACGTAAATACGAGACAAAATGAAGTTATTTAGTATTAAAACCTGTCGAAAGGTAGTTAAAAACATTTACGTATTCATGTAATTCATAAAATTTACGCGTAGAAAATGAAATCATAATCACTACCTGCGTTCGAGACATTGGTCTGATAAATGATATCATATCAAAACTACACAAGGAGTTTGTCTTCATAGGACGTTTGATAAAACGTTTTTTGTATGTGTGCACGCCTTTACGTACATAAATATCTAGGATTGCCAAAGTACAATGTTTCATTTAAAGACAATAATTATAATTATTATCTATATCTATATATTTTTTATGGGATAGGAGGGCAAACGAGCGAGCGGCTCACCTGGTGGTAAGTGATCACCGTCGCCCACGAATTTCCGCAACACCAGAGGTCTAGAAGATGCGTTGCCGGCCTTTGAGGAGGGAATATGCTATTATATTGATTTGCCTATGTAAAGTAAAAATAGTAAACGTATACAAATAACGTAGAATCCTATAAAAAAATAGTTAGAATACTTAATACTTAAAAGGCTTATAAGAACTCGCGTGTCCAGACTAGAAAATATAGCATTTAAATTTCCTACAGGCCTCAGACTAAACTACGTTTTGGTATAACAATGAGGACATTATAAACGTTTTAAACTCAACAATATTCAAAGGCTACTAAGTTACAACGAAAGGTAAACTTTTTTTGAACTACGAGCGGGATTTGGACCCACAACCATCTGTCCCTATATAGCCGGACACGCTCTTCTAACTGACTATCGAAGTGAGTGAGACATAGCTCAATTAAACCCATCGCTTCTATCGTTTAATCGGATGTAAGCTTATTTGCTTAGCAGGCGTTAATGCAAAAAATACCATTTTAAGAGTATTAAAAGAAGAATTAAAACGAAGTATTTGTCAATCAATCAATCAATTAATCATGTACTTGTCAGAATACACAATAATTACAATTTCAGATGTTAGGAAAATATATAGCGATGCATTCAACCTGCAAGCAGGCGTACATATATTAGTATTTATTCCTAAAATATATTATAATTTTAACATAATAAAATATTATACATTAAAATATGCTGTTATGCTATAAAAATAATTGTCCAATGACCAATTGTGCTGTTTAGTTTTGAAGCTGTTTTATCAAAAGATATAACCTGTTATGTGACACACGGCCAAATAACAGGACACTTCAAATCCTGTGGTAAATCTATTTTCTTTACGATATATTAGGAATTATTCATAAAACAAGTATAAACATGCTAACTATATACCAATTGTAGTACTTGTTCATTGTAATATAATTGTTTATAAAGCATGTCTATAGGAGTCTAGTGCAAGTTGGACATGCACTAAGTCTAGTGCAAATTGGACAACCACTAATCAAAATATGTTTTGTAAGCTAGATTATATGTCTTTTGTTCCGGCATTGCAATTCGATGCCAGGCTTAAATTTCAAATATGGCTCCTTCATGGGCGACCGACTTCAGGCTCAATATATGCTCAAATGTGCGAGTCTCGCAAAGTTTATAAAGGGAGGCTAAAATGGTGTCAAAACCATCAAGAACAGATAAAAATGGATGCGATAGCGAAGCAGCGGGCAGAAAAGAATTTCAGTAAATTTTGGAAATCCACGAGGAAGCTTGATGCTAAGCCTGGCCTCCCGGCGAGCGTCGGGGGTACAAGTGATCCGGAAAAGATAGCCAACATGTTTATGGAACATTTTAAAGTACAGTCTCCACTTGGTCCATCTAGGATGATTATAGAGTCTCATCATATTGAACGTAAGGACGAGCCATTGCTTGCGTTTTCCTCTAGGCAAGTGCGAGATGTAATTCAGGGTATGAACAGAGGCAAATCCCCTGGGCATGATGCGTTAAGCATAGAGCATTTAAAGTACGCGGGATTTCACTTGCCGAGGGTCCTGTCTATGTTTTTTACTATGTGTCTTAGCCATTCTTACCTACCAGATGATATAATGAAAACTACGGTAGTGCCCATAGTGAAGAATAGGACAGGAAACATCTCGGATAGGGCTAATTATCGACCAATCTCACTTGCGACCACAATGGCCAAGGTTTTGGACAGTATGCTTGAGTCATGCTTGGAAAAGTATTTAAATATTCATGACGCTCAATTCGGGTTTCAGCCAGGATTATCAACTGAAAGCGCAATTCTAAGCCTCAAGCATACTGTCCAATACTATACCAACCGCCAAACTCCGGTATACGCATGTTTCCTTGACCTCTCCAAAGCCTTCGATTTAGTTTCATATGATGTGCTTTGGAGAAAAATGGCAGACAGGCGTATACCGTTGGAGATACTAAAAATGTTTCAGTATTGGTATGCGAACCAGACCAACTATGTTAAATGGTCTAGCAGCTTCTCCGAGTCGTATAGGTTGGAGTGCGGAGTGAGGCAGGGGGGGTTGTCGTCTCCGAAGCTCTTCAACCTCTATGTTAATGACCTCATAGTTGAGCTCAGCAGCATGCGTGTCGGATGCCGGGTAGGGGGTGTTAGTGTTAATAACATTAGCTATGCGGACGACATGGTGCTGCTGGGACCGACTACGGGAGCGATCGGGAAGATGTTAAGGGTTTGTGAGTCCTACGCTGAGTCGCATGGTCTGGTTTATAATACTAAGAAGAGCGAGTTCATGGTTTTTAAGGCCGCCGGTAAGTGTCCGCAATCCATTCCACCTATTACCCTAAATGGAATAAAATTTAAAAGGGTGTTCCAATTTAAATACCTTGGACATATACTTGTTGAGGATCTTAAAGACGATGCCGACATTGAAAGGGAGCGTAGGGCATTGGCGGTTCGCGGGAACATGCTGGCTCGCAGATTTGCTCGCTGCTCAGATCAGGTCAAGATTACTCTTTTTAAGGCATATTGTCAGGGTCTGTATGCGGGCAGTCTGTGGACTAGCTGTTCTCAAAAGGCGCTAAACACCTTACGTATCCAATATAATAACATCTTCAGGATGATGTTGAGACTTCCCCGTTTTTGCAGTGCCTCCCAGATGTTTGCTCTAGCCCATACTGACGGCTTTCATGCCGTCATTAGGAAAAAAGTAGCGTCATTGATGAGGAGGGTACGAGGGAGTAACAACACTATCCTGAAGGTGATAGCAGAAGACATGAGGGCGCCTATACTGAAGCATTTCGTGCGAAAAATGATTGCGCACGAGATGCCTCGTAAGTATATGACCTTTTAATTTGTGTTATTGTATGTAATTTTATCCTAAAATATTTAATTAAGTAACTACTAACATATATTTTTTCTAAACTAACAAAATGGATCTATGTTGTCCGATAATAAAAAACTTTGAATTTGAATTTGAATTTGAATTCAAATTTCGAGATTTTTCCGAGTAGATATTCGGGTGAACCGTCCAGGGTAGCTCAAAACTTGACGACAATGCATTACGTTTTTTTCTTGTCTGTCAATCCGGGTAGAATCGTATAAATCAAATTTCGAGAACATTCCTATTCCTAGTCAAAATCATTTATTCAATTTAGGCGTCGACGACGTTCTTGTGAAGGTCAATTACAAATTTTAGTATTGGAATATTCTACATAGTACTGCCACGTTCAGCAAATAAATTGTATAGAGCCACTGCGAGAAGAACGGGCAAGAAACTCGGGGCCATTCTTTTAAACATCTTTTAACAATATGTATGCCTGTATTAACCAAATACTACAAACTATATACAACACTACAGCTACTACAATAAAAGCATTTGGACTCATAGGCAGTCCAAATGCTCTAGCCCACTATCAGTTGGCAGCGTGCCCAGCAATGTGTTATATACCTACTATATAATAGATTACAATATTTATTAAATTATGTAGGTAACAGGCAATAGCTTGGCAGAGGCGGAATTGTCCAGGCATTTTTGTCGTTTAAGTAATCAGAAACTGTGTAGTAGGATTTTTTATCAATCTGTTTTTCACATGCAACTTGAATTTCCCTTCTGTGAGCGTTGTAATATGTTTGGGACCTTTATTTTAAAACCACACACAATTACCTAAGAAGGACCTTTTATTTGTCTTTGCTAATCTAAAACCTGGCACCGCTATTGTATCATTATTCCTAGTATTGTAATCGTGATTGTCACTGTTTAATTTAAATTTACTCAAACTTTTACGAACATACATAATATTTTCAGATATATACAGACTCGGTAAAGTAAAAATATCAATTTCTTTAAAAAGATCCCTCAGAGATTCCCTAGGACCCATTTTATATATGGCTCGAATTGCACGCTTTTGTATGATAAAGATTGTCTCTATCTCAGCAGCAGTTCCCCACAGCAATACACCATACGACATAATTCTGCGTTTAAAGTTTTTTTTTTAAACGACTGTCAAAAAAAGGAGTGTTACGTTTTCAGGGTTCATGTATGTATGTTTGTGAGTTTCTTTATTCGACCATAACTTCTAAACGGCTTAACCGATTTTAATGTATGATATATCGGTAGATTTGTCTTGATTGTGCAAATGACACTAGGTACAGAGAATAAAAAACAAACTGCCGGATTTTAGACGATATTTTGTAAATAAAAAAGAATATTCCTAACCCATCGGTTGAGTACGGGGGTATCAATATGAAGGGCTATTAAAAACAATTTCATAAATATATTTATAACTTAAATTTTTATTTTAATGTAACGTTAAAACACTGTAGGAAAATAACTAATTTTCAGTCGGGTTTTTTACTTTTATAATTAAGTTATACTAATTTTTATTCAACATTGATCCGTGCTTTAGTGATAGGTATAGTAGAGGTATACGAAAAAGCAGATGAACGATGCGCTGTCCAGCTTCCAACTCTAACCGCTTGAGATTTGCTGTGCGAATTCGGACACCTGTTAGTACATGCATCTCACACCGCATCTACCTGGCAAGTTCAATGTTAAGAGACTTATGATTGGTCCATAACCTTCCATTGGAGAATCGTACATATCGACTAACGATTTCGATTGCATCGTCACTTACCTAGCTTGTAGTCTAAGGATAGCATATAATTTTTTTACAAGTATAGTGCTTAACAATGAGTTGAAAGGTTAATGTGATTTTTACCTGTCCCATCACAAAATAGACTAAGGGCCTGTTTCTGAATATTCGAGTAAGTCCCGGTTATACTACCCAGACCATATTTAATAAAGAAAACACTATCTTTGCGTTTCACAGTCATCGATTTAGCCTATCCATTGATTAAAGCTTGAAACGCACTGCATGTTAACTGTCATTTTTACAATTCAGTTATTTTATGTGTTGGTTAGCAACCCGAAACTTTATTAGGACATTCTGAAACGGGCCCTAAGAGTATAATGTATAGAATGCTAATTTAGATTGTGTTTTGTTACAGAATCGATTGGTCCACCGACTGACTTTTTTGACATCAACATGCTGGTCATTATCTGCAGTTCCATTCTACTAATGATCTGCTCGCTCACTTGCGTTTATATTCTTGTAAAGAGACACAAGTAAGTAATTGCTTTATAGTATACTCTTATGGTATAGGCACCAGCTTTAGTTTCACTTGAGGTGGAAGAGCATTTTGCGATTGCCCGCCTAGCTAGCTACCACTCTAAAGTTTTGAAAATCGGCCGCCACGCACCTAACGGTGTGTTCCGGCAGTAGTACTTGAGAGCCAGTGAAATCACAAGCACATGAGACTTAAAGACTACGTCTCAAGGTGACGGGCGCAGTGCAATTCGTGACTTATGATGAAATGCATCTGTTCCAGGCCGAGATTAATCAGCTTAACATCAGGTGCCCACCCCTCGGGCTTGATCCATCACAATAATATAAAAAAAGACTTATTCTTGAGACCTAGTGCATAGAACGTTTATCCACAAAGTGCTTCGGACTTCCCGTGGGGTGCCGGGTTAGAATTGTACCTCCCCATATCATCCTGTGTCGTAAGAGGCTACTAAGGGAAAAAATACTGGAAGGTGGGCAGGAGCGCCTTCTAAAGAACTGCCGTTTTATACTGCGATCCCCAAGCCGCCTGCCAAGCGTGGGGATTATGGCAAATACCCCCATTAATAGGGAAGGCTGTGTTCAGCAGTGGACGATCTGGCTGATACAGTACAGTACAGCTTCGGACTTAAAATACTAAAATTAGATGTAGGGTACTCACTTTTGTCATATGGTACTAGAAAGTTTGTAAAGTGTAAATAAATGTCTAGTATTATTAGTAAAAACATTACGTAATACTCTAAAATACTTTTGATTTTGATAACAAATTAATTTTTGAGCTAACACTTTAAAGTGTTAGCCCGAAACTTCAATCTTTTAAAGTGTTATAACACTAATATTTTAAAATTTAAAGTGTTAGCTCGAAAATCAAATTTTTTTTCGAGCCGGACACAATAACCAACCTTTAGAACCGTACGATTAAAATTTTTTTCCAATAATCCTTGTTTTCCAGCCACCAACACTTGACGTCGTACCGCAATTCGTTGACCGCGGAGTGCAAGTCTGAGCGCAGCACGGTGACGTCACACACGGGGCAGGCAGTGCCGCAAGACGCCAATAGAGTCTACAGCACTCCAGTACACTTACATCAGGAGAACAAACATGGTATGATCAATTTATTAAGCTATTTTGAAGCAATGATGGCCGAGCGGTAATAGCCATGGACTGCCGTGCTGCAGGTCCCTGGGTCCTCTCTCTAATTCGTCGAAGTATCGAACTTCGGGTCCGAAAGATAGGTATCCGCAAAACACGTAGGTATTGACTTACTTTTATTTAACTTCGTTCGAAGCATAGACTTGCCAGCATTTGCCTATGTAGATTCTATTTAACATTTTTTTAAATCATATTCGTACGGTTTGTACGTTTTCTAAATATGAAATTATAATTTATTCGTTTGCTAAGTAGTCAAAGTCGAGTTCTAATTATGCAGACATAACACAAATACAAATGAAAAGATAAATTCCTACGGAGAACAAAGACATTCACGTAGATTCTAAATATCTAACCTGTATTTTCTAGAACAGAATGACGACAGCTGCCGGAACACACCGTTAGGTGCTTGGCGACAGATTTTCTACTTGAGGGTGGTAGCTAGCCAGGCGAGCATTCCCAAAATGCCCTACCACCATGCAACTGATTGCTGTTATATTATTACAGAAATATATAGTCTACACTCCCTCTACAGTACATTATTGACACGCATTTGTACGCGTGGGCCTAGTTTGTACACTATGTATGAGTGTGGGTGTTTAACCAATTTACTCGGTTTGAACAATGTTCTCTGTGGTTAATACTTGAACGGATATCTGCTACTACTGGCTACTACTGAACGTCCGTGCGTTGGAGAGCCCGTCAGGCCCGGTTGTTGTCCTGGCATTGCAGTGGCGGAAGTTTTAGGGCGGCCGGAAAATTCAGGAACTTTTCTTTAGGATATCATCCCATAGGTGTCGTAAGAGGTGACTAAGGAAAAAATACTAGAAGGTGGGCAGCAGCACCTAAAAACTGCCATCTTACACTGCGATCCCCAAGCCGCCTGCCAAGCGTAGGGATTATGGCTAATACCCCCTTAATAGGGGCTGTGTTCACCAATGGACGAGTCGGCTGTTACAGTATGGAGTTATTTGCAAATGCTCGCTTGGTTAACTACCATGGACAAGTAGAGAATGCTGCGTGTCTCAGTAGGTGACCATGAGAGACCTATAGTATGTAGTAAAAGCCTGTTTGATTAGGGTACCACACAACCCTTTCTACCGCCCGTGGTGGACGAGGCGCAGAGCAAAGGCATTCCCCCAACATAAAAATGTAACTCAAACAGACTCTTACCTACATATCATTTGACAATGGCAGAGGTTAGTCCGCTTAACGTCAGGTGGGCCTCGAGTTTGTTCCGTCACAAAAACATAAAAAAATACCATAGGAAAAAAATAGAATGAAAAAAACAATAGGTACTTGTTTTGTTACTACCCTATTAATTATTTTCAGAACTATACGAGATAAGTCCATATGCACAATTTGCGATCGGGTTCCGTACATTTGGACATGTGGATAATCAGGAAGTACCGACTCGATTGCATTTGCCGGGGAACAGCAAACCTAGATACGATACAGGTATATCTTGACTTTATTTCTAATATATCTGTAAACTTATTTTCAGACAAATTTATTTGGTTTGAGACTATTGTTTTTATTATAAGTTTATTTATATTGCATTGGACATTTTCTTAGTAGGATATTAGTTTTATACCAACTTTATTTAGATCTTTAATTATTACACTGAATACCTTTATAAAAACTAAGTAGTTTCTGAGGGACAGATTAGATCACGCTGGCTTTAAAGTGCAGATAGCATGGGTTTCCTTTTATCACTTTGTTCTAAAATGTATTTAGCCTCGATTTTAGTAATGAAATCTCAATTTTCAGAAACAAGTTTTCAAATGAGGTCCGAATCAGAAGAGAGCGATTGTGTTTCAAGAACTACGACACTGAAAAGTGCACCCAGAAGTAAGTATTCAAAATTTAGTACGAAGATAATATAAACACAACTTCTGTATATTGAGATGGTAAGTTAAGTAGGTATAACAATGTATTTCAAATGTATCTATTTTTAAATTTCATCTTACTTACAATTATCTTTACAATATCCAATGCTAATCGTACAACCTTACAATATTTAATGTAAAATAAATACAAAGACAACTTAAGCACCACTTGAGTATATTGAGATAGTAAGTAAAGTATAACCATATATTTCAAATGTATCTATTTTTTTAATGTCATCATTCTAACATTGTTATCTAGCCTATGAGCCTAGTCCAGGTCTAACCCTAAGCACGGTTCCTAAAATATCTCAAACCTCGTTCACGGTTCAAATTTATCATTCAGTTCTTTTTTTTTATTCCACCATATTTTATCTAAATACATTCTTTATGCTGCTGATTGCTATGATCGACTAGCAAAAACATCATGTATTACTACTAAAAAAAAAACGTACTAATCTCTACTTTATTTATTTTTACAGAAGCCTGCAGAATACCACACCATAGGTAGCTGAGAAAACCAATTGCATAAGTAATCAATTTATTATCTAGTCAATATTTCAAAGGTTGTGTTAAATTTTAAGTTCTTTATGTTACTCATAAAGTTTGTACAATGTTTCCACAAAAGAAAAGATTCAGGAGGTTAGTTCAATTAGTTCTATTGTTATATCAAAAAACTAACACAGAAAGCTTTTGTTTTTTATATAATGACATCACCCAAGACCTCAATAATCTAATTATGATGTGTTTGTGCCGTAAGTTTTGAAGCAGTAAAGGCTCAGTGACATTGGCTATGGACTGCCGCGCAGCAGCGCAAGCCCGCAGCGAATCCCGCTGCGGGCTTGAGCTTCAACGCACATGGTGGAAGGGCATTTTGCGAATGCCCGCCTGGCTAGCGACCACGTTCAAGTAGAAAATCTGTCGCCAAGCACCTAACGGTGTTTTCCGGCAGCTGTCCTCGAGAGCCAGTGAAATTACAGCCACATGAGAATTAACAACTATGTCTCGAGGCGAGTACAATTCGTGAATTGTGATGAAATGCGCCTGTTATTGGCAGAGGTTAGTCCGCTTAACATCAGGTGGACCTCGAGCTAGTTATACTATAATATAAAAAAAAATATATAAAATCAAAAGTTGTTTTATCACTGAAAGAAAACAAACGCTGCCAAATTTTAAAATTCTAATATCAATTTGATAAATGGTATATTGCATTAATTAATTTTCATATCAGTATTGTAAATTTTAATCTTCTGAGCATAGATGTTTTACATATTATATACTTTTACCTATAAATATTGTGCAGTCACTTGTGTCCGAGATTTTTGAGTATCTAGATATATAAGTAAATTTCATATGTAAATATTTAAAATACGAATATTATCAGGATAATGTAAACTGAAAATACTTTTATTGGAGCAATTAAGGGTCTTCAGAAATATGTAAGTGCTGGAGTACAGTTTTATCTCATATGGTTAGTTTATGTGCAAAAAAAAAGTGTTGCAACTATGAAACATTTTACATACCTTATCTTGGGATTAATTTAGGCTCCTGGTTTGCCAGATTCCAGAAAAAAAATGTTTTTAGGAAGAATTATTTTCCCAAGATAAACTGATTTTAAAATCATAAATATACATATAATGTGATGCTGCACTGAGAAAAACGACTTTGGAGCTTAAAGCAAATTTGACCTCTTACCGTTGAATTGTAACTACGCAAGGTGAATTCACAAGTCTTAAGATGATTTTCACCAATCAATAAAAATGTACCATGTTTTATAATAAACAAAACCATCAAATAACGCCTTCCGTAAAGTATTTTCAGAATTGAACTTGTTATACGATAATAATTGCAGTATTGACCATAAAATATACCTTACTTTTACGGCGGTTTATATACGGTGATTATCACTATAACGTACGACTTAATCAGCCTCATCGAAAAGTCAATATTTAAGAAATACCACAAAATACACCTTAAATGAAGACGCAAAGAAACATTCGCCTTCACTGACCTCGTTTAACGCCTTCTAGTTGGAAGACGTTTTTGTACGTATTTACGTTTGGTCGGTTTTTTGCCTTATACCATATAAATTGGCCGTCATTAGGGCGCTTTTGACTTTAGATTTTTCTCAGTGTGGCAATGCGTAAACATTTGGATTGTAATATATGACGAAACTTAGTTACTATGGAAAGCGCTACATATTCACTATCTTAAATCTTTTCCCATGAAATTTCGTAAATATCTACTGAAGGAATAAGCACTTAAAGTTGGCAGGAGTAATTTCTTTAAAACCGCAAACTATCTGGCGATCCTCAACAAGCCCGCAAACCAAGGTGATTCTCCTTGGGGGAGGCACCAATCTTATTTTACTATATTACGTCACAAAATAACAATGAGAGGAAAAATTATAGTCAAGTGCCAGATTTGAACTGACGCCATCCACCTCTATATCTGGGTATCCTCTGATCGCTAAGCTATCATGACATTATGACTCATAACTATAATTTATCCTCTCGTTCTTCACCATCATAAGGGGATGGCATTAATCATTAGTGTAACAATAAAAAAAAAGTGAATCAGAAATTAAAACTACTTGCAGTATCTTGTTCAATTATGTACATTTAGTTATTCTTAGGACCTGTTTAAGAATGTTCAAGTAAGTTCCGGCTATTATACCCAAAACATAAAATAACTGAATGATAAAAAAACAGGTAACATGCAGCGCGTTTCAAGCTTTAACCCATGGATAGGCTAAATCGATGACTGTGAAACGCAAAGATAGTGTTATTATTAAATATGTTCTGGGTAGTATAACCGGAACTTACTCGAACATTCTGAAACAGGCCCTTATGTATTGTGAAGTCAAAAAGTGACTGTAAATATAAATATATCAAAGTAGCCAAAATTGAAATTATCTTCTAAAAGACTGATTATTTAATGTTTGTTTAAGTTTAACGTAACGTGTAAATCCTCGATTTACTTAGAAATATGTAACTTAATAAAATAAATGTTAGAATAATAATATGATGGATGTACTTGTTTTATTTCCAACATTGTTATTTTCTAATTTTATAGGAATACTTGTGGGCTGCACACTTTTCTAGTGTGCAGCCCACAAGTTGATCGTTTAGATTAACTTACTGAATTTTCCATCTATATATATTTAAATAAGAATCAAAGTCCTGGCTCACTGAATGACAGACAACGCACAGCCTAAGCCGCTGGTCACAGAGACTTGAAATTTGGAGGGTGTATTCGTCTTAATGCAAAGGGATGTACTAAGAAAGGATTTTTTGAAATTCAACCCCTAAGGGGGTATAAATGGATGAAAACTTTTGTATGAAAGTCCTATGTTTTTTAACATACAGTTCTGAAAAATTGTATTCGCATAGGTCATTGTTTTTGCAGTTATAGTAATGGAAATTGGTATGTGGATAGAGTTTTTAAAACTAAAACATAATAGTAATATTTTTTGCTAGGGTTGATCAGAAGGAGTGAAAATTGGGAGTTTAGTTTTTCACCTGAACCGCTGGCGCTCGGCCTGTTCGTCCATCTGTAATATTGATGTATCTTTTGAACCGGAATAGAAAGACACTTATAATTAATACAATTTATATTTATTAAAAAAGAAAATAAAAACTAGCTTACTAATAAATCTTATATATAAAAATTAGTATAAATATCGTGTCTTTGTACAGTTAAGATATTTTTCTAAATCAGTTATTAAGCTTATTATTTGTTTTACAAAGCATGGAGAGAGCGCTATGCGCTGGGCATCGGAATTCGGATGAGACGACCGTCCTGCGCCGAGTATGACAGGCAAGTCGAGTATAGTGTTGCTACTTTCAATTCCTGTCCTATTAATTCCATAGGACTCAGGAAATTCAGAGATTTTTAGCCATGTACTGGCTAATTGGCAAGAGTTTGCGATATTGTCTTATGATACTAAGTGTAACGGAGAGAATTTCACCATTGCGGCTGAGTACGTACTCTATCGATATGTTACAACACTCGACATGGGGCATTATGGTTGAACTGGTAGCCGCGGGACAAGTATATAACTATGTTTTCGAAAAGTACCAGAATGGAAAACTTTATAGTAAATATATTACTGAAGCTCGACCTATAAAACGATTACGCTTAACGAGGCAAATTTAAAAGGATTAAAAAGGAACCTATTTATATATGACACGTTTTACACCGATCCCAAAAACAGGCAACGGTCTCTGACGATAGTCCACGCGGGCGAAGCCACGGGCAAAAGCTAGTTTAATATAAATATAAACATCAAATTCCAGAGAAGAAATTAAATATCCTAAAAATAATCTATGGTTTTTGGGTTCATAACCGAACGACAAAATAGAGCCCATTTAAAGAAACTCCGCTATGTATCTGTCCGTTTGTGTGTCACAGTTCTCTAGCTCGTAAACAGAATGGAGAAAACCTAAAATACTGATATATTAAGAAAAAAAATGGTCGTCTTTGGGCCATTTTTTTTCTTTATTAGACCAGAAGTTTTTTTTATCTGATAGGCTAGATTTTGACCATTATCTCACCTGATGGTAAGCGATGAAGCGGTCGGAGATGTTGTTCAGGATAACCAAGAATTACTGGTTCTCGAGGAAAGCTGACGGAACACATCGTTAGATGCT
Source organism: Plagodis pulveraria (assembly GCA_963890685.1). NCBI lineage: Eukaryota > Metazoa > Arthropoda > Insecta > Lepidoptera > Geometridae > Plagodis > Plagodis pulveraria. The sequence continues at coordinate 5,407,777 of OY982973.1, read as the reverse complement.
TGGCAACAGATTTTCTACTTGAGACAAACCAAATGGGCATTTTCAAATCCTACCACCATGCTATAAAGACTGCCATGCTAAGACAACAACCGGGCCCGACGGCTTAATTGCTCCAAAGCACGGAAAACTCAATTAAATTATTTTTCAAGGGGACTACATTTCATGAGATGGTAGTCGAAATAAAACATTTGGCACCGTTACATGTGGGGTGCTGTAAAGCGAGAGAGAGAAAAATAAATTAATAATTGTTTGTATTCAACACTAGACAAACATTTATTTTTGTCTTAAGAAATTAATGCAGTCAAAAAGTTTGCAAGTGGTGGTTATAATCTCCCCATAGTCGAGGACAGTCCTTCTTACCCAGTTGCCCGTTCCTTGGTACGGAACTACAAAAAAAAACAAGCAGGTGGATACAATTCTTAACTGACTACGCCGGTGGATAGTTTAGGTGGTCTGTTAGTAATAAACGCAATTTTAGGCCTTATTTGTGAGGGCAGTACAGTTACGGGGTCTATGTCGAAAACCAAATTAGTTAAGAATCACAAATTTATGTTTCATATATTCTGTTTAACCAACGTGTAATAATAACGCCGATTTATGTAGAAGCTATAATCAAAACTGATAAAAAAAAAAACGGGTTGTTGCAATGAGGGACCTTTAGGAGCGAGGCTTCTCCCACTTGGCAAGTCTTTTAGCGATACTTGTTGGGTTATTGATTGTTTCACTTGCAAACAATAATGGTCGCAATTTGGCAAAAGATAGTCTTCATGGTACCTTTCCATAAATGCGTAGTTTCGTCATACCTATTTTAAATTCCAAGTAATCAAACTCGGTAACATTTTGCATGTATATCATTGAGCCTAATATCTATGCTTCTATACTCCGTTCCAAATAGCATGGCAATAGATTTCGTATATTTTAGAGTTGTTTATTTGTATCGTTGCGTCATTGTAGGCTCTGTACCACGAAATTCTAGCGATACGAGTTTAGCAATAGATCATAATTAGGTTTTGTGGTACAGGGCCTACAAAGACGCAACGGTACACATAAACAACTCTAAAATATACGAAATCTATTGCCATGCTAATTGACACCGAGTATAGTATGCCAGATTTCCTTGAAATTATGTATTATTGAAATAATTCGGTATAGTAATTTTGTATGAGAATTCTTAGGCAATCTGTAGAAAACTTTTCATGCAACGGAAAAACACTTCATCAATGACAACACAATTTTTAACAAGTCTTTTAAGTCTGTTTAGGCGTGAAGGGTACTGTGATCTAACTGGGCAAACGAGACATAAGAACTAACGTCTGGAAGTGACAAGCGCAGTGCAATGTCAAGCAGAACGATAATTCATTGCAACTGTAACGGACAGGCGTGGTTTACTATCAGGCGTGCGGCTGTTTTTTTCACTTGATAACAATAAAACACGATGAAATTGAAATGGTGTCATCTTGAAGCTATCTATATACGAGCATATACACTACTAGCTTTTACCCACGGCTATGCCCACGCGGACTATCCTTTACTTATCCTTAAGTCATCCCTTTAAAGAAATGTTTAATATGTCATCTTAATTTTGAATGAACTATACGAATACTAATTTTCAGAACTGTAAGTTAAAAAAAAAAGGACTTTCATACATACGTTTAAACCCATTTTTACCCCCTTAGGGGTTGAATTTCAAAAAAACCTTTCTAATAGCCCCGTACACATAATACTTTAAGAAGCTCAAGTAAACATTAGAGGTAAAATTTTAACTACAGTGCACAACATGTGATTGTCAATGCTAACGAGCTATTAATTCTTCGAAAACTGTACAATACTACTAATACAATACAATGACCAACTCACAAAGCATTTTCGAATAAGTACCTTTTGAAAAAAAGTTATACAAAATCGTTATAAACTAAGGTTCCGACGCATTCGACCGAAAAATTTGTTTTAAAACTTTGTTGAATGGGAGGACATCCTAGCTATTGGAGTTTTTATAAAGTTTGAGTGTGTTTGGAACTTGTTTGATGTGTTTGAACTTCACATACGAGGGTGAGTCAGGTACTTTACTACATATTATGGGTTTTTATTTAAAAAATGTGCTCGATATAGTTGTTACTGATAAGAAACTGAGAAACTAATAATATATTATTTGACTTAATGAGTCCGCTCTAGATATGTGATTTTGTGTCTCAAGAACCGATTTATTCCTCAGTATCTACCTTGAAGTTGGTTAAATGCTATAAACAATTATTTCAAATATTTGTTCATTGATTTAAAAAAAATAGCAAAGGGTTTGTCCTACTTCTAAAAGAGGTACCGCCGACTTATACCTATTACCATACTTATAGAGTTTTCCATACAAACGTAGGGTAAATATATAACCATTTTAAAATGTAATAATTTAATGTTTACATTGTTGCTGCCATCTAAGACTGTGATTCCTAAAACTTCTGCCGAGCGTAGGAATTATGAAAAACCCACCGAAGCAATGGGGAGCTTTGCTTGGGAGGCTTTGTGTACAAATTAACTCCGTTGATGTAATAGTAGTCATTGGGATACTTATACTAAAAAAACATAATTTAAATTGTTTTTTTTTATTACATAATAGTGGTGGCCATATTTTTGAAGCTACATCTGTCACTTTGGCTGTCATGTATTCAGCCTCTTTAGCCATATCACCATTCACATGGATGCATATAGCGTTCAACAACACGTTTAAAAGATTATAGTAAGTACATTATGATAGTGTGGTAAGTTGAAAATTACAGCTGAGGCGATATTGTTAGCCCGAGCCGTAGACGATGGCTACAAAAAAGCAGAGGCTGTAATTATCAAAGCACATACGACGTCACACGACGTTTTTCAACAAACTTGCGAGGAACAGATACGAAAATTTCGTTACGAAAATATTTATTTGTTCTCAACTTGTTCTTCTATAGTAGGTAAAAAACTGGTTTCTTTTTATATGAAAAACGAATGAAACAAACTACAATCTCCTTGGTGAGAAGTGTGGATATGTTTTTTTTCTATTTAAAACACAAATACGGTAATGTAGAAAAGAGCACGAGTGCGTTATAGGCTCTAAAACATTATGACACTAAAATCGGGGCATTTGAATGCCCGTTACAAGCTACTGTGTTGAAAAATTATTTTATCATAGTGGGTATTCTATTCCGCCAATGTTCCACTCTCATTTTCTGGCCGCCAAAAAAGTACCACCGAGAAACTAATCGCGGTGTGGTGGATATTTTTATGCTTACTGGTTCTGTAACTAATCAACCAAAACCCGTACGTCGATAATACGTAAGATCTGCTGAAAACATCGTTGTCCGTAAGAGATTGCAGGGTCATCCAAGGCAGTCCATTTCACGTTGCTAACAAGAACTTTTGCAAGCCACAATTTGCCGAATTTTGCATCGTGACTTGGACATGCACCCTTACAAATTTAACTGACACATGAGCTGAAGGTAAATGACCTTAGGTACCGACGTAGGTTCGCTAATGGGCTCTAGACCAGTTGGAAACTGAATAATATCGAAAGTAACTTATATTTTTTTATGTTATTGTGACGGAACATGCTCGAGGCCCACCTAATGTTAAGTGGACTAACCTCTGCCGGTGACAGATGCATTTCGTCACAAGTCACGAATTACACTGCGCCCGTCACCATGAGACATAGTTGATAAGTCTAATGTGCTTGTAATTTCACGGCTCTCAAGGACTGCTGCCGGAACACATCGCTAAGAGCTTGGCAACAGATTTTCTACTTGTTCTTGATTTTCTACTTATGTTATTTTAAGGTCCATTTCGGGATAAACGGGTTCGTCAACAAGCAAAATTTGGAACGATATCAATCCACATGAAATATATGATCTGCCCAATACATCCCAAAAATGTCACTGTCTAGTGAAGATGTTAGTCTGGTGGCGTCATTGATCCATATTTTTTTGAGAAAGAGCACCGCCAACTTTGTACACTATGATTATGCGTCGATTATTACCACCTGCTTTTGACTTGAAATGGATGATATGGAATATGGACCCTGACGAGATATGGTATCAATAAGACAGCGAAAAAAAAGTTATCTGCTTTATTGTTACTATGGATAGTTGCCATAATCCCCACGCTTGGCTCGGAGATCGCAGTGTAAGATGGCAGTTCTTAAGGAGGCATTGCTGCCTACCTTCCAGTATTTATCCCTTAGTCTCATCTTACGACACCTACAGTAAGATATGGGGAAGTGCTGCATGGTGGTAGGGCATTTTACGAATGCCCGCCTGGCTAGCTACTACCCTCAAGTAGAAAATCTGTCGCCAAGCACCTAACAGTGTGTTCCGGCAGCTGTCTTTGAGAGCCAATACTTCTAGGTTAGCCTGAACAACATCTTCGACCACATCATTGCTTACCATCAGGTGAGATAGTGGTCAAAAGCAAACCTACCAGGCATAAAAAAAAAAAAAATGCAATTCTAACCCAGCACCCCACGAGCTATAATATGGAGACAAAACTATTCCCAGTTTTCAAAGCATCGTTTGCATGTCCTTACAAATTTGGTAACATGTTAGGTATAAAAGATATGTACGACGATAAATCTGGGATCCTCACAAATTAGGTCATCGATTCAAACGTATCCAATTTCTCGCTTGACCGATCCTACTCTCGAGTGACTAAAATTGTTTTGTTTGTATGAATTGTTCGTTTTTTGTATTATGGGTGCTATTGGTCATTCTAAATGAAGTTTTAAACAAATCATGTTTCTTGGCGATACATCTACTTGAAAGTGGTACTGACTAGGCAAACATTTGCAAAATATCCTACCATCATGCGTTGAAGCTCAAACTTGTACAATTGGACCCGCAGGACTGTGAAAAACATTTTAATGATATTAATATGGATTTGTGTTATATATATTATACAAACCAAAATTGTGATATTAATGCCCGTGGGGTGCCGGGCTAGATGGCACCCTCCCATCTCTACCCGTAGGTTTCTTAAGAGGCGACTAAGGGTAACACACCAGAAAGTGGGCAGCAGTGCTTTCTGTGGAACTGATATCTCACACTGCGATCCCCAAGACGCCTGTCAAGCGTAAGGATTTTGGCAAACCCCCCATAGTGGGGAGGCTGTGTTCAGCAGTGGACGATCCAGCTGATATAGTAATTTGGGTTTATGGTAAACCAAAAATTCTAGTATAAAAAAAATAAAGCAGCTTTCGTCACGGAAATATAATATATGAAATGAGTTGAGCTCACATTTTTGTGGTTCAACTTTCATTTAGCTAAATTATAATGTAAGAAAAAAAAACAATATCATGACTAGTGCATACTGTTTGATTGATTGTTCATTCAAGCACAATACTGGAGTGTGAGTAACCACCTTCTTGGCAATCGTTGCATTTTTATATCATCTTTGTTAAATTTTTATATTATCATCTTAGTTTTTGAAAAATATTTTTTTCAAATGGTTGATTATGTTGTATTGGTGTAAATTGATCGGGATAGGTTGAACCATAAAAAAAGTTATGTCGTTTTAAATTAAAAATAATATTTACGCCTGATCTTGTGAACTTTATTCCAATTGTTTTGGAAATTGTTCATATAAAAACACAATTTAATATGTAAGTTACATGTTATGAAGTAATCTGATCGACATTTTGTTGTTTCTGTGCTTTAAAATAGTAATTTTCGTAATAATGTTCTCGACTACACCTCTAACAAGTTCTATTAAATAATAACAAATATTTTTTAAATATTTTAAGAAAACATTAAAATAATATTTTAATAAAACACTTAAAATATAAAAATATATCTAGTGACAGTTTGTGACGTCACGTCGGCTTAACAGGAAAATTAGGCGGAATTGTCACTAGATATATTTTTTAAGAGCCATTTCACAAAATCACGCTTCTGAAGTTTAGGTCAATGCCAGCGCATCGCATACACAAGCGAAAGAAATGACGACGGAATAGCGTGACTGTGAGTAACATAGTTTGATACTAGCACTCATTAATAAAGAAATGTAAGTTGCAAATTTAAAAATTGTGTGATTGGCATGAGTAAATAATCAATTTCTTGTCGACTACTTGCTAATGTTATAGAAAAGAAGTAGGCATGTACATTAAATAGTCAACCTATATCGTGAATCGTATATTTACATTTCATCCTTGATGAATAAAAAATAGATATGTTTGAATCATTTATTGTAACAATAAACTTAAATAATTAAATAACTATACGGCTTAAAATTATATAAATATTTGACGTAACGGCATTGATTAAAAGCTGCGGACTAAAAGCTCTTTCTTTGAAATTTTCCAAAAATTGCTATTTTCCTCGTTCACACTCTACACAGTATCTATATCCAGTCGTTAACACTGTCTGCCATAATGACCAAGTTACAACTAAAATGTGGCAATTCTGTTTGCGAGTAACAGGTAAAGGACCCATTAAATCGATAGATATCATTTGATATGGCCGTGAGCACTGTTTTGGGCGGCCCATGTCACCAAGAGTAGCATGGTTTTGAATTTTGTACTGAAGACAAATGGGACATGCGGCTACAAAATTCGCTACATCCTTATACAAACCCGGCCAGTAGTATCTAAGCGCAATACGTCTGTAGGTCTTAAAAATACCTAAATGACCAGCAGTTGGCTCACTATGGTTCTCAGCGATGATAGCTATTCTCAGTTCTGAAGGAACTACCTCTTTCCAGGAAAATTCATTTGTAAGATGACACTTATTTTTACTGAGTCGGAACAGAGTATCATTTTTTATTTGATAATTAGGATAATGCAAAGATTTGGTCACACAATTATTGTAAAGGTCTTTATACCAGTCATCGCTAGAAGTCGCAAATGACTTGGCAGTAACGATAGCAGCAACTGGGACAGCTCTCGATAATGCGTCTGGAATTACATTGTCAACCCCTGTACGGTGCTTAATTTCAAAATCAAACGACGACAAACGAACTCCCCAACGTGCAAGTGCACTGTGATCGGTATAGACAACGAATGTTTTACCGTTCTCAACATAACAACGCCAATGTTCTAAGGCAACTAAAACAGCAAGAGTCTCGCGTTCAGTGATGCTGTAGTTCTTCTCAGCCGCAGTCAACGATCGACTCATGTAGGCGATCATGATCGTGATCATGATCTTGATCGTGATCGTGGTCGTGATCATGATCGTGATCGTGATCGTGGTCGTGGTCGTGGTCGTGGTCGTGATCGTGGTCGTGATCATGATCTTGATCTTGGTCGTGGTCGTGATCATGATCGTGATCGTGGTCGTGATCATGATCGTGGTCGTGGTCGTGGTCGTGATCATGATCATGATCGTGATCGTGGTCGTTGTCGTGGTCGTGGTCGTGGTCGTGGTCGTGGTCGTGGTCGTGGTCGTGGTCGTGGTCGTGGTCGTGGTCGTGGTCGTGGTCGTGGTCGTGGTCGTGGTCGTGGTCGTGGTCGTGGTCGTGGTCGTGGTCGTGGTCGTGGTCGTGGTCGTGGTCGTGGTCGTGGTCGTGGTCGTGGTCGTGGTCGTGGTCGTGGTCGTGGTCGTGGTCGTGGTCGTGGTCGTGGTCGTGGTCGTGGTCGTGGTCGTGGTCGTGGTCGTGGTCGTGGTCGTGGTCGTGGTCGTGGTCGTGGTCGTGGTCGTGGTCGTGGTCGTGGTATTGATCGTGATCGTGATCGTGATGGTGATGGTGATGGTGATCGTGATGGTGATGGTGATCGTGATGGTGATGGTGATGGTGATGGTGATGGTGATGGTGATGGTGATGGTGATGGTGATGGTGATGGTGATGGTGATGGTGATGGTGATGGTGATGGTGATGGTGATGGTGATGGTGATGGTGATGGTGATGGTGATGGTGATGGTGATGGTGATGGTGATGGTGATGGTGATGGTGATGGTGATGGTGATGGTGATGGTGATGGTGATGGTGATGGTGATGGTGATGGTGATGGTGATGGTGATGGTGATGGTGATGGTGATGGTGATGGTGATGGTGATGGTGATGGTGATGGTGATGGTGATGGTGATGGTGATGGTGATGGTGATGGTGATGGTGATGGTGATGGTGATGGTGATGGTGATGGTGATGGTGATGGTGATGGTGATGGTGATGGTGATGGTGATGGTGATGGTGATGGTGATGGTGATGGTGATGGTGATGGTGATGGTGATGGTGATGGTGATGGTGATGGTGATGGTGATGGTGATGGTGATGGTGATGGTGATGGTGATGGTGATGGTGATGGTGATGGTGATGGTGATGGTGATGGTGATGGTGATGGTGATGGTGATGGTGATGGTGATGGTGATGGTGATGGTGATGGTGATGGTGATGGTGATGGTGATGGTGATGGTGATGGTGATGGTGATGGTGATGGTGATGGTGATGGTGATGGTGATGGTGATGGTGATGGTGATGGTGATATTTAGAAATCATTCCCTCTTATATGTTTTCGTTGAACGTACGGTCGTGATTTTTTATACAGGTGTGTACAGGATTTTACACACGTACGCACAGGAAGTAACTCTTTTCCATTTCGTTTATATTGTATGTGTTACGGCCGGCATGTTTTAAAAATTTTTTTTTTTAAATACAGAATTTGATCTGTTACAGTTTTATTATAAGTATTGATAATTGCAAATAAAAAGATGGTAATTAAAACCAATTTTAAAGTATGTAGCTGTTTTTGGTAAGTATGTAATTACTGTAAAATCTAAAAAAAAATACAAATCTGATTATAACAGTGAAAAATTTAGCAAGTTTTATTGATTTTAACCCATTGGCATCGGCGATAATGATAAAATGATAACAATAGAATTTCATTTATATCAAGGACGTAGTGATCCTGACGATGCCAATGAAATTAAGAAAGAATTGCGTATATTTATTACAATATTTCAACAGACTATAAATCAAATTTCTAGTTTGTCCTTGAAGTGTACAAAATAGAAAAATGATCCATTTATTCATCACCATCACCATCACCATCACCATCACCATCACCATCACCATCACCATCACCATCACCATCACCATCACCATCACCATCACCATCACCATCACCATCACCATCACCATCACCATCACCATCACCATCACCATCACCATCACCATCACCATCACCATCACCATCACCATCACCATCACCATCACCATCACCATCACCATCACCATCACCATCACCATCACCATCACCATCACCATCACCATCACCATCACCATCACCATCACCATCACCATCACCATCACCATCACCATCACCATCACCATCACCATCACCATCACCATCACCATCACCATCACCATCACCATCACCATCACCATCACCATCACGATCACGATCACGATCACGATCACGATCACGATCACGATCACGATCACGATCACGATCACGATCACGATCACGATCACGACCACGACCACGACCACGACCACGACCACGACCACGACCACGATCACGACCACGATCACGACCACGATCACGACCACGACCACGACCACGACCACGACCACGACCACGACCACGACCACGACCACGACCACGACCACGACCACGACCACGACCACGACCACGACCACGACCACGACCACGACCACGACCACGACCACGACCACGACCACGACCACGACCACGACCACGACCACGACCACGACCACGACCACGACCACGACCACGACCACGACCACGACCACGACCACGACCACGACCACGACCACGACCACGACCACGACCACGACCACGACCACGACCACGACCACGACCACGACCACGACCACGACCACGACCACGACCACGACCACGACCACGACCACGACCACGACCACGACCACGACCACGACCACGACCACGACCACGACCACGACCACGACCACGACCACGACCACGACCACGACCACGACCACGACCACGACCACGACCACGACCACGACCACGACCACGACCACGACCACGACCACGATCACGACCACGACCACGACCACGACCACGACCACGGCCACGGCCACGACCACGATCAAGATCATGATCACGACCACGATCATGATCACGACCACGACCACGACCACGACCACGACCACGATCACGACCACGACCACGACCACGACCACGACCACGACCACGACCACGACCACGACCACGACCACGACCACGATCACGATCATGATCACGACCACGATCACGATCAAGATCATGATTACGATCACGATCATGATCAAGATCACGACCCCGACTACGACTACGATTATAATTACTGTTTGGAGCGTCAATTTTGCGCAGGCAAGGTTCTGAACGCCTCCCTAGCGTAGGCAGTCTACTAGTCTATAGACATTTTGAGTTGAATAGAAAAAGTTTGCTTTTGAGTGTCGTGTTACATTATTTGTTTGATTTTGGGGACAGCGTCTTGTTTGACACCTGCTGCGCGGCAGTCCATAGCCAATGCCACTGAGCCATCACTGCTTCAAAACTTAAACTTACGCAGAAAACACTTACGCAGATTTTATGGTAAATTTGTAAATACGACTATCGACCGCTAACTGGTATCCCGGTTTGTACAAATGATGGAAAAGCCGGGAGGCCGTTTTGTATAAATTAGGAAGGTAGTTTAATTTCCTGCTGAAGTTATCGCTGTGTTCACTTATAGACATTAACTGAATCCAAAAATAGTGGAAATCAATTATTCGCCTGTCATCTTATCCTTCTAAAACAAAAGTAATAGTGAGTTACTTATTTAAACTAGAATAATATAAAAACTAGCAGACCAAAAAGAAGAAGTCAACCCTCTGAGGTTGTTAGCATTTTTCCAATAACGCTGTATAAGGCTGCATAATTGTGACGTTTCCTTTTTTTAACACAATGAATAAACAGAAAAACAAGAGAACAATAATTATATTATGGACAACAAAAATAAAGTATAATTTGTTACTTAAAAAAATAAAGACATGATCAAAACTCTGTGGTCGCACTATAAACTTGCGTCTACGCGTTCCGCGTACGAGACGTCAGAGCAAGGCAAAACGAACGCAGGTCCTACCTCGATGAGCGCTCGCGCGGTACTGATCGCCTCGCGCTTGTACATTTCAATTTATGAGCATTTCGAGTTATGTTAAATCTTTTTTCTTGTCTAACAAAACAGAGTTAATAGCACAATTTATACAAGATCAGATTAATTAAAAAATAAACTTTCTTTTCATATAATATCTGTTTGGAATTACACTTTATTAAACGCAATATATCGTGTTAAACTGCTGATATAATTCGTGGAAATTGGCGCAAGATCTTTATTTTTTTTTCTACAATGACCATTAATTATCGATATTCTAGTACACTATGTGTCAACAGGATTATATGCCTGATGCACAGTTTTTTTTTTAGTTAATTTGATGAATCTTTATACAAGAGATAGAACTCTGAAGTTGGCTATGTGTACTTTAATTCGTAAAACAAGGTGCGGGAGATTGGTCACTACAAAATAATTAATGTTATGTTTGTAAATCTGGTACATTAACTGATAAGAGAACAGATTATTATATTTTTATCAATTATTAAACAACTTGTAGATATTTCCTATGATAGTAAATTAAGCGCTTAAAATCTTCGTATACCGCATTAAAATGTACAATGCCTCTTAAGTGTTTAATTAAAATATAAATTTGATGTTTTCTTAAAATATTTTAATAATATTTGTTATTATTAAATATGGATTTCCGCAAAGTAACGCCTGAGTCTATTCATTTCTATAAAATAGTTGATTCTTACAAAAGTTATTAACAATCATTTCATATCGGTATCGAGTACACCTTTTTTTTCGTGTGAAATATTTCTTTACGCGTGTCCTTCCACCCCGGGGAAGGTGAAAGATGCGTGGGTCTCGATACCAACTATTTCCACAGTAGCAAGTCCCCCACCGACTAAATAATAGCTCCTGTGTTCCTACTCTACCGCTTCTCGGCGGGACCACAGGGTCTGCTTTAGCACTCAACCACGAACACACAACGTTTGTCCGTGTGGTGCTACCCCTCACGAAGCATCAAATCAATCAATCAATATTTTATTTGCTAAAATACAGTAATACCTTTATGTGGTCTTAAATTAATAATATTATTTGTTCAGTGTATTTAGCCTGCATGCAGACGTGCAGATAGTTAGTGTTATGGCTATTGATTGAAGTAAGATGAAACTATTTGTTGATACCGGATCACATATATCACTAGACCGTAACAATAGTTTGTTTTTTACAACATAGACAATTGATGAAACAAGTTTATAAAATTATGGCATAGTGTGAGAGATTGCTGTTTTTCCTGATGGATGGATCCTGGTTCTTAGAATCGAACCCATTTTATTCACTAAACGAATATATGACGATGCGCCTGACTGAATCTTCGTTTTCACATTAAAATAGGTTAAAATATGACGACTGATTGTGTACATAATTAATATAAATCTGTAATTTGTTTCTGAATTTATTAGTATAGATAATTGTAATCTAAATGATGTATAACGTAAAAACTATAATCCAGTAGACATTATTTATCAAAACAGATTGTATTGTATAGAATATTTAAATTTTAAATAATAGATATCATAATTTTAATTTATATAATAATAAACTAAATGTATTGGACTTGCCGTGTATAACATTCAAAGTTATATGGTTAATAAATATTTCTATTCTATTCTATTCTATTCTATGGTCCTCTTGAGACTCTTCAACGTCTCCAACAAATTGAAGTCATTCAAAAATCCAACAATCATTCAAAAACAACACGCGCGGGGGTGTCAAACAAGGCGCTGTCCCCAAAATCAAACAAATAATGTAACACGACACTCAAAAGCAAACTTTTTCTATTCAACTCAAAATGTCTATAGACTAGTAGACTGCCTACGCTAGGGAGGCGTTCAGAACCTTGCCTGCGCAAAGTTGACGTTCCAAACAGTAATTATAATCGTAGTCGTAGTCGGGGTCGTGATCTTGATCATGATCGTGATCGTGATCTTGATCGTGATCGTGGTCGTGATCATGATCGTGATCGTGGTCGTGGTCGTGGTCGTGATCGTGGTCGTGGTCGTGATCATGATCTTGATCGTGGTCGTGGTCGTGGTCGTGGTCGTGATCATGATCGTGATCGTGGTCGTGATCATGATCATGATCTTGATCGTGATCGTGGTCGTGGTCGTGGTCGTGGTCGTGGTCGTGGTCGTGGTCGTGGTCGTGGTCGTGGTCGTGGTCGTGGTCGTGGTCGTGGTCGTGGTCGTGGTCGTGGTCGTGGTCGTGGTCGTGGTCGTGGTCGTGGTCGTGGTCGTGGTCGTGGTCGTGATCGTGATCGTGATCGTGATCGTGATCGTGATCGTGATCGTGATCGTGATCGTGATCGTGATCGTGATGGTGATGGTGATGGTGATGGTGATGGTGATGATGATGGTGATGGTGATGGTGATGGTGATGGTGATGGTGATGGTGATGGTGATGGTGATGGTGATGGTGATGGTGATGGTGATGGTGATGGTGATGGTGATGGTGATGGTGATGGTGATGGTGATGGTGATGGTGATGGTGATGGTGATGGTGATGGTGATGGTGATGGTGATGGTGATGGTGATGGTGATGGTGATGGTGATGGTGATGGTGATGGTGATGGTGATGGTGATGGTGATGGTGATGGTGATGGTGATGGTGATGGTGATGGTGATGGTGATGGTGATGGTGATGGTGATGGTGATGGTGATGGTGATGGTGATGGTGATGGTGATGGTGATGGTGATGGTGATGGTGATGGTGATGGTGATGGTGATGGTGATGGTGATGGTGATGGTGATGGTGATGGTGATGGTGATGGTGATGGTGATGGTGATGGTGATGGTGATGGTGATGGTGATGGTGATGGTGATGGTGATGGTGATGGTGATGGTGATGGTGATGGTGATGGTGATGGTGATGGTGATGGTGATGGTGATGGTGATGGTGATGGTGATGGTGATGGTGATGGTGATGGTGATGGTGATGGTGATGGTGATGGTGATGGTGATGGTGATGGTGATGGTGATGGTGATGGTGATGGTGATGGTGATCATTCCCTCTTTTATTTTGTTTTCGTTGAACGTACGGTCGTGATTTTTTATACAGGTGTGTACAGGATTTTACACACGTACGCACAGGAAGTAACTCATTTCCATTTCGTTTATATTGTGTTACGGCCGGCATGTTTTTATAAATTTTATAACTGTGATCGTGATGGTGATCGTGATGAAAATGCTAATTAAGCGTTAATAACTTTTAAACTATTTAAGCTATTTATCTGAAACTAACGTGAAACGAACCGCTACCAGCGGCCGCTAAGTACAAAACACAAAAACAACATACAAAATGGAAACGAACAAAGACAACACAATAAAATCGACGTTATGGCTATTGATTGAAGTAAGATGAAACTATTTGTTGATACCGGATCACATATATCACTAGACCGTAACAATAGTTTGTTTTTTACAACATAGACAATTGATGAAACAAGTTTATAAAATTATGGCATAGTGTGAGAGATTGCTGTTTTTCCTGATGGATGGATCCTGGTCCTCTTGAGACTCTTCAACGTCTCCAACAAATTGAAGTCATTCAAAAATCCAACAATCATTCAAAAACAACACGCGCGGGGGTGTCAAACAAGGCGCTGTCCCCAAAATCAAACAAATAATGTAACACGACACTCAAAAGCAAACTTTTTCTATTCAACTCAAAATGTCTATAGACTAGTAGACTGCCTACGCTAGGGAGGCGTTCAGAACCTTGCCTGCGCAAAGTTGACGTTCCAAACAGTAATTATAATCGTAGTCGTAGTCGGGGTCGTGATCTTGATCATGATCGTGATCGTGATCTTGATCGTGATCGTGGTCGTGATCATGATCGTGATCGTGGTCGTGGTCGTGGTCGTGATCGTGGTCGTGGTCGTGATCATGATCTTGATCGTGGTCGTGGTCGTGGTCGTGGTCGTGGTCGTGGTCGTGGTCGTGGTCGTGGTCGTGGTCGTGGTCGTGGTCGTGGTCGTGGTCGTGGTCGTGGTCGTGGTCGTGGTCGTGGTCGTGGTCGTGGTCGTGGTCGTGGTCGTGGTCGTGGTCGTGGTCGTGGTCGTGGTCGTGGTCGTGGTCGTGGTCGTGGTCGTGGTCGTGGTCGTGGTCGTGGTCGTGGTCGTGGTCGTGGTCGTGGTCGTGGTCGTGGTCGTGGTCGTGGTCGTGGTCGTGGTCGTGGTCGTGGTCGTGGTCGTGGTCGTGGTCGTGGTCGTGGTCGTGGTCGTGGTCGTGGTCGTGGTCGTGGTCGTGGTCGTGATGGTGATGGTGATGAATCATATTTCTATTTTGTACACTTCAAGGACAAACTAGAAATTTGATTTATAGTCTGTTGAAATATTGTAATAAATATACGCAATTCTTTCTTAATTTCATTGGCATCGTCAGGATCACTACGTCCTTGATATTAATGAAATTCTATTGTTATCATTTTATCATTATCGCCGATGCCAATGGGTTAAAATCAATAAAACTTGCTAAATTTTTCACTGTTATAATCAGATTTAAATGTTATTTTTTTTTAGATTTTACAGTAATTACATACTTACCCAAAACAGCTACATACCTTAAAATTGGTTTTAATTACCATCTTTTTATTTGCAATTATCAATACTTATAATAAAACTGTAACATCCCATCACCATCACCATCACCATCACCATCACCATCACCATCACCATCACCATCACCATCACCATCACCATCACCATCACCATCACCATCACCATCACCATCACCATCACCATCACCATCACCATCACCATCACCATCACCATCACCATCACCATCACCATCACCATCACCATCACCATCACCATCACCATCACCATCACCATCACCATCACCATCACCATCACCATCACCATCACCATCACCATCACCATCACCATCACCATCACCATCACCATCACCATCACCATCACCATCACCATCACCATCACCATCACCATCACCATCACCATCACCATCACCATCACCATCACGATCACGATCACGATCACGATCACGATCACGATCACGATCACGATCACGATCATGATCACGATCACGATCACGATCACGATCACGATCACGATCACGATCACGATCACGATCACGATCACGATCACGATCACGATCACGATCACGATCACGATCACGATCACGATCACGATCACGATCACGATCACGATCACGATCACGATCACGACCACGACCACGACCACGACCACGACCACGACCACGACCACGATCACGACCACGACCACGACCACGACCACGACCACGACCACGACCTCGACCACGACCACGACCACGACCACGACCACGACCACGACCACGACCACGACCACGACCACGACCACGACCACGACCACGACCACGACCACGACCACGGCCACGGCCACGACCACGATCAAGATCATGATCACGACCACGATCATGATCACGACCACGACCACGACCACGACCACGACCACGATCACGACCACGACCACGACCACGACCACGACCACGACCACGATCACGATCATGATCACGACCACGATCACGATCAAGATCATGATTACGATCACGATCATGATCAAGATCACGACCCCGACTACGACTACGATTATAATTACTGTTTGGAGCGTCAATTTTGCGCAGGCAAGGTTCTGAACGCCTCCCTAGCGTAGGCAGTCTACTAGTCTATAGACATTTTGAGTTGAATAGAAAAAGTTTGCTTTTGAGTGTCGTGTTACATTATTTGTTTGATTTTGGGGACAGCGTCTTGTTTGACACCTGCTGCGCGGCAGTCCATAGCCAATGCCACTGAGCCATCACTGCTTCAAAACTTAAACTTACGCAGAAAACACTTACGCAGATTTTATGGTAAATTTGTAAATACGACTATCGACCGCTAACTGGTATCCCGGTTTGTACAAATGATGGAAATGCCGGGAGGCCGTTTTGTATAAATTAGGAAGGTAGTTTAATTTCCTGCTGAAGTTATCGCTGTGTTCACTTATAGACATTAACTGAATCCAAAAATAGTGGAAATCAATTATTCGCCTGTCATCTTATCCTTCTAAAACAAAAGTTATAGTGAGTTACTAATTTAAACTAGAATAATATAAAAACTAGCAGACCAAAAAGAAGAAGTCAACCCTCTGAGGTTGTTAGCATTTTTCCAATAACGCTGTATAAGGCTGCATAATTGTGACGTATCCTTTTTTTAACACAATGAATAAACAGAAACTAAAGATGTAGTTACTTAACAGGAGAACAATAATTATATTATGGACAACAAAAATAAAGTATAGTTTGTTACTTAAAAAAATAAAGACATGATCAAAACTCTGTGGTCGCACTATAAACTTGCGTCTACGCGTTCCGCGTACGAGACGTCAGAGCAAGGCAAAACGAACGCAGGTCCTACCTCGATGAGCGCTCGCGCGGTACTGATCGCCTCGCGCTTGTACATTTCAATTTATGAGCATTTCGAGTTATGTTAAATATTTTTTCTTGTCTAACAAAACAGAGTTAATAGCACAATTTATACAAGATCAGATTAATTAAAGAATAAACTTTCTTTTCATATAATATCTGTTTGGAATTACACTTTATTAAACGCAATATATCGTGTTAAACTGCTGATATAATTCGTGGAAATTGGCGCAAGATCTTTATTTTTTTTTCTACAATGACCATTAATTATCGATATTCTAGTACACTATGTGTCAACAGGATTATATGCCTGATGCACAGTTTTTTTTTAGTTAATTTGATGAATCTTTATACAAGAGATAGAACTCTGAAGTTGGCTATGTGTACTTTAATTCGTAAAACAAGGTGCGGGAGATTGGTCACTACAAAATAATTAATGTTATGTTTGTAAATCTGGTACATTAACTGATAAGAGAACAGATTATTATATTTTTATCAATTATTAAACAACTTGTAGATATTTCCTATGATAGTAAATTAAGCGCTTAAAATCTTCGTATACCGCATTAAAATGTAAAATGCCTCTTAAGTGTTTAATTAAAATATAAATTTGATGTTTTCTTAAAATATTTTAATAATATTTGTTATTATTAAATATGGATTTCCGCAAAGTAACGCCTGAGTCTATTCATTTCTATAAAATAGTTGATTCTTACAAAAGTTATTAACAATCATTTCATATCGGTATCGAGTACACCTTTTTTTTCGTGTGAAATATTTCTTTACGCGTGTCCTTCCACCCCGGGGAAGGTGAAAGATGCGTGGGTCTCGATACCAACTATTTCCACAGTAGCACTCCTGTGTTCCTACTCTACCGCTTCTCGGCGGGACCACAGGGTCTGCTTTAGCACTCAACTACGAACACACAACGTTTGTCCGTTGCCAGACCCCTCCTGTGGTGCTACCCCTCACGAAGCATCAAATCAATCAATCAATATTTTATTTGCTAAAATACAGTAATACCTTTATGTGGTCTTAAATTAATAATATTATTTGTTCAGTGTATTTAGCCTGCATGCAGACGTGCAGATATTTTAATAAAGTTTTTTTCACATGATAGAACTTAAATAATCCTTAATATCGTAAAAACATTTACTTAATAACCAATTAGTCAAGACTTTTTAAATCTATTGCCTTCTAATAATTTAATGTCATTTGGTAATGCATTATAATTTAAAATAATCATAAAATATTATACATTTTTCTTATAAATATCCTTCCTACAAGGGATATATAGTATATGGTAGCAGATCCGTAGCTTACCTCACCTTACGCAACCTTCCACATGCCGCTCCATTCTGGACTTAGAGGCAAAGCCCAGGGGAGCGACCTCTCTGGGGCCGGCCGACTGCCCGTGCCAACGTAAGTTTCGAAGTAACGACCGCCTCATTCACAGTTGAAATTTTCACGCTACAGTTTTTCACGGAGTATCGCATCGTGTTCACCGAGTCAAAAAACCTATGTATAATTTTCATCTGCAACCTGTTTCTGGATTCAAAAGGTTCCATTTATTGGCATTCAAATTATTGATGGAAAGTTTGTTGTTGTTATGCCGCATTTCGCGCGCCGATTGTCGAGAAACACTTTTGGCGAGACCGCGACAATTTGCGAACTACAATAATACAAAGTTGGACTCACGGGTAGAGAATACGAAAACTAATTGTTCGCGATTGTCATTCGAAAAATTTATGACTTGTTTAATAAAAGTTATTTCTAAGGATTTGGCAAAGTGGCTGTTATGGAATATTTGAAGAAGGTTTATTTGATGTTACTTATCAAGCGGCTAATTTTACCTTCATGATTTTTTAAGATAGGCAACAAACTGAATATATCTAGGGGTTTTTAATATTGTGTAGTTCAGTATAAGGATGAAATGATCATGGCAACGTGGCAGTACAATGTAGAATATTTCAATACTAAAATTTGTAATTGACCTTCATAAGAGCGTCGTAGACGCCTAAATTGAATAAATGATTTTGACTTTGACTTTGACTTCATAATAATGAAAGCAGATGGAATGTGGTATTTTTTTAATTTCAAATGTATAACTTAAGTCTAAATTACCGTGACTTTCAGTTCTTAATATTGTCATAGGTTTTCGAGATTATTACACATAGTAATTAAACGGTTTAAATCGCGTATATTATTTTTTTTGCCCCGACGTTTCAAACACTTTGCAATGATCGTGTTCACTGGGTGACTAATCGATTTTATATGTTTCAGTTCTTAGCCAAAATATACGACTTTTCAATTTGGGACACTGCGTAGTGACATGCTGACAAATTTATGGCAAATACAAGGCCGATGACGAAACTTTAGGTAAAATTCAGATAATTGAAAAATGCTTAGTTTGCAGGGATGTAGGGGAGTATGAAGAAAAGGCGTGTTAAAGCTGACAATAATGTACGAGAGTAAAAGTTTCGTACAGCAGAAAACCATATGACCAAGTGCGTGTTTAGTTCAAGCACCAAGGATTATGGAATATATAATCTGTCTAAAATTCGTAATGTTTTCATAAAATTCGGGATACTTATTGAGAGCCGGACTCGCAAATAACTGGTTCATGTTATTTGTTAATTTATTTTTTATCGTAAAATTATTACAGTTTGTACGATAAAGCAAAACTAAAAACATGTCTTGTATGGGGACATATACTTTTTAATATCTTATAATGCTCCAGATAGTGTTCTGGTCCTTTATAATAAGCGAGCTAATTGCCATCTACCAAACTGAAAACAATTAAAATAGTCAGAAGTCATTTTGAAG
Organism: Plagodis pulveraria; assembly: GCA_963890685.1. Taxonomy (NCBI): domain Eukaryota; kingdom Metazoa; phylum Arthropoda; class Insecta; order Lepidoptera; family Geometridae; genus Plagodis; species Plagodis pulveraria. Next base: position 5,387,475 of record OY982973.1, on the reverse strand, counting down.
CGCTCGTAGCGAAGTTTACTTAGCTGTTCTTAACCGATCAGCAAAGTTAAGCAACGTCGCCCGCGGTCATGAGTTGGATGGGTGACCGCTAGTGACATTACTACTGAGCGTTTCCGTGCTTCGGAGGGCACGTTAAGCCGTCGGTCCCGGTTGTCGTCTTAGGATGGCAGTCGTTATAGCATGGTGGTAGGGCATTGCCCGCCTGGCTAGCTACCACCCTCAAGTAGAAAATCTGTCGCCAAGCACCTAACGGTGTGTTGAGAGCCAGTACTTCTAGGTTAGCCTGAACAACTCTTCGACCACGTCATCACTTACCATCAGGTGAGATAGTGGTCAAAGGTTAACCTATCAGGCATAAAAAAATAAAATAAAATAAAAGTCACGGACCCTGGAGTCTGTGGAGTGAAAACGGATAACCATTGCTAGGGATTATCGTAATGTATGCTGAGTGAGAGCTCTATCAAGATATATATTTTCAATAATAGTTACTGCATCTCGCAAAGTGTCTTGTTCCTTTGTGTGATGTCTTGCATAAACGTTTTGTATTTCTTTATTAACCGACTTGAAAAAAGAAGGAGGCTCAATTCTGTTTTTTTTTGTTACCTCAGATCTTTTTACTGGGTGAATCGATTTTGTTTTTTTTTTCATTCACCACTCCACCAATGAGGCAGTATACAAATAAAAATAAAAAACGATAAGGAACTTCGGCAATGAAATGAATTAAATGGATTGAGCTGACATTTTCGTGGTCCGACTTTCATTTGGTCAATTTTAAATGAGAAAAAAGAGAAAATAAACTACTTATTTCATTAGTCATACTGTTTGCCTTTCGGGTGTTGGACTAGAATGTCAGCTCTCCATCTCTATCCGAGGGTGTCGTAAGAGGCAACTAAGGATAACCCACAAAAAGGTGGGCTGCAGTGCTTTCTGAGAAACTGATATATCAAAATGCGATCCCCAAGATGCCTGCCAAGCATGAGGATTATGAAAAACCACCCCTTAATAGAGGCTGTGTTGAACAGTGGACAATCTGGCTGATACAGTATACTGTTTACCAGATTGATTGTGTTATCAACCCACAATAATGGTGGGTCCGGAACACACCCACTACACGTAATAATTTTTATATAAGGGGTTAAATTATGATATTGTAAAAAATATGTATTTCCACAAAATAGCAAGTAACATTCGAGTTTCCATAGTATTAATCAACACGCCTGTAAAGTTAGTTGTACAAACAAATAATTAATCTGCAGAGGCTATAGTTTAATTGCTTATTTGAGTTTGTCTTGTTGTTTGCAATGTATTTCTGAGGATTCCGGATTTGACGTAGGTTGCCGTCGGTATTTGCTAGAGATTTACGATTTGTATCGGTTGTTAAACAAGGCTTACGGAGATGGTAATACCATGTCAAATAATAGTTACTATATTTAATGGTGAAATAATTATTAAATTAGAACGAGGGAAAATTATAGTCATGTGCGGGATTCAAACCCGCCACTATAGCCGGGGTATGCTCTAACTGCTAAGTGCAACGTGACTTATGACGTATGACTCTAATGTGTGCTTTCATTCTTAAACTATCGCATGCGGATGGAGCAACATCTATACTTAACATGACTTATATAGGAGGGCAAATGAGTGGGCGGTTCACCTGGTGGTAAGTGATCACCGTCGCCCACAAACATCCGCAACATCAGAGGTCTCGATGATGCTTTGCCGGCCTTTGAGTCCGTTTATTACGTTGTGCTACAAACAAGACTAATCTGCAATTATAATAGCTTTAAATTTGTTTATGATGACGTGACCCTATTATTTGAAATAATTATTGACTGGAATAATTATTATGTTTGTCAGCCGATATTCTTTCACCCTGTCCGTGTCTTAAACTTAATTGGGTTTACACAATATGGAAGCGTACTTCTTACACAAGTTTATTTAATGTAGTTACCACACATTTCAATTAAAATGCTCGTAGCATTCTTTACCTGTACTTCATCCACCTCTCGGCCACTACATGTATGTCCACATTAGCCATGTTTATCATCCTTCCTAATAATATATTACAAACCCCAGCCTTATAAACTATACTTTTAAAATTTATGTCAGTGATGCTAAGTTTAAGCTGCCTTTGATATGGTTATTCATTTCTTATCTTATCCTTTGCTAACACTATACATTTCCTCAACCTTCGCTTCTCTATCGCATCTATTTAGGTATACCTGAATTATTTGAATCACAACATAACACTTGGATCTTTGGATCCATCTTTGTATCACCCATCTCTTAAAATGTTCTTCTAGGGCTTCATAGTTATTCTCAACTCACATGTACTTTACGTCACCATTTGATTCATCTACCTTGAATTTATCCTCTAACAAGTTCAGTTTCTGTGGGCCTTATAATTAAGCTCAAAGTCGCACAACGAGCTATGGAGAGGGCTATGCTCGGTGTTTCGAATCAGGAATGAGGAGATCCGTAGACAAACGAAAGTTACCGACATAGCCCGGCGGATTAACGAGTTGAAGTGGCAATGGGCAGGGCACATAGCACGCAGAACTGATGGTCGATGGGGCCGAAAGGTTTTGGAATGGAGGCCACAAACAAGCAAGCGAAGCGTCGGATGACCACCTACAAGGTGGACAGACGACGTTATTAAGGTCGCAGGAAGACGCTGGATGCAGGCCGCTTCCAACCGTTCTATTTGGAAATCTATGGGGGAGGCCTATATCAAGCAGTGGACTTCTTGCGGCTGAAATGATGAAATGATGAAGTTCAGTTTCAGTCTTTCACGCGACTGCCTAAAAAATGGTGTATTATGTTTTCAAGGTTCATGTATGTATTACAAAATTACAAATATACGATAGGAAAAATTTGCATGTGCGGTGAAAAAAATTTCCTTTCGTATATTTGTAATGTAATCCGCATATCAGGCGTTATTGCAAACATAACAATATTAAAATTCATGTATGTATGTTTGTTAGTTTCATTATGCCACCATAACTTTTTAACGGCTTAAATGATTTAATGTATGATATATCATTATATTCGTTTTGATAACGCAAGTGACAAGTACATAAAAGAAATAAAAATACAAACTGTTGGATTTTAGACGCCATATTGAGAGGGTTTTTTTTTCATTCAAACCCATCGAGTGGGATATTCTAATGAAGGGCTTTAAAATGTAATATTACCATAAAATATATATACCTTGCAGGTATAATCTCAATTGAACAATAGAAAACAAATAATTTGCAGTCGGGTTATTTACTTTTTAATAAATATATACTTAGTCAATCATTAAATATACGGATAAAAAATGGATAAATATTAAAAGGGATATAATTATACAAAATTACAAAGTTACGAGAGAAAAAAATATAGTCATGTGTGGGAGTTTCACAAGCAGGCATTATTGCAAACATAACTATATTAAAAAGGGATATAATATATTATTTAAGGCTATCAGTGAAAAAAACTGGAGGTAACACTGAACTCGCAGAACAGGTATTATATACTTGATTTTCTTTATGCTCATTGCTCAATTTCAATTTGACGTCCTCCAATTTCAGTCGTTATTTTTCAATCTTATCTGGATTTTTTCACAAAGACGTGTAATTGGACAACATCATATTTTGTTGCCTCTTCTTTTATTTCTCATTACGTTGCATACCTACACTAAGAAGGAAATACAATTTATCGAAGGGATGAGTGTTCTATAGTAACTGCCGATTAGGGATCTTAGTGTCTAATTAAAATATTAATGAAGATTAACTTCAGTTTGTCACCCTTTGAAGACGAAGTCATTATGGAATTCAAATAACGAAAATGAAGTTAACATAACCGTTTTAGTAACACAATAAGGTACCGAGCAGGTAAACTTGTACGAAACCTAACGCACGCAGGCAAGCAGTTATATAACACTTTTGCTGTCCTTGCTATATATATACCACTTTCGGACGCAATATAGATTTTTTAAAAGTTTTTGTGACAGAACAAGCTCGAGGCCCACCTGATGTTAAGCGAACTAAACTCTGCCTATAACAAAAGATGCATTTAATCGCAAGTCACGAATTGCACTGCACCCTTCACTTTGAGACATAGTTGTTAAGTCTCATGTGCCTGTAATTTCACTGACTCTGCTGGAACTGCTGCGGGAACACACCGTCAGGTGCTTGGCGACAAATTTTCTACTTGAGGTTGGTAGCTAGACAGGCGGGCAATCGCAAAATGCCCTTCCACCATACAGTGAAGCTCAAGCCGGCGGTGGGGATCGAACCAGGGTACTGCGGCATGGCAGTCCATACCTATTACCGCTCGGCCGTCATTGAGAATTCTTTCTTTTCTATTCTAAGGATATAGTGATTAAAGGCAAGCTTATCAGCATTGATAAAAAATATGAGGTCTTGAATTTAACCATTCTAGAACCCAGTATGCGAAAGTTTTGTGTGTTAGTTTCTCAGATCAGAATAGATTATTTCGTAAATTAGGTAAAATTTATTAGATCCTAAATCAATTATCAGATTTACTGACACTCTTAATACCCGAGCCAAATATCTTAGTTATCAAGTGTGATGCGCTGCAATGTCATTAATTTTCACGATGGTCGCGACATGGCGTTTGGATCAAATATTTTTATTTATAATTTAATGGAATACCATTATGGGTGAGTGATTTCGTAACCATAACATATGATAATATAGGGGAAGGTGATATTTTGTCTCCGTGACCGCTATTTTGAATTCAGAGTGAAGCGAAGTATTCATATGTAAAATACTGAGCGTAGCAAGGAATTCACCATACGCCGCCCGTGAACAATATTATTTGGCCCCGAGTTATTCATACACCCTATTTTTCATCACTTCAGAAAAAGCACTCAAAATTGGTATGTATAGACAATCTCATCAATCAATAATAGTTATAAATCTTAAAATTCATTTGAATATTTTGCTACACTAACCACATCTATCAGAAGCACTAGCGTGGGCCAATCAGAACAGAAAAACCTCAAACTTCCATTGAAACCAATTTGAATATTGTTCCGTTATCCTTTAAATCCAATTGTCGATTTTGGAACAGGTATCTTCAGGTCATCTTCATATCTCCCTTTCCTTGTCCTTCGTCTTCAGTATCTTCAGTCTATTGGCTAGCAAATAAATTGTGAAAGTTTAATATAAGAAGACTGAAAATTGGTTTCCTTGTTACCATCTACTGCTTTTTAATATTGTACACGTGACAAGTGGCACGCTGCTCAATTGAAACGTTTTTTACGCAAAATTTTACATACTCGTCAAACCACACTAACATTGGTTTGAGTAGAGTTTTGCTGCTCATAAGGCACTTGCCAGGACTATTTTCCATGTAACCGCCAGCCCAACTAAAACGTCAGAGACGACAGATATACTTTTGACAACAGTGTTTTGGGCGAGCAAAGCGAGCCCTAGCATTATTCTACAACTTGAACATTTTGTGACCCCTTTTACTGATTTTTTTTTTTTTTTTATGCCTGATAGGTTAGCCTTTGACCACTATCTCACATGATGGTAAGTGATGATGTGGTCGAAGATGTTGTTCAGGCTAACCTAGAAGTACTGGCTCTCAAGGACAGCTGCCGGAACACACCGTTAGGTGCTTGGCGACAGATTTTTCTACTTGAGGGTGGTAGCTAGCCAGGCGGGCATTCGCAAAATGCCCTACCACCATGCAAGAAATTAGTATAATTTTTTATATTTGTGTTTTAAAATAGTAATTTAACTTTGTATCTAAATGTGTCATCTGTCAAAAATAAAATTATAACCATAAAAAAATGTACATTCAGAATTTTGTGTTTATTGGATATAATGTTATTGTACTACTAACGCCATCTGTTAGAAAACTAAAGGGTAAACATAGCTGCAACAGAACTAAAATATTTTTCTTTTTATTCTGTTTTATGAAGCTTCCGTGAAAGTCATGGGTAAACAAACCGCTAAGTGTGGACAAAAGCTGGCTATTTTTTTAAATAGGAATTATGAAACCAAAACAAATTGCAAATCCCAGGGTCTTCATGTTCCTGTGGACCAACTCAGTACGTTTCCTCGTGGTCTAGTATAAAGACAAAGCTGCAAACGTCGGCCAAGGCAAGACGAGAAAGACGTTGTATGTGTGTGAACAGGCGACCAAAGTGCTTAAGAATCCGGCGTAGATCTAAACCGAAGGAAAAAAAAGTCACGGTACCTATATTTTTTATTGTAAATACTCCTTTACGTATATTAAAAAAAATATTTTAAAACAGTGCAACCAACTTCTAACAATGAAAAATATGGAATTATTTGTGGCAGTCGGACCATGAACATTGGAACTCTGAGTGTTTTGTGGCCATGCCACCATCAGTAACGTGATAAGTATTTTGATAATTTTAAAACAGGCCCATGTTACAAAATTAAATAAGAATAATAACTTTAAAAATAATTTGTGGCTCCTATGTTGTTTCCCTGAATGCCTCCTAGACGCCAAAATTGAACAGGTGAACTCCATTTTAACTGAGACAGCTTAGAACAAACCCCTGTTGCTGAATATTTATCCGTGTAATTTGCCAACTGACTTAGAGAAACAGTTCCAATTCGATGACAAGCCTGGAAACCATCGTCAACCGAATAATAAATATGTGTTCAGATTGTACCCTGTCAGCAAAAAATAACCCGATCACTACACCCTTTTTTTTCACCAGTTTGTGATCTTCAGTTTTTCAGTTCCAGGCTTGCACCTGTACACCCCACGTGTGCTGCAGCTCGTTACCACGAGAAATGTACGAAATGTCTCCCACTTCGACGCCCAAGAGTGTATGCAGATTCACCGTTGATGCTTATTTCACCTAAAAATAAACATTTTGTCAAATGCATTGATTGTGTATTATGCTTTTTTGAAGCGCTCGTAGCGAAGTTAGCTTAGCTGTTCTTAACCGATCAGCAAAGTTAAGCAACGTCCGCCGCGGTCATGACTTGGATGGGTGACCGTTACTGACATTACTACTGAGCGCTTCCGTGCTCCGGATGGCACGTTAAGCCGTTATGATCTTAGGATAGCAGCTGTTATAGCATGATGGTAGGCCATTTAGAGAATGCCTTCCTGGCTGGCTAGCTACCTCTAGTAGAAAATCTGTTAGAACCAAGCACCTAACTGTGTGTTTTGGCAGATGTACTTGAAACCCAGTAATTCTGGATGAGTCTGAACAACATCTTCAACCACATCCTCACTTACCATCAGGTGAGATAGTGGTAAAAGCCTAGCCTATGAGGAAAAAAAAAACTTACTGTCGCGCCAGTTTCGTTACTGACTTCCAAATAAGCATGACTTAGAATAAATCTGGCCAATGCCGAATAAGACTCGAACACTGAGGGTTCCGTAAATACAATAATGTAAGTACCTACAATAATTCGTTTTATATTCTGAAATCTCGAGATCCTCAAAAGGAGTCTGATCCGTATTTCCGTTGTTTTAATTATGTGTGTTTTGCGATAGATATTGGACTATAATAATGTAGTAAATTTTAAATTAAATTTGATGGTAAATTTGAAATTAGATTCAACACTACATCATCACTACATAGTATAAAACAAAATCGCTTTCTCTGTCCCTATATCCCTATGTATGCTTAAATATTTTAAACTACACAACGGATTCTTATCTGGTTTTTTTTAATAGATAGAGTGATTCAAGATGAAGGTTTATATGTATAATAACATTAATTAAATAGTGTAGAAATACTGTTATATTTGAGGTTTCTAATGTGATGTCGTAACTAATTTTTTTTTTCCCCTTACATTGCAAACGTAGGCTGAACCCTACGAGTTGTATCAAAATAATGTTCTAAGTATGGTACACATTGAAAAGGTCTACAGAAAACTCCGCTAAGGTATATGTCTATCTCTTATGGATATCCCACAATAACATTTGTTGTCATTTACTTTTTGCGACATATAATGGCTAATTTTTGAAGCGATTTTAACCAATACAGGATTAATCCCTTATTAAATACCTTAAATACATTGTTGATTTAATATAGATCTATATGTCCCTTTACAGCATATGATTTAAATGAATATTTTCGAACGGGCAGTAATGAATAAATCAAAACTACTGGATCGATTTTAATCATATTTTCATAGGCTATATATTTTATACCCGTGCGATGCCGCAGCGGGCTGCTAGTTTATAATATAGCAAAAAGTAATAACGTAAAATAAAATATATTTATTGCAGCGGAACCCCTATTTTTATGTAATTATTATTATTTGTTAGGCATTCCGCTATATTGACACATTCTATGAAAATTACAACCGTCTACTATGATTTCAGAATATATAGCCTTTTAAAGTTGGATGGAACAACAAAAGACAATCGAACAGCGGGGCTTACTTACTAGTAGGGTCCAGTTTTCTGTCAGAGAACCCTAAAATCAAACCATTTCACCTTTTATATCCTTAATGTAGTAAGCCGAAGAGCCACCAAAAACCTCTGCTTACGTCTACGATTCACCAGAAGCTGAAATATGGAGTAGTGAAAGCTTAGACGCTCAAGATGCTGGGTTTGTTTCCGGGCCAGACAAGTTATTGGACTATTAAGTTATTTAGAAGCGCTCGTAGCGAAGTTTACTAAGTTGTTCTCAACCGATCAGCAAAGTTAAGCAATGTCGCGCGCGGTCATGAGTTGGATGGGTGACCGCTAGTGAAATTACTACTGAGCGTTTCCGTATTTACATAAATGAGTATGTGACGCAACACATTACCTATTTATTTTTACCGTCGCGAAGAAGACAAAATTAATCCCGTCTCAAGGGTGCTACTTAAATGATTTATGTGGACCGGGAAGTAAAATGATCCGGTATCAGTATATTTCATAACTTTGCTTCGAAACAAAAAAACACCAATTAATCTATAATTTTCACACAACTTTTCCTGTTTTGGTATGGGTCAAGCACGAGGCCCACCTGATGTTAAGATGACTAACCTTTGCCTATGACAGATCCATTTCGTCAGAAGTCACGAATTGCACTGCGCCCCTCACCTTGAGACAGTTGTCAAGTCTCATGTGCCTGGGGTCCAAGTCTGCTAATTACATGTTTATATTCAGCATAGATTCATACAAGACAGATCCCATATGAATATATGAATTTATGATGAATCTAGGCTGGTTTGACGATATTGCCATAACAAAAAATAAAAAGAGAAGAGTAAAGAGTTCAGAAAACAATTTCGTTCGATAAACACACGTGTTTCACGATTATAGCAAACTATTATAATTGCATATTTTTATTAAAATTAAAATAACTGTTTAGATACAAAAACAAATCTTAAAGAATAAACTGAAATATTAAATTTCGTAATTTTGGCAATAGCAGTATGAGACGTATTAAAATTGCCAATACCTATTTAAAAAATGAAAGACCTATGTCAGCTGATCGAAATAACCCCTTGTTTTTGTTGAATATCTTTTAGCTGAGCGAGAATTACTAGATAAATTATAATCACAAAGTCCAACTACCTAATAATTAACATTTAGCTATTGTATTTTTTGCAAGATTTCGTATAAATGTGCACCGTCTGAGAACTCATTAAAGAAGTTTTGAAGAATACTATCAAACTTATTTTCCGTGGCCACTTAAAGGAATGGTACCTAATGCTGTAACCAATTCAAGATATAATTAACATGTTGGCCAACAATTTTAGAAGTATCCACAACACCATTGGTTTAACATAATATTATGATTGACAGATGTGACGACATTTCATACAGTAAGCATTATATGTTCATTTAATTTATATATGTATTCATAGTGTATGAACTGCCTTCAGTTGGTGGCAATAAGCTCACCCCTATTACCTATATGGAATTTTAAAACATCTGACAAAGTGTAGATGTTTACACGGTAAAACAGTGTGACAATGTTGATTTTCATTGTGTGTACTAACTACATGATAACAACGAAACAAGTTTTTTCATAGTAATATTTTTAATAATCATCATAATTTGTTATTTACATAAAAGAACAATATTATATTTAGATAGAAATAGGGATATAGTTTGACCAAAAAAGCTAAGTGAGAAGAAATGGTGATAATATGATAAGGCATTTTGTGAATCCCAGCTTAGCAACAGAAATAATACCACAACATCTGTGCCCAAACATAAAAGTAATCAAATATTTAGAAATTACCACAAAGATAGACAGTGGATTTACAATTAATATGCAAATTACATTTCTCTCCACAGCTACACTACTACGGCCTTCTGTAGTACAAACCTACCACCACTTTGAAGACATGGATTACAATGTCTGCAGTTAGGACATCCAAGTACATTTTCTGTGATAATGCACTGCGAGGACTGGGCAGCCCTCTTCATCCGTAGTGAATATCATGAAAATATTACATACATACAATTCCGAATGTAAACAATAATTTTTGCAAAAACTATTGTTAAATAAATTACCTCACTATGCATTATATTACTTCTTTAGCATACTTATTATATCCACTGCTTTGTATTATACCTAGTTCTGTAAAAACTAGTTTGTTTACTCTTTTTAGGGTCTTTGTTTTTATAAATTAAATATAGTTATTATGTGAGGCAAAGGTATAATCTAATTTTTTTGTTAATTAAAGTAATAAATCTAAAATTTTTGTACCTGTGTAGTGTGTAATTGTAGAGATATTAATATTTTTAAATCCTAAACGGGTCTTTTCACGCACGAATAAACATCAAAATAATTATATTTTGACTAACCTCGACGTTTCGATCAAGTTGCATTGACCGTGGCCACGAGTAGACTGATTGCATTGACCGTGGTCACGAGTAAACAGTTAGGTCGTCCAAGTACATTTTTTGTGGTATTGCACAGCGAGGACTGGGCAGTTCTTTTCATCCTTAAATCATGTCTTGAAAATATTATATACATACAATAATTACAAATTAAAAATAGTTGTTTAGAAAGTCTATCGTAAAACAAAGTAGGTACCTAACTATGCATTATATTACTTCTTTAGCATACATACTTATTTTATCTACTGTTTTTTTATTATACCTGGTTCTGCAAAAAACTAATTTGTATAGTTACTCTTTTTAAGATCTTTGTAAAAAGTGTAATTATAAATACAATATACTTATTATAATTTCATTATTTTATTATTAAATCTAAATAAATATGTGTAAATCTAAACTTTTTGTATGTGGTGAGAAATGGTAGATTTGGCTAATTAATCATTTATTTCCATCAAATAATAGTGCTTCATCTATGTGTAGTATTTTCTTCAGTTTTTGCAGGTGGAATAAAGACTTGTTATGTTTTGTTCAAGTTTTTATTTTTACTCAATTGACAAGTAACAAATGGAAGACACCATGTGTTTTTTAAAAACTTAACAACCAGTGAATGTTTTGCCTATCACCATATGGCTATAATGTAAAGATTCTAAAACATGAGCTTTGAGCAAACTTATTAGAGGGTAAAGGGCATTGAGACAAGCTTTTAATACACTAATATGTAATAATAAATAAATAAATATTTTGTACAGTATATGCGTCACATATAAGTAGTGATCGTAGCAAGGGCTTGCCTAGTTCATGAGTTTAAACAACATTATCATTCACTTGTTAGATAGTATGTAATATTAGATTATGTGTCACATATAAGATAAATAAATATGCATTTTGTATAGTACAGGCGTGACATATAGGTAGTGATTGTACCGGAGCTTGCCTAGTTAACAAATTTAAACAACATTATCATTCACTTATGCATTCACTGGTTAGATAGGTGACCGCTAGTGAGGCCTTGAGGTGGTCTGAAAACTCTGAAGAGTGCCGACTATCTTCCAATCTTAACTCCGCCTACATAGTGGATCATGACCCACATTTCTTTCTATCTTTCTGAGGAAACTCCATGTCCCAGCAGTAGGAATGTGATACGGTTTAGGCAACATTTCGATGCACACTTCTTCGACTTTCATCTTTATAGGGGCAAAACATCTTAAACGATTCGTCCTTGGAAGGTCTCCGAGTGGACTGCTAACGACTTATTGTACCTCCTACACTCATTCATTTAGTGTTTTTTGGTATCAACGGGGTCAACTAATGCCGATATGTGTTCTCTTCTAGAATTCAAGTTATTTAGGTTCTAAAATACGATTATCTATTTAAACAAGTGTTCTACTTAAACAAAGACTACACTAACACACATTTCCAACCATATACTTATAACAAACAAAGTGTTTCAGACCGTAATTAACTTTCAAAGTATACTAATAAACTTTACGAAAATATATATGTCGGCAAACAAACAATCTCGGCTCAATCTATGAAATTTGTACCACGTGACATCTGTCAAAAATAGTGGACTACCGATTTTGCCTCCCATTGAGATACAAGGTGGCAGCAGACTACGAAAAAATTTCATATGAAACCGAGATTGAATCAATATTGACTCAATATGAACGATATGAAATTAGTAGACTACCAAAACTGTCAAAATCGACGGATTCTCTTAGCTTTTGAACGGTGTTAACGCAACTTCATTGCATGAAAATTGTAGTTTTTGACAGTATCCGAAGTCTGCCCGCTATTTAAGTTCGATTGCAAGTTAGCGGCTTGCTATCAATCGTTTTGACATATTTGGTATGCTGTAAGCTATTTTGTTGCGATTGCGTTGCTACAGTGGCATAGATAGCGTAGCATAGATTTTAGATGTTAAAATAGCTAAATGATTTAAATATATTTATTTAACGTATTGTTTGCTAGAAAATCACTGTTTTTATGTTTTCACTGATGCTTAATTGATAAAAGATTTCATTATTATTTCAGTGGCAAAATTGGCAAGCCATAGCACAGACATACGATAGCGACGCGATTGCTATACAACTGCGATTAGGAGCTAGAATTAGCAGACTACCGAATTTAACATTAACAGCAGTTCGATTGCAGAAGCATCGCAGTAGTGTGCCGTTTGGTCAATAGCTAAGAGAATCGGGACCCAGGCCGAGTCCAATATAGATTCATATTGATTAGCAGACTTGACGCCCTGTAATTTCACTGGCTCTCAAAGACTGCTGCCGGAACACACCGTAAGGTGCCTGGCGACAGATTTTCTACTTGAGGGTGGTCGCTAGCCTGGCGGACAAACGCAAAATGCTCTATCACCATGCAAAAAATTATCTTTTTATGAAACATTTAGAACATCTTCCCTTTATGAAAGTCAGGTAGATAGGTATAATTCTTCAACTAGGTACCTGGAGAATTGCAAAAAATCGCGTTTACATTCCCAGCGTATCAGCCCACCGTTCAACCAAGATAATATTAAATTATGTAGGTATCACGTACCCGTGGTTTCATAGGCAGTTGGGTAACAGATATTTAATATTAAATGTGGTTTCCCGACTTTCAATTAACCAAATTGATTTCTGAGTATAGTAAACTAACATTAGTAGTTGGAAACAAACTTGTCCAATATAATATTAAGAGGTAGGTGTGAGCCAGCCGTAATTACGGGGAAGCAAACAGACCAACTAATCTAAGTTGGATCGCTTCGCTACCGACTGGAGTAAGGCTCTGTTTACTGTAAACAAGACTTTTTTCCAATATATATAACTGTAGTGTATATTTTGAGACATGTTTTAAGATTGGTCGTAATTTTGTATGTTTACAGGTACACCTTTTCCATAAATTTAGCAACAAAACCGGTGTGCCTAATTTCTAAACTAAGGCTGAAAGACAAGCTAAATTAGTCTCAAACTATAGGAAGATAAATTTAAAATCAATTAATAGAAACCCAATATCACATTTACAAATCAATCCCTTCCGCGAAATCAAGCCCGCGTCCCCTGGTTATGCCTCCCCAGGTTCCTTAACCTTACGATACGGGCCGCGCGTTATCAAAAACGACTACAAAGAACTAATTTTATCCATAGGCAATGACCAAAATTAAAGTGTCCATTAATTGTGTGCTCTAACAATTGACAAATGTGATTTTTACTTAGCACGCGATAGTGATTGTTGTAGTTAACATAATAGTAATAATAGATTCAGTGATTCTAGTGCTCATCTGTTTTTTGAACTTGCTCGGTCATAACCGAAAAATTAGGTTGAAATTTACTATGTGGTCATTACTTGATTAGACGGGTGACCACCATTGGAATTCAATCAAATTCTAAGCGCCTTGCTCCTCCGCGTGCTTCCGGTCACAATTGTTTTTTTTTAATTTTATTGTGGCGGAACTATCACGAGGCCCTCCTGATGATAAGTGGTAACTCCCATCTAACAGAAAAATTTCGTAACAAGCGATAACATACAGATTTTATGTCTCAGGTGCCTCTCGAAACACATTGGTAGGTGCTTGGTAGCAGATTTTTTACTTAACGGTAGTAGTTATTTCGCCTTTATTTCGCTATCGGACAAAGCATCCCACAAAGCGTTATGTTTCATTAATTTCATGTCGACGTCCACAACCTTGCGATTTTCACGGCACTTTCTGCCTCGCACTGCCATAATATGGAACCAACTGCCATGTGAAATATTTCCAAATAGATACGACTTAGGAGCTTTCAAGAAGAGAGCATATTTCCTCTTCAAGGCCGGCAACGCATCCTCGAGATCTCTGGTGTTGTGGATGTTCGTGGGCGCCGGTGATCATAGCTATTATATCTCGGCTATCATTGTTTTAAAATTGAATCGTTGTTTTATGCTATGATGGATGCCTATGGGCAGCCTGAATCTTAAAGTCAAGATGCATTGTGGTAAGTAATTTTTCGACTGCTCGCTTGGCTAATAGCTACCTCCTCCAAGTCGAAAATCTGTCAGCATCTAACCGTGTGTTCAGGCAGCTTTCTTTGAGAGCCTCTTCTCATTCAAGGTTATGCCTGTTTCCCACTTTCGACCGCGGCATCACTTAGCATCAGGTAAGGTAGTGCATAAAGGATAGCCAATTATCTGTTCAATTTTTAGTTTAAAAATATTTTCAGATTGGACATATCACAATCTCACCGGATGGTAAGTGATGATATGATCGAAGGTGTTATCAGGCTTAACCTAGAATTACTGGCTCTCAAAGAGACCTGCCGGAACACACCATTAGAAGCTTGGCGACAGATTTTCTACTTGAGGGTGGTTGCTAGCCAGGAGGGCATTCACTAAATGCCCTACCGCCATGCGCCGAAGCTTAAGCCCGTTGCGGGATTTTAACCATGGACCTGCTGCGCGGCAGTCCATAGCCAATGCCACTGAGCTATCACTGCTTCGAAATCAAATTCAAATTCGAAATCCCTTCTGATGTCAAACTATACCTTGACTTCTATCCAGTGTGTATTCTTCCTAAGTTCGTACCCTCTCGATGAGTACGTGAGTTTTGATAACTGTTGGGAGCCTGAATCATCGCTGCAAATGAGAAAACTATCCGAACGGAAATAAACGTAAACCCATTTTATTAAGGAAAAGCTTTAACGGAAACTTAGGCGGCCGGTTTAACGGAAACTTAGCTGTTCATAAACACTAATTGGAACAAGAGAACTTGTGTCACAAGGAATAAAGTACTATTTACTAACAAATAATATTATGTCACTCGTTTATGTCGTACCTTTATGAAGTAATGATGGCTGAGCGTTAATAGCTATGGACTGCCGTGCCGCAGGTCCCTGGTTCGATCCCTACCGCTGGCTTGAGCTTCACCGCATGGTGGAAGGGCATTTTGCGATTGCCCGCCTGTCTAGGTACCACCCTCGAGTAGAAAATCTGTCAACAAGAACCTTATAGTGCGTTCCGGCAGAAGTCCTTGAGAGCCAGTAAAATTACAGGCACATGAGACTTTACAGCTATGTCTCAAAGTGACGGGCGCAGTGCAATTCGTGATTGTGTTGAAATGCATCTGTTATAGGCAGAATTTAGTCCGATTAACATCAGGTGGGCCTCGAGCTTGTTCCGTCACAATAACATAAAAAAACCTATTGATTGACTATGTATACAAGAAGGCTGATGTCACTTTTCTTTTCTGGTTACCTGGCGTTTTGAATAGAACTGTATAACTTTAGAAAAACAATTAAAAACACGCGAATACAACTATTGACAGTCGAATGAAACTTGTAATCAATTACTGTATCAGCCGGAAAGTCCACTGCTGAACACAGCCACCCCTAATATAGGGGGTTTGCCATAATCCCCACGCCCAAACGGCTAGGGGATCGCAGTGTGAGAATTCAGTTCCTCAGAAAGCGCTGCTGCCTACCCTCTGGTGTGTTACCCTAAGTTGCCTCTTACGACACCCACGGGTAGAGATGGGGGGTGATATCCTAGCCCGGCACCCGAAGGGCCTAATCAATTATATATTTTATTTAAAGCCAATAGTGGTTACTGTTGGAAGGCAACTTAAGGCACCATAACAATACAATAACAGTAACCTTTACAGACATAAATTTCCTTATTA
Source organism: Plagodis pulveraria (assembly GCA_963890685.1). Taxonomy (NCBI): domain Eukaryota; kingdom Metazoa; phylum Arthropoda; class Insecta; order Lepidoptera; family Geometridae; genus Plagodis; species Plagodis pulveraria. Next base: position 5,371,034 of record OY982973.1, on the reverse strand, counting down.
CATAATATTTCATTTTTGTTGCAGTGATGGCTCAGTGGCATTGACATTGACAGCCACGCAGCAGGTCCATGGTTCGAATAACGCCTCGGGCTTGAGCTTCACCGCATGGTGGAAGGACATTTGCAAATGCCCACCTAGCTAGCGCCACCCTCAAGTAGAAAATCAGTCGCCAAGCAACGGTGTGTTCCGGCAGCTGTCCTTTAGAGTCAGTAACCCTAGGTTAAGCCTGTTAACACCTTCGACCACATCATTACTTACCATCAGGTGAGATTGTGGTCAAAAGCTTACCTATCTGTAATAAAAAAATAAAACTGAGTAGACTGATCTACATTCCCATTCAAATTCATTTCGAACGACAAATTCAAACAGAGAATTTTGCTTCTGTATTCAGTCTCTGTATATACGTATTTTTGTCGTATAAAACAGCTGCACAGCGGACCCTAATTGCTAGTTTCAGAATTAGGACACGCGGAGTCCAGCTGGCTTTGCGACGCTCTGATTGCAACAGTACTAGAATAAAACTATAATGTTGGCAACAGAAATGTCAGGAGCAGTATGTTCTGACTAAGGAAAACACGCTGACGAGATTTTTGACCTAGTTTTGTATTCAGCTATGCGAGTCAGTTGCTTAAATAAAATAAGTATGATTGACGCAATAATGGTGACACTACTTTTTACTGACATATAAAAGAAAAGGTGGTACTTTCGTTTTTTGTTTTAATTTTTGTTAGGTTCTTCAGATCTTTTGACTGGGTGACCCGATTATGTTGATTTTTTTATTATTTCAGTGAAGTAAGAAAGAAAACTTATGCTTGCCGTGTGGTCCCATTTATATTTAATTAAAATGGGTCGAGCCATTTTTAAATTATACTCCAATAACTGGTTTTTTTCCTATCTTGATGATATAGTCAATGACAGTGAATGACAGTCGATCTCATCAATAGCAAGGGTCACTAAAAAGGCGAAAATAAAAATTTACCAAAAAATAGAACCGACTTCATCACTCAAATGTGTGAAATAACTTGTCGAAGTCGGTACCATGCGCACAATCTTGTGATAATAGATACTTTTGAACCATCATGGTACCGACTTCAACAAGTTATTTCACACATTTGAGTGTTGAAGTCGGTTCCATCAGTCAAAAGAATGTCGGGATTGGACGATTTTATTATGGTTCCAAATTAAGTCTTGCTGCACACAATTCCATTGTAGCGCGTTGTTCGGAGTTGCATCTGTTATTTAGATGAAATGCAGTGTTGTTTTAAGTGATATCATATCTAGTGTGTATTGCAAATTGCATAATGGTTATAAACATCGAACAAAGAGTTTGTATAAAATTTTGCTTCACCGTAATTTTGTGTTCGGAGTCTCAGAGAGGCTTACGATCTCTGACAAACTAAGAAGGAAAGAACCCAGTAAAACATCAAACATTTTTATACATGTATGTGATGGAAGTGTTGCTATATAAAAGAAAAAATAACTAAATTGTGAGGTTTACAGAAGATACATTATTGATGATATAAATATACAGCATATACTTACAACAACAGTTGTTCGTTAAAATACAATAATATTGCACAATCCAAGTGAAAGAAATAGTGACTGAAAATCCTCATTCACGCTTGAGAGAGATAGCCGTCAAACTTTCTGTGTCTCACGATGATGTCATTTGAAATAATCTCTTGGGTACGAAACATGTTGCCACGTGGCTAGTTCCAAAAAGACTTAATTAATTTTTACAAAAACTCAATCGCATAAGGGTCGTTGAGAACATGGTAGAACGAGTTAATTCATAAAACGCATTGTAACGCGTGAGGAGACGAGTTTGTCATGTTGACTAGTAAACAAGCTTCGGAGTGGTGCCTTCCAACTGAACCGAAACCGAAAAAACAACGTCAAATTCGATCATAATCAAAGTCATGTTGACTGTTTTCTTTGACTATCGCTGTGTTATGCACTTAAAATTCTAGCCCGAAAGGTCAAACGGAAAATAAATAAATATTAATCGATCGTTATGCTGCGTTTAAGATAGCAAATTCGACGAAAAAGGCCAAATTTGTGGAAGAAAATTCTTGAACTTTGCACCAAATTTGTGGAAGAAAATTCTTTAAGTTTTTGACCAAAAACTCAACAAATGCCATCGAGCAACCACCTTATTTACAGATGTGGCTCCAATCGACTTATTTCTTCATAAATTCAAATGACCACTTCTTGGCACCCGTTTTCATTCAGTAGAACTGAACTCAATTCCGGAAAAAGAGTTTAAAAAATATTTTGATCATTAGGTTGTTCGTTGGCGTTAGTGTATCGTTTCCAAAGCAATACATTTTGAAGGGGATATTATTATTTAATATGTATATCTTACATTTTGTGTATAGTTGTGCTATTCTCGGTACTTTCTTGACAAAAACAAATAAGGATTAATATTTAAAACAGTTCTGGTGAAATGTATTTAAAACATGTAGTAGTAAAAAAGAGGTTTTAGTTTTGAAAAATACTCCAACTTGGTATATACATCAGGCTAGTTATATGATAATGCTAAGCTTTTATCTAACTTTGTCTTTTGTAGTACTCAACTATCTGCCAGGTACAAGTAAGACGATAACATAAAGGCTGATGCCCAATAGTATTTCGCATATTTCACGTCATGTTTGATTTAGGTACGCACATTTTCCATTCCAGAAAATGTGCGTACCGTCCAAATATAAAAATTTTCGCCAAGTATCCAATGCCATGTTCTGGCAGGTTGTTTTTTTTAGAGCTAGATAGCTAGATGCTATTATTTCTATACTAGTAGTAGTGGTAGCACTACTACATCATCAAGTGATAATGTAGTCAGGTAAATTAGTAGGTAATTAAAGGCTATCAGGACCAAAACTTGGAAACATACATCATAAAGCTGTCACCAAACATATATAAGTTATAAGCATCGTGTATATTTATAAGGATACTCTCCAAGCACATTTTACTAGGCAATAGAATATGTGGAATTTTTTAATTATTATTTGCAATACCAATTATATCGTTACACATATATGTATATCATATAGACGACTTAATTGGAAATTAACGAATTGACTTCCTTCTATACAAACAAAACCATCGCCTACATCAACTGAAGGGTAAAAATAAACACATTTTGTTTAAAAATGCCCTTATATTCGTTCAAAGTAAGCAGAGGTGTCTAAGTACTGATATATTTTTTTCCCTGTGTGTGAGCCTATAGGTATTTAGCAGCCATAGATTCAAACTACGTAATATATCTAAAAAACTATGTGTTATAAAAATTCAACCTACCTCAACCTTCCAAAGCGACGCTATGCGACTTTCATTTAACTAGGCAGTTTGGAAGACAAAATAATGTCATTATGAAGAAGAATTTGGATTCACAGTAATCTCACAAAAATTATACTGAGTTACAAGTATACACAAAAATATAAACGCAGTAATTTAATAATATTGAAATGGTAACTTTAAACTGCTGCCAGAATCACTTCGCAATAAATGTCAATCAAGTTCTTAACTGTATTACAATGTTAATATTTGGCTTCCTGTCACAAATTGTTCCATTAAACATTAGTCTGAAATGTCTGCTAGCAAAAAACATGCTGGAAGAGTGGACACAGACCCTACTGCCAAATAATTGTACTACCGGAGGTACAGTACAGCGCTTTATTTATGCTTAAGCTATATCAGATTAAAAATGCGTATGCACATAATAGTGAACGGTGATCCTAACTATATGCACACAACTTATGAGCGCATCACACGCAGCACCTATTGTGCGGCGCACAATACACATCAGATGCAAACTTTTTAGTCACCAAACCAGCACATTACTTTGTGGATACGGTCGTTAATACTTTATAAGAGTTATACAGTTTTCTTTGTTAAACTTTCTTGGTTTTGTGTGCAGTATGCAGAGATACACATTTTACGGTAATCTATTGGATTTATACTGAACATGGCAGTATAAAAACTGTTTACAGCTTTTTCATTGGATTTCATATATGACGTCGTTCACTAAAAAAATAAGTTGATAACTAATTAAATGTGAACAGCGCAAGGTAAATATAAATTTAACAAACTGTCTTTTGGAAAATGTACGTTACGTTTTGTATGTAGGTGTATATATGTCAACGGCATATTAAGGTTAACTGCTTTTTGGTTAAGCGTCAAGGATGTTTGAGCAAAGTTGAATTCTGTTTCTTGACGTCATAAAATTAGGGTCGATAACAGTTATTCAATCCTACTGTACTGTACTGTGTCAGCCGGATAGTCCACTGCTGAACACAGCCTCCCGCAAAGGGGGGTTATGCCATAATCCCCACGCTTGGCAGGCGGCTTGGAGATATATTCAATCCTATCATCTGAAAATTTGTACAATTCTCAAAATATTAACCCTACTAATACTTAATCATGGCCAATGTTTTAAAACTTGTAGACGTAGAATACTTAGTTGATACATTAGTAAGGGATATATATATTACTATTGTTCTCAAAACGTGTTTGCAATTGTAAGGCCCAATTGTAACAATACTGAATCACTTTGCAAGTAAAGAGAATGGGTACAACTTTTCTCAGTTTTTACTTATACTTTTTTTATTGCCGATAGGCTAGCCTTTGACCACTATCTCACCTGATGGTAAGTGATTATGTGGTCGAAGATGTTGTTCAGGCGAACCTAGAATTACTGGCTCTCAAGGACAGCTGCCAGAACACACCGTTAGGTTCTTGGCGACAGATTTGCTATTTGAGGGTGGTAGCTAGCCAGGCAGGCATTTGCAAGGTTCCCTATCACCATGCATATACTACATAAGGAAACATTAAAGAAATCCTTCGTTATTATTTTGTAAGCTTACAAATTGAAAGTTATGAGGATATATAATGGCATACCTTAACCACGTTTAATTATTATATTGTTCTAAGACCGTCTCTACAAGTAATAATATCACTGTTTTTATTTTTAATACGAAAACAAAACCCATTGTATTTTGGTTTGGCTTCATAGCGAATATTTTAAGCCTTTTTTAGTTAGTATTCTGCTATTCAGAATTGATAATAGTTTTTCCGATTTGTTGGTCAGGTTTTGCGATGTTTTGTATTTATTTTAGATACTGTGAAATTTTGGAGTCTATTGATACCTTTGATCTGAACACTTAAATATTTTGCGGGTAACTTATGATCACCCATCTTCTCACCCTTATTACACTGAATGGGGTCGGTATAACAGGATTTGTATACATAAAAAAATCTTAGTCTTTTATTTACCTTATTTTATAACTCTATTCAATTGGTACTTTCAATTCTAACCCATATATTTCATACAATCTTATTACACATTCTTAGTCTATTAATACTTCTAATGTGCTTTATTTTTTCATCAACATTCACAATCTCATCCCATAATAAGTGATGACGTGGTCGAAAGTGGTAAACATTTATAACCTTCATAAAAGCTTCCAGAACACATCTTTATACATGCTTGGAAACAATTTTTGTACTTGAGGCACTTGAGGGTGGTAACTAATCTGGTGGGTACTTGCAAAATGCACTACTACTATGCTATATAAAGACTACTACTTTAAGATAATAACTGAGACCGACTGCTTTATGTGCATTCCGAAGCATAGGTGCGCTCTGAAATACTTAATGCCACTTGCGGTCAAGTCATTGCAGACACGCACATGCAGTCCAAATTCTCCAGCCCACTACCAGTTGACACCGTTCCCAGCATGCTGGAAGCATTGCCCGGTTAAATTGCAATGCTTATTCATTGAGCCATATATAGGTGCCAGCATTTTGATCACGCGTGGCATCAACCAAGCACTCTGATAAGTTTTGGAGAATACGATGAGTTTCCGGTGCCCACGGACACAATGTCTCTACACCAAACGGATAATAATATGTAACCACTACCGAGGTTAGCATACTTGCGCCGCTTGATTTGCTCCGCTGAAGTAGCCACGGTGCCAGCCCTCACGTTCCTTTCTGAAAAATAGTATATAAACATAGGATATATATATTATATACCTTGTAGTTTATCAGTTAAGAACGCCTAATTAAGCTTCACTACGAGCATTTTTGTTTAATTAATGTTGTACGTTGTTCTTGACGATGTATGGGTATGTGTGTATGTACAGACAAGTATGTGTATCTATAAAACTGTGAGAAAATCTTTAGATAGCATCCATATCTATACTAATTATTATAAAAGCGAAAATAGCACTATGTCTCTATACGTTTGTAGGCTTTTTATGAAGAAATGGCTGAATGGATTTTGTTATTATGTGATGAATATACTATTAAATCAGCCGGATAGTCCATTGCATAGAGCCTTCCCCAAAATGGGGGGGTTTGTCATAATATCACCTAGCCACTTGGCAGGTGGCTAGGGGATAACAGTGTGAGTTTTCAGTTTCTCAGAAAGTCTAATGCCCACTTTCTGGTGTGTTACCCTTAGTCGCCTCTTACGACACCCACGATGGATGGGTGACATTCTAGCCCGGATTCCCCGGGCACATGGGATGAAAATAATACGGTGTGATAAATACATAAATAAAGCTATTTTTGTAATTATGAAATTATTAATTATTAATTATGAAATTTCAGGCACATGAGACTTAACATCTATGTCTCAAGGTGACGGGCGCAGTGCAATTCGTTACTTGTGACGAAATGCATCTGTTATAGGCTGAGGTTAGTCCGCTTAACATCAGGTGGGCCTCGAGCTTGTTCCGTCACAATAACATAAAAAAAAAATAACGAATAACTTCTCAAATGGCTCAAAGACTACAAATTACATTGTTAGTAGTTTGACTTCACTTACGATGTGCATATGATGTATTTTTATTTCTTAACTGAACACAGTTAAGACTCAATGACAGCTGCCGGATTATATCGTTAGGTACTTCATGATAGATTTTTTACTTGCGTGTTAGATAGACAGATTCGCAAACGCCTGAATAATATGCTGTAACGACTGCCATTTTAAGAGCTGCCGGGGCTAACAGCTTAACGTGCTCTCAGATGCACTCATCCAAGTAACGACTAAAGCGGACGTTGTTTTTAAATCGGTTAAGAAGGCAAGCGCCTTGAATGTAAATTTTCTCTTTGTTCTAAGAACTCTACAGTAGATGTATAAAAAATGATTATATTTCTTTGACTTACTCGTGTTTTATAGTCTTATTGAAAAATTGTCGCTTAGCATTTCTTAGGCTTAGGTTTTGTTTCGGGTCGCAGTTATTGGGTTTTCTGATATCAATAGAAGCCGTCTGTCTGTGTTCATTAGAAAGCAATAAGGTTGTCTGGTGTGAAGAAAATCGACATTATTTTTTATCATTAAGTATTTTCTCAACAACTGAGCAAAGTGGTTTATTGGTGTGAGTGGCACTTTTAAATCCCGAGCTAGCAAAGTAAACTAATTGAATAATTGAATTACGAGCGTAGCGAGTTGTAATCGAAATCTAATTGAATTCTAATATAGAATACTAAGCAAAGATTAAAAGACAAAGTCATAAAAAATGTTGCCCCAGTTGTTAAATATACAAGTTTTTACCTCTATAATTGAGAAAAATATCAAACAAGAAGCACATTGGCAATATTAAACACTAAGTTTATTTTCATTAATAAAAACAAAATATTTAATAATGAAGAAAAAGTACAATCATTATACTAATAGTTTAAATTAAAGTTGATGCAGGTCTAGTAACTACCTGCAGTGTAACAATATTGTTCAATTTTAACTTTTCCTCACGCTCGAAGTAAAAATCTAGTTTGCTGTTTTATTCTAGTTTTTGTTGAAAATTGTCTAAACTACAGACTATTTTTTTTAGGTTTTTGATGGAACACATTCGAGGCCAACCAGATGTTAAGAAGTAGCCTCTGCCCATAACAGATGCCTTTCGTAACATGTGAGGCACTGCGCCCTCGCACATAATGTATCTGTAATTTCATAATTACTTTATCTCTCAAAAGCTGCTGCTGGACCGTTCTGTTAGGTGCTGGGCAACAGATTTTTTTCTTGAGGGTTGTAGCTAGACATGCGAGCATTTGCAAAATGCCGTTCCACCATGCTGTGAAGCTCAAGCCCGCGGTAGTTAGATAATAAAATCGGTTCTCAATGACAACTACCACAACCACGTTACTTGATAGACAAGTTTTTATAATCCTGCTAAAGTGAGCAAAACCGCAGTATTCTAATTATAATCCTTTCAAAAGTCATTCGGTACATGACGCCATGTAAACTTACGTAATGGCGTCACGGTCCCGAATCCCCTTCCGTACAGTACCGTTATTACATTTAATTATCCCATCGTACGTACCGTTGAGTGCGTATTACATACTTTTATTAACATAATGTTTTTGATTTTAATTAAATTTTGAAGCTATATTACCTACCTAGGTAAAATAGCTTCAAAATTTTATTTAAATCAAAATTACTTCTAGGTAATATATATATAAAGGTAGGTACCTAACAAACTCACGTGGGGTGCTGGGCTAGAATGTCACCTCCCCTTTGCTACCTGTGAGTGTCATAAGAGAGAGAGGTTCAAATACTGGTGGGCAGCAGCGCCTTCTTAGAAAATGATATCTTTAACTGCGATCCCCAAGACGCCCGCCATGCGTGGGAATTATGACAATCCCCTTTTAGAATGGTGAAAAAGCATTTTGCGAATGCCCGCCTGGCTAGCGACCACCGTCAAGTAAAAAACTGTCGCCACCTAACGATGTGTTCCGACAGCTGTCCTTAAGAGCTAGTAATTCTAGGTAAAGCCTGTTAACACCTTCGACATCATCACTTACCAGCAGGTGAGATTGTGGTCAAAGAATTAACCTATAAGCATTTTAAAAAAAAACCTACAATGGGGAGGCTGTGTTCAGCAGTGAATTATCCGGCTGATACAGTACAGTGCAGTACTTAACAAATTGAATTAGACTTTATTAGTTGTCTTTTTCAATGCGACAGTGTTTTGGATCAAAATATCTCTTAGTTTAAACTACTTTTTAATAATTCCTCGCTGCTTCATGCAGGTCCAATTTAGTTTAATCGCCTCCCTCGGTAACAATTCAGTAAATCCGGATAAAAAGTGTCCTACATTCCAAATTTAATCCGCTAGCTGATTTTGTCCCAGAATAAATAGTACTGTGTTTATTTCTTGACTGATATCACACTGCTTGATAAAAGTGACAATGCGGTCAACAAAAGTAAGCCATAATCCACGACGCGTTAGATCTAATACGTGTTCAGATTGTCTGCCTTCGAGATAGCCTAATGACTGCCATCTTAAGACGACAAGGTCCTATGCGTGATAGCTTAACTTGCCCGCTGATGCAAGGAAACGTCAAGTTTTAAATGGCACCTGCAGTCTCCATCCAAGTAGCGACCACAGAGAACGATGTTCATTGGTTACAAACAGTCTGCCATGTCGTAACCCTCAACCCAGCGGTGGGATTCACACTATGGCATGACAACCCAGAACTGTTGCACCTTTCACAGTTGCTACCTGCTCCCTGCTACCTGCAAGCCTACTAAAGCATTTTTTGGAAAGTTAATAAGTTCAGAGACTGAAAGCTTGTTGCTCTGCGCTCGACTCTCCGAGATATTCATTTATAAGTCTCGATTGCGAGGTTTTGAAGCAGTGATGGCTCAGTGACATTAGCTATGCACTGCAGCGCAGCAGGTCTATGGTTTGAATCCCGCCGCGGGCTTGTGCTTCACCGCATGGTGGTAAGGCATTTTGTGATTGCCCGCCTGGCTAGCGACCACCCTCAAGTATAAAATCTATCACCAAGCACCTAACAGTTTCGGCAGCTGTCCTTGAGAGCCAGTAAATCTAAGTTAAGCCTATTAACACCTTCGACCACTTTATTACCTACCATCAAGTGAGATTGTGGTCAAAGGCATACCTATCAACAATAAAATAAAATAAAGTTATTTCACTAAAGTGCTAACAAAACTAATCACAGCCGTGTTTGCACAATGCTTCCTGGAGATGGAACATCTGACACTACGGTGGTACCCACCAAGATGTCTTCTTACTTAAAAGGCCTACCACCTGGTTTGTTATCTGATTAGTACCAAAGTCATAGTCAAAATCATTTATTCAATTTAGGCGTTATCGACGCTCTTATGAAAGTCAATTACAAATTATATAGAAATATTCTACATTGTAGTGCCACCACCCGAGGACCACGCGTGGGGTATCATGATTAGGGGTACCTTCCCAAAGACAAGGATAGCTCGGCACTTTAAATAAGGGTAGTTTATTTATTTACATAAGACCAGTTACGACCCAGATACCAGAATATCCAATTCAGATTTTCGTGCTCACGCCAATCTTCAAAGGAATTTACTTCTTGAACGCTTTTCAAATTGCATCTTGTTTGCATCGCGACTGTTTTAAGTTAAAGTTATAAACAAACTTAAATCGCCTACCTTTACAATCTTATATCACAGAGCATAAAGCTTATTTTCTCTAAGTAAAACGTAAATGAAACATTGTTGATTCTGTACGTTTAAATTCTCTCTTTGGAAAACAACATCTGAAGTATACTGCTTGATTTCAAATGTTTTTGAGAAAATTGCCTGTTTTTACGAGAACTTTAATCTGACTAGGAAGTCTGCCAACTTGATAACTGAACCTTTCCAATATCGAAGTAGAGAAATAACTTCATCCGCATTTTGTTGTTTTAAAAGCTAGTTTTTTTTTGTATTTTCTAGGGATTTCTAGATTCGATGTAAAACGGAACCTTTAAAGGATCACTCGTATGATCTGTATGTCCCATTCTGTTGCCCAAATATACAATGATTTGGGCAATAGATGAATGATGAATAGACTTGGATGTTGATTACCACTGTTGGTGTCCAACGTTGTTCCACTGGACTTGGAGAGAGAGAGAAGAGCGGGAAGAGGTTGAGTGCTAAAAGCACATAAGGCGTGATATGTCCTCTACTTCCGTCATCTGCGGGCGCCGAAAACGAACCGTTATAAAAAGAAGAGTTGACAACGGGCTCAACGATACGAGCACCACTCTGATACGGACCCTGAGTACAGTCATCGTCTAGAGTTATGTTTCTAAGCACACGTACCTATTATTTTGCTATCAGAATATAACAAATCCAGACTTCATAAATATTGTAAAGCTGTCCCAAAGTGCAATTCCGCCAAACCCTCCACAAGCATCCAGCGTTATCTCTGCTAATATGAGGTAGATGTTAATTTAGCTAGTTTATTTATTTATTTATCTTCGGATGACCAACAGCACTATATCATTTTAGAAAAAGTACATAGAAAACATGAAGCCAATTAAAGGTCCTCAAGGCTAGGTAATACAGTAATTATAAATATTGTGAACATGAAAGACCACAACTAAATTAATTAAGGTTAATTATAATATAATTATTATTCAAAAAACTCTCTGCTTACTAGTCGTTTAGCTTCATATATAAATATACATAATAGAAAATATGTTGGATTCTACCGTTAATTTTAATGAAACATCTTTTGAACATCTTCTCATCATGAAACATTCGATAAAAAATAATCTCTAATTATCAAAGGGTGAACAAAACATTTATTTGTTTTACGGTCCGTTTGATATTTTTGGCAAATATTTATGTACAAAGGCCCAATAATCAAGTCAGCCAAAGCACCTTCGCAATCTTATTCTATTTTTCGCGATAAAATTGGATGCATGGCTGCTTTGTTTGATTGTGGCAAGAAGCCATGCCGGTGGCGAAACCAATTGCATGCATAGTGAAACTATTCACAAGTGAAACTACTAGTAAAACTATTTTCATGAAACTAATTTTGCAAAAGTTTGTAATATAAATGGTTTTCCACCATATTCCACTAAAACTGGATTTTTTATACGTACTTAAGGAGCTACAATGATCAAATCTTCGTGTTTGTGATGTTTGAAACATAAAAGAAGAAAATAATCTTAGATGTTTTACTAAAGTAAGAACCTATGTTTATCTTATAACTTAATAACATTATCTATGTCAAGTTTTGCAATCATATACGTAAAGAAAACCATCTTGTTCTATATAAATATGACTATAACCTTTTATATTATACGCAATATAATATCTGATATGGCGCTCATCTTATCAGAACATAAAGTCTTAGTTTTAATATAACGTCGTAACGAAAACAATATGAAGATACAATAACGTAGACGGCTATTACACGGCTATTACACACACCTGCTAAACGCTTCTCTAATGTAGGTCAAAAGAAGTGATGTTGACTGGAAAAGACAAGCTTCTTGAACTTTGTTTAGTTAAGACTAGAAGGAAATCCTGAATTTTCATACAAGAAAAGGTTTTTACCCCCCTAAACAAGAACCCCGTACCCCGTGGGGTGCCGGGTTAGCATTGCACCTCCCCATATCATCCCGTGGGTGTCGTAAAAGGCGACTAAGGGAATTATACTGGAAGGTAGGCAGCAGCACCCTCTAAAGAACTTCTATTCTTTAGAATCGCGATCCCCAAGCCGCCTGCCAAGCGTGGGGATTATGGCAAATACCCCCTTAATTGGAGAGGCTGTGTTCAGCAGTAGACAAGTCGGCTTATACAGTACAGTACAGTAAACAAGAACCAATGTCGATAATTTTTTATAAATGTAATTATATGTTATCAATATTGAGGTTTATAGGTTTTGATTTATATTATTATTATAAGGGAATTTTAATAAATGGGTATAAAAATACCGATATTTTCTCAAAACTTGTCGCTCTTGTTTGTGAATTGTTTATATAAAAAATAATGATATACGAAGAAAAAGGAAAACTTACAAACCAAGTTTATTGTGTCATTTATAAAATAAATCAAAATTATTGGATGTGTTTAATTTTCACCATAGTGTTTTTTTTTTCAATACGCAAATTTTCCGAAAAATCTAATGCAAACTTGTAGAAGCTGCAATAAAATTGTCCTTATCGCACAATTCTCTTAGTAGTTCTGGTAGATGCACAGAATAAATAATTGTAGTACGGTAGAGGTACTTGCATTAGTGATGTCAATATGCCTTTTCGATGTGATGGATGGTGAATGATGGGAAAAAATCATATTCTTATTTTTCTGTAGATAAAATTTTAACTATCAAAAATGAGAAATATATTGTATTATATGTACTTCTTCCCCAATTAAAAAAATTCGGGTACACCGATCAGTTTTTACCCATGGTAAAATTCATATTTTTTATTATTTATTATAAATTTTACCTATCGTTCTAAGCATATGGCGTGAAATTTTATATCGATTTTATGTGACGAAGATCGATTGATGTTGTAGATTACATGTAGAGCATTTGAAGCGCTCGTAGCGAAGTTTACTTAGCTGTTCTCAACCGATCAGCAAAGTTAAGCAACGTCGCGCGCGGTCATGAGTTGGATGGGTGACCGCTAGTGACATTACTACTGAGCGTTTCCGTGCTTCGGAGGGCACGTTAAGCCGTCGGTCCCGGTTGTTGTCTTACGATGGCAGTCGTTATAGCATGGTGGTAGGGCATTTTGCGAATGCCCGCCTGGCTAGCTACCACCCTCAAGTAGAAAATCTGTCGCCAAGCACCTAACGGTGTGTTCCGGCAGCTGTCCTTGAGAGCCAGTACTTCTAGGTTAGCCTGAACAACATCTTCGACCACATCATCACTTACTATCAGGTGAGATAGTGGTCAAAGGCTAACCTATGAGCATAAAAAAAAAATAAGTTATATATTTAGTCACAGCGTTTTTTGTTGCAGTTCTAGTATAGTCTCTAAAGTAAGTAGGTAGGTATAGGATATTGGTTCTTCGTTACTCACAAAACAAGTTATATTTATAAAATTAATTCATCACTTAATAAACAACAATAAGTTCATTAAAAATTAAAAAAAAAAACGACTGTAAGCTATTTAATTTTTTATACGCATTTTATAGTTCGTTAAAAAAACCGAATGTAAACTATTTATTTTCTTTACGCGTTTTATCGTTCCATTAAGATGAAAACTGCAAGTTACATATTTATGGATAGATATATATATAGAGTAGTTTCTTAAGTTTTAATAAATTGACAGCGACATAAAATCTCATTTTTCGCTGTCAATTTATGACTGCTTACTTATAAAAATGCTCTCTAAAAATGAATTTAACCCTAAGTTACTCGCGTTGATGAACTTTCACTACTGCTCGCGTGGTCAGTTTGACCCCAAAATTCAATCGTCAATAAAACAATGACTGCTCCAAAAATCTGACTTTTTAATAAATAAATAGTATTTTATATTAATTTACATTGTTTTTTTAACTGTCTATTATTTAATCAATACTACATAAGAAACACCTTTTCATTCTTTTCCTCACAATAATTTTGGCATATCACGCTTTAGTGTTCATTGCATACATAATTATTGAATTTGTTACACACAACCTTTGTTTTCTCATCCTTGAATCTTGGAAAAATGTGGTATTTACTACGAATTTGACGTTTGCCAACCTAGAAGAGGAAAGATTTAAAACTACCATCTTCTTAATTTTTCCGCAGACGTTTTTGCAGCGCACGAGGAAGTGTCTTTATCCTAGATCGAACTAGTTTTTTTTTTTTTTTTTTTTTTTATGTTATTGCGACGGAACAAGCCCGAGGCCCACCTGATGTTAAGTGGACTAACCTCTGCCTATAACAGACGCATTTCGTCAGCGACGAATTGCACTGTGCCCGTCACACTGAGACGTCCAGTTGTCTGGCTCTCAAGGACTGCTGCCGGAACACACTGCTAGGTGCTTGGCGACAGATTTTCTACTTGAGGGTGGTCGCTAGCCAGGCGGGCATTAACAAAATGCCCTTCCACCATGCGGTGAAGCAGGGCAAGCTGCTTTAAGGAACACTGTCCTGCTTATATTGGTACATCATGTGAAAGAATATCACCATTGGCCATCTACGTGTACGTCATCCTACGTTCTAACTTACGTACTTACGTTAGTATGCTAACCTCGGTATGGGTTACATATTTGAGCCGTTTGGTGTAGAGACGTTGGGGCCGTGGGGACCGGGAGCTCATCGTATTTTCCAAAATTTATCAGAGCGCTTGGTCGATGCGACGCGTGATCAAAATGCTGGCACCTATTTGGCTCAAAGAATAAGCATTGCAATTCAACGGGGCAATGCTGCCAGCATGCTGGGCACGCTGCCAACTGATAGTGGGCTAGAGCATTTGGACTGCCTATGAGTCCAAATGCTTTTATTGTAGTAGCTGTAGTGTTGTATATAGTTTGTAGTATTTGTTTAATAAAGGCATACCGCCAGTAAAAAAAAAAAAACTTACGTATATTTGGTAATTAGTGTCGGTTTGACTTTGAATAACGTGAATAGATAAAAGAAGAACAAACAATTGAATAAACTTCAATTCAACACAAGTAAGCGTTACGTAAATTGAAAATAATACTAAAAATTCTTACCAGAAAAGTCTACTACGTTCTTCGTCCAAATTATTATTTTTCGTCACTTTTGACGAAATGCCTCTATTATAGGCCAAACTTACACTTACTAATTGGCCCATGTGTAACCAAATAAAGGTGATTGTATAAATAAAACAAGATACCTCTTTGTTTGAGTCAGAGGATCAAATAGGTACATACCAATGCTATAACCCCATACTATTTGTGTTTTCTACATTCATTAATCGTTTCTTCTCTCAATCTCTCATCGAAAACAAACAGGAACATCCAGTTACTGGATTATATCTGTGTTTGATGCTTACTAGCGTCAGTTTCAATCCAAAATTACTTTTTCTACGTCTTCATTGCATTTGTGAGTACAAATAGCTGCGCCTCGCAGTTTCTCCTGCCTGACTATGATGATAAGTGATGCTGATGATGATGATGATGAAAAGTATTCGATGTTTTAATCCAGGACCTAAATACTCCCCGCAGTTACAAACTTATAAAGTTAGTGTCATCATAGTAAGAAGGCAGGGTTTTAGTCTTTTCTGTGATTTACACATCCCAATTGGTAAGTTTGCGTTTTCATATTATCATTAATATTTACTATTGGGCTAGCTTTTTAAAGGCTCTCGAGGACCGCGGCCGGAACACTTCGTAAGGTGCTTGGCGACAGATTTTCTACTTAAGGGTAAAAAGCTCCACAACTCTGAAGCACGCAGTAGTAACAGCACTAGTCACAAATCCTAGTCATGACCGCAGCGGACATTGCTTAAATTAATTGTAGTACAATAATAATTTATAAGTCGATAAATATCTTGACATAATTATAATTATAAAATTTAAACGGTTTCCATCGCCTACAATATTTATTATTATTTTTTTCTACACTGCTCTCCAGTTTCATACGCTGCAGTAATCGTGGTCACGAGGTAACTTACAGCTTTTGTTTGACACATAAGATATTAAGAAAGCTATTTTGAAAAACGTTTTAATCATTAGGCTCCCTATGTACGCAATATTCGTTCACTGAGTCTTGCGGTGTTGTGGTAAAGCGTTGACTATCAAATGTATTCAATTGTGTCAAAAATATCTATGGCCAGACCTTCAACGACAAACTTTTATTTTTTTTAAGCCTGATAGGTAACCACTATCTCACCTGATGGTAAGTGACAATGTTGTCGAAGATGTTGTTCAGGCTAACCTAGAAGTAGTGGCTCTCAAGGACAGCTGCCGGAACACATCGTTAGATGCTTGGCGACAGAATTTTCACTTGAGGGTGGTAGGTAGCAAGGTGGGCATTCGCAAAATGCCCTACTACCATGCTATAACGACTGCCATCCTAAGGCAACAACCGGGACCAACGGCTTAACGTGCCCTACGAAGCATAGAAACGCTCAGTAGTAATGTCACTAGCGGTCACCCATCCAACTCATGACCGCGGGCGACGTTGCTTAACTTTGCTGATTGGTTGAGAACAGCTAAGTAAACTTCGCTACGAGCGCTTCAAAACTGAGACTGAATCGGTATTAAATATATTATATATTGTAATTAATTAACAATTTAGATATATACATATATCAACATGGACTCACTTTAGCTTTAAGATATTTTAACTAACACTAGGCTAACTTGCCTTCAAGAAAAATAATGATAAGTTGGAGAATGATCTCAAAACTATAATTGATTAAATGTAACAAAAATATGACAAATAAGAGGACGGACCACGAGTCTGTAGAATATAGTATTTACTACTAAAAAATTGTATTCAATTTGATAACCACACCAAGGACTTGCTTACTATATTTTCTATTGGCGGAAACTTTTCAATATATATAGCCACGTTTAAATTCAAAGCAAAGTTACTGCAAAGTGTTTGAAACGTCGGGACAAAAATAATGATAAATTTACGCGATTTAAACCGTTTAAAGTTGTTTAATTACTATGTGTAATAATCGCGAAAACCTAAGACAACATTATGAACCGGTTATCTCGAGAGAGGGTTGGAGGACTGTAGAATCGAATATGTAGTTCTTTGTTTGCCCAATGCGCGCCCATATTCCAAATTATATAATCAATTTAAAACTTTTAATATTTGTTATAAACGTGAGAGGAATGGAAAAGTTTTGAGGAGGCTTTTACCGCAACAGGTGGTCCTTACATTATTTCAAACGATAGTTAAAATATTTAAGCAAATAATGTAAGCATTAAGTTACAAGTTATATATGTATTATAAGAAGTATAAGTCAAATGGATAGATTAGTGTATTGTAATTTTTAGTCATATTGTATAAGGAAGAAATAAAAGCTTTCTTATTTATTTCATTTAGAATCGTAGGAACTAACGATTTTTTAACTATAGTTTTATGTAAACATTAAGTCGTATTAATTATATAGATAGATGGATAACACTTTATTGACACATAAAAATGTACTAATTTATAACTTAAAACAATAACAAAGAGTAGATATTGACGGAGGTCTATCTATAACAATACTGATAATAATAAAAAGTAAACAATAATTTCCAACACAAGAATCGGACGGTAAATAAATTAAAAAGTTAATTACCTACAACATTAAAGTATATGTATATATATATATATCTGACTATCAATAACTAATACTTTAGTCTGTTCAGCTTCTGTATATAATAACAATAGACAAAGCTGAAAGAAAGTACAAAAGAAAACGAACACTAATCCGTTCCAGTCCATGTACAGATTTAGGAGAGCTTAGTTGTATCTTTCTGTCAAAGGACAGCTTCAATCCGCTTGCTTTGTGCTTTGGCATTAATAATTAATAAATTTTATTGCAAATAGAAACCAGCAAGACAAACATAGCATTTGAATGAAACTTTCAAACCTGGGGTGTAAGCAGAATTATTGGAAAAATGCTAACAACCTCTTAGGGTTGACTTCTGCTAGTCTTAACAAACATTTTATGGTTTTTTTTTGTTTTTTTTTCACGTAATAAGCACGAGGACCACCTGATGTTAAAAGTCTCTTTTGCCTGTAATTTATTATTTTATATTTTTTATTACTTTGCTTGATGTAATTATTCAAAAGTCTATTCATCGTTTTCGTGGCCCGGTCCAGTATCGCTCAGTGGGCGCTCTATATATATGTGTGTGACTTTATCGTGGCGTAGTTATCGTCCCATCTAATATTTAATGTTCATACCACCATTCTTATATTGACGCGTTTTTTTGGGATCAGCGCAACTTAAAATGAAACTCTAACGAACCTTTCAAGATCTGACCTTATCTAAAACAAGTTACTCCCCCGGCCATTCTTAGCATTTTCATCTCTGATACATGCAGTTGTATAGCTGGAGTTGCACAGATAATGATATAATTTAAGAAAATATTAGGCAGTACATACAAACATTAATACAATTTCCTTAAACAACTCAAAAGGCGAATTGTTAACTTAATCAATTCCTGACTGATTTGCTGAAATATTTCTTGAAATGTACTTAAGATAAAAATAAAGTATATAAAATTCTAGTCTATCCATTCATTCACTCACTCACATTCTCATCAACCGGAATATCCACCTTTAATCTAGGTCTACCCTATTGGGGAGGTTTGCCATAATTCCTACGCTTGGCAAGCATCTTGGGGACTGCAGTAGAAGTTGTCTGTTCTTTAGAAGGCACTGCAGCCCATGTTCTGATATTTTTCCCTTACGACACCCACGGGTGAAATAGGACGGTGACATTCTAACCCAGCACCCACAGTAGCCAGTGGTCTATCCGATAAAGTTGTTTAATTCATAAGTACATGACTTAAATCTACGAGAGACAGGTCATGAGCAAATGAAGTACACGGCATTGAGTATATTTCTTAGTGTGAATTCCCAGTGCGCTTGTTCCAATTTCTGTTCACATCATCAGTACGTCCGATGTTGCTGTCCGTACAATCAGAATATACAATCTAGCTAAGCCAGTATGTTTCATTGAGCATTCCCTTTGGGGTATTCCAACTTTGGTAATGCGAACGTAGATTAGGGTCTCTATAATGTACATGGAAGCTTCACGTTATAGGTATACCAAGTTGTATAATGGACCTAAAACTTCAGTGTTCTATTAAAGGCGTTAAGAGTAACCATATTAGTACTTCAATTCATTATTATTAGAAGTTGGCCAATCACGCTTCGGTCCTACTTCTTCTAGGGTTCCGCATTGCAACAGCCAGTACAACAGCAAAATTTATTTTGATTTTTGTGACAGCTTTAAAACTAGATTTATATCACCTTTTACAGTATTTGTTCGTAAAAAAAATGATATGGTACATAATATACCGATATTGCAGATTCTTACCAAGTCTACTTCGATCATAAATGATCGAAGCAATTTTAGTTTTTTTTAGTTATATCATATCAAAATAGTTTAAAATTTACAACTTCTACGGCGCTTTGTTCAATTATAATTTGTATGTTAAAAAATATATTTTTTATTTAAGTAGTTACTCCACTTAGTGAGCTCTAGACGATGGCAATAATTTTGGAGCGCTCGTAGCAAAGTTTGTTTAGCTGTTCTTAACCGATCAGAAAATTTAAGCTAAGTCCAACGCGGTCATGAGATGGATGGGTGACCTCTAGCGACATTACTACTGAGCGCTTCCGTGCTTCGGAGGGCACGTTAAACCGTCGGTTTCGGTTGTCGTCTTAGGATGGCAGTCGTTATAGCATTTTGAGAATGCCCGCCTGGCAAGCTACCACCATCAAGTAGGAAATCTGTCGCCAAGCACCTATCGGTCTGTTCCGGTAGCCGTCCTTGAGAGCCAGTGATTGTAGGTTAGCCTGAACGACATCTTCGACCACGTCATCACTTACCATCAGGTGAGACAGTGGCCAAAGGCTATCTGTATTGCAAAAAAAGCCCACCAGCTGTAATGCAAACAATAATGATATTTTGGATAACTTCTTAAAAATAAATTAATGACCCTCCTGAAAATAAACTTAATTGTCCAAATAAATATTCCATAGTGCCCTTAAAACTGAGCCAACCTACGAATAAAATAATAAGTCTATTTCTTCGTAGGAGCCAACACAATTACATGTTTCACTTAATATCTGAAAAATATATATATGTAAGCTACTGTTTTGTTTGTGTTTAAAATTTTACAAATTTGCTGGCAGTAAAACGGTTCATTTTAACTGATATTAAGAGTTATAAATCCTTTACTAATAATTAGCTGAAAGAAGGTAATGACAGGGGTGTGTATGTAGCAAGCCTACATACCTACATTTGATGCCAAATTATGACTCTCTTAGAAGAATTGGATTGTCTAGAAGAATTGGACATCTGTATGAAAAGATATACGAAGACACATTAACGTGCCCTCCGAAGCGCAGAAGCGCTCACTAGTAGCGTTCACAGAAACATGTCAAAACCACAGCGGAAGTGATTGATTAAGAATGAATAGCACTGCTCCGCTTAGCTTTACTCCAAGCGCTTTAAAATACAGAGAACGGAGTGTGAATGGTAAGGTAACGCTTTCTAGATGAAATGATAAGAGACAAATTTCTTAGCTTTCCATGGGTACACCGTGCGGGTGCCGGGTCCATATCGTTGCAGAGGAAGAGGCCAGAGGGGCCTGGGACTTGCAACCCAAGAGTATGGTTAAGAGGCCCCTTTATGATGCATAAATGCTAACCTTTACCGCTCGAGCCACCTCCTCTGCCTAACCAATAATAATTAAATTCTAAACCACGTACCTTAGGCAAATCTTATAAGAGAGAAAAGATAATAAAGGTAAATTATACACCTACATAAAAACCTTTTTAGTTGAATGCATCTAATTTTGTGAAAGAAAGTCTAATGATGAATAAAATCCCTACTACTCTCGAATTCCAACACACCTTGTCTCATTATTTATGCAAGCAGCATGTAATTATATAGATTCAGTACGAAGTCGGAACTCAAACCCAGGCAGGATCGCAGGTAGAATAAATTAATGCGGAGATATCGTGAAGTACGGGGAGGTAGGGAGAATTCAGTTTGGATATGGTAATTTAATTCCAAACAGAACTTAGTGTTTTCCGGCTTAACCATAGCTTATGATACTAAGAACTGTTCTATGTTCTTTAACGGAAAACGAGGTAAATGCGTTACTTAAACCATATTGGATCTTTAGAAGTGATACGCTGCGTCACTGGCGCATTCTGTGCCACTGCACAACTCGCACGCACATAAAACGCATAGGTAGGTATTATAACTCAAGGCAGAGTAAATGTTGGAGAAGGTTGGTATTATAGCATAGTTATAGTAAATAAAGGCGCAAAAACAAATCTCAAAATACGTGCAACGTCTTCGTCGATGATGCGACGACTGAACGTAAAAGATGACTTCAGATAATAATCTTTTGAATAAACAGCATGTTACCTATCAAATAAAGTACCTGGACGTTTTAGAGCACCATCTCACATAGTTTTGTGGTCGTCATCGTCATCAATAGCCAAAACCTCCATCGTTGAACAAATACTTCCTTTATTATGGGTGGTTTGCACTAACCCCCACGCTTGGCAGGGGTCTTTGGAATCTCAATTGAAGATGGTTCTTTAGAAGGTAGTGCTGTTCATCTATTTTTTATGGCATAGTGACTGAACAAATACTAGGACCACCTGATGTTAAACGGTAACGTCTCCCTATAAACAGATGCATTTACCTAGTCACAAATGACATATTGCACTGCGCCCGTCACCCTGAGGCGTCTCATGTGCCCGTAATTCTACTGGTTCTCAAGGACTCCTGCCGGAATACACTGTAAGGTGCCTGGCGACAAATGTTCTATTTGAGGGTGGTAGCAAACCTGTGAGCATTCAGGAAATACTTTTGCAGTGAAGCCATGCACCATGCAGTGAAGCTCAAGCCAGCGGTGGGGATTGAAAAGATAAATATTAAGAGCATAAACATTATATTTCTTTGTTTCAAGTAATAAATTAAAAACACAATAAGACATTGCTATCTCAAAGCGAAAACTCGAGCCACTTAATAGAAGCTAGACTTTGTGGTAACCTAACAACTTGTTTGAGAATCTAAAACAGCTCCACATTTCAAACATCGGTAATACCCCCTCCCTTTACCCTTTAGCGTATTGCGACTTAATCTGCATGTCGTTACGTATCTCGAATGATCTTATTGAACCGTTTTCTTGCAACACGAGAACGCTGAATCTCTCTTTTCGTTGATTGTGTATGTGTAAACGTGGTATTAGCATGTGTGCCTCAATGATATTCTATTTACAAAAGATAAGCACTATCAAGTAATTTCATTGCGAAACAAATGTTTCAGCACAGGTGACGTCATAGATTTATTGCGCACAGCGAATTTGCGGGGTGATTTACAATTTTGTACCTACATGAAATTAACTAACATAGCTTGTCGTTCACAATAACAGTGCTCAGAATGTCATAAATCAGTAAACTACTGATTTTCACGAGTTATGTTGCTCAATTGTGTATATATTTTATTTGGGTATTAGTATAGGTAATGTCAGATTAGTAACAGACGTAACGCACGTCTGTAGCTAATTTGAATATTAATTTAAAATCATTTTATGACACTAAAATAACATAAATACAAAATTTTGTGTTTATCATACTATGGTTTGATTTGATGTTTAATGGTTAACTGAAGGCTAAGTTTTGCTCAAATAATATTTAAACATGCTTTAGCTCATTTTGGGAACCTTAATATAAAATCTAAATCTAGGAGGACATAGAATAACTATGTACAAAAAGACCCAAGCTTCTGTTATATAATATTAGTATTAGGTGTAACCTGAGATTATATCCTGACTCGTTCATAATGTAGGAAACATAAAGAGACGCAGAGCTAAGAAGACGTAACTAAGCTACGCTTGTGAATTGTATAAAATTTCTTGACAGAATAAGTATAATTTGAACAAATTTAATAAGATCTATGCTAGGTCTAAACTAAAGAGAGAATTATGATAAGCGAAAATCCTTTCTTAAAATATTGTCTAGTAGAAACTTTGAGATAGATTTAGATGTGTCTCGCTATTTAACTAAAGTAGAAGTAACAGCGAACGATTACTGATCGAGCAAGCGCGAAACGCGATCAAATCGTCTTCTTTCCAGCTTGGGCAAATATGCTTTCGCATGTCGGTCTGGACGTCCAGCTTTTCTCCTTCACAGGATGCAACTGTACTTGACAGGTGCAAACTGCAACGGAGAGTTTTTAATAAATTTACATACAAATTTATTAAAAACTGCCGATATCGTCATTTTACCTAGGTCCTACCAGCTCTACGTCTGCCTGTGAAACGTGGAAATAGTGTATCAGCCGGAATGTTTACTCCTGAACACAGCCTCCCCCAGCCATTTATGATTAACACTCCAATAACTGAAAAATATTGATGAGTGGTGAAAAATATCTTGATGATATAGTCATTGACAGTGAAAGACAATCGATCACATAAGAAGCAAGGGTCACTTTAAAGGAAGAAAATTTTTATTTACCGAAAAATTGGACCAACTTTTACACTCTAATGTGTAAAATAACTTGTTGAAGTCGGTACCACTCGCATGATATTGTGATAATAGTATTTTTGAACCATCGTGGTCGATACCACGATGGTTCAAAAATACTACTTCAACAAGTTATTTCACACATTTGAGTGTTGAAGTCGGTTCCATTTTTTAGTAATTTTTATTATTATTTGATATTAAATAAATTGCTAAAGTTGAACGTATTCGGTCATCTGATCTCGATGATTGTACTTTTGTTGGGTAGAGCATATTTCAAGTAGTAGTATCATTTTAATTTATTTAACACAGGTTGAGCAGTTTCTGAGTAACAATTCAAAAAGGTTTTTATTTTATTTTGATTGACACACAAGCAGTCGGCCCGCCTGATTGTAAACGGTAACCGTCGCCAAAGGACATCTGTAACACTAGCTGCGCTGCCGATGCATTGCCTGCCCAGAGAGGAATTTGTAGATCCTCTTTTTGAAAACGTCCATATCGTAGCTTTGCGGAATGACCTCCGCAGGAAGGTCGTTCCACATCCAACAAGTACGCGGAAGAAAGGAGCGACCAAATTTGCGGATGTAAAAATTAAGCCAACATGCTTATAACTGGATAACATAGTCATTGCAACTCTTTTCGCTGGTGACTATTATTTTGGGTGTTGATCATGGGTCGAATCGAACCATGAAAATGGAAGCTCAGAGTGTTTAGAATCAGTATAGCAAGCATAACTTCAATAAGTTATTTCAAACTTTTTTATTCCAATTTACTGAGTAGTTTCCAAGGAATACGAGATATATGTGAATGATCAGGTGTCTGGAAAGCTCAATTCTGGTCAAAAGTGTATAGGAGTTTTTCTGGATTTGGCTAAGGCATTTGACTCCGTATCTTGGCCGATTCTGCTTCGGAAGCTAGAACTACTTGGAGTTCGAGGAACATCCCTTAACTAGTCCGCTCTTATTTAGGCGACAGCAGGCAAAGAATTCTGATCTCCGAACAGTATAGCGACTATTCATCTGTCTCATACGGCATTCCACAAGGAAGTGTACTAGGACCGACTCTGTTTTTGACCTACATAAATGACCTCTGTGAGCTTAATACCAAGAAGGCTAATATTTACACCTTTATCAATGATACAGCCATAATTTTCTATGGAAATAGCTGGAAAGAGGTTATTGATGTGGCTCACCTAAGGCTCTTGAAAGTAACGACGTGGTTGAATAATAACCTTTTGACACTGAATGCGGCTAAGACAAAATACATGGTATTTCGTATTTCCAACCGCAGTGAACCTGGTCCAATAAATTTAAAACTTCATTCGTGCGTGTTACTCCCTGCATAGGTATGCTCCTGCCCTGAGTTAGAACAAGTAGACAAAATCAAATATCTGGGGGTTACAATTGACAATCGACCCTCGTAGGCTAACCAAATTCACAATCTTTGCGGACGTATTAAAAAAATGATCCTGATTTTTAAAAAATTTAGGTCTATTGCTGACCCAAACACCATGAGGATCGTCTGCCTGGCTCTGTGCCAATTGGTACTATTGCATCATTTGCTTGGGCTCAGCCACAAAGACTCTTTTTCTCAAAATTGAAAGAGCCCAAAGAGCTCAGCTTAAGGTTGCCTACAAAAAACCATACAGGTAATCCACAGACCTCTTGTATGATGACACAAAATATTTAAGAGTTCGTCAATTATATATCTTAGCCGTAGGATTGCGCTTTCACAAATCATCTCATGATACTATTATCAGAGCTTCACGGCCATCACGATGTAATAACTGGACGATTCCTCGTAAGAGTATGTTAGTAGGCAAACGAGCATTTTCTTATAAAAGTCCCAAATTGTACCAAAGATTAGATACGACATTGAATATGATTTTTATAAACCAGAAACTCAGTCTCACTATGTTAATTTATATAAAGAATTCTTTATATCATTTATTTCACGTATCACCAGTTATGTATTCTAAGTAACCTTGTATATTGGGACTGCAATCCCGCAGTCCCACATATTGCAAAAAGCGGGATCCACGGAATTTGCGGGACTGAAAGTAAATGGTTCATATACGTAAAATTACACGCGAGATGCAGCAACAACGGTGCGTGCATGACGGACGTGCTTCCACCACGACACGGCATGCAAACCTTCTTTTCTCTCTCCTGCATTTCCTGCCGCCAGTTATATTATATGCACTAGAGTAAGAAGTAAATTTAAAGACAATTCTATCCATAGTATCTATATCTTTTGAAGCAGTGATGGCTCAGTGGCATTGGCTATGGACTGCCGCGCAGCAGGTCCATGATTCGAATCCCGCCCAGAGCTTGAGCTTCACCGCATGGTGGAAGGACATTTTACGAATGCCCGCCTGGCTAGCGACCACCCTCAAGTAGAAAATCTGTCGCCAAGCACCTAAAAAATGAGACTTCATTTTGCCTGTAACTTCAATTTCACTGGCTCTCAAGGACTGCTACCGGAACACACTGTTACAACTACAACAAGTATATCTCAAGGTGATGGGCGCAGTGCAGTTCGTCTCTTGTGATGAAATGCATCTGTAATAGGCAGAAGATACCGCTTAACATCAGGGGGGCCTCGTGCATGTTCCATCACAATAACATAAAAAAAAAACTGTTTATAAAATCTATAGAATATAGATATATAGAAGCATATTGACATACTAAAATATATAAATATGCTTCTATAGATAGGTTAATTAGTATAAAAGACTTGCATGTCATTGAATAGTTTTGTTTTAAGCCTTTAATTTTCATTCAAAAGTTTAAAACGGTTTAAGGTACCCAAACAGCAGGCGGCATCAAAATGTTTTCTTAAAACAGTTCTATTTTATTTGTTATGATGACTAAAACGCTGATTTATTATTGTTTTGAAGAATTTTTGAATATACTTGTTTTGAAGCTGTAATCAAAACCAATAAAAAAAAATATGTTTGGGCTGTTGCAATGCGCAACCCTAAAAAAGCTAGGCCTAACACGCATTTGACCAGTTTTTACTACCATATACACGAAACAGATGTATTCATGTATGCTTATGTATACCATAAAACAAATAGGACGAATCGAAATCATTTGTGCTACGTGGTAGCTGCATACATTATTTAACATCAAGTAGCCAAACACCACCTCTTCTTCATTACATGATATTTTAAACTTAATCATGCTAAAAATAAGAACTAAAATAAAACTGTAAAGTTTTCTGAGCGGTAAATTTTATCTTAGATTTGTCTTTCATAACAAATGTCTCTTGCTTTTGACATGGGTTTTATTGTCAAGTAGTGAAAGTTCAAATTTAAGGAATTTGAGAGAAGTATTATTTTGGTAATTTTCTTAAGTCCCAAATTCATCAAGTTTGCTTTTAATGTTGATATTTCATATTCTAAGCCTTTAATGGACCGTGTGTTTGTATTGCTAGGATTGTTTGTCTTCATTTAATTTCGTTAACAATTTATAAATGTTTGACTTTCCATTTGATTTAATTTCTTGGAAACATAGATAATAATGGCAATTCAATGATAATTCAAGGAGTGTTAATTCTAAGTTGTTGTGGTCTTCAAAAATATGTCAAAAATTTATTACCATAAAATGGAAACGACTTCGACACTCAAATATGTGAAATAACTTGTTGAAATCGGTGTCATGATGGTTCAAAAGTACCTATTATCATAATATTGTGTGCATGGTACCGACTTCGACAAGTTATTTTACTCATTTGAGTGTTGAAGCCGTTACCAATTTTTGGTACAAAATTTTTTCACCCATTTTTGGTGACCTTTTTTTTTTGGCTTTTTGCTACTTATGGGGACTATATCATCAAGATATATACTTTTCAGTTATTGGAGTGTAATTCATTTTGAATATAAACTGTGAGATTAAAAGCAAATTAGACTGAAAAAAAAATCATTGTTAGAGATAAATTTTGCTTACAAGGATCGTTTTTGGATTCGACACATCCAATAGTGGTTACCAGCGAAAATACTTTCAATTACCATGTTATCCAGTTATAAGCATGTTGGCTTGCTTGCTTGTTGGAATGACTTAAAATTATACTAATACTTGAAATATACCCAACAAAAGTAGAATCATCGAGATTAGATGATCGTGTAAAGGTCATAAAAAAATGTTTTCTGGTTAGTAGTAAAAAAAATTAGTTGTAAGTCGGTTTAATTTTTGGTAAACATGTTTTTTTCTGAAACTGTTTTATTGTAAAGGCAACACTACCACACAATATGAACAATATACACCTAACAATTCTCGTTTTAAAATTTCAACATAAAATTATTCCCACACATTCTCGAAAATCTCGTCACCGTGATTCAGGAATTGATAGTGGCGACGCTAGCGACATCTCTTGCTATTTGTTGGAACTTACATAAGGTATACTCTACACCACAATTAAAAACTGATTAACTTTCCTAATCGGCCATACCTAGGCGATGCCAGCGCCATCTCTTGCAATTCGTTGTAAACTAAACAATGCAAGTTGATACGACAATATAAGAATTAGAATAGATTGCATTACCTACATAATCGACTATTCAAACAGATCATTTAAATGATGGTAAGCCCCGAGACGTTTTCAACAAATCCTTATACAATGACTATAATGATATAAATAAATGATATTATCATCAAAATAAAAAAAACACTTTTCAGATATTGGAGTGTAATTAAAAAAACAGCTTGTCTAATTTTGATTAAATTTAAAAAGGACTACACGGCAAGACCCAGCTTACAAATAAAAAAATAATCATTAAAATCTATTCATACAATCAAAAGTTCTGAGGTAAGAATCACAAAAAATCAATCTAATTGAGTACCTCCTCACACGCGTTGATTTGAATATTGTTCATAAGTCATTAAGTCTATTATTAAAATTATCCATTTTCCTAAGCACTAATAATTAATACAAGAACTGCCCCTAGGTTTAAACAATTATATCTGAGTTAAGGATGTTGAATTGGAGCTCTGTAGAGTAATGGTTTCAGAGGGAATATTGAGATGGACTAATTTTAACTGAGGACTTGGTTTGTAGACATACAGGTGCTGATAAGTTGCCAAACAAAAAAAATCTCTTGTCTCTAAATTTTTCTCCTTCCTAAGGTAATTAATAAGAAGATAATGAGAAAAATAATAATAATACAACAAAAAGCATTGCAATTAAACGGGGCTATGCTGTCAGCATGCTGCGCACTCTGCCAACTGGAAGTGGACTGGAGCATTTGGACTGCCTGTGAGTTTGCAATGACATATATTATGTTGTCTTAATGATTTTATTGTAGTAGCTGCAGTATTGTATATCGTTCATAGTATTATGTTAATAACCGGTGAAAATAAAAAAAGGGTAATCAAAGAGGTACTTCATGGTCATGTAAGCTCTTTAGGGTTCCGTACTAGTAAACATGACTCTATCACTAAGCCGCAGCTGACGCATTAGCCGTCAGCTACCTGACTCTATTACTTGTTTTTTTAAGTACTTAGTGTCACTGACGCTATCCAGACAAATCTAATTATCTCATACATTAAAATTGGTTAAGCCGTTGAGAAGTCATGGTGTACTAGAGAAACTCACATACATACATACATTAACCCTGAAAACATAACACTCCTTTGTTTTACTCAGTCGTGTAAAAATAAAAGGAGGTCGCCATACAAGAAACGTGTATTTTTACTTGTGTGGATATGCTCTATGGTATAAACGTTAAACTTGGTAAGATTATAGACCATTATCTAACGCAACAAATAATTATAAACAGCCAAATGTGATATAAACTCCCTCTAAGGATATCGAACTATATGAACAATACTATATTTTGTCTGTGTTGGTACAGAACCCTTGGTTTTCAAGTCTAACTCACACTTAGCCAGTTTTATTTATTTAGAGCATCACTCAAAGTCTAGTCAAGAATCATGTTTGAAGCTCCTGACTTCATTTAGCATGAGATAAAGGCAGGTACAAGAAGAGTGTAAGATGCTTCATATCTACTACAACCTATTTGCATATTTTAAAATATTAATGAATACAGTCTCGTTAGTGAAATTACTTGCTAATTTACCAAGCGGTATGTCACAAAGCAATTCAGCGGGCGGTGGCGTACAGTTTTTGTCTGAGCCGGGTTGCGAAGCTCAGAGTTTTTTCAAGGCGGATTCAAACGAAATTCTGTTTTATCCTGTACATTCCTATTTACATTCTACTGGATTGGATAGCTGCAGCGCTTAATGTTTTTTTTAGAAAGGGAGCAACGGAAAATTTGATTACTGCTTACGAAAGAATTTGACACAAAATTGGTGCTTTAATTAAAATTTTTCAGTAGACTTTAGAAACTTAGAAAGTCTAATTTCAACAGTTCGACGGACTTGGAGTCCTCCATAGGAATCCAGACATATTTTTGGATATGGTTGAAACTTTAATAAGTACTACACATATCTCAACAATTTCAAACTGCATCGAGAGATGGAAGCGCACGTACTATGATAAAGTGACTCTGAAAGTCGTGTAACTGATCGAAAGCAAACTACTCGGCTGATTAAGGGTAGATTTATATTAGACCGGGCCGTGCCCGTGGCGTGCCGTGTACGTGGCCCGGACGGGGCATTTTGTATGAAGCAGTTTATATTAGACAGTGCCTGATCCGTGTCCCGTCCGGGCCCGCCTACTAACGTACGCTCCGGCCCGCCCCGTCCTCGCCCCGGCCCGGACACGGCCCGGTCTAATATAAATCATCCCTTAACGTAAGTGAAATCGGTTTCAAAATTGTTTAAATATCTTTCTGGATGTTTAGATGAGTACAACTGCATGATCTTAAAATGCAAGCTCCAGGCTGCATTAATTTAATGTTGCTACTTCTTTTACTGTATTTTTTACTATGAGTTTTCCAGTTGCCCATAGGCTAGCCTAGAACTACAATTTTACTTGGTGGTAAGTAATGATCTGATAAAATATGGTAAACAGGTTGAACAGGATTAGAACTGTAAATACTACGAGGAAATCTATGTTCTTCTATGTTCTTAAATAATAAATATATGTCAATATAAGAGCTACGAAAGGCAACCATGGTTTGTTAGCAGTGAAATTACAAGCAGAAGAGACTTAACATCTATGTCTCACAGTGACGGGCGCAGTGCAATTCGTGATTTGTGATAATTGCATTTGTTATAGGCAGAGGTTAGTCCGCTTGGCATCAGGTAGACCTCGACGTTGTTCCGTCACAATAGAAAGAAATGAGTAATTGAGACACAAAAATATTACGAGCCATATTATATCCAACCCCCTACTACTACCACTTGAGCAGCAGCATCTTCTTCGTTTGGCGCTGTGTTTTTTCTTAGTTTTAAAGTACGTATAGATGAGAGGATATGAAACAATCTTGAATGAAGGCTACCGTTCATGTCATCGACATCATGTGTCAGTATCGTTTATAATTACTGTATAAATAAATGAAATTTGTTTCTAAACGATGCAATAATGGAAAAAGCAAAAAAAACTACTCGTAATTTCACTAACCTACAGCTTTTTATCTAAGCTCTCAGGATTGGATACTAGCAGCATTTAATGTTTATATCCAGCTTTATTTGCTGAAGCTCAGACAGTGGAATGCTTAGTCTGGTTTTAAGATGACTTAAAAGTGGTTTAAAGCGTTAATGACTTATTAAAGTCTCAGACAGAAGTTGGTAGGGAGTATGAAAAAAAAAGCTTGTAGATATATCCCCGTTTAGATACAGTCATGGGTGAATGACCATGAAAATTTCATAAGATCTGTTTGTGAGTTTTAAGCAATAGGAGGTAAATTCCTAAGAGCAGATTGGAAGAAAGATATATATGCCTTAGCATAGGATGTGGTTAAAGATAAGAATATAAAAGAAGAAAAAGACGAACATGTTGCCATCTTCAGCTCCGTGAGGAGCCTGGCTTCAATGTCGTCATCGTATTCCTCCTACCATATCTTCCCGTGGGTATCGCTGGAGGCGACTAAGGGTAAAATACATGTTACCCGTAGAACATCTGCGGTTTTCGGGTGTTACCGGAAGATGGGCAGCAGCGCCTGCTATCTTACACTGCGATCACCAAGACGCCTGCAAATTGTGGGGATTATGGAAATGCCCTTGATGGGAATGTTTATGCTCAATAGTGGACAATGCGGCTGATATAGTACAGTACATTACTGTTGCCATCTACGAGTCACACATCAATTATCCGGACCGTAACTGTTGGTAAGACTTTTTTTTATTCTTTATAAGTTAGCCTTTGACCACTATCTCACCTGGTGGTAAGTGATGATGTGATCGAAGATGTCGTTCAGGCTAACCTAGAATTACTGGCTCTCAAGGACAGCTGCCGGAACACACCGTTAGATGCTTGGCGAAAGATTTTCTACTTGAGGGTGGTAGCTAGCCAGGCGGGTATTCGTAAATGCCCTACCATCATGCTATAAGGACTGCCATCCAAAAACGACAACCGGGACCGACGACTTTACGTGCCTTCGGAAGCACGGAAGCGCTCAGTAGTAATGTCACTAGCGGTCACCCATCCAACTCATGACCAAGGGTGACGTTGCTTAACTTTGCTGATTGGTTAAGAACAGCTAAGCAAACTTCGCTACGAGCGCTTCAGTATTTATTTGGTCGAGTAGGTTGATCAGGTTAAGCTTAGAAGATAATGAATTGGAAAAGACTTGTAACACACCGCCAGGTGCTTGGCGACATATTTTCTACTTATGGCCAGTTTTCCTGCTGCCAACGACGTTGATTTTCTTGAGCATGCTCCTGTTGGTAAAATACCCGCTACCTTTTGGTTAATGAGAGGATCAAGACGGTTAAAATTACTATTATGCACTTACAATGCAGCAACACACTACTCACGTTGACTTGTGTTTTACTTGTAAGGAAAAAAGGATTGCCCCATTTCGTTGAATATCGTAAAACACCCTTTTAGATATTATGAATTTAATTTCCGGTTCGGATGGGACAAATTGTTGGGCTTTTTGACTGCAATTTTCAGTAAGGTCTGGAAAAAAATTAAAGTCAAAGCTGACAAAGTTGGAATTTGCAACTTTTCCCGGTGGATGCCAATCAATCTATCGAAAATGTTTAATCAAGCGCTTGGGTGCCACCATGATATTTGACTCCGGAGCCGAAGGCTTCGGAGTCAAATATCATTGAAAATATCGAAAAATATTTTATTATCAATTCAATTGAAAATATCGAAAAATGTTCCACCTGGATAATATAATGTTTCTTACACCACATACGTCGAAGTTGCTGTTCAAAAGATTTTTTTGAATAAAAATATACAGGGTTATTGGTAAATGAAGAACAACAGCTTAGGGATGACTTCTGCTAGTCCTAACAAGAATTATGAGTTTGTTTTTCTTTTGTATATATTTGTAGACATTTTGTGTTTTTATTTGTTTTTGACTGGATAAGCACGATGACTACCTGATGTCAAAAGTATCTTGTGCCTGTAAGGTATTATTTCATATTTTTTATTATTTTGCTCGATGTAAATATTCATAACTCTATTCAAGGGTAGCACGGCGCGGTCCAGTGTTGCCGCGGCGGGCGCTCTTGGCTCGGAGTAGGGAATATAATAAAAAAAAAGATAATAATTAAAAACAAAAATAAAACATATCAAAAAGTTTTCTTAGGACTAGCAGAAGTCAACCCAAAGAGGTTATTAGCATTTTACCAATAGCCCTGTATAAGAAAACCTTTGTTTTTATAAATATGATGTACTGACTTTGCGCAAAGTAATACCTGAGTCTATGATTATATAGATCTATTCAAAACAAGTTCTCTACTTTATAATGTTTGAAATTCTTTAAGTTCTGGTAGTTCTTATTATGTTCATGCTAAAATTCAAATTCGTATAACTCTTGCGACTGACGATCCTTTAATATGACATTTGTGTTTAATCGAGGGGATGTTTCACGCAAAAAAAATTAGTCATCATTTTTTTTGGTGCTCTCATAACTGAAGCACTCGTAGCGAAGTTTGCTTAGCAATCAGCAAAGTTAAGCAACTTCCGACGTGGTCATGAGTTGGATCGGTGACCCCTAGTGACATAAATACTGAGCGTGCACGTGCTTCGGAGGGCACGTTAAGCCGTCGGTTCTGGTTGTTGTCTTAGTATGGCTGTCGTTATAACATGGTGGTTGTGCATTTTGCGAATGCCCGCCTGGCTGTCTACCACCCTCAAGTAGAAAATCTGTTACCAAACACCTAACGGTGTGTTCCGGCAGCTGTTCTTGAGAGCAAGTTATTCTCGGTAAGCTTGAACAACATCTTTGAGCACATCATCACATACCATCAGGTGAGATAGTAGTCAAAGGCAAACCTATCAAGCATAAAAAAAAATAACTGATACCAAACTACACATAGTAGAATATACTAATCGTATATTTAGAAATGTGTTTTTAAGTGTTACGCGTATATAGATTTAAGTACAAAGTTCCCAGATTAATTTGGGTAAGAAACCATTTACAAAATTATCTGATACCTCAGACACACCAATGCGAAATTACTTTGAAAATATCTAGTTTTTTACTATTGATACACAATTCTTGCAGTTGATTATGAAAGTAAAGTTGGCATTATTTTTTCATCAAAATTTAACAAAATAAATATATTAAAGCGCTCGTAGCGTTTGCTTAGCCGTTCTGAACCGATGAGCAAAGCTAAGCAACGTTCTCTGCGGTCATGAGTTGGATGGGTGGCCACTATTGACATTACTACTGAGCATGCACGTGCTTCGGAGGGCACGTTAAGCCGTAGGTACCGGTTCTTGTCTTAGGATGGCATGATGGTAAGGCATTTTGCGAATGCTTGCCTAGCTACGTGTTTGTTGATTTTCAAATGAATTCTTTGTTTTGTCAAAATGTTGTAACCACACTGAGTCCGTTTTCGACTAATTAATGGGAAAGAAATAAGGTTTTTTCATCAAAACCAGAGCTTATAGTCTTGGTTGAACTTCAGCTGAAGCTCCTCGTCTTTGCTGATGGTAATCAACTCTTCTTGCAATATCAAATGGGCTTCTTCCATGGCTGTGATATTCTATGGGTTAATTGAGGAATTTGTAAACAAAAGATCCTCAAACTTTTTAGTAAAATATAATATATGTAATACGTCTTAGTGAATTACATGTGATAAAATAACATTGTCATGAAACACTTGTAAAGACTGATGTTATATAGGACTATAATTTTTTGCTACTAATATGTCTGTGATCAAGCAGAACCTCAGGCAGTTGTCAGCTTAATTGAGCTATAAAACCACCGTGGTAAAAAAAACTTTCCACTGCCTGAAAATCTGAAAGTCGTAGTTCTTGGCATATATTTTCGTCGCTTATATACCTAACATATCTTAACAATAGAGTTTCATTGCCGAGCAATATAGACTCGTCCAACTGAGAGTATCTGTTGGTAAGGAATTGTATATAATGTTCCACGACGCGACCAATCTTGTCTATTCGTCTCTGAACGGTATTATTGCACAAAGGAATTCTAAAATATCATGTGCGGGCTTGTACCATACATTGTTGATTACCTCCGCAATGACTGTTCAAATAAGCTGCTCTCAAATTGTAGGAGGTTTACCCAACTTACGAAACGACACGACAGCTATATGTAAAGATATATTATAGGACGCTCGTAAGCCATCAACGTCTTTCATAAATAGTGATGCAAAAATCGATTTTATGAATGACCTTTTCTCTAGTTTTTCTTTAAGTGCTTGAAAAAATCACAAGGTTTAACTTTTGTATTAGCATGTACTCTAAGTCCACATTTTCGAAGGCTTAATCGCATCGTTACTGAACACCTTTTCACATATGAGACACATCGGCAAGTGTTGATTTGATAGAGATGAAATAAATCCAAATTTCAAGTACTCCAAACAGTATCTGCGGGACTTGAATTTTTCCTATCGTATATTTGTGATTTTGTAATGTAATCCGCATAGCAGGCGTTATTGCAAACTTAAAAATATTTAAAAAATCTGTGTTGTTATCTAAAAAGTCGTAATACGAGTAAACCTGCAAAATAAAAAAGAAACCTTTAGGATACTACTTAAATAACAATACATACATATAATCATGCCTGTATTCCACAAGGGGTAGGCAGAGGTATGTAAACACTCATGTTTTTCCAATCGGGTTTTGGTCCCATGTACCAGGGGCGAGCCTATTGCCATTCACCGGACATAGTTTCAGGGTCATACAAAATGTTTTCTCTAAAACACTGGACGAAACACAAGGACATATTATGAATAAAATGTTTACGCTAACAACATATAAAACAGGAACACAAGAACATATTGTATGAAACCCTGCCAAGGCACTAAGATGGTATACAGCCCTGTCGTGCGTCTAATGCACACAACACCCTACTCACATCCACGTGAGAAGTGACATGCTGCTCATTGACGCTTCTTGAAGGGTTCCGTAACTAACTGTTCACAGAATATTTAGTTACGGAACCCTTCACGCGCGTGTCCCAATCGCACTTGGTCGGTTATTGTTATACGCGCGCCCTAAAGTTGCTTCATGGATTGAGATAAGTCTGTTGGATGCATATTATTATTTTCATTTTGTTTTGTGTAATAGACTAAAAGTAACTAAATTTAATGCAAACGGACCACAGTGGCTCTTTTGGAAAAGCTTAGAGTCGATAACGAACGAGGATTTCAATTAAACCTTTACCTATGCGCGTTCATAGCATAATCATACATTTCTGGAGTTTATGAAAAAGTAACAAGGTAAGTACCAAAAAACCTTTTAATATATTTCTAAGTATTTTTTGAAATAACTTTATGAAATGTTGTCTTAAGTCAACGATTATTACACATAGTAATTAAACAAAGAGGAGCATTGGTAACCGGGTAAAAGAACACATAGCTGACACGAAGAACAGACGTCCGACCAAGTCTACGGTTTTTGAACATGTCCAGGACAAACGTTATTTTTTGGTACACTTTCCCCTCAGTCGCCTCTTACGACACCCACGGAAAGAAATGGGGAGGTGACATTCTAACCCGACTCACCAAACTATTGTCAAATTTACAGACAAGCTTATTTTTCTCACACTCCTCTCTAGGTACTAGAGGTTATTAAGATATGCGCACGAACTTACTCATTAGTGAACACGGATCAAGTCACTGTAGTATAGATTTCTATTATGTCAATCAGCGTAAAAAAAACAAAGAAAACTGAACATTTAAAATTTAAGGTAACAACTTCCATAAAGTTATTAAACAACTTTAAACGGTTTAAATCGCGTATATTTATCATTATTTTTGTCCCGACGACGTTTCAAACACTTTGCAGTGATCGTAGTTACAGGGTGACTAATTGGATTTATTTGTCACATATGTTATTAAGAAATTATTTGTACTACCTTCAGAATTTTTTATATTAATCATAACGTTCCCTATTCACGCAGTATTCGCTCACAGTGTCCAGAAGTCGTGCAGATTTGTGTCAGCCATGGGATTTAATTAATTTGATAACAGGATCCCAAGCAGGTGGTACTTGCCAACCATCATCGCTATTGAAATTTGGGTACTTTTTGATTGCAATAGCGTCGCGTAACATTCTTGGCATAAACTGGGTCTCTTTGGCGAGGATTTGTGGATTGTCGAACCGAATGTAGTGGTTGGGTTTGTCTTGGGCATGTTCACAAACCGTTAACTTGGTCGAGCGTCTGTTCTTCGTGTCAGCAATGTGTTATTTTACTCAGATACCAATGCTCCTTTTTGTTTAAAGTTTTTTAATTACTATGTGGATTAATCGCGAAAACCTCATACAACAATTCATTAAGTTATTTAAAAAATAATTAGAAATATATTAAAACGTTTTTTGGTACTAACTTTGTTACTTTTTCATAAACTCCAGAAATTTACGGTAACGCTATGAACGCGGGTAGGTAAAGGTTAAATTAAAATACTCGTTCCGGATTTTATCGCGCAAAGAAACTCCGCTTTCTCCATATCTCGTTGACTCTTAAGCTTCTCTAAAAGAGTCCCAGTGGCCCGTATGCATTAAATTTAGTTACCTTTTGTCGATTCCTTAAAAAAATATGCCACCAATAGACTTATCTACCCCGACCGGATTGTCCACTGCTGAACACAGCCTCTCCATTATGAGGGGGTTTGTTTTGTTGTAGTTCTAACGCTTGACAGGCGTTTTGGGGATCGCAGTGTGAGATGTCAGTTCCTAAGAAATAGCTGCTGTCCACTTTCTAGTGTGTTACACTTAGTCGCCTCTTACGACACCCACTGGTAGAGATGGGGGGGGGGTGACGTTCGACACCAGCATCCCACGGCAATAAAGGCATTGGTACCAGTCAGTATGGACTTACACGCTATTTTTGCTGCGACAATACAATTTTACCAGACTTTAGGCAAGGGAATACCCTCCACAGCCCTGAGAGCACGATCCCTGCTTAGAATGTATATAAACACTTTGCTACAAGAATAAAAATGCTTGACACTGGGAGTATACGCTCTGGTCTGTGTGAATATCCGATGCTATCCGCACTGGTCTACCTTAGGGTATATAAATAAAACTAAACGAAAATTTAGACGCTTATTATTGTTACAGCGGTGTTAAGTTCTGTACTGTAGTAGCCGGATTGTCCACGGCTGAACACAACCTCCCCCCTGGGGGGTTTGCCATAATCCTCAGGCTGGGCAGCCGTCTTGGGATTGCAGTTTAAGATTCAGTTCCTCAGTGGTGTTCTATATGATGTTATATATCAAATTCAACTTATCCAACCAACTTTCTCCAAAAACGACCCATGGAGAAGAAATAAGTTCCTATACGCACATGGACTTAAGATACATGCTCAATATGTAATAAGGCTCCAAAACATCTCGCAAAGCTTTTAATGCGCGGTTTAAATTCCATCGCCGCGTCGATAACGGAGGCAATAAAATTGGCACTGAAACGTCAAGCGATATGGTAATGCGAGTCTCTTTGCATTCGGCGCGTGCCACCGATATTTCACGGGTAGATCTGCTCGGATTCAGATAAAGTGGGTAGGAAAATATGGAGATGGAATATACAGGGTTATTGGTTAATGGCTAACAACCTCTTAGGGTTGACTTCTGCTAGTCCTAACAATGTTTCCTCATGGAGATACCTATAGTTGAGCTCACGTTGTACTACTGTACATTTCAGTAGCAAAGCAGGCGTTATTGCAAAAATATAATTTTTTAAATTTATGTGGACGTGTTAGCAAAACGTATGACGTAAGAAAAGAAGCTCTAATATTGCTTATCTTTTATTTAATCCTCTATTTCTATCTTTCTGTTTACGAGTAGGTATATGAAAATAAAATACTACACACACATATGTTAATCCCAAAAAGGGCATAAACTGAACACTAAATTTGGAATGTATATTTCTAAAAGAGTGTATGCATCAGTTCAGAAAGAATTCATGATAAAACCGTATTAAAACATTCAAATTTGCGACTGAATGAATATAGAATTTGATTGTATTTATTATGTTTTTGAAATAGGAGTAATGACGTTTGGTCTGGAGTTAATAAGTAATTCGGACCAGAATAAAAAAGTATCCAATTAACAAACTTTCGACTAAAAATATTTGTTATGACTAACATAAGTCAGCTCTAAGAGGTTAGAATTTTTCCAATAACCTTGTACATATTTCAATAAGCCTTTTAATAGGAAACTAAAACTACTTTTCTACAAATTAGGTAAACCTTTAAAAATAAGTATGTATCTAAATATTGACACGAGTGAAATATATAAAAAAAAAGTTTAATGGCGCGGATTGCTTGAAACCACGATCTTAATTTAAAAAAAAAACAAATATATGTATCAGACAGACACTTCAGTTTATAGACAAACCTTATTATTATGATTTTTAAAAGGATATGCTCATAGTCAAGTCTATACACCAGAAGGTGGGCAGCAGCACTTTCTGAAGAACTGATATCTCACACTACAATCACGTAGCCACCTGCCAAGCGTGGGGATTATGGCAAACCCCCGCATGTCGGGGGAGACTGTATTCAGCAGTGGACTATCCGGCTGATACTGTAAGTCTATAAAAAGTCTTGACAACTTTAAAAGTAATATAGTTTGAAAAGTAAGGTTTCCTGTAGATTATTTGCCTAATTGTAGATATACACAAAAGCCCTTTCCTCATCATGCTAACACTCATACCACCTGAGTGTCGGCAGATTGCGGCTTACACTTACACCAAGCGTTCCGGTTGTACTACGCCCCACTGCCTCCAAACCTTAGCCTTCTACAAACCATTATGTACTTTAACTGTTTCAAAATAAAGCCACTTTTGCCGAATCCGAAAGCTATCGTACTGGTTTAAGAGCTACATTTGTCAAGGGAAATTATGCCTTATGATAACGCAAGAAGAGTGGCGTGAAAGGAGAAATATGGTATTAACCCTAGACGAATTGCCATTGAAATGTAGA
Organism: Plagodis pulveraria; assembly: GCA_963890685.1. Lineage (NCBI taxonomy): Eukaryota > Metazoa > Arthropoda > Insecta > Lepidoptera > Geometridae > Plagodis > Plagodis pulveraria. The sequence continues at coordinate 5,330,646 of OY982973.1, read as the reverse complement.
TTTTATTGAAAATATGATTTGATAATATGGGAATGGAATGGAGAATTCGTAAATAGAATAACTCTGAAAAGGGTATTATATTTTGAGAGCCTTCAAGCCTGTATGGGCGCACCGGGTTCTATCAAATGCTTAATATAAGCATATGTTTACAGCTAATATTCACTTTCAATTACTTCGAAACCACTTTTTTTTATTGATGTTAGCCTTTGACCATAATCTCAACTAATGGTAATTGATGATGGGGTCGTACGTGTTAACAGGCTTAACCTTGAATTACTGGCTCTCAAGGACAGCTGCCGGAACACACTGTTAGGTGCTTGGCGACAGATTTTCAACTTGAAGATGGCCGCTAACCAGACGGGCTTTCGCAAAATGTCCTACAACCATGCGGTGAAGCTCAAGCCCTCGGCAGGATTCGACCATGGATCTGCTGCTCGACAATCCATAGCCAATGCCACTGAGCCAGTGAAATTACAGGCACATGAGACTTAATAACTATATCTCAAGGTGACGGGCGCAGTGCAATTCGTGACTTGTGACGAAATGCATCTGGTATAGGCAGAGGTTAGTCCGCTTAACATCAGGTGGGCCTCGAGCTTGTTCCGTCACAATAACATAAAAAAAAACACCACAGCTCAATGAATAGGGAATCTGTGAGGGATCTTTTTAAAGAAATTGATATTTTAACTTTACCAAGTCTGTATATATTTGAAAATATTATGTATGTTCGTAAAAATTTGAGTAAATTTAAATTAAACAGTGACAATCACGATTACAATACTAGGAATAAAGATAAAATAGCGGTGCCAGGTTTTAGATTAGCAAAGACAAATAAAAGATCCTTCTTAGGTAATTGTGTGCGGTTTTATAATAAAGTTCCTAAACATATTACAACGCTCACAGAAGGGAAATTCAAGTTGCATGTGAAAAACATATTGATTAAAAAATCCTACTACACAGTTTCTGATTTCATAAACGACAAAAATGCCTTGACAATTCCGCCTCCACCAAGCTATTGCCTGTCACCTACATAATTTAAACAAATATTGTAATAACTCTATTATATAGTATGTATGTAACACATTGTTAAATAAAAGATGTTTAAAAGAATGGCCCCGAGTTTCTTGCCCGTTCTTCTCGCAGTGGCTCTATACAATTTATTTGCTGAACGTGGCAGTACAATGTAGAATATTTCAATACTAAAATTTGTAATTGACCTTCATAAGAGCGTCGTAGACGCTTAAATTGAATAAATGATTTTGACTTTTTGACTTTGACTTTTGAATGCATCAATCCTTTGTAATAATAACAAATATTTTTATATCATAATCAATAATATTTTAATAAAACACTTAAAATATACAAAAATATATCTAGTGAAAATTCCGCCTAATTTTCCTGTTAAGCAGACGTGACGTCACAAACGCCACGCAGCCAAACCGGAAGAATTTTCGACGCGTGTCGCTTCTACACGAAGCATCCTCAGGAGGTCTTGACTCTAGAAGCGCATGATCTAGAATGCCTATTCTCGAAAATTCTTCCGGTTTGGCTGCGTGGCGTTTGTGACGTCACGTCAGCTTAACAGGAAAATTAGGCGGAATTGTTTGTTATTATTAAATAAGGATTTCCGCAAAGTAACACCTAAATCTATATTATCAATCCTTTGTCTTTATCTTGCTCGGATGGTCCATGTATCTATAATCAAACCATAAAACCAAAGCAAGTACAAGACGAGTTTTGGTTTTATTAGTGATCCCACGGTGCTAGCCAGGCTCGCATTCGCAAAATGCCCTTCCACCATGCGGCGAGCTCAAGCCCGCGGTGAAACTCGAACCATGGATCTGCTGCGCGGCAGTCAGCCAATGCCCCTGAGCCTTCCCTGCTTCAAAAACATTTTTACACAAACTATTACATAATATTGATCAAAAATATAGCATCAAAAACATTTTCTAAAGAATGAACGCCATAAGGGCATAAATACACGTGATTTGGCTCAAGAAGTAATTTCACAGATGTCATAGAGTAAGCTTGCGATAAACCCTTCCTGTGGATGGGGGCAACGTTTCCCAAGAAATAAAATTATAACAAGGAAAAGTGAATGTTTGCGATGATTTTCATTCTATTATTTACAAATGCCTCGATGTGCGCCAATTGTATGATTTGTATCTTTTTACATTTAAAAGGTTAGTCTTTGACCGGTATAATTAATAGTTGCCAAGTGTTAATGTGTCATATGTAAGTAGGCTTAATATATAAATAGAACTGCTTCACGAGGACAGCTGCTGCCGGAACACTCGGTTAGGTGCATGCTTGTTGACTTTTTATTTTATTTTATGTTTGATAGGTTAGACTTTGACCACTATCTCACCTGATGGTAAGTGATGATGTGGTCGTAGATGTTGTTCAGGCTTACTTAGAATTACTGGCTCTCAAGGACAGCTGCCGCAACACATCGTTAGGTGCTTGGCGACAGATTTTCAACTTGAGGGTGGTGGCTAGCAGCGCGGGCATTCGCAAAATGCTCTACTACCATGCTATAACGACTGCCATCCTTAGACGACAACCGGGACCGACGGCTTATCGTGCCCTCCGAAGCACGGAAGCGCTCAGTAGTAATTTCACTAGCGGTCACCCATCCAACTCTTGACCGCGGCGAACGTTGCTCAACTTTGCTGATAGGTTACAAACAGCCAAGCAAATTTCGCTACGAGCGTTTCATACCTATGAACCTATTGTGGTAGTAGCTAGCCAAGAGAGCATTTTTAAAATGTCGTTTAGCCATGTAGATAAAGACAGAGCTTACGTTGATTCAATAAATTTAGCCCGAGAATACATTTTTCTGCAGCCGATTGATGCACTCTACTTCTTATTAGCATATATAATTTCCATGAGCTTAATGCGAAAGCGGAGATTTTAGATGCAACTTATAATTATACAAAAAATATCGTAAAAGTTGTTTCTGTTCCATTACTTTGAGAAAAAGATATAACAATTTTACAACATAAGTAAACATTAAACAGATAGAATTTTAATAAGGCAGCAGACCAATCGTATATCAAGGTGCGCCACTTTAACGCCAGAGGGATACAAAATTCACCTATAGTTAGCCATTCGCTCTGCATTTCTAAGCTCATTGCATGCACTTTATAGCTATCATTTTCGTCAAAACATTATAATAATATAGTTAAAATATTATAAAAAAACGTCGTAGTAAAACGCAAGTGTTTCAAGAGTTTTTCATTCGTTATACATCCGGCTCACTGTCTTTCTAACAGGCTAGTAAAGACAATCTTTTTCATAACTAAAATTTCTTACTTGCTATGTTCCAAATTCAAAACTAATGCCCTCCAATGAAAATCTAGTTAAGAAAAGACCTACTTTGTATATATCTATCTGTGTATATACGTTAGCGCATACGTGAGATGTTTTTTGTTTTTTAGCTAAAACTATCACCTTGATACCATGTCATATAAAAACACACATATATATATATAATACCTACTATTCCATTACTAAACGTCTATATTTTCGCTGTTACGGGTAACATAGTTATAAACATATAAAATTATTTGGAAGCATTCGCGGAGTTTGCCTATTCGTTGTTAACCCTACAACTATAACTGTTCAACAATGTGAAGCAATGTTTTGCTGTGGGCATTACTTTAAAGTAGAATGCACGGAGCGTTTTCCATACATACGTAGTTTCGTTATATTTGAAATACCAAGTGTTCATACTTGGTGTTTTTTTTTACGTATGTTGCTAAACATAGTATATGCTTCTGGTTTGCCAGTTTTTCGATGTATTATTTATTATATCCTTAAATGCCAAACAACAACTCTCATACGAAACGGCTTATTTCTGAAAATACTTAATTATACGGAAATTTGGCAAACTAGAAGCAAAGATATTAGGCTCAAGGACAAACACGCAAAGTTACAACGAGTTTAAACTTAATATTTAAAATATGACATAACTACGTTTATTTGGAAAGCGCTCCGTGAACTCTTATCTTAAATATTCTGTGCGTTGGAGGTCCAGTTAAGCCATCGGTATAGTCAAGATCTAATCTTTATTTATCTAGGTGAATATAACCGATTTTTTCAGGAAAACTAAAGAAAATTAAATTTATACCATCTAAAATTTCATGTTTAAGAGTACCTCTATCGTGTTCCTTCGGTAACTTGTGAAGCAATGATGGCCAAGCGGTAATAGCTATGGATTACCGTGCCGCAGTTCCCTCGTTCGATCCCCACCGCCGGCTTGAGCTTCACCGCATGGTGGAAGGGCACTTTGCGATTGCCCACCTAGCTAGCTACCATCTTCAAGTAGAAAATCTGTGGCCAAGCACCTAATGGTGTGTTCCGGCAGCAGTCCTTGAGAGCCAGTGAAATTACAGGCACATGAGACCTTAACAACTATGTGTCAACGTGACTTGCGCAGTGCAATCGTGACTTGTGATGAAATGCATCTGTTATAGGCAGAGGTTAGTCCGCTTAAGATCAGGTGGGCCTTGAGCTTGTTCCGTCAGAATAATATAAAAAAGGACATTAAGAATGTACGTAACGGGCAGGCAGACGATTCTAAGTACCCATCCTTTTTGAGATACACGTTTTGACTCCATGTAATTAAGCGTGCCCATTTTTATCCATGAGGTACAGTTAAAGTCAAGATCACACATCTGACATAAAATATTAAAATTAATTATTAAATTGATTTAGTAATTATTATTCATATCAAGTACGAACTAAAATTACTGAAATTACTTTTTAACGCATACATTTATTTATTTACTTTTATGTTTAAACTAATACGGTAATATCACCAACTACATTAGTTACCGAACAAACTTAATTATACAATCAATTATATTTTTTACAAATTATGAGTTAGGTAATAAAATAACTATATCAGATCAAAATAGAGTAATAACATTATTATAAAAAAACAATTAATTACATTAAAATTGAATTAATTAGTTTTCACCATCATCATGTCATAATTTCAATAAAATACAAAATAATCAACAAAATATGAATCGTAATTTAATTTTTTTACTTTATTTAAATACAAATATTTTATTTCAGTAAACTTAATCTATAATACATTTAATGGGTTTAAGACTCTCTTTTATGTATGCAGATACCTGTGTTAGAGTGTCTTGCTCTTCCGTGGTACTAGGTTAGATTATGATAGATATTTATTGTTTAAACTTTAGGATTTTAGGAATTTTATTTAATTACTCATTATTAATATTAAGTATTATGTGTCAATAAAAAAAATGTTTGGTAAATGAATTATAAATATTAGTATTACAGTAAATATCATAAGTGCAAGTCACTTTCACATTCTTCATTCAGATTGCACGCACATCAAATTCACATTCATTCATCAAATTCACATTCTTCATTCACAATGCGCTATTTCTTGTCACAGAACTCCAAGCATATTGATACAATACTCTTCCATTCATCCGCAAACAAATCACAATAAGGCATATTAGATAAATAGGAAAGATATTTGTGTTTGTTCGATATTGTGTTATTGCAAACCTAACAATATTAAAATTTTAAGGTTACGTCATCATTTACCAAGTATAAAACCAATTGCAAAATTGGTCTTGTTTGTAGTACAACGCAAGTGATTTTTTCTATTTTTCCTATCGTATATTTGTGATTTTGTAATGAAAGACGCATAGCAGGCGTTATTGCAAACCTAACAATATTAAAAATAGGATAAGGCTTGAAAATGATAATTGTATTAGTAATTTCAAAGCTTCATAAATACAAGAAGGCACATGGTTCATTACCAGAACCACGTGACCCAGAATGCTAGATTACACCAATCCCAGCGGCAAACATGGCTGACTTCAATGAATTCTAAATGAAACAGCCAATTAACGTAGTGCACAGTTTTGTAGCAAACCTGAACCGGCGCCAACTGCTATACTTTGCCTCATTGACTGTTAAAACTGGTAAAATTTAAATTGTTTTTAATCTAATGGTAAGCACTTATGTTGATACTTCGTAAATATAACGTTTGTTTACTTAATTCTTATGATACATTTTTATTATTATTATTTTTTTTTTTTTTAAATATTTTTGTGATGGATCAAACGCGAGGCCCACCTGATGTTAAGCGGTATCCTCTGCCTATAACAGATGCATTTCATCACAAGTGACGAACTGCACTGCGCCCATCACCTTGAGACATACCTGTTAAGTCTCATTTTGCCTGTTATTTCACTGGCTCTCAAGGACTGCTGCCGGAACACACCGTTAGGTGCTTGGCGACAGATTTCCTACTTGAGGGTGGTCGCTAGCCAGGCGGGCATTCACATAATGCCCTTCCACCGTGCGGTGAAGCTCAAGCTCTGGGCGGGATTCGAACCATGGACCTGCTGCGCGGCAGTCCATAGCCAATGCCACTGAGCCATCACTGGTTATTTGAAGACCCAATTTCAGAAATCTCCAGTTACGTTCATAGTTCACGGAGCGCTTACCATGCAGACGTAGTTTCATATTTGAAATACTAAGTGTTCATACTCGGTGAAACTTTGCATTTTTTTTATTTTTTTTTATGTTATGGAGTGGAAAACAAGCAGACGGCCCACGTGATGGTAAGCGGTTACCGTCGCCTATGGACATTTGCAACACCAGGGGCGTTACCAATGCGTTGCCGACCCTGTAGTACTCTTTTAACACCCTTTTTGAAGGAATCCATACTGTAGCTCTGCGGAAAAACGTTACTTTGGAGATCATTCCACATTTTGCAGGTATGCGGTAAGAAGGAACGGATAAATCGAGCTGTGTGAGACTTCCAGGACTCGATTATGTGTGGATGAGCTTTCAACCGGTGACGAGAGGTACGATGATAAAATCGCGATGCCGGTATAAGATCAAACAGAAAAAAATATATCTTTGGGATCCTTTAAGAGAGGCAGTGATGGTGAAATCGCGATCAGTTTAGGAAAAATCCGAAAGAAAGCTTTATAACACAACTCTAAAAATGGTATTTAATGTGAACTTGTTTTTAGCTTAAATGTCATATACCATTTTTTTATTAATAAATAAACGTTCATAGAGGTAATTTTTATCGAATTGATTGTATAGGTACATACATGTACTGTCATTGTTAGTTTTGTATAAAAACGTTTTCTCTGGTTTTCTGGGTCCGTCATTAATGTATTTGCAATCATAAATTTTAATATTTGTAACAAGATAGGGTAAAGTAAGTCTATTAGTACTTATTGTGTAAAAGAATAATTATAAACGACTATTTTTACCTGAATGAATAAATAAAAAATGAATACAAAAAAACTAGTAACTAAAATCGAAAATATAACTTTTCTTGTCCCTCTTGGTTTTGCTATTTTAATAATATATTTTCATACACGTTCAATTAATTAAGATATTTACGTTAGAAGCACAATTTAGAGTCAACTTTGCAAATTTATTCAATAGAGAAAATTGTAAGGAAACGTGTTTCGGACTTTTCTTCGCCTTAGATAATGTGATCAAGATAAACATATAATTTTCTTATTGCTGCAAACTAAACACATTTTGATAATAATCTTTTCAAATAAAGGTATTTAATACTTCTCAGCGTCTTAAAATGTTGTACGCCTTTGCTATTGAACATCAAACCTACTAGCAGGTTTTAAATTTGTTGGATTCCTATCGTAAAAAAGAGAAAACTTCTTGGTTTGACATTTATGACATGTGACAGTAGCTGCGGATCTAGAAATAGTATGTAATATTAGCCGTTGAAAAAAAAACATATTTTTTTTGGTTAATGTAACTGTACCTCTATTTTCAACGGTATGTTTTTATCTTGCATATTAAAATATTTTCCTTAACTACAGTCGACATGATATGAAATTTTATAAAAGTCAATAGGTAACGTGTTTCATTTTTTTTTATTTTTTTTATTTTCCGTAACTGTAGTCTACATGATATGAATTTTTATAAAAGTCAATACCGTGTTTCAAACACTGCAATATCATTGGCAGTCTATGATGACTAAGCTCTATTTTATTTTGTTGGTTACAAAGAATAAAGTTATCTTCATATAGTTACCCTAATTTGGTGAAAGTGGCCTAAGTGAAGTGAAGTTTTGAAGCGCTCGTAGCGAAGTTTGCTTAGCCCTTCTTAACCGATCAGCTTAGTTAAGCAACGTCCGCCACAATCACGACTTCGATGGGTGACCACTAGTGACAATACTACTGAGCGCAACCGTGCTTCGGAGGGCACGATCTTCAACCATATCATCACTTAACATCAAGTGAGATAGTGGTCAAAGGATAAACTGTCAAGCATAAAACAAAATTAAATCTAGTTAGGCGAGCATTAAAAAATTGCCCTACCACCATGCAAAAAAGTAAGCAAACCTAGCAACACAAGCAAAATATCTGCTGACGTGGTTTTCCTCCTTAACTGAGAATATTGTACAAGTTCATTAGTATCTCTGTATTCCAATTAATGTTTTCTAGGATTCTTCTAATATATTTATTTCCTTGCATTGTAATTGTGTATGCTTATTTACTTAAAAGGAACTAATGCAAAAATTTCAATGCAAGAATACAAATATTATCTAAAAACGAAAAATGCGGAACGAAAAAAATATTTGTAAATATTACTTGTAGAAAAATATAATACGGGTTTTAATTTTTTTTCAAAAATTATTAATTTTGCCGCAAGGCCACGTAATGATATAATATAAGTTATTACTGAAAATTTTATAGCGAAATAAGTGCATAGTAGTGTGGCCAGACCGTATTACTATTTTTATTTTTATATTGCCTTTGACCACACTCCCACCTGATGGTAAGTGACGATGTGGTCGAAGGTGTTAACATGCTTAACCTAGAATTACTGGCTCTCGAAGACAGCTGCGGGACACATCTTAATGTGCTTGGAGACAGATTTCATACTTTCAAAATTTCTTAACAAAATTATTATGCTCAAAATTTTTTTTAAACCTTTTTTTTTGATAATTAGATTGATTAGCTCTTTGTCTATATTACTTTACCCTTTCGGTCTTGGATAATACTCTTTAATATACATACCTAAAATATAATGAATAAATCATGTAAGTGTTGCAATAAATTATTGAGTACTTTCTATTATTATTCCTAATAATTATTGTTCATATACTTTTTAAATAAATTTGCACATTTGACAACCCACCATATTGAATGTGTGGTTTCATTTGTTGAAAGATTTGTATAATATGTAAAATACAAATTAGTAAACTATAAATTAGTTAAATATCTTACATGTACTCTCCGGACAACTGACATACTGAAAAAAAAACAGTATAGTTTTCAACGTACGGACACAAAATGAAATATTAATGTTGCCATCAATTCTGTCCGCTTTACCTCACGAACGAGTTAAAAATTTAAAAACCAATGCCATTTGGCTCGTGTCCAAACATTGCTATGAAAATGTGGGTAATAGACCCGGAGCTGGGGTTAATTTTCAGCGGTGCCGCATGGATACGTTAGTAGGGCCTACCAATCAGAGGGCCCATTGTTGTTGAATTTTAGTTTTTCACGTCGTGCCAGTACTTGCGTGTGATGCTCACGCTCAAGCAGATAATTTGGAATCAAGCACCTAACATTGTGCTTCGGCAGCATTTGAGACACAGAGATCAAGTTTAAGGCTGGCCTAGATTTAAGCCGTTTTTAATTTTATAAAACTTTAATGTGATATGAATAATTGTATATTGGGTGTTACATGCATCATATTTAATCAATGCATAATCATAATTTGCCTCTCTCTTTTCTAAGTTTGTCTGGACTGTATATTTGCTATTTATTATATTTTCAAGGTGTAATAAATAATTTATCTACATTTTCTAATGTGACTTCTTAATATTATCTGCATGGGTTAAATATTTTTGAATATTGATTCAAACGTATTAGTTAAAATAACGAACCAGATGGTTTTAATAATAAGCAATTGTAGTCAACAAAGCAATGTGACACAGTTTAATTTAAAAACAATAAAATTGTTACAAATCAGATTACTAATAATACTAATTCAAGTCAGATTACTCTTTCACTCATCACCTTTTCATTTTTTTCATTCACCTTAATGAAACTGGCTCTCGTCTCCTAAACTATTTGCAATGAAAATGTGGTTAGATGCAAGAATTTAAATGTGAAACGTTGCGGTCTGGTAGAAACGCGATTTGCTTACTCGTATCTCTGTTATTAGGGCAGAGCGTTTCTCAGTAGGAATGGTACCGGAAACCGGAATTTTACAGTTCTAACCGGTTCCGGAAACCAAGTTATTAATTCAAGTTGAAAGTTGTTGGGTCAGCTTCAGACCAACGTATTTGTGAGAAAATGTTATTATTGTAAGATAATACAGAACATTTAACGAAAAAAAAACTGGTCAAGTGCCAGTCGGACTCGCGCAGCGAAAGTTCCGTAAAAATCTGTAGGTATATAAGTATAAATTTTGGTAGTATTATTGCTAAATGAAATCTATAACATTTTAAAATTATTAAAAATATTTATATTATACGATGTAAAAAAAACTTACGATTTTCGCAATTTTTCCTTTATCTGTACTATAAGACGTTGCTTCGTGCCAAATATCAAGATTCTGGGTTCACGGGACTGTAAGTTTTGATTCCCTTGCGAGCTTTGATACCTTTACGTTTTAAGATACATCTTAAAATAAATATATTTTTAATAACTTTTAAATGTTATGGATTACATTTAGCAATACCACAGGTTTGTACGGAACCCTTGGTGCGCGAATTTGATTGAGCGGTTTTTTTTTTGTATATTGCGCTGCTCTAAATTATATATATGATTACAATGCTCATAAAAAGACATTAAAGTAATGCTAAGAGTGCCTTCCAAGAATACAGCTAAGGTATACATTTTTGTTTATAAATTCATCGAGAATAATTCACTGCACTATTCGGGCACAAACAGTTTATTTACAATAAAAATACGAAAAACATATAGAGCAACTTTAAACTTAAAATAAAAAATGGGAGAAACGGCACCCATTCGATACCTCATTGCAATTGAATTGCAATGTCAAATCAGGCGACATCTCCTGATTGAGTCTCAAGTCAAGTCAAAATCATTTATTCAATTTAGGCGTCTACAACGCTCTTATGAAGGTCAATTACAAATTTTAGAATTGAAATATTTTATATTGAACTGCCACGTTCAGCAAATAAATTGTATAGGGCCACTGCGAGACAAACAAGCAAGAAATTCGGAGTCATTCTTTTAAAAATCTTTTAACAATGTGTTACATACTTACTATATAATAAAGTCATTACAATATTTGTTTAAATTATGTAGGTAACAGGCAATAGCTTGGCGGAGGCGGAATTGTCCAGGCATTTTTGTCGTTTAAGTAATCAGAAACTGGGTAGCAGAGTTTTTTAATCAATATGTTTTTCACGTGCAACTTGTTTTATGTTTGGGAACTTCTCAGTAGTATGCATATGTCTCAGTAGTGTGGATAAGTGCATCTACTGTATGCTTGTCATCCTGTTTTTGCCATTCATTAAAACGTATCATCAACCTAGAGAAGCTAATGGTAATTGGCCAGGTCGAGGGGAAAAGACCACGTGGTCGTTCACCTACCCGGTGGTCAGACCTAATCAAGACGTTTACGGGCCTGCCAATTACCAGAGCCATTAAGACCGCCGAGAACAGAGCCACGTGGAAGAGCATAGTGCAACGATCTGTCAAATCAGACTAGACACGACCTTCAGTAATGAAGATGCCGACTAAGAAGAAGAAGAAAACGTATCATATACAATGGAAATGTAGCTGTGTGCATTAAATGCTTGGGTAAATTTTTATCCACCTTACATTGTCGTGATAATAGAGCGTACCCTATCTCTCTGTTTTACAAAAATCTATTAAAACAATGTAAAAATCCTAAAACACTACCAAAATAATGTGCAGATGTAGAATGGCTGCAGGTTAATTGATTGACCCATACGCTATAAAATTGACAATACTGTGAGAAGATTGATAGTGTTAGGAATAAATAGTTCAATTACCTAATGTCATATAATTTAACCACCTGTATTTCCATTTTTTTTATTTTTATTTAACAATATTTATTTATAATTACCTAATTATAATGTGTAAATAAGATGTCTGTATATCACGGCGCATTGGTGATAACTGTAATGCTGAGTTTATATTTTTTGATAAATGAATAAATAAATTGAACATGAATATTTAAAGAATAAAACATCATTGCGAAAAACAGTTGGTAACCCCACGTTGATTTCAAAATCCCTTCTAAACGATACAATACAATTTTCCATTCCTAGTTTTAACGAAAATGACATCATGTCTATCATATTAATATCATAAATATTCTGACTAAGAAATCATAATGCTCAAATCATAATGAAAATATACTATTGTAGGAGGGTATGTTGGCAGACGGCGGAATCTTCAACAGTCGGCCTTGACTAGAATAAAAAAAACTACGGTCCACTAAGTATAGTATATATTGTATATTTTCCCAATAATACATATACAGTTAGCGATTTACACGTATATCAGAGTCGATCGAACAACGAAAGGCCACTTAAGAGTGAAGTGAGCACTATACGTGAGGTTCTATACGATCTGAAGTTGTCTGTTGTTGTGAGTGAAGTTAACATCGAAATGTCTCATAGATTGAACGTAGCACATCGTTTGCGTGTTTTAACAATGCACATCGCCATCTAGCGGCATCCGCGTGAAACAAACTTAACCATAAACAAACATTTATGGTTTGAATCTGCGTAGGTGTCGTAAGATGGCGTTGCACATATTGTATGAATATTCGTAGGTGACGGCCTGTTAATTGTGTGGTGTTACAGTCTCCCCGATCAATTCCGAAGGCGTCCCGACGAGGTAAAAAGATAAGGTAGGCAGTCACTATTTCTTCTTGGGACGTCCTCTGCCTCTGCGGCTGGATGCACCATCTACTATTGCTGTAGACGGTACCGAACATTTCTTTTTAGGTCTTCCTCTTTTTCTTAGAGGTTGAACAGGTGCGGGGTGTGACGTCTGTTGTCCTACAAACGGAGTTAGAGCAGACGTATGGTACGTCCCCATGGGCACAGTTGGCGTACTAGGGTTTGCAACAATGTAAGAAGTGGGCCCGTGTTGCTTTAATATTATGTATGGTCCATCGTTTTGGGGCGAAAACTTTGCGCTAAACCCTTTGGTTGCATTGCTGATTGGATGTAACATTACTAGAACGCGGTCTCCTATTTTATACTTCGGGCTCTGTCGTTGTCGCTGATCAGCGTAACACTTCAGACTTGTTTCTTTTCCTTCTTGGACGTGGTTCGCACTTTTAAGCGTACTGGCTAGCTGGGGTAGCTTGGGAGTGATCTCAGGGACAATATTTTCTGATACATAAGGGTCTGGACCAGGAAAAAGTTCTTGAGATCGCGGCGATAGATCTACACGCATCTCCTGTATGTTTAGTTTAGCATCACGCATCATGTAGTCAGCGTATGGAGAATAACCATCGAATACCGTCCTGGTTTTCTTTAAGATTGATTGATTGGTTTCAAGCTCAATACGTTTCACTTTGTAGTTCATGTATGCGCTTTCTCGAGGTACTGCAGCCTCCTGCATTTTCAACGGGACTTCCCATGTTTGTGCAGATTCTATGTCAGGATAGGTCATCTCCAGAGCATTACTGACTGCCTCTGAGACGAGTTCACCTGGTGTTGGTTCATTAAACGTGATGAAATCTTCGTCGTATAGTTCGTATATCACTGGTCTTGAACGTGCCTCTGTATGAACGTTAACCGTGCAGAAATCCAATTGTTCGGTTTTGATATTTTATTTATTTGTTGCCGAGCAGGTTGGACAGTTTGTCCGAACAACTCCAGGTGCACCACATCCGTAACAAGAGAACTTGGGCTGCAATGGTGACGGTGCTTGTGTGTTCACTTCGCTCGTGGTGGCCTTTGAAGAGACTTCGGGTGCTTGTTGATATTTTATTTTCTTTAAACAGTTCTCGGTTAGGTGACCAAAAATTTTACAAAACCCGCACCTTAGCCTTTCTGCCTGTTCACCAATCTGGCCCGGTGGCTTATTATTTTGCTTCTCCATATTGAGTTGTTCTACTTCACGTGCTGTTTTTAACAAACCATCGTACGTTTTGAAAGTTGTTCGGGGTATACGTTCCCGTAGGTTTATATGTAACAAATAATAAATCATGTCTAGTTGCTGCGTCTCGGTATGTTCAGGTCCAGGTAATAATGAAAATAACTGCCGTTTCGTAGCGATGAAGGACTCTGTCATGGTAGTTGCAGGCTGTTTAATGCTCATGATTTCGTTGTAGATCATGCACGCTGGTTTCTTTGGGGCAAAGGTATATCTGATATGATCTTCAAATTCTGCCCAGGTTTTTATTTTCCCTTTGATACCTTGCCACCACTTTCCCGCGTCCTCGCGTAGCAGAAGCGGTAAGCTAGCCAGTGCTTCAGTATCAGTGATCTTTTCTATATTCATAAACACGTTGACAGCCGAAAGAAACGCTTCCAACGTCTCTGAATCCTTGCGGCCATCATATGTATGTTGGCAGAAAGCCAGTGTGCTACGTCTGTTAGAGCCGAGAGTAGCTAGAAGTTCCCGAAATTGGGCGTCAGATAGTGCCATATTTCGGTTTTCCTTTAATTTTGCCTTAATTGTAGTAGTCCGCCCACTCCTCGTTACAACAAACTTAAGTTGATTAGGTTCTTTATTTGACCGAGTCGTCTTCGGTCTGGTTCCTGGAACTACGTGGTTGAAGCTTGAGGTGGTCCAGGTTTTCTTGCCACGAGTTGGAGCGCCAGATGTAGGAGGGTATGTTGGCAGACGGCGGAATCTTCAACAGTCGGCCTTGACTAGAATAAAAAAAACTACGGTCCACTAAGTATAGTATATATTGTATATTTTCCCAATAATACATATACAGTTAGCGATTTACACGTATATCAGAGTCGATCGAACAACGAAAGGCCACTTAAGAGTGAAGTGAGCACTATACGTGAGGTTCTATACGATCTGAAGTTGTCTGTTGTTGTGAGTGAAGTTAACATCGAAATGTCTCATAGATTGAACGTAGCACATCGTTTGCGTGTTTTAACAATGCACATCGCCATCTAGCGGCATCCGCGTGAAACAAACTTAACCATAAACAAACATTTATGGTTTGAATCTGCGTAGGTGTCGTAAGATGGCGTTGCACATATTGTATGAATATTCGTAGGTGACGGCCTGTTAATTGTGTGGTGTTACACTATACTATAAATATACTATACTATACAAATATTGTATAAACTTTGTAATATAATTTGTAACACATTGTTAAAATACATTTAAAAAAGATGTCTCCGAGTTTCGTGTCCATTCTTCTCGTAGTGGCTCTACGTAGTACGTCTAAAATGTACTACACATTTTTGTTGCCAAACGTGGCAGTACAATGTAAAATATTTCAATATTAAAAATTGTATTTGATCTTCATAAGAGCGTAGATGCCTTAATTGAATAATTGATTTTGACTACGACTTTTCACTTTCATATTTCAATATAGTTTTGAAACTAGCGAAAGCAGAGTGAATCGTTTAAATGTTTAGCAAAATCAAATAATGAAATATTTATTACATAAAAGTTTCATACTACCCAGAACAGTCCTGCACATCATTACCAAAATTCTAGAGCTTCATAAAACCTGCAACGCTCGTCTCATAATAAAACAAAAAAAACTAGTGGAAAGCAGTCACAAGGGACGTAAAATCTAGTATTCAGTAGCGGATAAAGAGACTTTTGTGCCAAAAAACTGGGTCATCCTGTGTCAGTGATACACTGCAGTGTATAAAAAGTGTACGCTTGTGATGTTTTAATTTAGACATAGTCGGCTAATGTGGGATTTGTGTGGCTTTGGTGCTGCTTTTTAAATACGGTTTTAGATTTGTAACGAGATCTGTAAAGGTTTACCTGCTTGTTTTTTCCAGGGTAAATGAATAATGTTTTGGTTAAAGATGTTTCTTGTGGCTTGAAATGACGGGAGAAACCACCTGTTTGATAGTAACCGTTATAACAGTCAATCATAGTTACAATGTGCGTAAAGATGATAGTACAATGCGCTCCTTACTCCGATATTATTATCTCATTTTCGCAGTTAATTGACTTGCAACTCATTGCTTGGTTCACGTTCTGAGTTCACGGGAAGTACCCTGTATGTAGGCTTTGATTTCATTGTGTCTGTGTGGAAAATTTGCAGCATAAACGGCTGTATCTTGTGTATCTTGGCATGATTACTCCACGCGTTCCTAAAAAAAAGGATTTTGACAGACAGACAGGTTTAAATAGTTTTTAAAATACAGATATTTTAATGACCATTTAAGATTACCTTGTCAAACCATTTTCATATATCATTATTTTCTTAATTAAAATTCAGATATTAGTACTACCAGTGACGCATATAACTTCACGCTTCACAATCTGTTAGGGATCTTTTTAAAGAAATTGATATTTTAACTTTACCAAGTCTGTATATATTTGAAAATATTATGTATGTTCGTAAAAATTTGAGTAAATTTAAATTAAACAGTGACAATCACGATTACAATACTAGGAATAAAGATAAAATAGCGGTGCCAGATTTAAGATTAGCAAACACAAATAAAAGGTCCTTCTTAGGTAATTGTGTGCGGTTTTATAATAAAGTTCCTAAACATATTACAACGCTCACAGAAGGGAAATTCAAGTTGCATGTGAAAAACATATTGATTAAAAAATCGTACTACACAGTTTCTGATTACATAAACGACAAAAATGCCTGGACAATTCCGCCTCCGCCAAGCTATTGCCTGTCACCTACATAATTTAAACAAATATTGTAATAACTCTATTATATAGTATGTATGTAACACATTGTTAAAAGATGTTTAAAAGAATGGCCCCGAGTTTCTTGCCCGTTCTTCTCGCAGTGGCTCTATACAATTTATTTGCTGAACGTGGCAGTACAATGTAGAATATTTCAATACTAAAATTTGTAATTGACCTTCATAAGAGCGTCGTAGACGCCTAAATTGAATAAATGACTTTGACTTTGACTTTGACACGACAAACGACTTACTCTAAAAAATAGGGTAGCAACCCAATCCTATTGTCCCGAAGTGCATGTCACGCGTGTTGTCCATCCGTTGAATGCAGAACAGTTTCCAATTATCGCAGGGCTTTGTGTCCGACAGGATTGTCACCCTACGCGGGCGGGTGGAAACGCTGTCAACTGCCGGTTCAGAAGTTGGAACAGCAGGAATTATGGTCTTAATTACACAGGCATTTAAACATATAAAATACAGTAACTATTTTCTGAGTATTTGAATTATATTGTACTTTTCTTGACTATTTTCTGAGTATTTGAATTATATTGTACTTTTCTAAAACTAAAACTGGCAGGTGAAAATAATATACATATAAATCGGCCAAGTGCGAGTGGGACTCGCGCAAGAAGGGTTCCGTACCCATTATCTGTAACATAATCTTGCAAGTTCTAGACACTTTTCGCAGTGTCCTATTGAGCTGGGTACGCCGAAAATCTCTTTTATTGTATGGGAGCCCCCTTAATTATTTATTTTATTTTATTTAATCATATCTAAAAAGAACATAAAGTTAAATATTCTGTGAATAGTAGACGTGTCACCGTTATTATTATCGAGCAAGAAAAGGTAAAAAAATCAAGTTTGTTGTATTGGAGCCCCCCTTAAATATTGATTTTATAATTTTTTTTGTATTTGTTGTTATAGCGGCAATATAAATACATCATAAGTGAAAATTTCAACTGCTTAGCTATCACCGTTCTTGAGATACAGTCTGGTGACAGATGGACGGACGGCGGACAGCGAAGTCTCAGTAATAGGGTCCCGTTTTTACCCTTTGGGTACGGAACCCTAAAAAAGTGATTTACAAGTCAAACTTGGACTAGGCATTTTGGCATTTTGGCAGACCACCGGTGCGCGTTGGTGTGTTGGCACACACCAACACGCACCGGTGGTCTGCCCTTCAGCAGGAATTTAGTTCGATCTCCACCGCTAGTTTGAGCTTCATCGCATGGCAGAAGGGTATTTTGCGAATGCTCACCTCGCCGGTTACTATCCTCAAGTAGAAAATCTGTCGCCAAGAACCTAACAGTGTGTTCCAGCAGTAGTTTTTGAGAGCCAGTAAGTAATTATAAAATTACAGGTATACTACAGACTTAGTAACTATATTTCTAAGGATGATGCGCGTAGTTCGTTAGTCACTTTTTCTTTTATGCTATTGTGTCAGAACAAGCTTGAGGCCCATCTGATGTTAAGCGGACTAACCTCTGCCTATAACAGATGCATTTCGTCACAAGTCACGAATTCCATTGCGCCCGTCACCTTGAGACATAGTTTTTAAGTCTCATGTGCCTGTTCTTAAGAGCCAATTTCACTGGCTCTCAAGGACTGCTGCCGGAACACACCGTTAGATGCTTGGCGACAGATTTTCTACAAGTGGTTGGACGCTAGCCAGGCCAAATGCCCTTCCACCATGCGGTGAAGCTCAAGCCCGCGGCGGGATTCGAACCATGGACCTGCTGCGTGATAGTCCACAGCCTATGCCACTGAGTCATCGACGTAATGCATCTGCAATCGGCAGAAGTTACTGTAAAAACGATTCTACCCAAAACACTTTTGACGATGAACTCATTCCTTAATTTCAAAGGCAATTATTACATTGAATTTTTAAAAATATTATGAAGCAATGATGGCCGAGCGGTAATAGCTATGGACTGCCGTGCCGCAGGTCCTTGGTTTGATCCCCATCGCTGGCTTGAGCATCATAGCTTTCACGTAGTGGAAGGGCATTTTGCGATTACCCGCCTGGCTAGCGCCCTCGAGTACAAAATCTGTCGCCAAGCACCTAACGGTGTGTTCCGGCAGCTGTCCTCGAGAGCCAGTGAATTTACAGGCACATGAGACTTAACAACTATGTTTCACTGTTGTCTTAGGAGTCGTTATAGGAAGGAGGTAGGGCATTTTCCGAATGTCTGTCCGTCTGTACGTCTGTCTGTCAGACGGACATTCGGAATGCATCTGTTATAGACGGAGGTTACCACTTAGCAGGTGCATGAGCAGTCACAATCACATTTAAAAATAAATAAAGTAATTAAATATCAAATAACCTCACTGCAAATTATTTATTTATATTAAGCGTTTTATCGTTCTGTTGGCATTAAAATTGCAAGTTAAATATACTTATGGAATCGTTTATTGAAGCCTTTCATTTTAAAACCCCACTCAACGGGTTTGGGTGAGTAATATTCTTTTCCTCACAATATGGCGTTAAAATACGCGAGTTTGTTTTTCTATTTTTCGTGTACCTAGTTTCACCCGCGCTCATCAAGACAAATCTAATGGTAAGTAAATCATAAAATATATTAAAATTGGTTAAGCGTTTAGAAATTAGGGTGGAATAAAATAAAAATCACAAACATACACACCTAAATACATAAACCCTGAAAACATAACACTCTTTTTTATGGGCAGTCAAAAACTGCCTAAGTCATCCTGACAATGCTGAAAGGGTAAATAAAGGTTTGTTCTGGTCCGAGTATTGACATATGGTGTCATATCTCACGTTTACTCACATACACACCCTCACACAAACCACACACAGAATTAACATACATATATCCTTAAATACACATATACCAAATAAAAATTGAATAGAGATTAAGATTAAGAAACATATCTTCAGACAGTAAAAATATATTATGAAACTCAATTTATGTCCTCGCTGTAAATTAATAACGGTGTCCTTTAAGGAAGCAGACGCTCACGATACAAGATTTATTCCTAGTGTGGACTATGCAAGACATTATATAAAAAAAAACTATTAAAACATAATTTGTAGGTATGTATTTAAAATTTTGTAATTTTTTCATTAAATTGTGCTATTATTAGAAATTTACTGATGTAAATTTAATGAGTACTGAGTAATAAAACATTATTATTACTGTCTGTATATAACGATATAATCTATCTATTCATTTGCCGCGGTACCATTAAACAGTTCCTTTATCATTTAAATCACCTAATCTACTATATAAAAATAAGTCGGGTTTTCCTTCCTGACGCTATACCTCCAGAACGCACGAACCGATTTCCACGGTTTTGCATTCTTTGGAAAGGTCTCGGGCTCCGTGAGGTTTATAGCAAAGAAAATTAAGGAAAAATTTCAACAGAAAAGCGGGAAAATCTTTTTTCACATACAGCGCCATCTCTGATACATAGCATGTACTACAAACCAATATTTTAAGTAGATGGCGGATGTGCGTGATACATTGTTTGACAGCTACTCATTGTTCTCTGCTCAGTTAATTTCATTTGACAAACCGGTATCGTGTTCACTGTGAAATTGTGAAAAAAAAGTAAAAAAAATAAGTTATTCGTTTCCTAACATTTCAATTGGAAACCATCAAATCAATCACGTGTATTGTGCAAATTTTTATTCAATTTCAACAGCAGGCATTTGTTTTTAAGGTGGTAAGTTGAACTGTGTAAATTATGTGGATCGTGCATTTGAGGTTAAATTCACCACTCTGTCCATAGTCCAAAATGCCAAGAGGACGACGTGCGAACATCGGCCGCCGCACAAGATATACAAGCCAGCAACAAGTGTATTCACAGAACAGTATTTCAGCAAAAACTCAAGGTTATGATGGATGTGCTTACTAAGTATCGAGTTTTTGGTGACACACGTTGTTATATGTACTCGGTGGAATGGCAGAAGCGTGGACTACCGCATGCTGATATCCTAATTTGGTTGCTGAACAAATTACATTCAAATGAAGTGGATGACATCATATCAGCTGAAATTCCTGATCCAGTCACCGATCCCCTACCGATGCATGGACCGTGCGGTGCATTAAATCCATCATCTTGCATGGCTGATGGAAAGTGCACAAAACGATATCCGCGACCGTTAGTTGCTGAAACAGTGACAGGGAACGATGGATATCCAGTTTATCATCGGCGTTCAAAAGAAGATAATGGTCGAACTATCAAAGTTAGAGTTCAAAATCAAGAGATTGAGATCGGAAATGAATGTATTGTACCATATTGTCCGCTGCTATCACGAATTTTCGAAACACGCAAACGTTGAGAGTTGTCATTCGGCCAAATCAATCAAATATTTGTGCAAGTACGTCACAAAAGGCAGCGACATGGCTATTGCGTCGGAAAATGCGAATGACGAAATCAGCAACTTCCAAATGGGCAGATACGTCAGTACTAATGAAGCACTGTGGCGATTATTGTCATTTCAAATTCATGAAAGATATCCCACAGTTGTACATTTAGCAGTGCATTTGGAAAATGGCCAAAGAGTTTACTTCAATGAGGCTTATGCGGCACAACGAGCTGAGAGACCACCATCGACAACATTGACTAGCTTTTTTGCAATGTGTGAAGCAGATCCGTTCGCAGCGACGCTGATGTACGTTGAAATGCCCAAGTATTACTTGGAATCAATCAACAAAGAAATTCCAACGTCGCAAACAAGGAACCCCAGTTCCAGATTGGCCACAGGTGTTTTCCACTGATGCACTAGGTCGCATGTATACTGTTCATCCTAGAAATGATGAATGTTTTTTTTTGCGACTGCTGTTGGTAAATGTACTGTATCAGCCGGATCGTTCACTGCCAAACACAGCCTCTCCTGTTAAAGGGGTATTTGCCATAATCCCCACGCTTGGCAGGCGGCTTGGGAATCGCAGTGTAAGATGGCAGATCTTTAGAAGGCGCTGCTGCCCACCTTCCAGTATTTTTCTCTTAGCCGCCTCTTACGACACCCACGGGATGATATGGTGAGGTGCTATTCTAACCTGGCACCCCACGGGGTTGGTAAATGTACGTGGACCAAAATCATTTGCGCATTTGAAAACTGTGAATGGCCACCAATGTCAAACATATCGAGAAGCATGTCAACTATTGGGTTTGCTGGAGAATGATTCTCATTGGGATTTAACACTTGCGGATTCAGTTGTTTCATCAAATGCGTACCAAATACGAACGCTGTTCGCAATCATCATCACCACATGTTTTCCTTCACAACCAATTCAGTTATGGAATAAATACAAAGACGACATATGTGAAGATATCTTGCATCGCTTGCGCATTCAAACGAATAATCCTGACATCCAAATAACCGATGAAATCTACAATGAAGGATTGATTCTGATTGAGGATCAATGCTTGACTATTGCAAACAAGCTCCTGATTGAAGTAGGAATTATTGCGCCAAATTGATCGATGCACGATGCATTCCACCAAGAATTAAATCGAGAGCTGCAATACAATGTTGACACATTGCAGGAATTCGTTCGAAATAATGTGCCGTTGCTGAATGAACAGCAAAAACAAGTATACGAAACATTAATGCAAGCGGTGGACAATAATACTGGTGGTCTATTCTTCCTGGACGCACCTGGAGGAACAGGGAAAACATTTGTCATTTCATTGATTTTGGCCACTATTCGATCAAGATGTAACATAGCTTTGGCGTTATCATCATCTGGAATTACGGCGACTCTTCTAGATGGCGGTCGTACTGCACATTCTGCGCAGTTGCCACTCAATTTAATCACAATTGATACTCCAACATGCAATATTTCCCGATCCAGTGCAATGGGAAAATTTATGATGCAATACAAGCTCATTGTTTGGGATGAGTGCACAATGGCACATAAGATATCACTTGAAGCACTTAACTTCACACTGAAGGATCTTCGGCGAAATAACAACATCTTTGGCGGCTTGATGATATTGTTGGCAGGCGATTTCAGGCAGACGTTGCCAGTAATTCCCCGTGGAACGCCTGTAGATGAATTGAATGCTTGCCTGAAGGCAACAATTTTCCAAACAATCGTTAGCTGTTGGAAATGGAAAAGTCCCAGTTGATGCGACATCTGGATTAATTACTATTACCAACGACTTTTGCCGATTTGTAGACTCTCAATCAGCTCTTATTGAAATTTTTTTCCCAAACATTAGTGAAAATTATCAGAATTATGCTTGGTTAAGTCAACGAGCAATTTTTACCGCAAAGAAAAATGATGTACACGCACTGAATTTCACCATTCAATCAAAAATTGATGGCGATTTGGTGACATACAAATCCGTTGATTCCATAACAAATCCCGATGATGTAGTAAATTATCCAACGGAGTTTTTGAACTCTCTGGAGTTACCAGGATTTCCACCACATAACTTGCAACTCAAAGTTGGTACAGTTAGTATCATATTGCGTAATTTGAATCCACCGCGACTTTGCAACGGTACTCGACTTTCGGTAAAAAGACTTATGCCGAATTTGATTGAGGCAACCATTATTAACGGAAAGTACGCAGGTGAAAATGTATGTATTCCTCGAATACCAATGATTCCGACTGATCTTCCGTTTGACTTCAAACGATTGCAATTTCCAGTTTGCCTTGCGTTCGCAATGACAATTAACAAGTTGCAAGGCCAATCGCTTAGTGTTTGCGGGATAAATTTAGAAAATCATTGTTTTTCACCTGGGCAGTTATACGTTGCGGGTTCACGAGTTGGGAAACCATCCGCTTTGTTTGTGTTAACGTCAGACCAAAACACAAAAAATGTGGTTTACCAAAGAGCACTTCAATGAAACGGATAATTTGCGGACACGTATAACGCTTCGATTCAGTATTTACTTTAGATTCACTTTCATTTACTTAGAGAAGTTCAACTAAATAACACTTCATTTTTGTAATCGAAATGAATTCATTACTGTTGTGAAATGAAATAAAAATTTTCCTTTTCAAATATAAAACAAACAAAAAAATTTTTTTAACACCAAACGAAATTTTACATAAACGAAGACATCTGGTGGCGAAACGGAGTTCGCCGGGCTTGCTAGTCCAGTATGAAACTAATACGTCTCTAGGCGTGTTTGTAGAATCGAAAATTTTAATAGCTTCCAAAAACACAGCCCCTAAATTCATCAGATAGCAGCTGAGCTCGCCTCCAGTGGAAATTCATTCCGATGCGGACGCCTGACCGCGCTAGCAGATAACATGTTGTTACAGGGGTGGGTTGTTTGAATAGGGACAGTTACTTGAACGAGAGACGAATTACTTAGCATTCTATGGATTTACCGTGCGGGTTCGTGCCATAGCGTTGCAGTGGAAGAGTACAGAGTGGCCTGGGACTTGCAACCCAGGAGTGGCCCCTTTACGATGACATAAATGCTCCCCTTCACCGCTCGAGCCTCCTCCCCTGCCTAAACAAATTGGGTAAGGTCCTACTAATACCGCCTTTAATTTATGTTCTAGCATGGAAGTTACGGTTGTTCTCTATATAATGAAAAAGTTATAATAATTTGATGTAATCTGAACACAATTGAATTTTTAATTGAATTGTCAATTAATACATTTTTACTAACGATGACATATTTATTTATATGGCATAATTGAATTTCATGATATGATACGAGTAAAATATAATATAAATATATAGATATAATATAGATATATCTATAATATATAATATAGATTTAAGAATAAAATGAAAAAAAAATTAGTAATTGAAATATTAATTTTGTTTACGCTATTGTACTCGTATAAGGGTTAAGCCTATAAGAATATTTGTAATCATTTAATAAATAAATAAAACACCAGCGGATTCAAAGCCCTATTCCACGCAGGTTTCGAATGTTAAACAACACTATTCCGAGCTTCTGAGGTAAAAAGAAAATAAAGAATGATATAACAAATAATATCAGACATTTAGCGGGCTGAAACAAGTTTTCAAATTGGAATAACGTTTGAATCGTAACGTTTTTATGGGTAAGGTCAGTTTACACAAACTCGTAATCCATCTAAATAATAATATTAACAATATTAATAATCCTTATTTTTCCTTCCACAATAGTTTCTATAAGTATAAGACAATGCTGAATTTACTTTGGAACTACTAACAAAAAATATCTTGGGAAGGAACAGGAGCCCAAACTAGGTTGATCCTGTGCTATGGCACTCCTGGCCCCCAACCTCGATCCTTTTTATTTATTATTCTGTTTTTCCAAAAAATAAATTTTACGAGATTTTATAAGAATGAAACTAGCGTACTAGTGAAAGAGCATTACAATATTATACCAAAACTAAAAAACTTGGTTAGTAGATTTCTTATAACTAAAAATACAGTAGGTACACTTCCCGCGTATCCGTAATCAGCATCATACTAGTTTTAGCGAAAGTCAAAGTATTGTAGTAGGTTAAGATTATAAATAGCATGTAACTGGTCTCATCCAAACACAGCCTGCACCGCTTGAAGCGGTATCATTGGGAATATCGGCTACCCGCATCGCGCGATGCCGCCCGCCGATTCGGTTAGCGGAATTACACAGAACGGTCCTACGTGCGGTTTATTGATGAAACAATGATAACATTTGAATAGTCAGATTTGGTAAAGCTTACAATTCGATCCACCAGAACTAAAGCTAGTTTAGCACGTGACTTTTGAAAGTTACGGGCATTTTAGGATTTCGCACCTAAAGGTCACACACGTGTTTGTTCTATTCACAAGACACCGGTATTTTATTTTGTCTATATACAATCTACATATCCGTCCGTCCGTATTGAATGGATGGACTTCAAACTCAGAAATGAAACAAGGATTGGAGAGATATTCATCGATTTACTTCTTATTTACAATTTGATATAATGCTCCTTTCTACAGATCGATGTCAAGTGAGTCAGTCTCGCCGATAAAACCATCGACAAACATCTGTCACAGCGACGAGCATCTGTCAATGTCAGTGTCGGTATCCACCATTTAAATATGTCACTGTCAGATACTCGTCGCAAAAATACAATCGTGTTCCTACTATTTGGGATACAGTCGTATACATAATCTTACAGTAAATCACGGGTTTCAACCTAGTAACCGGAATGGGTAAGAACACTGAAATTTTGATATTCATAATAATAATAAATATTTATTTCGGATAACATCCATAGTTTTGTTAATTACAATTTCCTTAAACCTGTTAGTAATATAGGAAGTGTTTCACCAAGTCATAAGTAAAAATTATTTATCTAAATAAGGCGTCAATTACGCTCGCATAGAGGTACATGGAGGTAAATTTCAATAATGAAATATTCTGGATTGTACTGCCACGTTCAGCTTAAATATTTACAGCCACTGCGAGAAGAACGAACAAAAAACTAGAGGTCATTCCTTTTAACGTCTTTTAAGGATGTTACAAACTATATTTTATACCTCATACTTTTAATACTAACTTAAGCCAATAAAAATAACTACCATTATATAAATACTTACCTACCTACCTTATGCTCTGTACTTAAGAGTAAAAAAATACAGCTACAATTACTTTATGTATTACTGCCTTTTGGAATAATTTCGTTACATGTTTCTTAGCTCGTAGAATGCAATGAAATGTATAATGTATGCATATGGCGTAGTTTTCAGGCTACCTACATTATGTCGGCGTATGCTGGCAGGTTATCCTAGATTGTTCATTATATGTTCAACTATCTTGTGATAATATATGATAACATTGTTTGTGAGGCATTTAACGTTACATATTGAATGGACTTAGCGATTGAGCGAATGGAGACTGAATCCATGACACAGGATTTATCTTAGTGTGGGATTCAGGGTTCATGAGTATGCATTAAATGTATAACATTATATTATATTTATTTATTATATTCCATGGAAGTTAGGACGGCCCTTAGTGTGGGACGCTACATGCGTAGACAGTTTAGCGCCGTCA
The DNA here is from genome assembly GCA_963890685.1 of Plagodis pulveraria. Classification (NCBI taxonomy): domain Eukaryota; kingdom Metazoa; phylum Arthropoda; class Insecta; order Lepidoptera; family Geometridae; genus Plagodis; species Plagodis pulveraria. The sequence continues at coordinate 5,303,809 of OY982973.1, read as the reverse complement.
CATCTTTCTGAAACCCACGTGAGGGCTGGCGCCGCGGCTACTTCGGCAGAGCAACTCAAGCGGCGCAAGTATGCTAACCTCGGTATGGGTTACATATTTGAGCCGTTTGGTGTAGAGACGTTGGGGCCGTGGGGACCGGGAGCTCATCGTATTTTCCAAAACTTATCAGAGCGCTTGGTCGATGCGACGCGTGATCAAAATGCTGGCACCTATTTGGCTCAAAAAATAAGCATTGCAATTCAACGGGGCAATGCTGCCAGCATGCTGGGCACGCTGCCAACTGATAGTGGGCTAGAGCATTTGGACTGCCTATGAGTCCAAATGCTTTTATTGTAGTAGCTGTAGTATTGTAGTAGCTGTAGTGTTGTATATAGTTTGTAGTATTTGTTTAGTAAAGGCATACCGCCGGAATAAAAAAAAAATGTATAACTAAATACAGGTACTTACATCGTCTTGGAATGTACTGTTTGTGGTAGTGTAATTTTATACACTTGTAATTTTCTGGTAAGGCCTTGCCTTATTTATAGTTCTTACTGTATAATTATTGTGCGTTTACATTATGTATGTTCTCATTTCAAGTAATTTTATATAAATGTTGATTTAAGTAGTCCTATTGTAATGATTAAGAACGCACTAACTGCAAACTCACTGTTTTAAATTAAGTATTTGATTTATTTACTCTTAGTTGATGTAAACAATGTGTTTTTGGTACAAAAATATAATAAACTATTATATTATAAAATATTGGAGGAGGCGGAATTGTCCCAGTATATAATTTGTCATTTAGGAATTTTTGTTAGGTTTTTTGTTACGGGGTCTATTTTAAAAACTAAACTACCTAGGAAGTTGTAAACTTGGTATATTTTGTAAAAGATATGGGTAAGATATATTAAAACGTTGATTATGACTTTTGAGATCAATGTTAGTAGGCTATCTATGCCTATACCTACTATGTGGAAGACTACCTCCTGGCACTTGCAATGTATTCTTCTTCCTTTGGTTTACTCCAACTTTAGTTAGACGGTCATCATGTATCATCTATTTAATCATGTATCATCAACATATATAATTAATCAACAGGTACTAAACTTACGGATTTATAATGCATGTAATATCTAAGCTATGATCAAACACATTTTTTCTGATCAACACCCAACTCACACTTCTCCTGTATAGGTACCTGAAAAAAGTAATCCAATGCACAAGTTTTATTATAGTCAATAAAAATCGCTAATAGTTGCTGAAATTTGAAATTCAGCAAACGATTATGAACGGTCAATACCAGAGAGTTGAAATAAAGTCTTAGGTCAATATTTTGAAGCAAGATGGCCGAGCGGTAATAGCTATGGACGATCACCATCGCCGGCTTGAGCTTCACCGCATGGTAGTAGGGCATTTTGCAATAGGGTAGTTGACACAGTCTAAAATAAAATACAGTGTAACGTTAACATGATAGTAGTTGGAGCGCATAACTCGATGAAATTAACAAATGATTTATTCTGCATTGGATTACCTTTATTTTGAATAAACAAAATGTGTTTATAGTTTCTTTAAGTCACGTGATCTCAAACGGAAGTAAAGGCGGAAATGATGTCATAAGGACAAAAACAAAGCCACTGAATAGGTAATAGTAATAATGAGAGTTTGCTTCCAAAGGTTTTGACAGTGACAATTGACATTAGTAATTGCTAATAGTAAGCAACCCACAAAATGTCGCATCACTATCGATTTACTACTTAGGCCCCTATTACACTATCAAATCCATTGGATCCCATATATTAATAGTGTAATACGTACATTTGACTCACTTATCTTTGATAATATTTCGCCGTGAGATTTGATCAAAGATCAGCATAGATAATAAAACCCAAACTCGGAACAAGAATCTATGGAAACATTTTCCAATTATTACCCTTAGTAATACAACAACTTTAAACAGTTGGAAAAGCTTATGTTTATCATTATTTTTATTCCGATGTCACTGCACGCCATTGTCTCGATCACTTGAAAGTGTTTACATTTCGGGATTACAAAAATGTTTAGTAAAATTGTGATTTTGAACCGTTTAAAGTTGTTTAATTACCATGTATGAAAAATAATTAATAATGCTGCCACTCATGTATCCGTGCTTCAAACTGTGTTGGTTCTGTGATTGTTTTATTCAGTCTACATACACTCCTACACTATGGTACACGTTCCGCCGAACAACCTGTATAATCGATTACGCACGACACTACAACAAGCAAGCAAAACATATTACATTTCAGCACTATTTGTTTTTGCACTTGTGACGTCATAAGCTTACAGGCCGCCATTGAATGATGTTTTAGAGCCAATTTTAAAAGTTGAAATAAAAAGATGGATTTCTAGTATTTCCGGACTCCTAAAAAAAATATTAAAAATGTTAGGTGTATATTTCGGTGTCCTGAATAATTTAACATACTTTTAAAAAACAAGTCAACAACCCTATTGCCCGCCTGGCTAGCTACCACCCTCAAGTAGAAAATCTGTCGCCAAGCACCTAACGGTGTGTTCCGGCAGTAGTCCTTGAGTGCCAGTGAAATTACAGGCACATGAGACTTAACAACTGTGTCTCAAGGTGACGGGCGAAGTGCAATTTGTGACTTGTAATGAAATGTATCTGTTATAGGCAGAGCTTAGTCCAACTAACATCAGGTGGGCTTCGAGCTAGTTCCGTCACAATAAAGTTATATTTTGAAAAAAATACAGTTATATTTTGTACTTAATCAGGGCATTAAAATGGTAAGGATTAATATTACGCCTCCAAAGTGGAGCAACACCCCTCTCACATACAGGCATTCCGCTCATACAGCCCATTTTTCCTATTCGTTCCCGATGCAACTATTAAGGGTAGAGAGTGAGTTTTAGTCAGCACTTTCTAGTAAAATCAATGAAAAATATCCTTTCTTATATTTTATGAAACCACGCTAGGTGAAGGTCAGCCATTCTTAACGTAAGGTTTGTGTCTGTAAGGAATATTGATAAGAAAGGATATTGTCTTAGGATGGCAGTCGTTATAGCATGGTGGTAGGGTATTTGGGAATGCCCGCCTGGCTAGCTTGGTAGCTCTCAAAAGTCCTCAAGTAGAAAATCTGTCGCCCGCACCTAACGGCATGTTGCGGCAAATGTCCATGAGAGCCAGTAAGTCTAGGTTAGCCTAAACAACATCTTCGATCACATCTTCGTTTACCATCAGGTGAGATAGTGGTCAAACGTCACTTAGCAAACAACACCGCTTAAGTCGAATTTTGGCGGCGGTATCGACATTTTAATACTATTTGCTAGAGCTTCTGTTTGCACATAGAACCAATCAATCGTATTCAACACATACAATCATATATTGCTAGCCGCTTAAGGATCACTCTTAGTACTGAAACATTATCAATTCCGTATAATACAGTTTTTTTACTCTCCTCTAAGAAAAGTCAAAATGACTTGAGCGGTGTTGTTTGCTAAGCGACGCAAAGGCTGACCTATCGGGGACTAAAAAAAGAATGTTATATTATACGAATATGTTTGTGGTACTCTGTTTTTAATAAAACATTCTGTCTGTTTATGTATTTTACAATTTGATAATTATATTTCTATATAATAAGACAATCCGAAGAAACAGTGCTACACTCAACGTTTTTGTGACAAAACGAGAAGTGCCCTCTATTGCGTTACTCGAAGTTGTATACATGCAAATTGCGTACAGCTGCGTCCAACTGTATCTAGTTTCGATTCAAATGCCTTGAACTGGCATTAGCATTTCGTAATAGTAGCTTTGTGTAAAAATATAAAATTCCAAACCTACTTATATAAACTATGTAGTTGTTTAACTAAGTTGATCCAAATAAGATCTTTTTTGTATTTTTTATGCCTGATAGGTTAGCCTTTGACCACTATATCACCTCATGGTAAGTGATGATCTTGTCGAAGATGTTGTTCAGGCTAACCTAAAACTACTGGCTCAGTGAACACAACGTTAGGTGCTTGGGGACATATTTTCTACTTGAAGGTGGTAGCTATCCAGGCGGGCATTTGCAATATGCCCTACCACCATACTATAACGACTGCCATCCGAAGAGAACAGCCACGACCGATGGCTTAACGTGCCCTCCGAAGCACGGAAACGCTTAGTAGTAGTGTCACCAGCGGTCACCCATCCAACTCATGACCGCGGGTGACGTTGCTTAACTTTGCTGATCGGTTAAGAACAGCTAAGTTAACTTCTCTACGAGCGCTTCGAAACTATATTTTTAATAAACATTCTGTCCGTTCATGTATTTTACAATTTGATAAAATTTTTTCTATATAATAAAACAAGCCGTAGAAACAATGGTACACTCAACGTTTTTGTGTCAAAACGAGAAGTGCCCTCAATTGCGTTACTCGAAGTTGTATACATGCAAATTTCGTACAGCTGCGTCCAACTGTATCTAGTTTCGATTCAAATGCCTTGAACTGGTATTAGCATTTCGTAATACTTAACTAGCTTTGTGGAAAAATATATAATTCTAAGCCTACTTCCATAATATATGTACTTGTGTTCTAAGTTGATCTGAATGAGATCTTTTCCAAAGTCAGACCAGCAGGCCAATTCGGTATGTAATTTGTTAGTAACAAAATCTGTTTGAAATCATAGAAAAATTTAAGTTTCGCGATTACGTATTTACATTTTTTACAAACAGAAGCTGTTATGTATTGAAGTCCATCCGATAAAAACAGCTTTGTTTAGTAACCTACGTAATCGCAAAAGTACAAACCCTCCTGAGAGTGTGTGTGCTTGGCGACAGATTTTCTGCTTGAAAGTGGTAGCTAGTGAGGCAGGCGTTCGCAAAATGTCCCACCAACATGCATAATATACATCACATATTAGTTTTTGCATAACCAATTTTTTTAAATTAATTAAGCCCTTTATATGCGTCTTAAAATCCCAAAAAAATATATATGAAGAGTTTTAGAATATAAACTAAAATTTATCCAATAAGCAAATATCTTTATATATTTATGGGAAGTAAACCGATGCTTGATTCTGCATGATTAGAAACCTACTGTTATTTATTCTATGTAATGAGAGAAGAAGAAGAAGACTTCGATTCTAATTTTCGAGGTATAAGGGCAAGAATAACAAAAATACACTAAAGAAACAAACAAATCATTTTTATTGATATAAAATAAGATACAGCAAATACAATGAACCCATGGGTTACCGAACTAGTCTTAAACTGTATTTCAGGAACCAGTGGAACCCTTAGAAAATTCAATACAAAAACTAAATATTTTACTCAAAAATGGAACCGACTTCCACACTCAAATGTGTGTAATAACTTGTCGAAGTCGGTACCATGCGCACAATATTGTCATAATAGGTACTTTTGAATCATCATGGTACCGACTTCAACAAGTTATTTCACACATTTAAGTGTGGAAGTCAGTTCCATTTTCTGGTTATTTTTTATAGACTTTTTTAATCATTTTTTTTAATGTATTTGTGATGGAACAAGCCCGAGGCTCCCCTGATGTTAAGTGGACTAACCTCTGCCTATAACAGACGCATTTCATCAACGACGAATTGCATTGTGTTCCTCAGTTCTTGGCCCCGAGTTTCTTGCCCGTTCTTCTCGCAGTGGCTCTATACAATTTATTTGCTGAACGTGGCAGTACAATGTAGAATATTTCAATACTAAAATTTGTAATTGACCTTCATAAGAGCGTCGTAGACGCCTAAATTGAATAAATGATTTTGACTTTGACTTTGACCTGTCACACTGAGACGTCCAGTTGTTAGGTCTCATTAGCCTGTAATTTTTCTGGCTCTCAAGGACTACTGCCGGAACACACCGTTAGGTGCTTGGCGACAGATTGTCTACTTGAGGGTGGTAGCTAGCCAGGCGAGCAATCGCAAAATTGCCCGCCCTTCCACCATGTGGTGAAGCTCAAGCTGGCGGTGGGGATCGAACCAGGGTACTGCGGCTCGGCAGCCCACAGATACCGCTCGACCATTATTGCTTAAAAAAATTGACATTTCAGTGTCTGTTCTATAAATGCTCTATTTATTCTTTTACCTATTCCTTATATCAAATCAGTGGTGAATTCATTTCTACATGGAACTCAATTTCCCACAACATAAGCCCTTAGTGTAGAACCTAAATGCTCTATTTCAATTCGTATTGCCGTCTGAAGCTCCCTATATACATGCAAATTGTGTGCCAGCTGCGTTAACCGCTCCCTAGCCTGAGCAAACCTAGATATTTGAATGTATATTGACATAATTTCGTTGTTAGTATAGTTTGCATCGTAATAGAGCAATTGGTTTACTTGCTTAGCATCTAAAATAAATTATAAATATACTATAGCAATCATCAAGTTATGTGTTCGAATGTTTCAATATGTTTTTCTAATTTAGCCTACAAAACAGTACACAAACAAAGAAAACTGCAATACCCGCTGAGATTTTCTAGCCAGGTATAGGTACAGCTCCGTGGGGTTAGAATGTCACCCCCCATTTCTACCGTGGGTGTCGTAAGTGGTGACTAGACGGTAATGTAATACCGGAAGGTGGGCAGCACCGCCTTTTGGGAAACTGCGATCCGCAAGACGCCTGCTAAGCGTGGGGATTATGGCAAACCCCCCCTAAACGGGGGAGCCTGTAATAAAGCCTGTAATAGGTACAATAGAGTTGGTAGGCCCCCACTAGAACTGACGACATCGTAAAACTCGCTGGTAGCCAATGGTTACAAGCGGCTAGTAGCCGTTCTTTGTAACGTTGTATGGGGAAGGCATATGTTCTACAATGGACGTCTTCCAGCTGATGATGATAGGTATACACTCCCCTGTTAAGTAGTTTTTTTGGGATGTATAAGCGGTGACAAAGGGAAGAAGAACAAGGAATTACTAGAAGGCAGCAGTGCTTTCGTAAATACTACCATCTTACACTGCGATCCCCACGACTCTTACTAAGCACATGTTCAAAAGGCACTTACCTCTTAACAAGTGATGAAAATTCAAACCCGCGACGGCGAAATTCAAATACATAGCAGCCCATAAATATTGCCACTGCCTACGAATTATTCGTAGGCCACTGCCGATATTTGTTTCCAAAACGCCCCACAGTATCCCACGGTTCGTACCAGTAAATATCCTGGAGACCTTAGGGACTGTCTGTCTTTATACGACTGGCAACAACTAAAAAAATATTTTCTTAGCTGGTATCTCAGATATATAGAAAAGTTCTGATGGACCACAGCGACGTACCTATTAATGAAGCCAAAAATAATCATCCTACTATTATAATGTTACTTTCACGCTCCTCGAGTTTTCCATACTATGGAAAGGAACACTAAACTTACGATAAAACCATGGTTCTTTGGTTCTTTGGTTCTAGTACAACGCAAGTGGTACTATAGATGTCGCTCCATCCCAATACGATGGTTAAAGAACGATAAGAAAGATTTGAGTTATGACGCCATGTCATGTTAGCTCAATTGGTTAGAGCATACCCCGGCTGAAGGGGTGGATGGACGCGGGTTCGAATCCCGCACATGACTTAAATTTTTCCTATCGTATATTTGTGATTTTGTAACACAGTTATTTGGCTTTACATGTGTCGTGGTGGTGCTCTATTTGAACTGTTTTATTTATCTGAAGCTGGTGAAGACATAGATAAAATAAAAAGCAAAAGTAATTACTTCATTTTAGCATCTACAGGGCACTTATAAGGTTGTTTGAACCTAAAGGGTGAACTGGCCGGCCCGTTTTCCATACAAACGTAGTAGGGTGATCACTGCCTTATTTGAGGATATAGGTCCAAAATAAAGCATAATACCGATTGATCTCGTCATTTTCTAGGCTTGTATGATGCCGAAATTTTAATTAAATAATTAACTTGAGAATATTCGAAACATTTTCATATAAAGTTTTCGAGGCTCATAACTTGCGATTCAATTATATTTTTAAAGTTTTGGCATCATACAAGCCTCGATCATGACGATATCAATCGGTATTATGCTTAATTCTGGACTTATAATCTCAAATAAGGGAGTGATCACCCTACGACGTTTGTATGGAGAAGTGACCGGACCAGTTCAACCTTAAGGATTATAATTTATCTCGGGTTTTTTAATAGTGTTTATTATTTTTTGTCTACAGTTTTTTTGTAGTAGTAGATTTATACATGCAAAATACGAACAAGAGACATATTTTAACAAATTGCTAATCTTTTATATAAATTTATAAATGAACCTGAGTTTTGCAGGCAGTATCAACTCAGCATAAGGTTAATATTTGATCTCTTAAAGTAGCATTACTTATGCCGTTTTATCGTTCAGTGGGTGTGTAGATGTTTATGTATACTACACATAATGTTATGTCTTGCCTAAAAACACCTTCAAGTATAAAAACAAATAGGCATGCAGGCAGCTTTATTAGTTTTTTTTATGTTATTGTGACGGAACAAGCTCGAGGCCCTCCTAATTTTAAGCGGACTAACTTCTGCCTATAACAGATGCATTTGGCCACAAGTCACGAATTGCACTGCGCCCGTCACCTTCAGACATAGTTATTAAGTCTCATGTGCCTGTAATTTCACTGGCTCTCAAGGACTGCTGCCGGAACACACCGTTAGGTGCTTGGCGACAGATTTTCTACTTGGTCGCTAGCAAGGCGGGCATTCGCAAAATGCCCTTCCACCATGCGGGCTTGAGCTTCACGCTCAAGCCCGTGGCGGGATTCGAACCATGGACCTGCTGCGCGGCAGTCCATAGCCAATGCCACTGAGCCATCACTGCTTCACAAATAGTAGTAATAATAAAGTGCATAAAAATAACTTAAGTCAACATAACGTAGCAAATAGTTATATATATAATCAGTATAAAACATAGGCTTAGAATTAGCGAAAAAATCCTATGTCTATGGTATAAAAGAATAAATTCAGGACGTTATTTAACTTATTTTAGTTGCGCCTGAAAGAAGTATTGTGATGCTAATATTCTGAATATTGGATAAATAAATATACGCCCGTGGGGTGCCGGGTTAGAATGTCAGCCCCCCCATGCCTACCCGTGGGTGTCGTCAGTAAGTATAAGTGTTGTATATAATGTAAACGATAAGGTAAACTATCTTATCTTATAAATACTTACATTAAAAATGCTTAGTACAAATAAGTCGCATCTTGCATGGTGGTAGGGCATTTTGCGAATGCCCGCTTGGCTAGCTACCACCCTTAAGTAGAAAATCTATCGCCAAGCACCTAACGGTGTGTTCCGACAGCTGTCCTTGAGAGCCAGTTATTCAAGGTTATCCTGAACGACATCTTCGACCACATCATTACTTACCATCAGGTGAGATAATGGTCAAAGGCTAACATATAAGGCATAACAAAATAAAACGGTCCAGTAGATCGGTAATCGCGCAAAACCATTAACCTCTATTTGCGCAGTTGGATAAAAACTATCCTATGTCCTTCCCCGTGTTTTAAACTATTTCCATACCAAATTTCATTCTAATCGGTCCAGTAGATCGGTTATCGCCCAAAACCATTAACCTCTTTTTGTGCAGTTGGCTAAAAACTATCCTGTGTCTCAAACTATTTCCATACCAAATTTCATCCTAATCGGTCCAGTAGTTTCAGAGCCTATTCAATGCAAACAAAACGGCTTACAACTATAGCAAAAAGTGTCGTTACAACTTTCGCTCTTAATTTTCAGCCCCCTTTTGCTTTCGCGATTATAAACTACGTTCCAAAAAATAAAAAAGGCGTCAAATCCGACAGAGATTTTAGTATCAAAAGACCTCTGCATAGTACATTGTTTTTCCCTGAAATCCATAAATAAAAAGTAAACGAATCGAAAAAATCCCGTCACCCAATTAGTACATTCTACTAACCACTATAGCCACAAAAAAGTGAAAAACCTTTAAAAACTGTGCCAACTGTTGTAAAAAGACGTACAAATGGTAGAAAAACAGCAGGGAAATGTTGAAAAAACGTTTGAAAAAGCATAACGCATTAATTCCACTGCGATCGCTGGCTCGTGACAGCAGCGGCCAACAATATGAGAGCTGCAAGCCACATATGAATTTCGGTTTAGGAGTTATGGAGTGTTTAGATTAGGATAGTATGCTAGATCCTTATGGTATATTCAAATATGACGAAAAACTGGTGTAGGTAGGGTACTGAAGGATCAGCTTCTATTATGGGCATTTGTTAATTTCAAACATTTGTCTTATGATATTTTTTTTATGCCTGATGGGTTAGCCTTTGACCATTGTCTCACCCGATGGTAAGTGATGATGGGGTCGAAAATGTCGTTCAGGCTAACTGGTTTTCAAGGACAGCTGCCGGAATATACCGTTAGGTGCTTATTGACAGATGTTCTACTTGAGAGTTGTAGCTAGCCAGTCAGGCAGTCGCAGAATGCCCTACCACCATGCTATAATGACTGCCATCCTAAGACAACAACCGGGACCGACGGCTTAGCGTGCCCTCCGAAGCACGGAAGCGCTCAATAGTAATGTCACTAGCGGTCACCCAGCACTCATGACCGCGCGCGACGTTGCCTAACTTTGCTGATCGGTTAAGAACAGCTAAGTAAACTTCGCTAAGATCGCTTCAATATCTTCAAATCTGGTGAAGGTACTTGCGGATCAGCTTCTATTCTAGGCTGTCAATTGATAAATTTCATCCATTTGTCTTACGATAATGACATTAATTTATGTCAAATGTTTTTTTGCCTGGTATGGTGACTACTATCTCACCTGATGGTAGGTCACGATGTGGTCGAAAATGTTGTTCAGGCTAACCTAGGACTTCTGGCTCTCAAGGACAGCTGCCGGAAAACACAGTTGCTTGACGACAGGTTTTCTACTTGAGGGTGAAAGCTAGCCAGGCGGGCATCCGCAAAATGCCCTACCAGCGCTTTAAATATTGATTCATCTCAACTCTTTTTAGTAAAATTTAGATAAACAAGAATTTAATATGAACTAAGATACTAAAACAAAACATTTTAAACCTGTGGGCTGAATTGCACCAGCCTAATCTACCTGTAGATGTCTACCTGTAAGAGGCGACTAAGGAAAAAAACCAGAAGATGGACACCTTTTGAGACACTGCTCAACTATCGGATGTGTATGGTTTGTACCGAGTCAAGAAACGCTCAACAATATGCGGTGGCAAACAGCGATTTTTGAAAACAAAGTATTACAAAAGTTAGTATTACGTATTACGCGGATTTGATAAGGTCTATGTATGAATGGAATTCTATTGTTAACATTATCTATGATGCGAATGGATTTATATGTAAATATCTCAGCATAAACGAAACTTTCCACCGAGAGCGATTTTCTAATTTTGGTCAACTTCAATGTGACGTCCTCTTCAGGGGATCATTTTAGAAATTTTGGGGGACAATACGGGATAATTCCGTGACCACGATCACTACAAAGTGTTTGAAACGTCGCGCGTCGGGACAAAAATAATGATAAATATACGCGATTTAAACCGTTTAAAGTTGCTTAATAACAATTTGTTACTATTTTATTCAAGTCTTTATAAAAAAAACCTTCAGCACGGATGTACTTCCGAAATGTCCGTACGTAGTATATATTTTTTTGAATCAAGAAACTACAAATATTATAAAAATATTTTAAGAAAACAATACATTAATATGTTAGAAAAATACTTAAAACATATAAAAAATAAATCTAGTGACAATTCCACCTAATTTTCTTGCTAAGCCGACGACGTGACGACACAAACGCCGTGCAACCGAACCGGAAGAATTTTCGACGCGTTCGCTTCTACACGAATATCTTCAGGAGGTCATGACTCTTCGAGCGCACCATCGAGATACCATCGGAAGAATTTTCGATCGCGTCGAAAATTCTTCCGGTTCAGCTGCATGGCATTTGTGACTTTAGTTTAAGGTTTACTTAAAATATTTAAAAAAAAATGTTATATTAAAATATCGATTTCCGCAAAGTAACGCCTGAATCTATTCATTACTTCAATAATACGTAAAACAAATTCAGATTCAGATTTTTTGGAACTCGTCATCAACGTTACTGAAATTTTACATCTAACTTTGGTTAAAATGTGACCAATTTTTAATATCAATTTCAATTTGGTTAAATTTTGAAGCGCTCTTAGCGAAGTTTGCTAAGCCGTTCTTAATCGATCAGCAAAGTTAAGCAACGTCCGCCGCGGTCTGGAGATTGATGGGTGACTGCTAGTGACATTACTACTGAGCGCTTCCGTGCTTTGGAGGGCACGTTAAGCCGTCGGTCCCGGTTGTTGTCTTACGATGGCTATCGTTACATCATGGTGGTAGGGCATTTTGCGAATGCCCGCCTGGCTAGCTAGCACCCTCAAGTAGAAAATCTGTCGCCAAGCACTTATAGGTGTGTTGCGGCAGCTGTCCTTGAAAGCCAGTAATTCTAAGCTAGCCTGAACAACATCTTCGACCACATCATCACTTACCATCAGGTGATATAGTGCTCAAAGGTTAGCCTATAAGCTATAAAAAAAAACAAAAAAAATTACCTTAATACCTGAAAATATTAAAATTTGTCAACCGCATCCATGAGATACATACTTTTTTCTCTGATATTAGCGTTTTTACAAAGTAAGTGGTCGTAGCCTCCTCGTGCGTGATGATTAAACTTAACTTACATCATAATTCGTTTTAATTTCCGTTTCTAGCTCATAATTGGGTTGGTTATTTACGTTGAGCATTGCCACCTTAATCTTTATACTGTGTCAGCTGGAGTGTCCACTGCTGAACTCAGCCTCCCTCATTGTGGGGGGATTGCCTTAATCCCTTACGCTTAGCAGGAGTCTTGGGGATCGCAGTGTGAGATATCAGTTCCTCCGAAAGCGCTGCTGCACACCTTCTGGTGTGTTGCCTCTTTCGACATCCACGTGTAGAGACGGGAGGGTGGCATTCCTGAAATGAAATGAAATGAAATGAAATGAAATGATAGTTTAATGAAATGAAATGAAATGAAATGAAAGTGTGTGCTGGGCTTAATGTTAATGAGTGAAACTCAAATTTACTTATTTAGTACTGTACTATTTGTTATTCATTATTGTAATAGTACACAAACGAGGCACGACCGACATCCGGCGAATTAGTGCTATGCAGCAGCCGTCCAGACAGATAGCCCTCTGATTGTCATCAATCCCTAGTTTAGCAATTATATTGGTGGCTCTTAGAAATGTTCAGATTTCATTTAAATTGACGTAAAACATTTTTCTACTCCTCCTGGCTTAAAAATATAAGAAATGTGTTTTATCTTTTGGTAAGCTGTCGTTAAAGGTGATTGAGGAGAAAATGTGCAATGAGGAGCATGCCACAATTTGTACTAAGTAGTCTCCCTTGGGTGCATAACAGTTGATGGCAGATTTTCTACTTGAACGTGGTAGCTAGCCACGGCATTCGGAAAAAGCCCTATTCTTATGACGATTTAACCCTAAAAATTATGAATGCATTTTCTCTTGTTTTCCTAAAATAATGAAACTGCCTCATTATGCTCAAGTACTACGATATAATTAAGGCGAAGGTGTCAAGTGTCGGCATTATGTCGTAGCACGATCTCAGTGTAACTGAGCCTTAACCTAGAAAAAAGATATCACCGCGTTGGAAAATCTTTTGGTCATTTTTGCGGTTTTTTACTACGAAAATTGATATTGGAGGGTGTTACCAAGGTATAATATTCAAAAAGCCTTATTTACGTTGAGAGAGTAAAATTAGAAGGGGAAAATTGAATTCAAATAATTTTATTACATTAACACTGGTTATATTCAAAAATGGTCTTATAAATTGTGTGAGCGCTGGGTATACGATTAACGTGTGCAACATATCATGTTTTTGATTATAGTACATATTAAATTACATTATACAATATAAAATAAAATAATTAAATTAGATAAAAGGATATTGATATTTTGTCAGGGAAATATTAATAGTAAATAAAAATAATATTAAATTTTAAAATTTCTATCGCGATTAAGTCTTGCTAAATACTTATAAATATAATAAACATATGTCAAAATTTATCATTTAAAAAGTCTATTATGGTGTAGTATCATTTTGCAGTCTGTATATATAATGTCCTTTTAATTATTGTTTTTATACCGGCGGTATGCCTTTATTAACAAAATACTACGAACTATATACAACACTACAATAAAAGTATTTAGATCCCTATAAGTCATTGCAGACTCATAGGCAGTCTAAATGCTCCAGCCCACTACCAGTTGGCAGCGTGCCCAGCATGCTGGCCGGATTTTCCCCCTTGAATTGCAATGCTTATTCTTTGAGCCAAATAGGTGCCAGCATTTTGATCACGAAAATACGATGAGCTCCCGGTCCCCACGGACCCAATGTGTCTACACCAAACGGCTCAAATATGTAACCCATACCGAGGTTAGCATACTTGCGCCACTTGAGTTGCTCCGCCGAAGTAGCCGCGGCGCCAGCCCTCACGTTAGTTTCAGAAAGATGTGACGGCGCTAAAGTGTCTACGCATGTAGCGTACACTAAGTAAAAAATACATTAAATAAATTATGTTCCATGTCTCTAATATATTTTGTTACTTTATTATATATATTAGGTGCCATTCCTAATAACTCCTTGCGAAACATCTTGCTTTTGCCTGGATGTATAGACAATTTTAAATTATTTCGTTTATTACGCGTGACAGCATCTGATTCTTTTAAGAATAAATCAGGATTGGTACTTACAAACATTGCTACTTCAAAAATTTAGATCGACGGAAGTGGGTTTGTTGGCGTTGAGCGGCGCTTTGGAATCTTAGGGTCTTAAGTTAGATTCCATATTGGACTTTTAGTGGTTATTATTCTCTGTTACCGTTTTTCTGAAAAAGACATTTTGCAGGCGAAATTTCCAACAATAGGCAAATAGGTTCCTAACCTCTTTCACATGAGACCAGCAGATTCTGCCAAATAACCCTACCTTGCTTGCGATAATTACTAAACGCCAAATCAATCAACCAATCCAACTGAATTTGGAAGATTGTGCGTGTTTGTGTGAAGATTGTGCACTTGATAAGTATGAAATTAAAACGGTAGCTGTATCAGAGTACGTACATACTTATTCGTAGATTATAATAAAATAATAATGTCACCAAGAGGGATGCATGCAGCTTTCCTTGCGAGCCAATTACCATTATATGTAAAGCATGTTTACTATTTTCATAATTATGATGTGATACTCTATCAGCCGGATTGTCCACTGCTGAATACATCCTCCCTCACTATGAGGGGATTCGCCATAATCCCCACACTTGGCAGGCGTGCATTTTGAGATATCTGATTCTCAGACAACGCTGCTGCCCACATTCCGGGGTGTAACCCTTAGTCACCTCTTACGACACCCACGGGTAGAGATGGGGGGGTGACATTATAGCCCGCCACTCCATGGGAGGTTTACAATAATACAATACAAGAATACAAACATTTCGTCAAGCTCAATCAGGTAACATTTAATATGTTTGAGATCTTCATTTAAGTACGTAAATACTAGTTAGTAATAATGTTGGAGGGTCTCAATCAAAAAAATCAAAAGAAATTCCATTCAAAAGCCCACTATTAAAGGACATGTATAGAAAAAGTTGTATCAAGTTTAGATTTAAGATTACCGTTTGCAAGAGTACTCATACTGAATAGGACTTCATTAGGACGTTAAGCGGAGTGAACCCTTATCTACCCGTACTCTGCATTCTAAGTTATGTTCGTTAACTTTAAGGTTGATTGTGGTATAGAATACGAAAGCTTGCCTTTAAGAGCTGCTAATAGATCTATTTCATTCAATATCATTGAAAAGAGATAGAAGATAAACTGTGAAAAAAAATGTTAAATGATTCGGCGTTTTTTTGTAGATATGATACTACACAGTATTCAGAGATTCCTTACTTGATTCAGTTTTGAGTTAGACCCCGTAAAAATGGTGTAAAATTGACAACTATGATTCCTTTAATTAATTTATTATATTCGATCAAAAATGTAACAAAACATATTTTTACTGTATTTATGAGTTCTCCACCCCATGTGGTGCCGGGTTAGAATTGCACCTCCCATATCATCCCGTGGGTGTCGTTAGAGGCGACTAAGGGAAAAATACTGGAAGGTGGGCAGCAGCGCCTTCTAAAGAACTGCCATCTTACTCTGCGATCCCCAAGCCGCCTGCCAAGCGTGGGGATTATGGCAAATACCCCCTTAATAGGGAAGGCTGTGTTCAGCAGTGGACGATTCGGCTGATACAGTATGAGTTCTAGGATAACTACATGCTAGAGAGCACAGACATATTTTTCGGATTATTTTTAGGGCGATTGAAGCGAGCACTATCTCACAACTTGAACATTTTATGACCAATTTTACTGTAAAACTATAACGCCTATAGATTTGTGCTTTAACATAGTAATTTAACTATAATTCTAGATGTGTTATCTGTAAAAAATATTATTTTATACCAATAAAAAAAAAACAATTTTGTATTTATTGAATATAATGTTATTGTACTACTAACGCCATCTGTGAGAAAGACCAATTACTTAACATCGCTGCAACAGAACTAAACTCAATACTCAAATACATCGTAGTTAATCCATTTAATACTAGATGACACCACTAGAATCAGGTTGTAAAATAAACGCGAGCCCTCACAAAGCTCAGCTTTTAGCTATGTTGAACTAATTAGCAACCATAAATTAATATTTGTACATCTACTTATATTTGAACCATAGTGAAGCTACAACTAGTTTATAAGTATTGCAATAGATGGCGCTAGTAAAATCCGTCATGAATCCTAACTCACGGTGACGAGATTCTCCGCGAGTAAACACATATTGATGTGGCGGCAATTTTAAAATAGATAAAATCTGAGGTTGATTACCTCGTATTATTTACATATTAATCCCTCAGATTCTTACCCCTGGGAATCATATTAGTATGCTAAGCAGCGTATTCAAGCTAGTTTCATTATAGTGATCCGGTTTGCCCACTGGGTATGGAACTGTATAAGCAATAGGGACGCCTGTATTTTAGATTTTTCATGATCCACAGGTCTGACAAACGCATCTATGCGTGTCTGACCCCATTCGAGCAAATACTGCATGCAGATTGCGGATGGTACGTCCACAATAACGATGCGGCATCACCATAGAAATCGGACTACCCAAGCTTGGAAAGCCATATTATACAAAATTGAATTGAATTTATGTTAGAGATAGATAAATAAACAATAAAACCTTCCAAATAAAGATAAATGAACAGGTTTTACGATATATTTTATTTCCTTCGTCTTTATGGGCATGTGTGGCACATATTGTGGTCTCAGAGAACTGAAGCCAATGCCTCTATTATTTTACTTATTACGCGGATAATGTCTTGAAGCAGTGATGGCTCAGTGGCGTTAGCTATGGACTGCCACGCAGCAGGTCCATGGTTCGAATCCCGCCGCGGGTATGACCTTCACCGCATGGTGGAAGGGCATTTTCCGAATGCCCGCCTGGTTAGCGACCACTCTCAAGTAGAAAATCTGTCGCCAAGCACCTAACAGTGTGTTCCGGCAGCAGTCCTTGAGAGCCAATGCAATTACAGGCACATGAGACTTAATAACTGTGTCTCAAGGTGACGGGCGCAGTGCAATTCGTGACTTGTGACAAAATGCATCTGTTATAGGAAGGGGTTAGACCGCTTAACATCAAGTGGGCCTCGAGCTTGTTCAGTCACAATACAATAAAAAAAATGTCACCATAGCCTATGACTGAAATAGTGAATGTAAGATTATACTAGTAGATACATACTCGTATTTTCAAGTCTTCAGCACGAAAGCGGTGGTTTTGGTGTTCAAAAACTCATACAAAAATATTTTTATGTTGCAAGCGTCAGAAAGATGATTCTCGAATAAAACTGTTCGAACTTACAGAATTGCTATAACTTTCGTTCTTAATTTATATATTTACTTGCTGTTTATTTATAAATATATAGGTTGGTAGGTATATATACTAGCTACGCTCGTGATCCAATTCTAGGCTGCTTCCTTTGCTCGAGATTTAAAGTCGGCCCTCGCTACAAAAAGCAACTGTGCTCACTTGTTGAACTAGTAATTGTTTACAGGCGATTCAGATTTCGGTCTTTATAGGCGCGACGAGGAGGGTAGGTAGGTATCATTGTCAATCTATACTAATATTATAAAGATGAAAGATTTTTATTTTTACATGTAACGAATAAACTTTAAAACTACTAGACCGATTTAAAAAATTCTTTCATCATTAGATTCCTACACTATCCTGTATGAACATAGGCTATAGAACATTTTCAAAAAATTCGTAAATCCATATGTAAACTTCAATAATGTAACCCAACGTGTGAAAAAAATACCAAAAAAGTCGTTAGATCGCGTACGCTGCGGAAATTGTTGACAATAGAGCAAAGTGATGTTGTAGTACATCACTTTGCTCTATTGTCAACAATTTCCGCAGTATATCAATATCTACTTTTTATAGAGGACATCAATATCTACAAAAACATCCACAATACCATAGATAAATGAATAGGACTATAAATATATTTTTTTATAATATTTTGATACTCGTAATGTATAATTATAAAGAATTAGAACAGTAAAATACAATATTATGTCTATTTTGAACAAATTTTATTTCTATCGAACCATGTGGCGACATCTAACAACATTTTGTGAACCATTGATAGGTACACAAAGAGTTAGCAATCTTGTCCTATTCATTTATCTATGACAATACTATATGTCTAACTATTACAGTTATGTCACAATAACTACTTCTTATGTGTTTCAATTTATATTTTTTGTTAAATACCCTTGCATAGTCGGGGCTGGCCCATAGTGCTATATTTTTAAAATTGACTTCCAAAAAAAGTTCTTTGAAGGGATGTTAATCTACTTCAAAAAAGGAGGAGGAGGTTATTACAACTCTTGTTTGTAAACATTATTTAAGGCTAGAAATTGATATTGTAAGCAGTATGAATCACTTAACATTGCGAACAATATGAACAAATATGAATTTCGACTAAATACTTTGCGGAAGTCGGACCATGATAATGTGAGGTCAGTGTGAATTAGAATGGTACCAACTTCAACAAGTTATTTCATACTTTTTAGTATTGGAGCTTGGTTACGTTTTTTCTTTTAAATATTTTATTTTTAAATATTTATATTTTTACAATGACGCATGCTTCGCGTATCACATTATAAAATACAACCAGAGGAAAAAATATAGACATGTGCGGGATTCGAACCCACGCCATCCACCACTATAGCCAGGGTATGCTCTGACCACTAAGCCAACATAATATTTGACTCATAATACACTAATTTGTCCTCTCGTTCTTAAATATCGAATGGGGATGGAGCGACATCTATTGTTCAACTCACGTTGTGCTACAAATAGACTAATTAGCTTAAAATTGGTTTATTAAGCAATCCTATCAATACTAATGTTCTTATCCCGACATTTAAATTAATTAATTTAAAAACGAAAGGAAAAAATTATAATGATACTTCTTATGTTGGCTTAGCGGTCAGGGTTTACCCAAGCTATAAGGGTGGATGGCGCGAGTTCGAATCCCGAACATGACTATAAGTTTTCTACTCGTTACAATTTTATATTAAACTTATATATGCTGTGCTATATCCTTACGATTAGTGTTACAATCTGCCATTGTGACCCACGCCGTGTACTCATTGTGCAGCATCATACATGCTAGGCTTCATTAAACTTCTTAAGCGCTTGGCGACAGATTTTCTACTTCAGGGTGCTCGCTAGCCAGGCGGGCATTCGCAAAATGCCCTTCCACCATACGATGAAGCTCAAGCCCGCGGCGGGATTCGAGCCATAGACCTGCTGCGTGGCAGTCCATAGCCAATGCCACTGAGCTATCACTACTTCAAAAGGCTCTCAAGGATAGCTGCCGGAACTCATCGTTAGGTATTTAGTGACCGATTATTCTGCTTGAAGGTGGTAGCTACCCTTTTCACAAAATTATACCGCTGTGCTACAACGACTGCCATGACATCCTAATTAATAATGTAAATTTTACTGTGTGATAATTTGTAATTGTTACTAGTGAACGTTTTTTATCACAATAAACAAATTATTATTATTATTATTATCCTAAGAAAAAAATCGGATTCGATGGCTTAACGTGTCCTTCAAAGCACGAAAGTGCTGCAGTAGTGAATGTCACTAGCGGTCACCCATTCAAGTAATGGCCGCAGCGGACGTTGCTTAACGTAGTTGATCGGTGAACATCGTCTAGGTAATCTCTGCTATCAGAGATGGGTGCTGCTGCCCTTGCCGGCATTTATTAAAGATATGTGGAGTTTTCTCCATTAAGCTCTCTGTCCCCATTTAACAAGGATCACTTCCTCATATAATACTCATATTGCATAGTGCAGTCTATTGAGTACTATTATTTAAAATACAGTGCTAAGTGAAGATCACCCAAAGATTTTCTGATAAAAATGCTATGGACACTGGTACGAATTACATCGTTTTCACTTACATTATTACTGTCCAATTAGGCAAACATCCAGATATCTCGGGTTACGCAGCGAAACAATTAAACAGACATTGTTAAGTGTTCTGCGACATGTCTTGGCGTAATTCCAAAATGTGGCCACATGCGGCCCACTAGGGGGTTAAGCCATCTCCCGCAATTATGTTGTGTCGACTTCAATTTTAAGAGGAACATATTAAAATAGTTTGAACATGAATTGAGGTTTCTAGGAACAGTGAGATCAGAATTTGTCTTGGTAAGTAAATGCAAAACAGTGTCTGAAAATAAACACGTTCTGGCATGAAGGTGGGCAGCAGCTTTTTCGGAGGAACTGATATCTCACGCAATGATTTTGAAGGAGTGATGGCTCAGTGGCATTGGCTATGGACTGCCGCGCAGCAGGTCCATGGTTCGAATCCTGCCGCGGGCTTGAGCTTCACCGCATAGTGGAAGGGCATTTTACGAATGCCCATGCTTGCCTGGCTATCGACCACCCTCAAGTAGAAAATCTGTCGCCAAGCACCTAATGGTGTGTTCCGGCAGCAGTCCTTGAGAACCAGTGAAATTACAGGCACATAAGACTTAATAACTATGTCTCAAGGTGACGGGCGCAGTACAATTCGTGACTTGTGACGAAATGAATCTGTTATAGGCAGAGGTTAGCTTAACATCAGGTGGGCCAGAGCTTGTACCGTCACAATAAAAAAAAAAAAAAAAATATCCCCAAGTCGCCTGCCCAGCGTTGGGATTATGGCAAACCCACCCATATTGGGGGAGGCTGTGCTCAGCAGTGGGCAATCCGGCTGATATAATACTGGGTAGGTTTATATATTAATAAGGTTATCTCAGATATTTTCTCGCCCATATAATTTGCTGGTATAAAATACCAACAATAGAATTGTACCAAAAAAAATGTTTTTTTAAATATTATTGTAACGGAACAAGCTCGAAGCCCACCTGTTACAAAGAACCCACCAAAAGCTATTATCGGCCTCTTCTGGTGCCATACATTTCAAACCTCTCATAAAATCTTTGATTTTTGGAAAAATGAAGAACTCGCATGGTGTTAGGTCTGAACTAAGTATATCCGGGATGGGTCACGAGCTCTTCATTTTCAGAAGCCATACATTACTTTGTCTTGTTTGCGGTCAGCACTGAAGCATTGTCATGGTGCAACAGGATGCGACCTCTTAGTAATTTTTACCTGTACTGTACTGTTACAGCGGAGTCGTCCACTGCTGAACACAGCCTTCCCTATTAAGGGGGTATTTGCCAGAATCCCCACGCTGGGCAGGTGGCTTGGGGATCACAGTGACACAGAGTGTGTGGATGACAGTACATTAGAAGGCGCAGCTACCCACCTTCCAGTATTTTTCCCTTTGTCGCCTCTTACGACACCCACGGGATGATATGAGGAGGAGCAATTCTACCCCAGCACCCCACGGAGGAATTTTTACGTACTGTACTGTACTGTATCAGCCAGATCGTTCACTGCTGAACACAGCCTCCCCTATTAAGGGGGTATTTGCCTTAAGGGGGTATTGGGGTTTACGTAACTTATTCAAATACACTTGGCATAGGAGTGGTGGTATTTAATATTAACTGTCTTGTGTATGATTGGGGTTGCATCATTAAATGTTTTGTCAACTTCTCGCCTCCTTTTATCTTGTTGGTTTGATGTTGACTTCGAAAACCAAAAACTAAAACTATTCTCTTGATTCTGAACTAAACTATTAGGTACTTTAAAAATATCTTAATACCATAAGACCATAACTCGGCCACAAATCCCTGACTAACCACGTACAAGTTTTACGAGGTAAGAGAAATGACGCAAAAATAAAATCTTAAGTGCTTTCTACACTAATCCGGAATAGGGGACGATTGGTAATAAGCTCCTGCTTTGGAGGGCTGGTGAAACTGCAGTAATGCTAACCTTGGGTTAATCAGACTTTTTTATTACTGATTGGCGTATGGCTAATGGTTTGCAGTGGAATAAAAAAATTGTTTTGAAGCGCTCGTAGCGAAGTTTGCTTAGCTGTTCTTAACTGATCAGCAAATTCAAGCAACGTCCGCCGCGGTGATGAGTTGGATGGGTGACCGCTAGTGTCATTACTACTGAGCGCTTCCGTGCTCGGGAGGGCACGTTAAGCCGTCGGTCCCGGTTGTTGTCTAAGGAGGGCAGTCGTTATAGCGTGGTGGTAGGGCATTTTGCGAATGCCCGCCTGGCAAGCTACCACCTTCAAATAGAAAATCTGTCGCCAAGCACTTAACGGTGTGTTCCGGCAGATGTCCTTGAGAGCCAGTAATTCTAGGTTAGCCTGAACAACATCTTCGCCCACGTCATCAATAACCTAACCCTCATTAATTCACAAGCAATGCCGGCAAGCTCTTTGAAAACACCTGTTATCTAATAATCTAATAGCCTTCGAAACAAAACTCCTTTTAATCAACCGTAAACGTTCAAAGCTTCCGTACCCGAACCAGCTTTTGACCTCCGGACAACCGGCCCCAACACTATAAAACTTTATGACCCGTATTGTCCGACCAATGAAAGGAAAAATAATTCTGTATTATATATCGAGAAAACTCGCTTTTTGTGACTGAGTCTTGAATAGAGATGAGCTGTTAGTAGTTTGTCTCTTAGTAACTAAATTGACACGCTACGCAACTAAATAATTGCGTGGTTATTTGAAATGATATTATTTGCTCCATGATATCATTGATTTACCATAATCTTGCATAAATAGTTTTGTCTGGTAATGCACTCTTTCATTGTCATAAAAGGATATTACCATTTTCTATCCTTCCTATCGTATATCTATCTAATTTCCTCCCTTACATTTCCTACCACTTTTATTACAAGGTAATACAAATTTTTTGAAGTATGCATATTTTTGTAAAAGTATAACCTCACTTTTTTGTATCACTTCACTGATTACATTTATTGTTTTGTTGGATGTGTAACAGATTTTTAACGCTTCGCCAGCCGCTGACGCGTCAAGCTCTCTTTGCCCGCTCGGCTCGCGCGTTTGATTTTTCGCAGTTTCAACCTAAAATAGCCTAGTTTTTTTTTCTGGTGGGTTCTTATTTTAATATTATTAATTTTTAGATGTCATAATGAGTCGTACAGTCATTAGGTCTCATGTGCCTGTAAATTTACTGGCTCTCAAGGACTGCTGCCGGAACACACAGTTAGGCGACAGATTTTCTACTTAAGGGTGGTCGCTAGCCAGGCGGGCATTTGCTAAATGCTCTTCCACCATGCGGTGAAGCTCAAGCCCGCGGCGTCTTCTTTTACATCGTGTTCTTGTAAAATATTCATTATATTGTAATAAAAATGGTAAAGTTATAATCATGTATATACATTTCCGTAAATTTATGTAAAATAAATGTTTACCGAACGTATGACAACTTAAGCGTTCGAAAAACTTAACGTTCATTGGAAAGAATTCTATATAATCTTTGCTACCGCCGATTGTCAATCTCTACAGATTGGCATTAATATTGCAATAATAATTGATTTTTAATATTTTTTCTCAAAAACTACACGTTTCCGGATTTTGAAACTTCGCGTGTGTACTTATAATAATATAAACATTCTGTGGAAAAAAATTCAACTCCAACCCGACGGACTGCAAAGGAAAACTGTGCCGAAGGTCACGTCCCTGATAGGCTCATGGCTCTATGCACAATACCATTTCGTTCGGTTTTCGGCTTCTTTTAAGGCGGTCGTGCTTTTCTAGATTATCTGGTTGCCTGCGGGTAACGTGACCAAACTACCCTAAAATCATTTCGTAACCGATTGTGGACAGTCTAGTTGTTATATGGAGCTCATTGGAGTACTCCTCCTAATGCCAAACAGTCTATAACAAACCTATTCAAATTCTAAAGACTAATTGCAGATTTAGCTTTAAAAAAATCAGATATAAAGAGTGGTAATCGCAGTGTAATATCAAGTAAATCGGACGGTAACACTACAATTGTAGTGGGCATTCGGAACTCTTACCATCAGGAACGCTTCATCATTCATCTCGTAACTGAGTGCATAGTTAATAGGACAAAATAAGCCGGATAAAACAATGACAGAATTTATCCAATCTCTAATCCCGACTACTTGTAAACGATGCTGTTTCGCGCACGACCGCTTGCAGATATTTCAGGAAATTGGCAAGAATGGAATTTCAGGAGCGTATTGTTTTGATGGGCCTTTTTTGACAGGCCGTGAAATGAGAAGTCTGGTAGACATTGACAGAAAATAAATCGGAATTCTAACAAGAATGTACCGGAATGTAATTTCGGTTGTATTTGTTTTCATTATACACTATTGTATTTGGTTTTCTTTCAGAGCTCACCTTTTTATACTGAAATGGTGAATATTCACACGATGTACACATTTTTATTTCTCCATCTTTTCTTGTACATTCAATGCAACTATAGTACATTAGAACTTTTGAACTCTATCGAGACCTGAAAAAGGATGTCTTGTGGATATAATAAAAAAACATGCAGATGCTCAAGAACATAGACTTCACCACCACGAGAACGTTGACGCAATCCAGCTCCTTAACAACAATTTTGAAGCAGTGATGTCTCAGTGGCAATGGCTATGGACTGATGCGTAGCAGATCCATGGTTCCGCGGGCTTGAGCTTCATCGCATGGTGGAAGGGTATTTTACGAATGCCCGCCTGGCTAGCAACCACCCTCAAGTAGAAAATCTGTCGCCAAGTACCTTACGGTGTGTTCCGGCAATTGTCATTGAGAGCCACTAATTCTAAGTTTGAGCCTGTTAACACCTTCGACCACATCATCACTTACCTTCAGGTGAGATTGTAGTCAAAGGCTTACCTATCAGCAACAAAAAAATGGCATAGATCCTACCCCTGTAAAAGGTTCTTGGACAACAAGAGTCTCAGAAATAGTGCATCAGTAATATTCATAAATCTTGAAAGAAGCACTTTAATTCCACCTTCATGAACCGTTTGGCTGATGTGTGGAACACACAACGAACATTTATAATATCCGAGTAATAATTATAATCGAGTTAAGGTACAGAGTAAAACGGTATTTCGATTGTTTTAGTGTTAATTATTCGTAATATTTGATGATGATATTACTCTGTTAAAATTAATAAAAAATAGTAGCAATTCTCAGTCATGAAGAAATCTATTCAATACGTTACAGTCGCGTGTCAAAATAAGTTTTAGTGTGTTTTTATTCCAATATTTTTTTTAAGGAGACTAGCTACGCCTCGCAGTTTCACCAGCAGAAACAATAATAAAACGTGATAATTAAGTTTAAAAGTATAGTTTATTAATTTGGAAATTGAACTATCTATATTACAAGTTTAATTCTAATCAGCTCAGCCGTTTCAGCGTGTAGGAGTATCAAACATACACACTCACATCTACAATAATTAAAAAGTATTACTCAAAAAAAAAGGACATACGAAAATACGAAAGTAATACTTCTTGCTATTAATAATAACAAATATTTTTAAAATATTTACGAAAACATCAAATTAATATTTTAATAAAACACTTAAAAAATATAAAAATATAGTGACAATTCCGCCCAATTTTCCTGCTAAGCCGACGTGACGTCACAAACGCCACGCAGCCAAACCGGAAGAATTTTCGACGCGTTTCGCTTCTACGCTAGCGCACGATCGAGAATTTCTCGAATTTCTCGAATTTCTCGATCGTGCGCTAGCGTAGATTTTCGCCCTAAACTCAAGGTGCATGGTTACTTTCAGATGTCTGAAAAAAACTGTTACAAAATATGATACTCCAAAACTAAAACGTTTCATATCAGAAAACTGTAAGTAGAAAACCCACAGTTCACCGCCGACTAATTGATCACTAAACTTTTTTTTTTCATTCAAACAAAATGTGTCGTTCTCACGCCTACGAAATTATTTTGAGTGTATCGATGACGGCCCAGCTTTTATTTTTTTTCACATGTAACATCGAACTACGAAGTTTGGGCACAGGCATTTATATTAAGGTCGTTTTACATATATTCGACTGGCAAGCTACTAATGAAAATATATATATCGTCAAGCAATTTATGTTGTGTTGTCTTAGGTTTTCGCGATTATTACACATATACAGTGGTCGCGTACTAAAACCTGACCTGATTGGTCGCGTGGATTACTATTGTAATCCATTTATAAATACAAATAAATATACCTTTTGAGCATCAAACATGTTTCATTCTTATTGTAATAGTATTATGAAGGTATTGTCTAATTATAAATAATGGATAAAAAATAATCACAACCCCTAAGTATAAAAAAAATCAACAAAATAATAAAACCTCTAAAATTGCAGAAAAATCACATAGCTTGGTATGTTTGAGATCACAAAAATTTATTCAAAAATTCTAAATTCTAATTCGTGTTTTCCTAACAAGACAGACATACAATCCTGGAATGATTGCCACAAAAAAACTTTTTGCATGTGTTGTACAGTTTTCTAGTACTTTTATTGCGGGTTATTCCGCAATCGTGGAAGTAACCTATGGAGCGAGTTGGTGTCTGCGCTGATCTTGTTACTGTGGTTTCTGCCTGAGCAATGTCTTTGAAGAAAGTCTTTTATTTTAAATGCTAGACTTCTTAGTAATTTATTGTCCAATCTTCTCTGAGCAGGAGGTTTCATCTAAGCCAGAGAAAGGTTAATGAAGAATTTACAACGGCAAACAGCCTCATAATTTTTGTTTGCGATGTAAATGCACAATGTCTTTAGATCGCTGATATTGAGCAAGTAAAAAAACAGTGAGTTGCCTTCTTCGTGAGTTTCTGGACGTACCTATCATAGAGGGAGAACATCCTGTCCACCAGTTCAACGTCATGTTTGTTTGATTATAGTCGGTAATTATTTTTAGCTTGCGCTTGTCTCCTGAGTCTCAATCAAATGCAGCATCATTATGCATCGTAAAAATGACGCTTTTGTTAGGCTTAGGTACAAACGAAACTAGCGTACATGATTGATGGAAGTCAAATTTTGAAGAGCATAATGGGTTTTTTCTCTTGCAACACGAAATTCTCGTGGTACCTCTCTTTTATATAAAATATTATAATTATATGATATTATATTATAAAAGAAAATATCTTTATTGTCTAACAATTATAGCGCTTACCACCAACCACTCAACTACATTTGTAACCAAGATTTAACGAGAAAAACAAAAAAAATACGATATTATTACGTTCAAAAGACAACTGGTCGCGCGGCGTACAGTTGTAATCCACCAACTTTGCGGCTCCCATGTGACACAACCACGTGCGACCGACCCTTGTGCAGCAGTGAGTGGGTATGTCAACTATTCAATTAATAAGTTGAAATCGGACTGACCCACTATGGCCAATTTATGAATGAAATTCTATTGTTATAATTATCGCCGATGCCAATGGGTTAAGAGTACCTAGAAGCGCGCAAAATTTACGCTCGCCATTTTTGAGAATTTCACATATTAGTAGGTGTGGATTACATATGTAATCCACGCGACCACTGTAGGGTCAAATTACAGGCACATGAGACCTAACAACTGTACGTCTCAGTGTGACGGTCACAGTGCAATTCGTCGTTGATGAAATGCATCTGTTATAGGCAGAGGTTAGTCCACTTAACATCAGGTGGGCCTCGGGCTAGTTCCGTCGCAATAAAATAAATTAAAAAAAAAAACAGTAATTAACCAACCTTAAACGGTCTTATTAGCGTATATTTATCATCATTTTTGTCCCGACGTTTCAAACACTTTTCAGTGATCGTGGTCTCGGGCTGACTCGTGGTCGCCCCGTGACCACGATCATTTTTTTTCAATAATGACAAAATAATGATAAATATACGGGATTTCAACTGTTTAACGTTGTCGAATTACAATTTATGTTGTGTTTTGGCAACTGTCCTGCAGAAAATGTACTGAATATAAGCTTTGTGGTTTTTACCACCAAGTGATAAGCATTTAGATTGACGCCGCACCAATCAGCTAACAAAACACTAAAAACTATATACAACAGCTATTACCACGAAAGCATTCAGGCAATTATAAAACCGTAGGCCCGTAGGCGGGTCTAAACGCTTCATACCACTGCCAGTTGGCAGCGTGCCCAGCATGCTGGCAGCATTGCCCCGTTGTATTGCAATGCTTATTCTTTGAGCCAAATAGGTGCCAGCATTTTGATCACGCGTCGCATCTGCCAAGCGCTCTAAAAAAATTTGGAAAATACGATGAGCTCCCGGTTCTCACGGACCCAACGTCTCTACACCAAACGACATAAATATGTAACCCATACCGAGGTTAGCATAGTCGCGCCGCTTGAGTTGCTCCGCCGAAGTAGCCGCGGCGCCAGCCCTCACGTTGGTTTCAGAAAGATGTGACGGCGCTAAAGTGTCTACGCATGTAGCGTCCGATCTAAGGGCCGCCCTAACTTCCACGGAACCAGAGTCATGCTGTCAGGTCTTTTACCATCGTCACGCATCAGACCGTTCGGTTCGAGAACAGCTGGAACATTGGCGCTGGTAAAAGCCCGGTGAATGATATATACAAAATTATTGTATACTGAAATAAATTTAACGAAAGCAGTGGCTATAAACTCCGCACGTGCATCTTGAAGGCTGATCTCTACAGATGATCTAGGAAGATTGAGTGGATGTTTCCACGGTGATCGTGACGATTACATTGACTATGACAGACGATCACACGATTGAAGAACATCGACGATAGTGAAGAGGAGGAATCTCTGAGGGATCTTTTTAAAGAAATTGATATTTTAACTTTACTTAGTCCGTATATATTTGAAAGTATTATATATGTTCGTAAAAATTTGAGTAAATTTAAATGAAACAGTGACAATCACGATAACAATACTAGGAATAAAGATAAAATAGCGGTGCCAGGTTTTAGATTAGCAAAGACAAATAAAAGGTCCTTCTTAGGTAATTGTGTACGGTTTTATAATAAAGTTCTCAAATATATTACAACGCTCACAGAATGGTAATTCAAGTTACACGTGAAAAACATATTGATTGAAGTCCTACTACACAATTTCTGATTACTTTGACGACAAAAATGCCTGGACAATTCCGCCTCTGCCAAGCTATTGCCTGTCATCTACATAATTTAAACAAATATTGTGATAACTCTATTATATAGTAAGTATGTAACACATTATTAAAAGATGTTTAAAAGAATGGCCCCGAGTTTCTTGCCCGTTCTTCTCGCAGTGGCTCTATACAATTTAATTGCTAAACGTACAATGTAGAATATTTCAATATCAAAATTTGTAATTGATCTTCATAAGAGTGTCGTAGACGCCTAAATTGAATAAATTATTTTGACTTTGACTTTGGAGGCATAATTTGAGTAGTTTATATGATTAATACTAAACACCAAACGATAGATTAAGTACCAGTCACACATAAACCCGGAGTAGTTCGCACAAATATTGGGGGCGAACGGAAAGTTTCGAGTGTTTGAAGTCTCGCCTCGAAACTTCTGGAATAGTTTAAATAACTTCGTCTTTATGGAATGCGCTGGCTTGGATTTTGATCGCTCTTAAATTAACTTTTAGTTGAATAGTTTGGTGATTCTTTATAAAGTTGGTTAGTGAGATTAATTAACGTTTTATCTGTCAGTACTTAACCCGTACCTAGCCTTACGTAGCTTCAGCAATAATGTTAGTTTTTATTAATTCAGTCAGTCAGGTCAGTCAGGTGAAGATGGTAACATGGCTCAACCAAAAATGAGAAACTACTTTCAAGGACGGCTCCCAAACGACACTGCTGGAGGGTTTTTTAATGTAATTGTGACGGAACAAGCCCGAGGCCCACCTGATGTTAAGTGGACTAACCTCTGCCTATAACAGACGCATTTCGTCAACGACGAATTGCATTGTGCGCGTCACACTGAGAAGTACAGTTGTTAGGTCTCATGTGCCTGTAATTTTACTGGCTCTCATGGACTGCTGCCGGAACACACTGTTAGGTGCTTGGCTACAGATTTTCTACTTGAGGTTGGTCACTAGCCAGGCGGGCATTCACAAAATGCCTTTACACCATGCGATGAAGCTCAAGCCCGCGGCGGGATTCGAACCATGGATCTGCTGCGCGGCTGTCCATAGCCAATGCCACTGGGCCATTACTGCTTCAAGAACTCACTGCTTTTGTTTGTTGACAGATTTTCTATTTGAGGTTGGTATAGAGCCAAGCGGGTATTCGCATTAGCCTTACTACCTTGCAAGGCGTTGAAGTTTACAGGCCACACGTAGCTTCCGATACAGCCCAAGGACTATCCTTTAGCAGGACCGACAGCTTTATGTGGCCCGGAAGTATGGAAGCGCTTATTATAAAATGGCACTAGTCACCCATCCAAGTAACGTCCGTAGCGCTCGCCTGCAGTTGGTAGTAGTATTGTATATTATTATTATATTGTCTCCTAGTTGATCGGTTATGAAGAATAGGCCAGCGCTGCTACGAGCGCTTCAAGAATGAGTTAGTACGGGAAAGTCGACAGATATATATATAATATGTACAAAGACGGATAGATAGACCTAAAAACTTAAAACAGATTTTTGTTTCACAAAATGTATAGTTTTAGACCATTTTGATTGACTACTTTCATCTTTAGAAAAAAAAACTTTTTCTTTTACTTTCACATTTCACCGTGCCAATTTACCTTGATGGATCACTGGATATCAATTTCTAATTCTTTACGCCGTTTAAAATGTTTTGGTTATAAAAAGTAACATTAATGTGTTTTTTATAATACCAAAAATTCCTGAAACAATTGATTGTTGATTATTTTTATAGGGTATTCCTTATCGGCATCATCTCCCTACCATTACCTTACTTACTATGAGAGATTGGCACAATATGCTCTAAAACATGAAGGACGATTCAAAACTAACCTACAATATGTTATTTTAAAGTTTTGTGTTTAGTATTTGGTAGGGCGCTTGACGCTGACCCTCCCTAGTAATGCCCTTGTTATGATAGTATACTCTCTACGTTTCAGGTGATAAAGACGTTAGGATGGTGAAGAGTTATGCGCCTTATTTTCAGCTACGCTCTTGTAAACTTGAGTTACAAGAGACTTGATTCTCATTCGGCTTACCCCTTAAGCGATTTAATCATAAAGTGTTTTAGACCTAAAGCGTTGTAGCCCAATGGAGATGTAGGTGAATTAATTTTAATTCAAAAGCGACATAGACTTATAACGATTCAGGCATATAGAGAACAAAGTATCACCTCATACGACAGTCAACAGTAAGATATGAATTCGACCTAAATTTATAAGTAGGAAACTGTACAGCGAATTTTATGATACTATGCTTAAACTAATAAAGTTAATCCTACTTCTAACCGACGTGAACTTTTTTGCAATCTTTTTACTTATTTATGTCTCAAGTTTTTACACCCAACACCGTATATAATAGCAAACCCAAAGCGAATCTAACGACCCATAAAACAAACCACGGCACCCTTAAAAACCGTCTAATCACCTAATTATCCTCCACATTTGAACAGCAAATAAATCAGTCAAGCTTTCTCACAAATCATTAAATTTGAACAAACATACGCAACGCTAACAACGGCTTGAGGACTCTCGATTACAACCGAATTAATCGGGAATCGATTACCAAGATATTCAACTCGAGTGCAAATCGAATAAGTTTGGAAAGGTATTGTTAAGAACTCGTTGAGATTGCTTGGAAAACAGTAATTCAATCAGAGCGTTGAGTGGTAGGATTCTCAAGGAATTTTCACGGAATTTTGATGAATTATATTATTCACGATTAGTACAGATCCGAACTTGAGAATATTATTAACTGTTTTCTTTCCTATAGTGAGGTGTAGTAAGAAGCGATTGAATGAATGTTCCAAATTTATAATATGCTACTATTCAACTTGACATTCATTGGTGTTACTCTGCTGAAAACAGGGATCAAGAAAAAACGTCAAGTTTCCTGAAGGCGGAGAAACCTATCTTGCTGCCTACTTTTTTATACGATTGTTACGGAACAAGCATTAGGTCTACCTTGTGTTAAGCGGCCTATGACAGATGCATTTCGTCACAATTGTTCGATACATTGTCGTTCATTATCATCTGGAGGGAGGGTCAGCGTCAAGCGGCTGACCAATAAACTAAATATAAAATGTTAAAAACATGTCGTGTTTTTGAACATATTGTACCAACCCCCCATAATAAGTAAGGTAATGGCAGGAAGATAATGCCGTAAAGCAATACCCTGTAAAAATATTCAACGATCAATGGTTTTCGGTATTTTTGGGTTAAACCTAACTCAGGCACCAGTCTCTCACAACACAGGTATACGTGTGATGGAATATAAGTATCACACAATCTTTAATAAATTAAGATACCTTTATGGAGAGAAGATTTAAAGA
Source organism: Plagodis pulveraria (assembly GCA_963890685.1). Lineage (NCBI taxonomy): Eukaryota > Metazoa > Arthropoda > Insecta > Lepidoptera > Geometridae > Plagodis > Plagodis pulveraria. The sequence goes on along the minus strand of OY982973.1, from coordinate 5,270,843 downwards.
ATATTGCATTGTATTTAAATTGAATCTCTTTTTATCATTATCTACACGGTTTAAACCGCTTAAATTTATATATAAACCTGAGATTTAACAAAAAACATAATTTGTGTTGATATAAAATAGGATCACTTCCTTTGGCAGGGTCGAAAAATGATGAAATAAATATGTAATACCAATAGCCCAAATAAATAATGGTATTTGATAAAATGATAAATTATTTAATCATTAATACATACCACTAGGTGCACTAGGTGGACTGACGACATCGTGAAAGTCGCGGGTAGCCAATGGTTACAAGCGGCTAATAGCCGATCTTTGTGGCTCTCTATGGGGGAGGTCTTTGTTCAACAGTGGACGTCTTCCGGCTGATGATGATGATGATGATGATGAATACATACAAAACATTACGGGTATTCCGTGACGGGCCAGAATATCACTCCCCCTATCTCTTCCCGTAGGTGTCGTAAGAGGTGACTAAGGGTAAGTACCGGAAGGTGGGCAGCAGCACCTTCTGAGGACCCCTTTAGAAGTTTCTGCTCAGCAGTGTACAATTCGGCTGATACAGTAAAGTATACTACATGTGATACTCTCATCATCACCTCTTTTTATCATTGTCATCACGCGATTCAAACCGCGGGGCGTTGCTAGTATTCCTATAAAACACAAGTGTCATATTTCAGTAAACAGTAAATATAAATGGTTTTGTATTTCTTGAAATCTTATAGCTTTTACCTTCTTGACATTTGAAAGGTTCACCGTCGCTTGACAAAGTTTACGTAATTCACGAGGCAATCTCGTTCACGACGTGATACAATGCCGATTGTCGGGGAACCCCCCGGCACTGGGTATTCTGTCTCAACAGTGACAAATACGTGAGTCCATGAAGCATTTAATATGTTGCCTATTAGTACAAATAACGACCGAGCAAACATTGTACAAAAAATATGCATATACAGAAAAAAAATACGTTACTTTGAGTAATATCCGTGTTCAGTTTAACTAACATCTTGTTTCCATATGAGCCTAACATCACAGCAGTTTACTTGAACCAATGCCTGCTGTCAGTATGTGTTAAGTATCTTGTTTAATTAACATGCTATTCTAAATTGCAGTTATTATATGTATACATTAAACTGAATAAGCTACAAGATCTTTCTAAGCCTTTTATCCTATGTAGTTTTAACTACTGTGACAATTGAATTAACTTTGTGTATTGTAATTTTAAATAACTGTGTGTGTTCCATTAGTTATGCTTATTGCTTATTTTGGACAAGACAGTACGTTACAGTAGTCATGTGCTCAATTCAGTACAAACAACATTATATGTTTCCGTAGTTATGTGACTTCGTTCATTTGAACAAGAGTGTTTGTTACTCCAGCCATATGCCTTTTTCAATTTAAACTATGGGTTTATTATGTATGAACTATCGGCTATGACTCTTATTTGATTCTAACCAGATAACATATTTACGTTAACTAGGATTACTCTGTTGTACTTACTCAGACTGCATATCCACCAGATGTGCAAGGAAGATGTATGATGATGAAGATTCATCTTCCTGGCGCCGCACCGAGCGCACCGATCCTATTGGTTGATTTTGTCTTCTTACACCGTTCATCTTCCTCGCTTATCTGGTGAATAAGTAGCCTTATCAACTGGAAAGCTGTACCTGAGTCAGCTATAACTTTCCTACATCATTGAACACATGAAGTGGACCACCCTATTCAATTCGTTTGTTTGCGTATTCAATGATGTAGTAATGTTACAACTGAGACTATCAGGGCTAGTGATATTCAGGTGATAACTGCATCAAAATAAAACAGATAAATAGACTGTTGAATTGTAGTATAAATTCGTTGGTGTAAGATAAAATAAAATACCTATATATTTATTACTTTTTTTATTATCACAATACTTATATATATCATATTCATTTTAAACAGCATTTACCTCAAACAGTTCAATGAAATTTCAATAAAACAAATTTGTTTCATAAAATACAAAAACGTAAAAAAATTGTCTTGTCACACAATGTACTAGTTGATCATTGTATGACAGACAAACAGTATATAAAGACTACTTCCAAAATACACGCTTCCCATAATGAGCATTTTCCATGTTGATATTTTTATTTGCTTTGCATGACATGTATAACACACAATAATTAGGACCACTGGTGGCTTAAGATAAAACATAATAAAGAATATCAATCGAGGTGCCCCCATTCATTCAATTCAAACCCAATTCCATCTAATTTTCCTGCTAAGCCAACATAACGTCAATGCTACATAGCCTCACCGAAACATTTTTTAATGTGTTTTGATTCTATACTTAGCATCATCACGAGATATTGACTATTCCAGGACACAATCGAGAATCTGCAAAAGAAAAAAATGACAAGGTTAAAATAGATATTTCTGTGGACCAGTCAGAATGCTGAAATACCTGTATTGACATTGCCCCACCAAGATGTGTGGAAGGACAAGAAGAATAATGATCTAAGATGAAAAATTACTGATTAACTTATATGGAAATTACCATGTATGATATTTTTAACTGACCTAGCCCTGACGTTCCGTGGGGTTGGGGCTTCCTAACGTTCTTCCCCGTGGGGTGCCGGGTTAGAATCGCACCTCCCCATATCATCCCGTGGGTGTCGTAAGAGGCGACTAAGGGAAAAATACTGGAAGGTGGGCAGCAGCGCCTTCTAAAGAACTGCCATCTTACTCTGAGATCCTCAAGCCGCCTGCCAAGCGTGAGGATTATGGCAAATACCCCCCTTAATAGGGGAGGCTGTGTTCAGCAGTGGACGATTTGGCTGATACAGTACAGTACAGCCCTGACGTACTTAGGACACTTAACATTCACATGAAGTGCATAAACCCAGGTAAGTTCATAAGTTTATCAAAACCTAGATCACCAGTTTTCTCAAGGTTAGGCATGCACCTCCCAATGGCAACTAAATGTCTGTTGTTATTAGTTTATTATCTAGGTGCTCCTAATATTTATAGCAAATGGTAATATTTTTTTTTTTGTTTTATGCCTGATAGGTTAGCCTTTGACCACTATCTCACCTGATGGTAAGTGATGATGTGGTCGAAGATGTTGTTCAGACTAACCTAGAATTACTGGCTCTCAAGGACAGCTGCCGGAACACACCGTTAGGTGCTTGGCGACAGATTTTCTACTTGAGGGTGGTAGCTAGCCAGGTGGGCATTCGCAAAATGCCCTACCACCATGCTATAACGACTGCCATCCTGAGACGACAACCGGGACCGACGGCTTAACGTGCCCTCCGAAGCACGGAAACGCTCAGTAGTAATGTCACTAGCGGTCACCCATACAACTCATGGCCGCGGCGGACGTTGCTTGACTTTGCTAATCGGTTAAGAACAGCTTAGCAGACATCACTACAAGCGCTACAAAAGCTGTAGGTAATTTTGACGAGAAGAACAGTTGAAGTTTTGAAACAGTGATGGCTCAGTGGCTTTGGCTATGGACTCCCGCGCAGCAGGTCCATGGTTCGAATACCACCGCGGGCTTGAGCTTCACCGAATGGTGGAAGGTCATTTTGCAAACGCCCGCCTGGCTAGCGACCACCCTCAAGTAGAAAAATCTGTCACCAAGCACCTATCGGTGTCCGGCAGCTGTCCTTGAGAGCCAATGAAATTACAGGGACATGAGACTTAATAACTTTTAACTTATTAGGAACCGGCTAGGACCCGCGTTATATGTACCGGAAAGATTCCGACCAGTTTCGGAGTGTTTTGAAGTCCTTCGTCTGGGAGTCACGATTGCGCGAAGCGACGAGTACGGGCCTCAGCGCGTAACTGATAAGTTAATGGTGATAAGTTAAAGTTATGGATAAAACTCGCGATAGTTTCCAAACTTAATAATGTCTCAATGTGACGGGCGCAGTGCAATTCGTGCCTTGTGACGTAATGCATCTGTTATATGCAAAAATTAGTCCGCTTAACATCAGGTAAGCTTCGATCTTGTTCCGTCACAATAAAAAAAATATAACATGAGAACCTTTCTTCCCCATCGGTTATTAGTTCGTCGAGCAATGTGGCTCTAAGTAACCGCTTTTTTGTCAATTGCTTGTGGCAATAAAACAAAACAGTTTTTTCAATTACACAGTTCATAGTTATGTAAATCTGACTTCTCCGTTTTAGCACTAGATTCGAAAGTTGAAATTGGATTTCAGTTCGAAATGCTTACTCGTATTCAGGGTTGCGAAAGGGATTTTGGACGCCGATAGAGCCTATTGAATATTGATTAGAATAGGTTTCGGTTGAAATATACAATCTATTTTAGCCTTTAGGTTTGGTATAAGGCTGTTATTAGCTTCTTAACGTGAATTGTTTTCTTGAAGATTTTGCTGCAAATTTACGACTTGACGTCTGGTTGACGCTTTCGCCCCATCTTGGTATGGGGTTTTTTTTATTGTTATGTTTGCAATAATGCCTTCTATGCGGATAACATTACAAAATCACAAATATACGATAGGAAAAAATTAAGTCATGTGCAGGATTCAAACCCGCGTGTGGACGCGGGTTCGAATTCTGCATATGACTAAAATTTTTCCTATCGTATATTTGTTATTATGTAATAGTATAATGTAGTCGCAGATGGTTCTTTTACACTTTAAATCTACGAATATTCCACCAACTCGTGACTAAAGTACGATATTTGCTTTCTATACCGATATAGAAAGCAAATACCGTACTTCGATATTTTTTCTAACCAATTTTATTTTTCAGCAATAGGCTATTCCTTGATTATCTCACACGATGGTAAGTGCTGATGTGATGTTGTCGATGATAGTTAAAAGGACGAGAATGTGGAATCGGTGCGAAGGATTGTTGCCGGAGGAAACCGTTAGATGCTTGGCATTTTTTTTCTGTTGTTGGTTGGTATGTAGTTACTGAACAGACACAGCTTTCCAAAGCTTGTGTAGACTTTGGTAGGCTATGATACAAGAGATATAATGGTATTGTGATATATATAGAGCAGTACCTAAAAATTATATCGAATATTTTTAAAATTTTAGGGAACGTTAAATTAATATTTTAATAAAGCACTTAAAATATATATCTAGTGACAATTTTGAAGCAATCTTAGCGAAGCGGTTATAGCTATAGACTGCTGGGCCGCACTTCCATGGTTCGATTCCGCTCGAAGCTTCACCGTATGGTGGAAGGGCATTTTGTGAATGCTTGCCTGAATAGCTACCACCCTCAAGTAGAAAATCTGTCGCCAAGCACCTAACAGTGTGTTTCGGCAGCAGTCCTTGAGAGCCAGTAAAATTACAGGCACATGAGACTCAACAACTGTATGTCTCAGGGTGACGGGCACAGTGCAGTTCGTCACTTGTGATGAAATGCATCTGTTATAGGCAGTGGTTACCGCTTAATATAAGGTGAGCCACGTGCTTGTTCCGTAACAATAACATAAAATAACGCCTTATTTTCCTGTTAAGCCGACGTGGCGTCACAAACGCAGCCAAACCGGAATAGTTTTCGACGCGTTACGCTTCTACACGAAGCATCCTCAGGAAGTCTTGACTCTACGAGCGCACGAGAAATTTCTCGATCTCTATTCGTAATTATTAAATATAGATTTCCGCAAAGTAACGCCTGAATCTATTCACTACCTAAAAAGTTTATGAAAAAGCTTTAAAAATAACCTCTCACTTACCGCCATTATATATGTCATGGTGGAAGAAACAAACCTTGCAAAAATAAAACCATTCGCTAACCATCTAAAATTAGCTCATTTCTTTTCCATCAGCCAAAATTTAACTTCCAAGGAACGCTTCAAAAGAGATATAAAAATAACCATCACGTTGCGCGTTGCTAACTTCTCGTAATATTCGCGTAAAAGGCCTCTACAGAACCCATTTTGGGGATGCTGTATAAACAGTAAAAGCAATTGAGTCAAAATAAAACTCGTGATAGTAGCAAAACAACATCAAAAACTATTACGGCTACACTAAGAGCCTGTTTCAGAATATTCTTATAAGTTCAGGTTATAATACCCAGAACAAATTTAATAAATAAAACACCATCTTTGCGTTTCACAGTCATCAATTTAGCCTATCCATTGGTTAAAGCTTGGAACGCGCTGCATGTTAATTGTTATTTTTATCATTCAGTTATTTTATGTGTTGGTTACCAACCCGAAACTTTATTAGGACATTCTGAAACGGGCCCTTAGTCGCGTTTCTCATGACATGTAAGCTTAACAGGAAATTTAGGCTATAATATAATTATATAATTAAATTTCTTGATAAGTAGATATTTGATAACATAACGTTGTTAAAGGGTTGAAATCAGGTTTAATTAAGATAATTTTGTCCCTACATTTAAAACCACTTTCAGTGATTGTGGTCGCGTGTTGGTAAAGAGGTGTTTAATGTCTAGTAATATTCAAGTAACGACCCATATTGTTTACGAACCGTACTATTTCTTATTAGGCGTGAGTCCAAACTCATGCCTCCTATATACATATACATATACACAGTCAGGTCATAAATACACATGTTTAATATAAAATAATTGAAACAAGTTTATTCATTATGTAACCATTTATATACCAAAATGAACTTAACAAAACCTAGATTCTTATGACAATAAACTTTATTCAAAATGACCTCCGTGATTTTGAATACAGGCCTTCAATCTGCGCGGCCAGTCGTTTTTCGCAGCACGAACGAGGTCCATGTCAATATCGGCGGCTGCCATAATCAAGGATGTCTTGAGTGACTCCAAATTGGGACGAGGCTTTGAGCACGCCTTTTCCTCCAAGTGTTGCCATATCTTGTAATCTAACGGACTCAAATCTGGACTGGAGGAAGGCCAGTCTTCGTGCTGGATGAAGTCGATTTCACGCGCCGCCAGCCAGTCTTGTGTGCTCTTCGCTCTATGAGCTGGCGCCGAATCTTGTTGGAATACCCAGTGCCTGTTATTGAACATGGTATGAGAAACAGATTCCACAAGGTTCGTCAGGACTGTATTTTGATACATAACTGCATTCGTTTTTACACCTTTCTCACAAAAATGTACCTCTGTTAAGCCCCAATAAGAAACTCCCAACCATACCATGAGCGAAGATGGAAAATGACCTCGTTGGACACGCGGAATACGGTTGCTCGCTTCTTCACTACTGTGTGCGTACACCTTATCATTTTATTTGTTGTAGCACTCTTCTACGGTAAAAATTTTTTCATTCGAAAAAAGAATTTCCAGATATTTTTTTCCCGCGTACCGCTTCAACAAAGCGCGGCATCTCTTCAGTCCATTAGATGAGCATTTTAACGATGTCCTGTTTTTCTTCGATATGCCCGAAGCCCTAAGTCTTCATTTAACACCCATTTCACCGTGATTCTGCTTAACCCCATCTGAAGGGCCAACAGTTTCTGCTTACGGTTGGGATTTCTTTGAATTCGCGCCTTCACAGCTGTTATCACTGCTGGAGTCCTAACAGACCGAGGGCGACCACTTCTTGACCTGTCATCTACACTAGAGTCTTCATTGTATCGTTTGATGGTACGATAAACGAATCTTTTGGTTAAATTAAAATTTTTCAGTATGTTAAAAATTTGAATTGCCGCGTAACCGCAACGATGCAACGCAATAACTGCAACACGGTCTTCTTTAAGCGTCCACTCCATATATAAAAATTAGTAAAATTCTAAAAAGTATACATTTCTATTTTCATGAACAATTCGAAATTCGAATTCAATAAACTTTTTATGTGGCCAGCATTCTAAAATAAAAGTTTTTACTGTGTGACAATACTTATGACCTGACTAAGTATATGTATATAGGGTTAAAGCTACCGGTAAAATGCAAGCCGCCTGCCAAGCGTGGGGATTATGGCAAATACCCCCTTAATCGGGGAGGCTGTGTTCAGCAGTGGACGAGTCGGCTGTTAAAGTAATTAGGGCATTCAGATACCCGCTTGGTTACTTACTACTTTCAAACAGAAAAATAGCCACGGAACGGCCTGATCCAAGAGTCTTACGGAGGCAGTCCTATTTGAAAACTTCACTTACTTGCTATTCGTTAATAGTTAGATCTATACACGGAAAAAAACGAAACGACGGTCACCTGGTCAAGCAATAGTCTCTAGTTTGAAGCTATCAGGACTTCGACGTCCTTACTGTCAAATCTCAGTGTAGTGTGTAGGCAATCCTCATATGCAAGGCATCTCAGAACGCGCCATTTATTTGTGAAATCATTAGGGCGGGGACATATTGCGGTGCCGTAATTTTATGGGCCAGCGGAAACGAAGTGGAAGGTACGGTAGTGGGTGAAGTGGGACGAACTTGGGTTTACTTTGACATTATATTTTGAGATAGAAAATATTGGAGTCGAAATGAAGAAAAATATTTTTATTGCTGTAATCCTTTGACTTCTACCTCACTTGTTGGTCGGTATTGATGCGGTCAAACATGTGGTTAAGGCTAACCTGGATTACAGCTTTCAAGGACAGCAGCTGGAACATACCATTAGTTGCTTGGCGGCACATTTTCTACTTGAGGTGATAGTTACTCAAGCGGGCACTCGCAAAATGTCCTACCATCATGCTTTAACGATTCACATCCTAAATCAATAACCAGTTCAGATAGTAGACAGGTATACAAATGCCCGCTTGGCTAACTACTATCCTCAAGTAGAAAAACTGTCACCAAGCACCTAATGGTGTGTTTTGTACAATACAATACAATAATTTATTTATACCAAGTTACAATCAATCGTGTACATACATTATTTTGATTTGTAGTAATCAAATTATCAAATAAATATAACATATTAATAGTTATAATACATTGGCAATATAAATTATCAATTAAAATAACTCTAGGTTACGTAACTCCTGGTTAGCCGGAAAAACACTTTCGACCACAACATCACTTACCATCAGGTAAGACAGTGGTCAAAGACTAGCCTTTCAGCTTAACATAAAACTTTCTTCCGACCCTTTTAAGAATCACGTGTTATTACTTAATACCGTTTAATACGAGGAACAATAGAAAGATATAGGATATATAGGTTCCATGTGAATATATAGGATCCTATTGTCTTGATATACAATATATATATATATTTTTTGTTATTGTGACGGAACAAGCCCGAGGCCCACCTGATGTTAAGTGGACTGACCTCTGCCTATAACAGACGCATTTCGTCAGCGACGAATTGCACTGTGCCCGTCACACTGAGACGTCCAGTTGTTACGCTTCATTAGCCTGTAATTTTTCTGGCTCTCAAGGACTGCTGCCGAAACACACCGTTAGGTGCTTGGCGACAGATTTTCTATTTGAGGGTGGTCGCTAGCCGGGCGGGCATTCACAAAATGCCCTTCCACCATGCGGTGAAGCTCAAGCCCGCGGCGGGATTCAAACCATGGACCTACTGCACGGCAGTCCATAGCCAATGCCACTGAGCCATCACTGCTTCAAAAATAATTTCGAAGGAATACTTTATATTTTATAGAATTTTATGCGGGAATAGCCAAGCACAGCAGGCAGAATTCACTATTTGAAAATACGTATGTACGTCTCTCTGTTTTCCTGTGCATATTTATGTTTTGAATCGTAAGAGGAGCAACATGATGTGGCCCATAATTTATGGGCCAGCGGAAACGAAGTGGAAGGTATCGTAGTGGAGTGGGTTGAAGTGGTACGGTTTATTTTGACGTTTCATTTAGAAAAAGACTCTGCACACTCATATATCTTCTTAATACAAAAATTATAGTAAACGTTCAAAAATATTTTAATAAATCATTTGATTAATATTTTGGAAAAAACACTTACAATATATAAAAAATATATCTAGTGACAATGCCGCTTTATTTTCCTGTTAAGCCGACGACACATAGGCTACTCAGAACGAATTTCGCCACGTTTTGGTTTTACACGAAGCTAAATTTTCAGGAGATCCTAGAGCATCTTGACTTTGTTTAGAATCGAAACACGTCGTAAATACCTAGTTTTGTAGTTTTAATATATTTTTTATCACAAATATGGATTTCCGCAATATAACACTGGCAACTTATAACTATGTTAGGATAACAATTCCAAGAAAGATAATTTTTGCATAACTTCATATGAAAAAAAAAATTTCTGTGTATTTCTCAGTTTTAATAAAAAAAAATATAATCGGTGTGAGAGGAAACTTACAACGGTCTAATGATTTTCGTCCCAGTGAAACTCAAAGTGATATGAAGGCAAATTAACAAAAGTTAAAAATAATAATAGATTAGTTATGGCTGATATGCTAGCCTTTGACAACTATCTCACTTGATGGTAAGTGATGATGCTGTGAAAGACGTTGTTCAGGGTTACCAAGAATTATTATCATTTAAGAACAGCTGCCGGTACACACTGTTAGGTAATTGGCGACAGATTTTCTACTTAACGGTCGAAGCCAGGTGTATACATGAAATATGAAAACAAAAGTAAATAACTATGATATTCTTAAAAAACAAATATAAGTATGTGCCATCATGTTCCTATTTTTCTCCCAGTTACAGTGGTTGGCGCCAGCGCCTTTTCTAACATCTATAGGAAAAATGTTTTAAAGACATAATGTATGCGTAGCTTTTATATCCAAACTAATGAAAAATTACCGCCAAACCTCATATCAGCAGCTTTTGAAACAATTTGGAAAAAAAAAGAACAATTAATCTTAATCTTAAGTCGACGCTTATATTTTATTATTTATTTATAGGCATTACTTTTTACGGGCTTATCCAATCTTGTAGATTTTTTTTGTTGTGCACCTACATCTTCTTTTACGTTGTACACTGTACTGTAATTTATTAGATTGTCCAATGCTGAACACAGCCTCCTTATGCCAGCCTTATGGGGGTGTTCGCCATAATCCGCACGCTTGGCAGGCGTCTTGGGGATCGCAGTGTAAGATACCAGTTTCCACTGAAAGCGCTGCTTCCCTTGCTTGATGTGGTCGAAGATGTTGTTCAGGTTAGCTTAGAATTACTGGTTTTCAAGGACAGCTGACGGAACACACCGTTAGGTGCTTGGCGACAGTTTTTCTTCTTGAGGGTGGTAGCTAGCTAGGCGGGCATTCGAAAAATGCCCTACCACCATGCTGTGGTAGTAATGTCACTAGTGGTCACCCATCCAACTCCTGACGGCGGCGGACGTTGCTTAACTAAGCTGATCGATTCAGAACGGCTAAACATACATCGCTACGAGTCCTTCAAATGTTATGTTAGTAAAGAGCCTTATCGTATGCCTAAAATACATCAATAGCCTACTAACATCAACGTTAGTGCGTTAATTGCGTTTTGAAGCAGTGATGGCTCACTGGCATTGGCTATGGACTGCCGCGCAGCAGGTCCATGGTTCGAATCCCGCCCAGAGCTTGAGCTTCACCGCATGGTGGAAGGGCAATTTGCAAATGCCCACCTGGCTGGCGACCACCCTCAAGTATAAAATCTGTCGCCAAGCACCTAACGGTGTGATCCGGCAGCAGTCCTTGAGAGCCAGTGAAATAACAGGCAAAATGAGACTTAACAGATGATGGGCGCAGTGCAGTTCGTCACTTGTGATGAAATACATCTGTTGTAGGCAGAGGATACCGCTTAACATCAGGTGGGCCTCGCGCTTGTTCCTTCACAATAACATAAAAAAGCACTCTTCCTTTGTGTCGCGTTTGAGATCCCATAAAGATCTTCAACAGAAAGTAATTTGAAACAAACTTTACATTTTCGAAGCGGGTATTGTAGTGTGTATCTGTACTTAGTATGTATTCTATGTGTGAGGGCGTTAAAATTTACAATTGGACAAGGGCCGCAAACCTAATAAAGTTTACTATGTAGAAGCAACTTCTATCACGATTCACGACTCAGTTGTAATCGCTCCATATATCCCACTACAGCTGTAAAATCTTTAAAAGCCGAAACCAACAACTCAGCAGCAATAAACTCTTACACACTGTAATACATCACGTATGTAGGTGTAAACAGGTCATAAAGTGAACCTCTGTTATCTTCGGTTATGTCTGTACGATAGTCATGTGCACTATGCTTAAACCCACTACATTAGCAAAGTACCAACATTAAAATTCTAAAGGATTTCTTCCTCCCTTACCTCAAACGTCACACACACAAATTACTGTACGTCCAACGTACCATATCATCAACAAAAATCCTTTTGCAATTGCGAAACACTTGATTTACGAAACTAAACCTTGACTCTTTGGAATAAGGATTGCAGTGATTTAAATTTTGAGAACGTGTGTATATGGAATCTGCTTGAATGTATCTATCTCACAGAGATGTTCTATTCTCATTCAGTCCGTTTTCAGCCGTTGGGCAAAGAGGACGCTTTCGCTCGATTGGGAAACTTCCGCGCGCGGAGTTCGTAATTTGAAAAGTTTTTGTGGTCGTGTATATAATTGGATTTATTGTGACGAATTGTGCTAAAGATTATTTCTGCTTCGGTATGGATTGATGTGATGTAGGACTTGCTCGTGAATAGATTATTGTGACAGGTAAGTTATGATATCGTATAATTTTAGTACTTCAAAGCTTTTTTCAGATTTAGTTTTAGATCAAATAATTTTCTTGAAAGTTAATTTAACTATACTTAGTCTTTTAAAAAAGATATCGTATAATGTTTTGAAGCTTGCTGCTACAAAGAAAATGTTTTTCGCTTCAAAATATCTTAATTTAATCTAGAAAAAGTCTTATTTGTTGAATCAACAGGTGAATTTTACTAACGCTAAAATTTTATAAAGGTTACACTGTTAGCTAAAATGAGAAGATTAATAACATCACTACAAGTGGCGTTTTTTTTTGCGTTTAATATAATAAGTTTTCGTTAATCCAATAAACTGTTCCGTTAATTAAATAAACTATATATTCAATATACCCTAGAATATAACATATACTGTATCAGCTGGATAGTCCACTGGTGAACACAGCCTCCCTCAATACGGGGGTTTTACCATAGTCCCCACGCTTGGCAGGCGGCTTGGAGATTGCAGTGTGAGATATCAGTACCTCAGAAATGCTGCTGCCCACCTTCTGGTGTGTTATCCTTAGTGTCCTCTTACGACACCCACGGGTTGAGATGGGGGGGTTGGCATTCTAGCCCGGCACCCCACGGGCAACATATATTCTATTCGTAATATCTGCAATTAGATTTTTATGTCACAGACTAAACATTAAAAGATTTCTTGCCATAAACAAATATAACAAGCAATGATGGCTGATCGCAATAGATGTGGTCTCTCGCGCAGAAGGTCCAATCCCGGTGCGGGTTAGAGCTTCACCTCAAAGTGGTAGTGCTTTCGCCAACACTTTGCCTAGAAATGCCGAGTTCAGGTGGCCGAGGAGGTTTAGGCATCCGACGCGATATCGGAGGGCGCGGGTTCGATTCCCGCTTTGGGGATAAAATTTTGTACTCCAATAATTTGTTAAATATATTTTCGCTATAGTGTATAGCACGCGATAGTACTTATAATAATATTTAGAAATATTGATTTTCAGGTTTTGTTTAGTAGCAATATTTTACAACAAATACTAAATTTTAGGTTTATATATACACTAAAGACTTATACCATTAGGATAGACCGATTGCAGTGATTTCACCGCCTTATTTCTTCATTGCTGAAGGCATGGTCAAGTGGCTACGTGAGACAAACTGCATTCCACTGATTTTGGATTTATGTACGGAACCCTGAAAAGGTTCTATACACAATCTAGTTTTTACCCATTTTATTTTTGCAGTAAATGCAATAAACATAGAATAAGTAGGAATCCATTTTCAATTACTATTTAAAAGTTTTTACTGCGTAATAATTTGAGAAGATAAAGTCATCGTTAAAATTTAACGATTATGTTAAACCATCCCTTAGAATGACTATCGTAAAACAACTTCAAAGTTCCGAATTAATTTCAGTTATTTTATCGTTTTACTAACCAGTGACTCTCTTCGTTGAAGTGTTAAATTCTCAACCAATCCAACGATATTGTATTAGTGTAATTTAAATTCGTGGTAATAAAACATGGTCTTGCTTACCTTAAAAAAAGTAAGCTTAGAGTTTGGCATCGTAGCAAAAAGTATTACTACTTATATGAAACTACTATTTATTTTAAATAATTGTTTGATCATGAAATAAAAACCACATTATAAATCAGATAACATTAAATGGTACACAATATACTAACATCGCCCTGTGGGGTGCTTGTCTAAAATGTCACCCCCCATTGCTACCTTTGGGTTTCGTAAAATACCGAAAGCTAGGCAGCAGCGCCTACTAAGGAACTGATATCTTAAGCTGCGATCCCCAAGTCACCTGCCAAGCGTGGGGATTATGGCAAATCCCCTTTAATGGGGGAGGCTGTGTCCAGCAGTGGACAATCCAGCTGATACAGAATACTGACATTCCAGATTTCTTATATAGGTTTTTAGTTAGATCAATCAACAAAACGGTATAAGTTGCCATCGGACTGGACCACTATGGCCAATTTATGAATGAAATTCTATTGTTCTAATTATCGCCGATGCCAATGGGTTAAAACTTTAGCGGCCCTTATTTTTTAGGTATCCAAAAATGTGTGTACTCATTAAGTTAAACGATGACACACATTAGTAGTTTATGCAACTGTCATATAATAGAGGGTATTAAAACATGAGTGTAGTTTAATTAAAGAATAAGTATTTAATAAGATTACACGAGTGTTTTAATACCTTATTATATGCAGATGCATACACTACTTTATGTAACTTCATGGCTATAGGAAGCTACATTCAATAAATATTTTATCCAACAAAATATTACTCAAATTCGTAGTACGAATAAGCGCCAAAATGGAAAAGTCTGTTATTGGTCTATGGCTCAGAACCAGCTCGTTCACCACAGATAATGTGTACTTAAATTGAATTGAAACCTCATTGGTCGGTACACATTGTACTTTTGATAATTAAAAAAATTTTTAATGGATTGTTTTGTTAGGAGAATAATGCTTTTATTTAACTTTTTAATTTTCTTAAAGAAGTATGTAAAAAAATATCCCAATAAAAGTCTGTATTTCATTTCATAATTAGAATACTACCGAATGATATTATATAAAAGTATAAAATATATACATTATTTCAACTGACTCTCCCTGTACTAAATCCCATAAAAAAGCTTTTTATTTCGACTTTTACTCTTCATGTTGTTAATTTATTTTACTCAATATTTATGTAAACATTAAGCATAAATAGCACTATGATAGTTTTTTTTTTCGTTTCTCGTTCACGGTGTGAAGACCGGCTGCAGAAGGGCTGATGGAAACACATATTGACAGACAGGGCTAACGACAACCATTAAAGTCAAAGACAGCAAGCAGAGTGTCATTATTATGCTTATTTGTGCCAATTTGGTGGTAAGGGAACCATAACAAATATTATTATAAATACTTTACCCATGTTCTCACTAGATGAACATATATACTGTACTATGTTGGTGTAGTTTTTAGTAAGTGGTAGGTCTCTTAAGCTAGAGTCCATCTTGTTGGGACCACCGCAGTTTCAGATGTTTTGTCACAAAGAAGTAGTGGGCAAACACTACGGTGTTTAGGTATGAAGGGCACTGTAGCAATTGAAATTGATGGACAAACAAGGTAAAAATTATTGCATCAGATTGATGAGTGCAGTGCAATGCAGGAAAAGGACGGTGCCACTGCCTTACGGCACCATCTGACCCACCAGACGGAGGATGATATCTCAGTAGACTTTTTTTTTTTTGTTTTTTTTTTATGCCTGATAGGTTAGCCTTTGACCACTATCTCACCTGATGGTAAGTGATGATGTGGTCGAAGATGTTGTTCAGGCTAACCTAGAAGTACTGGCTCTCAAGGACAGCTGCCGGAACACACCGTTAGGTGCTTGGCGACAGACTTTCTACTTGAGGGTGGTAGGTAGCCAGGCGGGCATTCGCAAAATGCCCTACCACCATGCTATAACGACTGCCATCCTAAGACGACAACCGGGACCGACGGCTTAACGTGCCCTCCGAAGCACGGAAACGCTCAGTAGTAATGTCACTAGCGGTCACCCATCCAACTCCTGACCGCGCGCGACGTTGCTTAACTTTGCTGATCGGTTGAGAACAGCTAAGTAAACTTCGCTACGAGCGCTTCAAATACAGTCACTTTTAATACAGTAACCGTCATAGTGGATGGTGGGCGGTCGTCAAAGATTTTAAATTTTCTATTAAAGGTGGTTATTCAGGTTGGGTTGTGTTATTGGTTATTAATTATATTAAAAAAAAATTAGTACTCGGTCTCGGTTACATACGTGTAAGAACCTAAAACCTAAAAGTATTGGTTGCCACCTTCCACCTAGATAATGTACTAACGTGATTGTAGGTTATGCTATATTTGTGCGTTCATATAATGTACAGTCATCTAAAACTTTTATTTTAACGGAAAATAACAACAAACGCGTTTTAATTCTATTCAATTTCCTCACTAAAAGCTCATAGCTTCCGGCGGTACTAGAAATTGGGTCAAATTCACACTTAAACACGGAGTTAGATTGATTTGTTTGATCATATGGATTGTTCAATTCGAAATAGTCTACTTTATACTTAAAATTACCCGTAGCTTTACTCGCGTGGTTTGAGGTGGTATATAATAAGGTAGTTGCCTGAAAAATTAGAATTTTCCTATTTTTTTTCTTTATGGGCCATAATTTGTGATAAATATAAATAATAATAATAACTCTTCTTTCGTGTTTTATATAGATTTTAATGAACTTTGTATTCTGATTTCTTGCAACCACTCATTACATGAAGTAGCAATACCTTTTTTTTCACTTATGGTTTCTCATTTCCTGGCTGAAATATGCTAGCTTTTTTTTTTTTATGTTATTGTGACGGAACAAGCCCGAGGCCCACTTGATGTTAAGTGGACTAACCTCTGCCTATAACAGACGCATTTCGTCAACGACGAATTGCACTGTGCCCGTCACACTGAGACGTCCAGTTGTTAGGTCTCATTAGCCTGTAATTTTTCTGGCTCTCAAGGACTGCTGCCGGAACACACTGTTAGGTGCTTGGCGACAGATTTTCTTTTCCGGTAGATGAAAAAAACTCATCACTTTTTACCAGAGTACTTTGAATTTTTCGCAAATTGTCGCCTTATCAGAAGTATGTCATATCAGAATGAACCAATAACACATAAGTTTGTTGATTACGCTGAATGATTCACGTGGTCGCTACTGATTAATCATTACATACTAGGCTCCTTTGGGTGCACCTTCGGCTGATGGCTCATTTGAATCATTCCACGTAATTTTGGTACTCTCAAAATCCAGTCTAATTGAGCCGCGTTCAATGGTCTATGAAAAGTAATATACGGTAAATTAAAATAAATATATAAACACTTGATTAAATTCAATGTGAATGTTGGAAAAGTTGTTGAAACATAATTATTGTACCCACCCCAACTTAGAGAACGATTAAGGAATGCAGTTATAAATAAGAAGCCTATACTTCTTTATTTGGAAAATAGATTTTCACCATAAAAACTGCTTGCTTTTTAAATAGGTAAGTACATTTACGTTTTTATCTAAAATTAAAATCGTTTGAACTCGCTCCTATAAGGCTGGTATTTTGAAGAGGTTTTGAAATTACGGAATCAGCATAACAACTTTCATGGGGTTTGCGTAGCAGTTTCGCTACGACGTAGCTATCTTGGCAGTAAAGCTACGCCACGTAGCAAACAAACGTTCTGCTTGATACATGATAGTTCAGTAATTTTCTACCATTTTCACAACTGTTTTTCACAATACGCGCTGCAACAATTTTTTGCCAGGTATTCTTATTCTTATTCTAATTGGGGGCAAAATGTCCTTCACTGACGTCCAGCTTTTACCCAAGCCATCCCAACTCCTTAACGTAGCGGAGAATGACTCTGGGTCGCTGGCATAGCAGCTGCTCCAGTGACGTGTGTGTTGGTGGAAAGGATTTCGATGGTGAGAATGGCTCACATAGTCCCGTTTCAACTATTTTTTGTTTCGTGGCTTCACAGTGCAATAGGACGTGCTCCACGGTCTCTTCTTCACGCATACAGCCTCTACATAGAGGACTGTCTGTTGCTCCCGTTTTGTGCAGAAAGTAGTTCAGGTTGCAGTGACCCGTAAAAAGGCCTATAACAAGGCGCAATTCATCCCGCTGTAGCTTTAGCAGGTTATTTGTCAGCTTCTTGTTTAGTTGGAAACATGGCCTTTAGCATGTTAACAGTCTTCTAACTTCTCCCACAGGTTTTGTTGTTCTCTCTCGGTGTGACAACGCAATAGTTCTCGTATTTCCATTACTGATGGTTTTCAAAGGCTCTTTGCGTCATCACATACCTGTTTTTTTGCCCCGTCTTTGGCCAGAGTATCTGTCATGGGCACATGTTATGTCCCTTCGTCCATGTTATTATTACTTTGTAATTGTTTGATAATTTTTGTAGGGCAGCATGGCACTCAGCAATAACTCTAGACCTGGTAACTGGTTTTCTGAGTGCATATATTACTGCCGCACTATCCGTAGTGAAAAGTAGGAGCTTACCCTCTTGCTCACTTTCTAAATTGGGTGTTAATTCTAGACGTAATAATGCCCTCGCAGCTAACAGTAGGCCCATAGCGCACAGTACTTTTGCCAGGTATATAAAAATACTAACTACTATAAAACTAATAACTTCATTATTACAACCGTATTTTCGTAACTTCCAAAGAAATTTAATATCTTTCTGTAGTTATTTCTCACATAATATTTTCATATATTTTTATAACTAGTTATGAACAGCAGTAAAATAATAACTCCCACGGTACTTTCTTTGGGTTATATACATTTAAAAACCCACTTTTTTAGTTTGATGGATGAAAATAAACAGTGGAATAAAATAAGTGGCATTGTTAGTGTTAGTTCAACTACTCTGCTCTCCGGCCAAAAATGTGTATAAGTGGAGTGTTATTACTGTATCAGCTGGGTTGTCTACTGCCGAACACAGCCTCCACCATTATGGGGAGGTTTGTCATAATGCTCACCGTTTTCAGTTTCTCGGAAAACGCTGCAGACCAGTTCCACGTTGTACAACACCAAAAAGTGGGCATCAATCAAAACACCAATCAGTGAGTGGATACAGGTTTATTAGATATATAGTTTAGCTTCTAGGTTAGCCTGAACAACATCTTCGACCACATCATCAATTACCATCAGGTGAGATAGTGGTCAAAGGCTAACCTATCAGGAATAAATATATGTATATTTAGATCAGATTAGTTATATAAAAAGCTGAAGATTGAATATTTTATTTTTATAATATTATATATTATAGAAATGAACATTATTTGTCAATAACATTAATTTAATGTTTCCGATGTGTGAAATAGCATTGCTGGATTACAACGAGAGGAAAAATTATAGTCATGGGCGGGATTCTAAACCACGCCTACCCCTAGCCAGGGTGTGCTCTAACCGGTAAGCCAACATGACATATAACGCATGACTAATTTGTCCTCTCGTTCTTAACCATCATATGGGGAGGGAGTGACACCATTATAGTTCAACTTACGTTGTACTTGAAACAAGACAAATATTTGCAATTAGCTTTAAACTTGTAAACGATAACGTACCCTATAATTTTAATATTTTTATTTACGTGAAATACCAGTTTAGATTCGGATATATAGTATAGTAGCTGTAGCGCTACGCCGTAGCAAACACACGTCCTCGATACAATCCTCTTGAACTAGCCGCAAACTGATGTAGCACTATAATTATTTCGTAGCAAGCTTCGAATGTAAGCTTCAGTGAGAGAACTTCAGTGTATTCAGTGGATTTATCTTAATAATATTCCAAATATCTATTGAACTCCCTCGTTGGTCAGGAAGACAAAAGCGGTCCTTTCGAATCTTGAAGTCTTTGGTTTGGTCACCGAGTCAGATAGTCTTTGGCTTTAGTGACAAAGTAATTAGCAATAGAGTAGTCTAGAGTATATACAACCATGCTCTATAGCATAGTATTCGCGAGTTTAAATTAATATAGTTTAATTTATTAACAGACTTCAAAAAAAGAAGCAAGTTCTCATTGAGACTGTATATTTTTTGTGTGTGTTACCTCATAAATATTTACAGGCTGTACTGATTTTGTTAACTTTTTAAATTTGAAAGCTGGTGTTTTTCATGTGGTTCCATTTTAAATTTGAGTGAGATCCGACGAATAGTATTTGAGTTACCACTATTATATGTTGAAGTTGTTTTTTGTTAATATTTTAATAAGTTTGAAAATGTTAGAAGTAACATTCCAATTATTGCAATAAGCAGCTGTATCCTTTACTTGCTTTTATTTCGACCACTCATTCACTTGTTGTTAAATGATAATGTAAATGAAATAGCATACAAGGTAATCAAGTGATAAATAAATATAACTCGAAGGCAACTGACGCAAAAGACTAATATTGGGTTACTTGAAAGATAAGGAATGTTTCATTACTCTCATAACTTTCAATTTGTTTTATTTTCCAATTTGCATCGATACAAGCTTATACAATACAGACTTTTGTAGCGCTCGTAGCGAAGTTTACTAAGTTGTTATCAACCGATCAGCAAAGTTAAACAACGTCGCGCGCTGTCATGAGTTTGATGGGTGACCGCTATTGACATTACTACTGAGCGTTTCCGTGCTTCGGAGGGCACGTTAAGCCGTCGGTCCCGGTTGTCGTCTTAGGATGGCAGTCGTTATAGCATGGTGGTAGGGCATTCTGGCTAGCTACCACCCTCAAGTAGAAAATCTGTCGCCAAGCATCTAACAGTGTGTTCGGCACCTGTCCTTGAGAGCCAGTACTTCTAGGTTAGCCTGAACAACATCTTCGACCACATCATCAGTTATTATCAGGTGAGATAGTGGTCAAAGGCTTACCTATCAGGCATAAAAATAAAAATGATCTATTGATATCATGCTTAATCCTGGAACAAAACCTCAAATTAGGGATTGATCACGCTTCATGGTTTATATGAAGAAGTGACCGGCCAGTTCACCCATATGGATGACAGCTAGCCAGCTAAATATTCACAAACATCACCATCTCGTGGTGGGATTCGAACCAGTGACAATGTCTTTGGCAGCATACACTCTCTACTACTGGGTCAACATCGCTTCAGATATACATTATAACATCTATCTCTAAATAAATACGGTAGAGGAGCTACAGTATCTCGCTTAGAGATAGTGGAAATTGTCATTGATTTAGATAACGTTGTCCGACCGCTTTGTCAAATTTACATAATGGGTTTTAGAATTAAGCTGTTCGAAATTCAACATTGGGCGCGGAACCTTAATTAACAGTATAACCTTTTGAATAAAAACTCACTTTGAGGAGCTTCTGTGGACGTAGAAGCCTATATTAGTAACTCGTTGGTTGTAAAATCTAACATACAAATATTGAAATAAGGTTTATATCACAGTATGTGTTTACCAAGGCAGTTATGACAATAGTTTTTTCCCAAAAATTAGAGAAAACAATACTTTACTTACGGTATTAGGATATCGAGTTTAATTGTCATTAACTTAGTTCTACATCAATGTTGCCTAGGAGAAGCGTTCAATTATTATTGCCTATAAGGCTACTTATAGATACCAACCTAACCTGATGATAAGTGATAGTGGACTTGAGGATGGAAAAAAGTTGGTCATAATCCCCGTACTTGGCTCTCATGTAAGGTGTAAAACTGACTTCTCAAACTGCAGTGTAAGATGTCAGTTTTACACCTTTCAGAATTTTTATAATCGTCACCTCCTACGAGTGAGATATGGGGGGAGGTTGCAATTTCACCCCCACATCCTGCTCTGTGTCTAGTGGTTAAGACCTTAGGTTGTAATATATATGTACGCGTCTTCAATTGTTAATGTTCGCATCGCTCATTAGGTTTAGTCATAAATTTCCTACGCAGCTATTTCCTGCTATTTGTCAGTTAGCAAATTCCCTAACCCAATAATTTTCATTCTAATTGCCGATGCCTTCAAACAAAAATCACCTTTAAGACATTCAACATCTGGAGCCGCCAAACCGTAATTAGCAGGGTGAAAGCACACGTTCTCGACATCATCCAACGTCGGTTTTAGATTAAAGGCTGTAAAATCTCCAATTCAAATAGCGAAGCGGAATTCAAATGAGCCTGAGGTGCTACTTAGGTAACGCGGTACTCGAAATTTTGATTGAAATTTGCTCCAAATTTTACTTCGAGTATTTTCAAGGACCTTAAAATTATTTTAGATTACATGATTTCTTTTGTTTCTGATATCTGCAACATATACTCGGTATTTTCATATACCCACACATATAACAAGGGCAATAAATCGATTAAATTTTTTACAAAGAGTAGATAAAAACGTTGGTAATTTTTATCCTTGAATAAAATGTGGATTCTAAATGAAGCGCACGTAGCGGAGCTTGCCTTGTCGTTCTTAACCGTTCAACTAGGTTAAACAATATTTTATTAAGATACTACGAGTACTTGGATGACCAGTAGCCTCCTAGGATCACCCTAGTGGCATATACTGTAACAACTTTCGTGCGTGTTGTTTTTTTTATTGCAGATAGGTTAGCCTTTGACCACTATCTCACCTGATGGTAAGTGATGATAAAATCGAAGATGTTGTTCAGGCTAACCTAGAATAACTGGCTCTCAAGGACAGGTGCCGGAACACACCGTTAGGTGCTTGGCGACAGATTGTCCACTTGAGGGTGGATAGCTACCCAGGCGGGCATTCACAAAATGCCCTACCATCATGCTGTAACGACTGCCATCGTAAGACAACAAACGGGCCCTCCGAAGTACCATAGCACTCGGTAGTAATGCAACTAGCGGTCACCCTTCCAAGTCTTGACCGCAGCGGACGTTACTTAAATTAGCTGATCGGTTATGAACGGCTAAGCAAAATTCGCTACAAGCGCTTCGAAGTAGCATGTGTCTCAAAATAGCAGCTGTTAGGCTATGTCGGGGGCATTTGCTCAGTCTCTTAGCTTCGACACCTTGGTTGGTAGTGGGTCATTTTGTGAATGCCTGCCACGCTAGGTACCATACTCAAGTAGAAAATCCGTCGCCAATCAGCGACGGTTGTGGAGAGCCAGTTTCCATTCTAGAATAGAAGTTTGTTTACCTTCTTCGACTACGTCATATCTTACCAAACAGGTGAGAAAATGTAAGTTTTCCTCCTAATATCTGTCAGTCAGAGGCAAAAAGCCAGTAGTAGTTCTCAGATTCACTCCGAATTACGTAGAGGACTAGAATTTTAAATGAGAAACGCTCAACCAGTCCGACGTCTCCGTTCGAGATTTATTTCAGTTTTTGCATTTCCAACCACTCGTTTGTACGTCTGTTTGCACGAGAACAATTCTTCTGAGGGCGATTATCTCAATAAAAACCCGATTTGAATGCGGGGAGAGTGCTGAGAAAAACAACTTTTGTCAGTACAGAGTTTGGGAAAAATAAATTTGGTCGCTTCAGTGTTGCGACTAGGTTCGTCGCGGTACAGGTACCCTTAATACAACTTGCCAAAAATTTAAATATTGCTACAGTATAAAATTTGTATCCAAGATCTGTAGCAATGATGGCCGAGCTGTAATAGCTATGAACTGCCGTGTCGGTGGTCCCTGGTTCGATCCCCCCCGCCGGCTTGAGCTTCACTGCATGGTGGAAGGGTATTTTCTGGCTAGCTGCACCTATTAAGAACCTAAAAAAAAATATTCTGGCAGCAGTCCTTGAGAGCCAATGAAATTACAGGCACATGAGATTTAAGAACTATGTCTCATGGTGACGGGCACAGTGCAATTCGTGACTTGTGATAATATGCATCTGTTATAGGCAGAGGTTAGTCCGCTTAACATCAGGTGGATCTCGAGCTTGTTCCATCACAATAACATAAGAAAAAGTAAAAACATGCATGGTATACTTGAGATTAATTTTTTAAAGGTTCTTAAGCAAGACATATTTCGTGCCATATTCTTGAGTTCAGTAAGTACACAATGTTTTATATTTTCGTACAAGTAATATAAGAAATCTTCAGTTTTACATTATGCTTGTAGGGATATTTGTAATGAAATTTTTTTTTGTATGTAATCAACTGCATAGATTCACAAAACAGTTAGTAAATTTCAACTTACTAACCATTTTTTATTTCACTTGTTGTTGCTGTATCTGATTATTAATACTAATAAATTAAGTGGGCCCTGATTTGACCAATGCCGTTTTAATTTTGGTTGTTTTTTTTTTTATTTATTATTCATTATAGGCAAACATTTGGCCCCTATCTCACCTGATGGAAAGTGATGATGCGGCCGAAGATGTAGCATGCTTGCCTAGAAGATACCTATTCACTCTAGACTTGAAGACTCCCAAATTATACTGTTCGGGAAACAAAGACGCGGGTAATGAGTTCCACTCCTTCGCTGTGCGGATGATAAATGTGGAAGCGAAACGCTTCGAGCGAACTGAAGGAATGTCAACCATGAAAGGATGACGGCCATCAGAGCGTCTTGTTGTCCGATGATAAAAGGGGCACGGAGGAATCAGCTCATGTAATTCCTGCGCACACTCTCCGAAATGTATGCGATAGAATACCGATAGGCAAGCGACCCTGCGACGATGACCGAGACTCTGTAGTTTAGACTCAACCAGCTTATCATCGCCTATAAGTCTTTTGGCTCGTCGGTCAATGGAGTCGAGAGCCTCCAGTTGGTATTTCGCGGATCCATCCCAGAGGTGGCTGCAGTACTCCATACATGAACGGACTTGTGCTTGATATAAATTAAGAAGCTGCCCAGGTGTGAAGTACTGCCTCACCTTTGCGAGGATACCAAGCTTCTTAGCGGCCAGTTGTGCTCTGGCTTCGATGTAAAACCCGAAGTTTAAATTCGAATTTAAGGACACACCAAGAAGCTCTAACCGATTCGCCACCGGTATTGATACACTTCGAAAAGTCGGAGATAGATGAAGTGCTCTCCGTTTAGCGGAGAAAAGACACGCCTGTGTTTTGGACGCATTAAAACTTACTAAATTGGCATCGCCCCAATCGGACACGGCCAACAAGCTCGAGTTTATTCGTCCAATCATCGCCTCTCTTTCGAGCTGGACTTGAACTTCACCAGCCGGTGCGTCGGATATATATCGCTCGACAACTGTGCTATCGTCTGCGTACCCAAAGGTACCGGGTTTCAGCAGGTCATTAATGTGGAGCAGTAAGAGTGTTGCCGAAAGAACTGATCCTTGAGGTACCCCGGCATTTATAGCCAATAGTTAAGATGAGCAGCCATCAACGACTACTCGTAACGAACGTTCCCTCAAGAAGTCTTTAATCCACGCACACAGTCTGGGAGGTAATCCATATGCTGAAAGCTTACCAATCAGGCTATCGTGCCAAACCCTGTCAAAGGCCTTAAAAATATCCAGTGAGACTGCAAGCGCTTCACCATATTTTTCTAAGGCCTCGCTCCATATATGTGTGGCATATACAAGAAGGTCTCCAGTTGACCGGTTCTGGCGAAACCCATATTGCCGGTCACTCAAGAGGTCATTCACTTCAAGATAGCCAAGGAGCTTTTTGTTCAGTACACGTTCCATTGTCTTGCAAAGAATGGACGTGACTGAGATAGGCCTATAATTGGGGGTCGGCACGACTTCCTTTTTTGGGCACCGGCTGCTAGTTGGCAAACTTCCAAGCCTTCGGTACTTGCCCAGTCTCCATAGAAAGGCGGAAGAGGCGTGTCAAGATCGGAGTCAATTCAGGCGCACATGTCCACAGAACGATGGCTGGAATGCCGTAAGGGCCACTAGCCTTGTTCACGTCTAAATTACGTAGCGCTTTACGTACATCTATCTGTCTAATGCGGATTTCCGACATGGTCGACTCGCAGACAGGTAAAGTCGGAGGTACAGCACTACCAGCATCTAGACGTGAAGATTCCGCAAAGATTGCAGCAAATAAATTTGCTTTCTCTTTAGCGGTGTGAGCCAATGACCCATCAGGTTTCAGCAGTGGAGGCAGTGAGGGACGGCAGAAGTTCGCTTCAACCGACTTAGCCAGGGACCAGAACGCTTTACTCCCTGCGGGATAAGAAGCAAGTTTGGCCCCTATTCGGCTTATATGGTTGAAGCGAGCCTTCTTCAGAACCTTTTTGCAGGACCTGGCAGCTTTGTTAAAGGCTTTCTTCTTTTCACGAATATCCTTAGCCTTGCGATTTCGTGCTTCAGCCCATGCGGTGTAGGCCTCATGTTTTAACGCTTCTGCGCTAACACATTCAGCCCCAAACCAAGGGCGAGCTTTGCTAGATAGAGGTACGTCAGAGAAGGGAATATAAATACTCCATACCTTGACGCAGCACATCTACCACAGCATTTGCGCAAGCAGAGGGATCGCTGGAAGAAAAGCAAACTTGCCGCCATGGATAAGATGCATAAAAAGAACGCATCCCATCCCAATCTGCTGACTTGTAACGCCATATTCGCCGGGTGCCTTTTGGGCTAGGGTCAAGTGGGGAATGGACTGATACAGACTTCACCAGACAATGGTCGGAGCTACCTAGTGGTGATGATACCGACACCGTGTAGCGGTCTGGATCTGTTGTCAGCAGAAGGTCCAAGCAATTGGCTGTGTGGCTTTCAACATCTGGTATCCTTGTTGCCTCTTCGACCAGTTGGGTGAGATTGAGTGTCAAGGCAAACTTGCGCGTTTCTCTCCCAGCATGTTCTGTGTTCTGGAATGGGAATAGCCACTCCTGGTGGTGAGCGTTAAAATCCGCCAGAAACACCAATTTGGCAGTAGGATACCTCTGTTGTGCCACATCAGCCACCTCACTGAGGTGTGTCATGAGCCTGGTTGTCTCCGTGTCTCCAGTGTGCGACCGGTAGACACCGGCATAGAGAATTTTCTCCATGCCTGTATCCACCAATACCCAGATACAAGAAAAGCTGGGGTCTTCAAGATTACGGAGACGCCGATAGCAAATGTCATCACGAGCGTACATGCAGACACCCGAGCGTGGTTTGAACTTATGCTCGAGGGTGTAGCCCGGGTAGGCAAGATACGACGTGTCTCTTGGACATTTGATCTGCGTCTCCGTAAGGAACAGTAGATGGGGTTTTGCGGTTTCCAGGTGGTGATGGACCGAATCGAGATTTGAGTGCAGGCCTCGGATGTTAGCGAGGTGCACCTGAACAGCGAGGACGTGCTTCCGCTGTGAAAACGCCTTACTGTTTCTTTTCAATTTCATAATAAATTGGAGAGTGAAGGGAGGTAAGAAGATGGAAGTGGGATGAATCGCTACTTACTGACACAGTAACGTTCAGAACAACTCTACATACAGGGAAACCAAACTCAAAGACCACTGGGACGCCCGAGCCCCCCCAAAAGTGTCCATCGGGTCCTCGCATCCGGTCGCCAACCGGCACGATGTCGCACTCCTGGGATTTTTCGCTAGATGGCGGGGCAGCGTTTTGTGAGTGGCTAGCTCACTACTTGGGCCCCGTTACTATCTGCGGTCGGCCAGCGGAGAACCGTGCCTCGGATCCAGCTGCTCTTCGAGTTTGATCACCCCATGCAGCGCTATACTGTGCCACTAACCATTCAACTTCAGCAGCGCCTCCATACCCGACCCATCCTCCTGAACGGCTAGCCCGGACAACATGATGGAACACAAAAAACGTTTGGCAACATGACTTTGTCCGGGGGGTGGTACGTAAGCCGGCGGCCAAGGCCTACCACCACTTATTAGACTGCTCCTTTAGCACCACCCATGGGACACGTGTGGGACATCTGGGGCTAAATCCCACGGACGCGAGCAGATTTGATCCCTCAAAATTATATATATTTATTACACTATTTTCTCACCTACTTAAAATTGAATTGGCCTTTCTCAAGACTTTATTATGCTTTTTTAAATAATTAAATCCGTACAGGCAATTCAAAAACAACGCGAGCCTTTTGGAAATACTTTTCGTTTATACACAAAAATCTTTGAAGTTTAAAAACATGTCTAACATAATAAAGTTTACAACCGAAAATTGGCTTACAACATATTTATTCAAATTAATTCATATTATCTTTACATAAAAGTTTCACGTTATTTAAATCAGTCACGCATACCCAGAGCTGTAAATAAATACAAACAGAAGGAAAAGTTACATGAAAATTTGTTTAATCCCGTGGCTTGAATTCGTAATACTTGACGTCCCAAAATTTGCATGTTTTTGAACGTAATCTAACATCACTGACTTTGGTTACGTATCAAGGATTTTGGACAGAATTTAAGTAGCAATATAATCCAAGACCAATCATGTAGATAAAACAATTTGCTGTTAGTGCACCAATGCAATTTCAATAGCTTGCAGTTGACTGTCAAGTCATGTGAAGCTGAGTCTGGTCCTAAGCTGCATCGAGATATACTTGACATCATTCTTAACTTCTAAAAGCACCAGGTGGTGCTCGGAGAAGACATCAGGATGATGTTCCGCCAAACAATTATTCATCCTGCGGACAGGAGGTTTCAGCTAATACTCTGGCGTGAGCATCCAGACGATCCGGTGATCGTGTTTGAGCTGAATACCAATACGTATGGGCTAAAGTCTAGCCCCTTCATAGCCATTCGGTCGCTACTAGAGCAGAGCGTGAGCGACTGCGCTATCCACGTGCTGCCGCCGTGCTAGTACTAGTATTTGTACGTCGATAACGTATGCATGGACGCGGCAGCTCTAGCTTCCCCTCAGTCAGCTTCTTACCCATGGGTTACTTTAATGGAATCGTTATATATGTTTTTTTTGCCACTTGCCATTTTAGATGAAGTCGGGTTTCCTAATTTTCTTGCGCCAAGACATATTGGGTGTTCTTTTATGATTGTGTTTGAGATATTTGAGCTTTATCAATCAATTTTGACATGCTGGTTCACCATATCAATGGAAGGCGCCCTCTTCCTTTCTTGCTTTCCGAAAGAGTCAGTGCTGTGGGGCCACATTTGTTTCGTTTTGTCTCATCACGTGGCCATACCATCTTAGGCGACTTTCTATTGGATTTTCATTGATCCTTTATGGTAGACATAAATGTCTCTCATGATCACTGCGAATTTTGTCTAGTTATGTAACCCTGCCCGACCATCTGAGCACTTTCAGTTCAGCCACCTGCAGCTTTTGACTGTGCTTCGTTACCGTCCAGCACCATAGAGCATAACATATCTAACTGCCGTTTTTACACTTTTCCCTTCGTGTGTATTGGCATACTTGCATCACACAGTATTCCGCTAAGTGACCACTGAAACAAAGTATCTGATATTTCATTTATTTATTGCTGATAGGCTAGGCTTTGAACACTATCACACTTGATGGTAAGTGATGATGTGGTCGAAGATGTTGTTTAAGCTAACCTATATAGAATTACTGGTTCCCAAGGACAGCTGCCGTAACACACCGTTAGGTAGTTGGCGACAGATTTTCTACTTGAGTGTGGTAGCTAACCAGGCGGGTATTAGCAAAATGTCCTACCACCATGCATAATATCTGAAATGATCAACACTTGGTACTGGCTTGGTCGAAATCAACATAGTAATTTTTGTTTGTTTTATAAGATCTTTATTTATCATAAAATATTATTTACAATAATTAGGCTGGGTTGCACCAAATTTGACGATGGTCAAATCCGCAATAAACATTCCATTTTCAATAAATTTCAACCTTATTCTGACGGAATAATTTAATTGACGAACAATTTGACGTTGACCAGAGATGGTGCAACCCAGCCTTACAAGGTACTGTCAAGTACTTATTACAACTATTATACATCAATATAATAATAATTATGTTTCCGAAAACCCAAACTTAGGTGAAATGTACGTAGGTGTTCTCTAATAAAAGGACGACATAAGAATAGTATTACAAACTTTTTTGGTTTTTGTTTTATCGCCAGCCGCGTGTTTGACGCCATCTTAATAGTTTTGTAGTCCTAAATCCATAACTTTCATCTATTGAGAGCGTTAAATTGATATTGTACCCTTGTGACCCTAATTACCAGTAATTCCAACTCATGCCAATGTAATGAAATGCCACTCTTTTGGCCAATATAAATGAGCCCAATGAGCAGCAGAAGTTGCCTCATTCTTAAGACGGGAACTTTATTGTTCTGGCGCATAAAAAAACGCATGGTTTTTTTTTATGCGTGATAGGTTAGCCTTTGATCACTATCTCACCTGATGATAAGTGATGATGTGGTTGAAAATGTTGTTCAGGCTAACGTAGAATTACTGGCTTTTAAGCTGCCGGAACACACCGTTAGGTGCTTGGCGACAGATTTTCTACTTGAGGGTGGTACCTAGCCAGGCGGGCATTTGCAAAATGCCCTACCACCATTCAAATGGTGTTTGCAATACACTGAAACTCATTCCGATATATGTTTACTGACCTATGTAAAATCATTGGGCTATTTGTTTTCATAATCAGCTGCAATCGTATCGGAATCTTTTGTTGGTATTGTTGACAAACGAGCTGCTTTTTATCGCGCCAGTGCAATTGGTTTTGGCTTTTATTGACTTAATTCTTACTATGGTCCTTTTAAGGTTTATCATCCACGTAAGCGTAGTAGATAATGTGGATGTTATTGAAGTCATATAAGATCCAGTATAAGTGATCGCAGTTCGAGGTGGCAGTTCTTCGGAAGATGCTGCTGCCAACTATCCAGTGCGTTGCCTTTCGTCGCCTCTTACGGATCCCATAGAAATTATAAGGAGGGAGGTGCAATTCTAGTCCAGCACCTTACCGGGACCTAACAACTCAATCAGACTATAGTTTACATAATACTTCATACACAGTGTGCAAAGTGACGATTATGGCAAAAATTGGGTGAACCGCTACTTATTACACAGGCGTTGATAACAAAGTCTCAGTTTTCTTGTAAAAATTTCAATGAAATAATCTTTACAGTTCCTGGACAGAATATGTTTGAAGGGTGTAAAATATTTAAATATTATAAATTTAAACCGGCAAAAAACACTCACGTTGAGGATCGAATACGTCAACCCGGGTTTCGAGCATATCAGATGCTCATCATGAGGGCGAGTGCGCAGCTGCGTCTGCGAGCTCCCGTCGGGCACGGTGTAAAATATGTTTGATTTTTGAACATATTCTGTCCGGAAGGCTGGTTCTGCTGCATATTATTATGCATTACAGATGGGCTTGTTTAGTTTTCGTTTATCTAAAGCATAATTTTGTACGACAGCATATGATATATTTTTGTGACAAGCTGTACTAGATATAGAGACAATTATTAACTTCCAATAGGGAACAAACCGTGTCATTCAATGCTTTTAAATTTTATATAATAGACAGTACCTGAGACAAAG
This sequence comes from Plagodis pulveraria, assembly GCA_963890685.1. Lineage (NCBI taxonomy): Eukaryota > Metazoa > Arthropoda > Insecta > Lepidoptera > Geometridae > Plagodis > Plagodis pulveraria. The sequence goes on along the minus strand of OY982973.1, from coordinate 5,239,450 downwards.
GGTCAAGCTTATTACTATCTACTGTGCACATTACCAGACCCCAAATTCTTAGGAAAATGTTATTATCCATAAACATAACGTCTTAAGTCTTTGATCCGAAGATCAAAAACAAGACCTTGAGATTTCTAGGTAACGCTTTAAGCCACTCACCCAATGAGGTAGCCCTAACATTTATGAGCATATTTTTGAATATGACATAATACATAATTAATAAGTTAAATTTGATAGTAACATGTACTTTGTAGTTGCTTTGTGACATAATATTATGATTTGACCTTTATATATTAATAATGTGTTATTGTAATTATCGAATTAGCGTAATTGGTTTATCCGTGTTAATTAAGTTAATAAATAATAAATAAATAAATAATGTATGCTCTCTAAGTAAATTCAAATAAATCATCGACAACTAAGATTTCAACAATAGAAACAATAAAACCCTGCTTTAAATTATAATAGCAAAGACCAGTATGAAATCTTTCTTAGAGAATTGAGTGCAATTTTATATTATAATTTCTTAAAATTCTACGTTGAGTTCAAGGAGGAAAATGCTGAACTGAAAAATATTTTTTACCCAGTTTGAAAAGGCCGGTTTTGTTCAAATAATCGCAGCAAAATCGAATATTTATTTATTAGATAATAAAAAAAACAGCAGTTTCCAGTATTAAAAAGTCTTACATAGTTAGACTATTGGAAATTCTTTGAAACATTTTGATCATTTAAAATGTTAAATATTTTGAAGCCGAGTGGTAATAGCTATGGACTACCGTACCTTAGGTCCTTGGTTTGATCCTTATCTTATCCTTGAGCTTAACAGCATGATGTAATATAAATGATGTGAATGTGAATGCTGGCCAGGCTACCCCCAAGCGAACAATATGTCACAAAACACCTAACAGTGTGTTCCGGCAGCAGTCCTTGAAAGCCAGTAAAATTACAGGCACATGAGATTCAACAACTGTATTTTTTTTTTTTTTTTTTTTTTTATTGGTCTACCAACAGACTGATACAGTTTATAAATAACTTATTTATCATAGTGTTGTGGTTAAGAAACATATGTAACAATCCAATTAAAGGTAAACACAGCATGAATAGTATACCTATTTAGTCTACCACTACGCTTTGAACTTAGTAATTAATAAGTACACAGCTTAAAAATAAAGTAAAAACATAAAGAAACTTAAAAACTACCCTACGTAGGGGTAAGAGCCTCAGTGGCCCTTTTCTTAAACGAAATAAGGGATCCCTCCAGAACATCTAGTTTATGATCCAGCCAGAGTTGATTACTCAGCCGACCCATTCTCCTTAGCGGGCTATATTTACCCAATATTGTTCTGTGACCTTTCGTGTAGATAAAATTATATGTATGGGGCCGAAAAGAAGGCCTTGGGGTGACAAATTTAATTAATGCTAAGATACTAGGAATTTTTATGTGACCATTTAACAATTTGTACAAAAAGGCGAGATCTGCTACACTCCGTCTATTGGCCATGTTTGTTAATTTGAAGTACTTTAATCTTGTTTCATAATCTGTTAGCTCACTTCTCTTGCCTAACCACCTAGTCATAAAATATAAAAATCGCTTTTGGATTCGTTCGATTCTTTGTGTATGACAATCATAGTGGGGATTCCAAATACTAGGGCAATACTCTAAGTGGCTACGAACAAAAGACTTAAATAAAGTGGTTTTCACGGTAGGGCTTCTAAATTTTTTACTGTTCCTCCAAATAAAACCAAGAGCTCTATTTGCCTTCTTTATTATATGATTATAGTGCGGTATGAAAGATAATTTTTTATCAAAAATTACCCCCAGGTCCCTTATTTCAGCTACTTCCTCCAATAATAGTCCATCTAAAGTATATTCACTTTGGATAATATTACGTTTCTTAGAAAATTTTATATGTTTACATTTACTAGTATTTAGTGGGAGTTTGTTTGTTTGGCACCAAGTATTTAAAGCATTTAAATCACTTTGCAACTTACCCCAATCATCAACATTATCAATTTTATGATAAATCTTCAGGTCGTCAGCAAACAATGAGTAATGGGCAAAGTTGAATGACATTGGTAAATCATTAATAAAGACTAGAAACAAAATTGGACCCAAGTGTGATCCCTGGGGAACTCCAGAGGGCGCTACAAACTTCTCTGATTCATATCCAGACACGATAACTTTCTGAACCCTATTTGTCAGGTAGCTACTTAGCCACTTCAGCAAGGTGCCGCTAACACCAAGAGATGAAAGTTTAGTTAAAAGAATATTGTGGTTCACTCTGTCAAATGCTTTACTTATATCTGTATATATGACGTCAATTTGCTTGCCGTGGTCGACATTGGATGATAGATACTCGCTGTAAAGTATTAAGTTAGACAGAGTGGATTTGCCCTTTTGGAACCCATGCTGTTGTTCAATGAGAAGCTCTTTTAAATGAAAGCCAAGAATTGGACAGACTAAGCTCTCTAACACTTTAGCAAAACACGGTAAGATGGAGATAGGCCTGTATTGACTTATATCGTTTATTTCAGTGGTTTTTGGGACAGGAATTATATTAGCATTTTTCCAAGGTGTTGGAAAAGTTCCGGTATTAAGAGATTTATTGTAAATTATAGATAATGGATAGCTCAATGAATGGGCACAATTACGAATGAAGTACGGTGGTATGAGATCAGGGCCTGCACTTTTGTTAACGGCTAGGGTTTCAAGAGCCCGCCTAATTGAGACTCTAGGTAATGATATGTTGGTAATGGTGTTTATGTTTTGTATTTGTATATCAACTTTATACTCATCTGAATTTTGAGGGAGATACACAGACGAAAATTGACGCATAAAGAGATTGCAAATATCTTTAGGGTTTGTTGCTGAAGTATTACCTAAGTACATTTTGCTTGGAATTGAAATTTTAGACTTTTTTTTATTTCTTATAAACGACCAAAATGATTTTACGTTATTATTATTGAGTAATGAGTGTTCGATTTTTTTAATATAATTTGAATAATCCCGGTCAATAATACTGTGACTTCTCTGCCTTAATAACTGAAACGAATTTAAATCTCTCGGGTTTTGATAAATTTTATATTTATATCTGAATTTTTCCTTCTCTTTGATAATTTTGATTAATGCGATTGAATACCATGACGGATATTTTCCTTTCTTATACGAAATTTTGGGTATGTACTTGGTTATAATAGATTGAATTTTTTCTTGAAAAATATTTGTCATTTCATCCACCGTAAGATCATCGTTGAGTATTGAATTCCAACTTACATCGTTTATATACTTTTCAATATCCGTGTAATTAGCTTTATTAAAGTTAAGTTTGTAATAAGGTTTAGTCTTTATAAATGAAAGAGAATTAATCTCGATATCAATCATTAAAGGCGGATGAAATATGTCAACTTTAGAAAGGGCGTAATCTTCTCTTGACACCTTCACTTTGGACATATTAGACAAAACAAGATCAAGTGTTTTCCCTAAGTGATTAAACACATGGTTAAATTGTGTCAAGTAATTAAGTGACATAAAATCAACTAAAGTTTGTCCCATATTAAAATTAAAGTGTGTTGGTTGCAAAGGAATATATTCACAATTAAATGTGTTATTAGGAACCCATTCAATGCCAGGCAAATTAAAATCTCCTAGTAGAATAACGTTCTTGTCACGGAGGTCACACATCTTGACATTGATTTCATCGACTATAGATTCAAGTCTAGATGGTGTAGCAGGTGATGGAAGATAAACTGCACATACATAAATATTTTTTGATGGAGCTATATTAATACACACCCAGATTATCTCGTTTTTCATTCGAGTACAGTCCATACTTGAGGAGTGTATCCTTTTTGCAACGGCAATTAGTACACCTCCACCTAAATGTTTGGTACTATTCTTAGCACTACGATCAGTCCTATAAATAATATAATTATTGTTTAAAATCTCTGAATCGGCAAAGTCTCCACTAAGCCATGTCTCTGTAAGTACAATTACGTCATAGTCACAGTTCAAACTGGCCAAATAGAGTTTATGTAGCTTACCTCTTATGCTACGAACATTTTGGTAATATAAACTTATCGAATCCATTATGAAAAATAGCAGTATAAATACTAAATTGGTTAACATTAATTATTAATCTACGGTACTAAGAAAATCCGTATTTCTGACCCATAATGCAGGTGACGTCTCATTTTTTCGTATGAATATTCTTCCGTTTCTGATCCACACAAACTTGTAACCTTTCTCCCTAGCAATGATTCTGGCCTTGCTGTGAAGTTCCTTGTTGGCGGGCGAAAGGTGTTCTTGTATGAAAATCTGCTGTTTTAAATCGCCTGCAATACCGATATGAGAAGTATTCAGTTTTTCAGTTGGATTTGTCTTGTTAAACTTCACGTAAGACGCCAAGAAGCGATCTCGAATGCGGGGAGAGGGCAGCCGCACAATTATAGACTTAGGTCTAGTAGATTGCGGGTTGAGCTTTGCTACTCTGGAACAATAAAGTATATCATTGTCTTGCAGGGGACAAGACATTGTTTTTGCCAGTTGTGACAGTAAGGTGGCGAGATTTTCCGAGCGGTGTTCAGGAACACATTGAATTTCAATATTGCAGTCTCTTGAATGCTGTTCCATAGAGTTCAATCTTGCTTGCAAACTCTTGACCTCCTCATCAAGTCTCTTGTTATCATTTTGTAACGTCTTAATCTCTACCTGTCTCTGCTCTACTAGATCTGTCAGGACATCGTATTTAGCGGACATGAAATTTATGGCCTCGTGGAGGTCACTAAGTGCATCAAATTTGGAATCAAATTTAGTTTCAATTTTTGTTATTTCATCCTGTATAATTTTCTTCACAGATTTTTCTATAGTTTTTTCTATGTTTTCATTGAGTTTTCTCAGAATTGTGTCCGTCAAGTCATTGAACTGCATGGCAGAGAGCTGCACTTGTGGTGCAGGGGCGCCCCCCTGACAAAACTCTTCCACCATAGGAGAGGTCTCAGTTGTCCTATTCGTTGAGAGCGAATGAACAGGTGTATGGTCATTACGAGGGCCAGATTTACACTCTGGACATTTCCAATTTGATTTGCTTGACTTAGAAAGTTTACCAAAGTTTTCTTTAGTTATATTCACACAACGATAGTGAAATCCCTTATGGCAGCGACAGCATAATATCTTATCATTAGTAGTCAGCTGATCTTGACATCCTTCACAAGTCCCCATGATGACGGATGAGTCCGAATCCAAACTTGGCCACTCGTCGGTTACTGATAACCAGTAATCGTTAAAGCAATGTGTTTTCTTATGTTTTGCTAATGAAATTTATCAGGCGCAAATTCCCTGATGTCGTAAGAAAATAAATAATATAAAAAATGTGGGTATGTTTAACTGACAGTAAAATGTTTTGATGTTATTGACGAATTTGGATTGAGTTTTCTGATATTTACTTGATTGTTAGAACTTGAAAATTAACCCTTCAGTTTTTTCAAGTTATAATAATAACTTTTCTTTACATTACATAGGTGACAGAATGACGATAGACTGAAAGTAAAGACAGGTCTACAGACCTATCGAAAGAGGCGATATGATAGAAAAATTATAACAAAATATAATGAAGCATGCTATAATATATTTTTTTTATGTGATAGGAGGGCAAACGAGCAGGCTGCTCACCTGGTGGTAAGTGATCACCGTCGCCCACGAACATCCGCAACACCAGAGGTATAGAGGATGCGTTGCCGGCCTTTGAGGAGGGAATATGCTCTCTTCTTGAAGGCCCCTAATGCAATGATATGTAATGTATACCTCAGGGTGACGGGCACAGTGCGGTTCTTGTGACTAAATGCATCTGTTATAGGCAGAGAATACCGCTTAACATCAGGTGGGCCTCGTACTTGTTCCGTCACAATAAAATAGAAACTGAAGACTATATAGGTAAAATAACGGGCAACATACGATCAGCAAGGTTAAGCAACATCCGCCGCGGTCATATGTTGGATGGGTGACCGCTAGTGACATTACTACTGAGCGCTTCCGTGCTTCGCAGGGCACGGTAAGACGTCCCCGGTTGTTCTCTTTGGATGGCAGTCGTTATAGCATGGTGGTAGAGCGTTTTGCAAACGCTAGCCTGGCTAGCTACCACCCTCGAGTATAAAATCTGTCGCCAAGCCAAGCCAAGTTCCGGCAGCTGTCCTTGAAACCCAGTCATTCTAGGTTAATCTGAACAACATCTTCGACCACATCATCACTTACCATCGGGTGAGGTAGTGATCAAAGCTAACCTATCAAGCATAAAAAAGCAACTATAAATGATGTGCATAGTGGTAATTTTAGACTGCTCGACCTTATTCCCAAAACGCATACAATTATAAAATCTCATGAAAAGCAACACTATGTCTCCGCTATCCTTATAAAGTAACCCTATTTTTAAAACATCCTTAATCACATCACTACCATATACTTACTGGTTCATTATTTGTTCAACGACTCTGTTCCTTTCTTTTCTGTATAAGCCAACGCGCTTAAATTGAAGTGTATTTATTTTTGACTACAGATGGTTGACTTTTGTTCACAAAACAAATATTTTTATAAGCATTTTTACGCATGCCACACAAGAATATTTTATGTCTGGAATACCTATGGAACAATAATTGGGTATTAGCGAGACTTACCACCTTCAGTGAAAAAATTACAGTATTTTTCTTTTCTCCTTTTTTTATAGGTATTTAGTAATTGTTAAATAAATATTTTTAGGTTAATCTAATAATTTGATGCTGTGATGTAAGTATTAAGAAATGACTCCTGTACTCGAGAGCGCCATTGGCATAATATACACTATTATTATTCAATATATGGTCACTCACCTTCTTGGCGCCAAACATCTTTTGGAATATCCTTGTTGCTAGTATACCCCCCGTGTAGTGCCAGGTTAGAATTGCACCTCCCCATATCATCCCGTGGGTGTCGTAAGAAACGACTAAGGGAAAAATAGTGAAAGGTGGGCAGCAGCACCTTCTAAAGAACTGATATCTTACATTGCGATCCCCAAGCCGCCTGCCTGCCAAGCGTGGGTATTATGGCAAATACCCCCTTAATAGGGGAGGCTGTGTTCAGCAGTGGACGAGTCGGTTGTTACAGTACAGTACAGTAGTATACCGACTTCCTCTTGGGTAGCAAAGCGTTAAGATCGTAAGCAGTATTTTTGTGCACTAAATGTGTAACAACATTTCAATCACATCGACGTGAGCCGTGGCATGGTGCTCCTTAGATATATTATTTCCTTTAGTCACAACTTCGACGTTTTCACTAGATAGAAGTCAACCCTCAATCTCTCATGACGTCATCCTATGATGATTTTCTTCAAAGACCTACTTATTTAAGAAGTTAATTGGTTAGTGACTAGAACATGTTAGGTAACATGTTCTAGTATGTTCCATTTATCTGGTTCTGAAACATTATTCTCCGTGTTGCTTTAAATCCTCTCCGTCCAGTGGATGGTAACCAGAGAATGAGACGGCAAGCCAAACTTACCACAGTAAAAAATTACAAATATACTGAAGGAAAAATTTAAGTCATGTGCGGGATTCGAACCCCTTCAGCTGGGGTATGCTCTAAACAACGCAACCTTATAATTTTAATATTATTATGTTTGCAATAACGCGTCATCATTTACAAGTATAAAAGCAATTGCAAAATTGGTCTTGTTTGTATTACAACGTAAGTGGTACTATAGATGTCGCTCCATCCCAATACGATGGTTTAAGAACGATAGGAAAGACTTGAGCTATAACGTCATGTCATGTTAGCTCAATTGGTTAGAACAAACCCCGGCTGAAGGGGTGGATGGACGTGGGTTCGAATCCCGCACATGATATAAATTTTTCCTATCGTATATTTGTAATGTAATCCGCATAGCAGGCGTTATTGCAAACATAACAATATTAAAACAAACTCACCACATCCAAAGTATTATTTGTATATACCTGGACCTGTACGATACAATTGACTTGACTCAATACAGAAGTTAATTCTCTTAATATTGCATCAGCTTGAAACTATAGCATGTACGAGTATAGGCCATTCAAAATATTATAAAATAACATAAAAGTACTTTGCTTTGGAACTTTTGAAAACTATGCTTTGAAAACAGGTACAATATTTCACCAATTACTAACATAAGTTGTGTTCCATTATTCAAGAAAAGGTAACTCCACTTTTTACACTTTCCACTTCTCTGAGTAAAGAATATGAATTCCAAGTCAATAGAGGCGAAAAAGTTTCTTTTTCATTTGGTTTCTTTTTGTTTCAAACGAGAGTTGTAAGTGGTGTTTTTGTTATACCTACCGTCTTTTCTTTTGTAGAATTTGTTTGTGGATTTGTATGAATTCTTGGTCTTGGTTCAACAACTTGAGCTATTGTGATGTCTTTATAGACTGTGGAACACATTTTTATATAAAAACAATGTTTAATGTGACATACAATTTTCATAAGAAAAGAATAAGCATTGCAATTCCGCTGCCAACTGGCAGTGGGCTAGAGCATTTGGACTGCCTATGAGTCTGCAATGACTTATAGGTTGTCTAAATGCTTTTATTGTAGTAGATGTAGTGTTGTATATAGTTCGTAGTATTTTATTAATAAAGGCATACCAACGGTTTAAAAAAAAAACAATAATAATAATATACAAGACAATTCAAAAGTATTGAATGATCCTGCCATATCACGGCATCAGTACATATGAGTACTGCTTTTAAATTGTGCTGCCATGAACTGACATGAATTGTATTCCATGCAGATCTACGAATTATTTATTCGTAGATGCAGATGGTGCTATCTACCTGGGCGTCAAGTCTGCTAATAAATATGAATCTATAATGGACTCGGCCTGGTCAATTTTGACAGTTTTGATAGTCTACTAACTTCAAATGGTTCTTATTGATAGATAGATAACACTTTATTGACACATTAAAATTTACAAATTGATAACTTAAAACAATAGCTAAGAGTAGGTGTGACAATGGGCGGTCTTATCGCTGAGAGCGATCACTTCCAGACAACCCTAGTCTATAGTAGTGTAGTCCTAGTCAATATTGATTCAATATTGGTTTCATATGAAAACGAAACGAAATACTAAAATAATAGTAAATAGTAACGAAATTGTTTTCTGAATTACCTTACTCTTCTCTTTTTATTTTTTGTTGGCAATATCGTCAAACCAGCCTAAATTCATCATAGATTCATAAACTCCTTAGGGATCACCAGGCTACCGATTCTGTCTTGTATGAATCTTGAATGAATCTATGCTGAATATAAACATGTAATTAGCAGACTTGGCCCCCTGATTCATTAAACATGCTCATAGGTATAAATGCCCCGTTTCTGATTTTAAAATAGGTTATAAAAACTTTGTGATATTCCAAGTTAATATACTATATTGAAAAAGACTTTGACTCCAGTCGTTTTGAACCCAAGATTTCAACCCACAATCAAGAAGTTTTCTAAAATACCGTTTTATACCTCCGTTGTTTTCGTATTTCGTTTTTAACCCTAAATCTAAATATAGAACAGCAACCAATGAGGTACGATAAGCTTACTAATATGGAATTAGTTGGATGGATATCGTGAAGCTTGTTGTTCTAAATACGGCCAAGCGGTACTTCAAGTCAATTAAAAGACTAGCTTTATGAAACAAGTCTTGCGTCACGTGGAGTGCTCTTACCTCTGGAGCAGAGCACCAAAGTGCATTAAATTATAGCGTATAGCTATCAGAATCGACGAAGTCACTAAGTTTCCCGAAGATTCAGAGCACTTAGTATGTAAAGTGATCTCTGAATATATTTATTGTTTTTTTCAATACTCACCTTAATAAAGCAGGCAGCATGTGTTACATGAGTGAAAGCAATTGGAAGTGGCTTTTACCGCTACAAGCGGTCCATATACTCATAATAATCTAAACTAACTTAGGTACATAAAATTAAAATGTGTAACAAAACTAGCATATATACAACTCTGTTTAAAATTTAGTATAAGGAATAAATAAAGGCTATTATTTTATGTGTCACATTACTGCAGATTTATAGCTGTAAGAATGAATCTGTCAAAATTATTTTTATACATAAATCTTAATCTCTTTAAATTTTTCGCTAAATAGTTAACCCGTTGGAGCTAAACTAAAGTTTTAATATTTTTATGTTTGCAATAACCCCTGCTATACGGACGCGGGTTCAAATCCCGCATCATCATCATCATCATCATCAGCCGGAAGACGTCCACTGTTGAACAAAGGCCTTCCCCATAGAGCGCCACAAAGAACGGCTATTAGCCGCTTGTAACCATTGGCTACCCGCGACTTTCACGATGTCGTCAGTCCATCTAGTGGGAATCCCGCACATGACTTAAATTTTTCCTCTTGTATATTTCTAATTTTGTAATCTAAACTAAAGTTCTTTATGATTTGTTTATGTTGTATCACTATAGTGGTTTAACTATAATTATTATTTTCAACAATATGTTACTGTCCGTGCTTACTGCAAATAATAATAAAATTTTATTTTACAATCCTTATCTAATATTATAAATAAAACCGGGAAAAACACTCATTGGACGTTGGGGATGGAATACGCTGACCTGTTTTTTTTTTGTTGGATAGAAATGTGTTAGTTGATTAATGAACACAGGTATTATGCTAAATGCCTTAACCTATTGTTTAAAATGAATCAGCTACTAAGATACTGAAAAACACTCAAGAGCACGGCATAATATCTTGGCAATACAGATGGTCATCATCACGATTAGAAGTCAGTGTAACTTTGAGGTATGCACTTAAATATGAGTTTGATTTGAAATATGAATTGATATGATGAAATAAATTACCATACAAAAACTGTCTCAAAATGTTATCAACATCAAACAGCTTATAATAAGATACCTTCATCTGCATCTACCTAATTAGAAAATGTTGATGTCACCTGCATACTGCTAGGTAATCTATGTCAATTCCATACAAACTATGTCATATTCTGTGTCGATGTCAACCCTTAACTGGGGTAATGAGTTTTAAACTTCATATAGGATGCAGCAACCCGCTTTTATGGTGTTCCTTAACTAGATATTGAAGTTATTAAGCGCGGTCTGTATTTAATGCAAACGAAAGAGGGTGATATAAGAAAAATGTGAGTGCATATTTTTTTATCGTTATTATTTCTTTACTTGCTTATTCATACGACTATAAGTGAGAAACTAATACTAAAGATTTATTAAGTTATATGCTTGACCTTATCTTATGCCTTTTGAGATCGGCGTAACATGTGTTACTTTTGATTTGCTTTGGCTAGCCTTTGACCACTATCTTACCTAATGGTAAATGATGATGTGATTGAAGATGTTGTTCAGGCTAACTGAAAGTTCTTGTTTCTCAAGGATAGCTGACGAAATACACCTAAAAAGTAGTAATTAATTACTTTAAACGGTTTAGATCGCGTATATTTATCTTTATTTTTGTCTCGAGTTTTCAAGCATTTTGCAGTGATCGTGATGCATTTATATTGGTGACTGATCTGCAAAATGACCAACCACCATCCTAAGATAGAAACTGAGATCGACGGCTTACCGTGCCCTCCGAAACACGGAACTGCTCAGTAGGAAGCCACTAGCGGTCACCCATCCAAGTCATAACCGCAGCGGTTTATTCTATAATAGCGGACGTTGCTTAAGTTAGTGGTGCGGTTAAAAACTACTAAGCAAGCCATGCTGCGACTGCATCAAATTTTTTGAAAAAACTGAACTCTTATAGGATCACTTTTGATTGTTGTTCGTCTGTATATATATCAAGCTGAAATTCTTATCAAATACTCAAGTTTACTGTCTCTTAGAGCTGTGAAAAAATCAATTATCTAAGCCAACGCAATCAAAAGATACAGCTCTTTATGCCGCAAATTTTCGACACTCGCAAGGGAATCAACTTCCCGTGAACTCAGAATCAAGAAATTTGATACGAGCAACGCCCTTACATAATAAAAATATTATTAAATTAAAATTTTATGGATTTTATTTAGCAATAAAAATACCTTAAATTTTACTTATATACCTTAAGGTTTTTAAGGATCCCTCGGTGAATGAATGAATGAAATGAAATGAAATGAAATGAAATGAAGTTTATTCCAGCACTACACACGGTGCGCAAGTTTGACTCTCACTTGGCCGTTTTTTTACATCCATATTGTTCCTTGATACTCTTCTGAGAGTAAATTTCATCAACTAAATTAAATAATGTCTTTGTTAATATTATACCTTAGTATAAACCTTACATTTCACCAAACTAGGAATAACTAATACGAGAATAACTATAATCTCTGTAATTTCGCGGTCATGAGTGGGATGGGTGACCGCTAGTGACATTACTACTGAGCGTTTCCGTGCTTCGGAGGGCACGTTAAGCCGTCGGTCCCGGTTATCGTCTTAGGATGGCAGTCGTTATAGCATGGTGGTAGGGCATTTGCGAATGCCCGCCTGGCTAGCTACCACCCTCAAGTAGAAAATCTGTCGCCAACCCTTCCGGCAGCTGTCCTTGAGAGCCAGTACTTCAAGGTTAGCCTGAATAACATCTTCGACCACATCATCACTTACTATCAGGTGAGATAGTGGTCAAAGGCTAACCTATCAAGTTTAAAAAAAAAACCTAATAAAGGAGTATTTTGTTACCATAATCTAAAATTACATAAATAACATACTTATTTTATAACGTTAATGGATTAGGTGCACACGTTCTAATGTTAAATTGGCTACTGTTTAAATGTGAATATAAAATAATGTGTATGTTACCGTAAGTATTTTATTGTCTTAGTTTAGTTAGTATAGGACTTGAGAATATTTAAATAATTATTTTATATATGTAGTATTAGATCAAGGCTGGCCAATAGATTTTCCTGGAGGGCAAAATTTGATAGACTGCGGCGGCGCCGGGCAAAAAAACTATGTTCATTAATACATAAAATATTACACACATACAAAAAGTAGGTATAATAAACAAACATCAATATGCTGCAATATTTTTTATTCATGAATCAAATTAACTAAAATAGTAACAAAATTAGTATTTTTAGGTAATGTGAGCCGTGAAGAGGTTTTTCTGAAAGTAATTTGTCGATATTTGGTTTTTTGATTTTTTGATCTGATGATGAAAGAAGAATCAAGTCTGAAATGTGTTTAGCAGTGAGAGATTTCCGATATTTATTCTTGATGTAGGATAGCGTTGAAAATGTTTTTCACAAACATAAGTGGAACCAAACCTGCTTAAAAGTCGCGCAATGTTGGAAAATCTTCCCTGGAAACGTTTTTCCAAAAATTTGCAGGCTCTTCTTTTTCTTTATAAATTTATAAAGAAAAAGAAGAGCCAACTATTTTCTATAGCTGACCTGGTTGGATACTCTTTCTCGAATTTAGAATGGATTTGCTTAAAATGCCGCTCTAAATTGTATTTTTTAGCAACAGCTACTGTTGCTGAGCAAATGAGACACACAGGTTTGCGGGCTTTGCTTTCAATGAAAAGGTATTTTGTTTCCCATTCTTCGTGAAACGTCCGAAGACTATCCTTTATTCTTGATGAACTCGTACTAGGTTTGCTGAGGGCCATACTAAAACAATAAAAATAATGTAAAAATTATATATTACGATTTTAAGTGAAATGAATGTAAGTAAGGTAAGTAAAATAAAACTAAGCTTTGTATTTACGATACTTGAATTCGTATGTACAAAACTTACATTTGTAAAGCCTAATTCGCACGCTTGGCAAAAATTAACAAGCCTCCTCAACAAGCGTTGGTTTACAAGCGTTTGTAACCAATCCATCGAGAGTCGGTTTTTGTCACAACTCAAAGAGAATTTGCCGTAAACGCTTGCGACGTACACGTTTGTGCTCGTTTGAGATCAAACATTTACGGCAAGTGGCAAACGTGCGGTCGCAGCTTAACACACAAGAAAACCAAAGGCTGATTAGTAAAAGTATTAATAATAGTTACCAAAATCACGTCACTTACCTATAGAAAAGATGAAACGTTTTGATAGGTAGTTGTCTTGCTAACTTTAAAATCGAATTGTCACTAAATATACAAATATTAACTCAATACGGTGTAGCGGCGAAGTAGCGAGCGACACTAAATAAATGAAATGACATCGATGCGCGACAATACTCGATCTATTATCGATCGTAGATCGAAGATGTTTTGGCGGGCCACTCTGTGGCCCGCGGGCCTGGGTTTGGCCAGCCTTGTATTAGATTAAGATAGTCAATAGGTAGGCTAAAAAAATCATCAAAAAAATCTGCTACCATGTATATGAAGTTCTATGATACAAAACGCAGAAGTGTAGTTTCGTGAAGTTCTATGATACATTTAATTGGTTTATCGTATACAGTTATCCATTTATGAAACCCTAGAATGGTGAAAATTTCAAACTGCCAGTAGATTTTAAATTTATTGAATTTCTGTAGAGCAAAAAGAAAAACTTCTTGGTTGGATTTTTATGACATGTGGCAGCTGTAGCAGAGTGGCCATAATTTTTTTTTTTTAGAGATTTACTGCCAAATTTTGTGATCTGTTGTGTGACCTTTTTTATCCTGGATTAGATGTGTTCCTTCGCAACAGCTTTATATTATTAGTATGACGTCACGTCAATACAATGGAACATAAAAAAAAAAAACCTCTGATATAGTATTGGTTGTAGATATTAAAGGAGTGCTCGTATAGTTATACTCTAACTTAGTAAAATTCACCCTTGGATATTAATTCAGAGGTACTGTATCAGACAGATAGTCCACTGCTGAACACAGCCTCCTCTATGTGGTATTAGCCATAATCCCCACGCTTGGCAGACGTCTTGGGGATTGCAGTGTAAGATCGCATTTAGGAGACGGTTAATACATTGAATGAGCGATATAAAGGATGATACGATTTCCTATATTTCATTTAAAAAGACAAATATAAATAGTACTCGCTATTTTCTGTGTGATTTATTAATTTATAGACATAATATGTATATTATAGTATATTATATTAATTATGAAAAAGTTGATATAAGTAAAATAGTCGCCCCTGGACTGCAGGAGCTGTTGCGACGGAGAAAAAGGGTAACACACCAGAAGGTGGGCAGCAGCTTACTGAGGAACTGATATTTCACACTGCGATCTCCAAGCCGCCTGCCAAGGGCCTGCCGTGGGGATTATATGGCAAACCCCCTTTATTGGGGAAGGCTGTGTTCAGCACTGGACTATCTGGCTGATACATTTCAGTATTTACAGTATTTATTTGTATTTCTCAGCCGACTTGTGACCAGTTGTCAGTCTGCCGTTTTGCGAGACTATTGTTTTATGTGGTAAATACTGCAGTTTAATCTGCAGTATTTACCACGAAAAAAAAAAAACTCTTTTCTTTTTTTCTGGTAAATTATTAATTATTTAAAGCGTTTAATAATGTGTTATTACTGACAACTTTTTAAATGATAATGTTGCCATGACACTTGAATTGGATCGCCCTTTATAACCAAACACCGAGCGAGAAAAGGTATAAAATTAATCATCTATAAGGACTCATTCCTCAAAAATTGTAAACTACAACAAAATTCTCGAACTTGTTTACCTCTAAACCATTTGAATAAAACATTTATTCTTTTCAAACGTAATCGAGTTCAAGCAAAACTACAAACTAAAAACTGGCAAGTAATAAAAACCTTACAATTAAATTTGTGTATTTTGGAAGCAGTAAGTTCGCAGAGACCGCAATTCATATCCTTTGGCGCGATAAAGTTTCACAGCTTAGTAGTTGCGCATGGTGCTGCCGTTTGACGTCATTAGCTAGAGCGTGGAAGATATCACATTATATAAACATCGTCACCCACGCGTAGTGATGTTTACGTTGATTAATCCAGAAACCCGACAAACTTTCTACAAAAACCTGAAAAAACACTGAATAAATGACGAAAAAGCGCGATTTTTTCATTTTTGTAAAGGGTCTGCAAAATTACTTTTTGAAATGCTATAAAAAAAAACTACTGAATATTTTCTCAAATCCCTTTTTGAATTTGAAAGTACAATCTTTACGGTTAACACTGGAAAATAATTTTATACAAATGGCTGCCTCGGCTGGCCATGCAGTAGCCTACACAATTGGTCCAATTTTTAAGCACATTATCGATTGTGTGTAGCTGTATTTCACCAATGGCTTCGCGAATATTGTCCTTTAAAGCGTCAATTGTCTCTGGTTTGTCGGCGTAACACTTATCTTTGACGGCACCCCACAAATAATAGTCCAACGGTGTCAAATCGCAGCTCGGAGGTGGCCAAACGACATCAGCTCTGCGGCTGATAATGCGATCTTCAAAAACAGGGCGCAAAACATCGAGTGTAGCTTCGGCTGTGTGGCACGTAGCGCCGTTCTTTTGAAACCAAATGTTGCCAATATCCTCCTCTTCAATTTTTGTGTACAAAAATTGGTTCAACATGGCCCGATAACGATCGCGACGATGCTTCTCTTCTTCCAAAATCCGTACGCAACTTTCGCACACATTCTGCAACATTACCATGATTTTCAAAGTAATGTCGCTATATTTCCCAGCGTTGTTCAAGCGTATACACAACCATATTCGTTCAGCGGAAGGATAAAACTAATTATCTGTCAAATCAAACATGAGCTAAGTATTACCATTCACGAAATAACCACTAGTTAAAAAAAACCTTAGATGGCGGACCCGTTACTTGATTTTTTCTAATACTATTGGCCATTTTATTTTTATGTATGTTTAATTACCATTACCTACCGGTCAACTATACAAAAATATAATAACAACAACCTAGTTAAGTCATCAGAAGTTGTAACGAGAATATTAAATATTACGCAATTTCTCGCCTAAGACATTTGCGCGCCAAAATGAATGAAAAGCACGGATTCATGTAATGAAATACTTTCGATTGTCGTAGAATAATTAAACTCTTAACAAAGCAAGCATGGGGTTTTAATTTTGAATTATATAAGTCGGATCGGAAAGGCCAAATCTGACCGGAAGTTCCAAACGGAGCCGGCAGCAAGCTCTTGCCACTTATGTCAAATTATGCAAGATCTTACTTTGGTATCTGGCACAGCAGATGACTGTGATAAATTCTAACTATATTTAATATATATTTGACTATCTGATCTGATACGGGTATACATGAATTTTTAACTGTGATAAACTCTAACTATAGTAAAAATTATTTGACTTATCTGATCTGACACGAGTTTATAAGAGTTTTTAACCCTTTAACAACCAACAACAAGCATTATTAGCGAGATTGAATATTTTTAGAGGAAAAGAACCAATAGAACATGATAAACCAAACATCCATTTAAGAACTCGTAAGCAATAATCAGAAACTTGCGCAATTAATACTTGCGCGGGACGAGTCACTCTGCAAGTTGGAACCGCGAAATACAAGTTTGAGACACAGTGTACATAATGCAGTAGGCAACGTTCTGCCTTAAGATATTTTAGATATTACTTTTTTGTCAGCAAAACGATTGTTCCATATTATAATAATTAGATATAATGAACGCCGACAGTAAAAAAACAAGGCACCAAATTAACAGCATGGCACTACTAATGTGGCCGTATAAGTATTGTTTTGATTTGAATTGGGCAGGCATAAAAGCAATTTACCAATTGTTTTGCTATCGTTAGCAGGTCTGTATTGCGTATTTATCAAACATCAGCATAAACCGAGGAAGTAAGGTTTTCGTCCAAAACCGAATACCCTTACGCTATACGAACCCAATGTTCGTATCATAAACGTCTGTCAGATGCGCTAGGCCTATATTCTGATAAAACCTGTTCCTATCCCACAACTTAAATTTTTGTTGCACACTTTACTGAAACCTATCACGCCTATAGGTTTGTGCTTTAACATACTAATTTAACTCTATATCTAGATTATGTTACCTATATAAAAAAAATATAACCATTAAAAAAATACATTCACAATTTTGTATTCATTGGGTAAAAAGTTATTGGATTGTACTACTAACGCCATCTGTAAGAAAACCAAAGCGTTAATACCGCTGTAACAGAACTAAACTCAATACATAAATACATAGTTGTTAATAAGTTGGCATCGTCAAGACCATTATGTCCTAGTTATAAATTAAATTCTATTGTTATCATTATCGCCGATGCCAATGGGTTAATCTAATGAATACTAGATGACACCACTAGAATCAGGTTGTAAAATAAATGCGAGCCCTCACAAAGCTCAGTTTTTTGCTAGTTTATCGCCACTTGTCTTTTGATTGCGCAGTATTTCACGTGTCTAACTTTATCACCAATTCTATGATCATAAAAATGTATACCATAGATAGTCTACAGTGTCCTTTTACGCATGTTTAAATTACTACTTTACAAATGGAATAATGATGGATTATTAGAAATGACTGGACATGGATCATATCTTTCCGACTGCACTGCATTGTTGTGAATATTTAGCGAGCGCTTGGTTTAGCAGCTTTTTTTTTATTTTTATTTTTGACGCTGGGAAAAATGCATTACGCATGCCCCCCCATCGGGAGATGGAGGGGGTATGTGGGACTCCCCGGTAGAAGGCCGGTATACCCACTAAACAACCCAGCGGTATTCCAGCATCGTTTTTGTGGAGGAGGACTGGGAGACCGGCAGAGACTTTGCGTCCAGTCCCCCTTCGACGACCGCCCGCTTTTACAGCGGGGCCTACACAGGAGGGGCCCGGGAACGACCAGGAATACTTGGCCATTCCCGCTGGTTTAGCAGCTTTGGTTAACCAACATCAACATAAAAATAACCAAAAATATTTTATGGGCTTTGATTTAATTTCATTTCACTTCAAGCCTTAAGACTGACTATTGCAAACACTATTGTTGAGTGGCAAAAGGTGAACAAGTGAAAGAATCCCACCACTTTCGACACACATCAGGGTTTTCATCGTTTTAAATATTTCATTCATTCGAAAAGTAGCCTTTTGGTTTGAAGAATGCGCCGTCTATATTCCAAAAACCGACGAATAATTGTCTAACCGGTCTTTAAAGAACAAGATGCTTTGTTTACCTTCATGACATATACTAGGGAACTACTTTTCAACTAAGGTTAGCTTTTAACCGCCATCTCACCTGATGCTACTAGAAAGTAATGATGATCGAGAAGGATTAATGTCGACGAGGTTCCTAAATAAAATTTGCCTAGAAAACACTAGTTCTCAAGTAAAGCTGCCTATGCATGCTGAAAACAAAGTTAGGTTCTCGGCAATGAATTGGCGGGTAGTAGCTGTATCTACCACAGATGAGCAAATGAAAATTCATGCTTTCTAAACTTAAGCCTCCTCCGTGACAGTCCATGAATCACTGCACTGGACCATCCCTACTTTATTTCAGTTCCTCTGCTTTGACTGTGGTCCAAGCTAAGCACCACGATGTTTATTGCCGAGAATTTCTGTCGGGTATAACTTCGGAACCTTTTCAAATAAGATGTTTGTTTGTAAAAACTTCTTTTAAATCTGGGATGAAAAAATTGTTTGCATATTTTGAAACATTTTAGCGGTCATGTTGTTGGTATTTGAATTATGCTCTATATTCAAACTAAAAAAAGAATTCGTGCCATATATCAAAGCACTAATATCTGTTCCCTGCAATAAAAAGCATTGGAAATACCCTACTGATCCGGTATAAAACGTAATGGGGCCTCCATCCAAAACGTATACGTTAGCTATTTCAAAATTATGATGTCCGAAATAAAAATAACATAAAAGAAGTTTCGACCGCATAGTATAAAATATACATAAAACTTTTGTTCTTTTGGTTTTAAATGGATAAAAATGGTTGGAATAAAATTTAGTTATAGTAAGTATATCATTGACCAAACGAATGGTAAATGTACAAAAGATACAAATCCAACAAAAAAAAAACAAGAAAGTATTACAGTCCCACCAACTTATCTGTTCAGGCGGTGGTGAAGCGTCAATGCCTTATTAATTTTCTCATATATATAAATATATCTTAGTTCTAAATTGATGAACCCTCAGGATAGCGCCAATATGCTCCAGAGCCCATCGTATCAGCTGCTGTCTGAGTTTTTAGCTCAACAGATCCAAGAGATGGCGTTAGCAGTATCGATTCGGTAGATATTTGGTGTTATAATCTACCTACAAAAGGCATACAAGATGCTCAAAGGAAATATTTTTATATAGAGGGTAATGTGTGGACAATTCATTCGTTTTTCTCTCCGCTAATAAACGCACATCGCCGCTCCGTGTTAATTTTATTAATTATCACTGAACAATTGAAGACGCAAGAAATAACCCTTGCATTACAATCCATATTGTATGAACGTCACAGCGCAGTGAGTGTTACACCTTTTGTGCAAGACTTTCTCCCGATTATTTGGGATTTGTGGGTCGCCGGCCGGTCGCCATATAGGAACGCCTAGAACGATGTCTGCTGTAAATCCCAACTTGAAGGATTTGTAAGCATAACAAGGATTGCTTAAGGTACGTGGGCTATTTACTACTGCATTGTGTTTGTATTGGTGTTTTAGGCGAAAAGATACAGCGTTTTTGTCAGTTAATTCTTCTTTTATATCTACATCACCCGTAATTGCACAGTAATCTCTTTTATGCACTTAAAGAACTTTGTTCAGATATGGTGGCCTGTAAAAACAAACAATCGTTAATGCAGCTTCGTCCATGTATTCGGTTACGATCCTCAAAATGTCGTTCGGTGACATTAAATTGCAAGTCTACCATCGAACATACTAAACATTATTAGTATATTTATGGTGTTTGGGCATTTTGCGTAAGGCATATGCATGTCTTCCTCAAGAAAAAACCTATCGCCAAGCACCTAGCAGCTTTCCACGCTTTCTAGGCTCTAGTAATCAAACAATATCTTTAAATAATTACTAACATAAATACTAATTAAAACACTTACTAACTTTACACAGCTGAAAACTACAATACACTTTTATAAAACGTGTGTCCAAAATTCCTGTAAATTTGGAGGTCTGGCGCTTCAGCCCGCAAAAAATAAAATCCCAGAAGTTGTGAATAAATGTGTACAGCCCTCAAAGAAGAGTTATTTTCGAGTTTCTGGATTAAATGTTGTTTTTAGTGATGGGGATTGGCGTGATCTTGGTTTCCTCGTTACGATCTTGTTTTCAGAAAAACAAATTGCTTAGTATTTTCCATGGATTCACCATAGGGGTGCCGGGCCCATAGCGTCGCAGAAGAAGAGTCCCAAGGCAGAGGCATCTGGGGCTTGCAACCCAGGGTGTAGGGTTAAGGGGCCCCTTTACGATGTCATCATTACTCCATTTCACCTCTCGAGCCACTGCCTAGCCAAATTTGGTAAGATCCTACTAATGTCGCCTTGAATACAAGTTCTAGAATGGAAGTTACGGTTATTCATGACAGGTCAAGGTCTTTAAGTAGGTTATATATGGATTTCACTGGTCACCCCTGCTCCGACTTCTACAGCATAAATATAAATTAACTACGTAACCGTTTTTGGTTATTTCAATTGTTAAGTCGTAATATTAGTTTTTTTTTATCGTGTTGTCTTTAGGTATGTTGGTTTTCCACAGCACAGTAAGTTCTATAAGTACTATAAGATTTAGATTTTTCAAATATAGAATATCTGGTCTGGATGACGACGAAACAGCAACATCCTCATATTTTTTGCTATTATTCAGTAGTTTGTATCATTAAAGTTAGAATAAAACATTAAACATATAATCATGCCTGTATTCTCTTAAGGGGAGGGAGAGGTATTGTAATAAAGACATTTTTCAGACATTAGTAGTGGGTATGGTATCTTCGTTAAAATTTTAGTAAATTTAAATTAAACAGTGACAATCGCGATTACAATACTAGGAATAAAGATAAATAGCGGTGCCAGGTTTTAGATTAGCAAAGACAAATAAAAGGTCGTTCTTAGGTAATTGTGTACGGTTTTATAATAAAGTTCCAAAACATATTATAACGCTCACAGAAGGGAAATTCAAGTTGCACGTGAAATACATATTGATTATAAAATCCTACTACACAGTTTCTGATTACTTAAACGACAATAATGCCTGGACCATTCCGCCTCTGCCAAGCTATTGCCTGTCACCTACATAATTTAAACAAATATTGTAATAACTTTTTTATATAGTTAGTATGTAACACATTGTTTAAAGACGTTTAAAAGAATGGCCCCGAGTTTCTTGCCCGTTCTTTGCCCCACCACTACACCATGTATTAGTGGGCGAGCTTTTTATCTAGAGCCGCTGGTTTAACTATATTTTGGCAAAACATATTAGAAAATGTGCCATGGAGATGAATTTCACATCGATTCACCTTTCCATCGCCGGCCAGATGAGATTAGAACAATTTGAACTGATACATAATTGATAATCACCTACGACTGAACGAATACTATATATTATATCTTCATTTATCAGACACAATGTTAGGATATGATTTCAGCTCTTAAAAGCTGTACAAAAAGTGGACTGAGAATTTGTTTCTAACACAATATGTGGGTATCTCTCAGGCTGGAGTGAAAAGGTAACTTCTAGGCGTTTGCTAGCTATCGTCTATTGGATCAGCTGATATTTAGGACCAACAACGCAATCCCATTTGGAATTACAAAACCAACGGTACTTAATTAAGGATTGGTATTGAATATGTTTGCCAAAAAACCGGTAACTGGATGTCAAACCCATATACTTAAGATTATATATTTATTAATGACCACATTTGTGGGGGCCAAAGGCCGATAAGCAAAAATGCTTATACAAGGATGGCACCGTAGACAGACGCCAGGGGTTCCGTTCAGATGTGGTTGGCAGGTCTCCCTAACAAGGCAAGGAATGCATACAACAAGCTCACGCACCGTTTAAAGTGGAGTATTTCCTGAGCTGCGCAGCTCCCTTGTTCGACCGGTGATGGGTAATCCATACGAACTTGAGAACGAAGAGTCCCACATACACTCACAAACGTCTTTCCCTTGCACTTAATAGTCCTGACGCTGCTGCGGTGGATACAGCGCAGCACATTCGCGTACACGATAAAACGGTAACGTAAAAAGCACTGTATTAATGAAATGTTTTAGAAGATGATCAATGGCTGATAGCACACACCATGACACTCTTACAGTAACGACTGTTTTTTGTTCATTCATGCACCGCGTATAGGCAGTACACGACGGAACGATTGTCATCGATCCGGTTTGAAACGCTCACTCATGCAAAGCGCGCGAAGTTTGAGTGAGCCATTTAGCACACAATACTTACAATGGTAAGGAACCATTCAACCACAAATATCTGGCGCAAACAACATTTATACTATCATTAGAAAAACGGTCAAGAATTTTCAAGACAAACATGAGACTTTGTTTACCTCATCACTACCACAAACTATTAGTCGCAGATGCGTTGGGTTTATCACAAACTTTAGTAATTAGCAAAGTTTTGGCTAAACATCGTGGGTTGTTGAACGTAAGGAATTTGAGGCAATTCGTGATGAAAACATGGTGAAGTTTATTTATTACAGGAATATGTTTGGTACGAGTGGTTTTGTTAACAAAGGCCTTGCATTGTGTTTGAATATTTTGTATACTGATTGTGTATCGAAGTTATGCTGTTCATTATATATGTGTGCCATTTCGACTGCCTACTGATACCGATACCCAATATTATAAAGAGGAATTATTTGTATTTTTATGCAACGAATACACTTAAAAACTACTAGAACGATTTGGTTGAAATTTGGTATGGAAATAGTTAAAGACCCGAGAAAGCAGTGATAGCTACTGAGCTATCACTGCTTTCTCGTTCCAGTAGTTTTTAAGTGTATTCGTTGCATAAAAATACAAATATTTCCTCTTTACAATATTGGGCATTGGCTATGGACTGCCGTGCAGCATGTCCATGGTTCGAATCCCGCCCAGAGCTTGAGCTTCATCGCATGGTGGAAGGGCATTTTGGGAATGCCCGCCTGGCTAGCGACCACCCTCAAGTAGAAAATCTGTCGCCAAGCACCTAACAGTGTGTTCCGGCAGCAGTCCTTGAGAGCCAGAAAAATTACAGGCTAATGAGACCTAACAACGTCTCAGTGTGACGGGCACAGTGCAATTCGTCGTTGACGAAATGCGTATGTTATAGGCAGAGGTTAGTCCACTTCACATCAGGTGGGCCTCGGGCTTGTTCCATCACAATAACATAAAAAAAAAATTAAAAAAAAAAAATAGCTTTAATCCAACTGCGCATAAAAGAATAATGGTTTTGGGCGGTACGCGCGGGCAGAGTCGTGGCTGGCAATGTACATAATATAAAGCCTAAACGTGCCTTACCAAAACACGCCTCTCAAACCCGTAGTAAAAACATTGAGCGCATTTATTTTTCCAATACATTCTCGGTGGCACATCGATTCGTGCTCACGCTTCGATGGATGCATGTTTTGGAGTATTTTGTATCCGATACGTTGTTCATTAATATTAATGAGAAGGAAATGTAACGAGGTGTTGCATCAATTATTATTATCACAATGCATTGCGTTATTAAACTGAATTCCAAGATACGTGGTACGTTTTGAAATAGAACAGTTACCGCAGACACAAAAACCGCATCAGATCGGCAAAATATGCGATTTACATTTTCTCTGGAGTTTTGTTGGACTAGGCAACACTAGATTTTTGACGATTTTGCAGCTTTGAAAGACCAGTGTTACACGTAACTGCGTGGTGCTCAAAATTGTTTTTAGATTTTGCCTATATATGTCTTTGTAATACATACAAAGTTTGTGATTAAAGCTATGGACTGCCGTGCAGCAAGTCCATGATTCCAATCCTGTCGCGGCATTGAGCTTTTGCGAATGCTCATCCTAGGTAAGTAGGTTGTACTTATTACCCACAAAGAGAAAATCTGTCGCCAAGTACCTTGTGGTGCTCTGGCAGCTGTCCTTGAGAGCCAGTAATTCTAGGTTAAGCCTGTTAATACCTTCAACCACATCTTCACTTATCATCATTTGAGATTTTAGTGAAAGGCTTAAACTTAGAACAATAAAACCTGTACCGTGCCGTGCCCGTGGGGTGCCCGGCTAGAATGTCACCCCTACATTGCTATCTGTGGGTGTCGTAAGAGACGACTAAAAGTAAAATACTGGAAGGTGGGTAGCAGCGCCTTCTGAGGAACTGATATCTTAAACTGCGATCGCTAAGAGGCCTGCCAAGCATGGAGATTATGGTAAACCTCCAATAATTTATTTATTTATTTATTTATTTATTTATTCATTCATTACAACTATTTTTACAGGATTAACCCCAATACAATAGCGTAGTCAAAATATTTCAATTACAAAAATAACTTTATACAGTAATTATTACATTTCCTTATTAAATTAGTAAGTATAGGTATATTATATAAAATCATGAAATTCAATTATCTTATTAAAATTAATAATAATATGTCATTCTTATTATATAACAAAAAAAAATTAATTGTCAATTACACTACTAGATACAATTGTGTCATCTTACATCTAATTCTGATTATTGTAATAATAAATTATGGACATGTCATATTTAATTGTAAGTGTAGTCATCTGTCTTCGCATAACACAGATCGAACAATAATACAGTTTTGAATTCTGTTATGGAACATGCAAACAGATCTAATTGGTATGCAACTCGATTTAGCGCCTGCAGCGTTCGATTTAATGGGGTCTTTGCGAGTAAGTTAGTCCTGGCGCGAGGGACCCAGAACAGCCGAGGCCGACGACGGCGCGCCAGGTACCCGTCCGGGACGCACAGCCTCATCATTCCCAATATTTTCGGGTTTGTTAAAACGCCTCGGAATACCCTAATTACATAATATGCGAGTGCCCAATCCCTTCGCACCTCTAATTTATTGTATCCGACCATGCCATAATAACCACCATAATGGGGGAAGCTGTGGTCAGCAGTGGACAATTTGGCTGATACAGTACAGTACTGTACGGTGTGAAGCCCTCTGAGTTCGAATATCACTCGAGCTTGATTCACTTATTTTTTTATGAATAACCATTCATAACTTTACAAAATTATCATAATTAACAAGTTTAAAGCTAATTGTACAACTTTAGTTGCACTATAGGTGTCGCTTCATCCCCATACGATGGTTAAGAACGAGAGGACAAATCAGAGTTATGACTTATATGTCACGTTAGCTTAGTGGTCAGAGCACACCCCAGCTATAGGGGTAGATGACGCTCATGACTATAGATCTTCCTCTCGTAATTTTGTAATATAATTCGTGAAGCACGCGTTTTAGCAAAAATAAAATTATTATAACACTCATAAGTTTTGAGTGCATTTTATAGTTTTATGTTTATTGTGTGTGATATATTTCAGTTTACCATTAATATTTAATCAACTGAAAGGCTAGCAGACTTTTAGGATAGCCAAAAACTTGTAGTTCATTAGAATTTCTTAAAAGCTGTCTTAAATTTTAAGTGTCAATTTGATACTAACGGCGTAAGACTTGTTCTATAACTATTTCACCACACTGCTATTTATTGTACTTATGAATTTATCCGTAACATAAAAACTGTTAATACTAGCAGTCTAAATTTAGACTAAATCTAGAAATAATTAAGTTCTTTAAAGAACATAATTCTTTCTTCATATACGTAGAAATGATATTATGCTCTTAAGAGGCACGGGAATAGAAGAAGCCAGAAAAATACGTATTTTAACAAAGTGATGCTGTCTCGCCGCTAAATGCCCGAACAGAATAGTGCGATAAGGAGAATTGCGGAAAAAAACACAAAATACGCGTCGTCAAGTCAAAACTTGACGACGCGTATTTTGTGTTTTTTTTTATGCATTATAGGTTAACTTTTCACCACAATCTCACCTGATGGTAAGTGATGATGTGGTTGAAGATGTTGTTCAGGCTAACCTAGAAGTACTGGCTCTCAAGGACAGCTGTCGGCCGCTACAACACACCGTTAGGTGCTTGGCGACAGCATTTCTACTTGAGGGTGGTAGCTAGCCAGGCGGGCATTCGCAAAATGCCCTACCACCATGCTATAACAACTGTCATCCTAAGACGATAACCGGGACCGACGGCTTAACGTGCCCTCCGAAGCACGGAAACGCTCAGTAGTAATGTCACTAGCGGTCACCCATCCAACTCATGACCGCGGGTGACGTTGCTTAACTTTGCTGATCGGTTAAGAACAGCTAAGTAAACTTCGCTACGAGCGATTCATATGTGTTCTGGGAGAAAACCTTTCTCCTATAGTAAACATTAATTAAATCTAAACATTTTGGTCTTATTTTATAACTGATAGAATAAACTGGGTTTGTAGGTTTTCTTGTTTCTTCATTTATCATTATTTTTCCTATAAATAATTCACAAACTAGAGATTCAAGTTTGGAGAAAATATCGGTATTTAAATACCCATTAATACAAATTCCTTTAATATGATGATAAAAATCAAAACTTATGAACCTGGATATTGTTAACATCTATAACATTTCCAAAAATCATTAAAATCGGTTGTTATAGGGGGGTAAAAACGTTTTCTCTTTTTGTATGAAAGTTCCCTCCAGTCTTAACAGCCGCATTAGATTGCAAACACTTCAATCACTCGCTTAACAGTTACAGCGGCCCTTCTTAACCTAAATATAAAAGTATTTGATAAAGTAATAAAAATAAAGTATTTTTTACTACTACGGTCTTTTACCGGATACATTTTGATGAATGTGCACAAGAACTGCATTCATTTGTTCCACCATCCCCCTTCTTCCATCGGACGTCCAGATAAAAGGAGAGGCACCGTTCATACATGTTTGATATTCCCAGGACTCGTTTGAAGCGCTTCGCTTCCACTTTCCTCGTGCGTACTGCGAAAGAGTGGAACTCCTAGCCGTGTTTAGTTTTTCCCTATGGATACAACATGGGTGTCTTCACATCGAGAGTAAATTGTTTTTTTCTAGGTGAGCATGTTCCGTCTTAAACCACATCAATGCTTAAAATCAGGCAGAGTGGGGTCAGTCACGAACCAATTATGAATAAAAAATCTAGGCCAAGTATTTGATACTGTTGCTGAAGAAAACCTGGATGGTGAGACACACTGTCTCACGTTTTAGGTTTTCAAGAAGGATTTTATTTTCAGATTCTTAGGTCAATTAAACTACTTCACAAAAAGGAATAGCTGAGAAACCTTTTTCAGTTCATAGCATCCTACATTGGAAAGTTGGTTTAAGCTTCCATAACACAGTCAGAGTCAGTTTTTCCACTTAAACGGCTTTTTATCGCACATCTCTGGTGGATACGCAACATAATGGTAGTATTTCAAAAAAATGCCTTCAAAAGCACATGCCACGGATACGTCGTTGCAAACAAATTAATGTAAGCATCGGTTCGTATTCGCGCGTATTCTCTACGGGATGCAGGGCGTGCATCGATGGTTTTTGTTAATATTTTCGAGTGATGTAGAGAGATGGTTGTGGGCATATGTCGATACTCTTTCATGATACTGCTAGTTCTGATGCAATATCATACTTATTTAAACAGTTTTGAGACCAATTTCACTTACGTTTAAACAGCATGCGCAGACGCGGTCGGGAGCGTACGTACTCCATGATGAAGTGACTCTGAAAGTTGCGAAACCGGTCGATATCGAACTACTCGGCTGTTTTAACGTAAGTGAAATCGGTTTCAAAATTGTTTAAATATGTGTACAAAGTCAAAGTCAAAATCATTTATTCAATTTAGGCGTCTACGACGCTCTTATGCAGGTCAATTACAAATTTTAGTATTGAAATATTCTACATTGTACTGCCACGTTCAGCAAATAAATTGTATATAGCCAATGCGAGAAGAACGGGCAAGAAACTCGGGGCCATTCTTTTAAACATGTTTTAATTACAATATTTGTTTAAATTATGTAGGTGACAGGCAATAGCTTGGCGGAGGCGGAATTGTCCAGGCATTTTTGTCGTTTATGTAATCAGAAACTGTGTAGTAGGATTTTTTAATATGTTTTTCACATGCAACTTGAATTTCCCTTCTGTGAGCGTTGTAATATGTTTGGGAACTTTATTATAAAACCGCACACAATTACCTAAGAAGGACCTTTTATTTGTCTTTGCTAATCTAAAACCTGGCATCGCTATTTTATCTTTATTCCTAGTATTGTAATCGTGATTGTCACTGTTTAATTTAAATTTACTCAAATTTTTACGAACATGCATAATATTTTCACATATATACAGATTTGGTAAAGTTAAATATCAATTTCTTTAAAAAGATCACTCACTGATTCCCTAGGACCCATTTTATATATGGCTCGAATTGCACGCTTTTGTATGATAAAGATTGTCTCTATCTCAGCAGCAGTTCCCCACAGCAATTCACCATACGACATAATACTGTTGAAGTACGCGAAATAAACTAAGCGAGCAGTAGCTACGTCTGTTAACTGTCTTATCCTAAGAACTGCATATGCAGCAGAACTAAGTCTTCCGGAGACATCATGTATATGTGGATCCCATTGTAAAGTGGAATCCATTTTGATTCCCAGGAAGACTGTCGCTTTGTCAATAGGGAGTTTATCTGGGCCAAGCTTTATGTTTGGTTCAACATAAGGAACATTTGGTAAAGAAAACTTTAAACATTTCGTCTTTTTTGAATTTAGGAGAAGATTATTAGCAACGAACCATTTACAAATCTTAGATAGTACATTGTTTACAAGCGTTAGTTCACTGTCTTTCCTATCTACTTTAAAAATCAGAGAGGTATCATCTGCGAATAAAACAATATCGCAGAAATCTTTGACCATGCAAGGCAGATCATTAATATATGTTAGAAACAGAAAAGGTCCCAAAATTGATCCCTGTGGTACTCCCATTTTTACCAATGACCCGGAAGAAGTATTGCCATTTATTCCAACCTTCTGTAGCCTGTCTGACAGATATGACTCTATAAGATTCAGAGCTTTTCCACGAATACCATAGTGGTAAAGTTTACGAATCAGAGTGCAGTGCTCTACACAGTCAAATGTCTTGGAAAGATCTCAAAATACGCCAATAGCATCATGTGAACTCTCCCAGGCTTCCAGTATATGCGACATCAATTAAACACCTGCATCCGTTGTGGATTTGCTCTTGGTGAAAGCAAACTGATTCTCATTTAATAAATTATGCTTGTTAAAATGGGATAGTAGTTGTTTGAGCATAATTTTTTCGAATACTTTACTCAGAACAGGTAAGATGGAAATAGGTATATAATTGTACTACTTACGAAAGTTGTAATAATTTGATTACAACTTTCGTAAGTGGTACCTGTTTTAACATAAGTGAAATCGGTTTCAAAATTGTTTAAATATGTACTACTTACGAAAGTTGTAATCAAATATCATCCTTCTTTATTTTATTTTAGTCTTTTATAATTCCCACTCTTAGCCCCATATAATATGTAGTCGTACAATATGTTATATCCTACAACAAAAAAGGAGTTAAAGGGGTGATAAAAAAGCACGAAACAAATCATATTGTAGAAAAATATTTATTCCATGGTCAGTAGTTTTTAAAGCATTATCGTGCAACCCAAAATATATCTGCTCTGTTCACTTAATAAGCAGCAAAAACATTCGTCGGCAAAAACTTTAGTTTTGCATGGTCATGTTGTGCCTACGAATAAATGTCTTCTAGGTTAGCCTGAACAACATCATCGACCACATCATCACTTACCATCAGGTGAGATAGTGGTCAAATGCTAATCTATCAGGTATAAAAAAAAAAAAAAATTTGTAAAGAAATATAAGTCAAGCTCAAAAACAGCAGAATGCAAACCTTACCGCGGTGGGCGTGGATTAAAAAGTGTACCGTGCGGCGCAACAACATTACCTTGAAGCGATCAATCGGATGCGAACATTTCTAAGCGCCAAATGAATTAACCAATCAAATTGAATTATGAAGATTTTGTGTGTTTCAACCGACCATAAAACACATTTACAAGCTTTACCGATTTTTTGATGTTTTTTTTTTATATTTTAAAGTTGGTGCATCATCGCCCACTCGACGATGCACCTGTCGCAATTTAATTTCGTGTACGGTAAAACAATATCGATAGATTATGTCTTAGCCATAGTGCAGCTTAGGTCGCGATGTCATTTGTTTGAAAGCTCCTTCTGCCTGAGTGAGTTAAGGATAAGCAGTGGAGATATGTCGTTGTTGTGAGATTGCTCTTCGTATCCTTGTTTGTTTGGATTTACAATTCTACTGGGAATATGAAAAAGACTTTTCTTTTATGTTTTTTTTATAATACAGAACGCTCGTTGTTCATTAATTACTTTGTTTACTAAATATATGAATAATTAAATATACGTAAAGATGCTCATTCTCAAGGAATGCGGGCAGTGAACTCACTCAGTGAATTCAATTCAGTGCGCGCTAGCAGCCCTCGAAGATGCCCGGATTCCTTGAGAATGAGCATCTTTACTGCTCGAACACCGGTCGGAAATTATGACCAAACATCGAAATTGCTAGTGCCAGTATATTTATTTCATAATTATGTTAACTCACGTTACTTAGTTTTTATGAAAAATAATAATTACTTTGTAAATTATAATAATTGTAAAAAAATTAAGAAATTATAATATGACATTAGTACAACACTATCAACTATCTATAGCACTACAGCTAATACAACGAAATCATATACAGACAGCCCATTACCAGGACAGCATGCCCAGCATGCTTTGCTTATTCGTTGTGCCAAATACAAGCCAGTATTTTAATCACGCATTTTAAGAGCGCTAGGTCGTTGCAAAGGCAATGACCTAGCGCTCAGATTTCCTGGTGGTAGTCGTACAAGACGTCAAAGCGAAAAAATCCGTCAAGTAAGCAGCATCAGGTTACGCATGTGAAGACGAATAGGGTGTTGCTGTACATATAGGTTCCAACGGGACTCATTAGCGTGTTGTAGGCATCCTACCAACAAAACAATTTTCAAGAGTATTGGCATCGTGGAGGCTACCATAAAACTAAAGCCAAGCTTTCAAAATAAGATTTTTCAAAAATAAGATCTAATTGTAAATATTATGAAAGTATTGTATTTTTTGCAAATAAATTATTGATTGATTGATTGATTGATTCAAATATACAATTTCGTTTCGTGTCGTGGGTGTCCTGATAGTTACTATGTAACAAGAAAAGAGTTGTGTATGAACATAAAAGTTTTTTTTAGTTGTTGATAGGTAAGGTTTTGACCAAAATCTCACCTGACGGTAAGAGATGGTGGGAACACAAACGTGTTAACAAGCTTTACCTAGAAGTACTGGCTCTCAAGGACTGCTGCCGGAACACACCGTTAGGTACTTGGTGCCAGATTTTCTACTTGAGGGTGGTCGCTAGCCAGGCGGCCATTCACAAAATGCCCTACGACCATGCTGTAACGACTGCCATCCTAAGACAATAACCGGGACCGATGGCTTAACGTTCTCTCCGAAGCACGGAAGCGCTCAGTAGTAATGTCACTAGCGGTCACCCATCCAAGTTATGACCGCGGCGGACGTTGCTTAACTTAGCTGATGGGTTCAGAACGGATAAGTAAATCTCGCTACGAGTCTTTAAATAATAAGTATAATATCAAAACACAAAAGTTTTTATCAGTACATCTCTAGTAATATGATAATAGCGCAGTAGAGTAGCTTATATGTGTACGGCGTAATTGAATAATTCGTAATGTTATTATACTTACTAATTTTGAACCAACACGATGACATGGCTTTTATATTTTAAAGCTATAGCACTAAATACTATCTTTCTTAATTTTTCTATAACTTTTATACTAACTAAGAAAATAATTATTGATGTACCATGAACGTTCCGTGTTTTAAAAGTATACAAGTATAAATTAATTAAAAGGTAAAAAACCCGAATGCAAATAATTTATTTGCGTTAAGCGTTTTATCGTTCCATTGAAATTTAAATTGCAAGTTAATAGTACATTGTACATCGAGGAGAGAAAACGATCTATTTTTGTTCGAGAGTTTGTGCGTCGGGCTTAAAGGCTACTCCAGAACAGAAATTGAACTTTCTCCCGAGTGATACATAGTGCTTTATACTACACCTACGAGGAAAATAAAATCATTATACGTTTTATCGTATTTACCTCGAGACTTCTCAGGCTCTCTCTCAGTAAGTTCTTTATGACTTCTTTAGCTGCATTTCTTTTTTCTGGTGGCATCATCATTATAAAATTGTCACATTCACTATCCGATGACATTTGGAAAAATTATTTAGAACTATTAAAAGCGTACTGTTAAAATATCAATTAAATAAAAAAACAAAATATAACCAATCAACAAATTGCCGCGCTCTTTTTCTCGTAGTGCAAACAAATGTTGCCCACCTCCTTTCATTGAAAATCGAGTACAAATAAAATACACACCTCTTTTTTCTAATTATTTGATATAAAACCTTTTTGAGATTGTATTTTTTATGTTAGCTGCTAACAAAAACAAAAGAACGCTACCAGGGCAGGTATGGATTTTCATACAACATTCCTTCACTGCTTCGGAGTGAAGTAATGAAAATCCATATATTATCTTTCCTCGCCGTACATTTATAAGGGAGAAATGACGAACTTTCTAACATGTTTTTTAACGAGTAATGAAACGTTTTAAGAGTGTGTGGTATAAATATATTTATGGAATTGTTTTAAGCTTCACTACCTTCAATTTGATACCTAACACAATTGATAGGTTTTGAAGTAAACATTTTTTTCTGACAATGAGGCGTTTAAAATCCGCCAGTTATTATTTTTATTTTTCTATAGGCCTGGTGTCACTTGCGCTATCAATACGAATCATACGATATCTCATACATTAAAATCGGTTAAGTCGTTTAAAAGTTATACGACGTTAAAGGTAGAATAAAGAAACTCACAAACATATATATACATACATACATGATCCCTGAAATAATAACACTCCTTTTTTTGGGCAGTCGTGTAATAAAACAAAATTTTCAAGAATCTGCATATGACAACAATTGACAACTAAAACAATGGTACTGTTATTTACAAAACTTAAGACTCTTTACAAAAAAAATGGTAAGTAGACTTTTACTAGTCATAGACCAAATTAATAAATCACAATTTATTATAATTTTCTATATTTTTAGATGTAGTTTTCTCTATTTTATTCCTGCAGTCTTCTTAATAATGAAGTGAAGTTCAATGTTCGAAAAGCTATGATTATGAACGTATTAAATATTTATAATTTCCAAAATGGTTCTGAATAAGGAAATATAACCACATTTTCGTAACAGCCGGTTCGCGCTAATCGCCTAAACGCCACCGTGTTATTGATGACGTCATTAATCTTAATCACTCCTTTCACTTAGCGACCGTTTGTTTTTATACAAGAGGTGATTGAAAACGAGCCTCCACGAAGGGTTTTTTGCAACAGAATTCTGAAAATTAACGAGATAACTTAAAAGCGTACCTACCGTAACTTAACTTAGAATTGGAGTTTTGAAGTGTGTGATTTTCATATTGTAAGGCATGGTTTTTTAATCATCAAATAGTTACTATTCATGAAAATAATTTAAACAAAACCTATATATATATATATATATATATATACACCGTGTCCCAAAATTCAACGATAAGCCGGCATCGGTGCATGGACCTACTCATGACTACTCGGGAAAAAATAAAAAAAAAATTATAACTTTTTTTTTTAATTACAGAGACTTTTATAAAGTTGCGCCAACTTTTAATAAAACTTGCCATGGTAGTGTCCATACTTTTTTTTTTAACCCAGACTATAGAAAGTGCATAGAATGTTAAAATCTATGAAAATTATATGAAAAAAATTTTTTATTACTGATTTTTGTAAAATAACTACAGACTTTCTGTAATTTTAAAGGATTGTGGTAGATAGCCGTCCTTCTAAGGTTGCTAATGCACAAAAAATATGAAAAATATGTCAAAAATTGTGGTCATGGTAGTTGAAAATAGCATAATGGGTATCGAATATCGATGAAATTTATAAAAGTCTCTGTAATTAATAAAAAAAAACAGTTATAATTTTTTTTTTTCCGAGGAGTCATGAGTAGTTCCATGCTCCGATGCCGGCTTATCGTTGAATTTTGGGACACGCTGTATATATATATTTATGTAATTGTGACGAAACAAGCTCAAGTGCCACCTGATGTTAACCTGGACAAACCTCTGCCTAAAACAGATGCATTTCGTCAACGAATTGCACTGCGCCCGTCACACTGAGTTGTTTGTTTGGTCTCATGTGCCTGTAATTTTACTGGCTCTCAAGGACTGCTGTCGAAACACACTGTTAGGTGCTTGGCGACAGATTTTATACTTGAGGGTAGTCGTTAGCCAGGCGGGCATTCGCGAAATGCCCTTACACCAAGCGGTGAAGCTCAAGCCCACGGCGGGATTCGAACCATGGACCTGCTGCACGGCAGTCCATAACCAATGCACTGAGCCATCACTGCTTCAAAATATCAAACGAATGTTAAACGCTTAAGGTTGAACTGGTCGGTAACATCATACAAACCTCGAAGGGTGATCACTCCCCTATAAAATTGAATTACGTTCACTACTTATTGATAAATATTACTATAATGTCACAGATTTCATAAATGATAAAAAAGTTTTAATTTTATGAATTTAATGATGTAAGCTTTAATGTGTATTTAGTACATATTTTTTAGCTTTAATAGATATTTTTTCTCATTTTACTGACACGCATTGATTATATATATAATATAATATTGTAAAATTACTATTTATAGTATGACCTTAGAATATAAAAAATAAAAAAAAATACTCGCTTGTTTAACTGATTTTGCATGCCTATTTTCGGTTGAAAATGTTGGTTCACTTTGTAAGTAACTAAATAAATAGATTGATTGCTAAAAGGTTTGAGGTTCAGAACTAAACGTGATATTAATTGACCTCTTAACTACCTAGGGTTGTATCGCACCGAATTTAATTTTGTTTTTTCTAATAACAAAATTCACATCCCTCTTTAAACGACACAGACTCTTTTCTTTTAAACCGAAGCTAAAACGAGACAAATTTAGTATAATTTATATGCCTCCATGATTTTCATATTAAACTCTACAATACTGCTCGTATATAAAGTGAATATTATTTTCTGTCATTTACATGCATATTGGATGAAGCAATTGTAACAACCACCACTTGCAGAGCACGCTGATATGACCCTTATTTTGTCAGTAGTTTGTTTGATTTTCGTATTAAATGGCCAACAATTGAGCGTGCTTCAAATCTAATTCGTGGAATGCTCTTACTTACTTTAATTATTTAAAAACTTATTGTTTCCGTCGGTGCGTTACATATATACATTGGAAGAAATTTAAATTTTAGGTACAAAAGTGTTCACATGGTTACGAAAAATATGGTCCCGAGTTTCTTGGCCATTTTTCACGCAGTGGCTCTATTTCCTTTTCGCTGAACGCGACAGTAGAATCTTTGAATAGTATAATTTTGTAATTGATATTCATAAGAACAATCTAGACGCCAAAATAAAATGATTTTGACTGACTTAATTTTGAACAATACTTTAAAAGTATTATTTTGTCATTGATCATCATAGCCGAAAATAATTGAATGATTTTGTCTATGACTTTTGATTTTGATCATTTCACAACTTTATCGCACCGGTTGATTATTTTTTCACTAACTTATAACATTGGTGAGATAGTGATCAAAGACACTACGTACAGACAAAGATAACTTTATTTCTATTTTTATTGCTGATGGGTATGCCTTTGACCACAATCTCACCTGATGGTAAGATGTGATCGAAGATGTTAACAGGCTTAACCTAGAATTACTGTCTCTCAAAGACTGCTGCCGGAATACACCGTTAGGTGCTTGGCAACTACTTGAGTAATTACCACCAGTTAGAAAATAGCCTTCCATCATGCGGTGAAGCTCAAGCCCGCGGCGGGATTCAAACCATGGACCTGCGCGGCATTCCAAGGTCAATGCTATTAAGCCAGCACGGTATTACATTTTGAATTTTACTTTTCAGTGAAGCATTAGCTGAAATCATAGGGGAATAACTAGTTATTTAAGATCTTAAACTTAAACAAATTATTTGTGAATATTTGTAATAAGGCAGTTATTTGTTAATATTTTACTTTTATGAAGAAATATATTTAAATAAAATATTACCAAAGTTGGGAAAGAAGGTTAAATTACTTAGGAACTAAAAACCCTAATAAATGAGATCGAATCTCCGAAACTCGCAGGTGGTCGCCACATAAAACTATGTCATTTAATAACATATAAAAAGGGTTTCAAGAACAAGGGTACTAAGAGCTAGTGCTCTTCCTATATGTTGTACATATTATGGCGGCAATATTGATAAAAGTTTTGTCACACACCTTTACTTCATACCAAAGCTCTAGTAACTTTTATACGAAATAAAAACAAATGAATTGTTTAGGTCTTCCGAATCAAAGGTCAAAGTTGCTAGTGGTAACCTTTTTTTTTATGTTATTGTGACGGAACAAGCCCGAGGCCCACCTGATGTGAAGTGGACTAACCTCTGCCTATAATGCATTTCGTCGACTGTTAGGTAAGGTTTTGTTAGGTCTCATGTGTCTGTAATTTTTCTGGCTCTCAAGGACTGCTGCCGGAACACACTGTTGGCTGCTTTGCGATAGATTTTCTACTTGAGGGTGGTCGCTAGCCAGGTGGGCATTCGCAAAATGCCCTTCCACCATGCAATTGATTTGCTTTAGTGTCCTTAAAAGAAACCACTCCAATGAAATCAGTCCTTAAAAGGAACCAACCAACCAATCACTTTGGTGTTTTTAAACGAAGAATTAAGACACTGAAACGTATCTTAGTTTCAAAACATAGTTTTGAAATATCTCTATACATAATACCAAAAAAATATGAGATCGAGATCTCCGACACTCGCAGTTGGCCGACACATAAAACTATGTCATCTAATAACACATAAAACGGGTTATATGAGCCAGGGTCGAGGGGGCGATTTTACGAGAAACCTCTTATATTCTCATGCGGTGTTTCCTTTCTCATATCATGTTATGGCGGAATTATTGCGTTTTGCTTTGGATATTGGTCTTCAAATCTGTCTTGGAATTGGTAAAAGAATATTTGTTTTGTTACTATCATAGACTAATACTCAGATGGAGAAAGCGCGATTGAATTGAAGCCAAAAATAACCATACTCATATCAAGCGGTCTCTTTTTAGGGTTATGTACTAGAAAACGGAATCCCATTACCAAGCTGCGGTTGTCCGTCCGTTAATATGTATAACACAAAAATAATTAAAAAATATAACTAAATCCATATATTACCTAAAAATGAAATAGAAAAAAAAATTGAGCTGAAACATCATAAGTAGAAAACAGAGCTCAGGTCACTGGTGGGGTACCCAAAAGGCTGGCAGCATTACCCCGTTGTAAGCCAATACTTATTCGCTAGCCGAGGTCAGTGCCAGACCTTTAGTCTGTAGTCTTTTCTATCATTGGTTTGACAAATGATTATATAGAGTCCATGCGCTTGGACCCTGCGGACCTAATATTTCAACTCCAAAAAGCAGATATAAGTAACCATCGCCAAGACTCTCACATCTTTGCCTTTGGAGGCTTTTGCTGCCACTGCCGCTGCTCCCGCTGTAATATATTAAACATATAGCCGTCGGTCCCGGTTGTTGTCTTAGGATGGCAGTCGTTACAGCATGGTGGTAGGGCATTTTGTGAATGCCCGCCTGGCTAGCTACCACCCTCAAGTAGAAAATCTGACGCCAAGCACCTAACGGTGTGTTCCGGCAGCTGTCCTTGAGAGCCAGTACTTCTAGGTTAGCCTGAACAACATCTTCGACCACATCATCACTTACCATCAGGTGAGATAGTGGTCAAAGGCTAACCTATCCAGCATAAAAGAAAAAGAAAAATACCTATATATGTAATTGCATAAAGTATAAAACCATATAATGAGCCGAACACTAAACCAACTTCATTTTAAAAACTATGAAAACTCAAGCAAAATAAACTGATAAAAGCCTAATATAAAATGAACTATATCTTCTACCACAAATACAACTTTTAAGGATCAGAAAATCCTGGTCATCCGCTTGAAAACTTATACGAGTACATCTTGATGTGGCATTAAATAAAGGGATGAAACAGCGGGGTTGGTTATAAAATTTTGTATGTTCTGGCCAAATTTGATCTAAAAAGTCGATATAAAGTGTGTTTCGTTAAGTTTTGGGTTCTAGAGGCAGAAGGTAACTTTTTACCCGTACCTATTCCTTATATGTGTACAAAGAAGTACCTACTCATTTAAACTTAACATGCGATCATATATAGAAATAAAGAAGAGTAGCGATATCTCTGCGCGATTAATTAGTCTTGTTTGTAGTACAACGTAAATTGTACTACAGATGTCGCTCCATCCCAATACGATGGTTAAAGAACGATAGGAAAAAATTGAGTTAAGACGTCATTGTCATATTAAATCAATTAAATTGTTTTGAGCATACTCCGGCTAAAGGGGTGGATGGACGCGGGTTCGGATCCCGCACATGAATTTAATTTTTTCCTATCATATATTTGTAATTTTGTAACGTAATCCGCATAGCTGGCGTTATTACAAACATAACAAATATTATAATTATAAGGTTGCGTCATCATTGACAAGTATAAAACAAATTGCAAAACTGATCTTGTTTATAGTACAACGTAAATTATACTATAGACGACGCTCCATCCCAATACGATGGTTAAAGAACGATAGGAAAAATTTGAGTTAAGACGTCGTTAGTAGTTTTATAATATAAGTAGTCTGACTTAAAAAATATGACTAATGCAATGAAACACCAAATTTCTAGTAAAATACCGAAAGACATTTTGAACATCCCTTGAATCCTTAACAGAAAAAAATACCCTAATAATATTTGATTTCATCTTTTATCTTCAAAATTTGCCTAAATCACATTAAAATGACGTTAATTCTTAGGCGCTAAAGATGATATTACAAAATGCTTGATTCTCATTTTCGCCTCGTGGTTTTGTCACTGGTCAGACATGGACGAGTATGAAGACTGCTAAAAATATGGTTATGCAAATGATGGTGAAAGTTTAGGTCTCACTAAGGGTGCTTACCATTTGAAGTTAGATTCGCTAAACACGCTAAAAACGATCACACTCCCAAAAAGTTGTTCCACATGGGTCTTGGCGTTATTTTCGCCATAAACTCTACATCTTATGTCAAAAGTGATAGAAGTGGCAAATTTTAGTGGCATTCTTAGCGTTCATATTCTAAATGGAAAAGGGGATGACAGTTACAAACGATCACAGTGATCACAACCATAGACGCAGAATGTGATCAAAATTATCGAAAATAACGTTCTTAGCGACAAATGGAATATACCCTAACATAATCTTACCATTATAACTAAATAGGCTGGGACTTACGTTATATTTATCGGATAGATTCCGATTATGGAAAACAGTTTTAAATATAGGTGACACCAATAGCGTGAATACGGTAAATTTGACAGAAATTGACATGATTAGTGTGGTGTGTTTACAGTCATACCCGGCACATAACGGCAAAAGTGACAGTGAAGCTAGTGACATATCGGACAACTTGAGAAGTGCATCTGAGCCGGAACAGACAGCGCCATCGTTACGTCAGTTACGTGCTTAGGCCCGCACTCGCCGCTTTGCGCAATCGTGACTCCCAGACGAAGGGCTTCAATATAGCAAACTGGTCGGAATATAATATCTTATCCGGTGAAAATAACGTGAGTCCCAGCCGGATCCCTATTTTGTTATAATAGACAAAACTCGTGATAGTTTTCGAAGTGAAATAATCTAACCAATTTATTCTTCCATGAACCATCTTTTAAGCCTTCTCCTCCGAATTATGGGTCGCGTGTTTTATCTAACTACACAAGTTTTAGTAGCAGTACTGTTTGTGTTCGTCCATCCGGGGAATTACTGCCACCAATAATAAAAGTAAAGTAATACCGCCACGCAGTAATATATACTGTTAGGCGTTTGTGGTGGTTTGAAAGGTATGCCACTGTAATTACAGGCTTATGAAACTTTGTCTCAAAGTGACGGGCGCAGAGCAGTTCAACACTTGTGATGATCTATATTTATTATAGGCAGATGTTACCGCTTAACACCAGGTGGGCTTCGGGCTTGTTACATCACGTAACAAGCCCGAAGCCCACTGTTACCAACTATTTTTTTATCATAAAAAAATAGTTTTTAAGACGACGCGAATGAATAATTCTGCAAAATGTTTAACAACATCATGGAAAATACAATTTACTTATGTTTTCTCATTACTCAATTTATTCCTCCCGTTTTTACCATTTGGGATGAAACGTATCCTCGCTATAGGGCTGAATAGCACGGGTTCCAATCCCACACATGTCTGTAATTTTTTCTATCCGTAATTTTGTAATGTGGTCCGCGGAGCACGCGCAATTGCATAAATATTATATAAATGCTAAAATAGACACCAAGCTAAAATCCGCGCAGTCACGATATTAGCTCAGATGTGCTCCAAATATTTTCCTTTTACTTCACGGGTCGTCTATTTCGCTTCCTTATTAGAAAAAATAATTAAAACCGAGTCGGGGTGGTAATTCGCAAGACTTGCGCCTATTTCCTTATTAAATTTTAAATTTCTCAGCAGATTTTCTCATCTAAGTAAAGATGCAAGGGAAATTCTTGTCTGGTATTAAGTCAAGTTTACTCTAAGAATCCTTTGTAACCAGGGTTGCCAGGCATAACTATTTATTCGTAATGCGGTATTTAAATTTGTAAGAAAATGCAAACGATATGTTATTTTATTTTATAGCCTAAAACGAATTTTTTTCCTATAATTATTTTAAATTTGGAACATATCCAGTTTGTTTTTTCTTAGTTCCCTGTTTCATACGTTATAATCATCACAATATTTTGTATCCACTCAGTAATATGACTTATTTTTTTAAATCTGCAACAAAACAGACGCTACCTCTAACTTTATAAGTAAAAGGTTTATTTTTATAGTTATGGCCGCTAGCCAAACACTTTATTAATTTATTTGATTATCTGTGCTTCGAACTCATTTTCCTCCAAAATTATTCCTGGATGAACCGGACATATCCTCGCATACGGGCACCTCCTCTCCTCGCTACTGCACACAACTCAAAAGGTTAGTTTTTATAGCGATTTCCATACAAACGTAGTTTTTTCATATTTTCATTATAGAGAAGAAAAATTACTGTTATGACTCAAGAGGAAAAAAGAGATAACAGTCATACTACTTTTACCAAAGCGACATCTATTTCAACTTACGTTGCACTACAAACATGACTAATATCTCCATCCCCATAAGATGGTTAAGGAACGAGAGGAAAAATGAGAGTGACTATGAGTCATATGTCATGTTAGCTCAGTCGGTGAATACCTTGGCTATGGGGTGGATGACCATGGTTCAAATCCCGCACATGATTATAATTTTTCCTCTCGTAAATTTGTAGTTTTGTATTAAAACGTAGTTTTGAGACGTTTTAAAAACCAAGTGTTCAGATACGGTGAAATATTGCATGTTTCTTTGTGCTATTATGTATATTTAAGACTGTGGTTTGCCAGTGTAACGTTATAAATATTTCATTTTAACTCTATATATGAAAAAAGGTATCCCCATACAAAACGAGTCATCGGAATAATTTAAAAAATGTATAAATTTACGGAAATCCGGCAAGCCAGAAACATAGATATAAGTCTCAAGAACATTCGTGCTAAATTTCAGCGAGTTTAAACACTTGGTATTTATAATATGGCGAAAAGAAAGACAGCCATAAGTGCCACATACCAGATGGAAGGTCTCTTTAGCAAAAATCCGTCTTGGTGAGTACCA
Organism: Plagodis pulveraria; assembly: GCA_963890685.1. Lineage (NCBI taxonomy): Eukaryota > Metazoa > Arthropoda > Insecta > Lepidoptera > Geometridae > Plagodis > Plagodis pulveraria. The sequence continues at coordinate 5,196,488 of OY982973.1, read as the reverse complement.
CGAGGGTCATCTTGCCTCGAAGTAGTAGGGAGCAAACACAATATGTTTAGCCATGAATATCAGCTGGATTGTCCACTGATGAACACAGGCTCCCCCATTAAGGGGGGGGGGTTTGCCATAATGCCCACGCTCAGCAGGCGTTTTAGGGATTGCAGTTTAAGATATCAGTTCCTCAAAAGGCGCTGCTGCCCACCTTCCGGTATTTCACCTTCAGTCACCTACGACACCCATAGGTAGCAATGGAGCGGATTCTAGTCTGGCTCCCCACGAAGTCGGCATGAAGTACACAGTAGCAAATGAAAAAATTGGGCATACGAGACTCAAGTAATGAGGACGGTGACGTTGTAACTGTGATCGAAAGTTGTGATCCTTACCGGCAGGCGGGCGCCTCGCTCATTTCTTTGATTCATGATAAAAAAATATACATATTATAAATGTATTTTGAACTGTTATTTGAAAGAGTATTTACCTCAATGAAACGTTACACCAAAACCAGCAATTTCCATCTTTTCAACACCCATAGCCAAACTGTCACAACTATGTGATAACCCTATAATTTCTTTAAAGTATCGCCCAGAAAGCGGACCCTTAAGTGCGTGTTAAGTTCAACTTAACGCGGCGCGATCCACACTTAAACTTTTTAAACTCTACAATTTCTGAAGCTGTTTGTTTACTTTGATACTTTCAGCGGAAGGAGACTTTTTTAATATTCCGATGTAAAATAGGGAGAAGGATTAAGTTGGGTAAGTATAAGCGTCTGCATTTCGCATTGGGTTTTTCTCCTTATGTTTGAGTGTGTATTATGTACCTATTTTATTTTATGAACAATGATTTATTGTATCACTTATCTATATTCTGCCTATATCTAAAGTATATGATTTCTGTACAATATATTTTCTTTAACAACACAGTGCAGGGTTATTGAAAAAATGCTAACAACCTCTTAGAGTTGACTTCTGCTAGTCCTAACAAACATTTTGAGATTATTTTTTTTCTTTTTGTTAGTTGTTTGTGATGGATTAAGCACTAGAACCTGATGTTAAGTATCATTCAAAACTCTATTCAAAGGAAGCGCGGTCCAGAATTGCCGCGGCGGGTGCTTTTAGCTCGTAGTAGACATTATCAAGAAACTTTTAACATCTGGTGGCTCTCGTCCTTATTCCGTCATTAACACATAAAAAAACCTACATCAAAATGTTTGTTAGGACGCTAACAGAAGTTAACTCTAAGAGGTTGTTAGCATTTTTCCAACAACCCTGTGTACAACATAACAAACTACATTTTACAAAATACGTTTTCGCTTGCAACACAAATACTGAAAAAAGCCAACAAAGAAAGTTAAAGTAAAGATGTTTTTATTACATGTACTTATATGGTTAGCCTCTTCCTTGACACTAAAGTTTGCGTCGTAGTAATACTCATGACTTATGGTAAATGAGAGGTTAAGAAGCATTTTGTAATGGGCAGCAGCGCCTTATTCATATCGAACTCGCTTCGATGGTGTAAAATCATCCCTTTATTTTTAATTTGCTCAACTTTTTACCTGCCTGCCTTTATTAACAAAATACTATGAACTATATACAATACTACAGCTATACAGAAGCATTTAGACAACATATAAGTCATTGCAAACTCACACGCAGTCCAAATGCTCCAGCCTACTACCAATTGGCAGCGTGCTCAGCATGCTGGCAGCATTGCCCCGTTGAATTGCATGCTTATTCATTGAGCCAAATAGGTGCCAGCATTTTGATCACTCACATAAGCAATCTGATAATTTTTGAAAAGTACGATTTTCTCGCGTTCCTCATGGACCCAACGTCTCATATATGTAACTACTACGGAGGTTGGCATACTTGCGCCGCTTGAGTTCCACCGCCGAAGTAGCCGTTTAATATTATTATTTTCTTCACACTTCTTCTTCTTCTTCTTCTTTAGATGGCTTTTAAACGCTGCTTGACGTTTTTCTGCCAGTGTCAGAGTGTGGCCAATGTACTTCTTCACACTTGCACAGTATCTAAAAGAACCCTCGACCTTTTTTTTGTCATGAAACCCAAGGTCAGTATGTAATTTTTTTAATTTATAGCATAGCATACATGTCATGCAAGTCCAAGCAAGGAGTTTACACGCAAATGAAAATTTGTCTTAAAATGTTATCTTAACAGAAATATCACACCAATCTCTCTGCGTGTTACTTAAATACTCATCTAATGTTCTTAACAATCGATTTTATTATTTTTAACAAAACGTCTAGATAATGCCGAGATCAAGCGGTATTATGCTTTATTTTGGACCTAAATCCTCAAATAAGGGAGTGATCACCCAACGGCGTTTGTATGGAGAACCGTCCGGCCAGTTCAACCTTAACGTTTCTAAACGAAACATTTGTATAATCTGTGTTGTGAAAAAAGCCCGCCATCCGCTTAAAAAAAGTTCACGTACGAAAGCGTAGTAATAATTGTGCTACTTGTGCTGACTGGTGTATTAAAGCTATGATTCATGTTTCTATACACCATACCGCCCGTGAAACAATTGTATGTTTCACGGGCGGTATGGGAATAACGAACCTCGACTCAGAAAGCCCTCAGTCTTCGACTTTGGGCTTCTACTAGAGCCTCGATCGTAATTCCTTCTTAATACACAATGTACAATTTTGTTTTTCACCTTTTCGTGTCCTTATTTACCTATTTTGAACTATATTTTTCTTTTGATAAATGCTGGCTTTGCATAAATAAGATAGGTATACTTAAAATGGGAACTGCCTCACAAAGACAGCTTCTGAAATGCACTACGATATCGTACGGTTTGACGTTGTTAAAATTAATGAGGAGCCTGATATCGATCTACTAGGTCTTGTGTAGTGTAGTCTAATGAAGAGCTTATTACAGATCTACAAAGTAAAATGCTATATGAGTGAAAATGTTCTGGTAGGATAAACGAATAATACTTCCTGTTTTCTTTTTATGCCTTATATGTTAGCCTTCTTCCACTATCTCACCTGATGGTGTTGTTCAGGCTCAAGTGATGATGAGGTTGAAGGTGTTGTTCAGGCTAACCTAGAATTACTGGCTCTCAAGGACAGCTGCCGGAACACACTGTTAGGTGCTTGGTGATACTTGAGGGTGGTAGCTAGCCAGTCGGGCATTGGTAAAATGCCCTACCACCATGCCATAATGACTGCCATCCTATGACGACAACTGGGACCGACGGCTTAACGTACCCTCCAAAGCACGAAAACGCTCAGTAGTAATGTCACTAGCGGTCACCCATCCAACTTATGACCGCGGTGGATGTTGCTTAACTTTGTGGATCGGGTGAGAACCGCTAAGCAAACTTCGCACCAAGCGCTTCAAAAATCTGAGAAGTAGGCCACTAGGCTAGATTTACAGAAGGTTATCTGCCAAAGCGAGCAAAATCCACCGCTATGACGTGAGAAGTGATGCATTGGCTCTCCAAGAGACTACAAAGAAGAAGGCATCTAAATGTCTCGGTATATGATTGATACCATTGAGAGAGGGCTCTGCACATATTTGAACTCTGTGACTATTTGGAGAGTCACAAACCACGACGCAGATGTCACGCTGTATCTTCTCGTAAATATGAAGTTTCAGCTGCAGATTTTTTACACTTTTGATTAAATAAAGTGATGACGCAGTCGAAGTGATTGTTTAGGCTAACTTAGAATCAAGGGTCTCAAGGAGAGCTGCCGGAACTGTTTAGTTCTTAGCCAAACATTTTCTACTTGACGGTAGCAGCTTACCACGCGGGAATTAGTAAAGTAGCAAAGTAAACAGATGGCTTAACGTGACTCTGAAGCACAAAACCATTTAGTAGTAAATATCACTAACTGTCACCAATCCAAGGCATGCTTGTTGGGCATTTGCATGGTGGTAGGACATTTAGTGATTTTTGAATGCCCGCCTGGCCAGCTACCACCCATGTATAAAATCTGTTGCCAAGCACCTAACGGTGTATTCCTGCAGCTGTCCTTGAGAGCCAATAATTCTAGGTTAGCCTGAACAACATCTTCGACCACATTATCACTTAGTATCAGTTATCACCACAGCGTAGTATCAGCTGATACTACGCTGTGGTGATAACTTAGTATCAGGTGATATAGTAGTAAATAAACCTAAAAGGAATAAAAAAAGTAAGGAGGACCACAGCGGACGTTGTTTAACCCTTTGGATCGGTTGAGACGACTATGCAAGAGCGCTTTATTATTTCCAGTGGTACGGACCTTGATTTACACCGTCACTATGACAGAGGAATTGGATCTAATGTCTTGGAATAAGATTGATACCGTTGAGAGTCATCATCATTATCATCAGCCGGAAGACGCCTACTATTGAACAAAGACCTCCCCCATAGAACGCCACAAAGAACGGCTCTTAGCCACTTGTAACCACTGGCTACCCGCGACTTTAACGATGTCGTCAGTCCAACTGGTGGGGGGCCTACCAACTCTACGTCTTCCGGTGTAGTGTGGTAACCACTCCAAAACCTTTCTTCCCCATCGGTTATCAGTTCGTCGAGCAATTTGAAAGGCAAATCACGTCTCAGATGTCACGTGGAAAAATCACTATGTAATATTATTTAATTCACTGAACACTCTTAACGCAACACCAATAACTTAAATCACGATTCGATTCAATATATTTCTGAACTGAGGGTTATTATATTTTCGTCGAAAGAGCAACAATATCAGAATAATATTTTCCAATACCAGATTATTTTATTGCCTGTGCCCAAAATGAAATTAAATTTAACGTTGCAATACCATGCATTTCACAGAAATGGTTTCTTAACATTATGGAACAACAGTTAAAATCAAGGTTTTTTTTTTCCTGATATGTTAGCCTTTGAAGACTATCTCACCTGATGGTAAGTGATGATGTAGTCGAAGATGTTGTTCAGGCTAACCTAAAATTACTGGCTCTCAAGGACAGCTTCTGGAACACACCGTAAGATGCTTGGCGGCAGATTTTTGGCTGTCCCATCACCTATAAAAATATCATCCGTCAGAATTTTTCAAGTACCAGTTTTTTTAATCAAAATATTTGATATATGATGATAGTAAAAGATCTGGTGAAAACTTTTAGTTCCTTTGATATTAGGGCAGCTTATTCATGTAAATAATTACAATTACAGCTAATTTCTTAAATGAATAAGCTGCCCTGCTTATTCATGTAAAAAATTAGCAAACTCTAAACTGCAATCTGACCTTCATGGTTGCCTAAAGTAAACTGTATTAGTAAGATTGGGAATTATTTAATATATAAAAAACCCGCCTGCAAATTATATATTATTATTTATTTAAAGGTTTCATCGTTGCATTGAAAATAAAACTGTTAGTTCCTTACATTTATGGAATCGTTTTTTAAAGCCCTTCATTTTGATTCCCCACTCAATGGGTTTAGCGAAAAATATTTTTGTCGGTCACAAAAAGTCGTTTAAAATCCGACAGTTTGCTCTTTTATTTTTTTATGTAGGTCCAGTGTCACTTGCGCTATCAAGACGAATCTAACGATCGATATCTCATACATTTAAATCGGTTAAGCTGCTTAGACGTTATGGTGGTATAAAGAAACTCACAAACATACATATTTTAGAAGCGCTCGTAGCGAAGTTTACTTAGTTGTTCTCAACCGATCAGCAAAGTTAAGCAACGTCGCGCGTGGGCATGAGTTGGATGGGTGACCGCTAGTGACATTACTACTAGCTACCACCCTCAAGTAGAAAATCTGTCGCCAAGCACCTAACGGTGTGTTCCAGCAGCTGTCCTTGAGAGCCAGTACTTCTAGGTTAGCCTGAACAACATCTTCGACCACATCATCGCCTACCATCAGGTGAGATAGTGGACAAAGTCTAACCTATCTGGCAAAAAAAAAAAAAAAACATGAACCCTGAAACCAAAACACTCCTTATTTTGGCGGAGCGCTTATAGGTCTATATTAGTACGGCTGTAATATGAAAAATCCGAATGAATACGCACAAGACAGCTTGCGGCATAGCAGAAGTATGTATTTGGATTATCAACAGACACTAGTCCCTCCGCTGGCAATTAAGCGAGTAGATCTATTATATTCTCGCTCCAGAAACTTACAATAGATGTAGATCGCAGGGAAACAAAAGAGATAAATATTAAACGACTTTAAAAGATTTTATTGCGTTTATTTTAATCCAGTCGTTCCAAAACATTGCAGTGATCGTGGTCACGGGTAGATTTAGGTGAAAGCTTCAGGAGTTGTTTGGGAAATTACTTGTATCTACGGTCTAGGATTTAAATTAATGATACGAGTAACGTTCCATAAGCACGCAATATTCGTTCACAGTGTCCCGAAGTCTTGCAGTGTTGTGTCGGCCGTAGAACTTAATTAATTTGATAACTGGGTCCCAATCTACGAATAAATATTTATCCGTAGGTCCCAATAAAGAGGATTCTTACCATCAGTGTTCTCTAGTAAAATTTAGGTACTTATAAATTTTAATAGCCTCCGGGTCTTTCTTTCTTCCTAAATCCTAATGCCTATGGACGTTCAATACATTCTTATATTCTATATTCTTTCATCTCCGTTCTTTAATCTGATTACAAGAGATACAGAAAAGCAGCATCCGTACAATGGTCAATAATTCTTAATATATAAACAAAGCACTTTCACTTAAGGTTCTTGGCTGACAAATGGTATCTATTTTAAATCGAATTATTTTAATTGTAATTATTTTATGACATTGTTTATTAATTTACTGAATGTCGAGGCCACTTGTCGAAGTTAGTAAAAATACCGAGGCATGGTGTGGAAGCTTGATTTATTCATAGACAAAAATACCAATTTTACATCGCTGCAACAATCGTTTGCGTGTGTTAAGACTTAGGAGCGCCATCTTGTGACATTATTGTAAAGCTCAGACACCGAACGTCTTATATTTAATTAAATTGACATCATTCAGTGGTCACATCATATATATTTTATTTTAATTCTCTCCGTAAAAATCTATAGTTGGTTTTCTGTATGTATTTAAGTTGAAATTATGACTCTGTTTAGCTGTTGGTTTTCCATGTAATTAAATAAAAAAATATACCTTAAATTTGATGATTATGTATTTAAAATGCCTTTAAAAGGAATATATGTAATTTTAAATTTTATATTTGTATGCCTCAAAGGGCAAAACACATATGTGCTAACTACTTTATAATAAGACTTTGCATGCTAATTTAATGATTTGATTTGATGTGATTAAGCCTTAAAGTTGATTTGTGGAACATCCTACCAGCGTCTTAAGTACAGTTTGAATAGGTATCTCTCAAGCAGGCATATTCTAGGTCATTTATCAAGTTTCGTTTTTCCACCAGGTGAAACTGCGGTGAAAAGTTGTCTGCTCGTATATCATCAAAATTAATCACAATTGTGTATTATATGTAGGTTCTCTGTATGATTTAATCCCTCTTTCAAATTAATTAAACAGTGTTCATTTGTTTCAGGATTCCTGAAAATGGTTGGACGAGTATGGATTTTATTTGCGTCTATATCAGCGTTGAATATAGGTATGTATTTTATTCGTCATTTATAATATCTAATAATGATATCTTTATTGAAAAACATAATACCTATAAGGTATAAAATTTATTGTAACGCCTTTTGTTGTTGTATTAGCTGTGTTACAAGATACAATCTCTTCCATAAGGTACGAACGTTTAATATAAAGAAATTAATAGTAACTAGACATTTTTTTTTATTCGTGATAGAATATTTGTGACCTTTCACCACAATCTCACCTGATGGTAAGTGATGATGTGGTTGAAGGTGTTAACCTAGAATTAGGAACTGGCTCTCAAGGACAGCTTCCAGAACACACCGTAAGGTGCTTGGCAACAGATTTTCTTCTTCATTCGCAAAATGCCTTTCCACCATGCGGTGAAGCTCAAGCCCGCGGTGGGATTCGAACCATGGACCTGCTGCGTGGCTGTCGATAGCCAATGCTACAAATCCATCACTGCTACAAATTATATTACTTTAGATCATAAATTACATGACAATATATAATATATTAACTTATGTATTTATATGTATAATGTGCCCCGTAATTTTTATAACTGAATAATCTGTAAAAATATATTTTAATTATAACCAATGTTTTAACATTTTTGTAAAAAAAATCCCGAATACAAGTAGAAAATATTCCAAAATAAAAAACAACACTAAAAAGTAAGTAAACCAAAAAAAAGTGAGAATGAGAACATCTCATAAATAGTTGAAGCCAATTAAACACACATTATAAGAGATAACTCAAATACTACTTCTCAGATCCCAGTGAAATTTAAATGAGACTACATAGCCAGCCAGTTTTTAAAGAAATATCAAAATCGGTACAGCCTCTAAAAAGATATGAGGTAACGCACAAAAAAAATACAGTCGATGTTAGAACCTCTTCTTTTATTGAAGTCAGTTAAAAATAAGAAATAACTTGATTTAAATTGACGAAATATTCCAGAGAACTTGATTTTAATTAACTTCTCATATCTTCCCGTAAAAATCTATTTTTTATTAATATAAATTAGTAACAATATTAGCTTTGAGTCTGTAAGACAGTACGTAATTTTAGGTGTTAACAGTAAATCAATTATAAATACTTTTTTTTTATCTAATGCGTTGGCAAACAAGCAGACGGCCCACCTGATGGTAAGCGGTTACCGTCGCCTATGGACATTTGCAACACCAGGGGCGTTACCAATGCGTTGCCGACCCTGTAAGTCTCTTTTAACACCTTTTTTGTAGAAATCCATACTGTAGCCCTGCGGAAAAACGCTGGATGGAAGATTATTCCATCACTTTCACTTTTAAATTTTAATTTTTGATTTCACTGTAATGTACTGTATCAACTGGATTATGGGATGGGAGTGTTGCCATAACCCCCGCGCTTGGCAGGCGTCTTGGGATCGCAGTTTACGATATCAGTTCCTTAGAAGGCGCTGCCGCCCGCCTTCCGATATTTGAACTTAAGTCGCCTCTTACGACACTCACAGGGAGGCAACCCGGCACCCCATGGGGTAAAATATAAATAACCACTACCATATTAATGAGCCCTTTAATATATGGCTCATTCTCAAATGACGACTTCTTAAATAAACCGCACCTATCATGATTTCTACAACAAGAATATTGATAGGGTTCAACAACTCAGCGCACATACACAGACACACCACCACACCTCCTCGCGCACACACTAACATACAAACAAACACACCCTCATGCATATTTTGTTTTTCAAAATCACCGGTAACTCCAAGTAAAAAAATCTATGTTTTGAAAGAGCAGGGACTCCTAATACAGGCATTTTTTGCTTAAAAGGAATCTCTGGTCGCTTAATTAGTTTTTGTTTATTTTTTGGTTGCTGAAATAAACATTATTAATATTATTATATAATATTCTTGTTGTAGAAATCAACTAACGTTTAATAATATGTAAAAAAATATATATTTTTGTGACATACATTGACAGAGGTAAAAATCACAGCTGTGAAAGAAAGTGGCAATAAAAAACTATCACCTATTGATAAGTGATGATATTATGATCAAAGATGTTAAACGGGCTAAGTTAGGTGTTTGGCGACGGACATTTTATTTGAGGGTGGTAAGATTTAGCAAAATGCTCTCTATCAGATTAACCATCACTAAAGCAAATATGTTCATTATGATTATTTTAATGGATCTTCTTGTTAAGCCTAAATCGAATTTTCTCGCTTTCATTTGGTTTAAGCTTTATATAATGTTGAGTATTAGAATTTAGGTTTTTTTTTATGACGATAGTTTAGCCTTTGACCACTATGTCACCTGATGGTAAGTGCTGTGGTCGAAGATGTTGTTCAGGCTTACCTTGAATTATTGGCTCTCAAGGACAGCTGCCGGAACACACCGTTAGGTGCTTGGCGACAGATTTTCTACTTGAGGGTGGCAGCTGGCCTGGAGGGCATTCGCAAAATGTCCTACCACCATGCTATAATGACTGCCATCCTAAGACGACAACCGGGACCGAGACGGCTTAACGTGCCCTCCGAAGCACGGAAGCGCTCAGTAGTAATGTCACTAGCGGTCACCCATCCAACTCATGACTGCAGCGGGCGTTGCTTAACTTTGCTGATCGGGTGAGAACAGCTAAATAAACTTCGTTACGAGCGTGTTAGAATCATATATTTGTTAAGCTTAGATTCTCTTAAGTAAATAAGTTACGAGAAGTTACTCATTATGTTATTGTAGAATATTCTAAAACTTGTTGATATTTGTCATTTTTAATAACCGCCACACTGAAACCCTTTATGATCTGTATTCATTCTAGACTAGCCAATGACGAACCATCCTGTCTTATTTCGGGTTGGCTGATACGTTGTGGCGGGAACGCTCATGTCTCTGATTGGTTGTGATAAATATGGCGGGTAGTTTAATGGATATGCGACAGACACTTGGCGCCAGTCATTGCTATAAAACCAATGTCTTAACTTACTTAGCCTCTTTTATTCTTCACAAGTGACTGCTGCATCGAGACGTATTGAGTTAAGTACTGTATTATATTATTTGATGTAACGTAACTGATATTCATGTGTTGTGTGTCGGTCTATGTGTTGGCTTCCAAATTCGCCCTTTTTATTGTATTATCGTTGTGAAATGTGACTATACAATATTACCTTTGAAGTAATCCATGTGACCCTAATGATGTATTATTCTTATTAAAGTGTTCTATGTGTTCCTATAAACGTTGTGTTTTTGAAGTATCCTTATGATTCCCTTTTTTGTAGAAAACCTAGTAAGTGGAATAGTTAAGTACTGAACTAGTAGTACTCATTTACTTTACCTTAAGCTAGGACTAGATTATGGCATCACTGCCTGAAAACATCTTATAATTTAATGAGCCTACATTACAGATTAAATAAATGCTCTCTATCTTGACAAATCTCACAAGCGCTTCAATATTTTTTTATATTTTACTGCATCGACACGTTCTATATCGAGGATTTTGCTTAATATTTATACAAATCAATCAATTATTGCCCTCGTTTGTTTCAAATTGTATCTGTTGTGGTTCTAAAATAATAAGTTTGTAAAGTCCGCCAAAGTGATAGAATTCCAATCCGCGTCGGAAGTTCACTTGCAAAGTTTTAATTACAAGGAAAATTAATGCGGGATTAGATTTTCTGTTCAATTCAGTCAGTTTACTATTGATGTATTCAAATTAGGGAAGGAATAAATACCTTTTAATATGATTAGAAGCACGATGGCATACTGAGCGAAAATCACATTAACAAATTATTGGGATAAAAACTTTTTTTGTTCCGGACGGGAATCGGACCCGCGTCCTCCGATTTCGCGTCGGAAGCCTATTCCATTCGGCCACCGGAACCTTACTCTATCAAGTTGACAATTTGTGCTACAATTGTATTACTTTAACCGTCATAGAGGACGGTGCGCGGCCATCAACCAGACTTCTGAAGCACTGATGGCCGAGCGGTAATAGCTATGGACAGCCGTGCCGCAGTACCCTGGTTCGATCCCCACCGCCGGCTTGAGCTGCACCGCATGGTGGAAGGGCATTTTGCGATTGCCTGGCTAGCTACCACCCTCAAGTAGAAAGTCTGTCGCCAAGCACCGAAAGGTGTGTTCCGGCAGTAGTCCTTGAGAGCTAGTGAAATTACAGGCACAATGAGACTTAACAACTATGTCTCAGTGTGACGGGCGCAGTGCAATTCGTGAGTTGTCATTAATTGCAACTGTCATAGGCAGAGGTTAGTCCACTTAACATCAGGTGGGCCTCGAGCTAGTACCGTCACAATAACATTAAAAAAAAAAAATTACTACAATACTTCATCTGATCGAAAGAAGTGTTTCTTCAAACACTTAACACTCGCGATGATGTCGCTACTCTTCTATGTTTCTAAATATGATTAAAAGCACTATCGCGTGCTGAGTGAGACAGTACAATAGGGAAGCGGGTTCAATTTCCGTCCGGAACAAAAAAAAATGTACTCCAATAATTTGTAAATGAGCAAGAAATATTGTTTTTTTTTATTACTTTCTGCGATAAGAACCAATCATCTCTGCTCAGTACACAGATTTAATTTGTTTATTTATGTAACGGTATACCAATTACATTAATTAAACATACAATTCAACGTAATTCATCTTAAATTGGGTTTTACTACTGTTTTTCTGAATTAATCTATTTTCCACAGACTCCAGGGCCCGTGGATTTAAGTTAGCTAAGATATTTTTTCAAAAAACTTCAAGAAGTTTTACATCTATTATGTCATAAATTTCATTTTTTACATTTCATTTTATTCAGAATCTGATATTTATATGTTTCATATGTGTCAAGGAGCGATGCATATTTTTTTACATTACATTCTTTTCAGAATCAGATGTATCATCATACGTTTCATAGCTGTCAAGGAACGATGCATGTTGCCCATTGACTGTCGTTGTTTGTTTTAGTTTGTATGTATTTTGATTCCAAAATAATAAGTTTGTAAAGTCCGCCAGAATGACGGAATTCCAATCTGCGTCGGAAGCTCACTCGCAAAGTTTTAATTACAACGCAAATTAATGCGGGATTAAGTTTGCCACTCGTTGCTGTTTGTTTACAGATGATGCATTTAAATTGAGTATTTATGAAGTTTATTATATATAGTATAACGCTTTTGTATTTAGCGATAAAAAGCAGTCCAGTTAATACGTACATAAGAATTGAATTGGCGATATGCCTTTATTAAACAAATACTACAAACTACATACAACAGTACAGCTACTACAATACTACAGCTACTACAGTAAAAGCATTTGGACTCATAGGGAGTCCAAATGCTCTAGCCCACTATCAGTTGGCAGCGTGCCCAGCATGCTGGCAGCATTGCCCCGTTGAATTGCAATGCTTATTCTTTGAGCCAAATAGGTGCCAGCATTTTGATCACGCGTTGAAAATTGAAAAATAAAAGGTTCCTTTATTTTCCTACACTGAAAATAATAAATGAAAGCGCTTTTAATCACTTTTTCAGTGTATGAATTTATAACACACCAATATATTTGACGTCCATTTCAACGTATTATATTTATTATTTCTGATAGCTTATTACTACTATCTCACCTGATGGTAGGTGATGGTGTGGTCGTAGACATTGTTTAGGCTAACCTAGAATTACTCGCTCTCAAGGACAGCTGCCGAAATACACCGTTACGTGCTTGGCGACAGATTTTCTACTGGAATCCAGGCGGGCATTCGTAAAATTCCCTACCACCATGAAACACGGACGAACCGGTCACCCATCCAAGTCATGAACACGCGGCTGGGGTTTAACTTAGGAACTTGGTTAATTACGATTAAGCAAGCTACGGTGCAAGCGCTTCTTCAACTGTTTTGATAGTAAGCGTTGGACAAACATACAATAATACAATTTTCCAATCGCTCAACCCGCCACATAGATCAAAGAACTGCGACCAAAAAATTACAAAGCAATTCCAACATTTCCACTTCGAAGTTAAAAAAGATAAAAACCTCTGTAGTGGCCGGTTCATTAAAATTCCCACAGACCAATGCGTTAACAAGTACAACTGGCGAACAAAGATGCGTTTTTTATATTTTTGTATCATTAGTGCGAGATAAATGAGTTTTGGTTTCAGTTTGACATTCCAGTTTGTATTTTGAGGGTAGTATTTTGTTGCTCATTTAAAAATGTTTCAAATGTTTAAAGTATGCGTAGTTGATTCAAGCAGTGATGGCTCAGTGGCATTGGCTATGGACTGCCGCGCAGGAGGAACCATGGATGTTTCGAATCCCGCCGCAGGCTTGAGCTTCATCGCATGGTGGGAGGGCATTTTGCGAATGCTCGTCTTACTACCTACCACCCTTAAATAAAAAATCTATCGCCAAGCTCCTAACAGTGTGTTCCGGCAGCAGTCCTTGAGAGCCAGTAAAAATGCAGGCAGGCTTAATAACTGCATGTCTGAGGGTGAAGGCTGAAGTAAACTTATTCACTTGTGACAACAAGTGTTAATATAAGCTATATTTTAAATTCGGCAAGCTTGCAAAGAGACAACATACTATATGGTGGGAGGGCATTTTGCGGGCATTTTTTCTAACTAGGACACTAAATGAACTTCTAATCATCTTCTAATTCATCTTATTAAGATACCTACCCCAAAATAGCATGCCAAAATTAATAATTGAAATGCAACGTTCTCTGTAACTAGCTACTATACATCTAGGTAACATCCAGTATGTTTTTACTCATTTTTCCTCCGGCAAAACAACCACAAACATTTAATGTGACATAGGAGATAATAGTATATATTCGGTGTGCCTTCACTCATTATGAATTCCATATTACATGTCCAATACAAAAGGATAAATGGTCAAAAACAGCACCTATATTCTTAGCAAATGTCAGCACTCAAATGCAGAAAGAACACCCAATAAACTCCAGATATTCATAATATTGATAATGATAAAACTCCGAATCTACTTGAGATATGAGAAGTAATCATCACCAAAACATTAATCTAGCAAATATTATTAAAATTCACTATATATTCGAGCCGGCGGTATGCTTTTATCAACAAAATACTGCGGACTATATAATATATGTCACCGTATAATTAGTTAGTGCGATACGTTAGTTTTTAAATAATCTAGTGAGATTATAAACTGTCGATAGATTGTGAACGAACATTAAAATTTACAATCTAACGCTTATATTTTCGTCAGATTATAAACTGACCATGTCTAACTGGCAGTTTATAATCTAACGATCTATAATCGCCCGCGAAATTGTGAACTGTCCTCTGATTGGTGGCCGTTATATTATTTATATTTGTTAGCATGAGTTCATTTCATAGAGTTACGAACAAAAATAATAGTCTGACAAAAAAAACATATTCATTTCGAGTTTGTATATTAACAAAACTAAGGGATTGAAAATAATGACCACCATAAAATGCTTTTTTACCCTTAGTTCTTTTACCAAAAATTTTAATCGGACACCAAATGTATTAAATGATTACTATATTTTAGCGAGGGGTTAAATATCATTTAGTCTAGGGCAAAGTCATATTTAGGTGCGACGACGAGCGAAGCGAGGAGGAGCGTTAGGTTACTTGTGACTACAACAACGTGCGAGCCGAGCGAGCGAAGCGAGCGTACCGCGGCAAGGGCCGGCGATGCGCCCCAAGAATTTAATTTCAGATACTACTTTTGGTGATCATTTACTACTTTTGGGTTAACAATGATTTATTTTGAGTAATTTTGCTTAAATAGGATATCGAGATGTTAAAACTTTGGTTATAAGATTACATTAAAATGTGGGTTTAATTTTGTTACTAATTTACTATTTTTGTCTGTTATATGTTACTCTACTATATCTGGTGGTAAGTTAAACAAAAGCCAAAAAATAATACATTTAAAACCTGTACCTACGTATTTTGCTTATGGCCACTGTAATACTTTCGTAGATCTATGGCAAATTGTTGTTGATCCACATAATTACAATTTGAGGGTTGGACATGGTCAGTTTATAATCTAACGAAAATTTAAACGTTAGATTGTAAATTTTAGTTTCCATTCACAATCTATCGACAGTTTATAATCTAATTAGATTTAGTATAAACTAACGGATAGTACAATAAAACGGTGACATATACAACACTACAGCTACTACAATGAAAGCATTGAGACAATCTACATTATAATCATTGCAGACTCGTCAGTAGCGTGCCCAGCATGCTAGCAGTATTTCCCCGTTGAATTGCAATGCTTATTCGATGAGCCAAATAGGTGCCAACGTTTTGATCATGCGTTGCATCGACCAAGCGCTCTGATAAATTTTGGAAAATACGATGAGCTGCGCCCCACGGACCCAACGTCAATACTCCAAACGGCTTGAAAATTTCACTATAATATGTACATTGTACCTACACTTGATTCTTTGAAAACTTATCGAATTCACACATTACAATGGTTAGATTGCTATTATTTGCACACCGAAAGGAAAGCGTAGAATTTGGTTAAAATAGCCTAAGCACAAACACACACCCCTCACTCAGTCTTCCTTTACATAAGGTTGTTGAGATATATATATATATATATATTTTATGTTATTGTGACGGGACAAACTCGAGGCCCACCTGATGTTAAGTGGAATAGCCTCTGCCTATAATGCTATAATGCCTATAATGCCCGTCACTCTGAGACTTACATTTGTTAAGTCTCATGTGCCTGTTATTTTACTGGCACTGTTAGGTGCTTGGCGACAGATTTTCTACTTGAGGGTGGTAGCTAGCCAGGCGGACATTCGCAAAATGCTTAAATTTGGTTAAAATATCTAGCCTTTAAACACAAACACACACCCCCCACTCATTAATTTTCACAAAAAGATGTTGTGATGATTATTTATAGACGTCCGCATACTACCAGCTGAATCTAAAACCATCTTATACCTACATCTCCACTTAAAATACTACTTACTAATACAATTTACTTGTATGAATCTCATCACACATAGACAATTCTCACATAAACATGTATTATCTCTGTAGCTCCATTAATTCAAAGACCGATCTTACTGCATTAATTACTAAAATAATTAATGAGGACAAAGTAAAGCGCTCATTCGACTTGAAAGCGTCCCTTTGACGACGTTACAGAAACCCATATTTTGATGTGCGCTATAATTTATTAAAATTGAATATCTGTCTATTATTTTGGGTCGAGGACATTCGAAGGGACTTGAAGGTTTGGGAAAGTGGCAGAAACGAGCTACAGTTAGAACCTGTTTCAGAATGTTCGAGTAAGTTCCGGTTATACTACCCAGAACATTAAATTACTGAATGATAAAAGTGACAGTTAACATGCAGCGCGTAATCTTTAACGTATATATTATAATCTTTAACCGATGGATAGGCCAAATCGATGACTGTGAAACGCAAAGATAGTGTTTTATTTATTAAATATGTTCTGGGTAGTATAACCGGAACTTACTCGAACATTCTGAAACAGGCCCTTGAATATATAGTTCTAATTGATAATGTAATGTATATATTCTGAAACATATTTAAACAATGCCACTAGCAGTTACTCTTTCAACTCATAACCGCAGCGGACGATGCTCAACTTAGCTGATCGGCTGAGGAAACTACGCTACGAGCGCTTCAAAACTATTTAAACACGACTGCCAAAAAAAAGGACTGTTATGTTTTCAGGGTTCATGTATGCATTTATGTTTGTGAGTTTCTTTACTCCACCATAACTTCTAAACGGCTTTACCGATTTTAAAGTATGTATCATTAGATTTATCTTAATAGCGAAGGTGACACTAGGTTCATAAAAAAAAAATAAAAACTTACTGACGGATTTCAGACGCCATATTGTGAGAAAACAATGTTTTTTCTCCCAAACCCATCGGGTCAGATATCATAATGAAATTATGAAAGGCTTTAAAAACGTTTCCATAAATGTATATAACCTGCAGTTTTAAATTCAACGATAAAATGTTTAACGAAAATAAATAATAAGCAGTCGGGTTCATTGATTTTTAGGGTTCCGTACTCAAAGGGTAAAAACGGGACCCTATTACTGAGACTTCGCTGTCCGTCCGTCCGTCCGTCCGTCACCAGGCTGTATCGCAAGAACGGTGATAGCTAGACTGTTGAAATTTTCACAGATGATGTATTTATATTGCAAACAAAAGTACTTAGGATGAAATAAAATAAATATTTAAGGGGCTCCCATACAACAAACTTGATTTTTTTACCGTTTCTTGCTCGATACTAATAACGGTAACAGGTAGACTCTTTAACTATTCACAGAATATTTAGTTACAGAACCCTTCGTGCACGAGTCCCACCCGCACTTGGCCGTTTTTTTTTATCAATTTATACTTGTTTTGATATTTTTTACAATTCATATTTATTCAGTAGAAAAATATCAGACTGATATAATGCGAAACCAACCAAATTTAAATTCAAAATTACAAATTTACGTCACAAAAAATTAAGTCATGTGTGGGATGCCCGCGTCCAACCACCCCTTTAGCCGGGGCATGCTAAAGGGTAAGTAAGTCAGAACTCAATTTTTTCCTATCATTCTAACCATCATATTGGGATGGAGATAAATTTTTCCTATAGTAAATTTGTAATTTTGTAATGTAATCCGCAGAGCATGCGTTATTGCAAACATAAAACATTAAAACATCAAAATTTTCATTTTTTTTCTAGATCATCCCAATATTCGTTTATGATATGGAGTATATATGTCATCATTATCATCAACAGCCTAGAAATCTACTCGTTAAACAAAAGCCTCCCTCTTTAAAGGGGGTTTGCTACTAACACCTTGCTTGGCAGGCTTCTTGAGGATCGCAGAATATGATGGAAGTTCTTTATAATATATTTATTTATTTGTATAACTAATACAGGACAACCAATTACATCAGCTGGTACATGCAATTTTAAATAAAGATATACAAATAACAAAATAAAACATAGTAATAAAAACCAAAATTACGAGACATACAAAAAAATAATACATTTGAAAATAAAGGAACATCTAAATACAATATCAAATAAATATGTAAATCAAAATATATCATGTCAACAATTGAAAAATACAGTAAACGTGCTAAAATATAGAAATTAAAACCAAAATTACAATACAAATTGAAAAAGGTGAAAATATATTGATGTCGAAACACCATACTAAAATACAATGTAAAATTAAATATAAATCAAATAAATGTATTATGTCAACAATTCAAAGATATGGTTATTATGCCAAAAACATTACCAGAAGTCAAAGTCACACTGACACAAGTATGCCCGTTCATCATCATCACTCATTTCTTTTTTCTTACCCGCGATCGTCTCACTGTAATCTAGACACTTTGACAGCACACTCTTCCATTCGTCAGCAAATAAATCACAATCAGGTGCCCAAGCCATGAGGCCATTGAACCCACTAGAAAGAGTTGCTTCCCACCTTCTAATATTTATCCATTTGTCGCCTCCTACGATACCTACAGGAACATATGGGTTTGCACAGTTCAAAGGGATATATTTAAAATATAAACTGTATTCTATAGATAACAAAATTACAGATATACAATAGGAAAAATTTAAGTCAAGGCTAAAGGGGTGGATGGACGTGGGTTCGAATCCCGCACATGACTTAAATTTTTCTTATCGTATATTTGTAATTTTGTAATGTAATCCGCATAGCAGGCGTTATTGCAAACATAACAATATTAAAATGTATTCTATAGATTTTATGGCATCAATTACTTTTTGACATTTATTAATTATTTTAATTTGGACTTACATGAAGTATATTTCATTTTGACTTTTGTGAATGCCTATTACAAAAGTTTGATAATTTTTATAAAATAGGTTGTATTTATAGTAGGTGTAATTATTACAATTTAATTTAAAATAAATTTTAAACTGGCCAATGTAACATTCTCCTAATTAAAAGTAGAGTTCACGGAGCGCCTTCCATACCAACGTAGTTTCGTCATATTTTAAATTTATATGTGTTTAAATCGGGTAAAACTTTGCATATACACCGTGCCCCAAAATTCAACGATAAGCCGGCATCGGTGCATGGACCTACTCATGACTCCTCGGAAAAAAAAAAAAAATTATAACTGTTTTTTATTATTATTTACAGAGACTTTTATAAATTTCATCGATATTCGATACCCATTATGCTATTTTCAACTACCATGACCACAATTTTTGACATATTTTTGATATTTTTTGTGCATTAGCAACCTAAGAAGGACGGCTATCTACCACAATCCTTTTAAATTACAGAAAGTCTGTAGTTATTTTACAAAAATCAGTAAAAAAAATATTTTTTTTTATAATTTTCATAGATTTTAACATTCTATGCACTTTCTAT
The DNA here is from genome assembly GCA_963890685.1 of Plagodis pulveraria. Lineage (NCBI taxonomy): Eukaryota > Metazoa > Arthropoda > Insecta > Lepidoptera > Geometridae > Plagodis > Plagodis pulveraria. The sequence continues at coordinate 5,176,557 of OY982973.1, read as the reverse complement.
AGTCTGGGTTAAAAAAAAAAGCATGGACACTACCATGGCAAGTTTTATTAAAAGTTGGCGCAACTTTATAAAAGTCTCTGTAATTAATTTTTTTTCCCGAGTAGTCATGAGTAGGTCCATGCACCGATGCCGGCTTATCGTTGAATTTTGGGACACGGTGTATATCCTTGAGCCTAATATCTATGCTTCTCGTTTGCAAGATTTCCGTAAAATTAAGTATTATATTTTAAAAAATAATTTGAAAAATCGTTTTGTATGGGAATTGTAACTTTGACATTTAGGGATATAATAAATAATAAATCGAAAAACTGGCAAAACAGAAGCATAGATATTAGAATCAGCAATAAAATTTGACCAAGTTTAAACACTCACAAACAGCTACTATCTTCCAACTACCCTCTAACAACATTTCTAAATTGCACATTAATCAACACTCTTTCTGCATCGCTTCGACTTGTATTTTTTTTATGGGATATGAGGGCTAACCTGGTGGTAAGTGATCACTGTTGCCCACGAACATCCAAAACAACAGAGCTTCCGAGGATGCGTAAACGGCCTTTGAAGAGGAAATTGCTCTCTTCTTGAAGGCCCCTAAGTCATATCGTATATTAGTGAGCATGAGGGAAGTTGATGTAGATGCGGTGCCATATGATATCTGTATATTGACCATAAGAATGCCCTTCCACCAAATACGCGAGCTACTGACGCGTATGATATCCACTAACCAGGTCACATGTTTTATCAAGTTATGATATATCGTCAAGAAATGCTTTGAAAATCAAACGATCTAATTGGTTGAAGTCACTCGCTTCTACAGCTTACATCTCCAGTTGAAGGGTAGCCTAGGGCTTGAATATTTCTTTATAGATCCGGTAGTACCATATTGGTTTTTTTTTAATCCTGATATTCTTGCTTTTGGCCATTATCTTTTCTAATGGTAAGTTAGGGTTGTCTGGAAGAGACGCTCTCAGCAATAAGACCGCCCATTGTCACACCTAATCTTAGTTATTGTTTTAAGGTAAGTATAAGTTTGTAAATATTTAATGTCTTCATAAAGTGTTATCTATTTATATAAGTGATGATGTGATAGAAGATGTTGTTCAGGCTAACCCAGAATTACTGGCTCTCAAGGACAGCTGCTGGAACACACCCTTAGGTGCTTGGCGACAGGTTTTCTACTTGAGGGTGGTAGCCAGGCGATCATTCGTAAAATGTCCTACCACCGTGAAAAATCCATTCCATTTTCCAGTTTCTTTGCCCGAAATAGAATCCCTTTGACCCGTACAAACCCTGAACACTGACGTACATAACTAACTCACTAATTTATTAATATGAATAACATCGTAGATTCGACCTGTGAATAAATTGTGCTCATATAGCATACATAATATTTGCGAGTAAAGATGAAACGATCATCACCGCACAACCCTTTGAGGCTAATTGGAGGGAGGTTAGGAGATTGAGATTGTTAATTCAACGTTTTATACGTGATAAACCTTAACAGAGAATAAACATTGTAATCGTGTTTAATTAGCTAATTGCTTCTGCCCATGACTTTGGATCGGAGGAGGAATCTTTAGGAGATATTGACTCTTGAAGTGCTTTCAGAATGATCATGTCGATTTACGAACAAAGAAATACATAAAAAGCGAACAAAATGACTTTTTTTTTGTCAAAACTTTTAATAAACTAAAAATTACTAAATGTTATTATACCATAAACGAATTCCTTGGTGACAAATTTAAATGATAGTGAAAATGATTGGTCGCTCTACACACACACACATATATTTATATATTGTTCTTTATATTATTGTGAATAAGCTCGTAGCCCACCTGACGCTTAGCGGACTAAACTTTGCCTATAACAGATGCATTTCGTCACAAGTCACGAATTGCGCTGCGCCCGTCACCCTGAGACATAGTTGTTAAGTCTTATGTGCCTGTGATTTCACTGGCTCTCAAGTACTGCTGCTGAAACACACCGTTAGGTGCTTGGCGACAGATTTTCTACTTGAGGATGGTAGCTAGCCAGGCGGGCATTCGCAAAATGCCCTACCACCATGCTGTAACGACTGCCATCCTAAGACAACAACCGGGACCGACGGCTTAACGTGCCCTCGGAAGCACGGAAGCGCTCAGTAGTAATGTCACTAGCGGTCGCCCATCCAACTCTTGCCCGCGGCGGACGTTGCTTAACTTTGCTGATCAGTTAAAAACAGCTAAGTAAACTTCGCTACGAGCGCTTCGAAAGGAAAGATTAAGGTCAGACTTACAATCGGCTAGAATGTTTATATACAGTACTTTCAGAAATTCCAACTCCCAAATTTCAATAGTCTTGCTGCTTATTACGTAGGACCAAATTATCTTTTTTATTTAATAATTCATAGACGAGGAACATGTCTTGTGATATGTGAGTTTTTTGAGTATGCCTTAAAGGTATGCAAACATGACGTATCATTTATATAAATTATTAATTTACAATTATTATTGGGGCGCAATTTTTTTGTTCCGGACGGGAATCGAACCCGCGTCTTCCGATTTTGCGCCGGATGCCTATTCATCTCGGCCACATCTGAACGGAACAAAAAAAAATACACTCCAATAATTTGTAAATGTTATTTTCTCTCAGCACGCGATAGTGCTTGTAACCATAATTACAAATATTATAATATGTTTTATATAATCTCATTCGGTAATATTCTAATTATGAAATGAAATACAGACTTTTATTGGCATATTTTATTTACATACTCCTTTAAGAAAATTAAAAAGTTAAATTAAAGCATTATTCTCCTACCAAAAGAATGCTTTAAATTTTTTTTTAAATATTAAAGTACAATGGGTCTCGAACAAGGAGGTTTAAATTAAAGTTATGTACACATTATCTGTGGTGAGCGCTGGTTCCGAGCCATAGACTAATAACAGACTTTTTCCATTTTGACGCTATTTCGTACATACGAATTTGAGTAATATTTTGTTGACTTAAAATTTTATTTAATGTAGCTACCTATAGCCATGAGATTAAATTAAGTAGTGTATGCAACTGCATATAATTAGGTATTAAAACACTCAATATAATAGATCTTATATTATTGTCAAATATCCTGCCTCAAAGCAGAAGTATGCAAACACTAATGTTTTTAGACTTGAGGTACACTGTAGCACGTGAAATTACTGAGCGAACGAGACATATGAATTAACGTCTCGGAGTGACGATTACAGTACAATGTCAAACAGAATCGGCACTATGACTGGGATTGACAGGCGTCACGCTTACCATTAGGTGCGCGACTCGTCTGTTATATCTGTAAATGACAATGCCCTACCCATAAACTTTAGAAAATTAGATCTAAGGTCGTATAAACGAGAATTGTTGAAGTCACACAAATACATATATTTCAATTAATAAACGATTTAATAAAATACTACTACATAATATGGATGTAGGTAATAATAATGATGATGAAAATGAATTGAAATAATTGAAATATTAAATCGTAATAATCATAATTGTAATAAATTTAAATTAATGTTTGCATGCCCCAGTTTGGCAAAATGTACCAGGCGCACTTTGCAAAATCATTGTTTCATACAAACATTTAATACGAATCAATGATATTATATTCTATTCTAAATTTTAAATAAAAACTCCATCTATGTGAGCACAAGCTAAAGAAATGTCCTTGTTCACAAATATACAGGTTGATCCAAAAAAATACAAAATAAATCCTCGTGATAAATGAACAACATTTATCATATCAATGCCTCGACGTATTTCTTGAGACTCCGCTGTGACAGTGACATATGCGAACATATATATTTCGGTAACACCCTGTACATCACACTAATCGAATATAAAGCCTTGTTATTGATGTAGGATGTTTGTTGAAAAAAATATGTTCTTCAGTTGCGTGATATTGAAAACGTTGTTGATATTTTAAAGCTATAAGTAATAGCGTAGTTTCCTCAGTAGTTCTTCAGTGATCAACTAAGTTAAGCAACGTCTTCTGCGGTCATGACCTAGATGGGTGACTGCTAGTGACAACATTACTACTGAGCGCTTCCGTGCTTCAGAGGGCACGTTAAGCCGTCGGACCTGGTTTGTGTCTGTGGATATTAGTCGTTATAGCATGGTGATCGGGCAATTTTCGAATGCCCACCTAGCTAGCTACCACCTTCAGGTGTAAAATCTGTTGCCAAGAACATAATGGTGTGTTCCGGCAGCTGTCCTTGAGATCCAGTAACTCTAGGGTAGCCTTAACAACATCTTTGACTACGCAAGTTGTTATACCAAACAATTTGAAATACACGAAAGATTATAAAACAATATATAAACTAATTCAACTTCCATCCGATATTTTGGGATAAGAAACTAAATGCATTGTGTATTTAATTTTTGAATAAATACAAGTTCAACGTAATCAAAAAAGTTAAATTTACCACCAGTTTGTCGGTCTGTCAGAAATCTTTTTCTAAGAAATGAGTCGATGTATATAACGGAGTGCCGAGACGGTCGGTTTGTCGTCCATGGAGACGGATCCGTTATCTACTAAGGTTGGTCGTCCATTATGGGCGTGCACGTGCAGATTTTCACAAAATAACAGCCAGAGAATATCGTATGATCACAATTGTAATTCACAAGAAACTTATTACAGCAAAACTACATAGAATAACGTGGATTAAAATGGATTAAGAGCAATGGGTTTGCACGAGTGCATCACTTTCGGTTATCCGTCAAGAAGTGCACACACTTCAAAACTCAGAGAGCAAGTGAACGACTTCGACAGTCATCCGGCCGCCATGACACCTACAACTCCATTCGGTGTTACCCGCTCTAAAAATGAATGATCGAATACAAAGCAATATCGATTATAGTACTGAACATAATAGTGAGATCTAAATAATCATAACGTTTCATTTATAATCTTTGTAACTCCATTAAATTATTCATGCGCCGTTATATATAATAAAAGCTTTTAGTTTGTTGCAATTATCAAAAGATCATGCCACTTCACACATTGATACCCACCACATAAATATCGAGTCTTTTAAAGCACTTTGCATTGACCTAGAAGCTTTAAATTTTGGCAAGATGCAATGTCTTACATCACTACTAGCAAAATATATATTCTTGCGATAGAAAACTTAGACCACATTTGTTGTTATCGTTTAGAATTAGTACTTGAGCGCGATTTACTACTCGAGCGTTTTCAAAATTCCCTCACAACGCAGGTAGCATCATATCATGGCACTCCTATAAAGAAGTATATCTTCATAGCCAAAGATAGCTTATTGTTTTCCCGCGTTTTTTTGTTATTGTGACGGAACATACTCGAGGCCCACTTGATGTTAAGTGGACTAACCTCTGCCTATAACAGATACATTTCATCACAAGCGCGACGAATTGCACTGCGCCAGTCACCTTGAGACATAGTTGTTAAGTCTCATGTGCCTGTAATTTCACTGGCTCTCAAGGACTGCTGCCGGAACACACCGTTAGGTGCTTGCCGACAGATTTTCTACTTGAGGGTGGTGGTAGCTAGCCAGGCTTGCATTCGCAAAATGCCCTTTCTCCTTGCGGTGAAGCTCAAGCTGGCGGTGGGGATTGAATCAGGGACCTGCGGCATGGCAGTCCATAGCTATTACAACTCGGCCATCATTGCTTCAAAATCTGCACTTATTTTATGTACAGTGAATACAATCTTAAACAAAATATAGCAACGGCATATTAATTACCTACAATGGCGCTCTGAAAAAGCTTTCTTTATTAACTAAACATAGAGATTTTAAATTAATATTCAAGTAAGAAACTCATTAACTTTTCAACAAGTAGAAAAGGCATTCGGACTAGCTGAGAGTTTTTGCGAAAGAACATTATTTTTTATTTCCACTTGTAAAGGACAGTGCTGTGACAGAGCTCATATAATGGTATAGAGGTGCAATGATACGACAATGTGGGAAGAGGGTACAAATTTTTATTCTAAAAATGCATGTTCCTTCAATATCTCTTACTCCTACATGCAAAGTAGTGTAAAGATGCAATTCATTGTCAATTACATATGTATGTATAGTTTGAAGCAATGATGGCCGAGCGGTAATAGCTACGGACTGCCGTGCCGCAGTACCCTGGTTCGATCCCCACCGCCGGCTTGAGCTTCACCGCATGGTGGAAGGGCATTTTGCGATTGCCCGCCTGGCTAGCTACCACCTTCAAGTAGAAAGTCTGTCGCCAAGCACCGAAAGGTGTGTTCCGGCAGTAGTCCTTGAGAGCCAGTGAAATTACAGGCACAATGAAACTTAACAGCTATGTCTCAATGTGACGGGCGCAGTGCAATTCGTGACTTGTGATGAATTGCAACTGTTATAGGCAGGGGTTAGTCCACTTAACATCAGGTGGGCCTCGAGCTTGTACCATCACAATAACATTAAAAAAAAAAAGTTCTTCAGTCATTGCGTTTTGTGTGTTTGCTATGACGTCTTGTATTGCAGTGAAATAAATCCAAAAAAAAACAGCGGTACCGAGATCACCTTGAAGTAAACTTCTAAACAAAAGACCTGACTGCAGTGCTTAAATTACCACTGTCTATGGTCATTCCAAACTGTTATCAACCATGTAGAATTAGTATGTTTTTGTACTGACCTTTGACGTTATTTTGATACCCCACTTGGGTCTTGAAAATATATTTTTGTCCGCAAATTAAATCTCATAAATTAAATGTTCAAGCATTTATCTATACTCAGTTACACTTCCGCCATCTCGAGGAATCTAATGACGTATTATTTATCATAATCGGTTGTGGTCGGAACTATAGTCTGAGTTATTTGACTTTTTCACGTGATTTATCCCGTATTATTTAAAAAAATTTCACTGAGTCGTCTACAATGAATTATGAACGTCAAATATTTCTTTCCTTATTTTTGGTAAGTGATCACCATCGCCCACGAACACCCGCAACACCAAAGATGCGTTGCCAGCTTAAAGCTTCTATCGAATCAGCACATTAGGATTGATAAAAATAATATGATACGACTTTTTTATCTCTACTACTCTCTCCGGTTGGCTCGATCCTTTGGCACTGCGTAGAGATGTTGGATCACTTTGCATCTTTTACCGTATCTATCACGGGGAGTGTTACGGGGAACTGTTTGATTTACGATTTGCAGCTCAATTTCGCCATGGATGTCCCGACAAAGCATGATGTTTCATAAACTTCATGTCGATATCTGGAAGCCCACAACCGTGCGATTTTCATGGCATTTCCTACCTCGTTTACAATTTGGAACCAGCTGCCTGGTGAAGGATTTCCGAACAGATAGACGTAGGGGCCTTCAAGATGAGAGCATATTCCCTCCTCAAAGAAAAGCAACGCATCCTCGAGACGTCTGGTGTTGCGGATGTTCGTGAGTGACGGTGATCACTTACCACCAGGTGAGCCGCGTGCCCGTTTGCCCTCCTATCCAATAAAAAAAATATATTTGTCTTTTTCTTATAAATTTAAGTTTGAATTCCGTAAAAATTTTTGGAAACCCACTTATGTCTAGTTTCCGCTCTGATTCTCTGCAAGAATAGGCAAAAACATGTCGCCCTACATTGCCACCATTCTAGTCCCAACTCTATGCCCCTCTGGCGTAACTTCATGCATTTTAATGAACACAGAGCATCGTCCGTATGCAAACATCGAGCTGAATGCGTTGCCCTGGTCGACATTTTTTATTTGCTTTTTATTTGTTTTCGCCCTGGAAAAACTATTTGTGTATCGACTGAGAGAGGCAAATTTAAGGGGTTTTTGTAGGTTTGTTTTGATTTCATGTTGAAAAGAGAGTCAATATATGAATTTTGGAGCGCTCGTAGTGGAGCTTACCGAGTTCATTTTAACCGATCAACATATTTGTTGCGGTCATGACTTTGATGAGTATAGCCAGTGGCATTTACTACTAAGCGCTTCCAATCTTCGGCTGGCTAATTAAGCTGTCAGTCCAGGTTGTTTTTTTAAGATGTCAGTCATAAGAGCATCGTGGTAGGTCATTATGCGAACGCCCGTCGGATTAGCTACCGTCTTTAAGTATAAAATCTGTTGACAAGCACATAACGCTATGCTCAGAGCTAGTAATTCTAGGTAAGCCTGAACAGCATCTTCAACCGCATTTGATGATGTAATCGACTTACCAGGTGAGGTAGTGATCAAAGGCTAGCCTATCAGCAACACAAAAAGTAAATTTACGCCTTTGAGCGTTTGTTATGATATTAAGAGAGGTTTATATAAAAAGAACTCGGTGATAGAAAGTGGCGACTCTTAGAAAGCGAAGCAATGTATTTTATATAAAAATGTGATTTTTGAACAATTCAAATATTGTGTATGTTTGACACGTCTAACGATGTAACAAAATTACAAATATACGACAGGAAAAATTTAAGTCTTAAGTAGACACAAAATTTTTTTGAAGCTGTGATGGCTCAGTGGCATTGGCTATGGACTGCCGCGCAGCAGGTCCATGGTTCGAATCCCGCCCAGAGCTTGAGCTTCACCGCATGGTGGAAGGGCATTTTGCGAATGCCCGCCTGGCTAGCGACCACCCTCAAGTAGAAAATCTGTCGCCAAGCACCTAACGGTGTGTTCCGGCAGCAGTCCTTGAGAGCCAGTGAAATAACAGGCAAAATGAGACTTAACAGGTATGTCTCAAGGTGATGGGGGCAGTGCAGTTCGTCACTAGTGATGAAATGCATCTGTTATAGGCAGAGGATACCGCTTAACATCAGGTGATCCTCGCGCTTGTTCCTACACAAAAAAAAAGTCATGTGCGGGATTCGAACCCGCGTCCATCCACCCTTTTATAGCCGGGGTATGCTCAAACCAATTGAGCTAACATGACATGACGTCATAGCTCAAATCTTTCCTATCGTTCTTTAACCATCGTATTTGGATGGAGCGACATCTACAAACAATTTGTAATGTAATCCACATAGCAGGCGTTATTGCAAACATAACAATATTAAAACGTCTAACGATGTTTTAAAGTATTTTATATCTAGGTTGAGATGCAAGTAAGCCTGTTATGCTACAAGCGGTTAAGGATATCACTCTACATTTTCTGAGAAGTCTATTCAATATCTATGTTTGTCTCTTCGATCACATGCTATTGTTCCGCTATGTTAGTGACTATCACCTGTCAATTAGACATTGGATCCAAATAGAGCAAACGAAAATCATGAATAAGTAAATTGATGTAGAGACCAAATCGAATCATATAGGAACTTATGTTTATGTGATATCTCGTGAGTAAACAGTAGCTTGTACATGTTTTATGTTCTTTGTGTTAGAGTCTTTGCAAGCTTGCCGAAATTAGACAGCAATTTTAAGACTTTCGTGCTTTGAACATCAATTAGTATTATGTTGCAATGAAGTCCAATTAAATACGTTTTTTATATGTAATTGTGACTGAAGAAATATGAGGCGTACTTGATGTTAAGTGGTGACCTCTGGCTATAACAGATGCATTTCTATTATAAGTAATTTTTGGGGTGAATAAGGAATAGTCTTGGTGTGAACTAAGAATTATTTATGCTAGACGAAATATGCGGGGCCAACGCGGACTAATCAAATATTTATAAATAAATTACCACCCGTGCATGGTTGGGTATTAACGTTTTTAGCATAATGGTTTGGCGATTTAGATTGCAAATAATTTCAGTACTAGTAAAGTTTTATTGCTTTTTCAAGAAAGCTATGACATTTTGGTTCTCGGGGCTCAAAAATACTCCTTCCTTTGAAATATTATATTCAGAAGAGTTGAGCTACCGATGGAAATAGTTTGGATATATGTGTATATATAAATTCAAGTTTAAGTAGAAGCAATGCCGAGTGGTAATAGTTATGGACTGCCGTGCCGCAGGTAGATGGTTCGATTCCCATCCCCGGCTTGAGCTTCACCGCAAAGTAAAAGATCACCTAAAAATTAATAAAAAAAACTATATATAATTTTATTTATTCAATGAAAGAGGCCTCTAGTCAAGGAGTTGACTGCTAAACTGAAAAAAAAAATTTTTTTTCAATGTATATAGTTTATAAATAACAAGAAGATGCACGGGAAAATGAAATGTTGGAAAATTTTCAGACTGTTTTCATTTTGTTTCGTTAACGAGCATGAGTCCCTCGATATTCTTGAACAATCAGGCAGATGGTAGAATAAATAAGTTTAATTTGTTCCATCTACTTTGTATGTAAGGGTAAATGGAAAATAATGCGTTTTTTTTTTCATGCTGATAGGTTAGCCTTTGACCACTATCTCACCTGATGGTAAGTGATGATGTGGTCGAGTTAAGGCTAACCTAGAATTACTGGTTCTCAAGGTCAGCTGCCGGAACAGACCGTTAGGTTAGGTTATGTGGTCAAAGATGTTGTTCAGGCTAACCTTTTATGTTGTTGTGACGAAACAAGCACGAGGTCTACCTGATATTAAGCGGTAACAGGCAAAATGATCTGTTATAGGCAGAGGACTGCCTATAACAGATCATTTTGCGTGTAATTTCACTGGCTCTCAAGGACTGCTGCCGGAACACACCGTTAGGTGCTTGGCAACAGATTATCTACTTGATAATAAATAAATATAAAGGTGGTCGCTAGCCAGGCGGGCATTCTCAAAATGCCCTTCCACCATGCGGTGAAGCTCAAGCCCGTGGCAGGATTCGAACCATGGAACTGCTGCGCGGCAGTCCATAGCCAATGCCACTGAGCCATCACTGCTTCGAAATTATATTTATTTGCACCAAAAAGTTCTCGTCTCCCTTTCAGCTTGGGAAAAACTGTTTACGTATGTCTGTCCGGATTTTAGTATTTCCAGTGTCCTCTACAGGTCGCATTTATTTAACCAACTATCATAAAATGTATTGACCAGGTTCGATAGTTCTATGGAATAATGTTTTGAATTAGTTTATGGAAATTTAGCAAAACGAAACAAAGGAACTACGAAACACGTAAATAAAACATATTTCAATCGGGTTCGACAAAGATTTTTTCATCTAACAACTACACCATAATACATTTTTCAACACCCTTGCTCGTAAAGTGAGCTTTATTAAATCGTTCTTAGGGCCATAAACCGAACTATAACACCCTCGTACATAGTAATATTTTACACTAGTGCGTAATAGAATTACCCCTACAAAGTTAACTTAGTACCTAACTGCAAATTATATGCGAGTAAACAGAGCATTTTGAATTATATCGGGTAATTTATCCCTACAAAGTTTAGTTAGTACCTAACTGCAAATTATATGCAAGTAAACAGAGCATTTTGAATTATATCGGGTAATTTATCCCTACAAAGTTTAGTTAGTACCTAACTGCAAATTATATGCAAGTAAACAGAGCATTTAACCCGGTAATACAGATTTGTAACATAAAAGTGGATATGTAATCAAACATCACACATTGGCCGCACGCAAAAAAAAAAACTTGCGCGCAAATTCCATAATATTCGTATGTTGTTTGTATCGCATTTGTGCAATATATATATTTTTTCCTAGCAAGGGTGTTGAAAAGGTGCTTATGAAACTCGTCAGCAACTTGCTCATTATACACTCGGCTGATTTACGCCCTCGCCTACGGCTCGGGCTGCAACACACAGCCTCGTGTATAATGAGCAACTTAGCTCACTTGTATCATAATCTACTATTTCAACACACTCCCTCGTAACGGGCCTTTAAATGCACCTTGAAGTTTCATAATGTCTATCACGCACTCGTGTTTTTTTTTTAATTGTGCAGTAAATTAAAAAAAAATAGTGTTTTAAATGGAAAAAAAGCAACGTTTCCACACTTCTCACCAAGGAGATTGTAGTTTGTTTCGTTACTTTTTCATATAAAAACAAACCAAAGAGTATGTAACCTACTGAAGTAAAATTGACCCGTGTGGTGCCGGGTTAGAATTGCACCTCCCCATATCATCCCGTGGGTGTCGTAAGAGGCGACTAAGGGAAAAATACTGGAAGGTGGGTAGCAGCGCTTTCTAAAGAACTGCCATCTCACACTGCGATCCCTAAGCCGCCTGCCAAGCGTGGGAATTATGGCAAATACCCCTAAATAGGGGAGGCTGTGTTCAGCAGTGGACGATCCGGCTGATACAGTACAGTGCAGAAGTAAAACTTTAGAGGAATTAATTACAAACCTTCTTAATCACATTATTATTGCTATCAAAAGGATCAAGAAATATTTATGTATCGAAATTTTCTTATTCGTTCCGCTTCGATCTTCGATCTCAGGCCTAAAACCCGTCTCGGTACAACCGAGAGATAAACAACTTAGAAACAAATAAATACACAAAACTGCAGATTGCATTTATTGGGCGCTTTTTAGATGGTATTGGAGTATATTATTTTATTTCTGAAGCAGTGATGGCTCAGTGGCATTGGCTATGGACTGCCGCGTAGGTAGAGGTCCACGGTTTGAGTCCCGCCACGGGCTTGAGCTTCACCGCATGGTGGTAGGGCATTTTGCGAATGCCCGCCTGGCTAGCGACCACCTTCAAGTAGAAAATCTGTCCTGCAACTGTCCTTGAGAGCCAGTAATACTAGTTTAAGTCTGTTAACACCTTCGACCACATTGTCACTTACCACCAGGTGAGATTGTGGTCAATGGCTTAACTATAAACAATTTTTTTTAAAAGCATAAATGGTTACATTTAGGAGTTTATATTAATATATATTAAAACTAGTAACGTTTACTCAAATGTTTGGTCTCCATGTAAAATACCAAAAAACTATATTTTAAACAACCGTTAAATTATTACCGACTTCAAAAACAGGTGGAGGAAAATATACTCTACTCGACTGTATTTTTTTTTTGTTTATTACCTCAGAAGTTTTTGGTGAACCGAATTTGATGATTCTTTTTTTTAATTTCATCATAATCGATTTAGCCGTTTTTGTGTTACACTCCAATAACTGAAAAGTATTTTCCTATCTTGATGATATAGTCATTGAAAGTGAATTAAAATCGATCCCATAAGTAGCAAGGGTCACTAAAATGGGTGAAAATTATTTTTACAAAAAAAAATTACCTTCTTAAACATTCATATGTTTGAAATAACTTGTCGAAGTCGGTACCATGCGCAAAATATTGTGTACTTTTGAACCTTCATGGTACCACTTCAACAAGTTATTTCACAAATATGAGTGTGGAAGTCTGTTCCATTTTTTTTATAAAAAAAAATTTCGTTCATAATTCTATGTTTGCGTTCTTCTATTTTACCTACATCTATGTGTAATTCGGATCACAACTTTGCTTGTTAGTGAAGCGCCAGTTTGTCACTAAGCCGTTTGTTGGTTACTTTGTTTTAGATTAGCTGAAGTTAAATTAACATCTTAAACATAATATTATAGTCAGTATCATAAATATAGAATAATAATTATGAATAAATTAAGATTTTAACACAGGAGTAGTATTATTATAAGTTCTAAGAAATGAGTTAAATACTTCTTAGAATGTTTTTTAGCATATCGGAAATAATATGTTTTATTGTCTGTAGTTTCGATGTTTTCAAGTTTTTGTGGGCTAGGGTTTTGTATTTAATAGCTGCGCTCCACGATTTCTCTAGTAGACAATGATTAAAAATGCAGATGATGAAAGTATCCTTTGCGTTATTCTAACACTTAAATGATTATCATTCATCATTAACAAAATGTCAAGAAAGAGCATAATTAAAGTTCTATTGTTATATTCAGTCTCGTAAGTTTACAATAGCCTTATGATGGTGTATCTGGAAACGGTAAAAGCTATATAGTCATAATAATAACAAATATTTTTAAAATATTTTACGAAAACATCAAATTAATATTTTAAAATTAGGCGGAATTGTGACTAGATATATTTTTATATTTTTAAGTGTTTTATTAAAATATTAATTTGATGTTTTCTTAAAATATTTTAAATATATTTGTTATTATTAAATATGGATTTCCGCAAAGTAACGCCCGAATCTATTCATTATCTAGATAGTCTTATTGACTTCTTTTTCCAATTATGATTACAAGCAATATCGCGTGCTAATCGAAACCACATTACCAAAATATTGTTGCAATAATTTTTTTGGCACGGGTTGCACAAAAATAAATGTGCTCCAATTATTTGTAAATGAGATTGACATCTGTCAAAAATCCAAAATTGGGGATTTAAAATGGCCACCATATAAACTACTCCGACACCAATGAAACTCAGCCTGTTCTCTAGATTCTGAGTTCAATCCGTAAATCTGATAATAAAAATTTGAAGCAGTGATGGCTCAGTGGGGTTGGCTATGGACTGCCGTGCAGCAGGTCCATGGTTCGAATACCACCGCGGGCTTGAGCTTCACTGCATGGTGGAAGGGCATTTTACGAATGCCCGCATGGCTAGCGACCACCCTCAAGCAGAAAATCTGTCACCAAGCACCTTAAAGTGCTCCGGCAGCAGTCCTTGAGAGCCAGTAAAATTACAGGCACATGAGACCTAACAACTGTACGTTTCAGTGTGGCGGGCGCAGTGCAATTCGTCGTTGACGAAACATCAGGTGGGCCGCGGGCTTTTTCCGTCACAATAACATAAAAAAATGGATTTTCTGACAATTTGTTTGCCAGTTCGTATCTTGATCCATATCTGTGCCAGGTAGATTGCAATAAATAGGCTCGCTCCCTTTTACATTCTAAAATAAACAGACCTAATAAGCTGTAATGTGGTCTGAAAATTTTATAGTGTTGTTCAAGTGTTCGTTCATTAATTTTAAGGATTCCGTTTCTATTGACGAAGCGTTATTACGAATTCTCTGCTAGTCGCCCTTCCGTGCATCCGTACGTCCAAAATATCATAAAATATGTTATTTAACAAACATTAATACAAGTATAAATTAAGTAAAAAGTAAAACCCGACTGCAAATTATTTATTTTCGTTAAGGGTTTTACCGTTTAATTGAATTTGAAACTGTAGGTTATATATTTATGGAACCGTTTCTTAAAGTTCTTCACTTTAATACCCTATTCAACGGGTTTCGGGGAAATATTTTTTCTTGTCACAATATGGCGTCTAAAATCCGCCAGGTTGTTTTTTTTTTAATTTTTTTATGCTTGATAAGTTATCCTTTGACCACTTTTTAACCAGATGGTAAGTGATGATGCGGTTGAAGATGTTGTTCAGGCTAACCTAGAATTACTGGCTCTCAAGGACAGCTGCCGAAACACACCGTGAGGTGCTTGGTGACAGATTTTCCACTTGAGGGTGGTATCTAGCCAGATGGACATTCGCGAAATGCCCTTGTTCTGCGACTACGACTGCCATTGTAAGATGACCCGTGGCAGTCGTAGTCGTAGAACTAGGGCCGACGGTATAAGCGCTAACTAGTAATGTCAATAGCGGTCACCCATCCAACACTTGCGCTATCAAAAGGAATCTAATGATATATAATACAATAAAATCAGTTAAGCTGTTAAGGGTGAACTGGCCGGCCCGTTCTCCATACAAACGTCGTAGGATGATCACTCCCTTATTTAAGGATTTAGATCCAAAATAAAGCATAATACCGATTGATATCGTCATTATCTAGGCTTGTATGATGCCGAAATTTAAAAAAAATAATTAACTTGAGAATTATGAGCCTCGAAACATTTTCATATAAAATTTGCGAGGCTCATAACTTACAACTTAATAATCTTTTTAAAAATTTGGCATCATACAGGCCTAGATAATGACGATATCAATCAGTATTATGCTTAAGTCTGGACTTAGAATCTCAAATAAAAGAGTGATCACCCTACGACGTTTGTATGGAGAAGTGACCGGCCAGTTCAACCTTAAGAAGTTATGGTGGAATAAAGAAACTCACACACATACATACATAAAACAAAATCATAAAATCCTGAAAACATAACACTCCTTTTTTGGGCACTTCTGTATAAAGAAGTAAGAAGTACGTTACTTTGACGTTTTTTTTTTGTAAAATCTGTATACATGCAATCGTCGGACTTGGCAGGATTGTAGCCCAAACTCTTACATACAGCACCATACAGAAAAACTGGCTAAGTGCGGCTTATATTCCCGCTAAGAATGTTGAACTATAATAACGATTTTTTTCTTTTTTTTACATATAATATGTATGAATAACTCTCATACAGTTACCGCTTTGATTTCAGACTCATCAAGTTAAAACGCACGATCTTCAATTGGATTGGTTAATTGATTTGGCGCTTAGAAATGATCGCATCCTATTGGTCGCGTCAAGGTAATGTTGTTGCGCCGCACAGTATACATTTTAAACCACGCCCGCCGTGGTATGGTTTGCGTTCTGCTGTTTTTAAGCTTGACTGACACTTCTTTACACATTCTCTAATAGTACGGAATCCTGGTGTGCTACCTTTCACTTGACTAGTTTTATTTATTTGAATACCACATGTGATCGCTTAGAAAAAGATCGGTTAAAATTTAATTTTAACAACAGAATAAAAAGGACCAGAAGGTTCACTCCGCCAGGCCATTCCAATAAATACGTGACTCTACCTACGAAGGAATAAAGTGCACTTCAGCTCGCAAAGCACCGAGTACCTAATATTTATATTCACCTACATATCGTCTCTCTTTATGTCTCATAGCCACTCATAGCTCTGTCCTCTTGTGACGCGGCTCGCACCGTACAATAATCCCGTCCGGACGGATACGCCGATGTACCTGTAGCTTGTACTTGTAGTAGTTTGTACCAAAAGTGTGGAGTGAGCCAAGACTCCACACTTTTGGTACAAAGCTAAAGGTTGGAGTGAGCCAAGACTCCACACTTTTGGTACAAAGCTACAGGTTGGAGTGAGCCAAGACTCCACACTTTTGGTACAAAGCTACAGGTTGGAGTGAGTCAAGACTCCACACTTTTGGTACAAAGCTACAGGTTGGAGTGAGCCAAGACTCCACACTTTTGGTACAAACCTACAGGTTGGAGTGAGCCAAGACTCCACACTTTTGGTACAAAGCTACAGGTTGGAGTGAGTCAAGACTCCACACTTTTGGTACAAAGCTACAGGTACATCGGCGTATCCGTCCGGACGGGATTATCCTACAGTGCTGATTTAACTATAATTTGAAAACATCAATGGACCTTATTATTCTAGAACTATTAGACCCTAAAAATACACATAAAAAGGTAGATAACAAGAAACCCAAGTTCAATAGAAGTCACATTACCAATTTTGTTAAAAGCTCGAGTTCAGTATTCCTACATAAATATGCCCTGAAAGAAACCTTAGACCTTATCTTTAAGAGCCATAACATCATTCTGTTTGTTTACAGATACGTTGCTTGTCTACGGTACTCGTCTTTCACCTGATGTTGACACACACCCTGGATTCTTCACCACTACGTAAGTATCAAACCTTATTTCAATCGTCTTAAAACTGATTTTTCAACGGCAATAAATTTCCGTTAACTTTTCTTATATTCACATAGGATAGTTTTGTAATAGTATTTGAATTCTATGGTTAGGGAGTAAGATCGAATTTGGTATGATGTGTCGCGACCATAACTCTTTCAATCTTTTATACATATTTAGCTAGGCCATTTGGATCTTTTTTACACTAGTTTAGGGTAGGATATGGCTTGGCATATGCGTGTAGGGCACTTTTAATATTATAATGAGCATGTGAAGTGAAATAAGGGATGCCTCTGCTCGTGAAGGGTTTGTTTGAAATTCAAAATAGTTTTTTCCATTATGTGGGCAAAAAGAAAGGAGATATATTTTATGCTCTGAAGAAAGGAAGAGCAGTTACTTGGAAGAGGTTTAGGGAGAAGTTTTTTTTTCTATAGTTTATGTTGCAAAAAAGAACTGCAAATGTAATGGACAAGCGTGAAGGTTGCCGTCAGGTGGTCGACTTTTTTGTTTCGCGAATTGATGACATAAAACAAGAAAATATAATTAAAAAAGTAAAATTCCGACTGCAATTTATTTCTTTTCGTTAAAACGTTTTATCATTCCATTGAAATTAAAACTGCAAGTGATATATATATATATATATGAAATCGTTTTAGAGCCCTAAATTTTGATACCCCCTTATATGGGTTAGAAAAAAAAATACATTTACTTTACGATTATTTCTTGTGTTGACCATTATTATATATTTTATTAGTAATGTGATAGCTATATGACTGTCCACGTCTATTTATATATATCATTTTGCAAATGGTTGACTAAAAGAGATCGCTCACAACGATATGAGCGCACATTGTCACACATACTCTTAGTTATAATATTTTAAGTTATAAGTTTGTAAATTTGAAAGAAAATGTAAAGTAAGTGTTATTTGTCTATCTTTCTAAATCATGTTTCTAATTCTGTTATGCAGCCTATTGCACTTACGAGCTATAAACCCATGACATACAGAAGGATTGACAGACAGTCGAGAGACATAACTATGGCCTCATTAAGCTAAGAAACCCTTTATTTAGGTAAGAAACCCTAAAAATAAGTGAACCCGCAGTGTATGCCTAAACTGCCTAACCCGCTTCGGAAAAAGGGTGTGACATTATTATATATTTATTTTCATGTAGGTTGTTTTTCCGTGAAATTGCAAAAGCCTTAAGCAGTAAGCTGGACTTTTCAACTTAGTAGCTACAAGCCGTAAGTCAGATTCTGTCTGTACCGTCGATGACAAAAGTGTGACATAACAAAAATGTTTCTTGGGGTTTGGTTCCACCCTTCAGAGAGATTGGAGGATCGGCTGTCGTGCTCCAACTTATGCAGACGCTGATAGCTCTCAAAAGACCTAAATAGAAGTCGGTGGGTTTGGTAGTTATTAGGTAAGTCAGCTTACTTTTTGGTTTCAGGCCCATAATGCTTATGAAACTCTTCTGGAACATATTTGAATTTTTATCCTATTTGCATTCTCAAGTTCTGTATTTATGTCTAATCATAAAATTTTCCGCTTCCTACAATTTTTTGTTGGTTACAATATACTTTTAAGTTAGAATTATAGAATTTTTCTAACTTTGTTCAGAGGGGTAGATGACAAAAAAAGCATCCTCTCTTCAAATGTTAACCCCATAGAAAATATTTCCTAAAATTTCATATGACCACTTTGTCGGTGTTTGATCCCTTTTCAAAATTACAGCTTTCTAGACCTAACTTTCTGATAGCAAAACCTTGGACAGACATACAAACGGACAAGACGAAACTATAAGGGTTCCTTGTCAGAACTACGGACCATAACAACGATACTGACATCCGTCACTGAAAGTGTTCAATTAGTCGTAAGAGGTGACAAAATAACGAGAAGATGGGCAGCAGTGCCTCCTGAAGTACTTCATCTTACACTGCGATCCCCAAGACGCCTGCCAAGCTTTGGAATTATGGTCAATCCCTCCAAGATGGAATAACCTGTGTTCAGCAGAGGGCGATCCGGCTGATACAGTACAAGACAGTAAATTAGTGTACATGTCCAGCTATCGTGTGACCATTTTCTGAATTTATGAAATGGAAGATAGCAAACACCTGTACGTGCGGAAGGTCAGTGCATTTATGATCACCAGTAGGCGAGGGATCGTGAAGTGGGTTCTGCAACGCGAGGTTTGGAATGGCTATAGGGGGAGGTGAAGGCAATTTCTTGGGTTACCCCAAAGTCTGTGGATAAAGAATAAATTATTTAAATAAATAGATTTTAAGGCCCGCCAAATTTATAAAAAGTGCTACTAGTATACTTTTAATGCATCAAAAATTAAATATGAAATGATTATGAAGCGCTGGTCGTAAAGTTTGCTTAGCCGTTCTTAACTGACCAGCTGTCATGACTTGGATGGGTGATCGCTAGTCTTCATTACTGAGCGCTTCGGTACTTCGAAGGGCACGCTAACCTGGTCCCGGTTGTTGTTATAGCATGGTGGTAGAATATTTTGCAAATGCTCGCTTGTCTAGCTACCCTTAAGTACAAAATCTGTTGCCAAGCACTAGCAAATGGCGTCTTCCAGCAGCTATCTTTGAGTGCCTGTAATTCAAGGTTAACCTGAACAAGTCTTTGATCACATCATCACTTAACATCGTAGTCCAAGAGAAAAAAATAGCCAATGACAATAATTGAGTAAATTGGAACTAAACACCAAAAAACCCCTTATAATATTCTCAAACACTTTTCTCTACGTCTGTCCTATAAGCCGATTGGAAAAAGTTGCAAACTCAACTGTTCCATAATAGGATTTAGTTGGCACAAAGATTGGAATTCTCCCCGTATTTGTTTAGACATCTCTCAAGTTTATTAAGTCGACTGAACCCTATTAGATGAACAGAAACATGAAAAAAATATTTAAGCATTGATATATTTTATTTTTGCTCGAAGTACCATATTTTTTTATTGTTCATAGACTTTGACCAATATCTCACCTGGTAGTAAATGATGATGCGATTGAAAAGATATTGTTTAAACTAACCTAGAATTACTGGCTCTCAATTACAGCTGCCGAAACACACCGTTAGGTGTTTTGCGACTGATTTTCTGTTTAAGCGGGCATTCGCAAAATCCCTTACCTCCATGCTATAACGTCTGCTATCCTAAGACCTGGACCGACGGTTTACAGCAGGCAGCACGAAAGCGCTCAGTAGTATACGGCCACCCATCTAAGTACGTCCAAGACGTTACTTAAACTACTCGTAGTTATAATAATTATTATAATAATTTATTTTTATTCAAACATAGACTTAAATTGAGTTCGCGATATCAATTTCATGTTCTTAAAATTATATATAAACCTAAGTAGTAAATGTGCCCCAAACTGGGCATAGCCTGTATCTTAGGCGCACTTATTTCACGAGTTATCTAGATTTACAATTCAAATATAATTATAATTATTTTATTGCGAACAACTGTACATATTTGCTTCGAAACTAAATATGCAATATAGACAAAATAAATATAAGCTAAGATTAATCCAATATATTTAACTCTCTAGAGACTGTAAAATTTTGCATGATACAAAATTTCATGCATTGAAGTAAAATTCATATTATTAATAAAATTATAAGTGAAAAATTATAAATTTAAACTTATAACTTAACTTATAGTCGTTCTTGACTAAGCAAGCTGCGCTGCAAGCGCTTCAACTGTGTAAGTCAAGGTTTCAAAGAGAGCCAGTCCCTTTTATAAGTTGCAACTTCTAACAATGTCTACTACATTATATAAGATAATCTTAATTCCTAATATAATTTTAGCAGCTACTTCAGTGGAGCGACTCAAACGGCGCATGTATGCTAATTTAGGGCTAGGGCTAAAAAATTAATTACTTTTAATATTGTTATGTTTGCAATAACGCCTGCTATATGGATTACATTACAAAATTACAAATATACGATAAGAAAAAATTAAGTCCGACACATGACTTAAATTAATTAATTTTATTTCAAACGATATATATGTGTTTCATTGCAGCTTGATAAAATTCACTTCCATTGTGGCCACAAAAATTGGAAAATAGTTAATAATTGTAATCTATTGTGTTATTGTTATTGTATATTTTGTTGTATAAAAACCTTTGTAATATAATTGTCTACAGCATCGCCTTGGTGTATACTGTAATTGTATATAATGTTAATGTTTAAATGAATAAATAAAAAAAATATATTAAAAATTTCGTTAGTGGTTACATTTTTGAGCCGGGAAGCTAATTTTATATTAAAATGTATCAGAATGCTAGGTCAATGCGACTCGTGATCAAAATGCTGGCACTTGTTTAGCTCAACGAATGAGCATTGTACTCCAACGGGGCAAAGCTGCCAGCATGCTGGGCACGCTACCATTTTTTTGGGTTGGCAACGTATTAACAGTACTAATAGTATTGCAGATTTCTATAGCCAACTGGTAGTGAGCATTTGGAATGTCTGTAGGCCTGCAATGGCCTTTGGATTACCTAAATGCTTAGTAGCTGTAGTGTTGTATATGGGTAAACAAAACACTGAAGTATTAAATTTGTTAACATTAGCATATATCATATCAACAAATTTTAAGATTACCCAAATTTCGCCTCCTTACGGCCTCGCTTCAGCAGTGTCGGAGCACTTTGTATGGCGGCTATCTTGAAATCCGCCATTTTGGATTTTTGACAGGTGTTATTCGACTGCTCTCCCGATTCCCCATGACAGTTGTTCAAACACCGCCTACCTATCTTGCACCGTTTTTGAGATATATCATCTGTTTTTACTAGGCAGGCGTCATTTTAATGAGTTTCGATTTTTTCCATGCTCATCAACCTCCCTGAATATTTTTCCCATACATAATTATATCCCTACTCTACTCCTTCTAGGAGAACATTTATGTCAGTGAGTGAGTCAGTCATTCAGTCAGTAGTAATCGAGCATCATGAATGCTTAACATCATTTATATTAATTTAATTGTTTATTGTTTCAGGAGTTCAAGTCATCGGAGTCCGTTCAAAGGTAAGTTTTTCAGAACAACTAAAATCTATGTTATAGAAGACCGTTTTTGAGAACAATAAAATTATAACTTGCGAGTGCTTTCAAAACTGTAACATTTATCAAGACATGCGTTGACATAAACAGTGATGGCTCCGTGGCATTGGCTATGGACTGCCGTGCCGCAGGTCCATGGTTCGAATCCCGCCGCAGGCTTGAGCTTCACCGCATGGTAGAAGGGCATTTTGCGAATGCCCGCCCGGCTAGCGACCACCCTCAAGTAGAAAAATCTGTCGCCAAGCACCTAACGGTGTGTTCCAGCAGCAGTCCTTGAGAGCCAGTGAAAATACAGGCACATGAAACTTAACAACTATGTCTCAAGGTGACGGGCGCAGTGCAATTCGTGACTTGTGACGAAATGCATCTGTTATAGGCAGAGTATAGTCCGCTTAACATCAGGTGGGCCTCGTGCTTGACCCGTCACAATGGCATAAGAAAAAAACAAGAAACATAATCCATGGGATACTTTTAAGATATCTATCAAGGAAAGAAGGAAACGTAAAACAAGTCAGTAAGTATTGATTGAAATCAATGGCATTCCCTATTCGAAGGTGAAATCTTCGTATGTAAACATACCTGCTATTAATGGGTTGTTACGGGCTTTTGTGGGATTATAACTGCCCTTTACGTCCTTGATAGCTCTGTTTGCGCCAAGCTAAGGGCCCCTTTTGATCGCCTCTTGTAACAGGTAGGGGTTATCGGGGCTTTGTGAAAGATAATGAACGATGGTATGTTGCTTCAAATCTTTTCTTTATCTTATAATTTTTTAAGTACCTTATCAGAAAATTTATGACTTTTTAGTAAATTATGGCTTTGTATGGAAACTTTAGTATGAAACGTCCACGTTAAAATTTCGACACGTTAGATGTCAAAACCTTTCGTTCTGCCAAAATTTAGTTCCTTTTAAGCACTGTAGGGACGCTGATCAAATCCTATACAAAATGGTGACATTTCGATAAGTTAACGAAACGGTTACGTTTTCGCAAGTTATTCGTGCTAGGGCTACTGGTTATCCATCACACATCCACAACACTATCTTAATGTTAAAAGCAGGTATATTTTTTAAACCGTAATAATGGTTTAAACAATTTTCTGTAAATTTGCCTAATTCTTATTACCTATTTACTTAGATGGCTATTAAAAATGAAGCAAATTGACTTTTGAAATATTTAATATACAATTAACGTTTCATCGTGGTATTTAAGCCTAAAAAATCTGCATCAATATTCGCCCAGAATCAAGAATAAGCCTTAATTATGCCGAACAAAAAGTCAGGACAATTTTCCGTCTGATCTCGCGTCGAGATTTGCATATTCCCGGTCTAAAGCTAAGAAGCCGGTGGAAACTGCATAAATCTGGTTTTATCTGGTTGGTACGGTGCGGATTCCAACGATCGTAAAGTTGATGTTACACTTTCAGTCAATATAGACTTAAATGTCAATACAATGCGTAAGTTACCATTGCCATTGCCTGATGATTGACCACTAATATATATTTAAATTTTCCATATCTAAATGTCAACTCCGTGTTAGTTTCACGTTGATTGATATTTGATTGACGTTGTTAACGATAATAATTTAAGGATTGCGACTTTATTTTTAAATATAGAGTTCAATTGCAATATTTGATTAATTATGCAGTATTTCCGAACGGATACGACTTAGGGGCTTTCAAGAAGAGAGCATATTCCCTCCTCAAATGCCGGCAACGCATCCTCGATACCCCTGGTGTTGCGGATGTTCGTGGGCGACGGTGATCACTTACCACCAGGTGAGCCTACTGCTCGTTTGCCCTCCTATCATATAAAAAAATATACTTTAATTCTGAAACTATTGAGATAACAATTATCAAAAAAATAGACAAAAAGTATCACAGAAAAGCCTACGCAAAGAGAATGCAAGTCCTATTTTTGAAAACGACAACCGACTCGTAATCTCCAGACAAGTGCGAGTGCGAGGACTTCTATGATGCTGACTATATCTCCCACTAACTGCACTCGCCGGAACTGATGTCACGATAACGACACACTAAACTTCGCCCCCTAGCCATACATTTCCTTTCATATTAACATAAGACTTTTTATTTATTCATTTATTTATTTATTCATTTATAGTCTTGCGAGAATAGGTATATTACAAGTAATGGTCTTAAAAATTGATTAGTCCGCTATCTCTGCTGTCATTGCATGCAAGATATTTACATAAAAAACTTAAAAAAGAACATGAAATTATTATGACTACCTTATACATACCATATTTAAACGAATAATTCATTATATACATAAAATGTCCAACCGATACATTTATACACAATAATAAAATTAGCTTATACTTAAACAAATAAGAACTATACAGAAAACAAATACTTATAATTTATCCTTTTAAAATTCGTCAATACTGTAGTAGGTTTTCTATATTAACAATGTGTTTAATGCTCTTTTGAAAGTCACCACATTATCTTCAGCACTTATATTTGTTGGAATTTTGTTATATATTATAATAGGCAACATGCAGAATATGCTTTTGCGCTGGAGAGTTGTTTTGACCGGTAGGTGACGAAATTTCCGCTTTTGCCGACTACCTACAGCATAATGCGCAAACAAGTCCAGATTTTGTTCTGCAAATGTAGCAACCTCACTTATGAAAGATTAAAAAAAAATCCCGCACTATTGCGGATGGTTTAATTTTTTTTAAATACAATTTATAAGAAAATGGTTTTGATGATAACCATACAGGACAATGCAAGGACATGACTGTAAAAAGATTAAACCTAAATTTTTGGTATGGCTGCCTAACCCCTAACCCTCCAAATGTAAAATGTTCTCGTTGGTATACCAGCTACCTTTTGGGTATTCAGATAATATGGCAAGTAGCCCTGATTCCAATTTACTTCCTTATAAAGGTTTTTTGGCTTTAGGCTGCTTACTTATCTGTTGATTACACAAGTAGCTGAAGGTTTGAAATAAAAAAGCTCAGATATTTTTCTAAGCAAAAACTAATTTTATAAAATTAATTCTGCGTGATGATGTATAGTAAAGTATGTATGGAGAAGATACTGTCACTTATATTATTCTTGTAAGTACATTGCTGTTATGAGATGTTATAATATCCATTGTCAACTATTATGAGATGTGTTATAAAATTCTAATATAATGAATAGATTCAGGCGTTACTTTGCGGAAATCCATTTTTAATAATAACAAATATTTTAAAAGTATTTTAAGAAAACATTTAATTAATTATTTAATAAAACACTTAAAAAATCTTTATAAAAATGATATATATCTAGTGACAATACCGCCTAATTTCCTGTTAAGCCGACGTGACGTCACAAACGCCATGCAGCCAAACCGAAAGAGAATTCGACGCGTTTCGCTTCTAAACGAAGCATCCTCAGGAGGTCTTGACTCTACGAGCGCACGATCGAGATGGAATTGTCACTAGATATATATCATTTTATAAAGATTTTTTAAGTGTTTTATTAAATAATTAATTAAATGTTTTCTTAAAATACTTTTAAAATATTTGTTATTATTAAAATTCTAATATTGCTAAATTTAAGAATTTATCAATTTTTGATCTTACAAATTTAATGGCAGACTTCATTTAAAATGGTGACTAGAATTCTTATAATACTGACCCAATAAGTTTGACTGAACGTGTGTGGCCTCCTTAAGCTTTGGTAGAAGGGGAGGTATAATCATGGAGTTTAAGGAAACGTGATATATATTTTTGAGAGCTTTTCAGGGAATTTTCGTTGTCTCATTTTCATCGAATAGGAATAAAATAAGGTGGCATTATTGAAATATACTACATCAATCGGAATCTGATACAACTTTTACTGGGAACCATTTTAGCTGCGAGCTTCTTTTTCTTTAAAATAAATGCTATATCTTCCTTCTTTTCAGACCCTTACCGGTACAGAATTATCTATATTTTTTTTCCGAAGCAGTGATAGCTCAGTGGCGTTGGCTATGGACTGCCGCGCAGCAGGTCCATGGTTTGAATCCCGCCGCGGGCTTGAGCTTCACCGCACGTGGAAGCGCATTTTGCGAATGCTCGCCTAGCTAGCGCCACCCTCAAGTAGAAAATCTGCCGCCAAGTACCTAACGGTGTTACAAAATCACAAATATCACAAATATACGATAGGAAAAATTTAAGTCATGTGCGGGATTCGAACCCGCGTCCATCCACTCCTTGAGCCGGAGTATGCTCTAACCAACTGAGCTAACATGTCATGACGTCATGACTCGAATCTTTCCTCAACTATCTATCCTTCTTCAACCATCGTATTGGGATGGAGCGAAATCTATAGTCCTATACCTAACGGTGTGTTCCGGCAGCAGTCTCAAGGCGACGGGCGTGTTTGAAGATAGCCAACAGAAGGATGGAACAAATTGCGCTTTTCATACAAACGTAGTTTTGTTTTGTCATATTTTAAATACGCCAGATTTTCGATTCATTATTTATTTCATCCCTAAAAGTGAAAATAAGAATTCCCATACAAAACGATTCTTCCGAATATTTTTGAAATTACTCAATTTTACAATTAACTGGCATACCAGAAGCGTAGATATTAGGCTTAAAGATATGCAAGTGTTCAAACTCGGTGAAGTTATGCCACAGTTGCGACAAAACTACGTTTGTATGGAAATCGCCACGAGCACTCTAGCCTTAACACATGATTTCCAATAGTCAATATGGTTATCCATATTGTATCTATAGCATTGAGGAATGATTAACAATCACAAAAACATAAATAATATAAAATTCCCAAGCGTCTAACAATACCTAATGTATTCCACCATGTCCAACAAAGCAAAATGACAATTAACAAAAAAAAACGCCCCATGTTCGAGTTCGAGCTTTCAAAATAGGCGATTTCAGTATATTTCGCTGAAAAAGATACAATACACTGATATTTCAGATTCCTCACTAAATAGTTTAATTTCGAGATCCCCGTAACATCATTGGTCTAAAATCGATTACTTTGCATTCCCATAAAAAAAATGTATTCTGATCAATGAGCTCTCATAGATTTTTATTGACTTTCATGCATTTGAAAAATGATTTCATTGAATTTTTATATCCAATATTCATCTTTGGGTCAACGTACACTAAGGATCAAAATTTCCGTTTACAATCATTCCTTTTACCAACTATATCTAGTTCGTAAACGTATCCTATCACATACGAAGGGAGATACGAACATAACGACGGACAGACGGGCATACGAACGGACATACGTCGAAGCAATAATGGCTGAGCGGTAATGGATATGGACTGCCGTGCCGCAGTACCTTGGTTCGATCCCCACCGCCGGCTTGAGCTTTATCGCATGGTGGAAGGGTATTTTGTGTTTGCCGCCTGGCTACCACTCTCAAGTAGAAAGTCTGTCGCCAAGCATCTCACGGTGTGTTCCAGCAGCAGTTCTTGAGAGCCAGTAAAATTACAGGCACATTTGCGTCTTCGCTCATCATACGAACCGCCAGGGAATGGAACACCCTGGTTGAGTCTGTAGTTCCGGTTAAGTACAATATGGGGGCAAACGCGAGTGAATCGATACCTTCTGGGTGCTTACCCAGAAGGTATTGCGCTACATCATCGATCGCATCATCACTTAACATCAGGTGAGACAGTGGTCAAGAGGTGCTTCCCAGCTAAGTGTAAAAAAAAACATGAGACATAATAACTATGTCTCAAAGTGATGGGCGCTGTGCAATTCGTGACTTATTATGAAATGTATCTGTTATAGGCAAAGGTTAGTCCGCTTAACATCAGGTGGGCCTCGAGCTTGTTCCATCACAATTAATTAAAAATATACGTACTGACATACAGACAGCAGAGTTTAGTTAATAGGGTCCGTTTTGCTCTTTAGATACGAAGCCCTAAAAAACAGCGTTCAAAGTACCAAATTTATGTAAAACTGCATAAATCCGCTTTAATCCGACGCGAGCTGGTTCAAACGGAAAGCCCAGTTAGTTCGGATTATCTTTTTAATTATATTTTCTGTATCAGGCTTAAAGGTTTTTAATTAGAGTTTAACGCTGGTTGCTTTTATTTCAAATAAATTTATAGACGTGTTTTATTTTATAAATACAAAAAAGCACGTATAACAATATCAAACATATAAAATGATCCAGCATCGTCAGTATATGAACATCAAAACTAATATTATGAAGTGGAAAGATTTGTATTTTTGTATTCAACGAATAAACTTAGTAACTACAGGACCGATTAGGACGAAATTTGGTATGGAAATAGTTAGTGAGACCCGAGAAAGGACATAGGATAGTTTTTATCCAACTGCACAAAAAGAGGTTGATGGTTTTGCTTGATAACCGACATACTTGCGGGCAGAGCCGCATATATTTATATATATTACTAGGGGCCCGCCCCGGCTTCGCAATAATTTCAAAAAAGACAAATTTATAAACAAAATAAAATAGTGATTGTGACATAACTGTAATAGTTAGACATATGGTTTGCAGACTTTTTTGTAGATATTTATGTCCTCTATAAAATTGTGCTATACATCACTTGGCTCTATTGCCAATCATTTCCGCAGCGTACGCGATATAACGATTTTATTGGCATTTCTTTCACGCTTTGGGTTAAATTATCGAAGTTTTCATACGTATCCCTTACTTTTTGAAAATATAATATATCCTATATTTACCAGGGATATTGAAGGATTCTAATGTTGAAAATTTTTTTTAATCTGTCCAGTAGTTTTTAAGTTTATTCGTTGCATACGAAAATACAAATTTTCGTATGCAACGATTTTCCTCATTATAATTTTAGTGTAGACTAGCTTTCCGGCCGCGGCTCCGCCCGCGGGTGTTTCGGCTATCGCACAAAACCTCTTTTTGCGCAGTTGGATAAAAACTATCCGGGTCTCAAACTATTTCCATATTTCGTCCAAATCGGTCCAGCAGTTTCAGAGCCTATTCAATGCAGACAAACAAACAATCAAATCTTTCCTCTTTATGGTATTATTTTAGATAATATACTAAAAGGTTTTTATGTAAGTATATTTTATAATTTACTAGCTGTTACCCGCGCCTTCGCTCGCGTGGGTTATAGTCGCATTAATTCATGTTAGATTATTATATACGTTCGCACACACGAAGCTTCTTCTGCTTCCCGGAAGCTAAGCTGCTCCTTTCTACCGCACTTCAGATATACATAATATCTGCTCTCTGAAAGACGCGCTATGCTACTTCCTCACTTACCCGGGTACAAATTGGAGCCCTTTTAGTCACAGATTTTGGAGCGCTCGTAGCGAAGTTTATTTAGCTGTTCTTAACCGATCAGCAAAGTGAAGCAACGTCCGCCGTGGTCTTGAGTTGGATGGGTGACCACTAGTGACATAACTACTGAGCGCTTCCGTGCTTTGGAGGGCACGCCGGTTGTTATCTCAGGATGGCAGTAGTTATAGCATGGTGGTAGGGCATTTTGAGAATGCCCGCCTGGCAACTACCACCCTCAACTAGAAAATTTGTCGCCAAGCACCTAACGGTGTGTTCCGGCAGATGTCCTTGAGAGCCAGTAACTCTAGGTTAGCCTGAACAACTTCTTCGAGCACACCATCACTTAACATCGGATGAGATAGTGGCTATAAAATACGAAAAGAAAAATTGGAGTTACGAGTCATTGTCATGTTAGCTCACGCGGGCTTAAACCCCGCACATGACTATATTTTTTCTTTCGTAAATATGTAATTTTGTAATATAAGCCGCCGAGCAGGCGTTATTGCAATCATAACAATATTAAAATCAATATACTGTTTAAATACTTTTTATTTTGTAACAGCGACATCCTAACGAACGTATGCACTGTGAGCGCATTTCGGCATAAGCCTGTGTGACATCGTCAGTGCTGCCTGTTGGATTTATAGCTTGCCAAATTACTGACGCGACTAAATTAGACAGTTCACGACAGTTTGCACGTCGCGTCGTGCGTGAACTGTGACTTTAATATAGCAACCGCAACCGGCGATGTGCAGTGTGTTAACCGTTGCAGCAATTTAACCACACATGTGTGGTTGTATTGAAAAGTGCATAAAGTCAAAATGACCACACATGTGTGGTTTCATGCTCACCTATTGAATTTATATGTTTTGTTCAATAATACAACTAAATTGTGTGTTATTGTCTATGGACAAATTGTAGCGTGTGAAACGCGCTTTATTACGACGGTTCAATGAGAACAAAATCTATTATAGTCAGAGAGAACGAACTGCATGAATATGAAAACATATTTATGCTTTCATTCGGTTTGCGCGCAAAAAACGAAATCTGAAAAAAAGTGTTATGGTGACAGTTTTACATAAATATGCGTAAAATAATGTTTTACGTAGTTCTATGGATATTCATACAGATAATAAGTGCGTAAAAGAAATAACATAGTGCTAAATAAGTAACAGTTTTCGGTAAAAACAATAATTATTTACTTGACTAGCATTGTTGATTCGTGTTTCAACAGTGACTGACATAGTGCCATTGGTTGTTATAATTACGAGTATGTACCTAATTTCTCCTTGTATGCGTTATTAATCTAACATTTGTCGTAAAGTTTGAGTTTTCGTACTAAAATGCAAATTCGAAACGAGCCCGTTTGCTATTGAGCTAGTCGCCATATGCCAGTGTAATTTTTGAAGAGCGCTGTGACATTGTCGATAATACTTTATCGATATTTACATTGATCGGTGAGTTTTAATGGCAATGTCATAACTATCTTTGGTTTTATGCTCTACCAACCACAAAGTTCGATTATTTTTGTAAAAACATATACTTTTGTATATATATATATATATATATATATACATATATAATACCTACGCTAATTATATTTGTATATATAAATAATTAGCGTAGGTATTTTTACAACGAAATTTCTAAGCTTGTGATAGTACTTGAAATCGTAAAAAAAAGATCTCTTAGTGTTATGCTATTTTCATAATAATTGACTTCTGTTTCAGAAGTTCCAATCTTCAGCGTTTATCTTTCACTGTATCCACGTGACAATATGATATGGAGTCCACCCCGTTTAATTTTAAGAGACGATGACTAAAACGTTGCGATGAACCTATTGATACACAGGTACCATATTTACAGGTAAATTTTTACTCCTACTAATACATTTCTCTAATTGTTAAGCTATCAAACTGCCAAATTGCCACAGAAAAATGAGCTGTAATGAAAGTTTGCGGTTATTTTTATACGATTTTGACACATTTTTTTTGTAAAATGTAAAATGCTTTGTTAGGTTGAAGGTTTTTCTGGGTGATAATTATGCAAAATAAATTTTAATACCTATATACAGGGTTATTGGTAAAATACTAACAACCTCTTAGGGTTGACTTCTGCTAGTCCTAACAAACATTTTGTGAGGAAAAATTTTTTTCATAATTTGTTTTGTTTTTTTTTATGTGTATATGACGGAATAAGCACGAGGGCCACCTGATGTTAAAAGTCTCATGTGCCTGTAATGTATTATTTCATATTTTTTATTACTTTGCTCGATGTAAATATTCAAAACTCTATTCAAACGTAGCCCGCCGCGGCTGGCGTTCTTAGCTCGGAGTAGGCATTGTCTTTTACTACGTACTACGACACAGAACTCAAAAGTGTCGAACAGTAAAAAAATAGAGTTATGAGTCATTGTCATGTTAGCTCATTCGGCCAGAGCATCTAGCTATAGGGTAGATGACGCGGGTTCGAATCCCGCGCATGACTATAATTTTTCCTCACATTCATTTGTAATCTTATAATGTTATAGCGTACTTGAGATATATAATACGAACTGTAAAACAACAGCTATCAAGGGTGCTAGATTTTTTATTTTTACTTGTCATTTGTTGTGACAGTTAAGCCACAGAATTGAAAGTACGCCAATGCTTGGTCCAAAATGTGCTAAGAGCGTTTAATGACATGGAGTGCTCACGGTGCGCATCCGTGGGGCCGTGAGTACTGTCAGCGCTGAGTGGTGACGTCATCGATAATATCACACTTATCAGTCATGCAAATTTGGTTTGGGTTTGGTGCCCTTCATACAAATC
Organism: Plagodis pulveraria; assembly: GCA_963890685.1. NCBI lineage: Eukaryota > Metazoa > Arthropoda > Insecta > Lepidoptera > Geometridae > Plagodis > Plagodis pulveraria. The sequence goes on along the minus strand of OY982973.1, from coordinate 5,144,039 downwards.
AGACCAGCTCTGAGGTGCTATTGGTACGATTTGCACAAATTGAAACGCACTCCAAAATTGCTCTGCTAAAATTATTAATAAAGAAATGAGTTTATCTGGTAATTCATTCCACTATTTGCCTGTTAGTAGTTTTTTGTACAGGGCTTGCCTTTGGTAGGATGATGAACAAGGGACACTTTATCGTGGTATACCAGAATGGATTTCTGTATCCCGTTTCAGTAAAACACATTTTTTTTTACTCAGTGGGATCAAGCCATATGCCTACTTGCTAGCTACTATGTGTACATACAGACATATATGATTTTTATATTACAGATAACTTAGCGACCAAGAACATGAGAAGAAAGAAGATCATGAAAAAAATAAAAGTTTAAAGTTACCATTAAAGTTATTTAATTTCTATGCAATAGTATTTTTGTGAGATAAGTGTTTGTTACTCAATTAAATTGTTTACACGGGAAATGTTTTTGAATGCTTGAAAGGAAACAGTGCATCAAATGTAAAAAGAAACTTTTCAAAAATATTATAAATATAACCATACAAAATGCGCGCATTATTCTCGAGAGGTTTTCAGACTCTCATTGATTATTTTGTGTTTCGGCTAACCTTAGTGAAACCTATCATTGATAAGCACCATAATCTCAGCGTAAAGGTACCTCTTTACGTATGCGTTCTCGTGCTAATCTGCTTCCTCTAGAGCGCCTCACAGTATGGCATTTTCTTAACCGAATTGAAGTCACCGACGCGATTAGTGAAAAAGTTGCCCACAGAACGAACCTGGGATGACGAAAATGTATTTGGTGTACACACTGGGGTTTAAGACCACATTGGTGTACGAAATACGAATGTCCGGACTGTAATGTTCCCTATATTTGTATTGAAGGTTGTTTCAAAGAGTATCATACCATGCAATCATAGCTTTCTTCTCCTAAAATACAACTGCAATTTCGAGTGTTGGTTGATATGCAAACGGACTATAAATGGAAAATACGCGAGAGCCGTTAACCTTGTCTCATTGTGTTGCCAGATGTATGTTTGATTGTATTAATTCCCTCTATATCTCTTAGAGTCTACCGTTGCAGGGCTGAGAAGCAGATTTCAGGAAACACACTTTTGTTATTGAACATGCTTGTACTTTTTTGGATTTGTCATAAAAGTACTAGGTTTTTTATTAGATAACGTATGACGATTCAGAAAATTGTGATAGAACAGACAAAACCATTTAGTCAATAACAGATGGCGAATGGACACTTATCTTATATACTGTATCTCTTAATGCTGACTTGTTTTGTTTGTGTAGACAGGATTTCTGTCATATTTTATAATGCCAGCTAGAATAAAATTTACGCTAGTGCACAGAACTCAATGTATAGGTTTCAACATCACTCTACGCAGCATATAAAACCCTATTTATTATTTACATGTGTTTTACAAAACCATGTGATACAACCCTGACACTGTGATGGAGCTGAAGTTATAATGTCGAAAATACAGTTTGGGCTAATTTACGGTATCTCTGTATTTTACCTAGATATACCTGAAATATATTTACATTTCAGATGACAACGTTTGTACGTCGTTGTTAACTCAAACAGTTTGTGATTCAAATTAGTGTTCTGTTTAGTGTTGGGATTACATGACTTTGGCGTACGGTGCGGTAAATGATAAAATAAGTATTTTTCTGTAACCCCCACTGCATGTCTATAAATAAAACTTGTGCATGTATTATTGCATACATAGTTATAAGAAAAGAAAAAAAAGTGTTTGCACGTCTGAACGTCATGCGAATGTTCCTAGTAGCAGAAAATCAATTTCACAGAAGGTACAGATTACGATGTAAAGTAATATAAACAAAGAAGGGTACACGGTCTATTTTACAAATGGAATTGGGAACAAAAAATTACAATACTCAGACATTTACTAAAAATTCAACTTGACCCTTTACGAATTCTGAACGCCTATATCAAATAAACTGACAAAATTGTATTGCTTCCAATGTAACACGTATTTTAACTTGCATGAAAGCTTTTTGGATCAATATGAGGTCGAATACGTTGTTCAGGCTAAGCCTATAATGGAAAAATGATCTTTAAGTCCACTGCCGGAACATTGTAATAGAATAGACTTTAGGTCTGGAGTTAGGTGCTTGGCGACAGATTTTCTACTACAGGATTGTAGTTAACCTTTCATAAAATGCCCTGCCACAATGCAGTGAAACTTAAAGCAACTCGCAGGGATATGAACCATCGTACTCCATGCGGTAGTCGATAACCATTACCGCTTAGCTATCATTGCTTCATAAGTCGAATTAACATGTAACTTAATTAATTAACTGTCAATCACATAATTTGCCACAAAAATAACTTTTATTGGCAAAAAACGCTTACATAGTAGATACATCGGATTTTTTTATCGACAATGTAACCGATAACAGTAACATCACTATTAGTAATATAATTTTCGTACAAATATTTGCAAGATTCTAAAAAAATATTTTATTCCGTTTTTTACACTAAGGTAATTTAGTAAGAGATCTAGAAAGTAATAAATATAAGTTTCATAAGATTCCACTTGTTTTATTTGGTCAAAGGATGCCATTTTACTTCATAGTAGTACTTCCAATGTATGGTAAATACTAGTAGTCGTGATTAGTGAATTTCTATAGTATTTGATGAAATTTATGAGATCTAGTGAAAGTTTCGATGAAAGAAATAAATGTATTCATAAATAATACAGGCTTTTATTTCAAAATTCTTCAGGAGCATGTTTTTATCAGGTTATAAATTTACACGATCAGGTGAGCTTGAACATAATATACGTGTGGGCTAACAATGACTTCAATCCTATTTTATTAGAAAATGTTGAGTAAAACCAAAAAACTAAAGATGCAGTTTAGCAAAACATATAGTCTCATTTATATAGATACAGGTACATTTATAAAATAACCATACATAAGTCGATTAGTTACACATTTTCTATGGTGAGTGCATAATTTTTCATAGTGTCTTGGTTTTGGAGAGATATTTTCCTGTCATAGATAAAAAAGCTAAATCTTAGTATATATCATCGTGATAAAGTAATTATCAATTGATATTTTCCTCTTTATTTTATTTGAATTGGTTTTGTGGATCAAAACATATGGCGTAGAATGTAAAACTAGATAATTTTATTTCTTGGTCCGCCATGACCTCTGGTGGCAAAGCGTCACATTGCATAATGACATAGCGCGAGCGAGAGGGTTAATGCCTAAATTAAATTGCTAGCATTTGTAGTGCATCTTTGAATAAATATGTCGTAGAAGTGCATGAATGATTGACCTCACTAGTTTTGATCGCATAACTTCTTACAGTAACTATAACACTAATATTATCAAGTATATTTGTACTCGTAGTCACTAAGCTTATATATATACTCTAACTCGGCCCCGTGGGGTACCGGGTTAAAATGTCACCCACCCATTTCTACCTGTGGGTGTCGTAAGAGGTGACTTAAGGTAATATACCGGAAGGTGGGCAGCAGCACCTTCCAAGGAGCTGATATCTTAAGCTGCGATCCCCAAGACGTCTCCCAAGCGTGGGAATTATGGATCCTAAATGGGGGAAGCTGTGTTTAGCAGTGAACAATCCGGCTGATACAGGCGAAGCTTAGGTATGTATGTATATATGCTCCGTGGCATTGGCTATGGGCTGCCACGCAGCAGATCCAAGGTTTAAATCCTACCGCAGGCTTGAGCTTCACCACATGGTGGAAGGGCATTTTTCGAATGCCCGCCTGGCTAGCGACCACCCTTAAGTAGAAAATCTGTCGCAAAGCGCCTAACGGGGTGTTCCGACAGCAGTCCTTGAGAGCCAGTGAAATTAGAGGCACACGAGACTTTACAGCTATGTCTCAAGGCGACGGGCGCAGAGCAATTCGTGACTTGTGATGAAATGCAGCTGTTATAGGCAGAGGTTATTCCGCTTAACATCAGGTGAGCCTCGAGCTTGTTCCGTTACAATAACCAAAAAAAAACGGAAGATGGGCCACAGCACCTTCCGAGGAACTGATATCTTAAACTGCGATCCCCAAGACGTCTCCAAGCGTTGTAATTATGGATCCCTAAATGGGGGAAGCTGTGTACAAAATCTAAATAACTTTTGTTGTCACTGCTGATAGGTTAGATTTTAGATTCGATTTTGATCACTATCTCTTCTGTTGGTATGTGTAATAAGTGTACTTAACCTGAAAAGGGTATTGGCTTCCAAAATAAGTACCAGAATGCACTGTAAAATGTTTGGTGGCATTTTTTACTTCAGGGAGTAGCTAGCCAGACGGGAATTTGCGAAATGATCCACTACCTTGCGTTGAAGCTGAATTTCAATAATGGATCTTCTGCGCGGCCTGTCCATAGCTATTGCCTCTGAATCGTGATTACATGAGATGCTTTTTAACCTTATTTACTAAATAGTTTCCGAGGGAGCACAATATATCCAAATTCCACGCAAGTGAAAGCGCTAAAGGAAGCTTTCGTTAGAAAATAAAATTATGCTCGTTAGACCGAAAATGTCTGCCCAACCTATCTACCAATAATTTCTTGGTACATGTTCTTCTTGATTCTGTGGCTTGCTTGTATTTATCTCATTGCTGATCAGAATTTCAGATAAAATGGTCATTAACTTGATTAACAGTTTTCTCGCTGAGATCATTTAAAGGTTTTATTAATATCATCTGCAGGTTTATGAGGGTAATGGAAATTTAATATTTAGAACACATTTACGCGGAATGATTCAATTTAAAAATAATCAGAATCTACATTAGGCGTTTACATCACAATCAAACCCATCGTTGCTGGTTGAAAAAAACACCACATATTGTTGATTTGCGATACGAGAACATAAGCCTTAATGGGAAGACCACATTTTACTCGATGAGCCTTCTGTCTTCTTGAATATGTCCAATAACAGTGACAAGATGTTGAATGCTAACGCGATCCCAGATAATCATGTCACACCTCGGTGGAGGACTTTCCACGAGGAAGAAGGGGGGGGGGGGTCGTGGGTTCAAGTCCCACACATCCCATAATACTCAAAGTCAGTACGCATAAAATAGCACTAAGGAATGCCAAAGTCTACTTTGCTAGCGTTGCCAAAAAGTCTACTTTTGGCAAAAAGTCTGCTACGGCATGGTTGTTTCGCTTGCTTGGCTCGCCTAATATCACCACCTAACGCTCCTCCTCGCTTTGCTCGTCATTGCACCTAAAAATGTCTTTGCCCTAGACTGTTCAACGTGAAATAAAACGGGCTACCATTTAATTTTGGCAGTCCGAACGGTTCCATACATATAAATCTATAATTTTATTAAACTGTACCTTTAAAATTACTGTCGGGCGTAAGTGATGTAGTATAGTTTGGAATCAGCAAGTGCGCGCCCACGATACAAACTATACGTGCTGTTATACGGAGTCCGTGAAATAGGTTTTTAAAAAAGATTTTAATTCACTAAAATAATAAAAGTTTATTAAATAGAAAATTAGTAAATTTAACATAGAAAAATATAGTATGACCGACGCGGATGGGAGACGGATGAAGACTGAGGTGAGTAGGTGAGGGGCATGGGAATGTATAAATGCTAGATTAGCTGAAAGGGGTTTGATTTAGGATAGGTCAGCAAAATAGTACAGGGAAGTGGGGTATAACATCTCCCCCAACAAGAGTAAACTTACCATATGAAGGAAGTTTACAGAGGTAAGGCAAAGTGAGGTGAGTACAAGGATAATGAAGATTTAAAGAGTAAGGTAAGTTTTAGGTAAGTTTAAGGTAAGTAGGATGCGTCTTTCAAAGATTAACATTAGCTTATTCTAGAACTAAATACAATTGATTATATGTAGATACTTATTATATTCTTAACCTAGGCAGAGAAATTTCTTCTTCTCTGGATGTTTCCTCTTCTACTTGAGTCGAGGTCTTTTTACATAGAAAAGGTAATCTAAAGTTATTGGATTTACAATAATATATTATAAATATGAAAAAAGAGATTATAAAAATGATGTTAAGGATAGGGAAGCTAATGTGGTTTTTGAAAATATTGCTATTGTCGTTAATAAAATTATCAAGTTCTGTAGATATTAGATCTGTCTGACCTTTTAGGTTTTTAAGTTGATCAAGGTTAATATTAGAAATAGTTACAGCGGATGTGTTAACGTTAAATTTTTTGAACGCGCTTAAATTACAGCATGAGTCATCAATGAGGTTAAAATCTGATTGTATATGTGGTATGTTGACTTCCAAGTTGAGCATTGCCAATAGCTTTACATTTCTGCAGAATGCCACACACTGTGGTTCAAGTGACAAAATACCTGTTCCAATAATAGTTATTTCTTTATTTTGAGAATTACATTCTAATGTTAATTTAGTAGGTCGTGTTTGTACAAATATCCAGTTATTATGTCCAAGATTTTGCCAGATATCAATATCGCCATTAATAAATTTTGTTTCACATTGTGGAGGTAATGTTTTTATGATTTTTATCATAAATTCCACTTCGCAAATAGGATTCGAGTTAACTGATAAAATATTGGAAATATCACATGCAAGATTACCATCGTATAAAGATTTACAAGAGTTTAGATCATTTAGTGTACAGTATGTAGATTTATCCTTACTTAGCGCTACATAGTTAACAGTAGGAACAATTAAAGCATACGAGTTTGACGAGCTTACATTATGAGGTATTGGAACTGGTATGATCTTATAGAGATCATATTCAATATGGTAAACTAACGGGATTCTTAATACAAATATTATACTATTTACACTATAGTAAGCGGCAAGTTCAGAGACTTTTAACAGTACATTAATATTTTTTACACTTAAACTAACGGGGTATTCCTTATACTTAGGGAGATGCCTTAAACTACCTTCAATGTCGGCACATAATTGAGTCGGAGTAGCTACTGAAGGGTGTAATGCATTGCTATTTGCAAACATTATAGAATTTACAATATCTTCTAGTTTAAAGGACATGGTAAGTAAACTAGCGTGAAGAACATTTAGGACTTCGCTTAACTTATTTCTAAATAGTAATTCATTAGTAACTAAAGATACATTCTTAAGCAGATCATTAGTGACTTCATTCAAACGAACCTCATTGTTCAAAATAATTTGTAGAGTTTTATTAAAGTTTAGAATCGCAGATTCGGATATGAAAATGTTTCGTTTTATTAAGTGAGCTAACTTTTTATCGTTTGCGTGGAGAGACTGAATGGCGTCATTATATTTTTCATAGTCATCTTCATCCATAGTACCAAACATTTTTTTCATTACTGTACCTATACCAGCAAACCAAGCAGATCTTTTATTTCTAGTAGATAACATGTGAGATATCGAATCGTAATCTCGAAGGATATCATCATAGAGGGAGGTCAGTGGTTGAAGAGTATTTAGGCATCGAAAATCGTCAATTGCTTTATTTTTTTCGCATAAGATTCTAAAAGTATCAATAATATTATTAATATTTGTTAAGTGCGGTTTAATAAACTTTAAATCTACGGGGATAATAAAATGAACATGATCATTTACAAGTTTTAAAGTGCTGACAGGGTCGAAATAGATACCAGGACTCTTAGTGATGTGTTCCAAGTATTGGTTGCCACCTGTTGCTACGAGTGCGCTACATCGAACAGCAATTCTGTAATAATAGTTTAACTAGGATAATTATATTGTATATATCGAAAAGGTAAAGTGTATATAGTAGAATTGTAAAAGTAATAAAATTTATTGTATAATTTTTTATAAATAATAATTTAATTAATTAAGTAATAATAGCGTAAACGTTTGTTTAGTTAATGTCATGTGCTGGTTTTACCTCGTCAAAATGGTGTTTAACATGACGTCGATTGATTAGGAGGGAAAGGGTATTAAAACCATGAATTTTCACAATTTTATATGGGCCTTTCCACAATGGCGAGAGGGCTTTCCGTAGTCGTACATGATTCTTTACATAAACGTAATCACCAACTTTATACTGGGCCGGACGAGAATGTTTGTCATAATATGTTTTTGATCTTTCTTTAGAATCACGTATATTTTGTATAGCTTTTTCGCGTGATACTTTAAGTCTATGGTGAAGCATTTTGATATATTCCGGGTAAGTTATATCAGGGCGAGAATCAAAGACTGAGTCCGGAATAAATGGTTTATGTCCGAATATTAGTTCATATGGCGTGAACCGGGTTGTACTGTGAACACTACTGTTGTAAGTTAGCATGGCAGTGTAAACAAATCTATGCCAGTTAGTTTGGTTTTCGTTGATGTATGACTTTAGGTATTCTTTCAACGTAGAGTGGCTACGTTCTAGGGCTCCTTGTGTTTGTGGGTGATAAGGGGTAGACCAGATTTGTTTAATTTTTAGGAAATCGCAAGTTTGTTTAAATAGGTCGGCGGTGAAGTTGGTTCCTTGGTCTGTAAGTATAGTTTTAGGGATGCCAAATAGGGATATAAAGTGTACTAAGCATTCACAAGATTCTTCTGCAGTTGCGTTAGAAATTGGATAGGCAATTGAGAACTTCGTGAGATCATCTTGAAGGGTAAGTATGAACTTTAGTTTTTGGAGACCAGCTTCAGGCAAGGGACCAACGATGTCAAGGCTTATCCTTTCAAATGGACGAGTGGATGTAGTCGTAATCTGCATAGGAGATTTGTTTATTTTGCGTAGTGCTTTATTGGATTGACATAGTTTGCAGTTTTTAACATAATTTTCAATATCTGATCGCATGTTCTTCCAATAGTAGCGCTCTTTGACGCGGTCATACATTTTGTTTGAACCTAAATGTCCCGCGATGGGGATATCGTGATTTTCCTTCAGAATCTTTGTAATTTCTGTGGGTACAGGGTAAATGATAGAGTTATGATGTATATTTACTATGACATTTGTATTATTAAATAAATACATAAGCATGTTGTATATTTTGATATAAGAACATTGTTGGAATAGGTTCTTAAAGTCGGATATTGCGAATTCGTTTATAGTTCCGGTAAGTAAAATGTCATCTCCCGCAGATTTTAATGTTTTAAAGATATCAGGATATGTGCAATCGTCGAAATAGTATACTTTTGTAAATAATAGATAGTAAGTTTTCTCTTTGACTTCTATTTTTTTGAATTTATAGAGTTCTCGTTCTTCATTAATTATAGTGGATGGATCATCGAGGGTAGAAAGGACATCTTGAAGATAAGGATTTGAGTCATCAAGGTCAATGGATACAGGCAGAAGTAAAACTTTAGAGTTACTCTTAAGAAGACTATGATTATGTTCTCGAATTTGGACATTAAACGTTTCGTTTTTGTTAGTCAAAGTTTTGAGGAAGTCAGAATATTCTTTGTTTACGTTAGGAGAAGTCGTATCTGTTTGTGGATTGGTATCACGAGGAGAGTCAACTGGGGTAGGAAGAGTAGGAGGACTAAAGTCTATATCCATTAGTTGTTCGTCTAGTGGACTTAGGTCCAAAGCACCTAAGTCTGTGAGATCATCGAGAAGATCATGAGGGATTTCCGATTCTGGATTCGGATCGGGGTTGTGTGCACTAGAAGTAGACGGTTGCGGGTCTTGTTCATTTTGTACAATCGGATGAACTGGAAATCGCGATAGGGCATCGGCATTGCTATTGATTTTCCCCTTTTTGTATTCGATTTCGTACTCAAACTCTTCGAGTTTAAGTCTCCACCTTATGAGCTTGGATCCCGGATCTTTACAATTAAATAGCCATTTAAGAGGTCTGTGGTCGGTTACTATTTTGAAACGGCGACCATATAGATATGGTCTAAAGGTTTTCGTACCGAAAATGATGGCTAGGCACTCCTTCTCCGTGACGCTGTAATTGCACTCTGCTTTATTCAGAGTACGGGAAGCATAGGCGATGGGGCGATCATTACCAACGGGTCCTTGGGAAAGTATTGCGGAAATGGCATAATTAGATGCGTCGCAAGTAAGGACGAAAGGTTTCGAGAAATCGGGGTAGGCTAGTAAAGGAGCTGAAATTAAAGCATTTTTTAGATTTTCAAAGGCGAGTTGGTGTTCGTTTTGCCAATTAAATGGGACATTTTTCTTTAAAAGGTTGGTAAGGGGTTTTGCAGTTTTTGAAAGATCCGGAATAAAACGGCGATAATAAGAAACTAGTCCCAGGAAAGATTTTATATCCTTAGGACATGTGGGGACAGGGAAATTTTCTACGGCTTTCGTTTTCTCTGGGTTAGGTTTTACACCTTTATCTGTGATGATATGGCCGAGATAGGAGACTTCTTTGTGGAGGAATTCGTATTTATCTGGTTGGAGTTTAAGATTAAAATTACGGAGTCTGTCAAATACATTAGATAGGTTTTTCATGTGGGTTTGAAGGTCGTATGAGTGAATAACTACGTCATCAAGATAAACAAAGCATTGAATACCTTGCAAACCAGAGAGGACAGAGTTCATTAGCCTCTGGAAAGTAGCAGGTGCATTTTTAAGCCCAAATGGCATTCGGGTGAACTCAAAATGACCTTGTGGGACAGAAAATGCAGTTTTGGAAGCGTCGCGTTTTGACATTTCAATTTGGTGGAACCCAGATGCCAGGTCAAGGGTACTGAAATATTTACATTTACCCAATTGATCTAAAATCTCAGATATATTGGGTATAGGATATGAATCTCCAATGGTGATGTCATTTAATTTGCGGTAGTCAATTACTACACGCCATTTGCGTTGACCGGAAGCATCTGCCTTTTTGGGTACTACCCATATGGGAGAAGACCAAGGGGATGTTGAAGGTTTGATTATTCCGTCATCAAGCATCTTATTAATTTGATTTTGAACCTCCTGTTTATGTATATCAGGGAATCTATAGGATTTCGTATTGATAGGAATGGTAGAAGTTGTAGTAATCTCATGTTGTAAGGCGTCTGTGGTAGTCAAGTGGTCTTCTGGAAGGTGAAATATATCGGAATAAGTAGAACAAAGTTCATATAGTGCGTTTGTTTCTTCTGAGTTTAGGTGAGCTACTCTTAATAGACGTATTACTTCTTCAGTTCGGTTCACTGCACTATTGTCGTGGTTCACATCAAAATGGGGGGTATGAAAAATGTTGTGTTGGTCATTTTTATCTAGAGGGATCATTTTTAATTGCAGGTTTGAATCTATGGTTATTGGAGACTCTGAAGTGTTGACTACGGATATATTTATTCTCGAATTAGGTTTTACTTTAACGATGCAGTTTGCTATTAAAAGATGTTCTATGATATTTTGATCGAGAATGAGACCCTCTTTTATTTCAGGGTTCATTACAGGGCATTCGATTACTGTTTCAGTTCTAGGTGGTATAGTGTAAATCGGTTCGGTGAATTTAAGAGCAAATTTCGTTTTATTAATTATGAGAGTATTTTCAGTGTAATCAAGTTGAGAATCGGAGGTAGATAGTAGATCGTTGCCTATTATTCCATCATATGGAAAATTTATATTGGGTACAACATGGAAGTGATGGTTTATGGAGTGAAAATTGATAGGAATGTGGCCAAATGAACGCATTGGATTGTCCGTGGTTCCTATTCCGCTGAAAGTTATAATATGTTTTGTAATTTCAGGCATGTTTTCGATAGTATTTATTTTTAAAAGACTAATTGATGCGCCGCTGTCGACAAGAAGTTTTAATGGTTTGCAAGAGACGGATGTTTGAACTTCTACAAAAGGTAAGTACTTCTTTACTGGATTTGATGTAACACTAAATGTTTTTAATGTTTTATTTTCTTTTTCAGATGCTGTACACGACGGGCATGAACTGGATATTAGATTGGGGCTAGGAGGTGAGACGTTGTCATTGGTAAGGTTAGATTTTAGATTTTTAAATATATTTGGCATGTTACCATTTGTATGAATTTGCTTAGAAATTGTATCTGTTTCAAGGCCACTATTTATTTGGGGCTGGTTACCCTTGTCGTTAGTAGATGTAGGTTTAGTAGTATTATTAAGGCCACTAGTCATTTGGGGCTGGTTACCCTTGTAGTTAGTGGATGTAGATTTAGTAATGTTATTAGGGCCACTAGTCATTTGGGGCTGGTTACCCTTGTAGTTAGTGGATGTAGATTTAGTAATGTTATTAGGGCCACTAGTTATTTGGGGCTGGTTACCCTTGTAGTTAGTGGATGTGGATTTGGTAATGTTAGTAGCATCGATTTGATCCCTTAATTTTCCTGCACGATGCTGGACGGGAGGGCTTGTCCGTTTAAATCATAGTCGGTCTCGTCACGTGAGTTTTGTTCTTCGAATGTGTTGACATTATGAACAGGTCGATAGAACGTATTTGTTTGGCGATTTGTTTGTTGATTTTGCGAATTTCCGAACCTTCTATTGTTATTATATTCCCGCTTACGACATACATCAATGGTGTGACCTACGGCTTTGCAGTAACGACAGACAGGCGGAGTAAAGGCGGATGTAGGCCCCTGGTTGTTAGGCCTGTTTTGAACGTTTACTCCATTTTGAGTAAAGTTGCGATTTTGTTGAAATGCTCGCTGAGGTGGGCGTTGTTGATTCGACGAAGACGCAGTGTTACTATAAGAAGGAGGTGAGTACCGCTTAGAAGACGTTTGCAATATTTTTTCTTCAGATACGGCAAAATTGATAGCGTCATTTAGAGTTTCAGGGTCACGGCATCTCACGACAGTTGATAAACGTGCATTAAGTCCTGTTGTAAAAGTGTGTAAAGCTAGGTCCTGCATTGCAGCGACGCGGCCAGCCAGTTCAGCTTTCTTCTTAGTTGGTATTGAGATATTTATTTCAGTTAATAACTTAGCTAGGCAGGATTCAACTCGTAAAGCGAACTGGTTAACCGTTTCGGCATTAGATTGACGACATTCCTGAAGGTCAAGTAGTAATGCGGCGTAATGTTTACGTTCGCCAAATTGTGACTTTAGAAAATCTTCTAATTGTTGCCATGTTTCGAATTCCTTTATAGAACATGCACTTTCGGCACGGCCTTCTAATTGGCTTAAAATATATTTTAATAAAATGTCCTGTTGTGATTGTGATGCAAGGCTGATAGCATTCTTACAATTATTGAGATAGGCATTTAACTTTTCGCGGTTTCCATCGAATTTATTTACAAATTTACATAAGATGTTCATATCGATTTCCTTGTTAGTAGTCATAGTAGTAGAGTCTTGAACGTTATCCTTAGAGTCTTTAGGCATATCACGCCAGAGCGCTAGTCAAAACAAAGCTCGAGACTCGAAAGATAAGAAAGGAATGCAGAGTTAAGCTCACACTTTAGTGACTGGTTATATTACAACGGAATGATGAAATTATTGTAACGGATATGTGTATAAGGCGTTACGACTTTAAAGTTTTCACAATATTATTGGATATAAGTAAATTAAAATTATATATTATTTTACGTCACTGACACTGATCACTTTAGTTTAAAAGAGTTATTAATTGTATTTCGGACTTACAGGAATACGGTTGCTAGGATAATACGGTTCATCACGACACGGTAAATGCACTGGGTAGGTAGATGGACTGCAGGCGGCTGGATTCAGCAGGTACCAGGTGAGTTCCACAGGATACAGCAGTAAGAATTTGGAGATATGATGTACGGCAGGACTATTCTAACTGGACACGGCGAAGTAGTTCAGCATTCAGCGGTTCGGCGATATTGCAGGATTCGACGTTAATGCAGAGCACGGTGATTAAATGATTTATAGGATGCGGTAATTTCACTATTAAAATGTCGGAATAAAAGTTTATATAAAAGTTGTGATTTTCACTGATTTTCACTTTTCACAGATTTTTCACAGTTTTTCCGACGTGAAAGAGGCGATCCGAGGATTTTTAAAATCCCTTAAGCTGCCACCAATGTTATACGGAGTCCGTGAAATAGGTTTTTAAAAAAGATTTTAATTCACTAAAATAATAAAAGTTTATTAAATAGAAAATTAGTAAATTTAACATAGAAAAATATAGTATGACCGACGCGGATGGGAGACGGATGAAGACTGAGGTGAGTAGGTGAGGGGCATGGGAATGTATAAATGCTAGATTAGCTGAAAGGGGTTTGATTTAGGATAGGTCAGCAAAATAGTACAGGGAAGTGGGGTATAACAGTGCGTTGTAAAAAAAATTGTGAATACGTGGTAATCTTGGATCTAAAAAACATTACGAAGCGAATATACGCGAGTAGATGCCTATAGCTGCATTTTGTTCTTGTATTTATAGGAAAACTCATATGAAACCACTTTGGCTATGCTTTTGCAGGCCGTGACTATATCTATATTTTCAAATCGATCTTTTCGTCGTAGTGGTCTCTACGGTGAATGTTGATGTGAACATGTTTAAGTTCTTTATTCAAATCACATCATCGACCAGTAGGATATTATAATAGTACCAGTACTCATCAATTCAATATTTTAATAAAACATTTTATAAATATAATTTTTATTATTTATTATATTATATATTCAATATATGTAGTGACAACTCCGCCCAATTTACCTGTAAAGCCGTCGTGACGTCACAAACGCCACTACTCATTATAGACACTACTCTCGTAGAGTCAAGACTTCCTGAGGATGCTTCGTGTAGAAGCGAAACGCGTCAAAAATTCTTCCGGTTTGGCTGCGTGGCGTTTGCGACGTCACGTCGGCTTAACCAGTACCAGTACTCGTCGAGCTTTTATCTTATTAACCAGTACTAAATTCTTGCCCCGCTCAGCCTCTAGATTTATAATGACTTACTACTGGTTAGGTTTTCACTGTATGATACCAAATATGATATTTTCGAGGAGGTGACGCAAAGAAGTCGCGTTACATTTCTATGGTATGTTCTTGTTTAATGTTGTTTTTTAGAAAACATGAACTGACCCCATTTATATAGAAAAAGGTAAGGAAAATTATTCTTAACATTTATAAGCGTGTATGTAGTTTATAATCCTCTTTTAGATTCTACTAGTAGTATTAAAACCAAGAAGGTCTTGCAGCAATTATTCCACCCGCCGTCGTTAGATACACTTGCTGTCCAACATAAAGACAAAGCTCCGAGCGCAGAGCTTGCCGGTAATCCCTCTGTTTCGGATAATGGCCCGCAGTGTAAGCGCTACAGCGCTACGTCTATCCCTAATTGCATATAGGGATCTACGTTATTGTGTTTGTAATTGCACAGTTAAATAAATACAAAAACATCCTATATTTCTTCTGTCGCCTATGTTTTGGTCCCATCCTATTTAATAGGATTTTCTTGATCTTCGGATCTCCATCATTGATATACGTTATAAATGGGAATTTATATACTTTTTTCCACAAATTATCATTATGTGGTCTATGAGATGTCAATTGGATTTTTTGGAGAAATGTTTCGAAATAGCCATCAATGAGGAATATTAATGGGGATAAGTGGAATAACTACCGGGCATCGGAGTGCAGAGCCAACCACCGCTTATGGACATCTGCAACACTAGCTGCGTGGCCAATGCGTTGCCTGCCCAAATAGGAATTTGTAGATGCCCCTTTTGATACGGTCCATGTCGTAGCTTCGCGGGAAGACCTCCGGAGGAAGGCCGTTCCACATCCCACAAGTACGCGGAAGAAAGGAGCGACAAAAACGAACAGTGTGTGATGTCTATACTTGCTGCAGGTGGGTCTGTTAACGGTGTCGACTGACAACATTTGAAGCACAGTTTCGTTGTAATAGCTAGCTTTCTTAAACTCTTACTTATTTTTATTTCTTAAACTTGTAATCATAAGTATTGGGGCTTAGAGAGACTTCAGATTGCCAAATTTGATAGCAATAGCCTCTCTAAGACTAAGTACCATTGAGTATTATTTAAAGTGTCACCTGTCCTGTCCCTGTAATGGACGTCAGAATAAAATATGAGACCTATAAATAAGACCATATATTTTCACCTTAATTAGATTCCTCACCTGTTTTGTATTATAATGCCAAATATAAAGAGAACGTGCCAAACATGTTTGTAGAGTAATGGCCAAAAAATGTAAAAAAAAAACATCTCAAAATGTTCCTTAGGACTAGGAGAAGTCAACCCTAAGAGGTTGTTAGCATTTTACCAATAACCTTGTATAGTAATTAGAAAAACTTGCGGTTGCCATTGGTAAAATTACTTTTTTCAAAATACTTCCTGATATGTATATAGGTAATCGTCAGACCACATTTTTAACGTTAAAAAAAATCCGTGGATTGAAAAATTACTCGTTTGGAAGAATTTCTCCCGACAAAATGTGACCCTCTAGTTTGAAAAGCACAGAAGCAGCATTCATCTCCAACTGCATATACGTAATCAGGACATAAAGATTGTAATGAGCCCTGTGTTGTGCCTAACGTGCAGGAATATCTTACTTACACCAACGTGACGTCAGTATTGCATGCTGCTCATTCAATGCATTATGTCCATTAGTTGCTTTTTACGACATCAAACAGTAGGGTATAGTTCTTATAAGCCGGAAACTGTACGGAACTTCACGGGATATCAACTTATATTTAAAAGACGACTAACGTTAGCTTGGTAGATAGAGATTTTTGCAAGTAAGTTTTTTATTTCTAATTATGGAATACTTCATACTTAAGTTATCTTTAACATGAATTTTGATTTTTACTTCCAAGATTTTAGATATTTCTTGTAAAATTTTATTGATATAATCCCACACAGTTCTGAGTTAGCAAAAGTTGTAGGTGAATCAGTAATACCAATAAAATATATACTACAAAAGATATAACTACCAACCGCACAGATCTATGCTAATCCTAGCACCTGCAGCTGCGCACATCCGGTAGATCCGATTGCATTTGCCTAATTCCCGCGCACTGCGGTTGGATTAAAGTAATATATTTGACCGGATGTTGGTACTGCTGCCACAGCGTATGCAGATAGGGATTTGGGATGGATTCCGAATCACATATATAACTGTTCTCTAATGTCCTGACGTAATAATGTTACCACCCTTTCCATGTATTATTAAAAAAATCATACTTCTGTAACTGTTTTGTTAAATGATAAAATAAGAGATATAAGATTTATTTATGTGTTAGCGCTTACTGTAACAGCTGTATTGTCCACTGCTGAACACAGCCTCTTCCTATTATGGGGGGTTTTGCCATAATATTCACGTTTGGCAGGCATCTTGGGGATCACAGTGTGAGATATCAGTTCCTCAGAAAGTGCTGATGGCCACCTTCTAGTGTACCTATGAACTGGCAATGTTCAAGTAACATTGACAAATCAATAACTGATGGAGAAAAAAGAGTTTTGAGTCTACCATATTACACCGGAACATCTAGAGTAGGTAGGCCCCCAACTGAGTGAACTGACGATAACGTAAGTGCACCTATTGGGTACAGGATTAATAGCCCCAGCCATTTTTCTACAACTGACCTATTCTGCCCGATGATAATGATGACGATAAGACTAGCGTGAGAAACTGACAAAGTGGTAGAACACCACATGATGCAAAATTATTGTCGCCCTTGAGTGTTGAAAGGTAATGTGGTAAGCGCCTTATGGTAAGTTTCAAAACCTAGGGTTTAATATACTACACATCAATAACTATATAATTTAAACCACTTAGATAAGATAGGGCCCTACTATCATAAAACAGTAAATAAGAGTTACTAGGATATATTTCTCGATCGTGCGCTCGTAGAGTCAAGACCTCCTGAGGATGCTTCACGTAGAAGCGAAACGCGTCGAAAATTCTTCCGGTTTGGCTGCGTGGCGTTTGTGACGTCACATCGGCTTAGCGGGAAAATTAGGCGGAATTGTCACTAGATAAATTTTTGTATTTTTTAAGTGTTTTATTAAAATATTAATTTGATGTTTTCATAAAATATTTAAAAAATATTTGTTTTTATTACTAGGATATGCTTTTAAATTTAATGAATATCTATCGTGGAGAAAGAAAAACTCAATGTTTTGACTAATATGTTGTGTATAATCAGGAGAGGCAGTGTCCATATTTGCTCTTGATCAAGTAGCTATTCCGCTAAAATCAATGATACAATTTCATAATCTTAGATTACTTTTTTCCTTTTCTACAACTGACTACCTGATCTCAGATTCCACAAAATTCAAAACCATGGCAAATTCAATTTACTGGGACATCGTTGAATCGATGTTGATTAAGGTTATCATAATGTTTTGTTGTTAACAGATATTCATATTATCCATGTATTGAAGAAA
Organism: Plagodis pulveraria; assembly: GCA_963890685.1. NCBI lineage: Eukaryota > Metazoa > Arthropoda > Insecta > Lepidoptera > Geometridae > Plagodis > Plagodis pulveraria. The sequence continues at coordinate 5,125,849 of OY982973.1, read as the reverse complement.
TTCATCCGTAGTTATTTAAAAAATTCCCGTAGTATTCTCGTTAATCTGCTCAAACATTTAATATGAATTTTTTAATATAATAATGCAGTGCGCTGAGTAAACTTTCGTGTAGTGGAATGCAAGGAATAATGTGAAAATATGGCGTATGTCTGTTAGATTATGATTTATTTGACTTGGCTTATGAAGCCGCCGTTGGAAGCTTTTAAGATAGTTTGTTATACCTTGTCTAGGTATTATGGCAACTAGTTGCAAAAATACAGCCTTTTATTTTGTTTTAGCATCATTTATATCCCTCAATTCATCCGGTGCCGTAAAATAGAATAAGCATATTTATATTCCTGATATATGGATAGCAACGGGTTCATATTTTGAACCTTGCCGAGGATTTCCGCTATAGCATTATGGTAAGTATTTCATTGAAATCTCCAGCTACCTTCAGAGCTGCCTTTAGCGTCAATTCAAAAAGATGTGGCACCGGCGGAAATTTTACTGTCAAACAATTTTTGGCTTTGTCACTATCACTATAATGTACAGAATAGGATAAAAAAAATACGGTGATGGGCTGCGAGCAGCAGTTCATCCGGCCGCCGTGGTGCCACGGGAATTTCGCGAATTATGTAAGGTTTTCAATCGATACTATGCATTGTAACTATAAAGACAAAATCGAAAGCCGGCCGTTGCCCCTTCGGTGGGACTCAAGCCTTGAAATCAGTTTTCAGTTCCCATACTAAGATATAATAATATTATGCTCAAACTTAAATGTAATATGTACTTACTGGGCAATGTGTCCCTTACACACATTACAATAATAAAAAAATGGAAAGATATTAAGTATCACTTATGTAGCCGCCAAACTGTTATCATCTGTGTACCTATGCTGTGCGATGTGTCCCATCCCTAATGACCTTCTCTTGACATCTCCTACCCCTCCCTCTGATACACCCCCCCCCCTCCCCTACCCCTCGACACCTCACCCGGCACGCATCGTGTCCTTGCCTATTGCTATCGTCGACGCAGTCGAAGTCAGTGCAAGATTAGCCCTAAATTAGAACCTCCAAAATCCAGTGCCAACCAGTGCTTACAGAACACCAGTGCATATAGTTGATAAGTTAACAGGCAGTGCATCATCGCTCCGAGCCCCTTCGAGAGTTTCAGCGTGCCATCGAGCGTCTATCCCATGTGAGTCCTACCCTTCTGTACCTTCCCTTTAAGCACGTTCCAGCGTATACACATTTTGGTAGCAGAGCGTGGTTTACGGCCTTTAATTTTCGTGGTTTAATACCTAAAACCCTATTAAAGTTATACATTCCTCCGGCCCGCGGTGGCACATCGATTGTAACGATAAATCATATTATCGTGTTACCAGTGTACCTACTGTTTTGTTATAGTTATAAACACCTAACGGCCCTTAAATATTAGCCCTTTTATATGTTATAATGTTCTAATAGCAGTAAATCACAAGATAAATTGTTCCGAACATATTTTTCTGAATGTTTGGCCTACCCTCCAGTGAATGTATCATTTAATGCATTGAACTTCTCCTTATCGTGTTTTGCATAGCTGACTTACATACATTGACGTCTTCCGGATTACGTAAAATACCGTATGTTATGTTAATATTATATTATTGTGCTTGTGTTTTACCTTGCATTAACTGTATATCTACTTCATAAGCCCAAGTGATCGTTACGAACCTTGTTTACCTATTGTTGTGCGTAATTTTGAAAAATAATCTTGTAAACACTGTTGTAAGGTGTAGGTTTTGTACCTACCTATTGATTTTTGATAATGGCCCATAGACAGGATTCTATATATACAGAGTCTAATGAATATAAACACCTACTCGGTCTCCTTAGATATACTTACGACTGGCTGGCCGACTCCTCTTCAATAATAGATAAAGTTCCAATAACTCGACTGTTAATGCATTTGAGTGACCTTGATTCTAATTATGCAAAATTTAGCGATGCCTGCGCGAAATTAATGGGTTATTTGGACCCTATAATAGATAAATCCGAATATGACGATTTACAGTTGAAAATTAAGTCAGCGCGCGAAATCGTCGACGAATTAAAGTTGAAACGTTATGAAGCGGAACCAAGCCCACGCGCATACAGTACCCCTCAGAAAGACTTATCCACGTATAGTTGCGATGCTCCGCGCCCTAGAAGTTCGGTTCTTCCTGAGCTATCCACACCTAGGTTTGACGGGAGACCCGATTCTTGGATTAGTTTCCAGGATCAGTTTGACAGCATTGTCCATCGAAGGACTGATTTGACCCCTACCCAAAAGCTGCAATATTTAGTCGGCTCCTTGAGTGATGAGCCCCGTCGACTAATTCAGCATTTAAGAATCGAAGATTCGAATTATGAAATTGCCCGTGACCTACTAAAGAATCGTTATCACAACCTACGTCTTCAGACCGATATACTTATAGCTCAACTGCTTAACTTACCCGAAATACCGACTCGCCTTACAGGACTTCGTTCGTCGTTCCTTAACCCCCTTTTGTCGGCCTATAGGGCACTAGATAGGCTAGAGCTTCCTGTCTCACATTGGTCATATCTCCTGGTCCACATATGTATGAATAAATTACCCTCGGAATTAAAGACCCGTTTTGAACGTCACTACGGCCGTGACGTTACAAAGCTACCTACCTTTAGCCAATTGATAGAATTTTTAGAAGAAGAGTGTCGCCATCATGAAACAGTGGGAAATACGGTGGTCGACTGCCCCCCTAATAAGAGTGCGCGATCTCCATTGCCCCGTCGTGCATATGTGGTCGATGCCCCTGCAAGCACGCCCACTTCATGGCCTAAATGTTATTATTGTTCTAGCCCGTCTCATTACTTGCGTCAGTGTAGTCAATTTATGGCTAAATCGCCCCATGAGCGTTCGGAATTTGTAAGGATTTCATTTCTTTGTTACCGTTGCCTAGACAAGCACAGAATTGAATCGTGCCCTAAAAATTATAAATGTTCTTCCTGTAGCCGGACAACGCATCATACATTGTTGTGTTTCAATAAAAGCGGTGGTTCCCAGTCCGGCCCTGGTCACAATAATTATAATAATAGGTCAGGTTCCGCCATGGGCGGAGGTACAGTAAATATATCCGGTCGATCTTCCCCTCGAATTACCCCCCGAGTGCAGAATAAATCACCCCCTCGCAGGTCACCTCCCAGATGGTCAAATAACACTGTGCGCTATGCGCCTGACTCCCCTAGCCGAGACCACCCCCGCCCTGACTCTCCTAGCAGAGATGCCATAAGCGCGCGGCATCAGCGTGCCGCATAGCTAGATAGCTTATCGTTTCCTACCTTTTTCACACACAGTTACCCAAGCTTAGTCCTCCTACCTACCGCAGTTATCCGTATACAAACTTCATCCGGTTATGATGTTGAAGCTCGCGCACTTTGTGACACCGGAGCCCAGGGTTGCCTAATTACTAGTGAATTATCCTCTCGTTTAAATTTACATGTGTGTGCTTCGATTGCCCCCGTACGCGGTGTAGGCAATGTGGAGTCTACCCGAGCCTGCGGTTCTGTGTCCCTTACCTTTAAATCGTTGTCTAGTTCCTACCCTAAGTTTTTTGCGGAAGCCCTAATTATTGATGTTATTGCCGGTATACACCCTGAAGTTGAGCTGCCTAAACATTTAATTCCTTTTTCCTTACCGTTAGCGGATCCTGCCTTTAATAAGCCCGGGCCCATAGATATTTTATTAGGCGCAGATGTGTGCGGTGCCATATTCGGTACGGATAAAGTTGAACTAACGTCATGCGGTCTTACGGCATTTAACTCAGCCTTAGGATATTTAATATTTGGACCCGTACCTGGTGTCGCGGCGGTACAGCCGGGCCCTCAAGCTGCTGTGTCTTTGTCACAGGTAGTAGAGAAATTTTGGCAGGTTGAAGAACCTCCTGAACCCCCCAAACGTGACCCTCGTGACGATGAGTGTGAGAAGATATTTAAATCAACTACTACCCGAGATAACTTAGGTCGATTTACTACCCGCCTGCCCTTTTTATCTGACCGACCTACCCTAGGTGATTCCCGTTTTACTGCTGAACGCACATTCTTTAGCCTTGAAAAACGCATGTTACGTAATCTAGAGTTTCGGGAAAAATATATAGCCTTTATGCGTGAATATATAAAACTAAATCATATGACCCCTTTATCACGTGACTCACAAACCATTTCCCTTGAACATTACTACATACCTCACCACGGCGTTTTCAAAAATACTGGCGATGTTTCGAAAATAAGAGTAGTGTTCAATGGCTCATCCCCTACTACGAATCGCGTTACTCTAAACCAATGCCTTCACGCCGGCCCTAAATTACAAAATGATATTACCCTTATCTTGTTAAACTTTAGAAGGCATTCTGTGGTATTTGTGACTGACATTCGTATGATGTTCAGAATGTCATGGATCCACCCGGAGGATCGTATGTACCAATTGATTTTATGGCGTGAGTCCCCCTCAGATCCTCTTCTCACCTACGAGCTTAATACCAACACCTACGGCTTAAGGTCAAGTCCTTACATCGCCATTAGAGTTTTGCACGAGCTAGCGGAACAAGAGCGGCATAGATTTCCCTTAGCGGCTGAAGTCCTGATTAACGATCTATACGTTGATGATTGCCTTTCTGGTGCGTCTGACCTGGCATCAGCTCGTAAATTGAAGTCCCAACTTGAAGGTATAATGGCATCTGGCGGCTATGAGCTTCGAAAATGGACCTCTAATTGCCCCGAGCTCTTAGACGATTTACCTAGTGAACATCTTCAAAACCCCCACCAATTTGCTGATGCAGAGAATCCCCAAGTTGTACTTGTACTAGGTGTACAATACAATCCCGTGACGGATGCCTTTTCCTATAAATTCTCTTCAGTACCTGAAACGCAGGCTACTAAGCGTACTGTACTGTCCCTTATTGCTCGCACCTATGATCCATGCGGTTGGATTTCCCCCGTAGTTTTTAAAGCAAAAGTCTTTGTTCAAAAACTTTGGCTATCAGGTATTGGATGGGACGACCCCCTCCCCCCTGAATTATTACAAGAGTGGAATTCTTTTATTACTGACTTACCTCACATAAATTTAGTATCATTACCTCGGCGTATCTTCCCCCCTGACAGTGTTTCATACTCCTTGCACGGATTCTGCGATGCTTCCTTGGCAGGGTTTGCGTCTGTGTGCTACCTGAGATCAGAAGACTCCAATGGCAATGGCTCCGTCTATCTCCTGATGTCGAAAACTAAAATTGCCCCCGTCCGGACACGTCTGACAATTCCTAAATTGGAATTGATGGGAGCTGTGCTACTTACTAAAATATTCTCGCACATAGTCCTCTGCCTTCAGAAGTCGATTGTGCTAGACTCTCTTCATTGCTGGACGGATAGCCAAATTGCCCTTGCGTGGATCAAGACCCCCCCTCATACCTTGCAAACCTTTGAAGCTAACAGAGTTTCTCAAATAATCAGTGCAAACTTACACGAAACCTTCAGATACGTTCCTGGTGACCAAAATCCTGCTGATTGTTCCTCTCGTGGTGTGCCAGCCTCTTCTTTAAAAGAACATCCCCTATGGTGGGGTCCTCCCTGGTTAGCTAAGCCCCCCAGCTTATGGCCCGTTGATGAGGCATCCTTACCTTATGACTTGCCCGGGATTCGCTGTTTGCTGGTAGCTCCGGAAACTCCCCTTCTAGATTCTTCATTTCTTTTAGAACGTTTCAGTTCCTTCCATAAGCTAACTGGTGTGGTAGGGTTTATGTTAAGGTTTGTTCATAATGCCAAAAACCCTAGTTCACGTCGTACGGATCCTTCCCTAACTGCCCTTGAACGCAAGGATGCCTTGTTGTTTTTAATTAAAATCGTACAAAGAATTGCCTTCCCTGACATTATTGAATGCTTGCGAAGTAATCAGCCTATTCGTACCGCAGTACGACGTCTATCTCCCTTCCTTGATGCGACTGGCACGATTAAAGTAGGCGGCCGCATTCGCCATTCTGATTTACCCTATGATTCGTGCCATCCTTACCTTTTACCCAAAGACGGACCCTTTGTTAACTTACTTGTGCGACATTTTCACGTTGAAAATGCGCACGCTGGCCCTAATACTTTACAAGCAATCCTAGCCCGAGACTTTTGGATACTTTCTGCCCGACGTCTTATAAGACATGTAATTTTTAAATGCGTACGTTGTTACCGGTTGACTGCTAAACCTTCCACTCCCCCAATGGGCGACCTCCCCCGAGACCGTGTCACCAAAGCCCGCCCTTTTATAAGGGTTTCAACCGATTTCGCCGGTCCCTTCTATACTCGAGTTCAGGCCTATAGGAACAGGAAAATTGTAAAATCTTACCTTTGCATCCTGGTATGCCAGACGACGAAGGCAGTCCACCTGGAGGTCGTGTCTGACCTTACTACCGACGCGTTCATAGCAGCCTTGTCACGTTTCGTGTCACGTCGTGGTGTTCCTGATCATATTAGGTCGGATAATGGTAGGAACTATGTCGGAGCAAATCATTATTTACGGGACGTATATAAATTTATGTGTGAAAATCAGGCTTCCCTTGGACATGAAATGTCTAAACGTGGTATAACGTGGATCTTTACCCCTCCTTTATCCCCGAATTGGAACGGTTTATCGGAAGCGGCCGTGAAGTCAGCTAAGTCTCTTTTGAAGCGAGTTCTAGGTGAAACCCCCTTAACGTTCGAAGAACTTACAACCGTGTTTACAAAGATTGAGGCGGTATTAAATTCTCGTCCCTTGTGTCCTGTATCGTTTGATGATCCCAGTGATGTTGAAATCCTCACCCCTGGCCATTTCCTTATTGGTCAACCCCTTAACGCCTTACCTGAATATCCTCTGTCGGATGTGAACGTTTCTAGGCTGAATAGATTCCAGCTGATTCAACAAATCACGCAGCATTTCTGGAAACGTTGGCATACCCAATACCTTTCAACCCTCCAATCCAGACAGAAGTGGACTGACCCTTGTAAACCTCCATCGATAGGTGAACTTGTGCTTATGAAGGAAGATAATCTTTCTCCTCTTGAGTGGCGACGAGGTCGTATCCTAAAAACGTATCCTGGGGATGACAATATTGTTCGTGTAGTTGATGTACGTACCTCTACCGGAGTTTTGACTCGTTCCTTATCAAAATTAGTTCGACTTCCCATAGAGTGACCCTTTCATAAACACCTTGTGTTTAGGGCGGAGGAAATGTAGCCGCCAAACTGTTATCATCTGTGTACCTATGCTGTGCGATGTGTCCCATCCCTAATGACCTTCTCTTGACATCTCCTACCCCTCCCTCTGATACACCCCGCCTCCCTCCCCTACCCCTCGACACCTCACCCGGCACGCATCGTGTCCTTGCCTATTGCTATCGTCGACGCAGTCGAAGTCAGTGCAAGATTAGCCCTAAATTAGAACCTCCAAAATCCAGTGCCAACCAGTGCTTACAGAACACCAGTGCATATAGTTGATAAGTTAACAGGCAGTGCATCATCGCTCCGAGCTCCTTCGAGAGTTTCAGCGTGCCATCGAGCGTCTATCCCATGTGAGTCCTACCCTTCTGTACCTTCCCTTTAAGCACGTTCCAGCGTATACAACTTACATACTTAGTATTACTGTCTGATATTTTTCTAGTTTACGGTTTGCAGTATCATTCTACTGTCTGTATACATTTATTTATTTATTTATAATATAAATTGCTTGCTGCACTTACAGTGGTCACCAACGCGTGCAGCGAGCCAATAACAATTAGAGTTAGAATACCATATTGTCACTATTAATTTGTTAAAAAAATGTGCACACTGATTATAAAACTCTTTAGGTTTACAAAAGAAAACATATATTTCTGCACTTTGAGCAAGCATGGTGTTGAGCAGAGAAATATCTTGAGATGTATGATGAGAGTATTATAATATAGGTAACCAAATTACTATGTTTCTTATCATGCCATGTTCACAAGGAAGGTACTGAACCTCACGACACAGGTCATCCTGTGTCATTAGTGTGAGGTTCAGGGAACTATGTTATAATTTCTCATATTCTTATACCCACAAACTCATAATTGTAACCATTAGCATATGTTTTGGAGACAAATAAATATTATTATTATAATAACAAAAAATTTTAAATAATATTCAAAAGATAAATATAAATATGATACACGAAATAAGTTTTTCTTTTAACCCCGACAGAAATATCTACAAGCTCTTTAACATGCTCGACTACATCATCAGATATCAATAGGTGAAGTAGTCCATTTATACCCATCTAGAAGAAGAAGAGTAAGAAATCCAGTTCATCATTTTTCAAATTTACCATTGTATTGGTTCCTGTATGGACATACAAATATAAAATTCACGGAACGTTGTCACATTGTAATATTTTCTGCGGCAAACAAGATAAGTTAGTATATTTTTAGCTTATAATACGAGAATAACAACATTACAGGTGAAAATATTCCAATAGTTTCCCGATACGAATCTCCTCCGATGTGTTTACGAGTTGCCGCAGCATTTCTGTGTTCGGTGTAACGACGCCCACACGGAAAGAAAGCTGTATTTACACAGTCATGTAATAATTAAGAAAATAGCCAAGATGGACTTTGTTAAATTTGAATCTCGCCGGTCCTCTAGCTTCCTTTGCGATACAAATCCTGGCACGACTTTATACCCCGTATTATGACCCTGTGGGGTGCCGGGCTATAATGTCATGCAATTGCTACCTTTGGGGGTCGTAAAAGGTGACTAAAGGCGTTTACCTTTAGTCGTCTCTTACGACACCCACCGGCGGTCCATGCAGCTCATTCTGAGAAACTGATATGATGCCTTGCCAAGCGTAGGGATAATGGTAACCTAAATGAGGGAGGCTGTGTCAGCAGTGGATAATTCTGATGATATATTACATTTTATTTCAAATTTATACGAGGATAAGAATATATAAGATTTTTTTTTGTTATCAGAGAATATCAAAGAATATTGCATAAAATTAACTGCCATGTTGTTGTATTCTTTTTAATAGCGGGTATGTCGTTTCGTACGTCTATTATAAAAACTCTAAAGCCAGAACAGGGTCTGGCCTAGATCAGGATATAAGTTGTAGAATATATATACATCGAGCGCTTAAGCGCGGCGACAGTTTCGTTGTAGTCAGTGTTTGCTTCTGTTGGTCACTAGTTTGAATTCTGATTGAAGCTTGACTTTTACATAATTTTGGTAGGTCGTTACAACTCCTTTGACCAATAACCAACGTATGAAGTGACCGGATAGAAACCGTTCTGTACAATTTAAACATGGCAAGTGCCATCCCACTATATAATATGAAAACCATGTTTATAGCAATAATCTATCACGGGAAGTGTTCCGAGGATCTGTTGAATTTACTACCTGCAGCTCAATTTCGCCATTGTACGTCTCGACAAAGCATGATGTTTCATTAATTTCATGTCGATGTCTGGAAGTCCACGACGTTGCGACTTTCACGGCATTTCTTACCTCGCACTGCCACAATTTGGAACCAGCTGCCTGGTGAAATATTTCCGTACATGTACGACTTAGGGGCCTTGAAGAAGAGAGGATATTCCCTCCTCAAAGGCCGGCAACGCATGGAGACCTCTGGTGTTGCGGATGTTCGTGGGCGACGGTGATCACTTACCACCAGGTGAGCCGTTTGCCCTCCTATCCAATAAAAAAAAACTTTTATTCAACACTAACCGTAATGCTTATACAATAATGTTCTTATGATAGAAAATATATGCCACAAGAGTAGTATATTATTGGGAATTCTGTCCCACCTTGTCGCTCGGCGAACAAGTTCGCCTTCACGACGGTGTGTCAGAAATTCCCAATAATATACGTTCGATTTCATTGAATTATGAAACAGGAAGTCATCAGTTTCTTCTTTCATAAATGATTATGTTATTATAGTGCTTGCTCATTACCAATCAAACCGCAACACGCATCAAACATGAGATTTGTCAAACAACCCCATTCATTGCAGATAAACACAATCTGCGATGATTTTCCTAAGTTTGATTTTCGGCATGGAGAATTATTACCAAACACAGTTCGGTGCATTATTTGTGGACCGTCAAATTGTGGAAAAACAAATTTACTGATTGGACTTCTCTTACACGAAAATGGTTTAAAATTTCAAAATATTTATGTTTATTCAAAAACTCTGTACCAACCTAAGTATATATTTTTAGAAAAAGTTTTACAACAAGTGCCCGGTGTTTCACTTCAGAAATATCAAGGAAGTGAAGAAGTATTAAAAGTTCAAGATGCCCAACCCAACTCAGTAATAATATTTGACGATGTTGCCTGCGAAAATCAGAATAACATGCGTGATTACTTTGCTATGGGAAGACATAAAGGCATTGACTGTTTTTACCTAAATCAAACTTACAGTAAGGTCCCTAAACAATTAGTGAGAGATAATGCCAACCTAATCATACTTTTTAAACAGGACGAAATTAATTTGAAACATGTTTATGAAGAACACGTTAATACTGACATGAGTTGGCTTGATTTTCGTGAAATGTGCTCAACGATATGGAGTGAGCCTTTTAACTATGTTGTAATTAATAAAGATTGTTCCAAAAATAACGGATGCTATAGAAATAAATTGGACACTTTTGTAGTCTTTGATCAATAATATATATTTAAGGAATACTACCTTCTCAATATCTTTATTCTTCAGACGACTCTTAATCGATTACAATCTTTTTACTATTATGGAAAAAATGTTGAAAAAACAGATCGTTGATGCTGCAGAAGCTGTAAAAAGAAAAGTTCGAAAAATGAGAGACTTTGAAATCGAAAATAATCAAGCGCTGGAATCAGTTTTCAAACCTGTAACAGAACCTCTCAACGTAATAGCTAACATCAGTAAGCAAACTGCTTTTCCTCGTTATCCAACAGAACCTGAAATTCCTCATATTGAAAAAAAAAAACAGGACGAAAACTGTGATAGCAAAAGAAACATTGTTGACGATAACGAGTCAGATGAAAATGAATCTGATAGTACGAGTAATATTTCATATGAATCAGCTGATGCTATTGAAGACGACGATACATCATCCGGGTTAGTTTCTCAAGATGCACCGATAGATATTCCATTTGGTGTCCGAACCGAGCGCAAGAAACTCATGTTAGGCTCTGCTTGTATTACAATCAGCAACGATTATATCATAGTAGCGGAACGCAAATACCAAAACACTCCTGGTTTAAAACAGTTGTTGCTGAAAAAGGAAGTAGACTTAAATTTGGTTACTGAAAGTGATTTGCGATATTATAAGTCCATGCTACTTGATACGAATGCACATCGTCGAGATTTTGACCCTACTAAACCAATCAAAAGTAATAAAGGACAAAAGTATATGCAAATTATCAAACCTCTTTTCACCTCACAAAATAAGAAACAAGATGATCAATATAAGGGAGAAGGCCTACCTTTGACTAAAATGTGGAAGAAAAATGTAGATTTTATATATTGGGATGATCCGAATGAACTAGTAGATCGATTAAAGTTATTGATTGCATCTCGAGATGCTGGAAACACTGGCTTAGATAATGAAATCATATCTATCATTGAAGAGTTACGTGAGAGTAAAATTATTAATAAATAAATGATATATTATGTGCACTGTTCATTTAATTATCAACCTTTCAATACAATACATCTTAAATATGAATGTAGATAAATTCGGACACTATATCCATAAAAGAATGCGTTTATCAGAATTATTTGAGTTTAGTGATAACGCTTTGTTAAAATCAGAAAACGGAGATTTCGATTTGAAAACGTCTAGGTTGAGAGGAATCAGACTGCCTCTAGAAGCAGATGATGCTGTTAGCAAGGAATATGTAGATCAAGTTAGAGATACAATAATACAAGACGTTAATAAACTGATTGGCTCATTACGCTCAAGAATTATATCAGATGCTCGAAGTACTACTGAAAATTATTTAAAAGCGAAGACATCTGAGATTTTAACTCATTTGGAAGAAAAATTCTACACCAAAGCAGAAGTAGAACAATTGTTTGAAACAAAACATTCAGCGCAATGGCAAAACAAGAAATTATAAATGAAATTCACAAATCAGCAAGGAAAAATTTTCTTAGACGTTCTGTTATACTAAAAGGGATCGATGACTTGTGGCAAGCTGATCTTATAGACATGCAAAACTTAAAAAGTTATAATAAAGGCTATAATTACATTTTAGTGGTAATCGATTGTTTCTCAAAGTACGCTTGGACCGAACCATTAAAACTAAAAAATAAACACAGTGTTACTCAAGCATTTGAGCGAATACTGGCTATAAGCCAGCGTAACCCAGTTCACTTACAAACTGATTTAGGAACCGAATTTTATAACGCGGAATTCCAAACGCTTATGAAAAAATATAACATAAATCACTACTCCTCTTTTTCTACTAAGAAAGCTTCAATTGTAGAGCGAGTAATTAAAACTATTAAAAATAAACTCTTTAAATGTTTTAGCCTTAATGGAAACTATACGTGGTTAGGCAGAGAATTGAAAGATACGCTGGATACCTATAATAACACAAAACATCGTACAATAAACTTTAAACCAATCGATGTTAAAAAATTTAACGAGTCTATAATAAAAGCCAATATTAAAAAATCACACAAACATGTATCCGTTCAATGCAAACCTAAGTTCAAAGTTGGTGATAATGTTCGAGTCAGTAAATACAAACATATTTTCGAGAAAGGCTATACTCCTAACTGGTCAACTGAACTATTTAGAATTAAAAAGATCAATAAGACTATACCAGTGACCTATCTTATAGAAGATCAGCAAAAGCAACCAATATTAGGAACTTTTTACGAACAAGAACTTCAAAAATCTTACTGTCCAAATATCTATTTGATAGAAAAGGTTTTAAAAAAAAGAGGCCAGAAACTGTATGTCAAGTGGTTGGGTTTGAGCAACGAAGAAAATAGTTGGATTAACAGATCAGCAAGTAGGCTAGTAATATAATTAATATTTTTGACAAATTTCTTTCATTATACTTCAAGCAATGCAAGGTGGTGGACTAGTTAATAGTTTAATTAATAATCTACCGTTTGAATTACATTTACCTGGTTACAACTATTGCGGGCCGGGTACAAAACTTCGAAAACGATTACTGCGAGGTGATCGAGGCGTGAATAAATTAGACGAAGCTTGTATGCATCACGACATTGCCTACGCAAGCCATCCTGACTTAATAAATCGTCATAAAGCAGATTCACAACTATTAAACATGGCCAAACAAAGACTTAAATCAAAAAACGCTGGGAAAGGTGAAAAACTTAGCTCATGGTTAGTGAGTAAAATTATGAAAGCCAAGTTAAAGTCAGGTGCCGGTGTTAAAACTTTTAACAGTTTTGTGTCAAAAATAAGATCAAAAATTAAAAAAATGAAGCCTAAGGGTAATAAAACTTTAGTAAACGCAGCTTACTCAATTGCAAAAAGAATCCAACGCATTCCTAAAATTCGAGTACCTCGAGTAATACCGATACCGAAAACTGGAGGAATTCTGCCGTTAATCCCAATTTTTGCAGGCTTATCGGCTTTAGGAACTTTAGCTGGTGGTGCAGCTGGCATAGCAAAAACCGTGAACGATTACAAAGCAGCTCAAGAAAGTTTGAAAGAAACAGAACGACATAATAAGACTATGGAGGCTTTAGCCGTAGGCAAGGGTTTATATATTAAATCATATAAAAATGGTAAAGGTTTGTTTATAAAATCTCAAAAAAACTGAATACAAAGCTACCCAGTCGTGCCTTAACTAATGTAGATATCCAAATGCACGCTAGCGACATCCCCTACTTTCGAGGAGTCTACATGAAAGATCAGTTACCAAGGACGCCAAAACGAAGAGAATGTGGTATCGTTAACCTAGATGATTCAAAAAATGAAGGAACGCATTGGGTAGCTTATGTTAAAGTTAATAAGTATTGTGAATATTTTGATAGTTATGGTGATTTGAAACCTCCAATGGAATTGATGCGGTATTTTAAAAATTGTAATGTTTATTATAATTACATAAGATTTCAGAAATTCGATACTATAAATTGTGGTCACTTATGTTTAAAATACTTACAGAATTTTTGGAATAAAAACGTATAAATCTTATGATTTCTTTTATTTCAATCATTAGCAAAATGTCTCTCACATTGTCGATAACAGGAAATTCGTCAGATTTAACTACTTACTATCCTAACTCGTTGCAGTTATACGGACAGTATGAGTGCGCCTTGTTACATTTCTCAACATTTAATTCTATTCCAAACATTGACACAAGAAACAATAAGCTGTATTATGGTTCCAGTGAATTAATTGAAATACCAGAAGGCAGCTACGAGTTACAAGATATTGGTGATTATTTAAAATCTGAAATAAAAGATGCTACAATTAAACTACAGTGCAATAACAATACTTTGAAAACTACCTTGTACTGTTCTAAAAATATTAATTTTACTAAAGATGATACTTTTAGAGGTTTATTAGGCTTTAATAAGCAGATCTTGAAAGCAAATAAATGGCATGTGTCAGAGTTTCCAGTCAACATTTTGCCTACGACCGTGATCAGGATTGAATGTGATATTGTTAGCGGCTCATACATAAACGGAGAACCCAGCCACATTGTGCACGAATTTGCTCTCAACGTACCTCCCGGATACCGTATTATAGAAATCCCGAAAAACGCAATATACTTTCCAATCAATCAGAACAACATAAGCTGTATACATATCAGGTTGCTTGACATAAACAATAGTTTAATAAATCTACGCGGTGAAGAAGTACAGCTGTATCTACATCTGAGAAGAAAAAATGATTGACTACAATAAATATGAGCACCAACAATCTAAAAATATCAGTGCTACTCAAGCTATCAAGCAAAGAAGAGATCGCTCTAAAAAGAAAATAAAATTGACAAAAGACAATAAGGCGTTTCTTAAGGCAATCGGTTTGCTAAAATGAATATTTTAGATGTATTATCCGCTCCAACCTATGACAACACCGTCGAAGGAATTGAATTTCATTCGTACAAGCCATATGTAACAAGTTTCAACAGGAATGATGAAATTCGGATACCTATCAACCAACAAGATCTATACATACTACCGTCAGCAAGCACTCTTTATTTAGAAGGAACTGTGATCGTTAAGAAAAATGATTCAAAGGATATCGCAAGTAGCGTGCAATTCACGAATAATTCTCTACTCTACTTATTTCAAGATATAAGGTATGAACTAAACGGAGTGGAAATTGATAATGTAAAAAATGCAGGTGTTACAACTACGATAAAATCGTTAATATCGATGAACGAGAGTGAGTCAAAAATATCTCATGCTTGGGGTTGGAATATAGATGGTATAAAAAATATTCATGGTGGTAATTTTTCTGCTTCCATCCCTCTTTGTAATATTTTAGGCTTTGCTGAAGATTTTAAAAAGGTCGTAATAAATTGTAGACATGAATTAATATTGTTGCGAAGTAATACTAACTTGAACTCTGTAAAACTTAACACTGGTGAAGTAGTAGAGGACGTTCAGATTAATAAAATCATATGGCGTGTACCGCATGTTAAAGTGTCAGACAAAGAAAAAATAGGCTTACTTAAAGTCTTGGAAAAAGATCGACCACTTCAGATGATTTTTAGAAACTGGAATTTGTACGAAAACCCTGTATTACCTAAAACTACAAAACATACGTGGTCTATCAAAACTTCATCGCAAATAGAAAAACCAAGATATGTAGTCATTGGTTTACAGACAAATAGAAAAAACCATCCGACTGCTGATATGTCTCAGTTTGACCACTGTAATATTCGCAATATTAGAGTCTACCTAAATTCATCCTACTTTCCATATGAAAATCTAAATGCAAATTTTGCACATAACAGGTTTGCTTTATTATACGAGCAGTACACAAGATTTCAACAGTCGTACTATGGACGTCGTTCGGAGCCTTTACTAAGTGAAAAACAATTTAAAGACATAGCGCCATTGTTTGTAGTAGACTGTTCGAGACAAATAGATAATCTAAAGGCTGGTCCTGTTGTGGATGTGAGAGTGGAAATTGAAAGCAATACGGATATACCCAATCAAACTTCTGCATATTGCCTTATTTTGAATGACTGCATAATTGAGTATAAGCCGTTGAGCAATACTGTGAAAAAACTATCATGAATCCTGATACTATTATATTGGATGTTCAAGGCTTTAAAGATTTACATAATAATTTTATAATTAAAGAATTAGCTTTCGCCACTCATGACTATACACAAACGTTTTTGATAAAACCTCCATATCTGTTTAAGTATTTGACAAGAGATGAAAAGAAGCAAGTTAAATGGTTGGAAAGAAATAGAGGTATTTACTGGAGCGAAGGATATATTGACTACAGAGAATTCCTACGTTTAATTGTTCCATACCTAGAAAATAAAAAAATTTTAGTTAAGGGTTTGGAGAAAGTAAAATGGATAAATAACCTAGGCGTGCATAATTGTAATATATCAGAACTTGATGAAAATCAATGTCCTAATTTAGCTGAACTGCATAAGAAATACTGTGGAAGAAGTAATTTAAATTGTATTATGCATTCAAATCAATGTGCGCTTAAAAATGTATTATGTTTGAGAAAACATATAGAGCAAAAATAAATGTGTACCTATCTTGCTAGTTTTAGATAATGAATAAAACAATTTTTAAGTAAATAGTTTTTCATTTATTTTACATACTTCATTATGTAAGGTATTTTATAAAATACAATGCAATGTAATACTAAACCTATATAACTACAGGTTGTAGAAATCGTTGTCAATTAAAGACTTAGATATTTTCTTAACTAAACACTCTGTTTCATCCATAACGCTATCAACAACATCTTTAACAATGTATTGTGCCTTTATCAAAACATTTTCACTGTCACTGTCACTGTCACTGGCTTGAACGTTATTACACAGGTCTATGACCTGAATTTTTATTAGCTTAAGTCCTCGCTGATGGAGCCGACTCATAACGAAAGATTTTAACGAATTTGGTTTTTTTTGTTTTTCTCGACGTCGTTGTTTCAGGCTCTTATCTTTCGTCCCCAATTTTAATTTCGTACTGCACTCAGCTTCATGGCAACGCATCTCGTTAAACTCAGCTTCATTTAAATAATCCTGATCCTGGGCATATTGACTGAATATTATATTGTCTGATCCTTGAGTAATCTGAAACAAAGAGTTAATAAATTTATAAATGTATTGTAATGTACTAAGCAGTATTGTTATATACACTTCGTTACAATCATAGTGTTAATTCGAATTAAATAAATAACTTTATTATTATTAATTAACTTACCGATGTCATGATTATGATGTGCTAATCAACTACTCGAAGCCAGTGATATTTACGAAATAACAAAAAAATACAATTACAGTGATTATTGGCCCTGCCTTGACTTGATAACCATAGATCAATAAAAAATAGATACCGCATATATACTCAAATTCATGATTGAAATGAGAGACTAAAATATTGCAAAAATCATATGCGATTTTTAGTTTTAGGCAGCCTATAAAAGTATAATTTTATATAGTTATAATTCATCTTCTAGTGATCAATCATCGGTAATATAGTAGATCGGTCATGCATTTTTTAACGCATGTCATATCTATTTATTATTAATCGTTGGCACTACCTATGAAAAAGCTAACTAAGCATTTATGTCTCAAAGCCGGAGGACAATGAACTGACCTACTTAAATATAGATACGATGTATATTATGCTCTCTCTATCTATTACATGGTACTGTAAAATAAACGTCTTATAAAAGAATGACTTTACTACCAGTATACTGGTTTATCGTACTTAGTATTATAAATTTGTAAGATTCTCTGTCTGTTGGTTGCATCATCACGAATAATCAGTTAAAATGATCATGATCGAATTCGGTAGAGAAATAAAAGAACCTGTAAGAAAGTATGTAGACTATTTATTATCAACATTATCGTCAGCACTTTCTAACTGCAATTTAAGTAATAAAAATCCTGCTATTCGTAGGTATGTTTGTTGAAACTTGATATAAGATTGGTTAAATTTTATTAAACAAATGAAGCATACCTAGCGGTTATAACTTAACACGGATAGATAAATAAGACAATATTGTTATAATTACACAGACACTTTATTTACAATTGGTTTATATATACAATTACATTTAAACACCTACACATATTCCTCGTTAATTTTACCTATTCTAAGATTATATCTAAGTTATATAATACAAGGATAGCTTACATTCTATTATTGTTTATTAAAAATATTTACACATCTTTTAGCATAGCCGAGTGACCCCAGGCAAGTGTGGATACCTTATCTACAGATATCGCACGTTTGTCATCGTTATTTGATAAAGCAATTTTGTTTATACTCTGAGTGAATATCTCGTGCTTAATTGATTTGAACATCATATATTTTTTGCGGATTATACCACCATTAAATAAAATATTTTCATAGTCTGTGATGCTTAAATCTTTCACTACGCACGATTTTACTCCCTTTGCTTTTTTAATGATTTTATCATGAGTCTTTATGGAATAAAGTTTCGATCGTAACCCGACAAAATTTGAAATATACTGTCCTCCCATTTCATCTTTGAACAGCCCGGGTACTTTTTTGTTTTTTAAAGGTATGTTAAATTCATTTTCATCGGTGTAGTTACTAGTGTCAAAATATTGCAAAAAATTGTATTTCAGATCGTGATAAAAATCATTGGTATAAATTTTGTAGACAAACGAATCGGTATCTGTGTAACACAGCTGCACTCGATCTCCGTAAAAAGGTTTGACAACATTGTAATGAAAGTCATACATATGTGACTTAGAAAGCTCTAATACAGTGAATCCAATATAAATAGGTTTATCTAAAATGATTCGATCTGGTTTCATTTGTATTGCAACTAAATTTTCTGTGAGGATACATGCACTATGGAAATAAGGATTAGCTATAAGTCTCTCAGCGGATATAGATTTTTTTGTCTTGTTGTATTTATCACACCACTTACTAACCAAATGAACACATACTCTATTTTCGGTATTTTCTAACGTCTTACCAAAGACGCTGTTATTTAACAATTTGAAAAAGTCTTGTTCGAATGAATTTTTTGCGTTTTGTCTTAACTTTGTATTTAATTCTATATACTTTTTTAAATAGGGACTCTGTCTAAATGTAATAACTCGGTGTACTTTACGTAAAATTAGACCGTGTTCTAGACACTTTTTTAAATGAACATAGTGAATCACATAGTTATATTTGTTATACAAATTTGCGATTAATTTTTTTGTTTTACCTCCAGGGGGTACACATTTTTCAGGGCAAAATGGTAAGTCGTTGTGAAGCTTATGCAAATGTTCAGGATACAAAAGGTCAACTTCTAATATAAATCCCCATTCAGCATCGCTTTTAATTTTCTCAATACATAAATTATCCATTTCATCTTGACTAAGAAATCTAAAACTAGAGTAGGGTAAAGCTTTACAAAGCGAAAAACCATATAAATTGCAACAGTCAGCATAGAATATAAAACAGGAGGGCTTTGCAGCATCATATTCTAACATGTATTTATGATTGGCTTCTGCATATCGATGGGAACACATGCACAACCCCCCTCGAATACCGCTTTGAATCATCCTCACGATAGCTAAATCTGATATGAGTTCTAATTGTACACCTGTTTTGAGTAACATTGCATCAAAAGATAGGCTAGGCGCAGTTACATAAAACGCGGGGTCGAGTTTATAATGTTGCTTGCATGTTTTTCGGAAATTCTGAAAAATATCTGTCAATAAAAGTACATCCGTTTTTAGGTATAAATCAGTATATTCACCCATATTTGTAATGTTGAATTCACTCCAAACAATTTGAGCATGTTCATAGTCATCATTCGAAATATTTTCGTTAGTCAAAGAGTTATGAAAACTGTGCTTAGGCGGTAACGATTTTTCATCGTAACTTGTCCAATGTGACATGAAGTCATACGGGTATACGCCTTTTCGTGTTAATAAACTAAATTGTTTTTTATCAGGAAAATGAGACTGTAGATAAACAAAATCGTCTGTCTGCATGGTTTTCGCCAGCTTATCTAAACTTGATGCTAAAAAGTTAAAGGAATCTAAAAATCTTAGCTGTATAATCTCATTAGCACTAATAGGGATGAACTTTGAGAATGTTATATATTTTTCCTTAGTCTTAGGAATAATTTTAATTTGACCAGGGAGTTCAGCTAACTTTTTAATGAATAAATGACAATCATATCCGCATAAATTATGAAAAAATATTGGAACAAATTTAGGTGTTTTATACTGCAGATTACAATGACGATGTGCTGCGCCTCGATATCGACCAGTTATATGACAATGATCTCTAACTCTATCGTTCCACAGTAAATTTTCACATATGTGACATGTGATAGCATGTTCGAAATGCAGAGCATCTTTTTCTGTAAATATCATGTTCTCGGTTTTGGACAGAGTTCTATGTATTGCTTTAACATCTTCAATTAAATATTGTATAAATTTCGAAATACAATCTTCCCCCCGATAGCTCCTAAACCCATCGACTAAGTTATTTGATGATGAAACAACATTATAGGCAAACGCGGCTGGCACGTGTCGTTGCAAGTATGACGTATTGACGGTGTCTAATGTCGAGTCAACGTTGGGTACAAGCAATGTTTCGAAATCAGCATATATGACGAATGGAATATTTTGTTTTCGCTCATAGTTATTAAACTTTAAAATTGATCCCTGTTCTGGTAAAACTGTGGCAACTCCTCCACACAAATGTGTTTCGATTTGATGCAAATCAGGGAAAAATAACAAACAGTTTTCGCAAAAGTATAATTTACCATGATGTTTGCTTATCTGACATCTGACTAAACGAGAAAAGTTGGTAATTAAACAGTAATGAGAATCAGTATTATTTTCTAAATATAGTAGATGGATGCTTCTAGATTTATTATTTGATGTTTTATACAAAGGCCCAGTTACTATCTTGTCATTTTTTAATCCATAAACAAAAATATTTAAAAAAGGATTATTTTTTTCAAACACTGCTATATCAGAAAATGTAATTGGAAAAGACAAATCATTAATATTTAAAACGTCTCGAAAATGTGGATATGACGAAATTCTTTCAGGATGACTATTTGTAGGATACAAAGCTGCTACAACACTCCATAAAAAGCAATACTTATCTCTGTTTTGAATATTCAAACATGCCTTTTTATTCCTTATATATTTTGGTAAAGAAATAAATTTTGATCCGCTGAGAGGCTGATACTTACTAATATTTATTTCTAAATGTGAATTGCACAGAAACGTCCAGCCACTATCTCTCTCCTGAAACTCTTCGATTTTCTTTAAAAGGGTCTCGATTGCTGGTTTATAAATTAAATCAAAGTCATAATGTACATGTATGATAAAGTTTTTTGTAGAAAATGATTTCAATTCCTGTTCATCATTTTTATACAAAAGAAAATAAGAAAATAGTTCTAAATTAATCTTAACACCTGTATGCTTTTGTAGCGACCTATCTATAAGGTTTTTTACATGTTTACTGATGTTATTAAGAAATATTTCAGGGAAATTATTTATTTGTTCATTAGTTGCAGTGATCCGGTAACTTGTAATTCTTCTTTTGAAAGAAGAATCAATTATTTCAACATTGTCATACATCAGAGTTTTGCTATTATTTTTATGAACATTACTACGTAAATGACCGGACCACCGACGATTATCTATATCTACTTTACAAACTGAACAATGCGGCATTTTTACTTTAACTAAGACCTACGACTACTTTTATACTGAATTTAACCTTAAATAGATTATTAATACTTACTATTTTTATGAGTGCCTTTTCTTGTTTCAGAAATATTAGTTTAAACAATTAAGCATAAACAATTAAGTAATGCACTAGGATTTCTTATCACCAAACCAGGACTGCTTTACGGTCTTCCGTAGGTTAACACTTTCGGTCAAAGTAATCGAAGATCCTCCGTGATGTTCTTCCTAAAATTGTAAAAAAATAATAATAATTAGCATGCGTATGTAATTGTAGCGAAAATTAAAAAAAGATTTACTATAAACAATAACTTTAAATAAAAAAATTACAATATAGGTACCTGATAATTTATCCAAGTTCCAATTTAGGATTATCCCGATTTTTTGGTCACCAAATCACATCACCCAATCGTAGTGAAATTTTTGTCCTAAAAACAAAAAAATTATAGTTTCTATATAATGGTGAAAAAAAAAAAAAAAAAAAAAAAAAAAATTTAAAATGATTTAATCTATTACAATGGTGTTAAAAATATATATTACCTGATAATTAATAGATGCACGATCCAATTCAAGGTTCAAACCACAGCCGTGAACGTTACAGAATTAATCTTGTGATCAAGTAGTCTAAGTGGTTGTATCTAAAAAAAAAAAAATTATATAACATAGCTTATATATACAAATAAAAAAATGTGTAACAAAAAAAAAAAAAAATGCTAAATATTACCTGCTGATTTATGCGTCGCTCTTGAACTTTATTAATTAATTGAATTTATTATTTATTTTATTTACAGCTGCCTGCACAGCTTTAAATTACTTTTAAAACTGTGCAGACAGCTGTCTTTCAAAATAAGCAATAAATTATACCGAACCGACACTTGATACTTGCCTTGCCAAACGTGATGTCGAAATATCCGCGAGCGTCGGTCAGCAGTTTCAGGTAAGGATGTCGCGCACTCACATACACATTGTCTTTGGTATTTGTTTTGCTTTAGTTTACGCAATAATATAAATATATCAACCCTAACTATTTCGCTGCATCGACAGTTGAAATAATTACTTAGTCATTATTTTGTTTAAGTTTAATACGGCAAAAAAAAAGAGTTGGTTTTTACAATATCACCTAAACATTAGCGATGATTTTTAATATAGTGAATTATCGCGAGTTTTCACCTTATAAGCGGCTCATTTTCTTCAATACGTATTCGTCAACGAATCGAAGCCTGCAAGTGATCCAGTAATCTGCAAGAAGTCATCATAGAAGAACAGAACCAGCCCTGAAGAACGAATCCCTGCCTCCTGCGCTATCTCTGCTGCCATTGGGACCATCAGTCTTCAACGACAGTCCTGCGCTGCTGCCAGCTGACCCGTCAAGCAAACATTCAAGAACGATCCGCTGTCACCCACCGAAGGCTGCACCACCAATCCATCAATCAGTTACTTATCAAGTTCACTGGAAAATGTAAGTACCTTCAGACGTATTACCGTAGCCTGCTTAGTTTTTTTTTTTTTTTTTTTTTTTTTTTTTTTTTACTTCAAAGTCACAAACCAGATTAACTTTGTTTTTGATGCTCACCCAACCTTAATAGTTAAGGTTCTGAGTAAGAGGGCTTGGGTTGGTGGGTGGGTGGACCAGGCTCACCTTTCAAATCGTGAATTTGTATGCTACAGCCCTAACACACGAAAATCTTAGTGGAGAGCTACAATACAATATAACTTTATAGCACATCAAACAATATGGTAATATAAATATAAGTAGTAACATTTCATTTCATTGGGCGACCTTATCACTTGCAACGATTTCTTTCAGGCAACAGGCTATGAGCTATGAGTGTGAAAGTGTTTATTTTGACATTATTTATTTTTACCATAATATGATTGCTTTATACGCTTCAACATATCTGATGGCAAGGAATTAGAACGGCTCCTCGCCACAACCGGCTTACGTAGTAGCTACGGACCTCCCGTTTATGTTAAGTAACTTTATCAATTGCGTAAATAATTACATCTTAATTCTTTATTTCAGGTCTGAATCTGAGTGCGAATACTATCAATCATGCTCGAGCGTGGAGCCAGCAGGGAACACCAAACCCACTCGCAAACCCGCTGCAGACAACAGTAAGAAGCGTAAGCCGCGTTCATCAACAACGGATTCAACTACACCAAGGTAAATTTGACTTATAAATTTGTACTATTTTTATTACCTTATCTTATGATAGCTAAAATAACGTTACTTAACATAGGGAAGACCCGGACTCCGGCCTGTACCAATAGGTTCTTTGGAACTTATGTACGGATCATACCACTAGCTTTTCGGTGAAGGAAAACATCGTGAGGAAACCTGCATGTGTCCTGAGAAGAAATTTAATAGCACATGTGAATCCACCAACCTGCACTTGGCCTAATCGCCCTTTGAGGGTAGGCCTATATCCCAGCAGTGGGATGCTAAAAAGGCTGATACAGATAGGGTTTAGGCCCTATCCAAGACAGAGCACGTTTGATATGAACGAGCCGATTCACTTTCGATATGCAAAGGCTTGGAGATTAGGGATTGTATCAACCAAAGTACAGATGATCAAACAGCGAGTTGTACAGTGCGCACATAATAGGTCTACCATTCAACATAATTTTCTATTGATATATATTGTATGCTAACGATGAACAGGTGGATAATATAAAGAACATTAATTAACAAAGGTTTTCTTGCTTGTTTCAGTAAAAAACCTCATACTGTCTCCGATATATTCGGAGTCAATCAAAACCGCGATCCCGCCTCAACGCACAATGAAGATGGAAACCAGCAGCTGCCTTCATTTTTCGTCAATCGGGTGGGCAACAGGTGCGAGCGGCGTACGACGACTACAGACGGCGACTACTACGTCGACTGTAAAGTTTATAAGACGGAGGACGCGCGTGCCGCCGACTCCCTGGAGCTGTGGAAGAAGGCGCTCGTCCGCATCAAAGTCCAGACGAACGCTGAGTCTCCGCAGTGGCGAGCACTGCAGAAGTTTGTATTATCATCGGACTTGTTATTTCCAAATCCACCGCGATTTTTTGATAAGTAAAAATATGTACATAATATAATAAATGTATCTAATCGTTAATCGTTTTTATATTGAATTTATATATACATCCATACATATATACATTTTATATATCATACAAGGTTCTTGACTATACTTACAGGCAGGCACTTACATTTAAACTTTTACTTAAATTTGCATGTTTAAGTAAAAGTTTAAATATTTGGAAAAATTACTAGGTTTGTCTATTTAAACATTTAAATAGACAAACCTAGTAATTTTTCCACACTTACAGATTAATTTAATCTAGCTGATCGTGTAAATTTACACATTCTGAAGCTTCGTCGCGAATGAAATCGAACGTATAATAATGGGCATTTCTGTCCCACCCTGTCTATCAGCGAATCCTGTTTCAGTTACATTTTTTCAATGAAATCGAACGTATATTATTGGGAATTTCTGACACACCGTCGTGAAGGCGAACTTGTTCGCCGAGCGACAAGGTGGGACAGAATTCCCAATAATATACTACTCACAAGACTGACAAATATTAAATGAGACAAAAGTTTTAAATCACTCTTTTGTTGAAGTTTCACAAAAAATTGTTCAGTTCGGTGTAAGCAGCTCCCGTGCACTTTCATACTTTTAAAGAAGGATCATAAATTCTACTCTGAATGTAGCGGAAGAGACAGTGTGTTTGTTTGGTATTGTAATGTTGCTTATTTTACCATTTCCTATCGTTTCATCGCCCTTATGTTTGTAGTTGGTATTTTAATACGCATTTACGGGTCGCTTTGTGTCGCTGTAATGGAATTTAAGGAACTGTTTTGAACTCACTTATAGTTTTTTACCATTACTATTAGAGATGACTCTCCGGTACACAGCTTTTAGAACATACCTTTAGATGCTTGGTGATTGAAATTTAAATAAGGCTAGGAAGGCGAGCATATGTTTACATTGGTTACCTTTTGGGCCACAAAGACAACGAAGTCATTATGCACTGGAGCTAAGAAAGCGTCATAAAAGAAATTTTCGATTTTGCGCTCGAGAAGTCAAGATCTTCTGACGATGCGTCGTGAGGCATTGAAACGCGTCGGAAGTTCTTCCGGTTGAGGTACATGGTACAATATCTAGTGAGGATTCCGCCTATAATTATTAATTTACTAATATTTCGTAAGAGTCAGTCTAAAATATTATTTAAGTTTTTTCATAACATTTTTTGTGTTATTATATATGAAACAGTTTAAGTATTTTGAAGTTATTACTATTTTTAGAAGGCATAAAGCTAAACCCAACAAAACGACGTCAAATGCCACATTATATTCAAATAACTTCAGAATATTTCAGCATTTTCTCAAATAAACTTGCTCACTCAAATTCAAAATAAACTTGCGAAATAGCTGAAATAACTTTTGGAGACACATCAGATATTCAGACGCGGGTATTTCTGACACTATTTCTCATTTTATACGTACGCTTCAACTATAAACTTGGGTTCGCGAGATATCTCGTCTTACGGTAAAGGTGAATTCATATTGGGGTACGTACAATAAAAGTACATGACAATACTCTCATTGGTGACATATTTACAATTGCATATCTTTTCATAAAACAACATACTATCAAATTTATTTAATCAAACATACAATTAACTATAGAAAAAAAACTCAATTATTGAGACAAAAAAAAATTGTAGCTGCGTCTAGGACTTACTACGAAAGGAAAACATTATTAGCTGGCGGAGCACAGCTGTTGAGTTACCAAATAATGCGATAATTGTTCAAAATTGTATAAATCATTCAGAAAAATTTTTTTTATGTAACCCATTGGCATCGGAAATACTGATAACAATAAATTTCATTCATAACTAGGACGCCGGGGTCTAATTTGATAACAACGAGTTAAACGAGTACCACAGATTAATCAATTGACAAAATAAAATAATTTACAACTAATTATTTTATTTTAGTTTCTTTGTATTTCATTATAAGTGATGTATATAATTATCTTATAGGAATAAAGTTCTTTAAACCCAACACATATTTGGAAAGTATTATAAGAATTCTAATTCGAAAGCTAGTTGACATATTAAGTGTAATTGTCTTACTGTTCTCAAAACTTTTTTTTTTTACCTACTCTTTTACTTTAAACATTAGTGTGCATCGGATTTCTGTTTTAAATGTATAACATTTTCTTGTTGAAATCTGGGTCTTTAGTCTTTTACTTTGGTATTTATACAAGTCGTCGCCTCAGAGCAACATGGTTCTAACTATCATTTTTAAGCATTTTTAAGTAGCAACACTGTTTTTAAGGCATTTCTAAGGCGGTTCTATGTGTCTTAATAATACAATGATATCCCGAGTAAAAATCTATCTGTTAGTCGCTAAAAGCCGATCTTGTGGGTTCTTAAAAAGGGGAAACACAAACAGTTACTCAATATTTTTTTAGAACTGAAAACGGATAAATCAGAAGCATAGATTTAAGACTCAAAGTCTTGCATGCAAAAATTCAACGAGTTTGAATACTTGGCATTCAAAATAAGACAAAACTTCGTTTGCATAGAAAGCGCTATGGAGCCGTTAGTCATAAAAAACATTATTTATGACAAACGTCAAGATTATCAAGCATGCAAGCCCCTTTAGGCCAAGTAAGAAGCACTCAACATTATTGCGTAGCGTAGGTTCTCGGGGTATGCAGATATACTAACTATATACTGAATGTATGTATGTATAGACGTAAGGTATTCAACCAGTATTGTGGTCTCCGAGATTTCAAGAGGTTCATACGAGTTTTGTATTTCGAGAAGAAAATATGCCGATATTTTTCTTCTGTGCTATGTTTAGGATTTTATAGCTTTAGTCATATTTATGTATATTTTTCCTGCATTGTGATTATCTTTTTAATTTGAAGTTAGACTACAAAGAAGTTAAAAGTATTAAGTATATATTGCACCTTCTTGCATAAAGTAAGAGCATCGTATAATCCGACCGTGACTTATCTATATTAGAAACCAGCGGCCTGCCCCGGCTTCGCATTGGTATTTAGTAAAAATTTCAAATGTATGAATTTAAACCCATACAAAAGTAGTTATTGTGACATAACTGTAATATTTTTTTAAAATTGTTAGGTTTGCAATAACGCCTGCTATGCGGATTACATTACAAAATCACAAATATACGATAGGAAAAATTAAAGTCATGTGCGGGATAACCTCTTCATAACTGTAATAGTTAGACATATGGCATTGCGGACTTTTTTGAAGATAGGACTTTTTTGTAGATATTGATGTCTTGTATAAAATTTTGTTACAGTCCCACCAACTTATCTGTTCAGACGGCAAAAAAAAAACTACAACATTCCTTCAAATTGTGACGGTTTGTAGTTGATTTTCTTGACCAGTAGCGCCCTCGAAAACTGCACTGTTAAGTTGGTGGTACTATACATCACTTTGCTCTATGGTCAATCATTTCCGCAGCGTACACAATATAACGATTATTTTGGTATTTTTTTCACCCGTTGGGTTACATTATCGAAGCTTTCAAACGAATCCCTAACTTTTTGAAAATATTCTATAACCTATGTTATATAATAATATGTAGGTGAAAGAATTTTTCAAATTGGTCTAGTAGTTTTTAAGTTTATTCGTTTTATTTTATTTATTGTAACGGAACAAGCTCGATGCCCACCTGATATTAAGCAGTAGTCCGCTTGTGACAGAGGCTAGTAACTCTGCCTATAACAGATGCATTTCGTCACAAGTCACGAATTGCACAGCGCCCTTCACTTTGAGACATAACTATGTACCTGTAATTTCACTGGCTCTCAAGGACTGCTGCCGGAACTTGACGGTGCTTGACGGCAGATTTACTCCTTAAAAATGAAATCCTTTGAAACCTTCCCACATGGCATGGACTAACAACTGCAATCTTAAGACAAAACCGGGATTGACGGCAAGCAAAGAACGCTTAGTAGAAAATACCACTAGCGGTCACCCATCCAAAAAATACCGCGGAGAATATTGCTTAACCTGATAAGAACCACTAGGCGAACTTTGCTAGAGAAGCTTCTGATTTATCTGTCTGAATATCAAATGTGATAACTTACAAGTGTTAATAATAACAAATATTTTCAAAATATTTTACGAAAACATCAAATTAATATTTTAATAAAACACTTAAAAATATAAAAATATATCTAGTGACTCTTCGAGCGCACGATCGATAAATTCATTCTCGATCGTGCGCTCGAAGAGTCAATACCTCCTGAGGATGCTTCGTGTAGAATCGAAACGCGTCGAAAATTCTTCCGGTTTGGCTGCGTGGCGTTTGTGGCGTCACGTCGGCTTAGCAGGAAAATTAGGCGGAATTGTCACTAGATATATTTTTATATTTTTTAAGTGTTTTATTAAAATATTAATTTGATGTTTTCGTAAAATATTTGTTATTATTAAATATGGATTTCCGCAAAGTAACGCCTGAATCTATTTATTACAAGTGTTAATATTTTCAACATCAATATTTACCTCGAATTTACTCACTTGATCTCTTAGTTTCGATATCATCCATTTTTCTAATAAATTATAAACGAAATTTACAAAATGAAGATAATCAATTAAGAAAATTCATGCAACTTAGAAGCTCTAATGAAAAACTTATTAGTTAAATGTTTGTTAAAATAATTACTTAATATTATACAATAATAACCGAAGCTAATCCTTAATGAGAATTTATCAAAGACAGGCGTTCTTATCTCTCGTCTGGGATCCTTTGATGTTTCCAAGAGAAAATTGTTTACATATTGAGACAACATAATTAATGTATGTTGCCAAACATTTTCTTTTATGCAAAGTGTACGTTAAATATACACAAGGCTGGGAACACTGCTTGAGTAGAATTTATTTTGTGATAATAGAAATAACAGGGCACATAAGCAGGGCAGTGATAGCTCAGTGGCATTGACTATGGACTGCCGCGCAGCAAGTCCATGGTTCGAAGTGGTGAAAGGTGGAAGGGCATTTTGCGAATGCCCGCCTGGCTAGCGACCACCTTCAAGTAGAAAATCTGTCGCCAAGCACCTAACTGTGTGTTCCGGCAGCAGTCCTTGAGAGCCAGTGAAATTACAGGCACATGAGACTTAACAACTATGTCTCAAGGTGACGGGCGCAGTGCAATTCGTGACTTGTGACGAAGTGCATCTGTTATAGGCAAAGGTTAGTCCGCTTAACATCAGGTAGGCCTCGAGCTTGTCTTGTCACAATAACATAAAAAAAAGGTTACGATTGCGCTTAATGCATAAGCAGCATACCCGTTAGTATCGTAAGCGTTCAAATCGTTCCGAGATGCATTGACAGTAGGGAACCTGTGCAGTAATAACTTAAAACCCCGATGGCGGTGCAAATATAAAACGTTTCTAAGATAGTATTATTTTATAGGAGCATTGACGCATGCTAAGCGGAAACATAGAAATTATTACGGATGGAAAAAGTCCCGCTGGAAGTTATCTTTTTCCATCCGTAATAATTTCTATTTCTAAGATATATCACTCAAAGCTATTTTCATTTAGATTGTGTATTTTACTTCCTTTCTTTATTATAGTCCTTTTTAATACTCCTTTGTTATAAAACAGTACTCGATGGTCTTGAAAAAAAAATGTGTTTTAGCTCGCAATTTACAGATCATAATATCCTCCATTTTGATTTTACTTAGCATTTTATGTACCTAGTAACACTCGGGCCATCAAGAGAAATTTAATGACGTATCATTTATTATAATTAACGCTTCATGTGGCAATGAAATAGACCCGCCATTTTGCCAGAAAATGATTAAAAACTTTGATGAAAGAATCGACATCTGTCAGCGTGCTCGTGGTGGACATTTGCCAGATATCATTTTTCATTCATAACCGCCTAACTTTTCTCTTTAAAATACGATAAAAATTTTAAGCATCTTCATCTAAATTCTTTGTTGTATATTTTATTAATTTATTTCATTTTATTGTGACGGAACAAGCTCGAGGCCGACCTGATGTTAAGCGGACTAACCTCTACCTATAACAGATGCATTTCGTCACAAGTCACGAACTGCACTGCACCCGTCACCTTGAGACATAGTTGTTAAGTCTCATGTGCCTGCAATTTCACTGGCTCTCAAGGACTGCTGCCGGAACACACCGTTAGGTGCTTGCGACAGATTTTCGACTTGAGGTTGGTCGCTAGCCAGTCTGGCATTCGCAAAATCCCCTGCGGTGAAGCTCAAGCCCGCGGCGGGATTCGAACCATGGACCTGCTGCGCGGCAGTCCATAGCCAATGCCACTGAGCTATCACTGCTTCAAAATTTATTTTGTTTTAGGAAGTTCTTGTTGAAAAACCCTTTACAACGCTTACAGACGGAACATTAAATTTGCTCGTTAAAAACATTTTGATTAAGAAATCCTACTTCACAGTTTGGGATTACTAAAAAAAAAATGCTTGGCGTGTTCCGCCTTTGTCAAGCTATCGCCTGTCACCTACGTAAATACAAATATTGTAATAATTGAATATACTTTGTAACACATCGTTAAAAGACGTTTAGATTAATAGCCCCGAGTTTCTTGCCGTTCTTCTCGCAGTGGCTCTATATTTTTTTTTGTTGAACATGGCAATATCATTTGTATGTATGTGAGTATATCCCATGCGCATCGTAGATAATTATTACAATAGAATTTTATTCATAAACGGACGATATTGATTCCGGTCAATACATAGCGGTTATTTAAATTTATATATATATGTAATTGACCTTCATAAGACCGTCGTAGATGCCTATATAGAATGAATGATTTTGACTTTGAAGATGCGGTCGGAGATGTATTACGGGCTAAACCAAAATTAATGATTCTCAGGTGCATGGCAACATATTTTTTACTTGAGGGTAGCTGCTATTCAGACAGTGATTCGCAAAATGCACTACTGCCATGCTGTAACAACCGCCATCAAGACAGCAACTGGGACCAATATATATACGTACCCTCCGAAGCACGCCGTAATTGCTCAGTGGTCAAAATCACTAACGGTCACCCATCCAAGTCATGCCCGCAGCGGATGTTGCTTAACTTAGTTGATCGGTTATGAACGACTAAGCATGCTCTACTACGAGCGCTTTAATTCACATGTGGTTAACCACTTAACAGGTTAGCTTTTGACTACTATCTCACTTGATGCTAAGTGATGACGTGGTCGAAGGTATTAACAGGCTTACCCTAGAGTTACTGGCCCTCAAGGACAGCTGCCGGAACACACCGTTAGGTGCTTGACAGATTTTCGACTTGAGGGTGGTAGCTAGCCAGGCGGGTATTTACAAAATACCTTACCACCATTTTTTTTTTTTTTTTTTTGACGCTGGGAAAAATGCATTACGCATGCCCCCCCATCGGGGGATGGAGGGGGTATGTGGGATTCCCCGGTAGACGACCGGTATACCCACTAAACAACCCAGCGACATTCCAGCATCGTTTGTGTGGAGGAGGACTGGGAGACCGGCAGAGCCTTTGCGTCCAGTCCTCCTTCTACGACCGCCCGCTTTTACAGCGGGGCCTACACGCCCCTCCCGAGAGAGAGAGGGGCCCGGGAATGACCAGGAATGCTTGGCCATTCCCGCCCGACGGAGGTGGTGAACAAGTGCAATGCGAGAGAAGGCGCCCCCGCGCCTGTCTCTCGCTATTCACCACCGGGAGGGAAAAGTTGTCGTCTTCTCCCATCCCTTCTTCGCCTACGCAATGGCGCCGCAGAGGGATCTTCCTCCCTTGCGCGCTCTGCCGCCTCTTTTTGGGACATAACGTCTTCGCAAAAGGAGGCGACCGCTGCCCAGGCCCCCTCGCCCACCAACATGGCGTTAACCACGCTGGGAAGCGAGAGGTCCGGCCCTACTACGGCGACTAAGCCACGGCGCAGCTCGGACCACGACGGACACACTTCGAGGGTGTGCTGCGCCGTGTTCTCCGTTGCAGCACAATCATGGCACATTGGTGTTTCCTCCCTTCCGATCCGGTGCAGGTATGATCCGAAGGATCCGTGCCCGGATAACACCTGCACTAGACGGAACGAGAGGAAACCATGTGGCCGCCTGAGCCAGTCTTGCAGGACTGGACCGAGGGCGTCCAGCGTACGGCGGCCAAAAGTGGCGGTAGCGAGGTCCTCTGCCCAATGGTTGACCACTGCGTCCCTCGCTTCACGTCTGACGGCCTCCCGCACCTCCGGAGCGAGGCGCTCCCCGAGCGCCTTACGTCCCGCCGTCCACTCGTATACTCTGGCGAGCACCCCCGCCTCGAGCTCCCAAGGAGGGGTGCCAGCCAGAGCACATGCTGCCGCGAAACCCACTGATCGGTAGGCCCTCACCACCCGCTGTGCAATGGCCCTTTGGGGCCTGCGGAGTGCAGTGGCGTTCTCCCTTCTTCGGAGGGAGTCAGCCCAGATGGGCGCCCCGTAAAGGGCCATACTCTTAAGGACGCCGGCATACAAGCGCCGGCATCGTCCTCTTGGTCCCCCTATATTAGGAAGGAGCCACGATAGGGCCCCCGCAAACTTTAGCAGGCGCGTCGACAGCCCACTGAAGTGCGGACCGAAGCGCCACCTGCTGTCGAGAACTAGGCCCAGATATTTCATCTGGGCCTTCACTACGGTCCTGACGCCCTCCACGACAATGTGGGCGTCAGGTGGAATGCGCTGCCGAGGCCCGTGGAAGAACACGGCCTCGGTCTTGTGCAGCGCCACCTTTAAGCCCAGTCGGCGAATTCTTCCCGCAATTAGGGATCCACCGGCCGAGGCCAGGCTCGCCGCTTCTCGAAAATCTCTCCCCCGGGCGGTGAGAAGAGTGTCATCTGCATAGCATATGACACTTGTGCCTCGGAGGAGAGTTCCCCGCAACAACCAATCGAAGCCGATGTTCCACAGGAGTGGTCCCAGGACAGAACCCTGTGGAACACCGGACCCCACATCGTACCGACGGAGCTGTCCCGTGCGATCTACAAGCAGGACAGCTCGGTCCCCCAGGTAGTCGGCCAGGAGACACCGCAGATACCGAGGCACTCCGTGATAGCGGAGTGCCTCCAAGATTGTCGCGTGGGGGACGGAGTTGAAGGCGTTGGCTATGTCAAATGACACAGCCAAAACCCCGTCCCCTGCCTCCGTAGCTTCCAGCACCTGGCCTTTGAGTCGGGCCAACGCGTCCACGGTCGAACGCCCCCTTCGAAAGCCGAATTGGGCGTCCGACAGGTCCGGCCCAACCCTCCGCATATGGTCGTTAACCCGATTGGCTACGATCCCCTCAAACATTTTTCCGACCTCATCCAGCAGAACGATGGGCCGGTATGCCGAAGGGGAGTCCACCGGGCGTCCTTCCTTCCGGAGGGGGCATAACTGCCCCTCCTTCCAAAGTTTCGGGAACCTTCCAGATGCGAAGCACTTGCTGAATAGGTCCCGAAACCTCTCCTCCATTTGGAGTGCGGCGATGGCGACCACCCGCGCGGGGACGCCGTCCGGTCCAGGGGCCGTCCATTTCGCGCGGAGACGGAGAACCTCCCCTTCGAATTCCGCCAGCGTGGCTGGAGGAACTTCCTCTTCCTCCGGTGGAGCCGCTCCCTGCGGGGGATTCATCACTGGAGGGGCGAAGTTGGACCCATTTGAAAACAGGGACCGGACCACCCCATCCAACAGTGTCGGCTCCAGGGTTTCCGTCAGCGGGGGACCAGAGGGGCGCAGTTTGTTCTGCGCCGCCTTATATGGTCTGCCATATGGGTCCCTGTCAAGGCCCTCCAGCATCTCTGCCCTCGCCGCGTCATCGGCGGCGCCCATTGCTGACTTGAAGACCCTCTTTGCCTCAACGTAGGAGGCGTAGAGAAGGTCCTCGTTGGCCTCGTCTCGTTCACTGCGCCGTCGACTCCGCGTGTAGGCCCTCCTTGCTGCCACACAGGCGACTCGGAGCCCTGCTAGTTCTTCCGTCCACCAATAGACGGCGCGGCGGGGACGTGGACGGTGAGACCGAGGCATGCTAGCATTGCACACCTCAGTCAGGGACTCCCGGAGCTGAACCGCTGCGGAGTCCACATCCAGGACTTCGACAGGAGGCGTGAGCCAGTCCTGGATGAACGCCGCCTCCATTGCCGCCTCTCGGTCCAGGCGGGTGAGAGCCCACCGTGGAAAGGGAGAACGGCCCAATGGGACCGTCCTCCGGGGGCTCTGGGTGGAGATTTCGAACCGCACATATCGGTGGTCCGACAAGGTCTTCACCATCTCCACCCGCCAGTTAACGATGCGGGCGGCTAGCACGGGGGTGGCGAACGAGACGTCAACCACTGACCCTCCCCGTTGCCGCACACATGTCTGGACCGTCCCTCTGTTGAGGAGGGACACACCGGTAGAGGCCGCCCAGTACTCAACGGCGACTCCTCGGACATTGCAAGAGGTGGCCGGGTTACCCCAGACCACCGACTTGGCATTGAGGTCACCTAAAACGGCGACCTGACGCGGCGCCGCCCTACCGACAACGGCGGTGAGGACTTCGAGAAAATTCTCAAAGTCCGATAGAGGGCGGTTTGGGGAGAAATAGACGCCCACGAAGGCTATGTCTCCCCACGCGAAAATATACATACAAACTTCACCAGAAAGTGAGTAAGTAGTAGTGAAGCGCTCGTAGCGAAGTTTACTTAGCTGTCCTCAACCGATCAGCAAAGGTAAGCAACGTCGCGCGCGGTCATGAGTTGGATGGGTGACCGCTAGTGACATTACTACTGAGCGTTTCCGTGCTTCGGAGGGCACGTTAAGCCGTCGGTCCCGGTTGTCGTCTTAGGATAGCAGTCGTTATAGCATGGTGGTAGGGCATTTTGCGAATGCCCGCCTGTCTAGTTACCACCCTCAAGTAGAAAATCTGTCGCCAAGCACCTAACGGTGTGTTCCGGCAGCTGTCCTTGAGAGCCAGTACTTCTAGGTTAGCCTGAACAACATCTTCGACCACATCTTCACTTACCATCAGGTGAGATAGCGGTCAAAGGCTAACCTATCATGCATAAAAAAAATATAAAAAAAAGTAAGAAGGTACAAATTGCATTATCCATGCAAACATTAATTGCAATATTTAATATTACATAAGTTGTTTCTCAAGCTGTCAGAGTAGCGTACCCACGTCACTTATACCCTTCTACCCGGTCTGACGTCGCGAGCTTACGTCTGTCAGACAAGCCAGTCTGACTTACGTTATGTTACGTTACGCCACTTGGAGATATTAATGTTATTCGATTATATATAGGGAATAATGGTACGAGAATAAATATTTTTTTGGCCTTTGATTTCATTATCACATACCGTGACGAACGTTGTGCAGTATGTGCGCCGCGGATTTAGTATGTTTTGGGGAGTTGTAGAAAAATAATTAATGTTGATAGTACGTTATTATATACAGTGGAATCTTTAACTCGAACCTCGTTAAGTCGTAATCCTCAGTAAGTTGAAAAAAAATGCCATTCCCTTCCGCTGAACCCTGAACTAAATACGCGGTATCTAAAATGATTTAGACTTCGTAATTCGAACAATATGTTATTTACCTACGAAGTATTGATAGTACATATATATACTCTATAACTTGAATTTCAAAAAGGCGACTTGTATTCGTAGTTAGTAAAATACCAAAAACCTTGAATGGATTCCCCAATTTCGCCATCGGACGTCCCGACAAAGCATGATGTTTCATAAATTTCTTGTCGATGTCTTGAAGTTCGCAACCTTGTGATTTTCACGGCATTTTCTACCTCACACTGCCACAATATGGAACTAGCTGCGGATAAGACTTAGGGGTCTTCAAGAAGTGAGCATATTCCCTCCTCAAAGGCCGGCAATGCATACTCGATACCTCTGGTGTTGTGATGTTCGAAAAAAAATTAATTTAATAGCATTAAATCCAGGGTTCGGGGCTTTTATCTATTGTGTTTGTCTTGTACACATGCAATGAATGCATACAATCATTAAACTAATTCTAAGTAACAGCACAGCTTTGAAAGTTATGTTTGTTCCGTGTCGACACAGGACACGATTACTTCTAGCAGAGCTTGACCGTCAGTTCTTATTTGGCTGTTAACTAACGAACTGCAAATTGTTTAAATCGAAAGAAGTTTTTTTTCGGGTTTTTTGTGTGTACTGTTTAGAGTCACTAATATGTAATTTGTTTTATTATGTAAAAAAGAAATACTATAAAACTTAAGTTGAATTGTTATCCAAATTCGACTCTACGAATCCAAATTATATTTAGACATCGCGCCTTTGTAAGTCGAAATTTTAGCCTTTGTAAGTCAAAAGTTCATGTTTATTTCGACTTAACAAGAACAAACGTGGGGATTGTGGCCAACTCCCCTAGTGTTTGAAGTTTTTTTTTTTTTTTTATGTTATTGTGACGGAACAAGCTCGAGGCCCACCTGATGTTAAGTGGACTAACCTCTGCCTATAACAGTTGCAATTCATGACAACTCACGAATTACACTGCGCCCGTCACATTGAGACATAGTTGTTAAGTCTCATTGTGCCTGTAATTTCACTGGCTCTCAAGGACTACTGCCGGAACTCACCTTTCGGTGCTTGGCGACAGACTTTCTACTTGAGGGTGGTCGCTAGCCAGGCGGGCATTCGCAAAATGCCCTTCCACCATGCGGTGAAGCTCAAGCTCTGGGCGGGATTCGAACCATGGACCTGCTGCGCGGCAGTCCATAGCCAATGCCACTGAGCCATCACTGCTTCAAAAGTTACACAGTTATACCTATATAACACACAAATAATTTCATTTACATTGTGGCATCGGTACAGTACCCACATAAAGAATTCGTAAATATGTGGGCACTTTGGTTATGAATTTGTAAGTGTTTAAATAACTTTTATTTATTATAAAAAACTAACGTGGCTTTAACTAATTTTAGTACATAATACGGGATAACTCACGTGAATAAGTCAAATAGCTCCGACAATAGTTTCAACCACATTCGGTAGTCTTTTTCAAGGAGAGCTCGGGACGCCCGCGTTGACGTCTCGCTTAGCACCTCTAGCTTAGTGCTAAGCCAGACGTCAGAAAAAGTCAATCGTCGAAGAAAAAGTCAACGAAATAGACCACCGAATGTGGTTGAAACTATAGTTGGAGCTATCTGACTTATTCACGTGAGTTATCCCGTATTATTTACTAAAACGTTTATTTAGTTACTCGTATTTTTAAGTGTTTTTCTCGCAAAACGACATACATCAGCAAAGCAAACCTTGGTCTCGTGCTTGTTTTCCCACAATCCAATAAAAAAACTTGCATAATAAATGAAAATGCGTATTTATTATTACAAAAAGGGTTCCAGACAAAATGTCAGAATACCAAACCCACGTCACTTTTGCCTATCCTTCCGAAATCGTGAGTTTGTGTTTTACTTGAGACAGCAAGACTTATGAATAGGTGATCCACTTGGATTTTATTATTATTAGCCGTCTAAATTTGGAAAATAATAAAGCAAGACAGAAGTAAGACTACCTCTTGAAGCAGTGATGGCTCAGTGGCATTGGCTATGGACTGCCGCGCAGTCTATCTATGGTCCGAATCCCGCCGCGGGATTGTGCTTCACCGCATGGTGGAAGGGCATTTTGCGAATGCCCGCCTGGCTAGCGACCATCCTCAAGTAAAAAGTCTGTCGCCAAGCACCTAACGGTGTGTTCCAGCAGCAGTCCTTGAGAACCAGTGAAATTGAGCTATGTCTCAAGGTGACGGGCGAGTAATTCGTGCCTTGTACCGAAATGCATCTCTTATAGGCAGAGGTTAGTCCGCTAAACATCAGGTGGGCTTCGAGCATATTCAGTCACAAAAAAAAAAAAAACCTCGTCTAGTGTGGCGAGAAGCATTTATTTGCTATCGCGAAGACCCAATAACTTGTCCGGAAAATATAGTAAACATACCGTATTGGATTTTTATGACAAATAAAATGTTTCAAGCAGTTTCCTGAGTTTGCAGCTATGCTGGGTAGATAATAAGCTCGCCTTTAAAGGTCTCTAAACTAAATACGCAAGTCTCTCCAGCTATATTTTGGTCTTATGTAAGAAACAGTGTTCAAAATCTAGAGCTGTCGTTAAGATTGGCCGCGAGGAGTGGATCTTCTTTAGTTCTTTCCAGCTGTGTCTAGTTAAAATTCACTACTATTTCAATGACTCAACGAGATCTCAGGATGATTGGTCTATCTATAAACCGGTAAATTTAAAAGAATTTTTTTTTGAAGCGCAAGCGAAGTAGCGAATTTATAAGCTGTTCTTAACCGATCAGCAAAGCTAAGCAACGACGCCCGCGGTCATGAGTTGGATGTCTTAGATTACTTTTTCCTTGTCTACAACTGACTGCCTGATCTCACATTCCACAAAATTCAAAACCAATGCAATTTTTGAAGCGATCGTAGCGAAGTTTACTTATCTGTTCTTATCCGATCAGCAAAGTTAAGCAACGTCCACCGCAGTCATGAATTGGATGGGTGACCGCTAGTGACATTACTACAGAGCGCTTCCGTGCTTCGGAGGGCACGTTAAGCCGTTGGTCCCGGTTGTTGTCTTAGGATGGCAGTCGTTATAGCATGGTGGTAGGCCATTTTGCGAATGCCCGCCTGGCTAGCTACCACTCTTAAGTAGAAAATCTCTCGCCAAGCACCTAACAGTGTGTTCCGGCAGCTGTCCATGAGAGCCAGTAATTCTAGGTTAGCCTTCATCATCTTCTACGTCTTCGACCACATCATCACTTACTTATTAATAAAAAAATGTTTTTGTTTAGTCAAGTTTCAGTTACTGTTACTCATTTGTACGTTGTATACAGATTTAATAAAGTTTGTGTTATGAGTCCTAAAAAGTATAAATGCGAACCATTTGATATTTCAAACACTCAATAATTCGTAACATTTTAAGAGTCCCTCGAGTTTGGAATTAATGAGAGTCGACAGTATTAGGTCCAAGAACATGTGTGAAAAATTTCAATGAGTTTGAACACTTGGTATTAAAATATGAAGCAACTACGTTTGTATGAAAAGCGCTATGTAGACAGTACCCTGTAGCCCCATAACTCACGTCAATACAAAACGAAATGTCAGTGGTATCGTACCCACGTCGTCGTTTTCGATATGTACGACCCTCATTGAGATTTTCAGGCTCTACGTCTGTCAAGTTAAAGTATTGCACATAACATACGTATATACTGCACATGTATGTGTAATGTCCGAAATACAACGATCCTATTTATAACGTATTCAAAATTAATCTGTTAAGAGGTAAATTTAAAAGAAAAAAATTCTGTTTTGTACACAAAATTTTGACATTTCCCAAAATGTTTTTTTTTCATTTTCTTATGCCTGATAGGTAGCTTTTGACCACTCTCACCTGATTGTAAGTGATGATGTGGTCGAAGCCGTAGAAGATGATGAAGGCTAACCTAGAATTACTGGCTCTCATGGACAGCTGCCGGAACACACTGTTATTGTTATTGTGACGGAACATGCACGAGGTCTACCTGATGTTAAGCGGTATCCTCTGCCTATAACAGATGCATTTCATCACAAGTGACGAACTGCACTGCGCCCATCACCTTGAGACACACTTGTTAAGTCTTATTTTGCCTGTAATTTCACTGACTCTCAAGGGCTGCTGCCGGAACACACTGTTAGGTGCTTGGCGACAGGTTTTCTACATAAGGGTGTTTGCTAGCCAGGCGGGCAATCGTAAAATGCCCTACCACCATGCGGTGAAGCTTGAGCCCGTGGTGGGATTCGAACCATGGACTTACTGCACGGCAGTCCATAGCCAATGACACTGAGCCATCACTACTAAAAATATTTTCAGTTTCCCGCCGTACACGGGTTTTTATCTTAAGTTTTTTATAGTTTCTATTCAACAGTTTCAACATATATTATTGAATAGATTGTTACTGCTAAAGTAAAACGGTTCATACTGCAGGTGAATGCTTGGTTTAGAATGTCTTTAGCAGGAACTTTTAAATTGTACTCTTTGGTGCTGGCGAGGATGGAGACGCCCAGTGTTCTCCACTCAGACGGAAAGGAAGGAGAAGATTTTAATCACGAGTGGGATTCCCGTTTTGCTATTTGACTAATTAAAACTTCAACATATGAAGTAATTTTTTTATACAATTTTTATAAAAAAACGTATCTTCAAATGGTGCCGGGTTTGTAATTGCACCTCCCCATATCTTCCCGTGGATGTCGTAAGAGGTAGTAAGCTAAAAATACTGGAAGGTTGGCAGCAGCGCCTTCTCAAGAACCACCATCTTACACTGCGATCCGCAAGCTGCCTGCCAAGCATGCGAGTTATGGCAAATACCCCCTTAATATGGGAGGTTGTGTCCAGTAGCTGGCGATCCGGCTGATACAGTACAGTACGTATCTCGATATATTATACAATCTACGTACGTCACAAATAAAATGTTCTATACAGGGTTATTGGATATTCAATGTGTCAAACTTGACAGGTTTAGTTAGGTTCCAAACTCATGGATTACGGTGTCAGCTCATGTTCCTGCGTTCGTGTGTTGGCTTACTGTCAACTGTGGATTTAGTTGAGCTATATTGGTTAACAAATATCTGCGGTCTTATTTTGATAATCTGACATTTCATATTTGAATCATTATAGATCTCTATTCCAATACATGTGTAGTTTTTAAAAAATAAATCACGATTGTCCTGTCATAAAAATTATAGCCAGTTTCGCTTGGATTCTAACGATACCCCACACGTCCAAATCTCTTCAATATTATGGTTGAATAAAGAAACACACACATACACAAACCCTAAAAACATTGCATCCATTTTCTAGTAATTTAATAAAGGATTTATCTTCTATGCGTATCTTATTATTTATTGAGAAAATTTATAAGAAATACCTTTTATTCTTGTCAAATAATTTTTTTCTCGGATTCTAACTATAATGCAGGCAATTCCAATTTCCACAGAGGCACATACAATGATTTTGTCAAAAAACATCTGGAAAATAATTAATACAATAACATTTCAATTTGTCGCATAACACTACATCATCTTACAAAACACGGCATTATTTTTTCACCGGTGATAATTTTCATATATTTCTAGGTATTTGTTTTTTTACTCCCGGTTCAAATATGCGCTTTTCGATCGCTAATCAATGCTGGTTTTCAATCTTAAACCTGTTGAAGTCCTAGTATGTAGTGATATATGTTTTTCACTTTTGGAACCATCGTAACTCATTTTCATTTATGTATATTTTAAAAATAACAATATCGAGATTTAAGATGATCTCTATGCTTTACTACTTGTGTAGAAAGCATATATGCATATGTGTCTATTTCTACTAAGATTTATGAAAGAGATAAAAAATCAAATGACACCCAGTACGCCTGCAATGAATTTCTATACAACATTGCCGGCGCATTTTGTGTTCCAAATTGAAAAAAAGCGTCGGTAATAGTTTCAGATTTTTTATGTACGAGAATTCGATAATTTGCGTGCTCTATATTCGAAAGTAATTACATATTTCCACGCAATGTTGGAGAAAAAAATTACGCAAAGGTCAATTTAATCAATTCATATAATACCAGCGCATCTAACTACGAGTACGTAGTAATAAAGTGCAGCTCGCAAAGGATGGTACCTAATATTTTTATTAACCTGCAAGGCATCTCTCTTTCTATAGCATAGCCACGCATAGCTCTGATCTCTTCCGACGCGGCAGGCACTGTATAATCCAGTCCGGACGAATACCTGTAGTTTTGTAACCAAAGTACAGAGTGAGCCAAGCCTAATACAACACAGTTCTTAATAGAACTCAATACTATAGACCTTTTTTTTCTATGAATGACTTCAAACAATGTCGCATGCTAAGCAAATATCACATTTTCAAATTTATGAAGCACATATTTTCTTACTGGAGTGGGAATCAATATTCCGTCCCCCTGTCTTACGCAACGGACACCATAAACTCAGCTTTCGCAAGTCCAGTGTTTAAAAGAACACTTGCTTCGGTCAGACTAAGCCTGGTCTAGGTGACGGTCCCCTATGACGGTAAATAAAATTTGAGCTCAAACTTCGCATGACATTGACCAAGTTATTAAAGTCCCTGATGCGTTTGGGGGAAGCGGTTTCAATTCCTTAGTTGAAAAAAAAAATTATGAGTACCGAAAATGGTTAATATGAGAGTAGGCTTTTTTTTTACTTGTATAATAACTTAGCTAAGTTTGTTTAACTATTCTTAACCGATCAACAAAGTGAAGCAACGTCCGTCGCGGTCATGAGTTGGATGGGTGACCGCTAGTGACATTACCACTGAGCGTTTCCGTGCTTCGGAGGGCACGTTAAGCCGTCGGTCCCAGTTGTTGTCTTAGGACGGCAGTCGTTATAGCATGCTGGTATGGATTGCATTTTGCGAATGCCCGCCTGGCTAGCGACCACCTTCTAGTAGAAAATCTGTCGCCAAGCACCTAACGGTGTGTTCCGGCAGCAGCTCTTGAGAGCCAGTGAAATTACAGGCACATGAGACTTAACAGCTATGTCTCAAGGTGACGGGGGCAGTGCAATTCGTGACTTGTGACGAAATGCATCTGTTATAGGCAGAGGTTAGTCCGCTTAACAACAGGTGGGTCTTGAGTTTGTTCCGTCACAATAACTTAAAAACTTAAAAATAACATAATGGACAGATTATAGGTTTAAAACTTAAAGTAAACGTAATATAAAAATATAAACATAACGTAAAATATAATATTTTTTAGTAAAACTCGAGTAAGCCATTGGTTGACAGTAAGCCATCCACAGACGTAGATTAAGCCTAATCTAACTGTCTCTGAAGCAAATACACAAATGTAGTAACGTGTATAGACGTAATCCATGAATTAGGAGCTGGACTAGACCCCAAACTTATGACAAATCGCAAACAATTATTTTAAAATGAG
Organism: Plagodis pulveraria; assembly: GCA_963890685.1. Classification (NCBI taxonomy): domain Eukaryota; kingdom Metazoa; phylum Arthropoda; class Insecta; order Lepidoptera; family Geometridae; genus Plagodis; species Plagodis pulveraria. The sequence continues at coordinate 5,082,015 of OY982973.1, read as the reverse complement.
TCTCGTATTTTTTTTTTTGTGCCCATTATCCTTTGACCTCTATCTCACCTGGTGGTAAGTGATGATGTGATGGAAGATGTTGTTCAGGCTTACCTGGAATTACTGGCTCTCAATGACAGAACACACCGTTCGGTTGTCGACAGTCTGGAATTTGCCACATTCTCGATTTCTGATCGAACATAGTTTCTTATCCTATTACTTTCAGGCATGTACAATACCAACCTATTTAATGAATAGATTCACAGTTCCTTTGCTGAAATCATAACAAATATTTTAAAATATTTTAAGAGTAGCGAAGAAGCGAAACGCGTCGATAATTCTTCCGGTTTAGCTGCGTGGCGTTTGTGACGTCACGTCGGTTTAACAGGTAAAATAGGCGGAATTGTCACTAGATATATTTTTAAAGTGGTTTACTAAAATATTAATTAAATGTTTTCTTAAAATATTTTCAAAATGATTGTTATTACCACCCTATTTCTTTTTGTACAATCAATATCTAAATATTTTTTGTGAAACACTTTCTAGCCCTATTTTTGTCATCTTATCATTACGTCAAATTTAGTGAATATGTATGTACAAGTATAGTGTATATGCTTACATATTATATAAATGAAATGTGGTTAGAGGCTATATATATATAATTATATATATGTATTATTTTCATATCGATATATATTTTTTGAGACTTTATTTTTGTATGTAACGAATAAACTGAAATCCTTTAGATGGGTTGATTTGAAAAATTCTTTCATAATTATGATTATATACTATTCCTGATAAATATAGGTTATATAATATCTTGTAAAATCTAGGGATCCATATGAAAACATCGATAATGTATTGTGTGTGTACACCGCCTCAATAAATCTTGTTTTTTTTATGCCTGATAGGGTACGCCTTTGACCACTATCTCACCTGATGGTAAGTGATGATGTGGTCGAAGATGTTGTTCAGGCTAACGTAGAAGTACTGGCTCTCAAGGACAGCTGCCGGAACACACCGTTAGGTGCTTGGCGACAGATTTTCTACTTGAGGGTGGTAGCTAGCCAGGCGGGCATTCGCAAAATGCCCTACCACCATGCATAAACCAAGTCTGATTAAATACGTCAAGTCAACTAAAAAGCGTGTGCAGTAAAGCTTATTGGGTAATATTCTGTCTTTTGCATTTGTATACAAGTTTATATCGGGGTCGTATTCGGTAATTATACGTATCTTGAATCTCAAGGAGTAACTTTTAAGGTGCCTAGTTCCAATATTTTTATATTATATATATATATATATACAGGGTTATTGGTAAAATGAGCTAAGCACGCTGCGGCAACACTGGAGCGCGCCGCGCTCCCTTTGAATAGTTTTGAATATTTACATCGAGCTAAGTAATAAAAAATATGAAATATTCAGTTACAGGCACAAGAGACTTTTAACATCAGGTGGTCCTCGTGCTTATTCCGTCAAATACACATAACAAAAAAAACTCAAAATGTTTGTTAGGACTAGCAGAACTCAACCCTAAAAAAAAGTAAAATACTAACCTCTTAGGTTAGTATTTTACCAATAACCATGTATAATGTATGTGTATGATTACGTATCTAATGTCACCATATAAACTTGAAATATTAAGTTATTATACTCGCAATTCAAGTAATTTAATTTTGTTTACTTTCAATTTTGCAATTGTTATGTTTAGAGTCAGTAAAAGAAATAAATTTAATATAAAATTTTGAAGCGCCCGTAGCGAAGTTTACTTAGCTGTTTTCAACCGATCAGCAAAGTTAAGTAACGTCGCCCGCGGTCATGAGTTGGATGGGTGACCGCTAGTGACATTACTACTGAGCGCTTCCGCGCTTCGGAGGGCACGTCAAGCCGTCTGTCCCGGTTGTCGTCTTAGGATGGCAGTCGTTAAAGCATGGTGGTATGGCATTTTGCGAATGCCCGCCTGGCTAGCTACCACCCTCAAGTAGAAAATCTGTCGCCAAGCACCTAACGGTGTGTTCCAGCAGTACTCCTTGAGAGCCAGTACTTCTAGATTAGCCTGAACAACATCTTCGACCACGTCATCACTTACCATCAGGTGAGATAGTGGTCAAAGGCTAACCTATCAGGAAAAAAAAAATTCGCTGTAATGTTTTAACCTACATTTGGTTTTTTAACTTTTAGCTGGCTTTTAGTGGGCTGGAGCATTTGGACTGCCTGTGAGTCTGCAATGACTTATGGGTATTTAAATGCTTTTATTGAAGTAGCTTAAGTGTTGTCAATAGTTTATAGTATTTTATAAATAAAGGCATAAAGCCAGTAAAAAAAATATCAACGACTCTACCAAAGCATCAAGGTGAGAGGGGTAGGAATGAGAAGCTTTCAAGAAGGTGTCGAATAAGGAAAAGTCGCGAATAAACTTCGTCTTGAACTAGGGCAAGAAACAAATTAATTAAAGTGTTACCGGTTGCTGGACCCAACTTTGTAGAGTGTCTAATAATTTATATCCTAAACAAATAAATACATCTGGTCATACCTCTATACAATGTTATACGTATAATTTGCTGGAAGCTTTACAAAGGTATATGGTCAACTTTGTAAGAGCGGTCAAAACATGATTAACATAATATACATAAATAAAGTATATATTAACTGGCCCTCGAGAATAGCTGTTATGTGGTTGGCGACAGATTTTCTACAAAAGATTGTTGGTACCCAGGTGAGCCATTTCCAAATACAGAACCAACGTGAAGATCCAAGCCCTTCTGAACTCTATTAGATGCTTGATTGACGAATTTTGTTATTAAAGTTGAAAGCTTGCCAGGTGCAGAGCAGGCGAAAAATGCACTTCCACGATGCAGTAAAGCTGATGAACTACCTACGCAGCATTTATCAACAGTTTATAGCCCAGCATTGCTTTATAGTGGAGCTAATCCATGCTTTTAATAAAACTGCTAATTTGAGAATAATTTCTCAAGTCATTATTAAGGGTGAACTGGCCGGCCCGTTCTCCATACCAACGTCGTAGGGTGGTCACTCTTTTATTTGAGGATTTAGGTCCAAAATAAAGCATAATACCGATTGATCTCGTCATTATCTAGGCTTGTATGATGCGGAAATTTTAATAAAATAATTAACTTCAGAATTATGAGCCTCGAAACATTTTCATGCAAAGTTTTCGAGGCTCATAACTTACAACTTAATTATCTTTTTAAAATTTTGGCATCATACAAGCCTAGATAATGATGATATCAATCGGTATTATGCTTAAGTCTGGACCTAAAATCTTAAATAAGGGAGTGATCACCCTACGACGTTTGTATGGAGAAGTGACCGGCCAGTTCAACCTTAAGAAAGCACAGGCTTAAAAGTAGCTGAAGAAAACGTAGAATATTTCGGTATTCTTACAAAATCGATTCATTTCTTTAAATTACTGACGTCGCTAGACAAAGGCTTTTTTCATGTCAGTTCACGTCAGGCTCAGCCAAATCGAATACATATCAATCACAACATCAATTCATGTCAATGTGTGTGCTGATTCCGTAATTGGTTTTCTTTCAATTTAATATTGCTTATATATGTTTGATACTACGATTAAATATGTAAAGAAATGTATGTCAAGCTCAAAAACAGTAGAATGCAAACGTTATAGCGGCGGGCGTGGTTTAAAAAATGTACCGTGCGGCGCAAAAACATTACCTTGACGCGACCAATCACATGCGAAATTTTCTGAGCACCATATCTATTAAGACTGGAGGGAAGTCTCGAATTTTCATACAAAAAGAGAAAACGTTTCTACTTCCCTAAACAACCACGGATTTTGATGATTTTTGGAAATATTGTAGATGTTATCAATATCCAGGTTTATAGGTTCTGATTTTTATCATTATATTAATAGAATTTGAAATAATCGGTATTTAAATACTTACAGATATTTTCTCAAAACTTGCATCTCCAGTTTGTGAATTATTTATTGGAAAAAAAATGATAAATCTAGAAAAAAGAAAACCCATAAACCTACTTTATTTTATCACTAATAATTTGGCTATAATTTATATTATAGCCAAATTATTAGTTATTATATAATTTGGCCAAAAATTTAGATTTGATTAATGTTTACTATAGAAGAAAAGTTTTCTCCCAGAACGCAAATTATGCGCAAATTCTAAGTCAAAACTTGAAGAAACTGCAATTGTCCTTATCGCACTATTCTGTTCGGGCGTTTAGCGGTGAGACAGCATCACTTTGTTAAAATACTTATTTTTCTGTAGGAGCTTCTCTTTCCGTTCCTTTTAACCAATCTAGGAATTAAAGCTAAGCGAGACGTGAACGTGGGTGTCCCGAGCTCTCCTTGATAAAGACCACTGAATATGGTTGAAACTATAGTCGGAGCTATCTGAGTTATTTACATGAGTAATCCCGTATTGTAAAGTCAATTTAAGTATATTTGAAAAATTGTGCGTGTTTTGTTAATTGTAAATTTGATGAGCATGAAATCAAAGCGGTAAATGTATGAGAGTTATACTTCTTTAAATATGTATTCGTAGGCCACATACTTGTTATTATTTTGTACCAAATACTTTGTGTTTTTGTGTATACATTTAAACTCAGCCAAGGGTGATTCGGGCGTCGCTCAATTAAGAGTCCATCGCATCGCAACACAACATTAAGTTTTATAGGGTTTACGGGTTAGGAGCAGGTGGTCTAAGTCTGTAACTGGTTCACCATTTTAATATTGTAAATGGTCAACTAGGCCCACATCGGCTCCTACAGAAAAGTCTGACTAACAGTCCAGAATCTGGTGCTGTCCTGTCAAGGATGCTCAACAGGGTTAATATTGAACTACTGGCTCTCAAGGACAGCTGTTGGAACATACCGTTAGCAGCTTGGCGATAGATGCTCTTCTTGAAGTTATTTGATGGCCAAAATGTCCTGCTACCTTGCAGTGAAGCTCAAGCTTTCGGCAGGTATCAATATGTACCCACTGCGTGGCAGACTAAAAGTTATTGTCACTGTGACATCGCTGCTTGACATTGCTTAGTAATAGAGCCATGTACAAAACCCTAAAACATTTCCAAGACAACGGGACCCTCTTACAAAAACTCATATGTCTTTTAAAGGGCTATCATTGGAATCTTTAAAGCACGAAAATTTCACCGTATATGTGTTATTTTTTCCACTACGCTATGTGAAATAATGAATGCTATATTCCCAGACGGAGCAATATCTGTTACCCGCTACTCAATCCCAATTACTTCAACTTGTTTTATTTACAAAGATATAAGGAACGTCATATATTATTCATCGTATGTAAAAGTCACTCTTAGGAACAGGCGTAGTACAAGAAATGCGCGCAAAGCGATTACGATAACCTAACCTTTCAGCGTATCAGGTATAAGATATATTTTGAAGCGCTCGTAGCGAAGTTTACTTAGCTGTTCTCAACCGATCAGCAAAGTTAAGCAACGTCGCGCGCGGTCATGAGTTGGATGGGTGACCGCTAGTGACATTACTACTGAGCGTTTCCGTGCTTCGGAGGGCACGTTAAGCCGTCGGTCCCGGTTGTCGTCTTAGGATGGCAGTCGTTATAGCATGGTGGTAGGGCATTTTGCAAATACCCGCCTGGCTAGCTACCACCCTCAAGTAGAAAATCTGTCGCCAAGCACCTTACGGTGTGTTCCGGCAGCTGTCCTTGAGAGCCAGTACTACTAGGTCAGCCTGAACAACATCTTCGACCACATCATCACTTACCATCAGGTGAGATAGTGGTCAAAGGCTAACCTATCATGCATAAATAAAAAAAATAAAGATATAAAGAAGTTTTTTTAGCCCTTTTGTAATTTTTTTACAGACAAGTCAAAATACATATTTATTCTACTTAAATATATTAATTCTAATAACGTATACGTAAATAATTGATTAAAATGTTAATAATCATAATGTTTTATACATAATATAGTTAAATAATTTACAGTTATCACGTTTGCACTTGTACTAGGAGCAAAGATTTTAAAAGCTGCATTGACATGAATTCTTTTAATGTGTAGAAGGGATTGTTTTCAAAAAAGTTCTTAATTTTTAGTTTGAACAAACTATATTTTAAGGTGGTCAAGCTTTTTGGTAATTTATAATACATCAGTATTTTCGAATAACGACCTTGTTTCTGTACTATAGCTAATCTGATTTTTGGTACAACCCGAATTTCATTATGTTTTATAATTCGCTTTTCATTATTACGCAGACTCTGTCAGTCTGTTAAGCGATTTCGGTAACCTTATCTGTCAAAGTATCAGTTTCGTTCCTTTTTAGGGTCAGAATTAGAAAAAAAAGAATCTATGACTAAGCTTCCACAGTCTGTCCGTTCGTCTATCCGTCCATGTCTGTCCGATCTCTAAACGGAGCTAATAGTAAGAAGAAATATTTTTTTTACCAAAAATGGAACCACTTTTATACTCAGATGTGTGAAATAAGTCGTTGAAATCGGTTCCATGATGGTTCATGAATACCTAGTATCACAATATTGTGCGCATGGTACCGACTTCGACAAGTTATTTCACTCATTTGAGTGTTGAAATCGGTTCCAGTTTTTGGTATAAAAAATATTTTTAATGACCCTTGCTTCTGGATCGATTGTCATTCACTGTCAAAAACTATATAATCAAGATAGGAAAATATTTTTTAGTTATTGGAGTGCAACTCAAAAACGGCGTGACCGATTTTGATGAAATTTAAATGGGTCCTATTTAATTCAAAAACGCATACATAAGCTTTCAAATTTAAAAAAATCATCGAAACCGGTTCACTCAGTCAAAAGTACTGAGGTAACAAACATAAAAAAAATAAGTACAGACGAAATGAATACATACTTATATATAAAAATGAATATATGTATACTCACCCTTTTTTTGAAATCGGTAAAAAAGCTCATTAAAACGAAACTAGCGTCATAAATTGAATATATGAATAAGCTTATCCCTCTTGATAATCTTTTGCTATTTTAATGTCATATGTTTATAAACGTATAAATAATTCAGATATTTATATTATGAGCGCAATTTAGCAACATTGCAATATTATCCTATGGAGAAAATTTTATTGAAATGCGTTTTGCAATCAATTTAGCTTTAGGAAATGTGATCAAGAATCATATTATATAATTTTCTTACAAATTAACAGCTATAATGTAAAAGAAGTTTAATTTGCCGTGAATATATTTGTAGTAATATTTTGATTCAACTTAGCTTCCATGAACATAAATAAATAAAATCTTTGTTTTGTTTATTTACGTTCTATACAAACCCGTGAAGCACCGAGGTGCTGTCAGATCCTAAGTAACAAATACGAATAATACAAAGTATTTATTTCTTGTTCAATATATGCTCAAAGGTGCTCTTATTTCTATAGTTCTGTTTTTTTTACCGGCTGTATGCCTTTATTAACAAAATACTACGAACTATATACAACACTACAGCTACTATAATAAAAGCATTTAGATCCCTATAGTTCTGCTTAATTATTACTATATTGCAGAAGGCAATGTCTTCTCCAAGTAATAAGTACAAATTACATAACTAATTTTTTAATGAATACATTAATAAAAAAAAAACAAATTATAAACCAAAATACCCGTGGGGTGCCAGGTTAGAATGTCACCTCCCCATTCAGAAAAAATACCGGAAGGTGGGAAGCAGCGCCTTCTGAAGAATTGAAGACTTCTACTGTGATCCCCAAGACGCCTGCCATGCGTCGGAATTTTGGCAAAACCCCCCTTGACCTTGTTGAAATGTGGACGTTCCGGTTGATGTGGTGGTGGTGAAACAAAACAACGAAAATGATTTTTCTTTTAGAGTGTGTATTAGAGAGTGTGTACGTGGGTGTATTGGGTCGTTTTGAGAGAGTGTGTATATATGAGTGTGCGTGTGAGAGATGGACAGACTAGACAGTCAAACAATAAAGTGCTTATATAGAAAACCGAGAGATGGCGTTCTCATTCAATAAATAGAGCACCAACAAGGTTAGAATCTCTAGGGTTCTCAGTTTGTACCAATCCAACATACATAATTCACGTCGCGTCTACCGCCTAATGTATTAGACCCGTTCCTAAATATTTATGTGTGATCTCCAATCTACTAATGAATTTTAGTGCCCGGTAATTGTCTGGGAAACAAACGGAAACGAGTGAATAAATGATTTATTCAAAGTTTCGCTGAAGTTTGGGCTGTATCGTGTTTTTGGGCGTGAAATATGGTTTGTTTGGTTTCATATTATTATTTATTATGAATAATTATGTTAGGTTAAGTATTTTTGTACTGAATGTTATTGTACGAGTACCCTTATATTCGAAAATGTTGGTATGAAATTACTTCGAATGGGAAAATTATATATGCGGATGGAGTTGGAGTCCAAGATATTTTTTTTATTTTTTTTAATATGGTTACAAGCACTATCGTGTACTAAACGAAATTTGCGTTTTAGTCATTTTGGAACACAAGATTTTATGCCTCGGTTACAAGGTTGATGATTAAAGTAATACAATTGGAGCGCAAGATTTCGCCTTCAAAGGTGTTTCCAGGTGGCCGAGTGAGTGGAATAGGCGTCCGGGGTGAAATCGGAGGAATCGGTTACGAATCCCGCCCAGAACAAAAAAAATTGTGGTCCATTAATTGTAAAATGTTTTTATTTTATTGGCGCTAGCTTTTGACTATGATTTCCCGTGATGGTTAATGATTCTGTGGTAAAACGTGATTAATAGGCTTACTAGGCACGGAAACTGACTTACAAGGATAGGTACTGGAAGATATTGGTAGGTGCTTGGCGGCATATTTTTTGAGGCAATGAGTGGTAATCACTATGTACTGCTATGCAGCCGGTCCATGGTTCGTCATTTTGCAAATACTCGCCTGCCCACTCTCAAGTAGAAAATCTGTCAACAAGCACCCAACAGTGTTTTCCGGCAGCAGTCCAGTAAAATTACAGGCACATGAGTCTTAACAACTGTATGTTTCAGGGTGACGGGCGAAGTCCAATTCGTCACGTGTGACGAAAGGCATCAGTTGTATGCAGAGGTTAGTCCATTTAACATCAGGTGGATCTAGTCCACCACAATCACATGAAAAATATTTTAGGGGGACGTAGTGACATTGTAGAAGGGCATTTTCAAAATGTCCTGGCTAACTCTAAGTAGAAAATCTGTCGCCAAGTATCAATCGTGTGGTCCGACTGCTGTCTTTGAGAGCCAATCTCCATTCTAAGCTGGACCGACCACATAACTAGTTAAAAATCAAGTGAGATTGCAGTTAAAAGCAGCAGAAAAAAAAAATACAAAAATAGCCTCCATGTATTTGCACATTCTTTACGTACGATCTGTAAAGAGACCTAAAATTTAAAACGTATGACGTGGTCTCAGCAAACTAAAACGGCCCGAAGGATAGCACATACAGCATCATTAAGGAAGAGAACAATCGACGTCCTACGTCATTAGTGTACGTCCCGTATTGTAAGGTATAATGAGGTACAGAACGGATCAAAAGGCTTTTTGAAATGGATATCTTTTGATGACTAGATTTGGGTGAGGCCAGATGAGGCTTACATACCCTAATGATATGGAATGTGACACTTAAAAATATCCGTCATTTCATATTTTTTTCGGGTTGTGTACTAAAGAACGGACCCTATTACTAAGCCTTGACTGTCTGTCCTTCCTACCTTTTTTTTTTATGGTAAGTGATGATGTGGTTGAGGATGTTGTTCAGGCTAACCAAGAAATGACTGGCTCTCAAGGACAGACTAGAACATACCGTTAGGTGCTTGGCGACAGATTTTCTACTTGAATGTGGTAGCTAGCCAGGCGGGCATTCGCAAAATGCCCTACCACCTTGCTTAATCTTGGAATTCAAAATAAGAAAAAATATTGACATGGGTTATATGTCATATTGGCTTAGTGGTTTTAACATACCCCGGCTATAGCGGTGGACAGAGCGGGTTCAAATCCCTCACAGGACTATATTTTTTCCTCTCGTAATTTTGTTATGTAATCCGAGGAGCATGCGATATTGCAAATAATAATATTTAAAGAGATTCTCTGTTTTACTCGCGGATTATTTACAAATATATATCAAAGCAGCTGATATCACAACAAACAACCAAAGCGCTCTTACTTTTCGAAGCAGTGATGGCTCAATGGCATTGGCTATGGACTGCCGCGCAGCAGGTCCATGGACTGATTGGATCGAACCCTGCCGCGGGATTGAGCTTCAACGCAGGATGGAAGGACATTTTGCGAATGCCCGCCTGGCTAGCGACCACCCTGAAGTAGAAAATCTGTCGCCAAGCACGTAACGGTGTGTTTCGGCAGCAGTCCTTGAGAGCCAGTGAAATTACAGGCACATAAGACTTAACAAATATGTCTCAAGGTGACGGCCGCAGTGCAATTCGTGACTTGTGATGAAATGCCTCTGTTATAGGCAGAGGTTAGCCCGCTTAACATCAGGTGGACCTTGAGCTTGTTCCACCACAAAAACAATCTTCGGGCTTATAATTAATTGTATTCAACGAGGAAATGTCACCAGACTCTTTGGGACTCTACACGAGGTCAGTGACCTAATAATTGTAATGTCAATAAATCCACGTTTCGAGTCCAAAGAGGCTGGTGACATTCGCCCGTTGAATAGCGATGCTTATTATCTGCCCGAAATTAACCGCCCCTTGATCATTTGTTGTGATGTTAACTGGATTCATATATATTTGTAAATAATCCGCGAGTATACAACCAACAGTGCTTACCCAAGGAGAGTTGAAGTCACGTGAGATGCCGAATAAATAACCAAACCAACATCTTTTAAAACATGTTCGTTTTAATTATGAGGTGTTACAGAATTCATATTGAACCCATCTCACACAGAGAGATAAGGGTAGGAACGTGATGACTTACTTGCTGTCTTTCATTTTCACTCTCTTTAATTTCACTTTGTTGTTCAGTATCTGTCACACAAACAGAGACTTTCTAAACTTGGCGTTTGTAACAAAAGACAATCTCTGCCTATCAAAACTCTTGTTTACTCGAAGTTGGCCCGAACTCATTTATTTTGAAGTTGTTATACAGACGCATTACGCCGAGTTTTGTTTCGTTGTTAAAAATGTACGATGGGAATCTACGTGAATAACGCCAGACCAAGTGTTAGGATTTATATTATTTAGTTGCTAAGCCCTATGGCTAATATACTTGTACTTTCGTAGCTACTTCGATATTAAAAAAAAAAACCTTTGGAGTAGTAAACAGAACGACGTACTTATATTTAATTAAGACAGAATATGAATAAGTAATAGAATAAGCATTACAATTCAACGGGGCAATGCTGCTAGCATGCTGGGCACGCTGCCAACTGGTAGTGGGCTAGAGCATTTGGACTGCCTGTGAGTTTGCAATGACTTATAGGGAGCTAAATGTTTTTATTGTAGTAGCTATGGTGATGTATATAGTTCGTAGTATTTTGTTAATAAAGGCATACCGCCGTTAAAAAAAATATACACGATTTTATTATGATAGGTTATTTTGTATCTGTAATAAGAGTTAAAACGACGAGAGTACTAGCATTCAAGGGGGGGGGGGGTTGAAAGGTCGGGCAATTGAGCGTCAGTCTGACTCGAGCAAGCTATCGCGACGGACGAATAATTGTTTTAAAAATACTACCTACTATTATTTTAACTTAACAATGTATTAACAGTCTATAATTTTGTAATACTTTTTGTGCTGATTGTGAAATAATTGGACTATATACTCTTTGGAACTTAAGAATAGTTTAAGTTACCAATTTAGTTTTTTTTAATGTTATTGTGACGGAACAAGCCCGAGGCCCACCTGATGCTAAGTCGACTAACCTGCCTATAACAGATGCATTTCTATATTGCGAATTGCACTGTGCCCGTCACACTGAGACGTAACGTTGTTAGGTCTCATGTGTCTGTAATTTTACTGACTCTCAAGGACTGCTGCCGGCACACATTGTTAGGTGCTTGGCGACAGATTTTCTAATTCTGATCTAATACAAGGTTGAAAGTTTTTGTAAATTCGTCAGCTGATTGATTTTCCAACGTGACTTTATTACTAAGCCTCGGCTGTCCATTTGTCCGTCTGTCTGACCTGTATGACCAAGAGCTATACTTCTATCATCTGGAAAAGTAATAAGTAGTAGTTACTACTTCAATTTTCACGGAACATTTGTTAGTATCGCTACTTGCCTAATTACAAGGTTTTTCTAAAATGATATAATTTTATGAAATGTAGGCGGGCGGGTTTTATGAAATGTTGTAGTTGAAAGAATCAAAAATTGCGTAAAAATTGTTTTCTCGGAGTTTTAAATATAATTTTAAAACTCCGAGATACCAAATGGCATATAAAGAATGCCTGCTCATTCTGAGAAAGATAAAAGCTGTTTGATATATCATTCTAGGCAATAGAATATTATGACTAAATATCTACGCGATGTTTCTAGGAACTCATTATATTTGAATATGTTTCTATAGAAGTACTAGACTGTAGTATGTATAATTTTCATAGGAAAAACTTGAAGTTATTTCAGAAATTAAATTATATTCCCTATAAATTTTCGTACAGCTATTCCATTTAACTTAACTTGAAACTACGAACTCAATAAATTTTCTGCAGAGTCGCCATAAAGTAAGGGCGGGTGTTAAAGTTACCTTTTTGCAAGTTTGCTAAAATAAAGCATGCAAAGCCAAATTGAAGATCGACTGCAAAATGTCGTGAAAATTGAAGACTTACTTTGAAACTATGAGTTTATGATTTCTTTATATTGAGATCCCATAAAACGCTTCAAAAATTGAAGAAGAATAAAGACTACTTTGCCCGTGGGGTGCCGGGCTAGAATGTCACCTCTCCACCTCTACCCGTGGGTGTGGTAAGAAGTGGCTAAGGGTAACCAGAAGGTAGGTAGCAGTGGTTTCTGGGGAACAGATATCTTTCAGTTATCTTCCATTATCGTTCACGCATCGCTTTCCATACAAACGTAGTTTTGTCATACTTTAAATATATACTAGGTATTCAAACTCGGTGCAAGTTTGCAAGTATATCCTTAAGCCTAATATCTATGCTTCTGGTTTGCCAAATTTCTGAAATAGACGAATTTACTTAGCATCCCATGGATTCACCGTGCGGGTGCCGGGTCCATGGCGTTGCAGAGGAAGAGGCCCAAGTCAAGGTGCCTGGGAAGTCTCAGGTTGCAAGTGCAACCCAGTGAGTAAGGTGAAAGGTGAACTGGCCGGCCCGTTCTCCATACAAACGCCGTTGGATGATCACTCCCTTATTTGAGGATTTAGGTCCAAAATAAAGCATAATACCGATTGATCTCGTCATTATCTAGGCTTGTATGATGCCAAAATATTAAAAAGATAATTAAGTTGTAAGTTATGAGCCTCGAAAACTTTATATGAAAATGTTTCGAGGCTCATAATTCTCAGGTTAATTATTTTATTAAAATTTTGGCATCATACAAGCCTAGATAATGACGAGATCAATCGGTATTATGCTTTATTTTGGACCTAAATCCTCATATAAGGGAGTGATCACCCAACGGCGTTTGTATGGAGAACGGGCCGGCCAGTTCACCCTTAAGGGGCCCGTTTATGATGCATCAATGCTCCCTTTCTCCGCTCGACCCTCCTCCCCTGCCCAACCAACCTTTGGTAAGATCCTACTAATGCCGCCTTGGATACACGTTCTAGGATGGAAGTTACGGTTGTTCTTGGTAGGCCAAAGTCTTTTAGTAGGTTATATAAGGATTTCGCTGGTATACCCCTTGCTCCGACTTCTACAGCATATAAATTAATCACATCACCGTTTTTGGGTACTTCATTTGTTAAGTCATAATATTTGTTAGTTTTTATTGTGTGCCTGTGTGGTGTTTAGGTATATTTGTTTCCCATGGCACAGTAAGTAGTAGTTTCTTTTAAGTATTTTCAAAAATAAATCGATATATCGTGTTGTATAGGAATTGTTATTTTGACATTTAGTGATATAATAAATAAAAAAACTGGCAAACCAGAAGAATAGATATTAGGGTCAACAATGTGCGTAGAAAATTTCACCGAGTATGAACTCTTGGTATTTCAAATATGACGAAACTATCGATTACGAATATTCTTATCAAAATCGAACGAGTACGTCCGGTGAAATATTGTCACCTTTCCTATTTCTACTTTTAAACAGTAATATTCAAATTACTGTTCCGGTTTAAAGGTATGGGTGCGTGTGAAAAAACCTATGAGACTTCACAACTTTAACTGAAGGTGCTGTAAGCCTCAGGGCCTAGTGCTTAATCTGTCACAATAATATTTAAATATAAACTAACTACTACCGTATGATTGTACTATTATTTATAATTATTTAAAGCGCTCGTAGCGAAGATAACTTAGCTGTTCTCAACCGATCAGCAAAGTTAAGCATCGTCGCGCACGGTCATGAGTTGGATGGGTGACCGCTAAAGACATTACTACTGAGCGCTTCCGTGTTTCGGAGGGCACGTTAAGCCGTCGGTCCCGGTTGTCGTCTTACAATAACAGTCGTTATAGCATGGTAGTAGGGCATTAGGCGAATGCCCGTCTGGCTAGCTACCAACCTCAAGTAGAAAATCTGTTACCAAGCACCTAACGGTGTGTTTCAGCAGCTGTCCTTGAGAGACAGTAAAATAAAAATAATGGCCCTGAGTTTCTTGCTCGTTCTTCTCGAAGTTACTCTATAATTTTTTTACTGAACGCTGCAGAAGTTTCTTTTTTATAATGAATTATGTAATTGTCGTTCAGAGGAGCGTAGAAGACGCCCAAAATAAATGATTGTGACTTTTGAATTTTGACGCTGCTTCTAAAACTACTTTGAAAATCTACAGTAGGTCTTATACTCGTGGGGTTTCAGGCTAGAAAACCCCCATTGCTACCTGTGTATTTCGTAAGAGGCGACTAAGGTGAACACCGGAAGGTGGGCAGCAGCGCCTTCTGAGGAACTGATATCTTAAACTGAAATTCTCAAGACGCTTGCCAAGCTTGGGAATCTAGGCAAACCCCCTTTAAAGGGATTTGTTTAGCAGTGGACAATCCGTCTGAAACAGTATAATATTCTGGAGGCCTATCTATAGGACGTTGCTGCATATTGGACGCATATATTATAAAATTTATAGCTAATAGGCTAGCCTTTATGTGATGATGTGTGAATAAAAAAATAAAAAGAATATAAATGGCATATAAAATTTTTAATAATTAATAAGAACTACATATATAATTAAGTTACTTATATATGTAGTTCTTACGATTATAACTTCGAAACCAGTATTGGTCAAAGCCTTGAATACCAAAAAATACAATTTTAGTATTAAACACTTTTCTAGGATGGTAAAAATTGTTGAGAGGTTCGGCAAAAATATAAGGATAGATTTAAGAATTTCGGGTCTAGAAACCGATGTCCAAGTAATTTACCCTGTGGTCCGAACTTTCAGGCCATGCGAAAGCCTCCCCGTTATTTTGTTTAGTCACGACCTTGAATTTCACTTGGTTCCTTAAGTAAATTGCACACTAAGACATAAAAAGATAGCTATTATACATTAAGATGTATTGAGCATGTACAAACCCACCAGCGTCCGCAAGGAAGCGTTTTTTTTAATGCATAATAGGTTAGCCTTTGACCACTATCTCACCTGATGGTATGTGATGACGTCGAAGATGTTGTTCAGGCTAACCTTAAGAATTTTCGACGCATTTCGCTTCTATACATACGAGCGCACGATCGTGCGCTCATAGAGTGTATATAATGTAGTTAGTGTATTAAATATGGATTTCCGCAAAGTAACGCCTGAATCTATTCATTATATTAGAATCATCTTCATTATGCCGCAGCGGCATTCTACCTCATAAATATGCAACGATGCTCCGCATATTGTTACACATACTCTCAAGTTACGTCACCATGCATTCTCATTAGCACTTGAATAATAATTATACGGGATGTGAAGTATAGTCCCACCAACTTATCTGTTCAGGCGGCAAAAAAAAGAACTACAACATTCCTTCAAATTGTGACAGTTTGTAGTTGATTTCCTTTACCAGTAGCGCCCTCGAGAACTGCACAGTTAATTTGGTGGTACTATACATACTAACGTTACCAACGTACGTATAGTTACATCGTTGCTTAGATAAGTACTAGATCAACTGTCACTTTGACAGCTGTTACATCTTACTCTACGGTTTAAATCACGCATACGCGGTTGTCGCTGAATACATTGCAAACGTTCGGTTCATAACTGAAATACGAGAGTATGCACAATTTGAACCGAATACCTTAGCGCTTAGAACATCTGCTAAATGTCCATTTACTGTATCAGCCGGATCGTCCACTGCTGAAAAGCCTCCCTTATTAGGGGGGTGATTGCCATAATTCCCTCGCTTGGTAGGCGGCTTGGGGATCGCAGTGTGAGATGGCAGTTCTTTAGAAGGCGCTGTTGCCCACCTCCCAGTATTTTTCCCTTAGTCGCCTCTTACGACACCCACGGGGTGATATGGGGAGGTGAAATTCTAACCCGGCACCCCACGGGGTAACTGTCCATTTGCTTCTTCACCATTAACCCAAAATAACCTTCACTTTAATTTTTTTTTGTGAACAAGATGGTTATACATATAAAATTCTAACCACAACGAAAAAAACTCCATGTCTATCTAAAATTGACAGATGTCAATATTTGAGTTTGACGTTTGTGCACACACTGCACTACCACTTTTCTGTGAGCGTTGTTTGCAGCCGGAGGTGACATAATAGATGATGTTACTATCGTGGTGTTTGTTATGCACGTTATGAACCGGCCGATTGCGTGAATACATTGGAAATAGCGCATATTTACGTGACTTGAACCGAGGGGTAAATCGAATACGAATTGTATCGCACGTATCGTTTGCTTATAATGTACGTCGTATATGTTGCGTGCTCACACTAAGTGCGTTATACGTCTTGGGGTGGATTGATTCAGATCAATGAGGAGATTGTAACAGATTATATAACAGAACATGAATTACATAAAATTTAATCTCAATACACGCTGCACGTGTCGGCTATGACGTTTTTTTGTCCTAAACGCGTGAACACTAGAGTAAATAATACTGTCACATGAATGCAGTTGTCCGATTATACATTTTGTCACACTGATTTGATAAGGATTTAATACGTCACATTTTAGCGAAACTAAGATGAATAAAACCGGCCAAGTGCGAGTGGGACTCGCGCACGAAGGGTTCCGTACCATTATCTGTAACCTAATCTTGCAAGTTACAGACACTTTTCGAAGTGTCCGATTGAGCTGGGTAGGAACGAAGAAAACCTCTTTAATCGTATTTAAAGAGAACATAAAACTAAATATTCTGTGAATAGTTAAAGCGTCTCCCTGTCACCGTTATTAGTATCGAGCAAGAAACTGTAAAAAAAATATGTTTGTTTGGCCCTTAAATATTTATTTTACTTTAGTATTTGTTGTTATAACGGCAATAGAAATACACCAACTATAAAAATTTCAGTCTAGCTATCACAGTTCTTGAGATACAGCCTAGTGACAGACGGACGGACAGCGAAGTCTCAGTAATGGGGTTCCGTTTTTACCCTTTGGGTACGGAACCCTAAACATTTTTCAATAAACACGACATATCTCGAGAGAAGAGAATCGCCTCTATATAGCATCGCAAGTAATCAGTGCGTCACCGGACTTGCTAGAGGTGCATAGCTAGCCTACGATCTCGTATCCAAAATGCAACCGGTCTTACAAAAGTATCCATTTAGGACGACTTCGAAAGAGCTATTACTTATGTATTATTTGATTTTTATATCGTTGATGAGGCCTATTTTTATTTTAGTCTTATATTTCGGTTACTATAACTTCCTATTTCACATCAACAGTCAGAAGGCCTCCATCGTTGAACCTTGCGGAGGTTGCTATAGTCCCTACTCTTGGCAGGGATCTTGGGGTTGGCAGTGATAGATTAAAGTTCTTCAATAGACGCTGCTGCCTTACCTTGCCTTGCCTACCTTCTGATAATTTAATCTTCATCACCTATTACCATTACAAGAAGATATGAGAAGTTGCAATTTTATTCTGGCACCTTACGGCTGTATACTATATACACTTCATACTTTAATTTTTCAAAATTTAGTTTAATTTAAATCAGATAAGTAAACATTACACGGAGTCTCACCTGATGGAATGTGACAATGGAATATGCTAGGCTAGAATATTCTAATGACTTGAAGACTCCTTAATTGTGTCTATAAGAATTCCGGGAAACATAACGCATGGGAAATCTTAAATGATATTATCTTGCAAGCTCCGTGCGTATTTTGAAATATCGCCTCTTCCCGAATATTATACTTTGGTGTGTATTGAAAATATGGTAAGAGAATACGGTTTAACATTTTATATAGGTACACAGTACTGACACAGTCCACATATCTATCTATATATACAGGGTTATTGGTAAAATGCTAACAACCTCTTAGGGTTGACTTCTATAAGTCCTTACAAACATTTTGAGATGTTTTTTTTTTTAAAAAAAGAATGTCTTTTTTATGTAAATGTATTATTTGGCGGAATAAGCTCAAGAACCACCTGATGTTAAATGTCTCTTCTGCCTGTAATTTAATATTTTATACTAGTTAGCTCGATGCAAGTATGCAAAACTCTATTCAAAGGGAGCGCAGTGTTGCCGCGGCTGGCGCCCTTGGCTCTTGCTTATTCCGTCAAATGAACATTAGTTAGGACTCACAGAACACTCAACCCTAAGAAGTTGTTAGCTTTTTACCAATAACCTTGTATAAGATGGCACCGATATCCAATTTATTAAGCAACTAGATAAGAAACAAATACCCCCGAAATTCTAGATAGGTACCCGAAAGCTTTACACTTTCCAAACACCCATGTCACGTAAACTTGATCACTTAACGCGGCCCATATAATCCTGATAAGTACATACAAACTCTGTTTGACCCTCGAAATACGCGACCACGGCCTCTAAACTTTACTAATTAAGTGGCTTTACCATTCTGTAGATACCTACTGTATGTATATAGTGGTATGTTTGTTAAATGGTTGTTAGGTTACGGAGTATGGGTTAAGAACACGGCTTCAAGATTGAGTTTTGATTTGAAGGTTAATTTAGATTGAAATTGTTGTGAAGTTTGTAGCCCTTTTACATTTAAAACGCGTTGCCTCTTGGGTGTTCCAGTTATCTTCATCCCACCCTCAGCCTACTCGTGTAGTGTCAGTAACTTTTATCTTACCTATTATTTTATTGCTATTAGGCTAGCTTTTGACCACCTATCTCACCTTATGGTAAGCTTAGGTTAATCTACTGGTACTGTTTCTCAAGGATAGCTGCTGGAATACAATGTCAGGTACTTGGCGATAGATTTTCTACTTGAGAGTGGTGGCTAGCTGATAGGTCATTCGAAAATGCCTAACTACCATGGTGTAACGACTTCCGTTCTAGGACTACAACCACTAATGGTCACCCATCCCAGTGACAATTCAAATTCATTTAATTATTATTTTTTTTTTTTTATTTATGCCTGATAGGTTAGCCTTTGACCACTATCTCACCTGATGGTAAGTGATGATGTGGTCGAAGATGTTGTTCAGGCTAACCTAGAAGTCAACTAGAATTCAGGTAAAATAACCTTTCAACATGTATAAAAATCAAATAATTAAATAGTAAATTTATGAAGTGGTCAGTACAACAATATGTCAATGTAATAATCCGAAAATTTAAATATGAATGAATAATAATAAAATTTATGAATAAACAATGTCACCAGAATAATCAAAATAATAATAAAATACAATATAATTAAAATGTCATAATATAAAAATAATGTAATATCCCTACAGATTACCTTAATACCTTCGCTTCGGCATTGCTACAGCAACATGTCTGTTGCAACAATGCCGAAGGAAAGTGCAATCGAGCCTGGCCGCAATCATCGCCAGAACGGTGTTGGAGCTGGCCCACACGCGACGTACCAAAGAAATAGCACGTTTTCGCATAGTCGCATGAAAACAATCTGTTCGCGCCTCCGCAAACATTCCCGAGGCACTGCAATACCGGGGCAACCCCAACACCGCTCTGAATGCATTATTGTATTGGACGCGGAGGGAACCGCACTTTTTTCCGTGTAATTAGCCCACAGGCTGCACGTGTAGAGCGATGTACAGTAGGCTCTAAAAAGGGTTACCTTGACCTCATTTGAGCATCGTGCAAACCTGCGGGCTATCATATTCGCTCTTACAGACAGGGCCCTCCGCTCCCGGTCAATATCTGCGTGGTCCTTGAGTTCATGAGTTACTATGTGTCCCAAGTATTTAAATTGTTCGACTCTTTCAAGAAGAACACCATTCAAGAGAACTGGCGGTACGTTCTGGGGGCATCTCGCCTTTTTGCTTTCAAAGACCATATATTGACTCTTTGTGACATTGTATATTAACCCATGGCCACTTGCGTACTCTTCACAGGTCCGTACCAGTTTTCTTAAGCCTAAAAAAGTAGTAAATGATCACCAAAATTAAACTTGCTATAATTCTTCTGGCGTTGTTGTGGTCACAGGTAAACTAACGCTCCTCCTTGCTTTACTCTTCGTCGCACTTATGTATGACTTTGAGATTTAGTGATCATTTACTACATTTGGTGATAATTTACTACATTTATTTTTCAATTAGAAGTTTTGGTCACTGTTTTTTAAGTCATAAGTTAATTTAATAGTCATAAGTGAAACGTGTTTATCTGTGGCATCGTAGCTCCCAAATGGACCCCAATCCCGATTTTAATTTCGTTATATTTTTTTTTATTGAACGGTGATTTACTGTTTTCATAGCTATGATTAATAGAAATCGGTTCAGCCTTTTGAAAATTATCAGCTGTATTCTAGCAGATCAATGTGAGCCACTTCTACAGGTATAGACCTATTTCCATCTTACCTGTTCTGAGTAAAGTATTCGAAAAAATTATGCTCAAACAACTACTATCCCATTTTAACAAGCATAATTTATTAAATGAGAATCAGTTTGGTTTCACCAAGAGCAAATCCACAACAGATGCAGGTGTTCAATTGATGTCGCATATACTGGAAGCCTGGGAGAGTTCACATGATACTATTGGCGTATTTTGTGATCTTTCCAAGGCATTCGACTGTGTAGAGCACTGCACTCTGATTCGTAAACTTTACCACTATGGTATTCGTGGAAAAGCTCTGAATCTTATAGAGTCATATCTGTCAGACAGGCTACAGAGGGTTGGAATAAGTGGCAATACTTCTTCTGGGTCATTGGTAAAAATGGGAGTACCACAGGGATCAATTTTGGGACCTTTTCTGTTTCTAACATATATTAATGATCTGCCTTGCATGGTCAAAGATTTCTGCGATATTGTTTTATTCGCAGATGATACCTCTCTGATTTTTAAAGTAGATAGGAAAGACAGTGAACTGACGCATGTAAATAATGTATTATCTAAGATTTGTAAATGTTTCGCCGCTAATAATCTTCTCCTAAATTCAAAAAAGACGAAATGTTTAAAGTTTTCTTTACCAAATGTTCCTTATGTTGAACCAAACATAAAGCTTGGCCCAGATAAACTCCCTATTGACAAAGCGACAGTCTTCCTGGGAATCAAAATGGATTCCACTTTACAATGGGATCCACATATATATGATCTCTCCGGAAGACTTAGTTCTGCTGCATATGCAGTTCTTAGGATAAGACAGTTAACAGACGTAGCTACTGCTCGCCTAGTTTATTTCGCGTACATCTACAGTATTATGTCGTATGGCGTATTGCTGTGGGGAACTGCTGCTGAGATAGAGACAATCTTTATCATACAAAAGCGTGCAATTCGAGCCATATATAAAATGGGTCCTAGGGAATCTGTGAAGGATCTTTTTAAAGAAATTGATATTTTAACTTTACCAAGTCTGTATATATTTGAAAATATTATGTATGTTCGTAAAAATTTTAGTAAATTTAAATTAAACAGTGACAATCACGATTACAATACTAGGAATAAAGATAAAATAGTGGTGCCAGGTTTTAGATTAGCAAAGACAAATAAAAGGTCCTTCTTAGGTAATTGTGTGCGGTTTTATAATAAAGTTCCTAAACATATTACAACGCTCACAGAAGGGAAATTCAAGTTGCATGTGAAAAACATATTGATTAAAAAATCCTACTACACAGTGTCTGATTACATAAACGACAAAAATGCCTGGACAATTCCGCCTCCGCCAAGTTATTGCCTGTCACCTACATAATTTAAACAAATATTGTAATAACTCTATTATATAGTATGTATGTAACACATTGTTAAAAGATGTTTAAAAGAATGGCCCCGAGTTTCTTGCCCGTTCTTCTCGCAGTGGCTCTATACAATTTATTTGCTGAACGTGGCAGTACAATGTAGAATATTTCAATACTAAAATTTGTAATTGACCTTCATAAGAGCGTCGTAGACGCCTAAATTGAATAAATGATTTTGACTTTGACTTTGAGGTCTGACTGATAAGAAATTTGGTGTCAACTTTAGAATAAAAAAATAATAAAAACTTTAAAACGTGTACGTATACGTAGCGGATGTGGAGTGGAGTATAAGTGAAGTTGCAATTTTTGTTAAGTCAAATCCAGAGCTCTTTGAAACATATCCTTTAAGTAGTCGTCGAAAAGGTATGTTACGACAAGTGCGATGCAGCACCAAGTTGCTGCGAATGAGTGTATTCTGTATGGCACCATTAATATTTAACAAAATACCATCAGCTATCCGCTCTAAAAATGACATCAATATTTTTAAAAACCTACTCAATGTCTTTTTGACTAAGAATGCCTATTATAATATTAATGAATTCCTTGACAGTAAAAATATGAATGTATATAATATTGCTTAAACACCTTTATAATTATTTAATGAATATTTGACATTTAATTAATATTGTATTGACAATTATTATTATTTTATAAGATTTTTAATGTTAATGTCATTAGAATTGTTGCCATTTTAATTATATGAGCTTATGCGTACAAATAAATTAATGTCTGTATGCCAAATTGGTGGAACTAGCGTTTTATATAAATGTATGTAATATCCTTTGTACCTAGATTCACAGATTAATAAATCATTGTATCATTGTATCATTGTATCATTGTATCATTGTGGCATGGTGTGGCAACCAGTCACGTCATGATAAATTGTCAATGTCATCATATCTCTTTCTCTTCATCTGTTTGTGCACACAAATAATTAACATTTTTTTAATTCATCGTCCCTGTAATAATTAATATTGAAGTTTTATACACGACTGCTATAAAAAAGGATTGTTATTGTACGGTGCTCTCCGTACATAAAAAAATTATACACAGAGTGAGGAAATAAATGGTACTTTAATATCTCAAACTAAGCTAATATGGTTAATGGAATGGTTGGTGAATACACGCGGATGTTATTGTGTCCGATTGTGCACTGGTGCTGCGGTTTACTAATTGTGGCATAAACGCGTAAACCAATGACCACGCGCAATGTACAATGCTTACATCGTACATGTACGGAGAGCACCGTACAAATATGTTTTCAGGGTTCATGTATGAACGAGTATGTATACACGTATGTTTGTGAGTTTATTTTTTCCACCATAACTTCTAAACGGCTTAACCGATTATAAAGTATGATATGTCGTTAGATTCATCCTAATAACGCAAGTAACACTGTGTGTATAAAAAAAGATCATAAACAAACTGGCAGAGTTAAGATGACAAACTGTAAGTTTAAAAAACAAAACTTTTAAACGTGTTGAGTGAAAATTGAAAGGCAGGTAAATAAAAAACGATTCCATGCATATATATAACTTTAAGTTTTAATTTCAATAGAAAGATAAAGTGATTAGCAGAAACAAATAAATTTCTGTCAGGTTTTTTACTTGTTAAATTAATTTATACTTTTTTCACCACATACCTGGATAAAATCTGGATGTAGGAATTTTTACGTACATTTACTTATAATAAATTATAATCGCAGTGTAAAATTGCATTTACTCGGATGACGCTGTGCCCACCTTCTGATATTTTACGTTTAGGGCCTCTTTCACGAACTTTAAGTACAGTGTCGAGTAGGCTAATTGCCGGTTTAAGTCACAAGTAACCGTGCATATGAATTTCATAGCGGTTGAAAAGTACTTACCCACAGATAAAATTATCACTAACTTACTTCTTGGTTCATCTGTCTATCATTTATACAGGTTTCAAAAGAAGGTTGGTATTGCAAACTCCATATTAGGTAAACACTTCTTGATTAAAATTATTTTCAATGTACGAATGAGTGACGTCGTTGACAGATTATGAACGAATATTTGAATTTAGTTCGAAGATTCTTCAAGTAACCATCGAGTTGTTAATCAGTAGTCTGTTTTCTATTATGAACCTGAAAAACCATAGTTGTAACTTTTATTAGATGAGTAACTTTAACTAGGAAGTAAATAATTGGCACCTTACTTAAAGGTCATGGAAGAGGCCCTTAATCTGGCAGTTTTGACAGATGTTCCATACATTAAACGTCAAATCTACATCTAAGAATCGATCCTAACTTTGAAAGGCATTTATTAATGTGTGTGGCTTATAATAGGGTCGTTTTCTATATGAAAGCATAAAAATCAGGGATTGAAGACTAGTAACTACGCTTGTTTAAACTTACTAATCCATTTTGGTTACAAAGGGTAGCCTTTGCATAGCGGATTTAGTTTAGGCCCAAGCCGCGGGTAGTACAAGGAACTAATATTTGCAGGGTGTTTAGTAAAACAAACAAACCCTGTTTTCTTATCTTGAACAATATTGAAACGTAATTAGTAAACTAATTTTAGGTAGGAACTCAACATTTACTTTGAAAACTATTTTTTATTGTGATTGACTGATCAATCACAAAGCCCACCTGATGTTAAGTGGATTAACCTTTGCCTATAACATATTATTCCATTCATGCACTGCGCCCTGAGGCATACTGTTGTTAAAAGCCTCATCATGTGCCTGTAATTTTACAGCCTCTCATGGACTTCTGCAGAAACACACTGTAAGTGCTTTCTTGTTAAGGGGGCGGCTAGGCGAGCATACGCAAAATACTCTTCCAACATGCGGTGAATTCAAGTTGGAAACGGGGAACGAAACACGAACCTGCGGCACAGCAGTCCATAGCATTACCTCTGGGCCGTCATTGCTTCGAGCTTTACTAGTAGAATGGTTTGAAATAAATTTGTTGAACTATATACAAATTTTTAGGGATCGGTATCTAAAGGACAAAACGGAGCCTTGTTATTGAGACTGCTGTCTGTCTATACGTTCGTCACAGGTCGCTAGCTTGTTAATATGAAATTAAGATATTTTGTGTAAAACTTTAACCCAAAAATGGCAAAAAGACCATAACATAAAAAAAAATTTGAAGAGGAAATCTGGAGGACGCTGGTTCTATTCCCGCCCTGGACATAAAAATTGTGTGCTCTGATAATTTGTAATAGTAGATTGTTATACAAGGATCGAAAGCAATCAATTCTTATACGAGGTATTTAGACGCCCGAGCGTAGCGAGCGTGGCTATAGTCCGAGTAGGAATTGATGACTTTCACCCGTGTTAAGCACTCTACTTCTCATTTCGAATGTAAAGAAAGTAAAAAATAGTAGTTTTTCTAAATTATTCATTAATAATAATAGCATGAATAGCACCTATTTAAAATGAATATAAATGTTGGAAAGATTTGTGAAATTTAAGTTAAATTTTGCTTGCAATATTTACTTACGGCTATCGTCCAAATAGGAATTGATGACTTGCACCCTTGTTAAACATTCCACTTTTCACTACGAATATGAGGAATATAAAAATTGAATTTCTATAATATTCATTGATAACAAGAACATGAGTGGAAACTATTTCAAATTAATGCAGTTATAGACCAAGTAGGAGGCAATCACTTACATCCATGTTAAACACTCTACTGTGGAATTAAAATATGAGAAAAGTAAAAACATAGTAGTTTTTCTAAAATAATTACTGATAACGATAACATCAGTAGAAGACACATACAGAAAATTAATTGAAGGAGAAAATATTGTGATATTTAAGTATCTAAATTTTTTGTTAGTTTTTTTAATTCTCTTATAATTACTTACTACCCTGCTAATTCACATATCTAGTCTTTTTTAAATTTTAAACATGGAACACAACGCGTCTCCCCCGGGAGCTATCCCACTTAAAAGGTATTGATATAATTCACGCTCATAAAGATTTTAGTTACAAACAATTTCAAATTATATACATATAATTATATCGTTATAAACTGGTCCTTGTAGCCTTACATAAACACAAATGTAGTCGTTATTATTTTTTAGATATACAGCAGAGTATTTTAGAACGAAAAAACATAGACATCTAACTTTGCTTACAACAATGGTTGCCATGGTTACAAGTCATTCCAGCCCAAGAGAAGGAAGCATTTACTATGAGTTTTTCCCACCCTCACGTGGGAAGAAGCGTCTTCCACCCGCTATTCAGATAAAATAAACACTACTTTTCGAGTATGAGGAATGATAAACATATTTTATTAAATAGGATGTATAAGTTGTTATGACAAAAAGTTGCTTCTTGATAAGGATTATAAAAAATGGATTTAAAATCTTATACATATCAAACCTGTTCATTAAATTTCACAAGAATCGGATAAGAAAAGCGACCTGTAGAGGAAAACAACCGGCCATGCGAAAGCATCTTCCAAGCTGAAGCAGAGACGCTTCGAACGCACTTCGTGCTCGCTTGGTCATTTATAGCTATAATGTTATCGCTTTGCTCGCAAAGTGAATTTGTATATATTCTCTTTGCTATAAGGTTGAACTGGCCGCACACTTCTCCATACAAACGTTGTAGGATGATCATTCCCTCATTTGAAGTTTTAGGTCCAGAACTACGAGTAAGCATGATATCTATTGAACTCGTAATTATCTAGGCTTATATCGTAACGAAATTTTAAAAAGATAAAGTTTAAAGCTATGAGCCTCGAAAACTTAATATCAAAATGTTTCGAGGCTCATAACACTCAAGTTAATTATCTTATTAAAAAAACGTTACGATACAAGCCTAGATAATAAAGAGATCAATCGATATCATGCTTTGTTTTAGACCTAAATCCTCAATCAAGAGACTGATCACCCTACGACGTTTGTATGGAGAACTGATAGGCCAGTTCATCCTTACGTACACAATCATATTATTATATTTCCTGGCACAGTTACACAGTATATTCTACTCTGTATCACTCTACCTCCAGTCTATAGTGAAACCAAATCTTACTCTTTTACCTGGTTTTAATATTATAGTATTCTACTAAAAAGTTCAGTTAACTGTCTAAACTAGATACAGCAAGATAGCCGCTAACACTAAACTTTGATCGCTTGCAAACTGCCGAGCTAGCTGAAACTTTAACAACAATCGAACAAAACTAAAGTGGCACTTAGAAGTGTCACAGTGTTGAAGTCAGTAGATAAACTTGCGTGAACGTTTTGTGGAGTAACATCAATGGCCAAGCCTTTGTCACTAAACCAGGCCCCAGTAAATTTTAAGTTTCTCTCAGAAGCAGTTTCTCGATTAGCAACAGAAACTTAACATGATTGAAATAGAATTCTATCTTAACGCCTTTCTAATGACTCACGTAGACAAAAGTAACTTAGTAAAATGGGGGAAAGCCAACGAAAAGTCTTGTTGTATTTGTTGTGAGGTCATAAATATAGCGAGGCTCTTTCTGGTAGGGGTCTTGTGACTTGGGCATTTTCTTCTGCAACACATTGGACCTAGCAACCGCACAGTAAATCCATGAGTTGCTAAGTATTTCATCTATCTCTTTTTTAATACTAGAAACATCGTAGTGAATTACTTAGATAAACGATATATTTGCGGTCATTACTGGTAACCGCCATTATAGTGCATCGTAAAAACTGACTTTGAACTTCGAGGATCTAAAACGCATGTACGTTTTACGTAAAGTATACAATAGTTATCTACGAATCTTGAATCGCTTACAAACTACCAAGCAAAGTAAAACTTTAACAAAACTTAAGGAGCACTTAGAAAAGATACATAGTATTGAAGTCAGTAGTTAAACTTGAGCATGATCAAACGACCTTAGGAATTGCTAGTTCACCTATAATAATGTGGAATAGTTTGGCTTTCTTGATTGAACTTTTTTAATGGGAAAAAATGATATCATATAATATTAAACAAAATGACCACGAAAGGAAAAATATTGACCACTTTGTCGGGATTGGATCCCACGATCATCCATCCCTCGATCTCTGCCAATTTAAGCTACCACGGTGAAGGTGAGTCACAATTCAATTATTTTAATTTTTGCCTATGCCCCTTGTATCCGTATTATGTTTCGAAAAGTCCCCATGCTACACGCGCTACACAGCGCATTGGATCACGTTGTATATAAAGCGAAATGTATCGGATTTGAGCTGAAGTGACTGTTAGGCCAAGTTAAGGGCCAACCATGGTTCTAGATTATCAGTGTGTTGCAAGCCAGTACAAAACAAAAACCGTGGTTCTTTTATCGGTTTTACCGGAACCTTTGCTCTTGACTGATTAAATAAGGTTTGTGGCGCGCGGAATGATAATAGTTCTGCCTGAAGAACCTAAAAATATATGAGAAAATCTAATTACAATGGCCGCTTACTTCATTGAAATCATTATGATAATCGTAACATTGCTTTTAATGTAAACAGGTTAATATACGAACATACTGAAGCAGTGATGGTTAGTGGCATTGGCTATGGACTGCCGCACAGCAGGTCCGTGGTTCGAATTCTGCCGCGGGCTTGAGCTTTACCGCTAGCGCCCACCCTCAAGTAGAAAATCTGTCGCCACTAACGGTGTGTTCCGGTGGCTGTCTTTGAGCGCCAGTAATTCTTAGTTAAGCCTGTTAACACCTTCGACCACATCATCGCTTACCATCAGGTATATTGTGGTCAAAGGCTTACCTATCAACAATAAATATATATATATATACATATTATTTATCGATCAATTGGCACGGTCTTGAAGGATTTATGTCTTAAGTAATTATTTTATCTCCTAAAATAACAAAAAAAAACATACACAAATTGTTTTATACTATTTATATTGCACATAGACTACGAAATTGTTGTGAGACAGACACCCAAATTATACTATAAAGATTACGCTTCTTTCATCTATTTTATGATACCTGTAAAGTTTCAACCTATGTTTGATTGCGCAAGGACGACGAGTTCGCTCGCGTACCGCAAACACTACACACTCATTGTATATATTTGATTTGTATAAAGATTGGTTACTGCAATTTACTGTGTGTTATATTATACAAACTTCTTTGAGACAAAACAGATGTATTAGGAAGAAAACTTGTGACGTCTGAAATGTAACAACTGTTTCTTATTTGTAAGACAGTAGAATGGCAAAGTTTATTTTGTAACATAGCCTTTTTATTGAGTAAACTTTTTTGCTGAGTAAAAATATTAAAGTTTGTGTAAGATATGAAACGAAATTTATGCGAATCATTTATAAAATGTTGCATGACCTGTATATATTAATGTATATAATATATATATATATATATGTAATTGTTTTTATTAGATAGGGAGGAAAAGAGCAGGTTGCTCACTTGGTGCTGAGTGACCACTGTCACCCACAGATATCCGCAGCACCATAGGTCTCAATGATGCGTTGCCGGTCTTTGAAGAGTGAATATGCTCCCTTCTTAATGGCTCCTCAGTCGTATGGGTTTCAAAATACTTCACATGGCAGAGACAGAAATTTCCGTATGAATCGCACGTTATGAACTTTCAGACGTCGACATGAAGTTGGTAAAACAGCTGCATGTTTTGCCGAGACTTACGGTGGTGAAATTAACAGGTATTAAACCAAAAAGTTCCACGGGGCAGTCCTTGTGATGATGGACAGTGAAAGGAGATAAGGAACCGGCGTACCACGGTCTATAAACTAACACCCTGGAAGGATTACAGACAGCCTTTTCCCACGATGTATTCTGGTGTAATTGAAACCAAATGTACATATAAAAGAATAAGCATTATGCCAATACCCGCGTTGACGTAAATGGTTTGTTGCTGTACATAAGGTATACACAAGATTTCTCAAAAAATCATCATAAAGCTCTTTTAACCGAAAAGTAAAGGTAGTGAGCGTACTACAATCATTCATCACAAAGGCGCATATTTTTTAGTGTAGTTGCAACTAGTACTACCTACCCCAACGATAATATCTTAAATTTTATTTTTTTATTGTATGTACTGTCAGCATTTACACACACACTAAGACGTGGAGGAGCAAGCTTTCGTGACTGGGCAGCTCTGTACCAACAAGGAAAATCCTAAAGAGGGATAGCGTCAAGCAGGCTGGCCATATAACCGGAGCTAAAACTTTACAATATATTCTTATATCTTTGTGCTGTTCTCAGATCAGGAAACGAGGGAGATAGGTAATGGAGACGTGGCACGTGCGAATGCATCTGGCCTCAATCAGGTTTGTTTGTAAGAAAACCATTGCGCGCTTAGTACAAATCAACAAACGAATTAGATCTTCCAATGACGCAATGGATCAGTGGTTTAATAGCTGTATCTGTTAGTGTAACAAATGACCGTAGCTACAGGCTGAAGCACAACCCATTTTTGTATGAGTACGATTAGTTAGTGTATTAGTTAACAGCGGAATTCTTGGTGTGCGTGGCAAAATGTGCGTATGTGTGCTGTATTTATTGTTTTTATTGATGTGAGAATGAAATGGATGGGAGAGACGTGGAGACACTTTTATGTGAACAAACACGGACTGAAGGCAAATCTCTCTATTTCTTTGATCTGCTGTTAGAGAAAGCATATTGCCGACTTCACATGAGTAGGAATACGATTATATAATCATAAACAAAAAGGAATCGTTACGCACCATGAAATTTATCACAGAGTCGGCAAACAAATTTCTATTGCCAAAGGAACGCTTAGGTAAGTATTTAGAGAATTCATCCCGCTTGTCCTTTGATCTCGGAGTGGATTTCATCCCATTATCGAGATAGGGTCGAATTTCACGATAGGCTGTGAAACCTGAAAGTTTAAGGGCAGGAATAGAAATAGATTACTTCAATGGTTTGGGTTAAGTTTGTTTAGGGAAGGTCGATAGAGAATTTAATCTAACAAAGTGTTTGAATGATAAATTTGAAATTCTTCCGAGCTTAAATAATTGATTACTGTGGCTAAACCTGCCAGTGGTTTGTCTGATGTTAAGTTACAGGCTGAGCCCAGAACAAGAGCAAACTGTTTAATAGTTATAAGATCTATTATTTTTTCATAATATTATGCAAGATCATCATCAAATATTAAAAAAAGTTCAAAATTCTCAAATATTAAAGAGCAAAAATCACAGTTACAATGTTTTTCGATCAGATGAAGTCTTGTGGTCGGGTTTGTGACTGCGCACCGTTCTCTATAATGCTTCATCGTCATCATCAGCAGGAAGACGTCCACTGTTAAACAAAGGCTCCCCTCATTGAACACCACAAAGAACGGCTATTAGCCGCTTGTAATAATGTATGATGGTTACAGTAATACAAGTAGAGCACAAAATATCGGCTCAGTCAAGCGATCTTCGATAGCCCAGTGGTTAAGGCACCTTGTGCGTAAAACTGGGGGAAATGGGTTCGATTTCCACTCGAGGTGAGAAATTTTGTGTTCCAAAAATTTGTTAGTAAGATCTATTTCTAGAAAACGATCTATGTCAAATATATGAGTTTAATACGAAATAAACTAAATTTTCTTATAATGAAATTAATTTAATTTTTTAATTAATTTAAATCCTTACATAATTATAACAAAGTTATTAGTTCGACAAGTCAGCGAAGGTCAATTGCTGTGTGCGAGTGCGAACTTTAAATCCCAAGCTGGTGAAGTAGTCTAATAAAATGTTTTTTTTTTTACCTGCTGTATGTCTTTATTATCAAAATATTACGAAGTTTGCAACACTACAGCTACTACAATAAAATAATTTAGACAACCTGCAAGTTATTGCAGACTTACAGGGAATCTAAAAGCTAATAGAATAGTAGAGAATTGAATAACAAGCATAGCGTATCCTAGTATAGACTACAAAGCACAGTGAGGAATAGAAAGGTATTAGACTACAAAATTTACTTTCGTCTTTAACATACAACTATTTACCTATACCAGTGAGAAAAATATCAGGTAAACCACACTACGGGAATATAAATTTATTACACAAGTTTATTGTAATTTACCAAAAATTTAAAATTGCTGCAGTTATGCAGGTACTTTGCGATTTGAGATACTTTGCGGAACTTTGTATGGGATTCACTTTTCATCCCGCTCGCAGCATCATCGTTTGTTTTTTTCAAAGGTTGTATGTATAGGGTAGTGCATAGCAAATGCCTGTCTGGCCAGCTACAACCCTTAAGTAGACAAGTATTGGTATTTATTTCTAAAAGAAATCTTTTTTTTAAACAATTAAACATTACACTTTATAAACATTATGTCCTGTTGTAAAAACAATTGTCTAATAACCAATTGTGCAGCATTTTATGGTGTTCCGGTAATTTGTTAAATCCAGTAATAGAAATATTATAAAAATAACATAAATCATTTTCTTGCATAGAGGTAATAAATTTTTGTACTTAGCTCTTTTTTGTCTTAGCATCAACTCAATTCTTTTTTAGAAATATATACAGTACGCCTGTAATTTTACTGGCTCTCAAGGACTGCTGCCGGAACACACTGTTAGATGCTTGGCGACATATTTTCTACTTGAGGATGGTATCTCCAATACCTAACGGTGTGTTCCGGCAACCTATCTTCGAGAACCAGTAATTTTTGGTTAGCCTGAACTACATCTGCGACCGCATCGAAACTTACCATCAGGTAGTGGTCAATGGCTAGCCATTCTGTAATAAAAAAGCCTGTTATTTTATTTATGTTTTGGTACATAAATGGCTTAAATACCTGTCAATATAGCAAATTTTCCATTCTTGAGGCCGTAAATAAGTTTTGTAAGGCCTGTTAAAGAGAAAAGAAAATTGTAACGAAATTACGAACAAATAAAAAACGGAATAACCAGACCAATTCATCTGTAAGAACTCTTACCAGGACGTTTCCCGTCTCGTCCAATCGCCATGTTATTTGTTACTCGGGAGTCAATTTGGTATCTAGTTCAAACTTTGCTTATTTCCCTTAGGAGAGACTGGAACACGAAGCAAGATGGAGGAATTGATTCGAAGAAAACTTGAATCGGAACTCGGGCGGCTTATTTATTCGGATATATTTCCTTTCAAATTATAGTAATTAACAAGATTTTATAGCAGGTGCAATGTTAAAAGGAATATTGGTTTTTATTGTTTACTTTTTAGAAGAAGATGCGATGTTAGAAAGAAAATTTGACTTTGTTGTTTACTTTTTAGATAAATATTCAATGTTAGAAAGAAAATATCTCTTTGTTGTTTACTTTTTAGAAGAATATGCAATGTTGGAAAGAAAATGTTTCT
Organism: Plagodis pulveraria; assembly: GCA_963890685.1. NCBI lineage: Eukaryota > Metazoa > Arthropoda > Insecta > Lepidoptera > Geometridae > Plagodis > Plagodis pulveraria. The sequence goes on along the minus strand of OY982973.1, from coordinate 5,048,406 downwards.
TTGTTGATTACTTTCTAGAAGAAGGTGCAATGTTTGAAAGAAAAATTGTCTTTGCTGATTACTTTTTAGAAGATGCAATGTTAGAAAGAATATTTGTTTATTGTTTACAAGTTTCTTTGTTATATACAAGTTTTTCGAAATTAATATAAAAATAACGTATTCTAACTTAATATATTATTATGTATGGTAGATAACATAAGAGATCCGACTCGCACTTGACAGGGCTTGTACTATTTGGAGTTGTAAACATATTTTAATATTTCCTATTAGTTTCGGCTTGATCGAGTATGCTCCGGTGGCCGAATGGAATGGGCACCCACCGCGAAATCGTAGGATGTGGGTTCGATTCCAGCATGGGACAAAAATTTTTTGCTCAAATCATTTGTAAATAGGAGTTTCGCTTAGCACACGACAGTGCTTGTATCAAATCTAAAAAATTGATTAAAGTAATTTTAATTTGCCAGAAAATAAAACAGACTCAGTGCTATCGCTTACTCTGAGTGAATGTTCATGCATAACTATACAAAACATACAGAACCATTATTCTAAGATATTTTTCTAGAACGTTCTCAGCACGTCCAATTGCCGGGTTATTCGTTACTCGAGAGTCAATTCCGTAGTTCAAACTTTACTCTCCTTGAGAGTCAAACACGCTGCAAGAGGAATTGGTTCAAAGAAAACTTAACTTGAAGGTTTTTTTATATGGACGAGTTTAATTCCTTAGGCGAAAGGTAAGGCCACTTGATTTTGTACGTTTAGCGGTTGCTCACGCGTCATCTATTTAAGAGTAGGTTGCACGGAGCGCTTTCCATACAAACGTAGTTTCATCATATTTTAAATAACAAGTGTTCAAACTCGGTGAAATTTTTTATGCATATTGCTGAGCCTAATATCTAAACTTCTAGTTTGGCAGTCTTTTGATGTATTATTTATTTTATCCCTTTATGTAAATAACAATTCCCATATAAAATGATTTCGTTAATTATTTGTATACATACTTAATTTAACGGCTATCTGGCAAACCAGAACCATAGATATTAGGCTCAAAGACATACATGCAAAATTTCACCGAGTTTGAACTCTTGGTAAAAATATAATGAATCTACGTTTGTATGAGACTGTCGCGAGAATTCTACTCTTATTAAGAAGTGCATGAGTTCGAATCAATAAACGACACTCTGCTAATCTAGTCTTACTAATATAGCCTGATCATATTTGCGTGCATAGGAAGTTGGTTTTCTAGTCAACTATTAGTTATGTTTTAGTAGGCGCAGATAGGTTTTACTCTAATAATCCTTATCTTTAATAACTGTTCGAAGAAATGGACCACGAAAGCATTCGCACGAATAAGAATAATTGACCCAAGTTTGGTACCAAGCGAATTTGATACACCTCTAAACAAATCGTCTGCAATATCGGTACTTCAGAATGTTTATATAGTTCATTATTATAGTTCATTATATCTTATAACTAAGAAAACACATTTGAAACCTAGATAGCAAACTTCAACATACACAATGTTGTCTTAGGTTTTCGCGATTATTACACATAGTAATTAAACAACTTTAAATGGTTTAAATCGCGTATATTTATAATTATTTTTGTCCTGTAGTTTACATTTTGCAGTGGTCACGGGGTGACATTACAACATACACGTTACAAGATACTTATTTATTTATTAATTCAATTTACAATAGTAAGCTTGCAGTAAAAACAACGCTCGAACTCAACGCGCTAACTATCTTAAACAATAACAAATAAAACGTTGACACATGTTCATGTACTGTTCGTGACATCTTTATGTCAGGAACAGTATTGTCAGGAAGTATCAGATTTAAATACACTCTAAGGCTACTAACAATATTTTTAAAGTTATCTACAATAATGTCAACTTCTTGGAACTCGTGCGCAAAATCATTAAAGTCACAACTCTATGAGTTTGCGCGTTACCGGCGTTATTAGTTTGTGTAGCTGGACACGTGAACAGCTGGTACCGGTGACGGCCACCAAAGCGAAAGTAATTGGAACGTATAAGCCATGAATGGCTAACACGTCTGAAGTATTGACATTATTGCGCAGTAATTGGCAATAATGAACAATTCATAAAAATTTACGCCTGTACTCCAACGTATCTACTCCGATCATTTCAGAAAGGAACAAAGAAGGATAAAGGTAGTGGTAGTATCCGTACATACGTTTGTACATGTACCAAACGAATTTTCGCTGTATCCTCTCTATCATCAAAGTCTGCTTAGCCTCTTTCGGATCCCAGACTAATGAACCAATTTCTAACTTCCTGCGAACGAATGCGTTATAAAGTGCGATTGCAACCCTAACGTCTTGGAATTGCGAGGCTGTTTTCATTACAAATCTCACTACAAAATATCTTGCTTGTATCTTATGCTTTGCATGGTAGTAGGGCGTTTGGCGATTGCCCGCCTGGCCAGCTACCACTCTCAAGTAGAAAATCAGTCGCCAAGCACCTAACGGTGTGCTCCAGCAGCTGTCCTTGAGAGCCAGTACTTCTAGGTTAGCCTGAACAACATCTTCGACCACATCATCACTTACCATCAGGTGAGATAGTGGTCAAAGGGTAAAATGTCAGGCAAAAAAAAAAACTTTGCAAATAGAAGTAATATGCTCTCGAAAATCAAGCTAACTGTCCAAAACAATTCCAAGATCTTGGATGTTAATAACCCTCTCCAGTGCAGAAACCTCCAATGTGTGTTGCAGTTGTCATCATACTGCAATGATTTATTACAAGCTTTTCCGCTAGAAGTAAAAGAGGATACGAAAGCTAGAAGAGAAGAAGAGATAACTGTCTCAAAACAACTGCGCTTCCAATTCTGCTACTGAGTGCAATACCAAGTAAGAATGAATTTTAAGTCGTACGTTTTAATATATAATTTAGAGAACGTAGATACTGATTTTACAATTTCTCTATATGAAAATCTGCTTACAATTGTTTCCCACATGTAATCAGATTCTACTCGTTTTTGTGTTAAGGAGCGTTTTGGGAAAATTCGCATCTGAGCACAATGAGGTAAGTTCGTAATAAAGTTGGGGCAATCAATGTGGCTCAGGCGCGACTTAGCTAAGGCTCGTTTTATTACAGCAGTATTATTATGATATTACACAAGATGGGTTGTGCTACAAGTTGATAAGTTTACGTTACGTTATTAAGTTACGTTTCTTCATCACAGAAATTTGACCTTTATAAACATCATTACGCAATCATGCCCTTTCTGTCTGACTAGCAAGTATTGGAGTCGATCTTATCTGATAACATAGATAACGTAATAGATTAATTACTACTCTTAGGAACAATTAGAACTCGATGTTATAAAGATCATCATCTTCCCGTTCTTATTACAAAATTATAAATTTCCCTTCCTTAATTCATTCGTGTGAGGTCAAACAAAAATCAAACAGAATTCCACATACATTCCTAATAAATTTAAAAAGTGTTAGCTTTGGTATATGACCGTATCTGCCTCCATGACGCCAAATGTACGAATGAACTCATTGGCTCATTACCGAGTAGGTAATCATTGCGTCAAGATGTTAAGTATACCCATTTTGCACCCAATGTATACCCTATTTACATCGACGGACCTATGGAGCATGTTGCACATTTCTCTCAGGCATATGTTTAAAGACGTTGGAAGGCATAGAACAGCCCTTTCATTCTTAACCCATTGGCATCGGCGATAATGATAACAATATAATTTCATTCATAACTAGGATATAGTGGTCCTGAAGATGCCAACTTATTAAGTAGTGAATTATATGGCTAGTCGGAAAATGTGTTGTTAGACAAATAATGTAACCGAATAATGCTCACTAAAGTGCTCAAATTACCTGCAACATGGTAGTTTTAACAAGGATACAATGACTTGACCTTTGTATCTTGGTAGGTAGGAACCACCGCAGTTTAACCCTCACATATCGGTATCTAATTCATAGCAATATAAATTTATTGTTAGCTTGTTGATACATTCACAACTGATCATCAACAGTGAAGTTATTAATATTCGTCAATTCATTTCTCATATTATGGTATAATAAGTAGGTAGTTTCCTTTACTTTACAGGCAACCCTTGCACATTTTCAGAGAACTCGATTAAATCGTCGAGTTTTATCAATATTTTTCCCCAACTCATGTCCGTCCCTATCGATTAGTCTCATTCCTTTTTTGTGCATGGCAACGAACGCACGCATCTTCATAAATATTCCAAAATCACAGTGCTGAGGATAAAATAGTGCATTATACACAGAAAATAAGAAGATTTTAAGAAAACAAAACGACTACGACCTCTTTATATCTGAAAATAGTTGTCTGATATTACTTTACGAATAAAATTTTAACATACAAGTATAAATGTATGGAAGAAATAGAAAAAACCCGACTGCAAATTATTTCATTCCATTGAAATTAAAACTGCAAGTTACTTATAAGTTATCTTAAAGTTACTTATATAGAATTATTATGTAAAGTCCTCATTTTGATAAACCACAAAATGGGCTATCAAGAAAAAAAACTTTTTTCCTCACAATATGGCGTCTGAAATCCGCCAGTTTGTTTTTGTATGTACCTATTATCATTTTCAATATCAAGATAAATCTAATGATATCTCCTACATAAAAATCGTTTAAGCCGTTTAGAAGTTATGGTGGAATAAAGAAACTCACAAACATACATATATGAACCCTGAAAACATAACACCCCTTTTTTGGGAAGTCGTGTAAAAAACCGACTTCGTACATAAAATGCTCAATATTAGAGATAACTCAAATACTCTCGTCAGATCTCACTCAAATAAAAATGGAACCGCATGACAAGCATCCACTTTCGAATATAATGATATAATCAAAATTGGTACAGCCTGTAAAGGGTTATGAAGTAACACACAGAAAAAATCGAATTGAGAACCTCCTCTTTTTAAGTTGGTTAAAAAGACTCATATATCAATTATTTGGAGTGACAAGCACGCACTGTGTCATGTGAAACGGAGATACTGTGACTTCATTGGGAAAATATGGTGCAAAATTACAGGCGAACGAGACGCCTGTCTCGTAAATCCATATCTTAGAAAAAAGTCATCAACGCACCATATGATACCGTTCCTTCAACTTTTGCGAACTAAGTTCATGTTTCAAAGTGCTTGCTTATTTTTTCTTCGCGTGTAAGTTTCGATACGGCTGGGTATAGTGTACCGAGGCGACAGTAACAAAGACATCAATGGCTCTAACTAAAACAACAAGGGCATCGCCGGAATCTGTGGCCGGCCCATCAAAGACAAACTAAACCGGTAAATGCACACTGTAAAACTAACTAACTAGATATAAGGAGAAAAAAGTATTTACATATAAGAATGGACTCACTTTAGCTATAAGATATTATATAACTAACACTGGGCTAACTTCCCATCAGGAAGTTGGAGAATGAACTCAAAGTTTAAAATTATTCTATGTAACAAAAAAAAGTTTAAATCAAATAAGAGTACGGACTACGAGTCTGTAGTGTGTAGTATTTAATATTAAAAAAAAGACATCAATGAAAAAATACATGAGGTAGATTCAAAACACCCTCACCACTCCTGAAGAAGATGACACCTGCTTCTTATTATAGACCCAACCAGGCTAACGGTGCTCATATGGAAAACTGTACTTTCTCGTAAGAACTGTGTGACTATGACCGTGAAAATATTAACCAGATTCCTAGAGATATTAGAGAATTACCAATTACACTTTAAAACTAAACTTTTTAAGTGGCTAAAAGTAAAATGCTTTTATGACATTAATGAATTATTCGGTGTAAATTGTTTATAGAATATTAAAATTTAGTAGATAGATAGATAGATAGATAGATAAACTCTTTATTGTAACACAAAGATTAATATTAACATAAAAAACTTACAACTAAAGATACATCATAACTGAGTGAAACAATGGGCGGCCTTATCGCTTAAAGCGATCTCTTCCAGACAACCCAACAATATTGGACATTTTGACAGTACATGGACAGGGTTTTTTAATCGAATGTTACAAATACTAGAATAGTAAAAAATAGATAGAGAACTTAGTTAAATAAGACAAAAATTTATTATATTATACACATACACAACAATATACGTAAAGTATAATGATTATATATAGATATATATTTATATAAGTACATAACATACAATAAGTATATATACATACATATTTTTAAACTAATATAAATAAAGATAAAAAAAAAATAAAAAAAATATACCTAAATAGACATAACACAACAAAACATGGTAAGAATATTATAGAATAACTAAGGTCAGTAATGTTTGTAAATATTATAGTTAGAGCGAAAGATAGTAAGTTAGCGTGGAAGCGGTAGCGGATTCCACAATCTAACAGCTTCAGAAGTAAAAGAACAATGATAGAAAGAGGTTCCGCATACGGGTGCCTGTAGCAATAAATTATCGGATGACCGTAATGATAAAGCATGGGTAGTATGGAGGAAATTGAAACGTTCCTTGAGGTACCGCGGAGACGAAGGAAGGAACAGAATAATGTAAAGGAGATGTAGTATATGAGCATTCCGGCGAAGACGAATAGGTAGCCACTTGAGTTTGGTACGACATTCGGAGACATGATCATATTTGCGTAAGCCGTATATGAATCTTATACAAAAATTTTGGAGTCGCTCAAGTTTATTTAGCTGATTTTGTGTGAGATCAAGATAGCAGACGTCAGCATAATCAAGAATAGGGAGTAGTAAAGATTGTGCAAGCGCAATTTTAGTGGTGGTAGGTAAAAAGTTGCGAAGTCTCCGTAAAGCTCCAGCAGATGCAAACATTTTACGACTGGTTTGAGCTATTTGAGAGTCCCATGATAGAGTTTGGTCGATTGTGATAGCGAGATTATTTACGTTTTTGCTAAATGGAATGACAATTCCATCGAACACAACTCGCGGCAAAGAGTCCCAATCAACCCTGGTTATCAAGCGGGAACTTCCTACTATGATAACTTGAGTTTTAAGAGGGTTGACTGTCAACCCATATGCTTTGCTCCATTCCAATAAACAAGCAAGATCCCTATTGGTAGCTTCTACTGCTTCTGGCAAGTCAGGCAGTGATGAATGAGAATATAATTGAAAATCATCTGCGTAGAGGTGGTAGGACGAAGAAATGTTATGAGATATTGAATTTATGAAAATTGAAAAGAGAAGAGGAGATAAGACGCCACCCTGAGGTACACCAGTGGTGGTGTTACACCAGGAAGAAAAACGATCTTCAAGGCGAACACGCTGTCTGCGACCATACAGGTAGGAACGAAACCAGTCAATCACCGTTGGAGATATGTTGTTTGAGCGAAGAATGGCAAGAAGAATATCAAAGTCAACAGAGTTAAAAGCACTGCTGAAATCTAAGAGTGTCAGCACAGTTAACTGTCCATTATTCATTCCAAGACGTATATCGTCAGTAATTTTGACAAGTGCAGTAACCGTGCTGTGTCCCGGACGAAAGCCAGACTGAAGAGGGTTCAAAAGATTATTACGAGAAAAGAAACTGTTGATTTGGTTATGGACTAATCGTTCAAGTACTTTGGACAAAAAAGGAAGTATTGATATGGGACGGTATTCCGAGTTAGATTTAGGGTTAGCTTTTTTGGGCAAAGGAATTATATGAGCTTCCTTCCATAAAGAAGGAAACACACCACAGGAAACAGAAAAATTTAAAAGGTAACAAATTATGGGAAGAATGAAATCTAATATAGGGACCAGCATATTTCGACTGATTCCATCAATTCCAACAGCGGTAGAAGTTATTGAGAGTATGCTCTTCTCAACATCACAAGCGGTGAATTGACTAAAGAATAATGAAGGTAGGTCAGGGGTTGTCAATTTAGAGAGAGAAACTAAAGTAGCAGCTTTTAAGGACACGTCCATAATAGACGACTTGACAAAGTGTTGGTTCAAAGAATCAATATCTAAGTTATTAGGAATAGATTCTTGTCTAGATTTACCAACCCCTAAAGACCTCAGAAACTTCCAAACTTTCGTAGGATCCTTTTCCTGAACAGACTCATGAATATGGCGTCTTTGGGCATCTCTACACACCACATTGCAGTGATTCCGTACTCTGGTATATTTAGCTTTGTTTGTATCAGTTGGATAACACTTGTATTTAGTTTTAGCAACTGCTTTTTTATGTTTGAGTATTTTAATATCGTCAGTGAGCCAAGGTGCAGGTGTGTGTTTTATTTTAACTGCTCTTAAAGGGGCATGGACATCATACAGTTGGATAATGATGGAGTTAAAAATTGTTACCTTTTCATCAATTGAATTGGCATCCATTATTGGAGACCAATCAATTTTTTTTGCGTCATTTGTAAAGGCATCACGATTCATTCCACTAAAATTGCGTTGCAGAATAATTGTAGGTCTTGATTTAGGAGGACGAATCTTACATGACAAAAAGATTAGTAATCATTTAAATGATATTTTTTTTTGTTATTTGACATGTAATTTAATTATTAAATCAATACTAATAATATTATATTGTAAGTCTGCCATGGACAAACTGTGGTTCTACAAGCACTTGTGCTCTTAATAAGATCTAATATGTACACGGTTTTAGCAATAAATAAATTTCATTTCATTTCAGTGGGCTCGAATCATAGTCCACACGATTTGATCACATATATGTCTTGTTGCTAGTTATAATTATATATTGTGTCAGTTTCAGGATACTAATCCGAAAATATCAGTTTGATTTGCGGATTGGTACTTTCTTTTACTTTGTCACGGATTTCACTTTAATTTTCTGTATACACATATGTTGAATTACAATCCAGCTCAAAAATTTGTATAACACTACGACATGTATAATTATTGTAAATGAGAAATTGACTGTAATTTGTTTTGTATAAATAAATAAATAAATAGATCGTAATTCAGATAATGAATAGATTCAGGCGTTACTTTGCGGAAATCCATTTTTAATAATAACAAATACTTTTAAAATATTTTAAGAAAACATAAATTAATATTTTAATAAAACACTTAAAAAATATAAAAATATATCTATTGACAATTCCGCTTAATTTTCCTGCTAAGCCGACGTGACGTCACAAACGCCACGCAGCCAAACCGGAAGAATTTTCGACGCGTTTCGCTTCTACACGAAGCATCCTCAGGAGGTCTTGACTCTTCGAGCGCACGATCGAGAAATTTCTCGTGGCGTTTGTGACGGCACGTCGGCTTAGCAGGAAAATTAAGCGGAATTGTCACTAGATATATTTTTATATTTTTTAAGTGTTTTATTAAAATATTAATTTGATGTTTTCTTAAAATATTTTAAAAGTATTTGTTATTATTAGATCGTAATTCAGGACTAAATATTTTATTTTAGGGCTTCTTTGTTCGTGAATGAGATTTGGTGGCTTCGAGACACCGTACGTATCTAAGTACCAACAGTCAGTTCATATTCTTAACACTTATTTTTCGCCGTACGCTGGTCACGTTTGTCTCGCAAAGGGAGCCGCGGGCGATTCAACTAGTCAAACGACCGAGACGGGGATATTACGTAGTTACCCTCATAAGCTCATATTAAAGTTATCCAATTAAGAAGTCTCGACTAGGGAGTCGCTGGATCACTGTTGACGACTTGTTTCATTACAGTTTGCTGTTAAATAAACTTGATAATGGCGGTCTGGATCTAGCGCTGAAGTTAAACGCCTAACCTTGAATTATGTTACGGCTGGTACTGAATTGAATACTGAAAAAATGGTCATCAACACACCATATGATACCGTTCCTTCAACTTTTGCGAACTAAGCTCATGTTTCAAAGTGCTCGCTTAATTTGTCTCTGCGTGTGGGTTTCAATACTGCTTGGTAGTGTACTGAGGCGTCAGCGATAAAGACATCAATGAAAACAAAACGCGAGGTAGATTCAAAACACCCTCACCTACCTGAAAAAGATGACGCCTGCTTTTTCAGACAACTCGGGCCATAATCCATACGATTTGATCGTAATTTAGAACTAAAATTTTAATTTGGGGCTATTTTGTTCGTGAATAAACCTATTGGTGGCTTAAAGACATCGTACGTAACTAGGTACCAACAGTCAGTTCATATTATTCCTAACACTTCTTTTTCGCCGTACACTGGACACGTTTGTCAAAGGAAGCCGCGGGCGATTCAACTAGTCAAACGACCGAGACGGGGATATTACGTAGTTACCCTCATAAGCTCATATTAAAGTTATCCAATTAAGAAGTCTCGACTAGGGAGTCGCTGGATCACTGTTGACGACTTGTTTCATTACAGTTTGCTGTTAAATAAACTTGATAATGGCGGTCTGGATCTAGCGCTGAAGTTAAACGCCTAACCTTGAATTATCTTACGGCTGTTACTGAATTAGTGTTGAACTAAGCATCTTTGACAGTGACTGATGGATGGTATTATACGCTTGAAGAATGATAATAAGAAAACAAGTCTAAAAATATATTTTCGGGTTGTTTACGTTGTGGTCTTGGAAAACCTTGTAATTCAGGGCAAAATTTTAAAGAGCTTTTAGGAATAGACTCTTTTTAATGTGATTAGATTACGGAACTAACACGATGCCCGCTTTGATGGTAAGTAACGATGTGCTGTCAAAGTTGAAAGTGGCGTGCTATACTATATTATCATTCCACGGAGATAACGTAACGCGGTACGTTTTTGAATGGCCATAGAGAATAAGGGCTCTGGTGTTAAGGCGCTGACATATGCTCAATAGCTTTGCTTAAACAGGTTTTAATCGAAATAAATTAAGTTTGTAATAATAAGTAAATTTTATGTTTATCTTGATTATATTTCCTGATGATAAGTTGATTCCAAAAGACGTAACGCTAGGATTTTTTTCAGGGATTAAATTGCTCGCTTGTAATGATAATATCTGAATTATTATTTATTTTTGTATGTGTTTAAAAATATAACACTAAAATTGCGAAACCTTTAATGAAGGATAAGTTCACTCTTAAGTAACTGGTTTTGTGTAATAAACTTTCTCATTTTTTTCACCAAAACTGATCGCGGTTCCACCATACCTACCTGCCTCTCTTTCACTCATGTGCAGTCCAATAGTATGGGAATTTAACAGTTTTTAGCGGCTTAAGAATAGAGTGCACGAAGTGCTTTCCATATAAACGTAGTTTGTCATATTTTAAATAAAAAAGATTCGAACTCGAAAAAATTTTTCCATAACCATCTATGGTTTGCCAATTTTTCAATTTATTATTTATTTTATCCCTGAATGTCAAAATAAAAATTCAAAAGTATTATTTTTGAAAATACTTAACTTTACGGAAATCTGGCATACCAGTAGCATAGATATTAGACTCAAGGACATACACGCAAAGTTTCACTGAGTTTGAACACTTAGTATTTAAAATATGACGAAACTACTTTTGTATGGAGAGTGCCAGAAGCACTGTAGTAAATTAAAGCCTAAAGTAGTAACCTATGCCTATTATAGGCGCATTTCGCCACAATGACGAACTGCACTGCGTCCATAACCCTGAGACCTGTTGACACAAGTTGTATAATCGCATGTGCCTATAACATCACCGGCACCACTACTCATTGATCCGGACCACAATAATGCTAACATTACTGATTGGTAGTAGAAGGCTTGATGGCAGTACTACTTCCCTGGACAAACTCGTTCATAAAGAGTTATACTGGTATTTCTTGAAAAATACATACACTCATACTAACATTGCAGACGCATACTCCAATCCGTATTATTAATCCGTTCCTAGTCATGGTTTCAAGACCGAACTCAGCTTGGAAGCTCTCAAGATGATAATCTTATTAAAATCGCTAGTAATATTAACTATACTATATTATACAGGGTTATTATAGAAAAATGCGAACAACCTCTCAGGGTTGACTTGCTAGCCCTAACAAATATTTTGAAATGTTTTTTTTTTATCTGTTTATGACGGAATACGAGACTCGAAACTTAAACGAATAAGTTTTTCTAGTACTGTCTGACAGTTTTAAGTTTTGTGTCTCGTAGTAAAAGACAATACATACTTCGAGCTAAGAGCGCCGCGGCAACACTGGACCGCTCCGCGCTCTCTTTGAATAGAGTTTTGAATATTTACATCGAGAAGAATAAAATATTAAATTACAGGCACAAGAGACTTTTAACATCAGGTGGTCCTCGTGCTTATTCCATCAAAATAAATATGTTTTTTTCTTATGTGTATAAAAAAAAACAAAAAAAAAACTAAAGAATACATATTTCTTAAAATGTTGTTAATGAAAATAAGGGTAAACAAATAAGGGTTTAAATGTAAATAGGGTTTCCATTGAGTGTATCACACGTGTAACAAATCATTTAAACAATTCAATGCATATAATCCTCTTTCATAGAACACTCCTTGTATTGAATGCAAAGTTACTGCAGCATTTATGAATTGCTTTTACACAAAGATAGTTTTGAACAATAACTTACAGAAAATCCTTTAGAGAACTCTCTAACAACACATTAAACTTTGTACAATAAAACTAAAAACATACGAACTAACATGTTCTGTTTCCACAACTTTTTTCGAATGAAAGAGTATTCAGGACCTGTTTTTAGACAAAAACAGTTGATGCTTTTCTACTATCGTTATGTGCTTGCTCTTTTACAGTGTGTAAGCTTTGTTTTGTAGATGAAAATGTACAACACAAGCTTGTACGCACACATCATTTCACTTGTGCTTCATTTTATTATTTTCACCACGGGAGGCCCACCTAAACTTAAGCGGACTAACCTCTGTCTATAACAGATGCATTTCGTCACAAGTCACGAATTGCACTGCGCCTGTCACCTTGAGACATAGTTGTTAAGTCTAATGTGCCTGTAATGCTTGGCGACAGATTTTCTACTTGAGGGTGGTCGCTAGCCAGATGGTAATTCGCAAAATGCCCTTCCACCATGCGGTGAAGCTCAAGCCCGCGGCGGGATTCGACCCATGGACCTGCTGTGTGGCAGTCCTTAGCCAATGCCACTGAGTCATTTCTTTTTCAAAACTAGAGATAATTCTAGAATAAGACCTAGTTTTTAATGAATGATGGAACCAAACAGCATTATATGCTTGGCAACTTATTTTCTTATAATAAACACTTTTGAATCAGGACTCTATGAGTTATATTCTCCTTGGGGTGCCATCTTCTTTATGAAGGTCGGTGATCATCAGAACACCTTGAACGCTTGACACAGCAATACAAGGAACCCTTATAGTTTCGTCATGTCCGTCTGTCTGTCCGTCTGTCCGAGGTTTTGCTAAGAGACCGTTTGTACTAGAAAGCTGCAATTTTGTACGGGTATGTAAACTTACTACGCCGACAAAGTGGTAAAATAAAATTTTGAAACAAAATTTTTTTTTTTTGTGTAGCTCCCATACAAGTGATGTGGTTATGAATTTTTTTTTCGTCGTCTATCCCATCGAGTGGGGTATCATTGAATAGGTATTTTGAAATGATTTAGGGGTTGCTAATACCATTTCACGATTTAATGCTTCATTTACGAAATATTCAACTTTAAAGTGCAAATTTTTGTTCCAGTAGGGCGTCCCTCCCCCTCTAAAACCTAAACTGCTGGCTTGAAAAATCTGAAAAAATTCATGATGATAGTGCAGTTCATGAACTTTCAAGGAAAATTATAGCGATTAAGATAACTTTATTACTTTAGCAGTAATAGTCGTTGAACTTGGGTGTTAGATAATTTTGTACCAAATACAAAATTCTTAGAATAAAACCTTTAAAATTACTAAGATGAAGTAGTGGAAGGACTTTAGAATCGATATACATACTTATGTACTATAGGAAGGGGTGGAGGGGGGAGAGGGGGGTTGTAGCATCCCCCCAGGGGGGTTGGGGATTACGGAAACTATTAATTTTTAATAATAATAATATAAAAAAAATATGTGTATCTACATACATTGGAAGGACTTTAGGTATGGTATATGTATATATTTTGTGCAATGGGGAGGGGGAGTGAGGGCGGAATATTCCCCATTGATGGGAGGGGGGGTTACAGAAACCTATAGTTTTTTTAAATACTAACGAAATTTCCCAAAATAAGCTTCTTCTTCATGAATAATAAATAATTAATCCTCTCCCTCTCCGCGTCTCCGGCTTATGAAAAACACTGTAGGGGTAGGGCAGACAAGACTGCTACAAAGATGGGGGCTCCAAAAACAGCTAGTGACCCATTAGATATTAGTAACATTTTCTCGAATCACTACCAATCAGTATTTGAACCCTCAACTGTTACCGACGGTTATAATGCAGATAATACATTTTATATTTCTGAAGATGATGCACGTGAACCACAAGTCAGATTTAACTATCAGTGATGTTTGTTTTATTATAATCAAATGTTTATCAAATCGGAACTACATAGGCTCGATCCAACTAAGGGCGCTGGAGTTAATAATGTTTCACCATAAGTTCTTAAATACACCGCTGACACCATTTGTTTTCCAGTCCACCATATATTCAACCTAAGGATTATTAAAAGTTGTAGCAAACTATCGCCCAATCTCAGTTTTGCCCGCCTTATCGAAGCTTTACTGAAATATTTAAAACGTAGACAATACAAACAAACAAACAGTGTGTTTACTAAAAATATTTTAAGTTTTTTAAATTGCTATTACTTGCCGATGACCTGAAAATGTATCATTCTATAAATACTTATCAAGACCACTTAAAATTCCAAAAGGATCTGGGCAGATTTTTAGTGTATTTTATTAAATATAATTTTACTCCTAAGACGAAAAACAAATAATTTAATACAAATACAAATTAATTTTATTCTTCCTTACTGTGATACATTTATGATGAGTCTATGACTCTAAAACTAGGCTGGTGGCCTGTATCTCAAGAGCCAGGTTCTTCCTGGCTTTAGAGAATCTGTAACACATCTATATATTTTCTTTTATATATACTATTTAGTAACAATTCAAAATTGAACCAATACAAACATATATACATATAGGAAAAATATTTAACGAAATGTTTTTATTCGAAATTAACGTCATTTTGTATATTTTTAATAATTAATATTTACGTGTAGTCATTATTCTGTGGTGTAGTATTGGTGTACGAGTTTAAGTGAATGTTTGTAAGGAATTTGAAAGGTGTATGTGTCGGTGCGTGTTTCTCTATGTTTGAGTATACGTACACGTGAAGGGTATGTGATTTGTAATGTGTAATTTTACATATGTGTTATGGGATTCTAACTTTGATGAAGTTCAAGTCATAACGGATTAAGTAATAATATTAGATAGTAAATTAGTCGTTCTTGTAAATATTCAAAATATAATAATAACACGTGGTTTAAAAATATTTAATTTTGTCATAAGGTCATCTAGTAACTTCAATAACGAATTAACGTATTTATTGCATAATATTAAACCATTATGAAGAGCTGCTAAATAAATATAAATTATTGCAATTAAACTCTAGAAGGCAACAATTAGATATAATGCTTCTGCATGACTTATATCATAAGTCAGAGATATGACTGTACAGAGTTTTTCGATTAGCTTCGGTACCAGTATAAGGTACTTTTTAGACCTCATCCTCGCCGTCTCATAATTATTATTATAATTAAGAATAATTTGTCATTAGGAAAATATTGTGACTCTGTTTGTTGGTTCTTGAATATATAATATATGTATATATATATATATATATATGCACAGTCCTTCAGTGTCGTTATATAGTTTACACTATATATAGATGTATATATATATACAGTGTAAACTCAAAGGACTGTGCATTTTATGGCGTTATAGAGAGGTGTCGTTAAATGGAGAGAAGAAAAAAGTTTGTGAGGAACTAAGAAACGTATATTCCAACTTAATAGTCACGGTCAACAACAGTCTACACGTGCAAGCAATCACAATTTATAAACAAAAGAACAAATTGCTTAGAAAGTTATAGGTAGAGAGATAAAAAGAAAAAGAACAACAGAACTATTCTATATTATTATAACGGGCTACTACGGAACCCTACATTACGCGTGGCCTGACACGCGCTTGACCGCTTAGTTAATAGTACTGGCATAGGTTCTTCAGCCAGGATGTTCTTCTCCTACCAACACTGCGATTACCTTGTAACTTGCCTTGAATTATTTACTGTAACAGGTTTATATGATTACTTGTACGTAACCTTTGAAAGAGGTAAATAATTATATTAAAATATTTGAAGAAATCTGTATTACCCACATTAAATACTAAGATGCACCAGAATGTAATACATTTCCGATTGCTATTTAGGAAATGTATAGATTTCCTAGGAAAAGTGCATATTACAAAATATATCATAGATTTCCCATCTATTTTAGGAATTGTACACGTTTCCTAGGAATTGTATACAATGACGTATTACACACTTTTCCATTAACGTAATATATATATATACATCGTATAATTAATTAACTTCAGTCCGCAGTTTTATCCGCGTAGGAACAATTTGTTCTATGTGCGGTCCTTCGAGACCTGTCAATTATAAAGGGTCTTTAATTAAGCGTGTCCTATCTTTAAATTTAAATAAAACAAAGTGTGTGTGAGATATTATCAAAATTATATTTCAATTTGACAGATGTAGCTTCAACAAGATGGCCGCTACCAACTGTCAAAGTTCGGACGTGCCTATTGGAAGACCCTATATTAAGGCAAAACAGTATACTTTGCGATTTAACCCTCTGCAACTGAGGTGTCATTATTGTTAACATTTGACTGACGTGGATTCTATCAGTCGTCAGCTTTCCTACCGTGAATTAACTGTATTTTGAAGCTTTATAATTTTTCTAGTGCAAAAGTTTCCTTTATTATCAAATGCTATATGTAAGACTGCGAAATGGATCACCATTATTTATATGACAGTGGAGTATATTAGCCTGCTGGTCTCAACTCTACGGGATCGGAATCAATTAGCAGTAAGTAATGCTTTATTATTTCAGCTCAAAAATTCTATAAGTTTCTAAGGAGTATTTTAATATAACTTTAATTTTAGATATTTGAAGAAACGTACATTATACACACATTTATTTATCGGTCTAAGTTTTTGTTAAAAAAATCACTTTTTTAGGTTTGTAAGACTGCCAATATTTCACAAAACGCAAAAAGCGGTACACTTTTTGGTTTCAATAATAGTTCACTTTGCCATGGCAATGCATTCTTTGCCAGTAGATAATAGAACTCTGCTCCTTTACCAATTACTAATATCCAGTAACTCATCAGCTTCATCGATGCAGACCTATGCAGGTTATTCAATTCAAACAATAAACACATTTCTGATCTAGAAAAGTCCATTTAGCTATTACATTACATTACCAGTGTTCATGATATGCATAGAACATCTAAGCGGAAATGAGAGGGAAATTGGAAAGTCTGCATGCGATGGAGACTGGCTCTATCACGATTTTTTATATTACTATGCTATTGCATTTGAATAACTGATGGACGTAAAACAGTGCTTTTTCCGAAGCTACTTTCTGTGACGGGTATAAATGTAAATTTTTCGGGTATTGTTAGGTTTTTATGGCTTCATGATGTTAAAATAGCGAAAATAAAATTCTTAAAAATTCAACCTTAAAATCCACAATACAGCAATTTCTAGAGTATTGACATAGTTTAAATACAATACATTTGAATTGTGACCAATTTAGCATACTTTACCTAAATCTAATCTAAGTTCTTGGCTATGTAGCGCTCGTAGCGAAGTTTGCTTAGCTGTTCTTAACCGATCAGCAAAGTTAAGCAACGTTTGCCGCGGTGATGAGTTGGATGGGTGACCGCTAGTGGCATTACTACTGAGCACTTCCGTGCTTCGGAGGGCTCGTTAAGTCGTCGGTCCCGGTTGTTGTCTTAGGATGGCAGTCGTTATAGCATGGTGGTAGGACCCACCAGCAAGTAGAAAATCTGTCGCCAAACACCTAATGGTGGGTTCCGGCAGCTGTCCTTAAGATCCAGTAAATCTAGGTTATCCCGAACAACATCTTCGACCACATCATCACTTACCATCAGGTGAGATAGTGATTGTTTATTCGTTTTTTATTTAAATTAATTACATTCCCTTTGTTGATATGAAAGGTAAATGCAGTTAACATTCAATGCTCTCCAGTCAGGTCTCAAACCCTCCCCTCCCCCCTCATAATGCTTACCTTATTTTTTTAAATAAATCAAGCTCAAGAACTGGCATACTAAATTTTACAGAATCCATCAATGAGTCCCTTTGTATATAAAATATAACGAAATTACGTTTTTTAAAGCACTACATTTCTACATTTTCTATGCTGGATAGTTTTCTTTGACAACTATCTCACCTGATGGTAAGTGATGTGGTCAAAGATGTAGTTCAGGCTAACCTAGAATTACTGGCTCTCAAGGACAGCTGCAGGAACACACCGTTAGGTGCTTGGCAGATTTTCTGCTTGAGCGTGGTAGCTAGCCAGGCGCGCATTCACAAAATACCCTACCACCATGCTTTAACGACTGCCATCCTCAGACGACAACCAGGACCGACGGCTTAACGTGCCCTCCGAAGCATGGAAGCACTCTATAGTAATATCACTAGTGGTCACCCATCCAACTCATGACCGCGGTGGACGTTGCTTTACTTTGCTGATCGGTTAAGAACAGCTAAGTTAACTTCGCTACTAGCGTTTCCTTTAATATCCATGATCCTTAGTTGCTACTACCTACTAATTACAATGGGGAGGTGCAATTCTAACCCGGCACCCCACGGGGTCCCCATATCATCCCGCGGATGTCGGAAGAGGCGACTAAGGGAAAAATACTGGAAGGTGGGGAGCAGCGCCTTCTAAAGAACTGCAATCTGACTCTGCGATCCCCAAGACGCCTACCAAAAGTGGGGATTATGGCAAATACCCCCTTAATAGGGGAGGCTGTGTTCATCAGTAGACGATTCGGCTGATACAGTACAGTATAGTTCAGTACTTATTACAAAATTCATATAAGGTTTTAAAAGCTACGTATACTTACTGCGTTATTAAGATAATATTTTAAAGTGAACACATTGCTTTGTACACACCACATTTCAATCACAAAAGAAATACGCTCATGTGCTTTTTCAACAAAACCAGTAATGTATGTTTATCTTTTCCAAGACTAAGTAGATACTAAGAATGTATATTTAGAAAAACTTGGCAAGATTCTTAAGAATACTGGCCGCAATATTTTACTTCCCCGTGACGTCACCTTTGCCGAAGAAAAACACGGAAGTTGAGTATTTCTTTGCGGATGGCTGAGTTTCTTTGGCGTTGGAGCTGTAATGGCTTTACAAATGGCGCCTTTGAACTTAGTTATTTCTGATCCATTTGTTTTCAGTAAAGTATAAGAAAGACTTTTGGCTCCTTATGAAAAATAAGTTTATTTCATATTTTACTTTTTTTATTCCTGATAGGTTAACCTTTGACCACTATCTCACCTGATGGTAAGTGATGATGCGGTCGAAGATGTTGTTCAGGCTAACTTAGAAGTACTGGCTCTCAAGAATAGCTGCCGTAACACACCGTTAGGTGCTTGGCGTCAGATTTTCTACTTAATGGTGGTAGCTAGCCAGGAGGGTATTCACAAACTGCCCTACCACCATGCCATATTGACAGCCATCCTTAGACAACAACCGGGACCGACGGCTTAACGTGACCTCCGAAGCACGGAAGCGCTCAGTAGTAATGTCACTAGCGGTCACCCATCCAACTCATGACCGCGGGCAACGTTGCTTAACTTTGCTAATCGGTTAAGAACAGCTTATTAAACTTCGCTACGAGCGCTTCAAATATAATTATGTATGTATGTAATTAAAAAAGAAACAATCCATTACCACTTATGAAATATTTTTTTGCAGAAATAAAATTGGGTATCATGTTGAATCAAACGCTCCGATATCACACTCCTGACTTTTATGAGTTGTTTTTTTGTATAAGAGTAGGTTCCAACTTAATTTATGATTATAACTGGCTCCTGTTTTGTCTACTGCGTACAGGATTGGTTGTACTCGTATTACTTGCCAACAATAATGATCACACTGGGCAAAATGTGCAATTATCATATCATCGAGGTATAAGAATAAAAGCAAACTCTATTTTCAGTTAATCTGCTTGACATAAACTGCACAAATTTAAAAGATATCAAGTTATTAGTTTACTCTACCCAACAAAAAATAATCGCACATTTGGATGATTCGTAAAAAGTTATACACGGTAATATATAAAAAGAATTGTACGCATACTTCGAAACCTTCTCGTTTTTCGAAAGTTGATTAATAATTGTAGAACTACAGTGAGAAGTAAATAACGTATGAATTTTAAAGCACTCGTAGTTTGCTTAGCTGTTCTTAACCGATCAGCAAAGTTAAGCAACGTCGCGCGTGGTCATGAGTTGGATGGGTGATCGCTAGTGACATTACTACTGAGCGCTCACGTGCTTGCGGAAGTTAAGCCGTCGGTCGAGGTCTTCGTCTATGGATGGCAGTCGTTATAGCATGGTGGTAGGGCATTTTGCGAATGCCCGCCTGGCTAGCTACCACCCTCAAGTAGAAAATCTGTCACCAAGCACCTATCGGTGTGTTCCGGCAGCTGTCCTTAAGAGCCAGTACTTCTAGGTTAGCCTGAACAACATCTTCGACCACATCATCACTTACCATAATGTGAGATAGTAGTCAAAGGCCTATCAAGTATAAAAAAAAACTAACACAATTTTAATTTATTTTATTTTATTTAGACATATATTTACATTTTCATAGTAATTTATAATTTCTGTGTCATATAAGAATGTTACCAATTATTACGATTTATGCAATTCTTCAATAGTATTTATAAAAAACATAAAAACTGAATTTTTCTCACTTGCCATCATAGCAGAAAGGTTCTCAAATAGCCCTTTTTCCTTTCGTAATTTATACTTCATCATGTCCCCAAGTGTAGCTGCCTCGTTACAAGCCAAGGGTCTTGCAAACAAGGCCGGTGTTTTTCTTCATTGGGTCTCAATTTAAGTCCCTTTGTTTCGCCCTACGAAACAGGGCACTTCTGATGATAGTCCGATAAGTTGTACACAGTTAATTTGCATTACAGTACACTAACTTTTAACAAAATATCATATGGGCACTTTTTGAATGGATCGGTGTGTTTTCGGTTTGGGATTGGCGAGGTGTCGGTTTTGGATCGGTGCTGTATATGTTATTGTGACGGAACAAGCTCGAGGCCCACCTGATCTTAAGCGGACTAACCTCTGCCTAGAAAAGATGCATTTCATCACAAGTGACGAATTGCACTGCTACCTTGAGACAGAGTTGTTAAGTCTCATGTGCCTGTAATTTCACTGGCTCTCAAGGACTGCTGCTGGAACACACCGTTAGGTGCTTGGCGACAAATTTTCTACTTAAAGATGGTAGCTAGCCAGGCGGGCAATTGCAACCCCTTCCACCGTGCAGTTAAGCTCAAGCCGGCGGTGGGGATCGAACCAGGGACCTGCGTCACGGCAGTCCATAGCTATTACTCGGCCATCATTGCGTCATTTATTATATTCTTTGTATAGTTTGGTGCGGTTTCGTTTTGTGTGAAATCTTCGCTTCTATGCTCGACGTCTGCCGCTCTTCAAGTGGCGGAGCTGGCGAGTTTCTCTATACTGAGTTTGTACTAGATGCGGTATACCAAGCACTTCCTGTTCCGTTTCCGCGACGAGTAATTAAGAAGCACTTTTTAATTATTAGCGCTCGGTAGAGAATCTGTACCGGATTGATGCCGTACCAATACAATCAGGAAGTGGTCTAGGTGTGTTGCTACAAAAACAATGATCTGTTAAAATGTAAATCATCTTGCAAAATCACAATAGAAGGAAAGGTTTTAGTAATTAGAGCTTGATTACACTACAAACTACAACAATACAAACCAAGAATATATTTTAGTTTTTTTTTATGGGATAGAAGGGCAAACTAGTAGGCGCCTCACATGGTGGTAAATGATCACCGTCTCCCACGAACATCCGCAACACCAGAGGTCTCTAGGATGCGTTGCCAATATGATCTCTTCTTGAAGGCCCTTAAGTCGTATCAGTTCGGAAGTACTTCACCAGGCAGCTGGTTCCAAATTGTGGCAGTGCGAGGTAGGAAATGCCGTGAAAATCGCAAGGTTGTGGACTTCCAGACATCAACATGAAATTGATGAAACATCATGCTTTGTTGGGATGTCCGATGGCGAAATTGAGCTTCAGGTAGGAAATCAAACAGTTCCTCGGAACATTCAACACTAGAGTAATGTTTTTTTTTTAATATATTAAAAGCTAAAAAACCAAAGACATATTGTATATTGTCACGTTGGCACTGAAAAGTGTAAGAAAAAAATATTTTCAATATGAAAATCTATTATTATTCTTATAAGGCACTATAAATATAGCAAATAATTTAAATGTGATGGTTGTATTTAGTTTTCAGATATTTAAATGTGCCTAATATTATGGTCTACTTTGACGTAATAATGGGAACATCTACTAATATCATAGTTCAAAATAAGACATAAGTTGGCAAACGATGAGCATTAAGGCTCAAAACATTTCATACCATTTTTTCGGTATTTCTTTGCTAACCGTAGGAGAATTGACGTCAGGCCGGTGGATGGCTGTAAAACCAAAGCTCAAACTAATACAGTAACTATTCTATATTATATATACAAATAAATTATTCTTTTCTATTCTATACAGCAGGTAAGTATCGAGCTATTTTGTTACTAGAAAAAGAACTGTTAACTTCTTCTTCTTCGTTTCGACGACTCACATTTAGATGACTGCCAGTAATGAGCTGTAGCCACCCCAAGAGTAGAGGCCTCGTACAGGTCACCCAAAGTGCAAGCATTGGGACACTGAGGATAGGACGGCAAGTGACGCATGTCCTGCGTAGCACCACGAGTAATTTGGCTTTTTACGTCATAGTAACCCCATTTCGTCATGTTGAACCGGTAGCGACCCACTTGAGTCCGGAGTCGGTTTAGCGACTTCCAAGTGGGCAATGCCAGATGGGGGCAGGGCACGTGTTCTGCCACTCACATTGTTAACTGATTTAAGTTATAAAGATAACAGGTCCACCATGTCACTAATTTTAGTAGCAAGAGAACTCTTTATTTCATTGCAACAATGATAACAATTCAACTATTTAGTTTAGTCCCCCTTTACGTTGAGACAAGCGATGGGGAAATTGGGCATCAATTTTCACATTTTGTTTAATTCCCGATGTCCCCATTGATAAATACTAGGCGATGTGGAAAGTGGGCATAATTTTGACCTTTTTGGTCTATTCTCCGTGTCCCCATTGATGGGGTTTGGGCGACGGGGACATCGGGAATGTTTATCATTTTTTTTTAATTCAATTTCCGCTGACCCCATTGATGGGGTTATGGTCAATGGGGACATCGGGATTACACCGTCCAGAGAAGTACTGCCACCGTACCTATCTACCGCCAAGCAGTAATGTTGTGTTGCAAACTAGTGTGTTTTGGTTTTAAAGGTATGGGTGCCGGTGAAATTACATGAACAACCTTACGTCTCAGGGTAATAGACTAAGTAAAGTTCAACACTTGTGTCGAGCTACATCTGTTATAAGCAGATGTAAACGGTTAATACCAGGAGGGATATCTATCTAGATGGAATAAATGTCTCCATCCGTCCATCACGATAGCATAAATAACAATTATTGTCCCACATTTTGAATTTTTGTATTCACTTTCACTAAAAAAGTTCCATGATGGTAATTTTTCTAAGGTTCTATGATAGAAGAACTTTCAATAGGTAAGATTTGACTTTTGACCGCCTGGTAAATTATTCCGCTAATTCGACTTAATTTTTCATTGATGGCACAATATTTACTTTTTAGTATAAAATCCATTCGTGTGTCCAAATTTCAGGATCAAGTAGAAAGAAGAGTAGTTGGCAGGAATCAAATGAGAGCACGGCGTAGTAAAACAAACAGATAGGTGGGGAGCGGCGTCATGGGAAGCGAAGTAGTGCGAATTATTCATTTTTGTTAGCTTTTAAAACTTTTACGAATTAAATTCACACTAGAAAGTGACAAGTCTATTCTAGCCTTAATCTTTTTGAATATGACTTTGTATAAAGTTACACAACTGATATAAACTGTGCCATGTTTCCACTTTGCTCTTCGTTAAGTATTTGTTCGAGAAATCGGCAATACAAGGGCGTAAGTGCACCTAACGACTGATAAGTGGAGATCACTTCGTAGGGCTTTATTCTAGCTGTTTAATAGCCCTACCTAGCGATTTTTAGCAGTAATTCTTTGATTTTACAGAACTTTAATAGTTTCCTTCAGCAAGCGTAAATTCTTATAAAAATATTCTAAAATGGATATAATATGCGTCATTAAAATTGGTTTTTAGAGTCAGTGGGGTATACTTGCCTACCAAAAATAACAGAACTGTAGTGTATGGCGCAACAAAAGCAATAGATGTTCATTAACAGTTAGACAAATATGAGGTTGCTGGCGGATGCTACTATAGTTTAGGGGTAAAGCAACAGAGCCGGATATCTGTAATCACGGTTTCGATTTCCACTCGGAGCCAATTATTATTCCATCTAACAGAATTTTAATCTGTTAGTTGGTTAGAGAATTAGAAGAGGATAAATTATTGTCATGAGCGAGGTCCGAACCCGCGTCATCTACGCGTATAGCCATGCTCTGACCGCTAAGCTAACATGACATATGATGGTTGCGTCATCGTTAACAAGTTAAAGAGCTAATTGCAAAAATGTGTCTTGTTTGTAGTACAACGTAAGTTGAAATATAGGTGTTGCTCCATCCGCATACGATGATGGTTAAAAGAGAGAGAGGACAAATTAGAGTTATGAGTCATATGTCATCTTGGCTTAGCGGTTAGAGCACGCCCCGGCTATGGGGTGAATGGCGCGGGTTTGAACCCCGCACTTGACTATAATTTTTCCTTTATATTTTTGTAAAGCGACCCACGCCGTTAAAAAAAAATTTTGGTGTTTATAAAAAATATCTTATTACAATTAACATACAAAAGTAGGTACGTGTCAAAATAAACACAGAGTATTTTAAATATGTATCAAACACCGGTGGCCATTCTCTGATTGGTCCGTTATGGGTAATCGCTTCCGCTGGACATTTTTTGTAAAGGCAAATTGGCTTACAATCAGTATTCGTTTGGTCAGACCAAAATGAGGTAGTGGTTCAATACAATGAATATGTTCGTAACCAAATATGAAACCCTTTGAAAGTTGAACAGACGGGCCCACGAACAGTGTGGACTTATTGTACTAGAGCTTCGATTTCTTGTACAAAATCATATCAAACATATTTTAATGAGAATACTGAACCCGGATAATCAATCGAATCAAAACGATTATTAAACGTAACTCGTGCTATGTTTACCTCGATTGCAATCTCAAGTACCGGTTAGATCATCAGACAGCAGCGTAGGCTTGGGTCCCTGTATCTTATTTGAAATCTTTACAAGCATATTTTCATTACAATACCAAGTCGTATCGATTATTCACCAAGTGGCGTAATTCAAGCTATAATTATCTTGATTGCATTCAAAAGTATTAAATAGTTCTTCCGGCAGCAGCGTAGTTTCGGTATAAAAGCATTACAAACATATTTTCATTAAAATATCGAATTCGATCGATGATTAAACGAGTGGTATCACTCGAGCGATAATTAACTTGATTGAAATCACAAGTATTGGATAGATCTTCAGGCATAAGGTTTCAGTATTTCGTAAGAAGTTCTTACAAACATATTTTCATTTAAATATCGAGTTCGATCGATTATCATCCGAGTGGCATCACTCCAGCGAAAATTAACTTGATTGCATTCACAAGAATTGGAAAGATCTTCAGGTAGCATACGTAGGGTTTCGGTATTTCGTATGAAATTGTTACAAGCATATTTTTATTACAATACTAAATTCTACTGATAATGCACCAAGTGGCTTCACTCGAGCGATAATTACCTTTTGGTATCCATTGACCTATATATACTGGACGCGACATCTCAAACGAAATTCGTCGACCAGTGCAGATATGCCGGCCGGCATACTCTCCCACACATGCAGCAGGGCACTCGTAGAGATTACACGCGCTTTACGTTCGAAAATTGTGTATTATTTGTATTTTCGCTTGTGTATTTTGAATAAACAATATTCGAACGTAAAGCGCGTGTAATCTCTACAAGTGTCCAGCTGCGTGTGGGGGAAAGTATGCCGGCCGGCATATCTGCACTCTGTCACACACATGTCGCGTCTAGTATATATAGGTCAATGTTGGTATCTCGTATGCAATCCTTACAAACATATTTTAACTAAAAACCAGAGTTCGATCGGCTATAACACGATTGGCATCGCTCGAGCTATAATTGACTTGATTGTCACGAGTATTGGACAGATCTTCAAGCAGCAGCGTAGGTTTTTGGAATCTCGTATGAAATTCTTACAAACATGTAATTTTGTAATCTTACAAACATATTTTCACTAAAATATCGAGTTCGATCGATTATTACCCGAATGGCATCACTTGAGCTTGATTGCATTAACAAGTATTAGATAGATCTTCAGACAGCAGCATAGGGTTTCAGTATCTCGTATGCAATCCTTACAATTATATTTTAACTGAAATACCGAGTTTGATCGATTATTCACTGAGTGGCATCACTTAGCCTATAATTAACTTGATTATGACCAGTATTGATTAGATCTTCAGGCAGCATAGGGTTTTGGTAACTCGTATCAAATCCTTACAAGCATATTTTTTTATAAAATACCAGGTTCTATCGATTATTACCCGAGTGGCATCACTCGAGCGATAATTAACTCGATTGCAATCTCAAGTTCGATTCCACCATTCAAAACTCACCCCTAAGGGTGAAAACGTAATTTTGTAAATTTAACCTGTCACAGTACTGTCATTCTTGATGAGGGTGCTTTTATTTTATTGACAGTTATTATGCCTTTTCGGTTGTATTTATGATTGTTTTGCTCTGGAGGGATTTCGGAATGGAAGGTTGTGGTTTTCTTGTTACAGAAATGGAATTTTGTTTTTAGAACTCTTGTAAATTATTATATCATACACCCAGAGAGCTTGCGTGCGATGTGTGTTTTTGTACGATTAAGAATATAAGGAACGTTCAATATTCTCATGTTGTAAGTCATAAAAGGCGACTTGGGGAAAAAATGCGCCTAATTAGAAGCAAGTTAAGTACTACTCACGACGATGTGAATGGGGTGTGGTTGCACATTTTGCGAATTACAACTGATTGTGCTAATTTTCGAATGGTAACAGATATAATACACAAGTATTTCCAAGAAGGGTTCGAGACAGGCAGGTGGCCGAATAATACATAATCAAAATATTTTTTTAGCAATTATTTCCTTTTGTGATATCATCTATCATAAGCACTTCTTGTTGTCCTTCAACGTAAAAGTCAAAATTATTTCATCAATTCGGCTTATTATATTGTCACGTTCAGCAAAAAAGTGTGTGAGAGGAAAGGGTGTGCGAGAAGAACAGGAAACTCTGGGCGATTATATTTAAACGTCTTTTAACAATGTATATTATAATATGTAACAAAAGTATATCATATTATTTTTAAGGTTTGCAATTACGCCTGCTATGCGGATTACATTACAAAATTACAAATATACGATAGGAAAAATTTAAGTCATGTGTGGGATTCGAACCCGCGTCCATCCACCCCTAGAGCCGGGGTATGCTCTAACCAGTTGAGCTAACATGACATGACGTCATAACTCAAATCTTTCCTATCGTTCTTTAACCATCGTATTGGGACGGAGCGACATCTATAGTACCACTTGCGTTGTACTACGAGTACAAACAAGACCAAGTTTGCAATAACGCCTGCTATGCGGATGACATTAAAAATTACAGATATACATAAAAAAATCCTATCGTATATTTGTAATTTTGTAATATATCAAATTATTTTCACAAATTATTCACCCATTGGCATCGGCGATAATGATAACAATAGAATTTCATTCATAAATAGGCCATAGTGGTCCAGGCCGATGCCAACTTATTAAACCATATGCAGATGACTGGTGATAGCTTGGTAGGTGGAATTGTCGAAACATTTATGTCGCTGCAATTATACCTAATTCATAATGTATTTTACATCAATGCTGGAGAAGACATGTACCGACTACCAAACACACATGAGTGGATAAAGATATGAAGAAGATGGATGATAAAATAGAACGTTTACTCTCACAAAATACTATTTCATTTTTTTTTTATTTGAAGCCATTTTGAGTTATAAGTATCTCAGATTTTAATCAAAACTTTGAGTAAACATTTTTAAGATGTTTGCAACTTGTCTACAAATATGACTGGGTCCTTAAACTTCACCGTTGCATTTGAGGAAACCAACAAGCTTTTTTACAACTTGTCTTAAAATTTATTTTGTTTGCCTCGCGTTGCTGGCTTAGCGATATAAGAACTGTTCCATGTCCAAGGATATTCCATTCAAAGTCGGATACGGGAAAACACTTTTTCTTTTAGTTGCAAAATGGAGACAGAATACAATCTTAACGCCCCTATTAAACGAAAGGTAGTCTAAGTAATACCAAAAAGAGCATTCCTATAGAGTATTGGCGTCACATACGCGGGCATTCAAAGCCAAACTTAATTCTATATTGTTATGTTTGCAATAATGCCTGCTGGGCGAATTATATTACAAAATTACAAATTTACGAGAGCAAAGATTATAGTCATGTGCGGGATTCGAACCCGCGTCCATCCACCTCTATAGCCGATCATCCGCCACCCCATCTCGATACTATGGTTGAAGAACGAGAGCTAAAAGAGTTATGAGTCATTGTGTCATGTTAGCTCAATTGGTTAGAGCATACCCCGGCTAAAGGAGTGGATGGACGCGGGTAGGAATCCTGCACAGGACCATTATTTTTTCTCGTAAATTTGTAATTTTGTAATTAATTCTATATGTTCTTGTATTTGTATTTGTGTGGGACAAGATTGTGTTAGATGGTAATATAGGTAAAGACTTTTACCATCTATGACCGCATTATCAATAACCAATAATTATGAATCTGAAAAATGGGTATTTTATATTCCATATTCTTCATGTCCCCATCAAATACTGATAACGCGGATTTATAAATTACTTAGCTGTATTCAAAACCAACAGTTATTTCTTTTATGAGTTGTTGCAATGCTGATTCTTTAAGAGCGAGGTGCGACTTTGACTCGATTAATTTTCTAGGTTTCCGTACCCAAAGGGTAAAAACGGGACCCTATTACTGAGACTTCGCTGTCCGTACTGTAACCAGGCTGTATCTCAAGAACGGTGATAGCTAGACCGTTGAAATATTCACAGATGATGTATTTCTATTGCCGCTATAACAACAAATACTAAAAATAAAATAAAATAAATATTTAAGGGGGCTCCCATACAACAAACTTGTTTT
Organism: Plagodis pulveraria; assembly: GCA_963890685.1. Classification (NCBI taxonomy): domain Eukaryota; kingdom Metazoa; phylum Arthropoda; class Insecta; order Lepidoptera; family Geometridae; genus Plagodis; species Plagodis pulveraria. The sequence continues at coordinate 5,018,882 of OY982973.1, read as the reverse complement.
TTTTCACCGTTTCTTGCTCGATACTAATAACGGTGCTGGTAGACGCTTTAACTATTCACAGAATGTTTAGTTACGGAACCCTTCTTGCACGAGTCCCACTCACATTTGTCCGGTTTTTTTTAGTTATGCTTACTATGTCAATGAAAATTTTACAGTCGAATCCATCGGACCGTTTTTTTTCTTCAGAACAGATGTTCCTTGTTATGTAGCTCCTTTCATTTCCTCAGTGTCGACCATAGGCTTCCCGGGGGACATCATTACGAAGGATCAAAATGATATATCAAATCCGCAAAATATCTTCTTCAATTCTTTTTTACGGTGTATGATCATATTATTTTGTGGGGTATTCCGTGGGGGCTAAATTCAGGAAATAAAGACTCTATTACCTCATTTCTATTATCTTTTTAGAATACAATTTATAAACTTACATTTATTTCCAAGGAATGAAGCTGTCAAATATTTAATCCCCTTCAAGGTGTTATTATTTTTTTAGGTAAAAACAATGTATATCCGACATTTGACTATCAAACATTTTATTTTATTTATTGAATAAAATGTTTTGTAGTCAAATGTCGGAAATACGTTGTTTTTACCTAAAAAAAATAATAACACCTTAAAATGGAACGACTTCAACACTTAAAAGTGTGAAATAATTTTTTGAATTCGTTACCGTGGTAGTTCAAAAGTACCTATTTTTATAATATTGTGAGCATGGTATCGACTTCGACAAGTTATTTCACACTTCTCAGTGTAAATCGGTTCCAATTATAGGTAAAAAAAATTGTTCAATCTTTTTAGTGAGTCTTGAAGTCGGTCAATAAAATCATAGTAAACAGTTAACAAAACCAATATACATTCTCGATTGTGCGCTTGAATAATCAATACCTCCTGAGGATTCTTCATGTAGAAGCGAAACACGTCGAAACACTTCTGGTTTGGCTACGTGGCGTTTATGAAGTCACGTCGTCGGCTTAGCAGGGAATTTTGGCGGAATCGCCATTAGATATATTTTTATATTATTAAGTGTTTTTCTAAAATGTACTCTCCAAATATTTTTGATACACATACATATATTTACATTATTACTCGGGCGCCCAAAGAACTAGCTGCCTGGTGAAGTATTTCCGAACAGATACGACATAGACTTAGGGGACTTCAAGAAGAGAGCATATTACCTCCTCAAAGGCCAGTAACGCATCCTCTAAAATAATTATCAATTATTATAAATAATTTCATCAAAATAAGTCAAGCCGTTTTTGAGTTATACTCCAATAACTGAAAAGTTTCCTATCTTGATGATATAGTCATTGACAGTGAATGACAATCGAGCCCATAAATAGCAAGCGGCCGTAAACAGGGTGAAGTGAAGTTATTTCATACATTTGAGTGTTGAAGTAGCTGCCATTTTTTAGTAAAAAAAAAAAAAAAATTAGTCCTTTACAAAAAGAGCCACAATTCATACATGGAGTATCAGAATTGGAATATTTATTCACCATTATAATAAAAAGGGTTTCAGACTAGAAAACGGGATCTTATTACCGAGCCTGAGCGGTCCATTCGTCCTTTCGACCTTTAAAGGGCTATCAGTATCTCTGTTAAGGTATCCAGTTAAAATTTTCACAAAATTTGTGTTATTGTAACTGTTGATCAAACAAATAAGAATAATAACAATAAGTTAAGAATAAAAGGGAGTCCCCATACAAGAAACGTGTTTTTGTGTTGGTAAATACATACATACATAAAATTCAAGTTGGGGTAGGCAGAAACCACAGATTTCCACTTACTACGATCCTTACATATCTCTTCGCTTCATCTACACTCATCAAGTAGATCGCCTAGGTCTTCCCGTTCTTTAGGAAATAAAACCGGCCAAGTGTGAGTGGGACTAACGCACGTAGGGTTCCATAACTAAATATTTTGTTAATAGTTAAAGCGTCTACTTGTCACCGTTATTAGTATCGAGCAAGAAACGGTAAAAAATCAAGTTTTTTTGTGTGGGAGCCCCCTTAAATATTTATTTTACTTTTAGTATTTCTTGTTACAGCGGCAATAGAAATACATCATCTGTGAATATTTCAACGGTCTAGCTATCACCGTTCTTGAGATACAGCCTGGTGACAGACGGACGGACGGACTGACAACAAAGTCTCAGTAAGAGAGTCCCTCTTCCTCCTAAGGAGGACCCTTAAAAGGTTTTGTATATACAAGCGTTAAACTTATACTGTACTGTATCAGCCGGATTGTCCACTGCTCAACACAGCCTCCCCCATTTAGGGGGGTTTAGCCATAACCCCCACACTTGGCCGGCGTCTTGAGGATCGCAGTTTATGATATCAGTTCCTCAGAAGGAGCTGCTGCCCACCTTCCGGTAATTTAACTTTAGTCGCCTCTTACGGCACCCACAGGTAGCGATGGCGAGTGGGGATATTTACATCCAGCTAAGTAATAAAAAATATTAAATATTAAATTACAGACACAAGAGACTTAACATCAGTTGGTCCTTGTGCTTATTCCGTCAAATGCCCAGCCGTCGTAGCCGTCAATTCCCCCCGATGGGGGAGACCTTGTTCAATGGTGGACATTCCGGTTGATGTTGGTGATTGATGATTATTTATATATATATTTTAATGCAAATTTATTAATCACTCTTCATACATAAATAAAGCGCTAAATGAATACAATATATAGGAATAAAACGATATTATCTTAAATGCATCAAAGTTTTGTTGGGTGATTTTTTTGTAGCAATTTTGTTGTAAATTTTCATTTACATACTCGTACAATCACTTGCCTACGATCTTTAACCACATAAAAACCTAGTTTGGAATAGATTCTCTTATTACTAGTTTGAAAGTCCCATCCCTACATTCAATGACATGCTCTTCCAAAATGGTTCCTGGAATGCTATTTAGAAACATTATTTTTAATTACGAGCCACTGTCAAACGTCAAGCGTGAGCCGCCGGAAGTTTCCCGGAAATTTCAATATTCGACTTGAAATACATTGAATTAGATTTAACTAGATGTGGCAAATGGATAACCGGTTAAAATGTAGGGATAATATACAGCAAAACACCACTAAATATTGTTAACGCATTGTTCATAGCTCCTTTCCATCTTGACGGTCTGATTTCATGTATACTATCTGAAAGGCTGCATGTATACTATCAAATAGACAATTTCCAAGGCGACCCAAATGCATCAAGCCATAAAACTGAAGTATCACATTTATGTTAAGTATCACATTTATGTCACGCGTTTTTGTAAAATAAATTGGTGTCTCTGTATCAGCTGTCGCTCTCTACAACAATATCCCACGTCACAATACTGTGGCAGCATGCACAGTAAACTAGCCTACACCAAGTGTTGTTGTGTAAACAAAAACATGTTTTTTATTATTTCATACTAATGTACCTTGTCTGTGTCCCACCATTAGTTGTAATATGAAATCGTAAAAATAAAATATTTTGTATATGTATTTCTTTGCATTTCATTAAACTTTGAGGGCAAATACCCTTATGTTTCATTATAATAGGTTCGTTTAATCATTTAATTAATTGTTTTTTGAAATATGACAGATAAATCTCCGTCGCCATATTTTTGTAACTTCGTAATATCAGGTTTAATAACGACGTTTATGATGAAAATAATCATTATTCTGGTAAAATTCCGTTTGGAAATTAACAGCCAATGAGCTGCCAATTTTGAATGACAGTGTCAAACAGAACATTATATTCGACCCCACATGTTTGAGAAATGGTAAGAAAATTTTGAATTATCAATCGATAGTTTTAAGGAACTAACTTGATTCAAGCATAACGCCTAGTCTAAGTTTGACTACTAATTTCAATTGAAGCATTATACCACATCTAGCATAAACTTTATAACAAAACCGGAACTCAAAAGTGACCTCAAGTGAAAAAGGCTTTTAAGACTCGTGAATTTAATTTAATGAATAAAACATTTTGTAGAAAAAGTCGATTATTCTTTGCATAAAAATGTAAAGTTTTTTATTTTGTTCAGTGACCTGAGTTTGAAATTTAGTTAATTGTTCCATTTTGTGTTAACAGTCTCTGAAATATAATTAAAGTATAAACAAAGTTTCAAAAAATGTAAAAGATATTTAGTTAATGGTAACGCTGCCAACTGGTAGTGGGCTAGATCATTTGTCAGTCATTTCAGACTCATAGGCAGTCGCCTATGAGTCTGAAATGACTTATAGGGATCTAAATGCTTTTATTGTAGTAGCTGTAGTGTTGTATATAGTTTGTAGTATTTAGTTAATTATGGCATACCGCCGGTTAAAAAAAAGTTAATGGTAAGGTATTTATGATGATTCGTTTTTACCGACATTCAATAAAATTACGAAGGGTTTTATTGCGCTGCGTATATATAAATTGTGCCCTTGGGGGCTGGGTTAGAATGTCACCTCCCCCTTTCTTATCGAGGGTGTCGTAAGAGGTGACTAAGGGAAAAATACCACAAGGTAGGCAGCAGCATTTTCTGAAGAACTGACAACTCTACTGCGAGCCCCAAGACGTCTGCCAAGCGATTATAGCAAATCCTGCGAATGGGGGAGATCTTGTTCAACAGTGGACGTTACGGTTGATGATGTGATATATAAATTTTATTAATTAGCTCTTGTCCACTAGATGGACGGACGACATCGTTAAAGTCACGGGTAGCCAATGGCTACAGCCGCTAATAGCCGTTCTTGGTGGCGTTCTATGGAAGACGTCTTCCAGTTGATAATGATATATAAATACTTATCCATTAAATAGTATTTACATAAAATTCATAGTTAAATTCTACCTTACCCATTAATCTATTTTGCATGGTGGTAGGACATTTTGCAAATGCTCGCCTGGCTAGCTACCACCCTCAAGTAGAAAATCTGTCGCCAAGCACCTAACGATGTGTTCCAGCAGCTGTCCTTGAGAGCCAGTACTTCTAGGTTAGCCTGAACAACATCTTCCGCCACATCATCACTTACCATCAGGTGAGATAGTGGTCAAAGGCTAACCCTATCAGGCATAAAAAAATAATAATATAAGTTTACAGATCAAAAATAACTCTAAAATGAAATAGCTATGTGATGGACTATATACATCTATCAAGTAATTAAATGAAGACACTAATGAAATAGGGTACCAAACTTGCCCTTCATAAAATTGAGAGCAAACATTTTGGAATTGAGTGAAAAATACAAACAACAAAACAGCTAAGGTATAAAAAATAAGAAAAGAAAAAACCTTGCTATCCAACACAAGCAACTGAAGCGCGTCCAATAAACGCCACCGTTTAATTAAAAATTCATATTCGCAACACAATCATGTTGTACCGGGAAATATTCATTTTAGTTTCTTTAACGTTTTATTCGTTGAATCGACACTTATGTGAATTGTTCGGAGAAACGGTATTCATGGTTTATTGTGATCACAATTTCGTAATTATTTGAATAAAGGTGAAAGGTAAAATGAAATAGCTATGTGATGGACTATATACATCTATCAAGTAATTAAATGAAGACACTAAATGAAATAGGGTACCAAACTTGCCCTTCATAAAATTGAGAGCAAACATTTTGGAATTGAGTGAAAAATACAAACAACAAAACAGCTAAGGTATAAAAAATAAGAAAAGAAAAAACCTTGCTATCCAACACAAGCAACTGAAGCGCGTCCAATAAACGCCACCGTTTAATTAAAAATTCATATTCGCAACACAATCATGTTGTACCGGGAAATATTCATTTTAGTTTCTTTAACGTTTTATTCGTTGAATCGACACTTATGTGAATTGTTCGGAGAAACGGTATTCATGGTTTATTGTGATCACAATTTCGTAATTATTTGAATAAAGGTGAATATCAAGTAAGAAATCTTGTTTGTGACAATGCTTTGTGAAGAAGTACAATGCTCTTCAACAAAATCTTTCGAGATTAGTCTTATCGGTTTACCTGGTTTGGAAGTGTTGTTTGAATAAACTTAATATCAGCAAATAATATATATTTATCTTAATTATAACCAATAAAGATAACATCTCGTAAGATATTTGGAGTAACATAACAAATTATAAAAACTTGGCTAGTTAGATTAAGTTCACTAATGAATTGTATCATTATAAGTAAACCTTTTTCTTTATGAGAAAAACAAAAAACCTAATAAAAATATTAAGCCTCAAAAGAACGTTTCAGAGTCACGGCGCAGTGCAGTGTCGATCTAGAAAGGTGACACTGCAAGTACAACAAACAGGCGCAACGCTTACCAAGCGAGTAATTTGTCAATCGCTTCACATAAAAAATTGTGGAAGAAATACATCATATCGAGTTTGTTTGAAAACTGGTTATTCTTCAAATAATCAAATATACCTTAATAGTGCTGTCAAATAACCGAGTAAACGTGTATTAGCTTCACAGTACTATATAGGTTATGGGTTTGTAATAATCCCCACGCTTGGTAGGCGGCTTGGGAATCGCAGTGTGAGATATTAGTTCCTCAGAAAGCGCTGCTGAGTTACCCTTAGTAACCACTTACAACGCCCACGGGTAGAGATGGGGGGGGGGTGACATTAAAGCCCTGTAGCTTACGATCTTCATAGTTGCAGACATATTTACTCGTAAAATTATTGACACGACGGTTTGTCGAGAACAGTGCGGTGTCACGCACAAAGGTGACACGAAACTGTGATAGATGCACGACCGCGTTCGTAATAATTAAGCACCACCTTAGCATCAAATCAAACACGCAGCAATTCTGCCTTACGTACGTATCATCTTTCATCACTTCAACCGCAAAAAGTCCACTGCTAGTATGCACCTCCGCCATAGATTTCCAAATAGAACCGTTGGAAGCGGTCTGCATCAGCGTCTTCCTGCTAATTTAATTATGTCTGCGTTTGCTGGTTTGTGGTCTCCAATCGAGAACGACAGATTGCAGTATAATCATCCTAAGCAAGCTACAGGCAAGGGATAGGCAGTAGCGTCATTGACCTGAGATCGCCAACCAGCATGTCCAGCGCAGCGTAGCGATTATGGACACCCACTGGTTCTTTCTTTTGGTTACTATGCGTATGTCAAAGCATGCATATTTTTTTTTCTGTTACTGTACTGTACTGTATCAGCCGGATTGTCCACTGCTGAACACAGCCTCCCCCATTATGGGGGGATTTGCCGTAATCCCCACGCTTGGCAGGCGTCTTGGAGATCGCAGTGTGAGATAGCAGTTCCTCAGAAAGCGCTGCTGCCCACCTTCTAGTGTGTTACCCTTAGTCGCCTCTTACGACACCCACGGATAGAGATGGGGGGTGACATTCTAGCCCGGCACCCCACGGGCATTTTTTTTTATTATTTTTTTCTACTACCCGCAAATAGCCGCGATTGTGCTTCACCCGCGGCAAACCAGTTTTATTGAGAGTCGTCGTTGGACCGCGCCATGCCCTTACACAACGATGGTGTCGCATTTCTAATTGAAATAAGTACCTACAAAGACTGTCTTATCACCCCATATGTTCTCGATAATACGTTCAGAAGTGCAGTCATATTTTCTATGTACTACTTTTTTTTTACTACGTGAGATTTGTGACGTGCATGACAGGTTACCGGACCGTGGCCTCTGCAAGGGTGAGACTCTGACTACGTAAGATGTTGGAGAAATGAGAAATGGGAAACTCTTTGTAAAGAACCCCTACTTATTCAATTAATAAAAACAACTATCAGGCGTTACTTTGCAGAATTAAAATTTGATGAAAAAATATGTAAAAAATATTTTAAGTAATTTTTAAATTAATATTTTAATAAAACACTTAAAAATATATGAACCTAGCTGCGCCCCGCGGTGTTACCCGCTGTATAACGTAAATTTTATCAAAGGTCATAGGAACATTTGTGCTCGTGACCATTTTTATAACATTACCAACCAACCAAACAACAACAACCATAACCATATTTTTATTACTTTTTTTTCATACTGAATCGTTGACATATACTCATTCTTTAAAAAAATATGGGCATGAGGATCACGATCATTGGACATGACTTTTTCATAATAGTCTTGCTCTTAACATATTTCGGAGAAAGTACTCACGCTAGGTATTTTTTCACTGTTTTGATCACACAGATAGAAAACGCTGATGATGATGATGACCTGTAGTGGTAGCGGTAGGGGTGACCTGTATGTGCTAAAATAGGCATAACCTGTCATCATACTAAATTTCATGCAAATCAGTCTAGCCGTTAATGCGTCAAGAGGTAACAAACAGACACACAAACTTCAGAGTGCCATCTACCAATTTTTTTGTTTATTAATATTTATCATAATTAAATCAAAATTAATTCGTCTCCGCTCATCCCACGGAAACATAATTTTTTTTCGAAATTAAAAGCAGTCTTTGTGTTATTCCAGGGTGTTGTCTATCTCCATACCAAATTTCATAAAAATTGTTCCCGCCGTTTGAGCGTAAAGAAGTACCAAACATATAAACACACTCAGGAATTTCGCATTTATAATATTATATTTGTAGGATAATAGGATTCCTCGCTCATCCCACGAAATCACCATACTTTTTCGGAATTTAAAGAAGCCCTTGTGTTAATCCACATTGTTAGCTATCTGCATACTTCATTTAATAAAAATAGAGACGTATTTTTATTAGCCACGCTCTAGTTAGTAGATTACGAATGTATTTTACAATTCCTTGCTCATCCCACGGGAACACTATGTTTTATCGGAATAAAAAGTAGCCTATGTTTTAATCCAGCGTGTTATCTACCTCCATACCTAATTTATCAAAATTGAACCAGCCTTTTGAGCGTGAAGAAGTAACAAACATATAAACACAATCAAAAACTTTCGCGTTTATAATATTAAGTAGGATAGTAGGATATATCTAGTGACAATTCCGCCAAATTTTTCTGTTAAGCCGACGTCACGTCGTAAGTGTTTTAGTGTATTATTGAAATATTAATGTAATGTTTTCTTAAACAACTAATAATATTTAAATCAGCCCCTACCCCGCGCGGTGGGACTTCGTAATTTCCCCCCACCCCCTCTGATCATACCTACGTATCTTAAAAATAAACTTAACCCTGTACAAAGCCTTTTAATTCTATTATCAATACTCATATTGATATGCAAGCTATTGATTACTGCCACACCCGCTAAGCTAACCTAACTGTGTATTCCAACCACTGTTCTTAAGAGCCAGTAATTCTAGATTAGCAAACAAAATAATCACATACCACCAGATAGTGGTCAAAGGCTAGCATATCAGCTATACATAAATCAAACCTTATGCAACATAGTTTTCTACTGGAGGGTGAGAAATAGATAAGCGAGCTTTCAGAAAAGGTTAGCCTACCACTGATCGTAAAATGCTGATCAAATAAGTTAACCTAAAGCACTATTATAAGAGCTCTTTTTTTTTTTATGTTATTGTGACGGAACAAGCCCGAGGCCCACCTGATGTTAAGTGGACTAACCTCTGCCTATAACAGACGCATTTCGTCAACGACGAATTGCACTGTGCCCGTAACACTGAGACGTCCAATTGTTAGGTCTCATTAGCCTGTAATTTTTCTGGCTCTCAAGGACAGCTGCCGAAACACACCGTTAGGTGCTTGGCGACAGATTGTCTACTTGAGGGTGGTAGCTAGCCAGGCGGGCAATCGCAAAAAGCCCTTCCACCATGCGGTGAAGCTCAAGCCTGCGGTGGGGATCGAACCAGGGTACTGCGGCGAGGCAGTCCATAGCTATTACCGCTCGGCCATCATTGCTTCATCACCCATTTATCTACCTATGGCTATCGTTTTTATTCAATCATCTATGTAAAACAACATTTCCTGTGGTCTAAATTGGATGAGGATGATTGGATGACTACTAGTGGTATTTCTAGATGAAGGGTTCGATGCTTGGAAGGGTATTTTAAGCCGTCTTTGGTAGGAGCATTGTATATATAGCAATCGTTAAGCATTTGGGTAGTAAACTTTAACGAAAGGATATAGCCACATTCGCGTAGCTGCACTGGCAACTACATTCTCTCCAGTCCTATAGCTTGGTCATAGTCCAAGCAGTTGGAAAATGTTTTTTTTTTATGTTATTGTGACGGAACAAGCTCGATGCCCGTCTGATGTTAAGCGGACTAACCTCTGCCTATAACAGATGAATTTCATCACAAGTGTCACGAATTGCACTGCGCCCGTCACTTTGAGACATAGTTGTTAAGTCTCATGTGCCTGTAATTTCACTAGCTCTCAAGGACAGCTGCCGAAACACACCATTAGGTGCTTGGCGACAGATTTTCTACTTGAAGGTGGTCGCTAGCTAGGCGGGCATTCGCAAAATGCCCTTCCACCATGCGGTAAACCTCAAGCCCGCGACGGGATTCCAACCATGGACCTGCTACGCGGCAGTCCATAGCCAATGCCACTGAGCCATCACTGATTCAAACCGTGGTTCGTTATTATTATGTAGAGTTAAGATTATCTTCATTTCAATTATCACTGCGTTCTTAGCAGCAAATCAAACACACTGAATCAACAAATTTAAACAGCTACAAACACTTCAAACACAACATTCTCAACTAACTCACTCGGATTTAGTATAGACTACATTGTAATGTTTGTTTCTGAACGCCACTAGACGCAAGTATGCCACGTCTCTTGAGAGTAGTAAATCCTCACCGAGACAGGTTGTGGCAAATGTTTCGCAATCTGCGGTAGAAAAGTAGTAAAATATACTATAAACTAGGCTTGAACAGAAACCAATAAGGAATAAAATCGACTACAGATGGTTCCATGAAACACGATAATGTGATGTGACACTAGATATCTTTTTTCGTTTCTTCTTTCACGAAAATTTAGAACTCCGTTGGGTGCTGGGCTAGAATGTCATCCCCCATTGCTATGTGGGTGTAGTAAGAGGTGACTAAAGATAAAATACCGGAAGGCAGTAGCGCCTTCTGAGGAGCTGATATCTTAAACTACGATTCCCAAGACGCCTGCCAAGCGTGGGGATTATAGCAAACCCCCCTTGATGGAGGAGGTTGTGTTCAACAAAACTGTGTTAAGTCACCCATAATGTAAAAAAAACTTGAGAGGCGTCAAGGGGACACCCGGATGGAACGAAGTTCCTTTCGATTATTAAGTGAAGGAATTGTAATATTTTTTTATTTTTTTTATGTAATTATATTTTTTTTTATTATTAACAAATAAAATGTAATATTCACTTAAACGAAAATAACTGGCTTGCTTTCTCTGAGAGAGAGAGAGAGAGAGAGAGAGAGAGAGAGAGAGAGAGAGAGAGAGAGAGAGGAGAGCCAATAATAAAGCCTCATCTAGTATTTATAAAATGATTCCAATCTAGTATTTATTAAATTAGCCAAACAAAATAAAATAGTAGACTTAGATAGATGACGAATGACCGATAACGCATGAAATTGGAATGTATCAGTAGCTCAACTATTCTATGCTTACTCGTATTTTACCTCTGATTAAAATTAATCAGATGGTAGGCCTTATGAAGGTGAGTCTTAGTTGGTGTTGTTAGTGATTCATCCTCTGCAGTGTCAGATATTTGCCTTTAAGCAGTATTGTGTACACATAACTGTTTTATTTCATGTAGCAAGTAAAACAAACGCGTTTTTCCATAATTCAAATTTTTCTGTTGGCTTTGCTTTACCGCATGGTAAAAGAGAATGTAAATACTTGCCTAGGTAGCTGCCACCTTCAAGTGGAAAATCTGCTGCCGAGCACTTTTCTTCGTATTCCGGCACCAATCAACATCATAAATCAATACATAAAATACTGGTCAGAGCTCATCAAACAGCTGCAAAAAAATATATTTTAATCAGCATATAGCAACTTTTTGAATAAGATCTAAGTTTTTTTTAAATACGTGTACGAACAACTGTTTCAAAAAAGTTTGATCTCATACTCATTAATTTAGGTTTGTTTATGAAAGTTTCAATATAGGTTCGCTATTTAACATGATTCTGCATCCTAGTTCCTTCGCTAATTTGAAGCATGCGCCAATATCAATCAAATCAGTCAGAGCAGATGCTACGCCGTAGCACTAGAGCTACGAGTAATCTCTCTTTGACCCAATTTTGAACGAAATTCGCTTGGAATCACATGTATTATATATGGAAGCCCTGCAGTTGGTAAATTTATCATCACATAAATCCTGAATTATTATGAAAGGATGGATAGTAATAACGAGGGAATAATGTATTGTACATTTCATCAAAAGTTGAATTAAGATATAATTTTATATATTTCATTTATATCATGCATTTTTATGCAAACTGTCACTGTCACGTCTATATTCTTATTCTGTCTGATTGGATATCTATATAATATCTTCTAAAACATATTATATTTGTTCTTTCTCTGTGCGTAAACGTAAAAGATTTCTCGCTTCTGAGGTGGTTTGTTTGCAGAGCGCCATTATATCTACATTGATCTGTTATTTAGTCGCTATGTATATCTAAATCGGGGATGTTTAAAGTATTGACCACAAATAATTATAAAGTGTACTCTCTAGCATAATTGGAGGCAAACGGAGTGACAGGATATGGAATAGTGTGATATGGGAAGGTGTAAATAAGGATGTAGTCGAAAAAATTGAGAAAAGTATGTTAAGATCGTTTGGACATGTAGAGAGGATGAAACCAGTGAACGAAAGTGTTGGAAGAAGAAGACCTAGGCGAACGTTGCGAAATTAGATTGAGGACGTTCTGAAAAAAGGCCACGTCAGGAGTACCCTCAACCGATACTCTTGTATGAAAGTTTTGATGAGTGTAGATGAAGCGAAAGAGATATGTAAGGATCGTAGTTAGTGGAAATCTGTGGTCTCTGCCTACGCCAACGGGAAAGAGGCGTGATTTTATGTATGTTACATACATACCCTCTTTCCCGTAGGCAGAGACCACAGATTTCCACTAACTACGATCCTTACATATCTCTTTCGCTTCATAATCTCTGGCCGCACCGTTTTCTGTGTACGTTAAAAAATAATAATATTGCTTTCTCGCCTCTATTAATGGTCTTGATAGCCAATGTGGAATTTCGTCCGACGCATATAGCTTTACAAAATAAGAAGCTAAATAATAGTTAAAAGTCTATAATAAAACACAAGTCTTGTTGTCTCTCAATGTTTTTGATAACAAACTAAAATTAATGCAATTTTTAAGAAGTGAACAAAAGATCGTATATTATTAACTTTGTTATTTGTAATGACCGCGTGATGATTGTGGTAAGTTCCCTGAAAACCCGTTTTGAGTTTGGCACCTGGCATTATACTGTGATGAACCACGTTTTGCGTATTTGAGGCCATTTTATATATAATCCGTTTAGCGCACAGTTTTTTTTTGTGTCGTTCAAACAGCCGATCTAAAAGTAAAAACAAAAAGATATTCCTTGACAGTAAACATAATGCCACAATTATGTTGTACAAAAATTTGGACTATAAACTTATTAAAAATCTAGTAATTAAACAACTTTAAGCGGTTTAAATCGCGTATACTTATCATTATATTTGTCCCGACGTTTCAAACACTTTGCAGTGATCGTGGTCAATGGGTGACTCTGCAAAGTGTTTGAAACGTCGGGACAAAAATAATGATAAATATATGCGATTTAAACCGTTTAAAGTTGTTTAATTACTATGTGTAATAATCGCGGAAACCTAAGACAACATTATTAAAAATTTGTTATTATTTTTTAATCAGCTGGAAGAATTTCCGGGCTGTAGATCTTCGAACACAGGACCTTTGTATAGATAAAAGCTTTGCCATAATCCCTCTGCTGTGTAGGCGACGTCAAGATTGGAATTCCCTCATTTGGTTCTCACAATAATCACGGGAAAATCTCAAATGTGGTGTTTACCACTTCGCTTGACTAACATTGAATAAATATATATTCACATTAAAAATTAGGCAATGAAAACAGGTCAAGTGCGAAATGGTTCTCGCTTTTTAAAAGCTTCGCATTGCATAATCCTGCAAAAGAAAAATATGTGGGTTGGGTTTGAACACTACTTGAAATTTGTATCATCAATCAACGTTTCCAGTATTTGTGAGTTAAATAGAGGATTTCAAAATGTTCTAAAATTACAAATATACTCGTACTATAGTGGTTAAAATCAATTTCTTGACAGTCATGGTCTTAAATACCTACGATATTCCATTTTTGGTCAACGTTTTACATAAAATATCTAAATTTAAAGTTTGGAACTCATACCGTTTACGAGCTAGAGACCTGTGAAATACGGATGGGACGAACGTACAGACATACAGACAAACTGAAAGACAGATAGATTTGTCTCATTAATAGAGCTTTGTTTCGCTCCGTATATGCAATCCAGGTTTTCTATCTAACATTATGCTGAACAATTCATTTCTCAGCAACCGTAGCAGTAACGTCTATGGTGCTACGGACCGTAGCCGTTATGCTACGCTCTGTGGGCAGCATGTGGGAACGAAACATTTGTTATCTTGCCGTCATAATGTATCAACCGCTATATTTACGCTACATTTGAGGCGCTTACGAAGATATATTTTTATAATAGCTTATTTTATCTCTTACATTTTGTAGACAGCGTGGGAATTTCAGAATTAACCACATGCTTTTCGTTAAAATTATGTGCTTATTTTTTTTGTATTGTTTTGTTTTAATTATGTTGAATTAGAAACACAAGCAGACTGATAGTTTACGTTTATATTAATACACGAGACAATGTTCAAAGTACCACTATTCTAAAAAAAAAATTATTGAAATCAGACTACGCGTTAATAAATTACAACTAACTATTGAAGCGCTCGTAGCGAAGTAGCAAAGTTAAGCAGCGTCGCTCCCGGTCATGAGTTAGATGGGTGACCGCTAGTGACATTACTACTGAGCGTTTCCGTGCTTCGGAGGACACGTTAAGCCGTCGGTCCCGGTTGTTGTCTTAGGATGGCAGTCATTATAGCATGGTGGTAGGGCATTTTGCGAATGCCCGCCTGGCTAGCCATCACCCTCAAGTAGAAAATCTGTCGCCAAGCACCTAACGGCGTGTTCCGGCAGCTGTCCTTGGCAGCCAGTACTTCTAGGTTAGCCTGAACAACGTCTTCGACTACATCATCACTTGCCATCAGGTGAGATAGTCGTCAAAGGCTAACCTATCAGGCATAAAAAAAAGACTAAGTGTACATTTTGACTTTCATCCCCTTTCGCAAAGAACCGTGCGAAATTTCGGGTTAAAATTATACAATGTTCTTTTTCGTAGTATGAACTTGAATCGTGCTAAGTTTCATTGAAATTCATTCAGTAGTTTTATCGTGATGCGCGGCCTTGTTACAGACAGACAGACAAAAATAAAAAAAATAGAGTTTTGGCATCAGTATCAGCTACAGAGTGCTCTCAAAAATTATATTCAAAATTATAAAAAAATATATACCGTCACCGCACCTATTTCTACCACCAAGCAGTAATGTTCTCAATTCCCTGGTTATAACGGTGCCAGTGATTACAGGCACTTGAGACTTTTCGTCGTTGACGAGATGCGTCGGTTATAAGCAGAGGTTAGTCCACTTAGCCGGCCTCGGGCCTAAGTACTGTCAATGCGTTGCCGACCCTATTCTATTAATATTTCAAATATAAATATAAAAATAAAATCCATATTCAGTTTACCTTATTTTATTTGACAAAACGGTGTGAGAGCAAGAGTACCATAACATTTATATTCCAAAACTAATCGTACTCCTTTTCGCTACCACGTATCCGTTACTACGCCGTTAGTGACACGACGTAGGCCGTTACTGTGCATAAATCAATTAATAACATCAACCGTAGCAGGTAACGCGACGTAATGGTAACGAATGTTTCGCGAAATGTCACACATTTATCACTCAGAAGCGTGTATATGCGGTCAGTAGGGTGACAATCATTTTTGTTCAAAAGGGACAGTTTTGACAATTTTGTTTATTTTTTTGTATACTAGCTGTCCGGCCGTGGATCCGCCCCAGTGTATGTATGTTATCGCGCAAAACCATTAACCTTTAACTAATCTTTTTGCACAGTAGAATACTACTATCCTATGTCCTTTCCCAGATCTCAAACGATTTCCAAAAATACAAATCTTTCCTCTGTATAATATAAGCGCAGATGATATTATTATTTATTATTATTTATTAATTATTATTAGTATATAGATATATACATATTTGAATTATATAGGTAACTGATAACATGATATACTAAACACCTCAAAACTCTTATGGGGTGCTGAAATAGAAGTGCACGCCCCTCATATTTTCCTGCTGGAGTTATAGGAAGCGACGAAGATAAATAACGGTGGACAATAGTGCCTTTTTAAAAATTGCTATCTTACACTGCGAGTCTTAAGACGCCTGCCAAGTGCACAGATTATGGCAACCCTTAATTTACATCTAGGAACATGTAACTGCATCAAAGGAAATACAGACTTAAAATCTACATCTGTTAAATGACAGTGTTATTGTGGTATTTATGGAAGGCATTCAATTTACTATAACACCACATAAACTGCTACAGTTCGGTAATTAATAAAAACAATTAAATTTATTGTAATTCTGTGCAAATTTGCTTTTGCCTATGTTAAGCAGTTACAATCTATCTGGCATCAAGTCAGATAAAAGGTCACGAAAATTTGTATACATCGCCATATTGATCCTAAAATCTCAATTCAAAATCATAGGCACCATACCGCATGCCTCTACGACGAGGCACTTTAGGTGATTGCAGGACCGACCTCAGTGTCTTTCAAGATATACAGCGCTGGAAGGATCTTACCGGTTTTTGTCGAGACAGGTGTGTTTTAGAGAAAACATTAAATGGCACCTAAACTTAAAAGAAGTAGCTGTATGTACTAGTATATTTGATGAATTGTCTCTTTCCTATCGTTCATAAGCTACAGAACAGCTAACCCGTGGTGTGTTGGGTCAGAATGTCACCTAACTAAAGGCAAACCAACACCGACTAAAGGTAAAACACTGAAAGGTGGGCAGCAGCGCCTTCTGTGGAACTAATATCTCAAACAGCGATTCCCAATACGACTACCAAGCGTGGGGATTATTGAGGGATTGACGACATCCACGGGTAGAGATGGAAGGGTGACATTCAAGCCCGGCACCCTACGGATAAATATATTGTTAGCGGCAACACTGTCAGTGGAGAGGGAAACCTATATAACCCGGTGTTGGGTGCCGGAACGGGCTCTTATTGCTTCGTCCGTCGGTTCGGTGACATCGCTGTTAAGTTGTATAATTATCGTACTGCTAGATTGTTTTTGTCAGTCTTGTCTAGGCTATTATAATTGTTTAAAAGAGTTAATTTTAAAGGCATCATTCTTAATCGGGTGTATTTGTTTTTGTGTAAATTAAATAAATTGTAGACACTTGTGTATTTCTTCTTTTAAAAAAATAACTTCTGATCTAGTTTCTAAGATCAGAAGTGGGATTCTTACTAACTTTTTAGCCCACTTGTTTTGGCCTAAATATTTAATTTTTTGTCTACCCGCAAAAATATTTTTCTTCGTGTTATTGTTATTTTATAAATTGCGATGTTTTATCACGACACGCCCGTCCTGTCGATTATAACTGTGTCTCTTCTCATTGCAGGGTGAATACGTTTTAATTTTGCGCGAAAGTGTTAAATTGTGGGAGTGACTTCGAATATTTGTCGCGTATAGGAAACTGTTGAAAAGGGGACGCGAAGTCGTGGCTTGACGATAGGGTGTCCAGTGATTGTAGCTAGACCAGCCTTAAGCGAGAATTTTGACCTTTATGCCTGAAGGTACCAGACTTCGCGGGTATACTATTTGATGTCATGATGAAGAACTCCGATAATTATCCAACTTATACAAATTACGTGCGTCGCTCGTTGTTTCGTTTACGCATAGTGCGGGGATTGAGCAATGATCTTATCTCGGCAATAATAATTCGCGGCATCACCGGTCCCAATATTAGAGCTTCAGCAACTAACGCTAAATTGTTACAAAACGATCTTGAAGATTTTTTCACGTTCTATGTTAAGCCGAGTTCAAGCTGTGTATCGAAGACTGCTCCCTCACGTTCTGATTTGCGAAACATGACGATGGGTACACGAGGTACAGAGGAGTCGCGTAAACATTGCCTTATTGATATTAGGTGCTACTGTTGCGGTCAGTAAGGACATAGACAGGCTTCATGTGGTAAGAAACCTAGAATTGAACAATTGTCAGGAAGTGCGCCGTATAATGTAGGGACCAACTTACTGCCACCTGCGTTTGTACCAACCAGGCTCTTGGCGTGCTCTTATTGTAAGAAACTGGGGCACAAGGCTGAGACTTGTTTCGTGCAGAAGCTGCTAACAAGGACAATGTTAATTTTTGCAACGCGTTTGTTCCAACAGGGACATCGTAGCGGCGGTTATACAGGACGAACCCGTTCACGTCTTGATCAATAGCGGTTCGACTATCTCGTTAATATCCTCATCATTGATAAAGCAAATACTCGCGTACGCCTGTATTACTGATACCATAGAGGAAAGTAATATACCGGAAATAACTAAGTAACATGACGGATACTTAAAGGGTTAGGTAGCCAGAAAATTGAGGGTACTTTTTATGTCACATCGAGTTTAATGACTTGACCCTCGAAGTAGAATTGTATGTGGTTTCTGACTAGTTACGGTTTGGCAAAGGCTCCAGTAGTTAATCAACGCATAATCACAAAGACCCTTCGCGAGTTCATAGGTTCTGGAGACATACTCGTCTATAGTAACGATGTTTTGATCATGAGTAATAGCATTGACCAGGGTCTGGACCCACTGCGTAAGGTGCTTGATGCGTTGACAACAGCTGGTTTCTCCATCAACTTAAAGAAGTGCTCGTTTTACCAGTATTGAGTACTTGGGCTGAACGATTAGTAGTGAATGGTTAGGCCGAGTCATGAGAAAGTTCGGGCTCTGATTGAAACTCCTGAATCTAAGAACGTTAAGCAAGTACGATAGTGTATGGGCTTAGCTAGCTATTTTAGGTGGTATATAGCTGGTTGTGCTCAAAAAGCTTCTTGGATTGCGACACTTACTAAAAAGGGTTTTATATTTGTATTTGTAACACCAGAGATGCATCAATCCAACGGGCAGGTTGAGCGCTATTGCTGTACCGTGCTCGACATTGAGTGCAATCATCGGCAGCAAAGATGGCCAGCAATAATGTGGAAGTTGCAGTTAATCCTGAACATCACGAGGCACAGGACGACCCAGCATTTTGTATTGAACCTGCTAATTGATGTCGAAGCTGCCACACCTCTTATCCGCAGCTTGATACGCGACGTAGCAATTGAAGGGTCAAGTTTCAAACGGGAAGCGTTTCGTGAGATGAGCCGTCAGAAAGCATCCGAGCACCTTCGTGGCAATGGCAGGATACCTATGTTCATGAGAGGCGTAAACCATCTCGTACATTTAAGTTAGATTCCTTAGCTTTTGTTCGCAGGCAGGCGCAGTCGACCATGAGGCTGGACTCATGTATGCGTGAACCTTATCGCGTTGCGACGGTACTACTACAGGGTCGCTACGGGCTGAAGCTCTTGGCTGGCTCGTCTGGAGAATCGTTCCAGGCGGCCGCAGAATACATGCTTCCATGGCAAGGAGAATGGACTCCTGAGGTGTGCTCAGCTTTCTCTGAGTTTTTAATTTTATCATGCGTGAGAATATTCTGTTAAGATAATTTTTTGTTCAAGTCCTGACCTATTTCATATCTATTTTCACAAATAAAGTTTTTATTGCTGTAACATGTTGTGTTAAGAATCCCTTTTAGTCGTGGGGCTAATTGTGGGGTATGAAAAGGTTGAGTTGAACTAGGATGAGCGTTTGTCTTGGAGCGCATCGGACACGCTATCCTAGTGTGCCCAGACACTTGATGCGTCAAGCTGTCCTAGAGCAGGGGTGCCAAAAGGCCATTTGAGTGAAGATTCGTGTACCGCGGGACATGTTTGTTGGCAGGCATTGTCGTTTTGTTTTGGACCGGATGAGCGTTTGTCTTGGAGCGCATCGGACACGCTATCCTGGTGTGCTCGGAAACTTGATCTGTCAAGTTGTCCTGGAGCAGGGCTGCCGAAAAGTCACGTGGGTGGCGATTCGTGTAGCGTTGGACATATCTGCCGGCAAGCATTGTCTGTACTGGTTTAATGCATGCTTATATGTGAACCAATACACACACGCAAAGCCATGCCTCACGTAAGTACTCGTAGGTCTCTGACGAGTCGTGGGGGCGATCTTCCGACAAGTCCCGCCCCGAGTGGTTGGTTCATGTATTTGGATGTTTTAACCTAATTGTTCATAGGCAATAATAATGGGTTCTTATCTAATAGTGACTATTGCCTATAGCTATGATTACTGAACGAATTTGTCAAGTGCATTCTCTCGTTTTCTTCTCTTTTGTCGATAGACGCAGATGACGAAAGGGATGAGTCAGCTCCTGATGTCCACCGGACTCCTGAGGCGAACCAACTCATGGACGACATCGAGCCACAGCCCTCTGGAGTACAGAGGCACGCGGAATCAAACACCTTTGCTGCGAACGAAGAGGATTGCTTACCCTCTGTACCAATCTTGTTTCCAATCTGGATTGTTGACGGCGTTGAAGATAACATGGAGCCCGGGGACGGTCTCCTGTCAGGAAAGGCCGTGTTAGCGGCAACACTGTCAGTGGAGAGGGAAACCTATATAACCCGGTGTTGGGTGCCGGAACGGGCTCTTATTGCTTCGTCCGTCGGTTCGGTGACATCGCTGTTAAGTTGTATAATTATCGTACTGCTAGATTGTTTTTGTCAGTCTTGTCTAGGCTATTATAATTGTTTAAAAGAGTTAATTTTAAAGGCATCATTCTTAATCGGGTGTATTTGTTTTTGTGTAAATTAAATAAATTGTAGACACTTGAGTATTTCTTCTTTTAAAAAAATAACTTCTGATCTAGTTTCTAAGAATATATATATATCAGTACATATCTTTTAAATCGAATTTGTAGTTGAGACAAAATTACTGCACAGGACTTACAATAACATGTCCGAGGAAAAGGGGGTATATAGACACTTCTGCCTACCCGTTCAGAGAGCACAGGCGTAATTCCCGCCTGGCTACCAACTTTTAGTTAAAAACTGTCGCCAAATACCCAATGATGTGTCCCGGTTGCTGAGCCAGGCCTTTTTGTGATGTTATGAACTGATGACGTAGTTATGAAAAGTCAAATAATCCTATATTTTTAAAGATATCTTCCTTTTTTTACACGACTGCTCAAAAAAGGGTTTTATCATTTCAGGGTTTATGTATGTATGTATGTCTGTGAGTTTTTTTATTACACCATAACTTCAAAAAAGGTTAATGGATTTTTATGTATGAGAGATCGTATGATTTGTCTTGAAAGCGCAAGCAACACTAAGTACATAACAAAAATAAAAAAAGATACTGGAGGATTTTAAACACCATATTGTGTGAGATATTTTTGTTGTCTTCCAAACCGATATATCTAGAAGTGAAGATATATTTGTTGAATGTTTATGGAGCATAGTTAAATAAATCTAGTTTTGAACGACCGCCCAGGGCGTCAAGTCTGCTAATCAATATGAATGTATAATGGACTCGGCCTGGTCAATTTTGACAGTTACAGTAGTCTACTAACTTCGTATCGTTCATATTGAGTTAATATTGATTCAATCTCAATTTCATATGAAAACGAAACGAAATAATAAAATAATAATAAATAATAACGAAATTGTTTTGTGAATTACCTTACTCTTCTCTTTTTATTTTTTGTTGGCAATATCGTTAAACCAGCCTAGATTCATCATAGATTCATATATTCGTAAGGGATCAGCAGACTACCGATTCTGTCACGTATGAATCTTTAATGAATCTAAGCTGAATATGAACATGTAATTAGCAGACTTGGCCCCTTGTTCGTTAAAATATCTCAAATATTAAGGTCTCACAACTCACAAAGAAAATGAGTATATTTTTAACAGAATACCAGATCTAGCGCACCATTTCCCGCCCTCCGCATGTACCCTATTTACGACAGGTGTTCGTCGGTACATCTCTCTAAGTAGGGGATGAAAAATTCAGTGACGTAAGTGGCTACTGAAATTTTCAAACCGGAATTCTAAAGGCGACAATGGAGAGTGGCTGTATTTCTTTATGAAAGTGTAGATAATTTGAATTTTAAGAAAGTTACTTGACTTTAACAATAGTGTGACGACATTGAAATGTTTTTTATAGCTTATAGGCTAGCCTTTTTTTATTTCTGATAGTGTGATTATAAGTGATGATGTAGTCGAAGGTGTTAACAGACTTAATCTAGAATTACTAACTCTCAAGGACAGCTGCCAGAACACCGTTAGGTGCTAGGCGATAGATTTTCTACTTGATGGTGGTCGTTAGCCAGGCGGACATTCGCAAAATGCCCTCCCACCATGCGATGAAGCTCAAGCCCGCGGCGGGATTTGAACCATGGACCTGCTGCGCGGCAGTCCATAGCCAATGCCACTGAGCAATCACTGCTTCAATTGTCCACAAATCTCACCTAAGTTTTACCTTAGTAAGTGACGATGCGATTGAAAATATTGTTCAGGATAGCTTAAAATCACTGGCTCTTGATGACAGCTGCTGGAACACGCCGCTTGGCAAAAGATTTTTGGCGAGACTGCTTTCTTGATAGTTCTAAACCTGTTTTTAAACCATGCAACATACTTCCTCTACCTTACATTATCGAACATTAGCGAAATTCGTATATTTGCCAAACACCACCCTGATTTTTTTTATAAAATGTTCCCAAATATTTACGCGCTAACAAAGGTCAAAGTTTTGTAACTTATTGTATGAACCTCCCGCCCGAAAAAAATTATACATATAAAAGAAACATTTATAATATGTGTATAAAAAAATATAATTGCGCACCTAATGACATTAAGATATTCATAGGATATAGAATATTAAGATATAGAAAGGAAATTTTAGAAATCTTTAACTGACTGGCTTCTTAGCTTTAATAGTGTTAAGGATTTTTTATATTATTGTAAATAAATAACAATTCTTTTAGTATTTTAAGGCATACAATATTTAATATAAATTAGTTTCATAAAACATTTGCACGTCTACTTGCAGACTGAATTCATTGTATCTACTTGATTAATATTAAGATCCTTTTGACTTTTATTCTTGCAAATAAATAAATGATTTTATTTGAGAAATGTGGGCTTTTTGTGACTTTTAAAGCACGGAAACGCTTTGTATTAATGGTTCTAGTGGTCATCCATAACCAAATCATAACCGCAGCGGACGTTTTTCACATAGTTGATCTGTGAAGAAAGATTAGCTATCCTATCAGCTATAAAAACGGTTTATTTTGGTTTTAATTGCAATCCTTATCCTCAATTACTCTCGAAAAATAATATACAATATACTTAATACCCGTGGGGTTCAGGGTTAGAATGTCACCTGTTCCGTCGGTGTCGTAAGAGGTGACTAAAGGAACAGTGCGCCAAATGAGCAGCATGCCACTTCTTACGTGGATGTGAGTAGTTTGTTGTGTGCATTAGACGCACAACGAGGCTGTATACCATCTTAGTGCACTGCCAGGTTTTCATACAATATGTTATTGTATTTCTGTCTTGTATGTTGTTAGCGTAAAATATCATTCATAATATGTTCTTGTGTTTCATCCAGTGTGTTAAAACATTTTGTATGACCCTGAATATGTGCCCGGTGAATGGCAATAAATAGGCTCGCCCTCTATTTCATGGGACCAAAACTTTATCGGCGTGGGTGTTAACACACCTCTGCCTAACCCTTCGGGGAATACAGGCGTGATTATATATGTATGTAATTCGTGTTAATCTAAGGCCATAATGTATTCACTGTTGTGCTCTATTCGCAATATTATCCGAGATAAATACTCATAGACGTATGTATACCTTCATATATGTTACAATAGAGAATTATCTTAATTTCCCAGTAGTATTGTATCCCGTGTTTGGATAACGCTCTATATCCGCTATTTGATGGCAAACAATAATAATATATATAGTATTATCTGTGTGTGAAAGGGATTATTAAATCCGATTCGAACCTATTATACGCGTGCTATGTTTTACTGATGATTTTCTTTTGTCTGATACATCATAGGCTATATAGTGTATATACTCTATTTAGGGTACCATTTGAAGTTAAATTCGCCAAAAACGCTAAAAACGATTATACTCCCAAAAAGTTGTTCCACTTGGGTCTTGGCATTATTTTCGTCATAAACGCTATGAAGCTACTGGAACAGTTTGAATTACCTACATCTAATGTCAAAAGTGACAGAAGTGACAAATTTTAGTGGCATTCTTAGCGTTCTTATCCAAAAATGGAACAGGAGAGAACAGTTACAAACGATTACAGTGATCACAACCATAGACGCAGAATGTGGTCAAAATTATCGAAAATAACGAAATTAGTGTCAAATGGAATAGGCCCTTAATATTGATAAAACCGGCCAAATGCGAGTCGGACTCGCGCACCAAGGGTTCCGTGCAAACCTGTAGGTATATAAGTAACAGTTATGCTATTTTTATTACTAAATAAAATCCATAACATTTTAAATTTAATTAAAATATTTATATTATATGATGTTATTATATAATTATACTTTTCGCAATTTTCCCTTTATCTGTGCTAAAAGACGTTGCTTTGAACCAAATTTCAAGATTCCGAGTTAAGAGGCATTTTACATTTTAATGCGGTGTACGAAGATTTTAAGCGCTTAATTTACTATCATAGGAAATATGTACAAGTTGTTTAATAATTGATAAAAATAGAATAATCTGTTATCTTTTCAGTTAATGTAAAAGATTTACAAACATAACATTAATTATTTTGTAGTGACCAATCTCCCGCACCTTGTTTTACGAATTAAAGTACACATAGCCAACTTCAGAGTTCTATCTCTTGTATAAAGATTCATCAAATTAACTAAAACAAAATACTGTGCATCAGGCATATCATCCTGTTGACACATAGTGTACTAGAATATCGATAATTAATCGTCATTGTAGAAAAAAAATAAAGATCTTGCGCCAATTTCCACGAATTATATCAGCAGTTTACCACGATATATTGCGTTTAGTAAAGTGTAAATCCAAACAGATATTATATGAAAAGAAAGTTCATTCTTTAATTAATCTGATCTTTAATAAAGTGTGCTATTAACTCTGTTTTGTTAGACAAGAAAAAATATTTAACATAACTCGAAATGCTCATAAATTGAGATGTACAAGCGCGAGGCGATCAGTACCGCGCGAGCGCTCATCGAGGTAGGACCTGCGTTCGTTTTGCCTTGCTCTGACGTCTCGTACGCGGAACGCTTAGACGCAAGTTTATAGTGCGACCACAGAGTTTTGATCATGTCTTTATTTTTTAAGTAACAAACTATACTTTATTTTTGTTGTCCATAATATAATTATTGTTGTCTTGTTAAGTAACTACATCTTTAGTTTCTGTTCATCCATTGTGTTAAAAAAGGAAACGTCACAATTATGCAGCCTTATACAGCGTTATTCGAAAAATGCTAACAACCTCAGAGGGTTGACTTCTTCTTTTTGGTCTGCTAGTTTTTATATTATTCTAGTTTAAATTAGTAACTCACTATAACTTTTGTTATAGAAGGATAAGACGACAGCCGAATAATTGATTTCCAATATTTTTGGATTCAGTTAATGTCTATAAGTGAACACAGCGATAACTTCAGCAGGAAATTAAACTACCTTCCTAATTTGTACAAAACGGCCTCCCGGCTTTTCCATCATTTGTACAAACCGGGATACCAGTTAGCGGTCGACAGTCGTATTTACAAATTTACCATAAAATCTGCGTAAGTGTTTTCTGCGTAAGTTTAAGTTTTGAAGCAGTGATGGCTCAGTGGCATTGGCTATGGACTGCCGCGCAGCAGGTCCATGGTTCGAATCCCGCCCAGAGCTTGAGCTTCACCGCATGGTGGAAGGGCATTTTGCGAATGCCCGCCTGGCTAGCGACCACCCTCTAGTAGAAAATCTGTCGCCAAGCACCTAACGGTGAGTTCCGGCAGCAGTCCTTGAGAGCCAGTGAAATAACAGGCAAAAATGAGACTTAACAGGTATGTCTCAAGGTGATGGGCGCAGTGCAGTTCGTCACTTGTGATGAAATGCATCTGTTATAGGCAGAGGATACCGCTTAACATCAGGTGGGCCTCGCGCTTGTTCCATCACAATGACATAAAAAAATAAATAAAAAAAAGTCCAACTTTCATAATCCAAATGGTTTTCAAAAGGATGCATCCTTGCCCATACAAGAAAGAATCCATACTTTTCTGAGATAACGAAAGTATTTTTAATATTTTGATGAAATCTGAAACCAGCACAAATTACATTTTGGCCCCAAAATATTACGTCATTTCTACGTCACTACGTCAACAGATATAAACCTAGAAAAACGCAACTTTACATAAGTATAAGTAATTTTTCGCTCGATACATTTTGCAACGCAAACATTTACATACCCATGCAAATTTGCGTATTTAATAATCTCGTAACTAATTTTAAACTTCTAAACCAAAAAATCTGAAATAATACAAGTGTATAAATTATATGTAAATAATAATATCAAAGAAGGACCAAAGGCGTAGGTGGTATAAATTTTCAGAAAAAAATATTGCTCTCCAATACAGTTTTCCCGCCAAAGTTCTTAAAACAATTGGGTTGTTTTAATCTTGTTACTTTAAAATATTTGGCGTAAAAATCTGTAACAATTCATGGCTAAAGAACAAAAGTAAATTATCATATTAAAAGAAGAATCGAAGTTCTAGGTGAGTCTAGTTACGAAAAAATAAAAATAGCAATTAAATTACTATTTCCCACCAGTTTTGTCGTGTGTTCAAACCCCATTTCCAGTATTTTTTTCTATAAAAAGGTGTATTATCATTTATTTTCCATAGAGGAAATAGTGAGCTTGAGAGTATATAGTGAGGATTGCATTGGTACCAAGAAGTATATATGTTGATTATAGATTGCATCAAAGATATTCGATTTAAAAACAAAAAAACCTCAAAATGTGTAAATATATATTTACATTTCGCTGTTTGGTCTACTCAAACTAAATGGATGAAAATGTTATTTTTTAAAGGTATAGGTGATATTGTTGTATGGGAATGTGAGGGTGACATGTTTAAGTAATGGAAAACCAAAAACGTCATGGGACGTTTGTGGTTGGTACTGAGTTGTTTTCCGGATGCACAGAAAAATAAACCTCAATCCTATGCATGGTCATTATGGCAGACAGTGTTAACGACTGGATATAGATACTGTGTAGAGTGTGAACGAGGAAAATAGCAATTTTTGGAAAATTTAAAAGAAAGAGCTTTTAGTCCGCAGCTTTTAATCAATGCCGTTACGTCAAATATTTATATAATTTTACGCCGTATAATTATTTAATTATTTTAGTTTATTGTTACAATAAATGATTCAAACATATCTATTTTTTATTCATCAAGGATGAAATGTAAATATACGATTCACGATGTAGGTTGACTATTTAATGTACATGCCTACTTCTTTTCTATAACATTAGCAAGTAATCGACAAGAAATTGATTATTTACTCATGCCAATCACACAATTTTTAAATTCGTAACTTACATTTCTTTATTAATGAGTGCTAGTATCAAAATATGTTACTCACAGTCACGCTATTCCGTCGTCACTTCTTTCGCTTGTGTATGCGATGCGCTGGCATTTACCTAAACTTCAGTAGCGTGATTTTGTGAAATGGCTCTTAACGGGAAGTACTCTGTAGATTTTGTTTCGCTCGCGAGTATCTATATTTGCGGCATAAACGGCTGTATCATTTGTTTGCGTTGGCTTGACTGATTGATGGACAACAAAGTGATCCCTTCCGTTTTATATTCCTGTTGAAAAATAATTAATGTTACAACATTAAACATTTGCCTTTATAGTATAACTTCAGTATGAAATGTGTAGTAAATTTTTAATAAATTCTCCCCCCACAATTAGGAACCCCACAGCCCAGAATCATCTCTAGACAAATTTTTACTTAGTTTATATGCCTAAGGTCAGACGCTTATATTGCGTTAAATGAGCAGCACACTACGTAATGATGTAGTATATATACATGCCTCTACTAACGATAACATATTTGTCAGTTGTTCTGTGCATTAGACATACTATATCATTCAGAAACTGTTCACTACTGACTATAAGCCTCTCACAATTCGTTACCATATTACCCACACTTGGTTGCAATACTAGTAGTGATCTGTACACAGCCTCTTGCACCCTAAATAACTAATAAGTTGAGGATACACTACCGATCAACTTATATTAATATTTTTTCTACTAAAAGCAGTTTTTTTTGTAGCTGGGAATTACTGGCTCTCAAGGATAGCTGACGGAACACACCGTTAGGTGCTTGGCGACAGATTTTCTACTTGATGGTAGCTAGCCAGGCGGGCATTCGCAAAATGCCCTACCACCATGCTATAATAACATGCCACTGTTGAACAAAGACACGCACCATAATAAACGCCTATATTAGCTAATTGTAACCCGTAACTTTTACGATGTTATGACTAGGTGGACTGATGAGTCCACCTAGTGGGGGCTCCAACTCTACATCTTGCGGAGTATTGTAGTTACCAATTGAGAACCTTTCTTCCCAATCGGTTATTGGTTCGTCAAGCATTGTGGCCTGTCCATTGCCACTTCAACTTTCAAACTTTGAAAGCAGGTCGCCTAAGTCGGTGACTGGTTCTTCGGCGAATGTTCTCATTCTGGATTTTATCACACAAAGTACTCCGAGCATAACTCTCTCCATTGCTCGCTAAGCGACTCTAAGCTTCTCCGTAAGGGCCAGAGTTAAGGAAAGCGTCTCAGTCATCACCGGCAATGCACACTGGTTGAAGACTTTGGTCTTCAGGCAGTTCGGGTCAGTACCCGAACCCAGTGGTTAGAACATTAATATTTGTTATTCAGTTTTTTTTTAATGTTATTGTGACGGAACAAGCTCGAGGGCCTACATGATGTTAAGCGAACTAACCTCTGCCTGTAACAGATGCATTTCATCACAAGTCACGAATTGCACTGCACCCGTCACTATGAGATAGTTGTTAAGTCTCATGTAACTGTAATTTCACTGGCTCTCAAGGACAGCTGCCGGAACACATCGTTAGGTGCTTGGCAACAGATTTTCTACTTGAGAGTAGTCGCTATCCAGGCGGGCATTCGCAAAATGCCTTTCCATCATGCGGTGAAGCTCAAGCCCGCGGCGGGATTCGAACCATGGACCGGCGCGGCAGTCCATAGCCAATGCCACTGAGCGATCACTGCATCTTTTCGTTAAAAGTCGATGTCATACACATTATTCGTACTGCTACTTTTAGCATAAAACTTGAATAGCTGTTCTTAAGAGCTACAATACATACTCATGCAAAGTTTAGCCCCATAACATTTTCAACCACATTATAATGAACGCTAGTCTAACAGCAGTAACGAAAACTTAAAGACAATGATAGCAAATCTCCTTTCTAACCTTATAAAAGTCTGTTCTGAAAACCTACTCCTTTTCGAGACAGCCCTACCTTACATTTGGCAAGCAAACAGTGCGGCTGTCTCTTCACATTCGCCCCGCAATATCTCTTCCACCCTTTATACCAACGAAATCACAGTTTCTCTGTTCTACAGTTACCGAGCTTTTAACTAACAAATAATAATAATATTTTTTATTGACATAACTTATGAGAGAAAAATATTTTCCTATCGTATATTTGTAATTTTATCATTTAATCCGCATAGCAGGCGTTATTGCAAACATAACAATGTTAAAAATAACTTATGAGACTAATTTAAAAATTCAAGTATGAAACTAATATCTAGGTACTATTAATATAACATATTTAACCGTGGGGACCGAGCGCCAAATTATTATTCAAAGACGTCTCAAAACGTCTGGTCGACGCTACTTGTGACCAAAATGCTGGCATATACTTTGCACAGAGGATAAGCATTGCCATACAACGTGGCAATGCGGCCAGCATTTTAGGGACAATGCCTAATGGTAGCGGAACATTGGATTAGTTTCTTTTTTTTTAGCTAATTTTAAGTTTTTTTAAGTTAAATATGTTAATTTATACTTAATAAATTTAACATAATATAAGTTTGACACTTACAGCTTTAATTACTTATTATATATTTTTAAGTATAACATTATTATATTATTTTATAAATTTGTTTAAACATTGTTATTTATCGGCAAAGGTGGCAAATCATATTATTCAAAGTCAAAGTCAAAGATTTTATTTGCAATATATATGTAATACATGTTGTAAGATTTATAATATTCAAAAGTGCCATATACATCCTTGCCATAATTAGCATGCAAATGAATACAGGAGGCAAAGTGATACATAAATCCAAAAATAAAATAAATAGATCTATGTTATGTTATGAGAAATAAAATACATTAAACCAGTAATATAAAATAGAAAGAAATATTAGTGGATAAATAAATGTCACGACGATTTGCAACGAAGATTAAGTTAAATTTTAAAGTTATAATTCATAGATTTCATTGTCATTTAAATAATTAATTTTATTGTAATAAGATTTCTCCATAAGCATGTTCTCAACTTTTAATTTAAAGCTAGATGAACATTTTTTGATGTTTTCTGGTAATTTATTATAAATTCTTGGAGACACACAATATACACTTTTATTTACTAAAGCCGTAAGAGATGGTAAGTTGCACAGTCTTGATTTATGCGTAATGTTAAAATTACATTATTTAATATAAAAGAAAGAAAAAAGTTACGTTGAGTGTTGCCACACACACAACAAGACGCTATGTATTCGATCCTTAATATGAGTGGTAAATAACTGTACTTTGTAGTCTGTTCCGACTCTCACCCATTGGATATCGGTTTTTTTTTTCTATAGAGAAAAATACATGGAATCGTGTTTTCAGATCAGGAATAGTATTTTTCATATCCTCTAAACTAATAAACAACATATTAAAATCTCTCAGGTCTAAACTATTTCTAAAGAACATGTTCAAAATTTGCCTATTGATGACTCACTGCACCTTAACAGTCACAAGGGACAATCAGGCTATCCATCAAATATTAGGCTACGTCTTATGATAAGTGATGGATTCGAATCATATTTTTAAGCATAAATATTTATATTTTTTATCTAGACTTTTCTTAATACTCGTACCTTCCAAAAAAATTAACATAAATCAAGACCATTGTTTTTTTATGCTTGTTAGGTCTCTTTTACTACTATTTCACCTGATGGTAAGTGATGATGTGGTCAAAGATGTTGTTCAGACTAGCCTAGAAAAGGCTCTCAAGGACAGCTGCCGGAACACACCGTCAGGCGCTTGGCGACAGATTTTCTACATGAGGGTGGTAGCTAGCCAGGCGGGCATTCGCAAAATGCCCATTCACCATGCTATAACGACTGCCTAGGACGACAACCAGGACTGAAAGCTTAACGTGCACTCCGAAGCACGGAAGCGCCCAGTAGTAATGTCACTAGCGGTCACCCATCCAACTCATGACCGCGGCGGACGTTGCTTAACCTTGTTGATCGGTAAAGAACAGCTAAGCAAACTTCGCTACGAGCGCTTCAAAAAAACGTATCAACTCAGGACGTTAAAGGTCTGGGTTGCGGTGTCGACGACCTATTCGACCAACCCTGGCGATGTGTACCCGCACATCTTATAATTATGTCACCGCTGGGCAGAGGACACAAAATATCTTCCCATCTCCAACCTTCATACCTGTAAGTTTCATCCATTTCATCCCTCTTTTCGTGATAAGTGAACTATCTTCACTAGAAGGTTCACAAATCAAATCGTGCTGTATATTAGCTAGGACTACGTATATATTTTATTGGATATCTTGATAAGTATTTTTTGCTGCATATAGTAATCTGTAGTGTCCCATGTATTTTTTTTTTATTTTCATTTTGATCACAATCACCTGATGGTAAGTGTGATGTAGTCGAAGGTGTTAACAGGGTTAATCTAGAATTACTGGCTCTCAAGGACAGCTGCCAGATCACACTATTAGGTGCTTGGCGAAAGATTTTCTACTTGAAATTTGGGTGGTCGCTAGCCAGGCGGACATTCGCAAAATACCTTTCCACCATGCGGTCGAGCTCAAGCCCACGGCGGGATTCGAACCATGAACATGCTGCACGGCAGTCTATAGCCAATGCCACTGAGCCATCACTGCTTCAGATTTCATCACTCTTTTCACGATTTATTTTCACTTTCAAGTGAACTCGCTTCACTAGAATGGTTCACAAGTCGAATCGTGCGGTATATTATGTAGTATATGTAGATAATCAGATCTTGATGAGTATTTTTTGCTGGATGGAGTATTCCATTTAAAATGTGAAATTAAAGAATAATTAAAGGAAAGCGGAACTGACATTTGACACAAAAAACAATGAAATAACCATGCAAGTTGGACCAACAAAACATAAGCTCAAAGTTTTTGAATCACCATAGTACAGACTTGAACAAATTATAGAAAGATATCACTTGTATATATTTTTTTTTCATTTAATATGCCTATTTCGACCAGGGATTATTTTTACCTATACAACGTCTTTCAAATTGTGGTAGCGATCTATTTCACATACTGACTACATAAATATTGTAGAGTAATTTTGGGGCAGTGTCTGTTCAATATCAGCGAATGTCTTATTTTAAATCTCAAGAGAATTCATGCCTTATATTCTAGTAACCTGAGCCGATTTTTCCATGATAAATGAGTGTATTTATGTCGTTACGCGGCAAGTGGTATTTAGATTTTTTTGTATAATATGCTGTCAGGGTAATGTTTTCGAAGCCAAGTATTAAAACCAGCAACGTATATTACGAAAAATTTGTTTTGCTAGTGGCATATACTACTACTTCTGATGGATTCTTTGCTTCGAAAATCACATAAAGCTTTCAGCTCCGGTGGTATTAAAGGATGACAGGCATTAAAATATGGTATGTGTAATATAATATGGTAAGTATGGTGGCATTTTGACAACAAGCAGAAATTCTCATCACGGAAACGGTTCCGGCAGCTATACTTCATCATCATTATCATCATCACATCAACCGGAACGTCCACCGTTGAACAAGGTCTCCCCATTCTGTGGATTTGCCATAACCCCCACGCTTGGGATCGCAGTAGATGTAGTCAGTTCCTCAGAAGGTCCTGCTTCCAAACCTCCGGTATTTTTTTCTTGGTAGTCTCTTTCGACACCCACGGTTAGAAATGGGGGGATGACATTCTAACCCGACACCCCACGAGCAATGGGCAGCTTTACTTAGGAACCAGTAATGTTAAGTTCGTCTGAACCGCATCTCCGACTGCATCATCACTTACCATCAGTTGAGAATGTGGTAAAAGGCTTGCATAACAGCTGTAAAGAAACATACATGATAAATTATAATATAAATTGAATTTCCTTATTATTAAATAAGACAGTGCCAGTAATTCTAGGTTAGCCTGAACAACATTTTCATCATCACTTACCATCAGATGAGATAGTGGTCAAAGGCTTATCTATCAGGCATAAAAAAAACTATTATATCAATGGCAAAATAAAACAACATTCCCATGAGCAATCGAATAATTGCTTTGTAATGGTATGCTATACTTTTAATTAACGCCATTATATATTGATTATTTTGTCTATGATATATAATGTAGAATATATATCCCTGTGTTTTTGCGTGAAAGACGAACAAAAACAATATTTTCATTACTAAAACATGATCCTGGTATAAATTTATCGTAATACATATATATTTTTGCCGCAAGTAACCCAAAATTGTTCTACCATGAAATGAGTTCCAGCATTAAAAACTTAGATCACAAATTGTGTCTCATCAAAAAACATCAAGTAGATGAAACAACACAATTTCATTCAGCATCCCAAAGGCCATAATAAAACCGAAAAGATTATTTGCAAACGAAACTCCAAAAGCTCCCAACAAAATGGCGTGGCTATTTTGAAAGCGTTTGGGCGATTTCACAGGCGTCATATTACAGTCTAGTAAAAGTAGAATATTTATATTTAGCTCAGTTGGTGACATCTCAGTAACTTCGGACAGTTGGCGAAGTCCTCAAGAATCTATTTAGCAAATTTCAGTACAATCTGTGCATTGGTTTCGGGGGGAGACTGGGTTTTCTGGGCAATTTTTCGAACTTAAAGGGTCGGTTGTCAATTCAATCCATATTTATAATATCAGTAGGTTTTAACAAAGGGAACATTATTTTAAGCGACGTTAGTATCACTAACATCTAGGAACATTCGGCCTTGTTGACCGCACTTGATTAATGAACGTATGGCGAATCTTGAAAGGATATATATTAGGGTCTACCCTTGGGTTGAATAGTTGTTAGGTTGTTCTGATAAATAAATGTACAGCAGCAGTCTAGCACGTCGTTTGTGCTTTTCCCACCAGGTCAAGTGTCTTGGTTTAAAGAGTGCTCATCAAAATAGGAAATATAATGCATAGATTCAGGTGTTACTTAGCAGAAATATTATAATATATGCCATATTTAATAATATCAAATATTGACTTTACCAGCGCATGATCGAGAAACTTTCTCGATCATGCGCTCGTCAAGTCAAGTCCTCCTGATGATGCTTCGTTTAGAATCGAAACCCGTCGAAATGTCTTTCGGTATGGCTGCGTGGCGTTTGTGACGTCACGTCGGATTAACAGGAAAATGAGACGGAATTCTCACTAGACATATTTTTAAGTGTATTATTAAAATATTAATTAAATGTTTTCCTAAAACATTTTTGAAATATTTGTTATAATTAAAACTGGAAAGTTTAAATTCTTTTAGAACACTTGAAATAAATAACGTGAGTTTTTAAGATATTATAGGATTTCAAATAGGAATTAAGGAAATGTACCTACCTATCATGCAGAATATTATTTAATTTGGTCCTAACAGAACACACCGCCCGCTCACACTTGGCCCACACCCTTACCACGAACAATTTTCAGCTCCGCTGAGCCACGTAATGTTATTTATCTACTCAAATGACAGGATCTGATAAATAAGTAAATCATTTTGTCTCATATTAAAGTGAAGATGTTTTGGATTAAGTTTAAATTTTATCATGACAGGTTTATTAAGGGTTAAAAGCTTAGTGACCTAACGATTAAAAAATACCCTATTATCAGTTAAAATATTTTTATTTAGAGATTTGTTTTTAGATTCTTAACCTAGTCTTTCTGTGTGTTTATCAGTCTATCGGTTTATTACTTATTGATCGCTGATAAGCCTGCCTTTGACAACTATTTCCTGTTAATAAGTGGTGATGGTGCCCCGTGGGGTGCCGGGTTAGAATATCATCCCCCTCCCATTGCTACCTGTGGGTATCGTAGGAGGTGACTAAAAGATACCGGAAGGTGGGAAGCAGCGCCTTCTGAGGACTGATATCTTAAACTGCGCCCCGAAGACGCCTGCCAAGCGTGGGGATTATGGCAAACCCTAAACCCTCCCTAAATGGAGGAGGCTGTGTTCAGCAGTGGACAATCCATCTGATACTGTAAGTGATGATTTGGTCAAAGATGTTAAATGGGCTAAGTTAGTTGAGACAATATTTTACTTGAGAGTGGTAAGCTTTTGCATTATGCCTTCCATCAGCTTAACCATCACTAAAGCAAATATGTTCGTTATGATTATTTTAATGGATCTTCTTGTTAAGCCTAAATCGAATTTCCTCGCTTTCATTTGGTTTTATCTTCATATTATGTTGAATTAGAATTTGGGTGTTATCTTTTACTGTATCGACACGTTCTATATCGAGGATTTCGCTCTGTTGCCCTTTTTTACGTTGCCTGGGGACTTAAGGAAATTACCAACTTGAGTATATTACTCCAAAACCTAAACCTCCGTGCTTATTCCTTGTGAGGTGCCGGGTTAGAATTAAAACTCTCGCATATATGAGAGTCACAAAGTCATACCATGCTTGAAAGCCCATTTATATATAGTACCTTGATGATGGCAATATTGGTAGGAGTCTAGACATAGTGAAGAGTGACTACTTATCCCGGCCCTGAAAGAGTTGAGAGCTTGGATGTTAATTTGCAAATTTTACCCCTGTGGCCCATTTTATCGCTCGTGGGGTGCCGGGCTAGAATGTAACCCCCCATCTCTTCCTATGGGTGTCATAAGAGGCGACTTCTTACGTAACACACCAGAAGGTGGGCAGCAGTGCTTTCTGAGGACCTGATATCTCACACTGCGATCCCCAAGACGCCTGCCAAGGGTGGGGAATATAGCAAATCCCCATATTCCCCACGCCTATGGGGGAGGTGAAAAAAAAACAGAAACGACTTCTAACACTGAAAATATGGAACTACTTGTGGAAGTCATGGTGATAATCTGAGGTCAGCGTTTCTAATAAGCATGGTAACATACAATATAACAACGACTTCAACGAGTTATTTCATTCTTTGGTCGCAGTGGTAGAAATTGGTTCCAATTTTTTTTTGTCTCTCTTATTGCCATTGCAAATGAAAGTGAAACCTTATTAAAATGAAAATAATTATTATTTCGTAACCGGCTAGGACTAGCCTAATACTTACAGGATATTGCTCCGACCAGTTTCGAACTTATTTGAAGTTCTTCGTCTGGGAGTCACGATTGAGCACAGCGTCGGGCGCGGGCCTCAGCACGTTATAGTAATTATGGACAAAACTAGCGACAGTTTTTTAGCTCAAATAAAAACAATTTTATATAAAAATTTATTTCAAAAATCACACCCTTATTTCAACTGCATATCATTAAACAATGTCGCCTTCTCAGGTACCACATATACCTAAGCTTTCATTTATACCTTGTTTATGATAGTGACGCATCATTTCAGGTGACATGATTTATCACAATTTCCCGTTACGTTGACGTTAATGATCACGCCAATCCGTGATTGAATGATTTAGAGTCTCTTGCTGTGGGTGATAGTGATAAATTGTTTTGTTTGATGAAAGATACGTACATATATACAACGTGATTTTTTTTTTTTATGGCTGGTAGGTTATCCTTTGGCCACTATCTCACCTGATGGTAAGTGATGATATGATCGAAAATGTTGTTCAGGCTAACCTAGAAGTACTGGCTCTCAAGGACAGCTGTCAGAACACACCGTTAGGTGCTTGGCGACAGATTTTCTACTTGAGGGTGGTAGCTAGCCAGGCGGGCATTCGCAAAATGCCCTACCACCATGCTTTAACGACTGCCATCCTAAGACAATAACCGGGACCGTATCTATATAAAAATGGACCGACTGATTGAAGTATTGTTTTAGTTGGTACTGTTATCTCAAATATTTTTTTTTACCTAAAATGGAACCGACTTTTACCACAATATTATCACAATGCACATGGTACCAAACTTCGACAAGTTATTTCACACTTTTGAGTGTAAAAGTAGGTTCTATTATGAGGTAAAAAAAATCATGCTTTTTATAGACCCTTACAATTTACGGGATCAATTGACAATGACTATATCATCCAGATAGAAAAACACTTTTCAGTTATTGGAGTGTAACTGAAAAACGGCTTGACTGATTTTGATTATAATTAAAAGATACAACACGGTAAGCTTTTGGTCCCGGTTGTTGTCTTAGGATGGCAGTCGTTATAGCATGGTGGTAGGGCATTTTGCGAATGCCCAGGGTAGATGTCCGTCCATGCGTCCATCTGATACACAGAGGGCTAAATTATGAATAATGTTAACCGGTCAGTTTTGCTTTGGACTCCCGTTAAGGATTTCGGACTATGAAATAAATAACGATTTTTGTTATATTCTGTGTTGGTACGGAAAATTCAGTGTGCGAGTCATATCACACCGGTTTTATTGGTGTACTAGCTGTACTTGCGATTTCGTTCTCGATTGCCATACCTGCAGACTAATTATTCACATTTGAGCACTGTATATCTCATATTAAGTAACGCTGTGGTCTTCGGTGAAGCACTTTTAGTAAAGCTTAGCCCAGAAAGGAGCTTTTTACTTTGGGTTTGAAAACTCCCGGGTTGTATTTTCCTGAAGACAGTAGTTAAGTTACTCAGAGAGTTCCTTCACGGTTCGCACAATAAATGTTGAAGCTAAGGACTTTGTGCGTTTCTTTGGAATTTCAATCCTAAAAAGCGTCTTTTTGCGGGTCTTTTTTCAAGGAGGTTCTGCTTGTTTGGCGTAAGAACGAATATATATTAGATTGTATACTTCCATTGCGCAGTCTCCAAAATTTATCCGGCAAAAGATAGACAGTTAAAATCTGATTGTGGCGAATGTTCCACATTTTAGAGTTTTCTCTTAGCAAGCTTGCAAAACTAAATAAGGGTGGTGTGCCAGGCTGCTCGTGGGGTGCCCGGCTGCCCGTGGGGTGCTGGAATGCCCGTGAGGCGCCGGGCTCACTCTTCACTATTCTAAAAAAAAAAAGAATAATTGAAATTGGACTACGCGCGTAAATTACAATACGTGTACATTTTGACTTTCATCCCCTTTCCCGAGGGAACTGTGCTGAATTTCGGGATAAAAGTATACAATAATCTTCTTCGTAGTATGAACTCAAATCGTGTTAAGGTTCATTGAATTCCATTCGGTAGTTTTGGAGTGTTTTGGAGTTATGCGCGACTGGGATACAGACAGACAGATAGACAGACAGACAAAAATAAAAAAATACAGTTTTTGCATCAGTGTCAGCTACAGAGTGCTCTCAATTATTTTTTTCAAATGATTTCTTATGTACTGACTTGGATCTGTTACAGTTTTATTATAAGTAATAATAGATTACATATGAAAATTACTTTAAAAAACTAGAGCGTAAATTCGAAGTAGTAGTTATGCGAAAAAAAAAATTAAACAGCCTGTACCTTGTTCAAACATTGTTTGTGATTGATCTCTTAGATGAATGGAACATTTACTAAAAATATTCACATTCTAAATTCAAATAACTAATTGTCCCTCAGGTATTAAAAAGCTATTTTTGTCACTGTTTGCGACGAATAAACAAGCTTTTTTCGAATAGTTGTGATAAAAAGTATATCTTGATGCAGTATGTATTACATAATCCCAGTTGTTTACAATGTAAACAACTACGATTATGTAATAGACAAGATTGCTTTTGCGAACAAATGTTTTAAACAGATAAAATAACACCAGACTTGGAGGTAAGTGGTTTGCATCCCGCTTACAGTATTAGCTGGAATGTCCACTTCTGAACGCAGCCTCCCCCATTAAAACGGGGGGGGGGTTTGCCATAATGGTCTCCTTATCGTTTACCGATAAACTGTTCGCAGAGAGCACAGTATGCCGAAAGACTAAATTTTATTCTTCAAACTGTAGAAGATTGTGGCAGATGGGCTTTAGCTCGATTTTAGGAATCTTTAGTGCCACAGACCTACCTATAGTTTAGAGCTAAAGGTAGGCTTATTATATAGGTGGGTTATGAAAACGCGAGCTTGGAAGTTTCCACTCGTGCGTGGAAGGACCGCGTGCTAGCTAGCTACAAGTCACCAGATTTAGCTAAGTTTTACACATCTAACGTAACCTAAACTTAACAATCCAAAACTATATTTGTATATAAGCTAAACCTTCGAAGATTTTGAAAAATAAGAAAATATTTTCACGGCGAACAGTTTTCTGCATACCGTGCGGGGGCTTGCCATAATCCCCGCGCTTGGCAGGTGTCTTGGAGATCGCAGTATAAGCTTGGGGTTCCAATATTTCCTTTTGATGTGATTAAGTAAACTTATTCACATATTAACAAAATACTACGAACTACATACATACAACATTACTTCAATGAAAGCATTTAGACAACCATTGCAGACTCAAAGGCAGTCCAAATGTTCCAGCCCACTACCAGTTGGCAGCGTTGCATTGCAGTGCTTATTCACCAAATAGGTGCCAGTATTTTTATCACGCGTCGCATCGACCAAGCGCTCCGATAAGTTATTATTATTACTCTTATACGAAATATGTAAAGAAATATAACTCTTATACAGTTACGGTTTTGTTTTCGAACTCATCAAGTTCACAATTCATAAAACCACAATCTTTCAAAATAAACTGGATTGGAGAATTGATTTGGCGCTCAAAAATAATCGCATCCGATGGATCTTCGAATCTTTCCGCACGGTCCACTTTGTAAACCACGCCAGCCGCGGTAAGGTTTGCTTTCTGCTGTTTATGAGTTTCATTTACACTTCTTTACATATTAATTCGTATTCTTATTTACTTAGAAGGCGTTAACGAAACATATAAACTATTAAAGTTTATTCATTTTACAATAGAATTTGAAATGCAATTTAATCATTTACGCGTTGTTCGGTACAGCTGTACAAATGTGAAAGCTTTTATTCGTACATTCAGTATTCCGTTTGCGCTGATGGACGCCATCAAATATGTAACGGGAATCCTCTGATCTAGTCTGACTAGCTCCGGACACAGCATTGGGTAAATGTATGTTTCAACTCGTTGTGTGAGTACTCTGTAATGGCTTGCGTTTGACTGCTATTTATGTTATTTTACTTAACTTGAGTGGCCATTTATATGCGCTGTTTATTTTTACATTTAAAGTGATGTTTCTTTTGAACAGTTTTGAACAGCTACAATTTCCGGATAGATTCATTTGGTGGCTTGGTGGTGCCGGCAGGCTAAAGACCATAACACCAAAGACAAAAAATACATTTTCGTATTGTTGTCGTATGTATTGTTAGTGAAAACATATTTTTGTGTGTTTTTAAATCTTGTGTTAACCGCAATGTTTCAAGAGAAAACATATAACCTTGACTTGGTTATCCAAATCATGTGAGGTTATATATTTTCTTATTATTTATTCGCTTGTACGTAGGAAGGAAGATATCAGCCAGTACTGTAATGTATCAGCCAGATAATCCACTGCTGAACACAGCCTCACCCATTGAGGGGTGATTTGCCATAATATCCACGCTTGGAAGGCGTCTTAGTGATCGTAATTTAAGATATCAATTCCTCAGAGAGCGCTGCTGCCCACCTTCTGGTATTTTATATTTAGTCGCCTCTTATGACACCCACGGGTAGCAAGATGTAGATGATAGGAATCTGCTTTAAATTTTCATTGATATTTATGTGTTTTTCCTAACAAATGATGATAATGATAAGAAGTGGGGGTAATTGCTTAAATGGGGCAATTAAAGATGTAAATGATATGAAACGTCTACTAAGCAAAATGGCCAAGCAGGCAATCCACCTATGTATCATAATCAAGGATGCAAATCAGCTAACGACTAAATAAAATACTATGACATGCCTCCTTAGTCTCAAAATGTTGTTTATCAGTTATTTATACTACACAAAAGACACTTTTACATACGAGTATATATAGGGTAAGTAAGTCTAGGAAAGATGGCCACTGTTTTTTATGACTGAAAAGGAAAGAAACTAGATTGTATAAAATAACCAGTTACATTTTGTCATCAACTTTAATAATGTTTTCATTCAAAAATTACCAAAAAAGACAGATATAAACAATGGTGAACAGACGATGGACTGTCGTCGAGGTATTGAATTGTATTCTGCTAGCTGCTGCAGCTTGCGCTTTACTGCATTTACATTTGAACGTTTGCGAATGCTTGCCTGGCTACATTGACACAGTGGAAAATCTATTGACAAGCGCTTAACGATGCGTTTTGACAGCAATTCTAGAGAGCCTATTCCAATAATTAATTGAGCCTACTTATCACTTAAGACCACATTGAATGGGTCGAAAAGTTATGAAAGCCAAATTAATCTCGATACAAACGTGAAAGATTTTATTCACACATTCTGTATTCCGTCTGTGCTGATAAACTCCAGCTAAATGTCATAATGTATTTGATATAAAATAGTATTCGGTGAATATTTTGCCTATAATGGAGAATATATGATGGATGGATTTTATTCTCATTTAATTAAAAATTATATAGGAATCATCTTGTTAAGAAAGATACGTCCTAGTTCTAGCTAATTTTAAAGCTGTCCTAAAAATCATGAATGCAGTTTGACTTTTGAACAATTTTTGTTGTAAAATGATCTATTTTGTATAATCTGTAATTTTTTTATTACTTATGTCTACAGTATAACAAAGAGATGTGTATAGTTGTTATTGGATTTTGGGTTCGTAGTGCTGTCTTCTTCCATAAATTGTCTAAATTTAAGTTTATAGTATAATATCTGTAACTGTACCTATGAAGAAAAAATAAAATAAAAAAATTCACAACCTTTTATTTTTTGAATTGTCCCTTCCCGTCGGAGATTTAAAGTACCTTACGGTGATGGCGACAAAGCATTCAATTTTGAACTTGTTTACCGACAGTGAACAAGAAAAGTTTAATACGACAACTTTGTCCGGTGTAGGGCTGGCAACTGACCTCCTAGTCTTTAATTAAGACATGTAACAATTCAATCATTTTCTTACCCTTCACCCATTTTATGGAGACTGGAAAAACGAAAAACAAAAGGCACACATTTGTTGTAAACGTTTTCACGTTGGTGTTCTGGGTTGCCGCTAACTTTTCTGAGGAATTGCCTTACTAGTATAATACCTGCTACCATCATGATCCCCTTACATGGAGTCCAAACACATCCAACGAAACGTCCTCCATTAAACAAGCTTTCCCCCATAGGAAAGAATGGCCATAATCCCCACGCTTGGCAGGCGTCTTGGGGATCGCAGAATAAGTTGTTCGTTCTTCGGAAGCCACTTACCTTCCAGTATTTTTCCTTAGTCGCCTCTTTCGACACTCACGGGTGACCTTCGAAACAGGTCTCCTCGGGGCATGGGAATATAATAAAATATATTTATGTTACCAAAAAGAAAAATCGGATTCCTATTAACAAGACTCCTTTGTCTGTCTGTCCGTCTGTATGTCTCATGTATACGTTATGTGTTACAAGCTTGGTAATACGGTTTCAGAATATTTTATTAATTTCATAAGAATACAAAATTATAAATTTACTTACAGAGATTACTTAAAGTAACTTAAATAATGATGTGCCGCAGATTTTAATGTAACTAGCTAGTTTTTTTTTAAAGAGATTATAAGATTTTATTTATTTTATGTCTTTTAGTAGGTTGTTATACAATTGTGCCCCTTTATGACCTGTATTCGTACAAAAAGAATTAAGAAAGGGCTCAATCGTTAAACAATTGAGCCCCTTATTTATTCGTTTTGTTTTATGCAAAACGTTAGCTCAAGGGTGTACTTAGGCAAAAAAACAATATTTTAATTGTTATGTTATTTAATAACTCCAATATCAAAATAAGAGAAGGCAGCCAAAAAAAATGTTTGTACCTTAGCTTGCGGATTGTAGTCGCCTTTAGCTCATCAAGTGGTGTACATATTTAAAATACAAAAAAAGGAAACAATAAAAATATTATTAGGTATGTTAAAATTAATAAAGGCCTTCCTTTATTAATTTTAACATACCTAATAATATTTTTATTGTTTACTTTTTTCAGAGTAATCAAAATCAAAATTACTCCAAACTAGATGGGAATCGGAAATTGTGGTAAATTTTGCACCACGTCCTTTAGGAACCAACAAGTACTAAGAATGGCGATTTATAATATAATTTTGAAAACGTGATGAAAATCAACAGGTTTTTTTCTTTTACATTGCAACTTGGAACTTAAAAGAGTGAGACTCGTCGACCCTCTTTTTTTATCACCTGGCTATATTTTTGTTTTTGCTGTATCATCATAACTGTCATACATACTGAATCAGCCGGATAGTCCACATAGCCTCCCCCAATATGGGGCGCTGGGCTAGAATGTCACCCCCCTATCTCTACCCGTGGGTGTCCTAAGAGGTGACTAGGGGTAGCACACCAGGAGGTGGGCAGCAGCACATTCTGAGAAACTGATATCTCACACTGCGATCCCAAAGCCGCCTGCCAAGCGTGGGGATTATGGCAAACCCCTCC
Organism: Plagodis pulveraria; assembly: GCA_963890685.1. NCBI lineage: Eukaryota > Metazoa > Arthropoda > Insecta > Lepidoptera > Geometridae > Plagodis > Plagodis pulveraria. Next base: position 4,974,827 of record OY982973.1, on the reverse strand, counting down.
ATATTGGTGGTGTCTGTGTTCTGCAGTGGACTATCCGGCTGATACAGTAAGGAAGTTACACTACGAGTGCTTCAATCTCTTATATCTTGACAGTCAATATGTAAATAACGTTTCAAGTACAGTTAACAAGAAAATTACCATACATAAAATGTCTAAGCTATGTGAAGGTTCAAAACTTTCTGAAATATGTGCCAACCCTACAGATAGGACCTTTCCGTCCACTCATTATGTCATTGAACACCTTTTGTCGAGTTTTGCGCCCCTTTAGGGGTTGAATAGACTTTTAATAATGTAAAAAGTTTTCAAATTAAGAGTTTTTGGTATGATTTATTGAAAAGCAGCAAGGGTCAACGGATTTTTGGAATGATCGGTTGAAGTAGTACAATATTGTTTGGGTATAGTGTGTTAACTTTTTAAAAAGATTGCTAACTTTCCTGGAATAAATTTAGGAGGGGATATAATATGGTAATGTGAGGTATTTATTTTATTGCTTTTAGGTAAGCCTTCGACCACAATCTCACCTGATGGTATGTGACGATGTATTGAGAGTTTGTTAACAGGCTTAACCAAGAATTACTGATTCTCAAGGACAGCTGCCGGAACAAACCGTTAAGTGTTTGGCGACACATTTTGTACTTGTGGGTGGTCGCTAACCAGGCGGGCATTTGCAAAATGCCCTTACACCATGTGTAAGCTGTTGTGAAGCTCAAGTCCGCGGCGGGATTCAAACGATGGGCTGTGGACCACGGACTGGGCTTGAGTTTCACCGCATGGCGGTAGGGCATTTTGCGAATGTCCGCCTGGCTAGCTACCTTCCTCAAGTAGAAAATATATCTCCAGGCACCTAACGTTGTGTCCCGGCAGCTTTCCTTGAGAGCCAGTAATTCTAGGTTAGCCTCAGCAACACCTTCGACCACATCATCACTTACCATCAGGTGAGACAGTGGTCAAAGGCTAACCCATCAAGCATAAAAAATACAGTGCAAGACTTTAGTTCAGAGTGTACAACCTTACGTATTTACTCGACAATCCTAGGTAAGATTACCTTCTCAACTTAGTTCGTAATTCTCCGGTCTGTAAGCTGTAAGCTCTACTTAGGGACAACCTTCTCAAGTATTAATATAAAGTGCTTTAAGTGCACCTTTCCTTGATTCTAGGCGAGACGGTAACACTTAATCTTTGATAAGATATTAAAAGCTTGTTTTCAACTACTTAAGTATAGACTTTATACTTAGACTAAGGTATACTCAGATATTATGAGCATCATTTTTTTTTTATGTCATTGTAACGGAACAAGCTCGAGGCCCACCTGATGTTAAGCGGACTAACCTCTGCCTGTAACAGATGCATTTCGTCACAAGTCACGAATTGCACTGCGCCCGTCACGTGGAGACATAGATATTAAGTCTTATGTGCCTGTAATTTCACTGGCTCTCAAGGACTGCTGCCGGAACACACCGTTAGGTGCTTGGCGACAGATTTTCTACTTGAGGGTGGTCGCTAGCCAGGCGGGCATCCCCAAAATGCCCTTTCACCATTCGGTGAAGCTCAAGCCCGCGGCGGGATTCGAACCATGGCCTGCTGCGCGGCAGTCCATAGCCTATACCACTGAGCCTTCACTGCTTCAAATCATATTCCTTCCTACCCTGATTCCAAGCATATGTGGCCGGATTAATATAATACTTCCACTAACAACACAATAACATATAGAAAAATGTGTTTGTCTCTTATAGTTACCCAGGAAACCACAAGGACATGATTGGAAAAGGTTTTGGTGTCGGTTAAATGGCCGTCCCTTCAATTCTGCTTAGGAATGCTTTACAATAGTTTTGAAATATAAGAGAGAGCAAGGAGTTTAAATAAGGAACACGTGTAAACTCTTCGGCTAAGAGACAAACGCACCGTCCCCTATGACGGTTAAAGTAATACAATTGGAGCACAAAATTTCAGCTCGAAAGAGCGTGCCCAGATGGCTGAGTGGTTAAGGCATCCGACGCGAAATCGGAAGACACGTGTTCGATTCCCGCCCGGGGCATAACATTTTGATCTCCAATAATTTGTAAAACACAAATATGACCACTTTGCTACAGCTGGTAATAAATATTATTACTATGCCCACAGCTGCTGTCACATACCATAAAAGTCAAACCAGAGAGGAAAGAAGAAAAGGAGTTTTCTTTTTTTCACAACAAGTAACCGACAAACTTTGTACACCCTAGTAGGTTTGACGTACTATGATAGCAAAAGTATATCTCACTAGCGGCGCGGCCCGGCTGCGCACTGGTATTTAATAAAAATAAAAAAAAACATATTTTTGTTAATATTCTGTAGCCTATGTTCATCAAGGATAATGTGGGATTCTAATGGTAAAAGATTTTTTCAATTAGATCCAGTAATTGTTAAGTTTATTCGTTACATATGAAGCAGTGATGGCTCAGTGGCATTTGTGATATACGTATTGCAGTTACACGTAAATATATATATGTGTGGGTATACGCTATAGGTGCGCTTCCTTTAATACCGCATACAAACTAGACAATAAACCAGTTGCCAACCAGTCACCGTGTTGTCATTTGCTCCCTTACTTAGTGCGTGGATATCGTACAATTGGCGACGAGGATATAAGATGGCGGACGGCACGCGTACCATCGGTAACATTAAGGAGTTTAATTTAAATAGTGATACGTGGACAAGTTATATAAAACGTGTGAGAGCTTTCTTCTTAGTGAATGGTATAAAGGTTGAAGTGCAAACATCATACCTAATCACGCTAGTGGGAAATGAAACCTACGATCTTATGACGGTGCTGTGCAGTCCCTCGGAACCAGAAACAAAGTCGTTCGATGAGTTGGTTGATTTGGTGGAAAACCATTTAAACCCGAAGGCAAGTGACATGGCAGAACGCATGAAATTACGAGCGTGTTTACAAAATCAAAGTGAAACAGTAAATGAATATTTATTACGCTTAAAAAAATTAGCGATGACATGCAAATTTAAGGGACAGGAATCGTTGGAGGAAAACTTAAGAGACCAGTTCACTTATGGATTGAGGAACGAGAAGTATAGACAACGTTTGCTGACAGAGCGGGAGCTCAGTTTCACAAAGGCGGTGACGTTGGCTACGTCGTTGGAGGCGGCAGAGCTTGAAGCTAAATTAGGAGGCGGTAGCGGCAATGCCGGAGAGGCATCTCAGGGCAGCGTATTTGCAGTACAACCTGGTAGCGGCAGCAACAGGGGGGCGCGTGGCGGCCGAGCGGGCCCACAGCGCGCCGGCAGTGGCGGCGGCTGGGCGAGCTCGGCTCGTGCCGGTTCGGGCGCTACAAGCAGCAGCGGTGGAGACAAATGCCACAGATGCGGTTCGCGGCAGCATTCACACGATAAGTGTGGGTATCGAAGTGCTACCTGCTATAAGTGTGATAGAGTGGGTCATATAAGTCATATGTGTAGAAACAAAAAGAGCCAATCGAGAGTTTATCAAGTAGAATGCAGTGATTCGGAAGGAGATGTAGGACATGCCACGTTATACAGACTAAGTGACGGGCAAGAATCCGACCGTCCATGGTATTGTAAGTTAAACGTGGAAGGCGTAAATCTGGACATGCAGGTTGACAGTGGTTCCTCGGTAAGCGCGATTTCTAAAAATACTTACGATGAACTGTTTAGAGGCAGGCCGTTGATCGAATCTGATAATGTTCTTACTGTGTATAGTGGCGAAAAAGTCAAACCTGTAGGCATAATGCCGGTTAACGTCATAAATAATGATCAGCTGTTTACCTCTAAACTGTACGTTATTGATAATGGTAATTGTCCTCCTATCTTAGGAAGGAAATGGATGCGTAAATTGCAAATATCAATACCAATTGTAGCACACGTTTCGTGCGGGGAGAATCAAGGCGTGCTACAGGAATTAATGCAGAAATACAAAAATGTATTTGAACCTGGTATTGGAACGTTTAATCGCGGTACCATTAGCTTGCAAGTGTGTGAGGGCGCCGTACCTGTGTGGCGGAGAGCGCGCGTCGTGCCGCACGCGCTACGGCCTATCGTAGACGCTGAGTTGGAGCGGCTACAGGCCGAAGGAATCATCAGCCCAGTAGAGGACGTTGGGGGTTGGGGGACACCCATAGTACCCGTAAAAAAACATTCAGGTAGTTACAGAATCTGTGGCGATTTCAAAGTTACCGTAAATCCAGTTCTAAGCGATGATAGGTATCCGCTCCCGCGGGTGGAAGATGTGTTTGCAGCGCTGAGAGGGGGGCAGACGTTTAGTAAAATCGACTTAAAAAGTGCATATCAACAATTTATTTTAGATGACGAATCTAAGAAGCTGTGCACCATCGTAACTCATAAAGGAAATTTTGTTTTTAATCGTCTTCCTTTTGGAATCAAAACAGCAGCTAATAAATTTCAAAGAATAATGGATTCCTTGTTTAAATTAAAGCACACAACGGTATTTGTTGACGATTTAATTATTACAGGGGTAAATAGGGCTAATCACATCGAAAACTTGAGTAAAGTATTTAAAATATTGAATGATTGTGGTTTAAGAGTCAGCAAAGAAAAGTGTTGTTTCTTTCAAAAAAGAGTATCTTATTTGGGCCACGTCATAGACGCTGAAGGGTTACATACTGAGACAAAAAAAGTAGATGCAGTACTTGCCGCAGAACGCCCTAGCAATGTCGGGGAGCTTAGAGCGTTTCTAGGCTTAATAAACTATTATTCAAAGTTCGTGAAAAATTTTAGCACCATTTTAGCCCCATTATTTGCGTTGTTAAAAAAAAATGCTTCTTTCATTTGGTCAGACGAGTGCGAAGCAGCATTTGTCAGAATAAAAAAAGTACTAAAAAATTCTGATGTACTTGTACATTTTAACCCCGAGCTCCCCTTGGTGTTATCATGTGATGCATCGCCGCGCGGAGTGGGAGCGTGGCTCGGCCACGAGATGCCTGACGGACGAGTTCGAGCGGTGGCACATGCCAGTAGAACGCTTACAAGCGCCGAACAAAACTATAGTCAAATATGTAGGGAAGGTTTGGCTATAGTTTTCGGAGTACAACGTTTTCATGAATATGTATATGGCCGACACTTCACACTTGTTAGTGATTGTAAGCCTTTATGTTCTATTTTTGGACCTAAGACAGGCATCCCTTTAATGATGGCGGGTAGATTACAGCGGTGGTCGATAATATTGAGCGAGTATAATTATTCAATAAAATGCGTGAAATCCAAAGACAACTGTCTAGCGGATTATTTATCAAGGGCAGCTAGGATAGAAAGCGATGATTCACTAAATGAGGCTAGTAGTAGTAGCAGGGAGAATTTAGGAATGGAACTAGATATAAATTTTATTGATTCTCCAAGACCCATTAATTTCAAAGAAATTGCGGTACAAACTAGAAAAGATGTAATTTTAAACAAAATATTCGGATATGTATTGCATGGTTGGCCCACACACAAGGATATACCGAACGATTGTAAAGATTTTTACAATAGGAAAGATTACATTACATCGGAACACGGTTGTTTATTGTTTGGTTACCGGGTGATCATACCCAAGTGTTTACAGAGTTTAGCATTGAGACAACTGCATAGCAGTCATTTAGGTATTGTGAAAATGAAATCATTCGCGCGCACTTACATATATTGGCCAAATATAGATAAGGATATCGAACAGATGTGTGACTCATGTGAAGTTTGTGCAAAAGAGAGAGATAGCCCCGCGAAAAGCGTTCTAGTGCCGTGGCCTTGGCCTACAGAACCGTGGTTTAGGTTGCATGCTGATCATTTAGGTCCCTTTGCGAATGCTCATTATTTGATCATAATTGATGCACATTCTAAATGGATAGAAGTTTGCAAAGTTAGTTCAACGAGCGCCGAGGTAACAATAAAACATTTACGCGAAATTTTTGCGCGATTTGGATTGCCAAATGAAATCGTCACAGACAATGGACCTGCATTCATAAGTGATAAATTTTCCGAGTTTATGCTTAAAAACGGAATATGCCACAGGTTGACGTCGCCCAGACATCCTAGAAGTAATGGTGCCGCCGAAAACGCAGTGGGTTTGATAAAAAAATGTTTGAAAAAAGCTGCGCATGAAGGAATCGCTGTTGACATTGCCTTATGTAGATTTTTATTAAGTTACCGCAATTCTGTGCAAAGTACGACTCAAAAGTCACCCAGTGAAATGTTACTAGGACGTAGAATAAGATCATGTTTAGATTTAATGAGACCTGACACTAAGAGTATTGTAAAACATAACCAGTTAACTCAAATTAATACCTTTGGGGGTAAACAAAGGAATTTTACAATAGGCGACTGTGTTATGTTTAAAAAGTGGCAGAATAACAGAGAAGTGTGGAGTAAAGGTGTAGTATTACGAAAGATTGGAAATGTAATGTATGAAATACAATACAATAATGAGGTACATAAGCGTCACGTTGATCAAATATTTAAAACTTGTGCTGACAAAAACATGATAGACAGAAATGATTATAACCCAATATTTGATAAATGTGATACGGAACCCTCGAACGCCGAGGTAGTTCCAAGAGTGAGCGTTCACGAGGAGTGCACACTTACCACACCATCCGTCACGCCGTCCAAGGCGTCATTGTGTTCACCCGAGTCATTATATGAGGACCCTATTGATCTGAGTTCGGAACGTTCTACGTATAATACACCAGTACTAAGAGAGAGAGAATACAGGGACACTCAATCCGGTCATGGTTTGGTTAATACACGTCGACGTGGCGGTACTAGGTATTACGATCCGGACTCGGATTAGTATTGTTGTATCAATAGTCCAACCTGCATCAACATTATTTTTGTTCACTAAGCTATTTTTATTTTCGGTTTTGCGTTAAGATATATATCATATGTACTTTGAGAGGCTACTATAATTTTTCTATAGATATAAATATTAGTTGGTTAAATTAACTACAGACATGTTGTAAAAAAAAAAAAAAAAAATTATAAGGGGGGATAGTGTGATATACGTATTGCAGTTACACGTAAATATATATATGTGTGGGTATACGCTATAGGTGCGCTTCCTTTAATACCGCATACAAACTAGACAATAAACCAGTTGCCAACCAGTCACCGTGTTGTCATTTGCTCCCTTACTTAGTGCGTGGATATCGTACAGCATTGGCTATGGACTGCCGTGCAGCAGGTCCATGGTTCGAATCCCGCCGCGGGCTTGAGCTTCACCGCATGGTGCGAAAGCATTTTGCGACTTCCCGCCTGGCTAACGACCACTCTCAAGTAGAAAATCTGTCGCCAAGCACCTAACGATGTGTTCCGGCAGCAGTCCTTGAGAGCCAGTGAAATTACAGGCACATAAGATTTAACAACTATGTCTCAAGCTGACGGGCGCAGTGCAATTCGTAACTTGTGGCTTAGTGCATCTGTTATAGGCAGAGGTTAGTCCGCTTAACATCAGTTGGGCCACGAGCTTGTTCCGTCACAATAACATTAAAAAAAATTACTAAAATACAAATCTTTCCTCTTAATAATATTAGTATAGATTTAAATGGTTTATAGCATAAAGTTATTTGCTTAATTTAACCTGATTTTGGTGATATTCGTCCTTTAAAGTATTTCATATATAATATTTAAAAAAAACAGCCGTATAAACGAAAATTTATTGAAAATTACATAGTTATCACTATGTACTAACCAACCGCAATACGTACGCCTTGACATTTAACTTATAGTTACTTATATAGGAAACACAGCGGCGGCTACGAGACTATGTTTATTCAGATGAACCAAACGGGGTATGAGTCTGCTCCATCGATATGGAAGCATGACAGACTGACTTCACATGCGATATGAGCGACCTTTCAATATATAATAGCGATAGCGTGAAAACAACTAAAGAATACATATATACATACATACATGCCTGTATTCCTTGCCATATACATACCCCTTCGGGTTAGGCAAAGGTATGATAACACCCACGTTTCACTATTGGGGTTTGATCCTGTGTAATAGGGAACGAGCCTATTGACATTAACTGGGCACAGTTTCAGGGTCATACAAAATGTTTTGTCTAACACACTGGACGAAACACAAGAATATGTTCACGCTCACAACATAAAAGACAGGAACACAAGAACATATTGTATGAGACCCTGGCAGGGCACTAAGATATTATACAGCCCTGTTGTGCGTCAAATGCCCACAACACCCTACTCATATCCACGTGAGAAGTGCCATGCTGCTCATTTGGCGCACTTTTCCCTTAGTGGCATCGTACGACACCCACGGGGAGAAATGGGGAGGTGACATTCTGGAACCGCACAGGGTAAATGATAAAGAAAATGTGCTTATAATGGTATGCAAATACATGTTCGTAAACTTTCGCAAATTCATATTTTTAAAAAGGTACGGTTTCGTGCACATAATTATATTATAACAGAATTTCAACTCACCTCGACGTTTCAAGCTAACAACGCTTAAACTACAGTATTACAATATACTGTACTGTATCAGCTGGATCGTCCACTGCTGAATATAGCCTCCCACATTATGGGGGGTTTGCCATGATCGCCAAGCTTGGCAGGCGTATGGAGATCGCGGTGTGAGATAAAATTTCCTCAGAAAGCGCTGCTGCCGACCTTCTGGTGTGTTACCCTTAGTCGCCTCTTACGACACCCACGGGTAGAGATGGGGTGATGACATTCAAGCCCAGCACCCCACGGGCACATCACAATATACTCACTCCAAATTATTAAACTTACTGTAAATTAACAGGTCAGACAATCAAACTATCGGGCAACTAATAAAAACAGGAATAGTGCATTTTTAAATATATCGGTACATTCTTAAGTCGATCATTTTCAAGTTTCACGGGGAACTTTGGACAATAAAGGTCGACAAAGAAACTTTATAAGAACTGCCCTATAATAACATTGACAAAGTATTGCAGTACAAATTATTTTTTTGTTCCGGACGGGAATGAAACCTGTGTCCTCCGACTTCGCTCCGGATGGTTATTCCATTCGGCCACCGGAATCTTACTCTTTCCAGCTGAAACTTTGTGCTTTAATAATTGTATTACATTACCGTCATTGGGGACGGTGCGCAGCCATCAAACAGACTACTAGACTTCATCTGATCGAAAAAAGTGTTTTTCTAACACATAACTCTCACAATGATACCTTTCTATATTACTAACTATGATTAGAAGCAGTATCGCGTACTGAGCAAAAATCACATTCACAAATTGTTAAAGTACATTTCTATTCTAAATTTTTTTTGTTCCCGACTGGAACTGAAAATTACTAAATGTCAATTTCGCTCGGCACGCGATAGTGCTTGTTATCATATTTAGAAATGCTCTATAATAATTAACAAACAATAAGAGCAAGTTTTGAATATCTATACAAAATCAATACCAAGCAGAAGACGTTAATTTTGAAAATAAATCTTCCCCGTTGAGTGCCACAATAAACGGCTAGTTAAATGCATTTGCGCCACGTGACTCATAATTCCGTCAGTCCAAGAGGAAACTGACAGGTTTATCAGTTGTTCAAATAGCTTACGCACAGTAGATTTAATGTAGATATGTTCAGTGGCTTGAGTTTATCTACCTACCATCAATATAGCACCAAATTCCAAATACATTTTGTTCCTAATAGTTGCTATGTTTCGGAATTAAATTGAGTATATCCAGCAAAATATTGGGCACAATATAACATGAATTTCCATAAAAAATATAACAAAGCCACCCAAGTATACTTTTATTCTGTCCAGCCGTGCAGCTCACAATATCTCGTAAAAAATAGAGGCGCTTGTCCAAATTTGCACGCTTCGATAGGTTTCGACGCTCCACATCGCATTGCCAGTGAGCCGTCGACGACAAGAGAGACGAGTTGGATAACTGTAAAATTCTACTTTAATGAGTACAAATTGTGTATCACTTATACTCTATTTTCTTACTTATGTACAGGATAACTTTTTACTATGAAATAGCATAACACTATAAAATCATAAAACAGGGCTCCAAATACAAGTGTCACAATGGACGGCCTTAAAAACTATCTCGGTGAAGGCTACCTTTTTTATGATTTATGTTTGAATTGCTTTTCTTTAATGGTTAGAAGATATTTATAAAAAATATGATTAAATAAAAGGTTACGAATAAACTATGTCCATGTTCATTTCCTTTCGCTGTAAGACATTTAAAACGCTATGCAACTGCATAGCGTTTTAAATGTCTTACAGCGAAAATGTCTCACGGCTATATAAAGAGACCACGATTTATTTGTTTATCCCAGACAAAATACAATTTATTTTAGCGAAATGCAAAAATAATCAAAAATGGACTGTAAAATATCGAAAACAAACGACGTAACACAAAATATTGTTTTCTTTCTCGCCTCCTATAACTGACAGCAATGCTATTTTTGGGCAAAATATGAGCCAGCATTTTTCCCATTACTTCAACCCCACGTTTTGCCAAATATCTTAAGTTTTTCTGTCCCGCGCTTTACATTTATAAGTCACCGTTGGAGTAGGATACCATACAATACTATTCTGAACACAGTAAAGGCTAGCTCTTGCGAAGATTATTCTACTTACCAAAAAAACAGCGTAATATAACTTGGAACGTTTCTGTCCATGTTTTGTCAGACTTTCAGAAATATTCTCATGCAATAAAAATGTCGCAGAAATAAAATATTCTCAGTTATGACATTTTGCTATACGATGTCGGATACCGCTCATCCACCGTATGGAGGCAAAGGAGTGCCAAATTATGAATTATTCAGTTCTTTCGGGCTCTCGCTGGATTTTCCTATGCTCTTCTATACTTGACGGAGGAAAATTCAGGCTGTTTTCATAATTTCTCTTTTGAACCCTGTCGTTTTGCGTAAAATTGCTTACGTTTGGAATATTAATGCTGAAAAATTTATAAATACTTTTATTTTAAGTACTTCTTTAAAACTTTGGAAATTTAAATTCATGTGTAAAAGGTCTTAAGGGCTTGACCATTAAATTATTGTTGTTTTAGCACTAATGAACCATGTAGTCGTAAGCAAAATATATTTTTTGAGCGTTTATATACTAATAAGTGCCTTATAAATAATTAAACTAATTGAAAATATATTGGTTATGATATATTATTTTACATGTTTAATGACTTCATATCATTTATAAAATAATTTTAATTACAAGCACCTGAGATTAATTGCGAGTATTTAATAAAATTTATCATTTCCAACACTCTCTCGACGCATAGTGTCAAATACGTTTTACGTCCATTGCGCGTGTTGGCCAAATTTTAACCAACACTCATTTAGTCCAATACGCAAATACATGTCAAGTCCAATAAGCTTTAAGTCAACGACACGTGTCCCATACTTGACAATAACGAGTTTTACTTTGCTGAATTTAAAGTATACATCAATTGAAGAAAACTAGGAGCGAAAGTATTACATCTCACTTATAAACAGACTTATATTGTAAATGTGAATCTACATAAGAATGCACACACCAGTACGCCACACTTATGTGTGTGTGTTTAAGTCACCTCTAAATTAGCTTAAAAAAGAATTATAATTAGACTTAGAGCATGTATCTAAATCATGGATAACGATACAGTATAGGTTTTATCCCGATTTACCAAAACGAATCCCAAGGAAGGGGAATATAACCGATATCCACATAAGTAAAATGGCGGTCACAGTAAACAAAGAGTTTCGGTTTTCATTGCTGATAGGATTGACTCAGCTGATAGTAAGTGAGGCTGCGGTCGAAGTTGTCGTTCACACTAACCTAGAATTACTGGCTCTCAAGAACAGCAGCTGCAATACTCCGTTAGGTGCTTGGTAACAGATTTTCTACTAGAGAGTGAAAGAAAGAATAGAAATAACAATTCTGTAATAGCTGCCATATTACAATAACAGCCGGAACCGACACGACAGCTTAACGTGCCCTCCGAAACACGTGCATGCTCAGTAAATGCCACTAGCGGTCACCCATCCCAGTTGCATAACCTAGAACGACTACTTAGACTTAGGTCAAGTAGGCAAGTGAACTCTGAATATATAAACATAAACCATTATTATATTGGTAGCACCTTACTTATATCAAAGCAAATAGAAAACTTAACATACTGCAGCAAACAAAATACAAATTCAAGCACATAATATTTTTTATAAGATTATCTTACTGTACATATATTAAATATATAATTATACATTTTCACAACCACATATAAGTACTTACGTTAACTTAAAAAAATACTGATACATATATACTCTGGTATTTATAATGCAAAGATACCGCTAAACTAGAAAATAATCAGAAATATGGTCCCCACGACACAGGCAATCGTGGTGTGGAGACTAAAGTGCATTACTAGTATTGAATTGTTAGTTATCTAACATATCTCTTATTTTATGCTATTACCCATAAGTTTAGTTGGCAAATAAATTTATTATTATTATTTTAGGAGCGCACCGAGCATGTTAGTTCCGCCGAGTATGTGTGCGTGAGTAAGGCACGCCGCTAGCATCCGTCCTCGTCCGACGGCCGAAGAATTATTTAAGCGGACAGGGACGAAGCATCGCGGCTCTGGCTAAATTGGGCGGGGACTTTTTTTTATGTTATGGTGACGGGACAAGCTCGAGGCCCACCTGATGTTAAGCGGACTAACCTTTGCCTATAACAGATGCATTTCGTCACATGTCACGTTCTTAAGTCTTAAGTCTCATGTGCCTGAAATTTCACTGGCTCTCAAGGACTGCTGCCGGAACACACCGTTAAGTGCTTCGCAACAGATTTTTCTACTTGAGGGTGGTCGCTAGCCAGGCGGGCATTCGCAAAATGCCCTTCCACCATGCAATACCTGCGTGAATTAAGGTCCTCCTTTCCTTCTTCTGTTTCCTTCGTATAATAAGAAAAAATATTTATTTGAATAATGTTATGTGTATATGTTTATATTATTCAAATACTGATTGATGACTTTCCGTGAAGTATATACGCCAGTTTATTTAATTTAAACTTTGGATTTTTTTTCCTTCGAGAAAACTTTAAGTATTCGTGTTTCTAAAGTGTATGATTTATAGAATGAATCCTTAAATATCATATAATATATTAATTGCATAACTCAAAATTAAGAAATAAAGGTACAGCAAGGGATGAAACGAAACAATTACGTATCGATGCCTCGGTGCAGGCTTAAGTTCTCAATAATAAACCAATTATAACTCTAATAACGAAGCCTCTCTCTGTAAGATTGTAAGCTATATTTGCCCCATTTTTTATTGCGTTCATTCAAGTGAATTTTCCGAGGTCAACGCTCCGGGAAATTTTCGGATCATTGTCAATTGGGCCGTGAATATAACAAGTATTGTAACCGAGGTTTTTGTGTTGTATTTCGGATCTGTACTTTAATAAACGTGGATGAATCCTCTGTTTATTTTTCCTGTGGGCTGCAAATATATTTGATAAAGCTTCATGTTTTTTTAGATGGCAATATTAGTGTATTAATATTTTTATGGATAAAGTAATATCAATTTTGTGATATAATTTCATTTGTGTTGGATTTGTCGTTCGTTACTAATATGCGTTTTACGATATATTGAACACGATAAGTTTATTCGCATATTATTCAGATATTTTGATCCTATATTACGAAATTTCTTTCTAATATGACCAAATCTTATTTAATTTTCTGTGGGATATCATGCGATAATTCAATTGATCAAACATTTAAGAAGCGCTCATTGCGGAGCTTGCCTGGGTAACCGTTTGTACTGGCATTTACTTTGGAGTACTTTCATGCTCCTGATGGCACACAGCCACCGTCGGTCCTAGTCTTGGGATGGCAGTCGTAGTATCATGGTGGTAAGTCATTACGCGAATATCTACCTGACTAGGTACCACCCTTAAGTATAAAATCTGACGCCAAGCACCGACGTGTCCCGGTAGCTGTTCTTGAGGGTCTACGTTGGACAACATCTTTGACCGCATTGTCACACACCATCAGGTGAGATAACGGTCAAAGTCATTAGCAACAATAAACAAATAGGAAAATTGGCTCCTCCGATTCAGAAATTTGTGTTCCAATTTATTCATTTGATCCGTGGTTAAAGACACCACGAATTCTTACATCATCCCGAATGACGCTATGTACATAGGGTCATAAGTTCGCGAAATACCCTACCACCATGCTATAACGACTGCCATCCTAAGACAACAACCAGGACCAACGGCGCTCAATAGTAATGTCACTAGCGCTCACCCATCCAACTCATGACTGTGGCCGGTGTTGCTTAACTTTGCTGATCGGTTCAGAACGGCTAAACAAACTTCGCTACGAGCGCTTCAAAACTATACTTAGCTACTTCACTAAGGGCCACGGTATGCCCCGCACTTATAATTCAAGTAAATTGTAATGTAAATATATCATCACATTTAAGTTGTTTGTAAATAAGACTTAAAATGTCAAAGTTAGACGCAGTAGTCAGAGTGTGGTTTATATACATAATTGTCGAATATAGCGTGCCTGAGCAATATATTCCTTCAAGAATATAGAAAACTACAACTATTTTATGTGTATGAGAAAAAAATAATAAGATTATTCCTTACTATACACAAAATAACACTGATATTGCATAAAGTATTGCGTATATTCAACGCCTGAACGACATTTCAACGACAAAATCGTCACAAAAAAGATATTACAGATGACAAATGTAACCTGATCCCTCAATGTCGAAGTTAGATTGAAATTGTTTGAATTTTTCCTGATATAGATAACATTGGGAGTTCCTCTGAAGCTGGTCTCCAAGTTTCGTGTTTTGCTTGTGCGGTGACCTGAAGAATAATCTTATAAATATACAGAAGGTGTACATCACTTCTTTGCGTATATATAAGTAGATATTTTATACATGTAACGAATGTTTATATATCATATCTACTAGAACATCAAAAGAAATACACTGACAGAAATTAACAGCTGCCACTTGCCAGATTACCTTGTCAAGAGAATTAAACGAAATAATCACATCGAAAATATACGATTCGTGAGAAATCGATATTTTTTAATCGTTTTTAATCGTTCAGATTTTTTATACAAAACTATTAACTCAGAAAGGGGATGAATAAATTAAGGATAATAATTATCTATATACTTATAATAAAACTGTAACAGGTCCAATTCTGTACATTGAAGATATTTCGCAAAAAAAAATTTGAGAGGACTCTGTAGCTGATACTGATGCCAAAACTGTATTTTGTTTTATTTTTGTCTGTCTGTCTGTCTGTCTTTCTGTCTGTCTGTCTGTCTGTCTGTCTGTCTGTATCCCGGCCGCGCATCACTCCAAAACTACTGAATGGAATTCAATGAAACTTAAAACGATTTGAGTTCATACCATGAAGAACGTTATTGTATACTTTTTATCCCGAAATTCAGCACGGTTCCCTCAGGAAAGGGGATGAAAGTCAAAATGTACACTTAGTTGTAATTTATTAACGCGTAGTCCGATTTCAATTATTCTTTTTTGTTAGAATAGTGATGAGTAAGCCCGGAACCCCATGGGCAGCCCGGCACCCCACGGGCAGCCCAGCACCCCATTGGCTACTGAATGGAATTCAACGAAACTTAAAACGATTTGAGTTCATACCACGAAGAACGTTATTGTATACTTTTTATCCCGAAATTCAGCACGGTTCCCTCAGGAAAGGGGATGAAAGTCAAAATGTACACTTAGTTGTAATTTATTAACGCGTAGTCCGATTTCAATTATTCTTTTTTGTTAGAATAGTGACGAGTGAGCTTGGAACCCCATGGGCAGCCCGGCACCCCATGGGCCACCCGGCACCCCAAGGGCAGTCCGGCACCCCACGGGCATTCCAGCACCCCATGGGCATCCCGGCACCCCACGGGCAGCCTGGCACCCCACGGGCAGCCCAGCACCCCATGGGCAGCACGGCAACCCACGGGCATCTCGGCATCCTTATTTAGATTTGCCAGCTTGCTAAGATAAAACTCTAAATTCTGGAACATTCGCCACAATCAATTTTTATAAGTATCTATATTTTGCCGGATACATTTTAGAGACTGCGCACTGGAAGTGTACAATCTAATATATATTTTTAATTTACCGCCAAACAAGGAGAACCTAGGCAAAAAGATACCGTTTTATAATCGAAATTCCAAAGAAACGCACAAATTACCTACTTTGCTTCAACATTTATTGTACGAACCGCGAAGGAACTCTTTGAGTTAGCAATGCTCAAATGTGAATAATTAGTTTGCAGGTACGGCAATCGCGAACGAAGTCGCAGGTACAGCTAGTATTAAATAAACTAGCTGTACCTGAGACTACGTTCGCGATTGCCGTACCTGCAGACTAATTATTCACATTTGACCACTGTTTATCTCATATTAAGCAACGCTGCTGCGGTGAAGCACTCTTAGTAAAGCATAGCTCAGAAAGGAGCTTTTTGCTTTGGGTTTCAAAACTCCCGGGTTGTATTTTCCAGAAGACAGTAGTTAACTAACTCAGAGAGTTCCTTCGCGGTTCGCACAATAAATGTTGAAGCAAAGTACTTTAGGCGTTTCTTTGGAACGAATTGGATCTGTTACAGTTTTATTTAAGTAGAGATTAGCACTAAAGTTAGAAACAGTTTCCCCGAGTTTGAGCATTTGGTATTTAAAATATGACAAAATACTTGGCAACAAAAGGCTGGTGACTCACACTATATTTGTATACCTAATTTGTTTATGTGGTGTAGAACTATATTGAAAAAAATATATTATAGGGACGAGCGAAATTTAGGCATAACTATCGTCCCTTCAATTGAAGAATCGAGCAATTAGATCCGTAGTGCATTGCACTCTAAATAACCCAATAAAAGGTATAGTTATTATAAGGTATTAAATAAAAAAAGAACTATAAGCATTATTACTAAAAATTACGGGCTTTTGTGTAATGGAGTTTAAGTCAAATTAGGATGGTACTGACTTCTAGAAATTATCCTTTAATTCTTATTAGGAAGTCGGTTAATATTTTATCGGTGTTTTTCTCCGTTGAAATCGTGAGATCGGATAAACTGAAGAGATCTTGCGAAGTCCAACATAAGTGGGTCAGATAATGTTATTGTACCTAAGAAAATATTTGCCTTAAATATAGTTTTCTTGAGAAAACAAGTGGCCATTGGACAATGTCAAGGTTTGAGAAGGGTTCAATGAATCTACATAATAATATTCTAAAAATAATATAGGAACTTTGACAGCGATTTATATATGTACTATGTGTGAAATATATAGGTTGGTTTCTAATAAGAAAGGGCAGGTTTCAAAAATTAAAGCCGAACAAGCACAATGCGGAATCGCACACTGAGGGTATCGTCTTACACATATCACTTAGTAAGCTTCGAATCACTCGAAGCCCTCGTAGCGAAGTCTACTGGGCTGTTCTTAACCGATCAGCGTAGTTAAGCAACGTCGCTCGCGGTCATGAGTTGGATGGGTGACCGCTAGTGACATTACTACGGAGCGCATCCGTGCTTCGGAGGGCACGTTAAGCCGTCGGTCCCGGTTGTCGTCTTAGGATGGCAGTCGTTATAGCATGGTGGTAAGGCATTTTGCTAATGCCCGCCTTGCTAGCTACCACCCTCAAGTAGAAAATCTGTCGCCAAGCACCTGACGGTGTGTTCCGGCAGTAGTCATTGAGTAGCCAGTGAAATTACAGGCACATGAGACTTAACAATTATGTCTCAAAGCGACGGGCGCAGTGCAATTCGTCACATGTGATAAAATACATCTTTGTCTTTAAACATATTTTTACTTAATGTTTTATTTTATCGTGTAAATATCCTCAGTATTTTTGTACCCACTATATTCCTTGCAGTAATATTTGCAAAAGAAGGCCAAGTACGTTCGGGTGTCCGGGTGCAATCATCCGAGCAGTTATGACTTGTGACATCCTGTTTCTCTGCACACCGGACCAGAAATAATAACCTAGTATTCGTAAAGACAGCTGCCTGTTCAAACGTATATTAAAGAATAGTAGGTGTATATCAACGTGAGGTACCCACGTCAATATAATACATATTTATCATACTAATATTATATATACTTATATTTTGTCAGTGAGTCACTAAAGATGTAGTTGTGTATGTTTGTTCCTCTTTCAGGTGAACAGTTTTTTTTAGTATTTTTATGTTATTGGTTCGGAACAAGCACGAATCCCACCTGATGCTAAGCGGTATCTGCATATAACAGATGCATTTCATCACAAGTAATGATCTGCACTGCGCTCAATACCTTGAGACATACTTGTTAAGCCTCATTTTGCGTGTTCACTGGCTCTCAAGGACTGCTGCCGGAACCGCCGTCCATGGTTCGAATCTCGCCGCGGGCTTGAGTTTCACCGCATGGTTGAAGGGCATTTTGCAAATTCCCAACTCGCTAGCGACTACCCTCAAATAGAACCTAAAGGCGTGTTCCGGCAGCTACTAAAAAAATTAATTGAATGAAATTGTTTCTTTTTTTTTTAATTTACGATTTGATCGTCGAAGAGGCGAACGCTACCCTGTGGACGCAGCTGCAAGCGTTTGTTTGGGCATGCATTAGAACAAATAGAAGAGGAAGGAATTAGTTAGGTATTGCTTAATCAAGTTATGATGAAAACGAGCATTGATACATATATGAGTCGTTTGAACAGCTTGTGAATATCAACTTGAGATATTTATATTGCTTGTAAAATGATACTACCAAACTGAACCTATGTTACTGTCTAAAAAGTATATAACCGTAAGCCGAAGGCGTAGGAAGGTCTCGTTTCCAGGGACATTGATTTGGGAGTTGAACGGATTTCTTACACAATAATATGAGATGACAAAATAAGGGTAGAATTTCATTCAAATAATGTTTTCAATTGAGTTTTGTTATTTAGAAATTTACAAATAAGTTAAAACAAGAGCATCATATTCGACTTATGCCAATATTCAAATTATAATAACACCTCAAAGTATATCTATATTCTGAGTATAACACTAACTATAGAGATATAACTTCTAATATTACGATTGTCGTACTTAAGTACTTAAGGCAAACTAGAAGCAAAGATTTTAGGCTCAAGTACATGCGTGCAAGGTTTCAACGAGTTTGAACACTTATTATTTAAGATGAAGAACTCCGCCCGGGCAAAGATCTGGCGTGGCCCTTTTGGAAATCGCTAAATCGACTTCGGACTCAAGTGGGTCGTTGCCGGTTTAATATGGCCAAATGGGATTACTCTGACGTAGGAACCCAATGTAGTTGTGGCGCTACGCAGGACATGCGTCACTTGCTGTCCTGCCCACAGTGTCCCAATGCTTGCACTTTGGGTGACCTGTACGAGGCCTCTACCCTTGGGGTGGCTACACCCCAGTACTGGCAGTCATCTACCTGATAACAATGAGTCGTCGACACGAAGAAGAAGAAGAAGATTTAAGATATGATGTAACTACGTTTGAATGGAAAAAGCTACGAAGACACTAGACTTAAGAATAATCACAAATTGGAATTAATCGTAACTCAATTGACCGATTGAGCGTGTAGCGCGGGTGAAGCGTATATGTTTCAGCTTGAGCAAAAAATATTTCGTATGCATCATGCATGCAAGTCCGGAACGCATTTCTCAACGAATATTTGTAAGCAGGTTCAATATTTATAAGGATATTTTGTGGTGACATTTTTTTATTTTTTTGAAACTGCTAATATAACTATTTTCACTCTCCTAATAATAACTGTTTAACTCCATATTGGATTTCGATGTCAATTATTTTTTTATTAACATTTCAGAGACTGGAACTATGCCCGGTAGTTGACAATAGGCATTACATGGTTGGAATATCTGCATACTCCTTCAGGGATATATGATAATGGAGCTAAGATGCATGTATATTTTTATTTACGTTAAAAATAAGACAGTTAAATATTTTGTTAAGTTATACAGCATTATGTGACAACATTTTGAATTATCCAAATAGAAATCGAATTAAACCTTTTTTGCTGTTCCTAAAAAAACAGGTATTTTAAGTAGTGCTACTCTGTATCTAGATGTGCGATATGATGATGATCTTAGTATTATTTTTTGTTTCAGGTACAGTATAAACACTGAATTTACCTCATTTGCGGAAAAGCAGTACTTTATAAAAGGTAACAAAAGTATTTCAAGGAAACGTCATATATATATAAAAAATTAGCTTGGTTTCACATATATTTGAAGCCTGGGAGAGAGTCTAATGATGCTATTGGCGTACTTTGTGATCTTTCCGAAGCATTCGACTGTGTAGAGCACTGGCACTCTGATTCTTGAACTTTCACACTGAAAAGCTGTGAAATTTATAAGAATCACATCTTTGAGACAAGCTACAGAAGATTGGAATAAATGGCAATAATTCCCGGGTCTTTAATAAAAATAGGAGTATAGAAAGGATCAATTATTTCCTGTTTCTAGTGTATATTTATGATCTGCCTTGCATGGTCAAATATTTATGCGACATTGTTTTATTCGCAAATGATACCTTTCTGATTGTAAGGTGGATAGAAAAGACAGCGAATTCATTCATGTAAATAATGTATAATTTTTTATCGCAAAAAGCAAAGCATAAAATGTAATCCAAGTTTTAAAACTTATATCATCGAATTTGACGGTATAGCTCCATAAACTTAAAAAAAATTTGGTGACTTAGCAGCTGATACACACTTTTTCTATGTCCACAGCTACTGTCACATTTCTTAAAAGTCAAAACATAGAGTATTCTCTTTTCCACATACAGTATACAACAAATTTTAAATCTCCTATCCTATAGAAAAATAAGAGCTCAGAGTGTTTTATATCAGCATGGTACTTCAACAAGGTTTTATACTTTGTTCGAAGTCGGTTCTGTTTTCTTTATATAAATTAATGCCCTTCTAATAAGCTATTAAGTGCTAAATATTTACGAAAAAATTGCGATAAAATATGTCGTAACGAAAAAGTTTACGGTACGAGATACCAGGCATACGATTTTATATTAAATTATACACGTATGTCTGCCTGGTTTCGAGCCATCTGGCCTATATATTTCCCCCTGAACAAGCCATGTGCTATGAATCATTAGCGCGAGTCGTGCCACGGAAACAAAACGAACGTAATCCGCGCATTCAACACAACAAAGGGCATTCCAATAAAACGTGGCTCGCTTTTACACCGACGCGTAATACATAGCACAATATTTAGTTTTTCACAGAACAATAGTTTTTATTTGCCTTTTATAAAACAAACTTATGTACTTATACAGTTTCGGGGTAAGAACATGTGTGCCTCAAAGTTAAATTTTCGGAATATTTGAAGTAAGACCTTCAAATATAATAGTAGGCGAACTTATTGCTATTTGGGCGTAGTTTCAGTATATGGACTGCTGCTGAAATATCTTTCTTTGGCACAAAACTAATTATCTCTAAAAGAAATTTTAAAACAACACATTTCACACTTATTATACTTAAAAGGTAAAGATTATAAAAGTTGTAACAAAATATTTCTTAAGAGCGCACCGAGCTTTTTAGGAATTCGCGTATGTGTGCGTGAGTAAGACACGTCTCCAGCATCCGTCCCCGTCCGACAGCCGTAGCTGTACTAAAAAGGGACAGGGACAAAACATCGCGGCTCTGGTTAAAATGGGCGGAACGTGCGTGAATTTAGCTATTTGCTTCGTTTAATAAAAACAAATACCTATTTGAAAAATGTAATGTGTATACGTTAAAGAAAACATGTTATTTTATTATTATTTAAAAACTGATGACTGTCCGTGATGTATTTACGCCTTACTATGGGTTTATTTAACTGTTTAGGTACAACTTTGTTTTTTTTTTTCTGTCGAGGAAACTTTAAGTAATCGTGTTTCTAAAGTGTATGATTTATGTAATGAATCCTTAAATAAAATATATATTAATTAATAATAATAATAATAATAATAATAATAATTTATTCGTAGCTCAAAAACAAATTTTGGTACATAAGCTTAAAAATATCGTAGTTGGTATATTACAGTATAATATTACAAATTGTTGAGTTAGCTTATTTGTACCCTTGGGAATCTCTGCACCCCACACTAGGTCTCATTCGAGCCTGTGTAGTGGGCCTGCATTAACTCTCCGGGGTCACTTTAAATCCATTGTCAATTGCATAACTCAAAATTAAGAAATAAAGATACAGCAAGGGATCAAACGAACGTAAGTATTTCACAATTTCCTCGGTGCAGGCTTAACAACATCACGTATTATTTCACATGCTGAACAGTGGATGTCTTCTAGTTGATAAAAATAATAACTGATACAATGTAAGCGACTTCTTTTGTAGACAATCGCGTCACAATACTTTTTAAATATGAAAAGCATGTTACAAATATTTTTGAATGATATCAAACACTACTCAGATAATTTTGGCACTTTTTGATACTGTAAAAATCACGTTCATCTCACTAGATCTCAGTACATGTAAATTTGAGCCACTTTTAAATCGCGCATTATATTTTTGAAGGCACGTCATAAAAATCTTGCCATGTCGTACACTTCTTCTAACAGTTTGCTTTTTTTTTTAATTGCAGTTAGGTGATCCTTTGACCACAATCTCACCTGATGGTAAGTGATCATGTGGTCGAAGGTGTTAACAGGCTTAACCTAGAATTACTGGCTCTCAAGGACAGCTGCCGGAACACACCGTGAGGTGCTTGGCGACAGATTTTCTACTTGAGTGTGGTCACTAGCCAGGCGGGCATTCACAAACTGCCCTTCCGCCATGCGGTGAAACTCAAACCCACATCGAGATTCAAACCAAGGACCTGCTGTGCGGCAATCCATAGTCAATGCCACTGAGCCATCACTACTTCAAAAAAGTTTTTGTGAAAGATCACGTTCATCCATCTCTTTTTTAATAAGAGTAAACATATTGTAACCAAACACATTGTCCGTTCTTTACTACGTTTTTTCGTAATTCAGAAAGCTCAACAAGAATTTGGTTAAGAATTATTTTGAATAGAGATATAAAACGCCTGGTCTGAACGGTTATAGACGGCTAAATTTCACGATTGTCTAGTCATTTCGGTGTGAGAGTACACCACTATCCCCAACATAAGGGGCACTCCACACGTCCCGTGTCACACGCAGATTATTTATCGCCGTTATTTATCTGCTGTCTGAATTTGCTCGCCTGTAGAAACCTTTACTTTGCGGGTAGTTTGTGAATGGAAAAGTTCTTGAGGCTAGAAGATCTTTGCACGGCTGTGTGTAAATAGTATTTATGGCTCTGAATGAAGTGTTACAATGCTTATACTAAAGTGCTATCTCTAGAAATACCTGATGTGTTTTCTTGCATTCTCAGAGCCGATTTGAAATTAATGATTTTGTTGTAGACGCGACTAGACTAAACTTCGAATGGAACTGGATTTTTTTATCCCTACCTGATCACGCCGTTAGGTGATTGTCGATTTTCAACTACCAGTAGTTGGCTTGGCGACAATTCTCTAAATAGCTTACTCCATGCGACATTGAATGCCAATAGAGAATTTCCGAATGCCCGTCTAGCTAGGTACTACCCTCACGTAGAAATCTCTGACTTTGCTGTCCTTGACAGCCAGTAATTCAAGGTAAGCCTGAAAAACATTTCAATCACGTCATCACTTACCATCGGCTGAGATACTTATTAAAAGCTAGCCTATCAGATATATCAGCGAGGTGTCACCAAATCAACTGCCCAATTCATGAACAGTTCATTAACAGGTATTGGAAAAATGCTAACAACCTCTTAGGGTTGACTTCTGCTAGTCTCAACAGTCAGTAAAGACAAAAAATACAAAAAAAAAAAAACATGCATTACAAATGTTTGTTGAGATTAGCAGAAGTCAACCCTTAGAAGTTGTTAGCATTTTTCCAATAAACCTGTGTACGCTACTGTTAAAGAAAGACTAAACAGTATCGGTTTCGATGTTTAAGGATTTACTAGAAGTTTTTCTGACACATTAACACATATGTACAAACACGGTCACTTTCCATGTTTGCGCTCTCAACAAAATGTCCCCGCACTGACTATTTTGTCAATTTGTTGGAAATTCCTGCGGGAACTCGTGACCAAAGCCTACACCTATTTGCCTGACATGATTGAAAGTCACGGAGCAGTAAACCAATGGAGAAACCACTACTTCGGGCTAAAGGGAATGAACGAGATCATGTAATAAAACACTAGGAAAAAGTAAAAAAACCAAACCGCCTCTATACCTTTAGAATTAAGGGACACATACATTTCGCCAATTGAATTTTATGTCCCATTTAATAGCAGCGAGTATAATTATATCCACCGGGCATCGTTCCATACTTTTTCTCCTTATAAGGATTTATTTATCAAAGTAAGTAAGAAGCGCTCGTAGCGAAGTTTACTTAGCTGTTCTCAACCGATCAGCAAAGTTAAGCAACGTCGCCCGCGGTCATGAGTTGGATGGGTGACCGCTAGTGACATTACTACTGAGCGTTTCCGTGCTTCGGAGGGCACGTTAAGCCGTCGGTCCCGGTTGTCGTCTAAGGATGGCAGTCGTTATAGCATGGTGGTAGGGCGTTTTGCGAATGCCCGCCTGGCTAGCTACCACCCTCAAGTAGAAAATCTGTCGCCAAGCACCTAACGGTGTGTTCCGGCAGCTGTCCTTGAGAGCCAGTACTTCTAGGTTAGCCTGAACAACATCTTCAACCACATCATGACTTACTATCAGGTGAGATAGTGGTCAAAGGCTAACCTATCAGGCATAAAAATAAAAAAAAGTAAATCCTGCTCCTGGAGTTTTTGTTGACCGTTATTTCTTAAGTTTGGAACCATGGGAAGAAAAGTATACAGACATGATTTTTTTTTAAAATAAGTTTAGAGAAAACATTATCGAGATACATAGTAAAATGAACTTTTATCAAGATATGGTCTGGCCGGATAAAAACCTTCACTGTTCTCACTTGTTCTATATTCTATATTATTTAGTAAATAATATATTGATATATTATTTACTAAATAATAAATCAATATCTCTCGTAACAAGTGAGACCAGTGAAGGTATACGGTCAGACCATATCTTGATATAAGTTCATTTTACTATGTATCTAGATAATGTTTTCTCTAAACTTATTTTAAAAAAATATCAGGTCTGTATACTTTTCTTCCTTATATAGTTTTGTGCAACTTTTGATATACGTACCTATATTCATTAGGGAAAGTCTATAGACTCCGCGTGTTTTAAAGTTAACTCTAATCATATAAATCATGATACCCGTTTAATGTTAAACCAGGTTATTAAAGGTAAAAAGTGTAGTATTACTGAAATTAAAAAAGTAATTCATAGCTGGTTGAGAAAATATGACTTTAAGATCTCGAAAATTGATTAACTGAGTTGTACCAGTGGGGTGCCGGGTTAGAATTATACCTCCCCATATCTTCCCGTGGGTGTCGTAAGAGGCGACTAAGGAAAACATACTGGAATGTGAGCAGCAGCGCTTTCTAAGGAACTGCCATCTTACACTGTGATCCCCAAGACGCCTGCCAAGCGTGGGGATTATGGCAAATACCCCCTTAATAGGGGAGGCTGTGTTCAGCAGTGGACGATCCGGCTGATACAGTACAGTACAGAGTTGTATCTGTAATTGTCGGTAGAATAATTAACTACAGATGAATAATAATTATGAACATTATACATATCCCCCTTTCATTAGCACACTTAATTAATTCATAGCGACAATCTTTACGACGAAATAATAATATATCCAAACACTCGCTGTAGTCAATTTATTCATACGTTTACACATCCTTTTATACACATACATATATTTATAATTTCAAACACGTAACATACGCTACAAACTCACTTACACTTCACATACACTTACACACACACTATACGCTCCTTAAGCTAAGTAAATATTGCAAACACCGGATAGTTAATTTGGGAGGAGCCTATGGTTCCTGAAACACAGCTGATGCTAGTTCGG
Source organism: Plagodis pulveraria (assembly GCA_963890685.1). Lineage (NCBI taxonomy): Eukaryota > Metazoa > Arthropoda > Insecta > Lepidoptera > Geometridae > Plagodis > Plagodis pulveraria. Next base: position 4,948,813 of record OY982973.1, on the reverse strand, counting down.
TATCCAATGCATTCATATTTACTCTTAAAAAAACAGTAAAAACTATTTGTATTGATAAGATTCATTAACAAATTTTCCATGCTGACCTTTATATCTAATTTAATAAAAATTCTGCAATTTGAATTAATTATTACACTGGCCTACAGAAAAAAAATATTGTTTTGGTGCAGCTCTGTTTGCATCTGTAGTCGGTAAAGTAGGTAGTATGAACTACATTGCTGCTACTAGATGTCAGCTGACAGCTCTGGTTTACCTACAATTCTTATTTTAACTTTTTTACGGTTTTACTCAAAATCAGTCCATGTTATAACTACTTTTATGACATTAATCGTATAAATGTATGATGGCAAGTAAGTCAAGAAGTTGCATTAACGATCCTGATATGTTTTGTTACATATGCGGTGAGTATATAATGAAAGATCAACGGAAACCGATTAATGGCAAGGTAATTCGCTTGTATTCTGTATTGAGATTGGCAAGCTTCTTTCTCATCAACAAGAGCTGATATGAAAAATTTGACTAGTTTTCTCGTGTCGGCTCAAAAATATACCCAAAATCAGGTCTAAAATCTTAGGCACCAAAATGAGTGTAGGCCAGTGTTATCAATACACCAACTGGTGCACGCGATTTTAAAGCAGTGATGGTTCAGTGGCAATGGCTATGGACTGCCTCGCACCAGGTACATTATTCGAATCTCACCGCGGGCACATATATGTGTAAAACAGTACGATTTGAGGTATCCATTGCTTAATTTATCTGTGGCCGCAGTATATGCAAACTATTGGTGTGGCAGTGAGATCAATTGAGGGCGTTATGCCGCAAACTTCAATTATAGCATTTGATTACCGTCACGTGCAGTTAATTACTATCTAATATGTGTCCACCGACGCAGATATTACGGGGATATTATGAAAACTGACACAATATTACTTTACTTGTGATTATATGATGCTCTGACATTTTGTTACTCGTGTTTATTTCATGCGTAGAAGGTAAAACTACTTTTTATGATACAGTATGACGCAATAATGGCCGAGCGGTAATAGCTATGGACTGCCGTGCCGCAGGTCCCTGGTTCAATCCCTACCGCCTTCAGCTTGAGCTTCACCGCATGGTAGAAGGGCATTTTCCGATTGCCCACCTGGCTAGCTACCACCTTCAAGTAGAAAATCTGTCGCCAAGCAACTAACGGTGTGTTCCGGCAGCAGTCCTTTAGAGCCAGTGAAATTACAGGCACACGAGACTATGTCTCAAGGTGACGGGCGCAGTGTAATTTGTAACTTGTGATGAAATGCATCTGTTCTAGGCAGAGTTCAGGTGGGCCTCGACCGATCAAACTTGTGATGTTATTTATATCTGGTGTTATTTTACTTAGGAGTACTTTAGCATAAGTTTACGCGTATAATGTCAAGTTCTGTTTCAGTCCTGGCAACCAGTTATTGCTTGATTTTTACCCGGCTGCAATGAAGGCCAAAACGTACAATATTAGTTTATAATAATAACACATATTTCAAGAAAATATCAAGTTAATATTTTAATAAAACACTTTAAAAAAAATTTTAAATGTGTCGTGACAATTCCGCGCAATTTATTTTTTCTCATGTAAGCCGACGTGTCGTCACAAGCGCCACGCAGCCAAACCGGAAGAATTTTTCACTTCTACACGATGCATCCTCAGGAGGTCCTTGACTCTACGAGCTCACGATCGAGAATTCGTGTTCTTGATCGTTCTCGATCGTGAGCGTGAGAAACAGGCAAACACAGTAACCACGTATCTACAACTATCGGGTGGCTTTCACCACAGAACAATACTACTCCTGGCGTTGATTTTATTCGGGGACACGGCTTTGTTTAACTGACACCTGCTCATAATCACTGACTCCCATAAAAAATAAACTAAAAGCATATTACTACAATTGTGTGTACAGTGAAAGCATATGTAACGTGATAACTGTGGGGCTTATAAGTAAGCTCAAACTCGCGCAACTAGATGTGGGGAGGGCTGTGCTCGATGTTTCTCTACGAGATCGAATCAGGCAAGTAGAGATCTATTGATACGAAATCCACTGACATAGCCTGGCGCTTAGCGAGCTGAAGTGACAGTGGGCAGGGCACATAGTAGCACTTCCGATCAATATCAGAAAATCACCCTCAAAAGCTACTTTTAAAAAGTCAGTTCACGATTTTTATTTGAGTAAAATGTGCTTGTCAGGTCCGTAATGTTGTTCTAGTTGCATTTGATATAATTTTCCCGCTTAATTCATTTGATTTTATTGTGAACATTGCTATATAGGTTTATTTTACAGCAATTTATATCAAAATTCAAAAAAATGTATTTAGTTATTATTATTATTTATTATCATATTTTACATTACATAATACATTTATTTACTATATACGTAGTTATAGTTATCATAACAACTTATTTCCTTTTTTTTTCATCTGTACTTCTTGTCGTTTTCTTTTTGAATACTTAACCTATTTATTCACCCCTTGATGCACATACACCTTCTCAAACACCCTCGCTGGATGACTGGTAGATAATGCCTCAGCATTAAGTCCTCCTTTTGTACGTTTTTTTGTGCAATTAATTATTAAATAAAATAAATAAATAGTACGCAGAACAGAAGGCCGAAAGGTTCCCGAATGGAGACCATAAACGAGAAAGCTCAGCGTCGGTGGTCTGCCGACGCCCACAAGGTAGACGGACGACATTATAAAAGTCCCAAGAAGATGCAGGCCACTTTCAAACGTTCTACTTCAGTATTCGAAATCTATGAGGGAGGCTGATATCCAGCAGTGGACTCCCTATGGCTTGAATTTTGATGATGATGAAACTTGTGCATATTATAAGCATTTTCTATGTCAACAGATAGGTATCTATATGACAAAGCCATCAGATGCTGAAAGTTTACTTCAAGTATATATTGCACCTATGTTGTGTTTATTCAATTTGGCTCAGTGGGTAGTGAAATTGAGTAGGCAGTCCCCAAGCTGCAGGCGTATAATGTCATGTGCATACATTGTCATTTCAATAGTGTGATATACGAGTATATTTGACCAGAAATAATGAATATATATCTCTCTTCGTGATGTATAAACTACGAATTAATATGTTAAGAAGTGTAACTCTCATACAATTATCGCTTTGATTTCTGACCACCAAATTCACAATTTACATAACGCGCCAAAGTAATAATATTAAGGCCATTTATTTTGTGTTTAAACTCTTGTCTATAGTAAAGGCTATGAAATTATTGCGAACAGGTAAATCATATACAAAGGTGATACTTAAAATCCCTTGACCGAGGGATTATCGTACCCTCCGAGGCACAGAAGCGCTCAGTAGTAATGTCACTAACGGTCACCCATCCAAGACATGACCGCCGATGTTGCTAAACTTAGCCGATCGGGTAAGAACGGCTAAGCAAACTACGCCACAAGCGCTACATAAATATGCAAAGCACTGTCCAGCAACGGATAACTTAAAAACTCTTGATTAAAATCAGAGGGCTAGCCAAACACAAAATAATATAAATACCAGTAAGAAGAAGTAGTAAGGGAGAAAAAGGAAGGAGTAGAAAGACTTCTGCTAGGTAAAAAACAAACAGCGCCCTCTGCGCAAAAATGTTCAGTAATCAACCCCCATTATCAATAAATAATAAGATTTTCCTACTATAGTTATTATTACTAACGGGATAGTTACCGTGTTTTTGATTGTTTTTGAGCTCACAATATTACGACACTGTTGCAAGCGCCATGATCACGAGTGAACTGAAGTCTGTGCGAGTGGATGGTAGGCACTAAGATTAGACGAACCGGTCTACCCTCTTTCTTGTACGTTTTTCGGCAACGCGATGCTATTATTGTCACTGTCACTCACACCACTATTAAATTTCATATGCAAAACTAACGATATCAGATCGTGAAGTATTTGTAAAACTTCTTCGGTTCTTGCATAGTTTAACCACTGGATTCCGTGTTCTCGACAGTTGCAACCCATCTTCCCTATTGAAGTTTCGATACTTTGTTATTTCGATCGCTTCTCTTACCATTCTCGATATGTAGTGGCGTTCTGTCGAGAGTACCCGTAGGTTGTGTTACTCAATTCAGTGGTTCCAGACTCCAGAAGGTCCGAGAGCTCAAAGACAATCAAAAACACGTAACTATCCCGTTTCTAATAATAACTATAGTTTAAATGACCGTGACAGATTAAAAATTAAAAGATTTTCATATTTAAAATAAATTATACGAAAAGAAAACTTACGATTTTATTTCATGTTCAAATCATTACATTAGATTCAAGTGCATTACGAGATATGAGGGTACTTCCTTTAAAAAGCAAAATATAGAATTAAAAAAGAAGTAAGACTATATCTTTTATAAAAGTGTCACCGTTTTTTATGTTATAATGTGCTCTAAGGTAGGTCCTCGGATCGTCAAATATTGTTAGGGTTTTCCAAAAGGCTCCTGATAGCTTAGAGCTATAGCTAAATGTTTTTTTTTGTGACTGTGATGGTGCTAGCTTGAGGCCCACCTGATGTTAAGCGGACTAACCTCTGTATACACCCTGAGACATTTGTTAAGTATCTTGTGCCTGTATTTTTTCCAGCTATCAAGGACTGCTGCCGGAACACTGTCAGGTGCTTGGTGGCTGATTTTCTGCTTTAGGGTGGTAGCTAGCCAGGCGAGCATTCGCAAAATGCTCTCTCACCATGCGGTGAAGCTCATGCTGGCGGTGGGGATCGAACCATGGCCCTGCGGCACGGCAGTCCATAGCTATTACCACTTGGCCATCATTGCTTCACATGATAGCAAAAAGCTGGCTTCAGATTCTGTAGGACACAACTGACAGTGTATAGACAATTTTTTTTCCGACTGCAATATTTTATTTTTTAAGCGTTTAATCGTTCCATTAAAATTAAAACTACAGGTTATAAATATTTATAGAATCATTTCTTCGTCCTTCTGTTTGTTACCCTAATCGATGGGTTTGGGAGAAAATAAACTTCTTTTTTCTCACAATACTTATTACTTTTTTATGTACTTAGTACTTATACTTATTTGAAGCAGTGATGGCTCAGTGGCATTGGCTATGGACTGCCGTGCAGCAGGTCCATGGTTCGAATCCCACCGCGGGCTTGAGCTTCACCGCATGGTGGAAGGGCATTTTGCGAATGCCAGCCTGGCTAGCGACCACCCTCAAGTAGAAAATCTGTCGCCATTTGAGCACCTAACAGTATGTTTCGGCAGCAGTCCTTGGGAGCTAGTGAAATTACAGGCACATGAGACTTAACAACTATGTCTCAAGGTGACGGGAGCAGTGCAATTCGTGAATTGTGACGAAATGCATCTGTTATAGGCAGAGGTTAATCCGCTAAACATCAGGTGGGCCTCAAGCTTGTTCCCTCACAATAACATTAAAAAAAAACCTGAGCTATCTAGATAAATGTAATGATTTTTTTTCTTCTTTGACAGTTGTGTCAACCAAGCATGTTTGTATATTGTTATAAAATGGTAAATGTAAACCCCTGATTAAGCCGGCCAGTTATTAGGTTTCTGGATTGCAGCCCAGCATTGCCGACAGATTGTAGGTACCGGACACTGTAACGAGCTAGCTAATGATATGCTAGCCGATGGCCATTTCGATTTAGCTTCAGATTGCCTGTAAATTGATGCAAATTGGAATATTCTACGCCATTGCTCAAGCGTTGGGTAAATTTAGATAGAAACTTTGAAGACTTATGTATGTATATCGATGATTATATTGAAAGTAATATAACTTATTTTCACAACAAATATATTAAATAATAACAAATATTTTTAAAATATTTTACGAAAACATCAAATTAATATTTTAATAAAACACTTAAAAAATATAAAAATATATCTAGTGACAATTCCGCCCAATTTTCCTGCTAAGCCGACGTGACGTCACAAACGCCACGCAGCCAAACCGGAAGAATTTTCGACGCGTTTCGATTCTACACGAAGCATCCTCAGGAGGTCTTGACTCTTCGAGCGCACGATCGATAAAGACAACAAATATATTAGTAAAACGTGAGACACTAATCAACACCAAACGTCATTATTACAAAATAAATGTATTTTGAAATGTGTGCATGTTGATAGGTTATTTTACTCGACTTCCAAAAAAGGAGACAACCTCCTCTTTTGGAAGTCGATTCTATTGTATGTTTGTATGCGGAGTGATCGCTTAATCACGTAAACGATGACCACGCTAATTATGAATTGATTTTGATGATTATTTTTTGTTGGGTAGAATATACATCCAAATTGGTCCTACTAATTTCTTTCAAAATCCGTTAAGTATTTTTTAAGCTATAGTCAATTATAGTTATTCAAGAACTTTAAACGGTTTAAATCGCGTATATTTATCATTATTTTTGTCCCGACGTTTCAAACACTTTATACTTACCAATTAGTCACCCAGTGACCACGATCACTGCACAGTGCTTGAAACTTCGGGAAAAAGTTGTTAATTTACTGTGTGTAATAATCGCGAAATCCTAAGACAACACTATAGTCAACTAACTGAAAAATGTTAGCTAGATGATTGAACGGTAATTGCAAATCTTGAATATGGTGAATAGTATTTTAGACGAGTGATTGAGCTAGTAAGAAGTATCCATCAAAAAGAGTGAAAAATAATTATTAAGAAATCGACTTTAAATACTGGAAATTGTAAAATAACTTGTGGAAGTCGGCCCATGATAATGTAAAGACAGTGTTTTAAATGACTTATTTTTAACCTTTTTTTTTATGCCTGATAGGTTATCCTTTGACCACTATCTCACCTGCTGGTAAGTGATGATGTGGTCGAAGATGTTGTTCAGGCTAACGTAGAAGACCTACCACCAGATATAGTAACATATAACAGACAAAATAGTAAATGATCACCAAAATTAAACCCGCATTTAAATGTCAACTTCTAACCAAAGTTTTAACATCTCGCTATCCTATTTAAGCAAAATGACTCCAAATAAATCATTGTTAACGTAAAAGTAGTAAGTGATCACCAAAAGTAGCAAATGATCACCAAAATTAAAACAGCATTTTAATGTGAAATTATACCAAGGTTCTTTTACGTCTTCCTATAATTCTTCTGGCGCATCGCCAGCCGCTGCCGCGGCATGCTCGATTCGCTCGCTCGGCTCGCGTGTTGTTGTGGTCACAAGTAACCTAACGCTCCGCTAAATATGACTTTAGTGATCATTAACTACAATTGGTGTTCGATTACAATTTTTCTTAAAAGAACTTAGGGTATCAAAGCATTTTATGATTGTAATTTTATTGAACCCCGTTTTAATTCTGTACTGTGCCGACTTCAATAAGTTACTCAATACTTTTCGGTGTTAGAAGTCGGTACCGTTATTTTTTTAATATTTTTTGCAAATTCCCTCTCAGTTAGTTTAAGCACCCTCAAGTAGAATTAGGTCTTCCTATTTTTTCAACCGTACCTAAGTAATTGAGGTTTATATGAGTCAGACTTAAAAAATAATCATCTCCGAAAGGAAAAAAAACCCGGAAGGTGGGCAGCAGCGCCTTCTGATGAACTTATCATATTTAACTTAAATATCCCCAACTGACTGCGATCTAAGCGTGGGAAATATGGCACACCTCATGAGGGAAGCTGTGTTACTCTATTAGTTATAGCTAGTTTCAATGAAATAATACCTTTATATATATGTACTTTTACTATTTGTACTGTTATATACACAAAGTGTGAAAAAAATAATTAAAAGGAAATTCCAAACAAATTTCAGAATTAATATATGAAGCTTTTAGAAACGACCATCTAATACGAATAGCAAGCGCTCAATGAAACTTTTGACTTTTGCTATCACAATATTTTATTTTGCGTCCATCATAATTTCATTTCTGTCAAATCAAAATATGAAGTCAAATGAAATAGAAACCAAATTGAATACGTTTAAGAGTATTACTTCGTACTTTAATGTATAACATGATAGCATTTCAAAAACCTATCATCCTGACCACATGAAACTACTAGGAACGCATCAAAGTTAGCAGATACTCTACGTAACGGAGTCAGCGTAGAGTCTACCTCCCTCAAAGGCAAAGTTGCAATGTGGTATTTAATAGGATCCCAAGCAGATTGCTTCAGACGTTCAGTTACCGACAAATTTAACTTAATTGCAATCGAAATATCAAACGAAACATTACCTTATCAAGCCTGGTATTTTTAATGGCATGCATTTAATTGATCGTTTTAATTCTACAAAAACAGCAAAGTAAAAATCTACATTGTCATCTATTATAATGATTGATTTAATTTTCCTTCGAAACATGAAATAAATTTAATCAATCCATATTTCAATCTGTTTATAACTACGCAATATTTGTTGGTTCTAAGTAGTCAAAATTCTTCTGGCGCATCGACGGGCGCTTCCGCGACATGCTAGCTTAGTTCGCTCGCCTCGCGCGTTGTTAAAATTAATTTTATTACTATGTGTTATAACTTATCCATAGATCAACGTAATAGACGCAATTATTAGTATAAAGCAATAACATAAAAATAAATCATTTAAACACTTTTTTAAACTATCACGGTTTACTAGATAACTATTATTATTACTTACGGGATTTATACCGTGGTGATTTTTAATTTTGAGCGCCCAATATTTCGACGCAGTTGCATGTATCATGATCGCGGGGTGACTGGTGCTCAAGAATAAAAATCACTACGTTACAAATCCCGTAAGTAATAATAATAGTTTTAAATAAATCATTTGTTTTTAAAAGTGGTCATGTATTATCAATTAGTTTTAAGAGGGTCAAATGATGTTGTCCCTTTTCAAGTACCAGAATAGTTACTGACTTATATGACCTGACCACACGAAACTACCATGAACGCAGTAATGTAAGCAACTAGTTCTACCGTCAAAAGCAAATCGAATGCGGTCTGTGACAACGTTCCGAAGCAGATTGCTTCAGACGTTCAGGTTAATGTTGCCGGTAATTCCAACTATATTGCAAATATAGGACTGATGATCAATAAACTAATCAGCATTGCTAATCCTAGGGACGTGTTATGCTGATAACATTCTTGGATTGTTTAGATTGCAGCGGGCTGTAGCTTAACTATATGTAGGTGGTAGAATTTCTATTGAGGAGACGGCCTAGAGGGATTACTCTTCTACCTAGTCTCATTATTATTCTGCTATAAATACATTGAGGTTTTTAGAAGATGTGAAGACGATCTAAATGTTTAAAAGGTTACAATTTTACAATATAAAATAAAGACTTATAAAATCTTATGAAATTCTCCACGCAAGAAACTTCTGCTTTTTTTTATTTATACTCTATCATAAAAATGTTTTATAAAAGCGGGTAACAAGGTGCACATAATTATTGAAAATATAATATATAAAATTATTTATATTGGCAAGTTTTTTTTACATATTTTTTTTCCTTTTCAAATTGGAGTATATAGGGTTGCGTCATCATTAACAAGTTTTAAGCTAATTCCAAAATTAGTCTTGTTTGTATTACAACGTAAGTTGAACCATCCCTATATGATGGTGAAATAACGAGTGGAAAAATTGGAGTTATGAGTTATTGTCATATTAGCTCAGTCGGTCAGAGCATATCCCGGGGTGCATGACGCGGGTTCAAATCCGGCACATGACTAATTTTCCCTCTAGTAAATTTGTAATTTTGTAATGATATTCACAGAGCATGCGTTATTGCAAAAAAAAATGAATTGATGGGACTGGCAACTTGCCCGCCTAATGGTCACGTCACGTCTCTCTATTACAGTCGCACTATCACCTTTCTTGTTCTACGTGACAGTGCACTGCATTCGTCAATCCAAGAGTTAGTTCTTACGGCTCGTTCACCCGGTAAATTCACATACTACAGAGCCCTTCACGCCGTGTTTTCACACTTCTTCTTCAAGGCAGGCAGAATATCTGTACTTTGAGACAAAGGTCATCAAATACAATATTTATATTGTTTAGCAGAACCCTGGATGTACGTAACTGACTCGCACTTGGCCTGTTATATTCATGACATAGTTTTACAACGCCCAACATTTTATATTCTTAAATGTGTCTCTACTTAAGCTTAGTTTCTTGTCCGTTTCTTCTCTTCAAAATAATTATAGATACAGCAAAATTCGGAGGAAATTTAGGCTTGCCGTATTTAATACCATTACCCTTCCGGACACATCAAAGGTAATTGGGTTAATAACACATTTCAAATTTGGAAGGCTCGTTAGAGCACGGCTTCGTCGTCGATTCTGTGTAATTGATCGGACGCAGGGAGACACATTTGCTGACGAATTAATATTCGTCCTCATATGAGAACAGTGTCTGCCGACGAAAAAGGTACATTATATAAATTTTATTGGATTTAGTGCTGGTTTTTTAATCATATAATAAGATGTATAATTTTAAGGTGTATAAATTTAACCGATCAAATTTGAAACTAATGTAAGTTTCCTTGTGTTAGTTGTTTTGGTTATGCATATGTTAATTCTTATGAATAGTTACTATCTCGTGATTGAAAAAGCCTTAAGGTGACAATTGAGATTAGGTAACTAGGAATCAGCGTTTCGTGATTGTAAGTAAAAGAAGTAAAGTGTGTAAGGCGGAATTGTCACCAGATCTAATTCTTAGCACAATTTCTTAGGGACTTAATAAACTTGTACTACATTCTAATATTTCTTTCGATTTAATTAAATAATGAAATAAATTTATTCTTTTTTATTTTCCTTTATTACAAAATCAACAGATATTAAAGAAATATAGATTTGCTTAATAACTATGTCTTACATCTAGTGACGGATTTACTTTATTTACATTATATACTAGCTATATAGACAACAGATATATATTTTTATATGGGTGTGTGATTTCTTAAGAGGGTGTACGTGTGTGCGTGTAGGGTATCAGCGAGTGTGTGTGTGTAAACTATTTATATGCAATTAAACAATCAATTAATTGTTATTAATAAATAAAATAATTAATTAATCACAACATTTTTACATTGTTATAAGTTATATTTAAATAAGTTGATTGAGCTAAACTGTCTGTTATAAATTTTCTTTGAGTTCTATAAAAAAATTGAGTTTCGGTAATAAAGAGTGTACGAGCGCGGGAGATTGAAAAACGGATTATTTATTGTGCTTCTTATGCGAACTGATGGGACTTGCAAACCCATAAAGTTTTCTAGAAGCTCAGTGCTGTTTATCATTCCTACACAGTTTTTTATAAAGAAACGTCATATCTAAGAGTGTTCGTCAGCTCAGAATGTTATGGAATTTGCAAGATTTATTATAGTCCACATATGTATGTGTTCTAAAATACCGCACACATCATATGTATGATGTGTGCGGTATTTTAGATGTTTCATGAATTTTATTGGTATTCTTTCAAGGTCTTGTGTGCAATGAATAGATTCAGGCGTTACTTTGCGGAAATCCATATTTAATATTAACAAATATTTTAATGGTATTTAAAGCAAAACATACAATTAATTCTTTAATAAAACACTTAATTTTTTTTTTTAAATATGTTTAAGTATATCTAGGGACGATTTCACCTAATTTTCCTGTTAAGCCAACGTGACGTCACAAACACCACGCAGCCAAACCGGAAGAGTATTCGACGCGTTTAGCTTCTAAACGAAGCATCCTTAGGAGGTCTTGACACTACGAGCGCACGCTCGAGAGGAAAATTTGGCGGAATTCTCACTATATATATATTTTATATAGTTTTTTTTTAAAGTGTTTTATTATAGAATTAATTTTGTGTTTTCTTAAAATACTTTTTATATATTTGTAATTATTCCAGATACTAGTACAGTATTTGAGATCGCTTCTCAAGAATGGAAAATACATTACTTTGAGACACATGTTTTCAGAAAATTAAATAGTTTGTTTAATTATATTTTTTCATCCAAATAAGTTGGTAACTATGTGTTTTTGATGAACGTAACGATCACTATTTAAATTAAACAGTGACAATCACGATTACAATACTAGGAATAAAGATAAAATAGCGGTGCCAGGTTTTAGATTAGCAAAGACAAATAAAAGGTCCTTCTTAGGTAATTGTGTACGGTTTATAATAAAGTTCCCAAACATATTACAACGCTCACAGATGGGAAATTCAAGTTGCACGTGAAAAACATATTGATTAATAAATCATATGATTAATAAACACAGTTTCTGATTACTTAAACGACAAAAATGCCTGGACAATTCCGCCTCTGCCAAGCTGTTGCCTGTCACCTACATAATTTAAACAAATATTGTAATAACTTTATTATATAGTAAGTATGCAACACATTATTAAAAGATATTTAAAAGATTGGCTCCGAGTTTCTTGCCCGTTCTTCTCGCAGTGGCTCTATACAATTTATTTGCTGAAAGTGGCAGTACAATGTAGATTATTTCAATACTAAAATTTGTAATTGACATTCATAAGAGCGTCGTAGACGCCTAAATTGAATAAATGATTTTGACTTCTGACTGGATCGGTGACCGCTAGTGACATTACTACTGAGAGTGCACGTGCTTCAGAGGGCACGTTAAACCTTCGGTCGGTTGACGTCTTAGGATGGCAGTCGTTATAGCATTCTAGGTTAGCCTGACAACATCTTCGACCACACCATCACTTACCATCAGGTGAGATAGTGTTCAAACGATAACCTATGAAGCATAAAAAAACCATGTTCCTTAATTATATATATTCATTATTATTATTTATATACATTACCCGTAGGGTGCCAGAATAGAATGTCACACATCAGAGATGTGAGACGATAGGGTGTCGTAAGAGGCGACTAAGGGTAACCCACCAGAAATTGGGGAGCAGCGATTTCTGAGGAACTAATATCTCACACTGCGATCCCCAAGATGCCTGCCCAGCGTGCGAATTATGGCATGGATGGAATTCCAGGATTTCTCAGTGTCATTTTGAACACAATACTACCTGATGACTTAGCCTTCGAACTGGGTCGCCAGGACAGCTGCTGGAACACATCGTAAGGTGTTTGGCGACAGATAAAATGATTCATTTATGTTAATGTGTCAATTTAATTTTTTATTCTCAGACAAAAATTGTATTTGAATAAAATGTTATGCCATTATTTTGCAACGCAGTTTAAGTACACCGAAGACCTAGTTAGCGCAGTGAGTGCTCCAATCAACGCTTTTACGGTCTACCACCTTGCTGAATATCAAAGCCGCCATATTGCTGTCGCCATATGTTTCCTAGCAACGCATTGAAATTACATAACAATAGGTTTGTGCATGCTGACAAATGCTGACCGTCAAAGAGCAAGTATACAAGCGCTACGCTCTACGTTCAACTTCAATAAGTTTATACATGATATAGCGGTATTAGCTATGGACTGCCATACCGCAGGCTCGTGGTTCGATTCTCACCGCCGGCTTAAGCTTCACCGTATGGTGGAAAAGCATTTTGCGAATTCCTGCCGGGTAAACTACCAGCCTCAAGTAGAAAATCTGTCACCAAGAAACTAACAGTGTATTCCAGCAGCAGTCCTTGAGAGCCAGTAAAATTCTGTAACAGTGAGACATAACATTTGTTAAGTCTCATGTGCCTGTGCACATGAAAAAAACATGTCTACACTAGACTGATCATTTCATATTCCGATCAGGAGTGTATGCTCCGAGCAATGAGTTCCGTGATTTCATAAGAATAGTTTATTCATTGATAGATAGTAGTTTATTATTTACTCGTAATATGAATCTGTCACGTTTCCAAATATTTGGATTTAATTATACAACCTACTTCCGATTGTATTAAATAAAAAACCGGCCAAGTGCGAGTAGGACTCGCGCACCGAGGGTTCCGTACAAACCTGTAGGTATATAAGTAAAGATTATAGTATTTTTATTGGTAAATGAAATCCATGAGTTTTTAAATAAATTAAAAATATTTTTGGTTTAAACATGTATGCTTTTCGCATTTTTCTCTCGTGTTGCGCGCCTATCCCTGCCATGATATCGACGAGTGTATGATTCTCCTACATATATATGTCATCAAAAAATGTGTGTATCGACCAAGTGCAGAGCTTCAGTAGATCCTATACTTTTTATCAATGGCACAACTTGATATCGTTAATTTTAAATAAACAGCTTGTAACAAGCGCAATCGCGCAACGGCTTCAGTCCGTGATTTACGAATATGAGAAACTGGAGCGTGATGTCTCGGGTTCCCGATACGCTGTTATAATGTTAACATTTGTTTTAGACTTAAATTATTATATTTAAAAAAATCTATATCCATTCCATCCCGGCATGTCATATAATTATCATGTCTCATGGTATATTATCTAATAATATACATTTGTACGTAATAAAATATACCTTAATGTCTATGTTACTTTATGAGTCTCGAATTTCCATACAAAAAAAGAGAAAACGTTTCTACCCTAAACAATCACTGATTTTGATGATTTTTGGAAATGTTATAGATGTTATCAATATCCAGGTTTAAAGGTTTTCATTTTTATCATTTTATTCAAGAAATTTGAATTAATGGGTATTTTAATACCGATATTTTTTTAAAACTTGTATCTCTAGTTTGTGAATTATTTATAAGAAAAATAATGATAATAAAGATAAAGGAAAACCTATAAACCTAGTTTATTCTGTCAGATATAAAACAAGATATATTTTTTTTATTTCATAGATAAGATTCTAAGTCAAAGCTTGAAGAAGCTGCAATTGTCCTAATCGCACTATTATGTTCGGACGTTTAGCGGCGAGACAGCATCACTTTATTAAAATACCTATTTTTCTGTAGGAGCTTCTCTTCCCGTTCCTCTTAAGTAATTGTATTATCTTATTTTACAGATTTGGACCGAAGAAAAAGACTGACAGACGGTCGTGTGGTCATCACGCAGCATTTCACAGAGCGGACAGTCACGCCTGGTGGCGATGTGAGTTTTTTATATATTTAGAGATGAAACAAACCGGCTATGAGAGTAGGGTTGGATTTAATGTACTTATCAATATTGTGCTTTATCGCTTATTCCAAGGACTTGTGTTTGACCACAAATCCTCCTGATGTAAAGTGACGATGCACTCGACGTTGGAAGTGACACATGAAAGATCCCTATTAACTCTTTTTTTAGGTTTCTTGATCTAGGTTAGCCTGAATAACATCTTCGACCACATCATCAGGTGAGATAATGGTCAAAGGCTAGCCATATCAAATGCAAAAAAAAAGTTACACATCTAGATTTTATGAGGAGACACACTCATGCATTAATTCCACTCTTCGACTGAACGTCTGATAAACGAAGGTATATCAGACAAATTATCAGCGGAATTAACGATTCCTTAATGTAATAATACTTAATAATACTTAATACCTTAATGCAAACCTTCGTTTATCAGACGTTCAGACAACAGTTCGCTTGTTCGCGAACTGTTTGATACCAGTTGTACGTGCTGGTGAAATATCAAACTTCATTATTTGATTAAGAGTGTTGCATTGCTGTCTGTCTAAATTTATATTTATACTAGCTTTTGCCCGTAGCTTCGCCTACGTGGACTATCCCTCAGCAACCGTTACCTGTTTTTGGGATCCGTGTAAAACGTATCATATATAAATAGGTTCCTTTTTAATCCTTTTAAATTTGCCCAGTTAATCGTAATCGTTTTATAGGTAGACCTTCAGTACCAAATTTACTAAGTGAAGTTTTCCATTCTGCTATACTTTTCGAAAACATTATATACTTGCCCCGCGGCTACCAGTTCAAACCTAGTGTCCCATGTCGAGTGTTGTAACATATCGATTCTACCGTGGCGGCTGAGTACATACATATCGATAGTTATGTACGTACTCAGCCGTTATAGTGAAATTGTCTCCGTTACACTTAGCATCATAAGACAATATCGCAAACTCTTATGCCAATATGCCAATTAGCCACTACATGGCCGACAATATCTGAATTTCCTGAGTCCTATGGAATAAATAGGACAGGAGTTGAAAGGGCAACACTATACTCTACTTGCCTGTCATATTCGACGCGCTACGGACGTCTGATCGGAATTTCGATGGTCAGCGCGTAGCGTTCTCTCCATGCCTTGTAAAACAAATTAGTAAGAAAAATAATTATAAGCTTAATAACTGATTTAGAAAATTATGTTAACTGTACAACTACATAATATTGTTATTAATGTTTATAATAAAGTTTTATTAGTGAGCTAGATTTTATTTTATTTTTTATTAACTATAAATTGTATTAATGTTAAGTGTCTGCCTATTCCGGTCGAGCGGCAGCGGTTAAGGTTTAGGTGACAAACTTTCTAGCTTGCTATTTGTAGATATTTAAGGTAAAAGACAAAGGACTTTCATACAAACGTTTTCACCCATTTTTACCCCCTTAGGGGTTGAATTCCAAAAAATCCTTTACAGACAAATACACCCTCCTAATTTCAAGTCTCTGCGACCGGCGGTTTAGGCTGTGCGTTGTCTGTCAGTCAGTGAGCCAGGACTTTGATTCTTATATATAGATAGATTATGTAGAAATGGAATCGGGTTGGGGAATCAAAATAATAAATAAAACCAGGACACATCCCAAAATGTGTAAAAAATATATACTTATATCAGTTTTTTCATCAGGAATTCTTCTAGATCAGCTTTAATACGCGGCATAGTCAATTTCCCGACGTAATTCCCACAGCGCTGGAGTTTATAGCTGGAGTTAATAAAAAAATAATGCCAAATTCGCCGTTTTAACGAAACATAAGTTAATGAGAATCAGAACGTTCGCAACGTTTTAAAATAACATCGGTGATTCTCATTAACTTATGTTTCGTTAAAGCTGTTATATTATTGTATTTAGTTCGTGGTAAACCTTTCTATGTGATTTTGTGTTTATTTATAACATTACTAGCTGACCCGGCAGACTTCGTACTGCCTCAATTGATCGAAGACTATTTTGATAGATATGATTGAATTTGTTTTTTTTTAATAGATTGCAAATTGGCTCTTTGAAGTTAGGAACACACCTACATTTCTTAGACAACAGTGAGTGATTGTAATTTAACATGAACTTTATTGAATAGCAATAAAGTTCAAATTGACTCTACATTTTGTTTCGAAAACGTTTATATGGGAAAATGAAAAGGGCTGTTTTTAGGATTTTCCCGGCAATTATTCGAATTTGTCTCACCTTTTAAACCTTCCCTAGACCTCCACGAACATTTCAAGACCAAGATAAGATAAATCCGTTCAGCCATTCTCGAGTTTTAGCAAGACTAACGAACAGCAATTGATTTTTATATATATAGATTAGAATTACATATAATATTTTCCCTCTGAGAATCCCGCTAGTCCATTATGTTTAAATTTAATAGAATTTGCTCTTCTATATAAATATCCACAGTCCACACTACCTGATTATTTACATGTATGTTTTATTAACACTGTATTTTTTTTTAATTCTGTAGGTCATTAGCCCTTGACAACTAACCTTAAGGCTTAATCAGCCGCAGTATAAAGGTCTCACTAAATTCATAGGTCAAAAGAGGAATCTTTGTCGGATTCCGTACTAGAAATCTATAAACCTATTACTAAGCCTCGACGGTAAGGCCATTTGGCTGTCGAACCTATAAAGGGTTGCATCTGTGGATCGATTACCTCCGGTCATCCGCCTACCCTTTTGGCGTTGGTAGCTGGTTGAAATCTTTACAGAATGTGTGTGTGGCGGATTGCCGAACAAATAATAACTGTAATGTATAAGGCGGATTGTCCACTGCTGAGCACAGCATCCTCCATTAAGTGGGAATTACTATTATCTCCACGCGTGGCAGGCGTTTTGGGGATCGCAGTGTAACATAGCAGTTCCCCAGAAGGCGCTGCTGCCCACCTTCTAGTATTTTTCCCTTAGTTGCCTATTACGACACCCACGGGAAGAGCTGGGGGAGTGACATTCTAGCCCAGCGCCCCGCGGGCCAGAATGTCACCATAACAACAATAACAATCAGTTAAAATAAAAACGGGGTCCCCATTTTGTTTATTTTTTTTTTGTTTTTTGCTTTAAGTCTGTAGTAAAAACTGTTATACAAATATATTTCGCATGGTGGCAGGGCGATATACGAATAACGTAAATTAAGTTAAGTAACATTATACGAAGTTCCTTAAGTGGAAAATCTGAAACCAAGCACTTAACGGTGTGCTCCAGCAGCTGTCCTTGAGAGCCATTTATTCTAGGTTAGTCTGAACAACATCTTCGATCATGTTATCACTTGCCATTAGGAGATAGTAGTCAATGGCTAGCCTATCTATAGCTATAAATAAACAAAAAAACTAAACGTCACACTTGGTACGATGGGGCGCGGCCAACTATATTTTTTGTGTTTTTTTCGAGTGTTATTGCATGAACCAAGTTTAATACTGGTACCTCATTACGTAAGCAAGTACCAGCTTTATGTCGTTTATGCCACCGCCTTATCTAATAACTTATTAGCTTATAAATAATAATAAGTTATTAGGTAAGGCGGTGGCATAAACGACATAAAGCTGGTTCTTGCTTGTAGAACACTTCGTAGAAATTTACGTTCGAAACCAGCCACATTTGATAACATATTCCAGTTTTTGATTATTCTGCGAGGAACAGTTAAACCAAAACGAGAAGCCCGGAAGCAACGACTTACCCCTACACGGCAGCTTTCAAGCGTTGGCATTGAAGCTAAACCTCACCTTTCTCATTGGTGAAGTATAATTTGTTCAGCTTTACTGTGGACGTTCTAGCTGGCTGCTACTGAATTTTCTTTATTTTCTTCTTAATTTGGCATAGACCTCCTCCAACCTTTTCCAGTTTTCTCTTTCTTTGGCTAATCTACCACATATTGCCCGCGACTGTTTTTCTGTCATCTTCCCATCTTTTGTATTGTCTTCCTCTATTCCTCTTCCTGTGTACGGGATACCAATTCATGATTCATTTTTTCTTAACAGTACTTAACCTGCCAAGTTTCATCTAAGCCGACTAACTTTTTTAGACGTTACTTTTTTTCTGTTCTCTTACTGTTACTGTGTCATGCTGGTACTCCATCAGGTAGGGATATCAACATTTCATTATATATATCATTGGCCTTCAGGCAAACTACCAATAAGACAATCTTGTTGCAGATCAGCATGCAGTGTTCGGCTACTGGTGATCGGCCACCTCAATTCATGTGGGAAAGAGACGGAATCATTGTCTCCAGTAACACTGACGCCAGGTCAGTTATCTATATCTTTTTTAAACTATCACGGTTCACTCGATAACTAATATTATTACTTACGGGATTTGTACCGTGGTCATTTTTATTTCATCATGTTCGCGGGGTGACTGGAGTAACGAGCGGTTGACAAAAAAAGAAGAAGAAGAAGGCTATAAACTGTCCGGCACGTGGAATCCAGTATTAGGAGTTTCGAAAAATGTTACACGTTCACATAAAAGTGACTCTAAAACATGTGCAGTGATACTGTGAGTGTATTTTGTCGAAACTTTCAGTCGAGTGCGAGTTCCAGTGGTACGCGTAGCAAAAGACAAAGAAAGAGGGTAGACCGTTTCGTCTGCTCTTGATTTTGTCAACCGCTCGTTACTCCAGTCACCCCGCGATCATGATGCATGCAACTGCGTCGAAATATCGAAGCTCAAAAATAATAATGACCACGGTACAAATCCCGTAAGTAATAATATTAGTTATCTATATCATTATTTATTATTATCACGAAAGTACACAACTCCAACAAAAAAGTGAAAGGGTTGTGTTTTAATTGGAGAACTCGGGTCTAATTCCTTTTAATAATAATATGTTTTATTAGCATCAAAGACATGTAACATTAATATAGGTACATAGTAACTTAGTAACATATTCATTATAACATACATACTAGTAACATTATAATATAAGTATTAATAAAAAACATAAATTTATTACATTGTTCTCTAGCTATCGCAGTAGGATTCCCTGTGTTTGCGATAACTACACTCTTCCAAGGATTCAACACAATAAGTTAATTAGACACATAAAAACTTGTTTTTTGTTCGAGAGTTTGTTTAAGCCAGCCCGACGCGTAGCGGAGGGCTTAAAAGCAACTCGAGAACAGAAATAGAACTTTCTCCCGAGTACATAGTGCTTTTTACTACACCTACGAGGAAAATAAAATCATTATACGTTTTCTCGTACTTATCTCGAGACTTCTCAGGCAGTAAGTTCTTTATGACTTCTTGAGCTGCATTTCTGATTTCTGGTGGCGTCATCATTATAAAATCGTCACTTTCACTAACAGATGACATTTTGAAAAAACCGTACTGTTAAAATATCAATTTAGTAAAAAACAAAATTTAGCCACACATAACAAATTGCCGCGCTTTTTTTCTCGTAGTGCGTAAAAAGGTTGCCAACCTCCTTTCATTGAAAATTGAGTACATATATAAAAATCTCCCCTCTTTTTTTAATTATTTGATATATAACCTTTTTGAGATTGAATTTTTTTATGTATGCAGCTATAAACAAATGAACGCTACCAGGGCAGGTATGGATTTTCATACAACATTCCTTCACTGCTACGGAGTGAAGGAATGAAAATCGATATAACTTTCCCCGCCGTACATTTATAAGGGAAAAATGACGAACTTTATAACATGTTTTTGAACGAGTAATGAGACCTTTTCTGAGTGGTTGTGGTATAAAAATATTTTTTAAATACCCTTCGTTAGCTTTTATACCAACGAATAAATTTGTATTCGTAGGTTAATACGAATAAACAAATTTAGAAAATATTTATGCCATTTCTTCATGGTGACTTCAGAAATATGTTTTTCACGACGCCCTTGCGTTGAATCTAGTTAGCACGGTATTGCACCAAGGGAGGCGGTCTGTTTTTTGAAGTCACATTTAAATTTTGAGGGATTAAGCGATCACAGCTTTTAAATTGATTGTATATGTCTTATTTCAATGTCTAAGAATGCCTGAATCTAATGGTAGGTCACATGCCTTTCTGTTTTATTATTTTGTGATATCAATGTGAAACGACCATTATCAAAATCCGATTATCTTTTTCTTTAAGAAAATATGTTCGACTGTTTTGTGTAAAAGCTTAATACAAACGAATTTTTTTTTTCAGGTATGCGTTAGGACAGGTGATGACGTCAGACAATTCAGTGGTTGCCCAGCTGAATATAACTCGGGTCAGAGTAGAGGATGGAGGCTTGTACTCGTGCACAGCACGAGAGGGCGAGCATACTGCCAGTCATGAAAACAGACTTGACGTATATGGTAAATACCACTAGTTACCACTATAAATTTGCTATTTGTTAGATGAGTGACAATAAATACACTTAATGTAAGTATATCTTTTCCACAAATCCGATTAGCGATTGTGTATTAGATTCCAGTGATGATCTACGACAGTGAATGTAGTTGAAGTTGTTAGCGAACAGCGACACATATTTTTGATGGCAGTGTCCATTGTTGTTAATTATGAGCATGCAAGTTGCAAAAACGGCACTGACGAAGCTGAAAAACAGAATTAAAAACCATATTACTTAGAATTAAAGTTATAAGTATTAAAAAGACTAACGCTGTTATTTAAAAAAAAGCACATGTATTGTTTACGCCACATTGTGTACCTGACTGTAATGCAACAACAGCTACTTTACTACCAAGGAGGTGCCTTAACAATCAAATAAATGAATTATTTATGCTATATTTATAATTAACACGTACAGTTGAATGATCATTTTCTTCAATGGATATGGTATTATCCCTACGACCGACGACGGTTAAAAAACAAACTGCAAAATATTCGAATTCATCGAGATTACTCGATAGATCGGGGATCGAAATTATTTCAATATTTATTTATTTCAATACAATTATAATACAAGATTTCGGTTGAGCCCAGCGATATTTGATAGCCAAATGGTTAACTATACGCACCTGGCACATAAATCCAGGGAACATAGTTTTGATCACCACTATAAGAGAGGAATGTTACACTCGAAAAATTTGTATCTTCTTGCAAAGCAAGGGATTATGGTTTAATATACACTCGAGCTAACGTTGTTGCTTCCATTTTAAATGAATAAATATAATTTAAAGCACTATCCCATTTCGCGTATCAACTGTGGGTCTCAATAGCCAAGATGACAAGGGATAAAGCCGAAAAAACTGGGCAAGCCCTTAAAACATATTTTTGTTGGTATTGATCACGCACTTTAAATCAGCGTTTTCAGTTTTTTATTTTCGTAAATTAGAGGATATAGTACATAAGATACATTTTTTTTTTATTTCTGTCTAGTTATGTTTTTGAGATAGTAGCAAAAATTTACATTTATTTACTTCTTTAGTACGAAATATAAAAATGAACTCTACTCGGCGAACTCTTGACAATGACAACCGATATGATAGGGAGTACCAACATTTTTTTGGCTAACTTCTCATGTTATTTATCCCCACAAGTATGTAAATCATATCCGCTTACGAGCTGAAGACCCGTTGGCGATGGACGTACAGACCATAAAAGCGCGGGTTCACTGGCCACACTAAACGAAAATTTTACCCTCTTTAAATTTATTTTCTTAAGTTTTCTCGCAACATTAAAGTATATTTTCAAAAATGTAAACAGTCAGTTAAGTTCCTCTTGAAATCAAACCAACTTTCAGATCTTGACAGTATATTTTATGCAGATAGTCTATGCTTATTGTAAGTAACAGATAATACATTTATTTTAGGTCCGCCATACATCAGGTCCCTGCCACCAATCAAAGTTCAGAGCGGTGAATCAATCAATTTGAGATGTCCTTTCTACGGATATCCAATAAGGTGAAATATTGCTAAGTATTCAACACAATTTTAAGCCAACAAATCGAAATTGAAGCAGTGATGATGAGCTTGACCTTCCCCTCTTGGTGGAAGGGCATTTTGCGAATGCCTGCCTGGCTAGTGACCACCTTCAAGTAGAAGATCTGTCGCCAAGCACCTAACGGTGTGTTCGTCAGCATTCCTTGAGAGCCAGTAAAATTACAGGCACATGAGACTTAACAACTATGCTCAAGGTGACGGGCGCAGTGCAATTCGCGACTTGTGACGAAATGCATCTCTTATAGGTAGAGGTTAGTCCGCTTAACATCATGTGGGCTTCGAGCTTGTTCTGTTACAATAGCACAAAAAAACAATAAGAAATCATGGCACAGTAGCTATAACCATGAAATGTTGAGCAGGGATGCTGGTCACGAGTTTGACCCTTACAATACGGTGGTAGGGAATTTTGACCTGACTAAATGTCACCTATCATTTTTTCTAATTCGTAGTCAGTTCCCACGCGAGATAAAAAAATAACTAAAATGTGTTTAATTTCTGTCCATATTCTATCAATCTTATATTTAGAACAAATAAAAATATCTGAATTTGGATTTGCAGCAAAATAGACTGGGAATATCAAGGCAAAACACTGAATACAAACAGTTTGTTCTCCACTCGATACAAAAGAAGTTTTCATATAAATCGCAAAGCCAGAAGGAATGCTCCAAGTATCAATATCAATGGTGTTTTATCCATCACAGAAGTCAATAAAGAGCTTAATGGGGCTATATACACGTGCATAGTTACAAGTCCTAGTGGAGAGATGGCTAGAAGAGCGTTTGAGATTCAAGTTATAGAAGCACCTGTTTTAGATGACCTTTTACTTGGTAGCAATCTTCAAGAGGGTCAGGTTGCTAACATCTATTGCAATGTAAGGACTGGAGATTTACCAATTCATTTTGAGTGGTTAAAGGATGGAAAAAGGATCCCAAACAATTTGAAGGTGAGTATAATAATAAGCAGATTGTCAAATTGTTGTGCACAAAACTGAAAAATGAGTCATTGTAATCAGTTTTAAATTTGTTATCTTAAAGAAAGAACTAATTTCAATATGGTTTCTATCGACTTATTACCCTTATGCAGTTTTCAAATGTTTATTTGAACCAAAATAACGATGTATAATTTCAAAATTTGAAGTTAACGTTGACAAACTCTAACTTGATCAACCTTCATTATAGGTGGTAGAGCGTAATTCGGAACTATTCAGCGCTTTAGTGATCAAGAAAGTTTCGCTGGAACACTGTGGAACTTACACTTGTGTGGCCTCCAATCACGTGGCAAAGGTGAATCGATCTACGGAACTTTACATCAAAGGTAACAATATCTGAAGCTTATTAAATACAACCTATTAAATCTGTGTTGTGGTTGAAATACACAAGTCGATATCACGATATGAAATAATTGTTTCGGTTTCAATCGGAACCCTTAATTAGGAGAGATAAAACCGACTAGACCTTAAATGCCCAATTATTCAAATAATACATAAACTTAGAAACTAAACATATAAGTTTTAAAAATAATCGTGATTATGCAATAAAATGTATAGTAAATTGATATAAAAAGTATCACTCTCCGGGCCCTTCGACTGTCTCTGTGTAAACAAATTACTTGGATACGTTTAACAATTGTGGTATCAAATGAAAAAAAAAAGATCGAATAAAGAGACTCACTTTCACACAATGCTCTTTACAATTTGTGTTAGAATATTAATGTATATTTAAAACATATTGTTTCCTGAGATTGTCGTCAATAGTTTTAGACAAAGGTTATACATACGCTTGTAAAATGTTTATAAAATGTAAATATTGTTTTAATAGTATATACTGGCAATTTAGCAAATTACTAATCGAATCTTATGCAACTTTTCTTTGTTTCGACAACTAGGCATTAGCCGCTTAGAACACATTAATGAACCGGAGAGAGTTTCTTTCTAAACTCGACTGAAATAAGTTTGAAAGAACATTGGTAATTACCAATGTTTAATCTAAGAGCCAAAAACATCATGAGCTGTACTGTAATTGGGAACACTGCAATGATAGGTAATAATACTGATCTGTATGATAGTGTGTTGTGTGTGCGTAAAGGGTCAGCGGCCATAAGTCAAAAATATGGAATATGGAAGCCCTATCGACTATTTAGAGAGTTTAACATAGAATACCTGTTTTGAAACTAGCTTTACACTTGTTTCAGTGGCACCAAAATGGTTGGAAGAACCTTCAAACTCATCTCTCCTTCTTGGGAGGAAAGGCAGTGTCTCGTGCAGTGCTAATGGATATCCTCAACCTCAAGTGCATTGGATGAAGAAGGATGGTATAAATTGTTTTTTAAAAATTGTTCCTTGGAGTGTTTGGTTTTCACTTGCTAGGGAGTTACTTGTCAGGGACTGCCCGTATATATTTTCGTGTTTTTGCAGCTACTGCATTTTGGTCAGTATTGAACAGTTTGTTTTTTCAACAAATTATTAGTTTATTTTTTGCTGAGCTAGCTTTTAAGGGTCAGTACTGTCCCATATCCTCATATTTGTGTGCACCCATCTAAATAACTAAGGGTGTGATTGTGTGAGTAATTATGCTTGTCACTATTAAAACAATTAATGTATATTACATTACAAAATTACAATTTTGCGAGAGGAAATATTATAGTCACGTTCGGGATTCGAACCCAAATTAGTCTTGTTTGTAGTACAACATAAGTTGAACTATAGGTGTCACTCCATCCCCTTACGATGGTTAAAGAACGAGAAGAAAAAAATAGAGTTATGAGTCACTGTCATGTTAGTTCACTTTACATTACAAAATTACAATTTTGCGAGAGGAAATATTATAGTCACGTTCGGGATTCGAACCCAAATTAGTCTTGTTTGTAGTACAACATAAGTTGAACTATAGGTGTCACTCCATCCCCATACGATGGTTAAAGAACGAGAAGAAAAAATAGAGTGAACTGTCATGTTAGTTCACTCAGTCAGAGCACACCCTGGGTATAGGGGTGGAAGACGCGGGTTCTAATCCCGCACATGTCCATAACTTTTTCACTCGTAAATTTGTATTTTTGAAATATAATCCGCAGAGCATGCGTTATCTTTTTCCAGCTCTTCTTGGTACGTGGCAGCCTGTACTGGAACTAGCAGGTGGTGGTATCCTGAGCCTGCCCAATGGGACCTTAATCATTGAGGAGGTGTCCCTCGCAGACGAGGGTTTGTACTCATGTAACGTGGAGAATGGGGTCGGGCAGCCGTTGAGCAAGACTGTGTGGATGAGTGTAAACAGTAAGTATAATTTATGAAATTTGTATTTTTTTATTGATGATGTTTGACGATATGATGGTTAAATCTTTGTTTTAATATTAGGAAAAAGATGAAATTTTATAAAAGTAGATACATTGTATAAGCGTTGATAGTTTATACAAGTAAGTACCTATCTAGTTTAAAAGCAACCTATACTTTTGCATGCCAAATATGGTAGAATATGAAGATCTGTTGCTGTTAACCAATAACTTATACTGTATTGTATGAAAACTAATTTATATTCTTGTAAATAAATTAAATATGAATTTAATTTTAGTAAAGTACATAATGGCTCTGATAAAAATGTAAACAAAGTCATGGTATAAGGTGGATATTCAATTTACCCGAACCAAGCGATTTGCTTCTTCGTATATCATACGAACCGCCAGAGAATGGAACACCCTGCTTGAGTCTGTTTCGGGTTAAGTACAATATGGGGGTCTTCAAAACGCGAGTGAATAGATACCTTCTGAGTAAGTGCGCTTCATCTTCGATTGCATCATCACTTAACATCAGGTGAGATAGTGGTCAAGGGCTTCCCAGTACAGTATAATAAAACACAATAATTAAACGAGTATGTCACTAAGAGTTCCGAATGGAAAATCAGTGCTTGGGTAATCGTAGAGTATTCAGTACAGAGTTAGAACTATGTCATGCATGTCGCAACATCTTCTATTAGGTATATAAGTTAGTTAGTGTCTTGTACTCTTGTTGAATGGAATTTACATTAAAATACATGTATATTCTTTCTTTTCTTTTTGTTTTGCATTAATTACATTGAGCAAAATTTGGTTATTCAAGATGCATTTGCATAGAAAGTATATTCCTTTATTAAACAAATACTACAAACTATATACAACAAATACAATACAATAGAGCTCATCGTATTTTCCAAAAGTTATCAGAGCGCTTGGTCGATGCGACGCGTGATCAAAATGCTGGCACCTATTTGGCTCAAAGAATAAGCATTGCAATTCAACGGGGCAATGCTGCCAGCATGCTGGGCACGCTGCCAACTGATAGTGGGCTAGAGCATTTGGACTCCCTATGAGTCCAAATGCTTTTACTGTAGTAGCTGTAGTATTGTAGTAGCTGTAGTGTTGTATATAGTTTGTAGTATTTGTTTACATAGAAAGTGACAATACATTTACAATCACCGCATTAGATATCCTTATAACGGCGAGCCTCCAAAATAATTTACGAAAGTCAGAAGCTACATGGTAGGTAAAGACATCAGCAAACAACATGAATTATTAATTTTATGTATTGGATTAGATTTTTAGATCTTTATTTCCGATCTGAAGGTCCTCGGGTGGATATTGAATGATTTTTACAATCCATATCATATATACCTACAACCAATCCAATAGTCCTTTGCTAGCTTTTTTCATAATCCAAGTGTTACACTAAGTGCAATCTAGAATTATTTACGTCCTTAAACAACCTACCATAGCTGGATAGAATATGGCGTAGCTCGTAACGGTCTTTAACGTTCGTAGCCATAAGAAAATGGTGTGTGTATTATAAAACGTGTTACTTTAACTATGGTCGATGAGAAGTTACTCAAGAACACAGTTGCGTTATTTTAGTGACATCTCATTCTTTAATTCAATGAAATTCATCCCTTATAATAATTATAAAAACGGCAAAGGGCGAGTCGGACTCACGCACCAATAGTTCCGTACCATTGATATACAGCATAAGACACTATATTCATAGTAAAAAGAGTGGGGAAGTAGGCCATCTCCGGCCCAATCCGCGATATAATTACCTACCATACTTGCCTGTCTCAGGGTTGTTACTTATTTATAATGTATATATATGCTAAATTTTAAATCAGTACCTAGAATAGGCAAGGGCCGGGAAGTTGCATTTTTTACTTGCGTTGTCTGGGTTCAGGGTTAGTGAGGTCGATTTTACCTAAACGATGATGAAACTTTTCACGATGAAAGAAAGAGCGACAGGCGATACCTTTGTGGTTGCGGGGCCAGAGACGAGCGACGCGGGGCATACCTACCTAATACAATAAAAAAATAAGTAGGTATCTCACTCATCATCAAGTAAAAATGATAGGTATGCTAGAATAAGAGACAACAAGAATCGATGAATTATATAAAAGGTGCCGAAAAGCCGTGACGCGCGATCCTTGCTCGGTGTTAGCCCCGGCTGGCGCACTGAGAAACGGGGCGAGATTGTGTTTGAGTGTGCGTGCGGGACGCATAGGTACTATGGCGCACACAAACAAGCCGCGTGCGGTACGTTTGTATGAAGATAACTTACTTCCCCACTCTTTCTACTATGCTGTATTATAACCTGTTTTTCAGCTTTCACGAATGGCACGGAACCCTTCGGTGCAGGAGTACGACTAGCACTTGGTCGAATTTTAGTATTTGTTGTTATAGCGGCAATAGTAATAGTATAATCTGTGAAAATTTGAACTGTCTAGCTATCAAGGTTCATGATATACAGCCTGGTGACAGATAGACTGACAGACAGATGGAAAGTGTAGTCTTAGTAATAGGAATCCGTCATTACCTTTTGGGTACGGAAACCTAAAAGCATCAACGCGATCGACGCAGGAACTCGCTTGTTAAGACTTATTTCATGTCCACTCGCTTCATAGTGATTCTGTAGATACGTATGTACGTTCACGGCACAGAATCGATAACTCTGAATATTAATTTCCCTCTAAATAAACAGCACAATGAAAACACTTGAAGTCCTAAATCAGGGCCGCTTAAATAAAGTTACGGAAACCGACCAAACTATAACCGGCCTCCAACTGTGACTAACTTGGTTGTGCCGAATTTATCCTTTGAAGGCTTGGCAAATACCTACTTATTTAACTTTGTCTTTGAGGTGAGACGATTGGGGTATTGTTGGTTTAATGGTACTTACTTTGATCATTCGTTGAGATAAACTCAATGAATTTTGTTTTGAACTTTCATAGAAGGTATACATTGATATTGTACTGAAGTAAGGACTGCTTGCGGCTTTGTTTAATGGTATAAGGTCCTTAAATGTAGGATAAGGTACGGTTTAGGCCTGTACCAACCAGTTAATTAAAGTCCCTAATTTATATGTTTAAGTAAGTAATACCACACAATATGGAGATCTGAAACTACTTTGTTAAATTTATCCATTTGATCGTATTAAAACATATTGTAGGTAATGATAAGATTCAGGCGTTACTTTGCGGAAATCCATATTTAATAATAACAAATATGTTTAAAATATTTTAAGTAAACATCAAATTAATATTTTAATAAAACACTTAAAAAATATAAAAATATATCTAGTGAAAATTCCGCCTTATTTTCCTGTTAAGCCGACGTGACGTCACAAACGCCACGCAGCCAAACCGGAAGAAATTTAGACGCGTTTCGCTACTACACGAAGCATCCTCAGGAGGTCTTGACTCTACGAGCGCACGATTATTATTTTATTGTTGTCATTAAATATTGTAGGTATTATACATGAACAAAATAGCAGAATATGTTTTATGACTTTCCATGATGCTTGAAAATTCCGCGACGGCTTCAATACTCCGATTTGGAAGTTAACAAAAATTAAAAATTCATTATTTTAACTTTCAGAGCCAGTCCACTTCGACACGTTATCAGCAAACGTGACGTCACGGCTTGGACACCCGGTCACCCTGGAGTGCCGTCCTCTTGGAGATGAACCCATCAGGGTATCTTGGACTCATGATGGAGTTCCGCTTAATGCACAGACCCCGAGGTAACTTTAAACTGGGTTTAAACACTATAATCACCACGTATCGAATAGCGTTTCTTCCCTTTTATAGACAATTTGTAACAGCGCGACTCGAAACTTCGCAATTTTTTTTTTTCATAACTGACAGGCTTGCCTATGTAGGCCACAACTGTCTCGCTTCATGGTAAGTGATGATGTGGTCGAAGGTGTTGTTCAAGCTTACCTAGAATTCTGGCTTTCAAGACAGCTGTCGAAACACATATTGATGCTTAGTGACAGATTTTTATTATAGATTTTTTAGTATAAGAATTCAGCACAGATTACTTTAATTCGGAGAATATCAATAAACACCGACTTGAACGTAATATAGGAAAACTATTTGCTCACAGAAAAATCTAATACTAATCTAATGCTCTTTCATAGGTTACCATATTTGTTGATAAAGTCAATACGATGTTTATCCGCCTAATATGCTGCAACGTCTACTCACAACGGCATGAAAGTTTGCTGCTCATTCAGTGCTTTATTTCTCTTAGTCACTTTTAAAGAAATACATTACATGGAATAGTACTAATTTTATTAATCCGAGAACTATACGGCATAAAATATAAAAAAAACGGAACCGATTTCCAATACTAAAACTTGTTAAGTCAGCAACATGCTCATTTAAAACTCTGATCCGACATGATTCAAATTTCATACTGTTCAGTTTTGGAAGTCAGGTCCAGTTGTTTTTTTAATAACTTTATCTCTCATTTTGTAATACAACTGCTCACAAGATCATTAAATCACCTAAAACACTTTTCACCATTGACAAGACCATTAAATCATCCAGATGTATATTGTTCATTAAATTTCAGTCACAACTCAAAAACTACTCAACCGATTTTGATGGAAATTAAATGGGACCAATTTTGAAAAATACTCTATCCAACAAAGAAAGTATCGGCAAAGTCAACTCGTAACGTTCCGAGCCATCCCACAAACATACAATAAAAAGAACATAGTTCACTCGACATTTCGAGTATAGTCTCCTTAGTTTTTGAAGTCGGTTATAAATAGATACTCATCACGTGGATAAAGTTAGATACGTAAAATTTTCTGTTTCAGAATAAAAGTATCAGAAAATAAGACGCCATTGGGGTTGTCTAGTGCAATCAGTCTCCAATACTCAGAAACTAGAGACGCAGGAGTCTACCAGTGCAGAGCTAACAATCCATACGGAACAGCAGGCTACAGCATACAACTTACTATTTTGGGTAACTAGTTCATTCTCATTTTAGTAAATAATACGGGATAACTGACGTGAAAAAGTCAGATAGCTCCGACTATAGTTTCAACCACATCCGGTGGTATTTTTCTTAGTTCATTATCTTGTCCCGTGGGGTCCAAGGCTATAATGTCGCCCCCCATTGCTACCTGTGGTGTCGCTTATGACACCCAGGCGACTAAAGGTAAAATACCGGAAGGTAGGCAGCAACGCCTTCTGAAGAACTAATATCTTAAACTGCGATCCCCAAGCCAACTGCGTGGGGTTATGGCAAAACCCAACTTCATGGGGGTGGCTCTGTTAAGCAGTGGACAATCCGGTTGATACAGTACAGTTCATTCTCACCCTACCCTTTTTCTATAAAGGTCAAAAAAAGTACTTTCTTTAATATCGAGGTGGCAGTAATCAGATAGCTAGCACAATTTCAATGGATAGTTCGCGATTATATGGTCATAGGTGGTAAACAAATCATGGGAATTGTCTTTCTTGGACAGCTAAAACAAATTAACTTTTGAGTGCTGTATGACTGATTTTCTACTTGACAAAGTAGGAAACCACCATCTTGCTCACCGTGCAATTCATTTACTTGTTGTTTCTGTTTTATGTTTTCATCCATCTCTTGAGAGCACTAACTAACGACGTATTTTCAGTGTCCTCAAAAGATGGATGGTTATCCAGAGTCTGATGAGAGTGAGAGAAACGATAGTACCATTGAATATTTGTAGTGGCTACTTACCCCACTGAGAAAAATTACTGCCATTGTGATGGCAGTAGTTCAGATTGAACACCGTTATAACTTACCTTTTGGGTTAGAACGTAACCTCCCCATTTCTTCCCGTGGGTGTTGTAACAGGCGACTAAGGGAAAATATCAGAAAGTGGAAGCAGTTCCTTCTGAAGTATTGACAATTATTGCGATCCCCAAGACGCCTGCCAAGCGTGGGGCTTATCACAAGTTCTCCCAATGAGGGAGATCTTGTTTAACGGTGGACGTTTGACGTTTAACGTGGATGATGAGATTAAATACTTGGGTGGTAGACCTAACGACATCTTGGTCAAGCACATAACTTTGCCAGAATTGTCTCCCAAACAATGATTAATGACATCGTCGTTTTGGTGTCGTTGTGGAGCCCATGGACGTAACTGGCTATAATAACCGTTTATTTTGGGCTGATGATGATCTCTTATTTTTAATTAGCACATAGAATTTCTTCACAAAATAACACTTGGTGATTTAAATTGACCCGGTTTTTTTCCTATTTCAGAGCCTCCGACCCCACCTTCAGATCTCCGCATAGACTCGGTTCGGTCCCGGACAGCGAGTGTCTCGTGGCGAGACACACTCAGAGCTCACGCCAGACACTACTCCGTGCAGTACTCTCATACACACTACAGTGATACTTGGGAGCATGCTGCCTCTATCAATGTCACTAGGTAAGCAATATTGCATTCATCATATGTACGAATAGACTCTGTCCGGCATCGGATAGCAAACTTCTTTTGGCATAAATTCCCACATATAGAGAGCCCTGTCTGCCATAGCAAACAGTTTTCTATGCAGTTCTTTCATATATACTACACAGGGAGCTTGGGAACTTGCTGCCTATATCATTGTCACTAGGTACACTGCCACCAACTTAACTGTTCAGGTGGCAAAAAAAGAACTAAAATTTCCCTCAAATTGTGACAGTCTGTATTTGATTTCCATGACCAGTAGCGCCCTCGAAAACTGCACAGTTAAGTTGGTGGTACTATAAGCAATGTTGCGTTCATTAGATGTACGCATAGACTCAGTTCGGTCTCGCGCAGCAAACTTCTGTGTGCGTTTTCTTGAGTTTTCTCCTACATATTGAGAGCCCTGTCAAACAGTTTTCTATGCAGTCCTCCCACACACTACACAGATACTTGAGAGCATACTGATTTTATCAATGCCACTAGGTAAGGAATCTTTACCTTCTTCAGATTCTTGGTCCTTTGCATAGAAGAACCTGATTTCAGCTAAAGAGTGTCTTTTGACGCGACATTCGCATACCTCATTTCTAAGAGCAACATTCTTATACATCATGCCTTGCCTTTACTAATGTCACAAGTGTAAGATAAAAGCTCAAAGATGTCACTAAAGTAAAAAAATAATTCCCAAAAAATTAACTTACTCACTGAATTCAAAATGTCATTCGGGAGTAAGACACTGCTTTATTCTCTTGGTGCATAATTTAATAATTATTGTAATTTTACAAAAAGAACTTTCACTTTTGTTTGAAATTTTTATCTTTTCAGAAAAGACAACGACTTGAGACAGTCTGTCGACCTTCAAAATCTTCATCCAGCGACGTCTTACGCCGTTCGTGTCGCCACTGGCAACCAAGTTGGCGTTAGTGTATACACTTCGGCTGTTCACTTCACAACACATGAAGAAGGTACGATTTAGCTTATTTACTTACCATACAATAATCAATCAAATATCTATATAGAATTTTGAAAATAAACCGTTTGTGTTGCCACTGGCAATCGTTTCGGCGTCGGTTTATACACCCCGGCCAGGCCCGTGACACTCATCGTACGTGTGAGATCGCGCGACGTTGACCATGTGCCAGCACGCGTGTGCTGGCAAGGGTTGAGGCAGTTAGTCTTTTGATGGAAGAAAGTAATAAAAGATAACTGTACCGCTTAGCTACAAAATAAGCGTATAATCTATAAGTATCTCACTCATCATCAAGTAAAAATTGTAGGTACGCTAGAATAAATGACTTGCCTTCCTTTCATGTTCAGTAGGTAATCTGAACAGAGACAACTCTGGAATTGATGAATTGTTTAAACAGCCAAACACACAACAATAATTCTCCAGCTATTATCACACATTTTTAATTTATTTAGAGATGCCGAAAAGCCAAACTTTGTGTGGTGTTAGCCCCGACTGGCGCACTGAGAAACGGGTCGAGATTTTGTTAGAGTGTGGCGCACACATACAAGCCGCGCGCGGTGCGTTTGTATAAAGATAACTTACTTCCCCACTCTTTCTACTATGACAATACTTAGGTAGCGAAATTAATGTTTAATTCCTCTCCTTTGTGTTACTACAACAACCGTAAACAACAATATTTACGCCCCGGCATTGTGACAAAACATCAAGCCAGCCTAGCCTAGCTGAGAATCAGCGAGTGAACTCCCTGAATTAGAGGCAGCACTAGAGGTGCCCAGTACACACACCGCGCGGCCCGCGCACCACCCGCGCCTTCTGTCGCACTCACACATAGCCGCGAACGCTTTTACGAGCAAGCATACTTGAGTGTCGCTTCTTCTGGTATATATGTTCTATGCTCCGACTGTTTACTTCATAACGCTACACACATATGTGCATAATGTACAAATTCATAATATGGTTTTAAGAACAGATTTGAGACCTAACTCAATGATATAGAAACATTTGTCTTACATTGATGCCTATCAAAGATTGGTCGCCCAATATAAGGCCTGTTTGTATATCACCGCATGGTGGAAGAGCATTTTGCGAATGCCCGCCTGGCGACCACCCTCAAGTAGAAAATCTGTCGCCAAGCGCCTAACGGTGTGTTCCGGCAGCAGTCCTTGAGAGCCAGTGAAATAACAGGCAAAAATGAGACTTAACAACTATGTCTCAAGGTGATGGATCAGTGCAGTTCGTCACTTGTGATGAAATGCATCTGTTATAGGCAGAGCATACCGCTTAACATAAGGTGGGCCTCGCGCTTGATCCTTCACAATAACATTAAAAAAACGAATTTCTTATTCCAGCACCATCATCGCCTCCAATAAACGTACACGTGGATCAGACGGACAACCCTGGTGAACTGTACGTGTCTTGGCTCCCGCCACTTAAGGAAACACATAACGGCGTTGTCATGGGATATCACGTAAGGGCTGTCCCGCAGAACACTGGAACAGGTAAACTATAGACCTTCTTCGAAATTCTATCGGCCTACTGGTTTTTCTTCCTGAAGCTTTTTAGTCTACTGGAAACTTTGCAAATCGAATAATTGTTATTCCATGAGCTAAAAAATCTATCCACTTAATTTTGTCAAAAACCGTTCAGTCCGAAAGTCTTGTGAAACGGGCTCTCAATGGCAACTGCCGGAATACCATAAGATTTTACCATGTGTTAGAAAGAAATACTGATGTTAGAAACTGAGCAGATTGTGAATTTTCGAACTTAAGAGCTACTACTCTCATGTGACACAATATAAAATGTTACTCTCTCTTACACAAACACACACGCACACACACACACACACATACACACACAAATCACACCTCTCTCTCTCTCACACACACACACACACGAACACACACATAATAATACTAGATTGTCAATACGTTTAAAATCTTTGATTCCATGTATTCTTGATATTCGCTACACAGTTTTTTTATCTAAAACTTTCGCAAATATCATCGTTTTTCATCTGCTTTTGTTCATATGTTCAAGTTCATAAAAAAGATTTATTTTTATCAGGGCCTGTTTCAGAATGTTCGAGTAAGATCCAGTTATACTACCCAGAACATATTTAATAAATAAAACACTATCTTTGCGTTTCACAGTCATGTATTTAGCCTATCCATCGGTTAAGGCTTGAAACAGCCTTAGGGCCTGTTTCAGAACATAAAATAACTGAATGATAAAAATGATAGTTAACATGCTAGCGCGTTTCAAGCTTTAACCGATGGATAGGCTAAATCGATGACTGTGAAAAGCAAAGATAGTGTTTTATTTATTAAATATGTTCTGGGTAGTATAACCGGAACTTACTCGCACATTCTGAAACAGGCCCTTAGTCTCAAAATGACGACGAGGGCAGTGCAATGTCAAGCCGAACGATCAACATGGTTGACAATGTCACTGTAATAAACGTGACGCTCACAATCACGTCGGTGAATTGTCCGTCTCATCGCGTCATAACATAAAAAAAAGGTTTCTGCTTGAGGGTAATGAAAGGGCAAGCCCTACAACAAAGCAAAACAAAATGCTATAAACCAAGCTATGAAGTATTTTTTTGAATTACTGACTCTCAAGGATGGCTGCTCGAATACACCTCTAGGTGCATGGCGATTGAGGGTGTCAGCTAGCCAGGTGGCATGCACAAGATGCCCTTCTATCATGTGGTGAAGCTCGAGCCTACAGCGGGAACCATGGACCTTCTGCGGTGGCAGTTCATAGCTATTACCATTGGACCATCACTACTCCCAGTTTTAAGCAGGATTTGAACTATACATACAGTCATCATATGCATAAACAGTTGACTTTTAGTTCTACTAAGCTACTGAGCCATTATCGCTTCCAAAAACTATATAAAGACATTGCTGCAAAAAATTTAGCTAAAAGTTTAAGACGCCACCATAATCTTAATGTAAAAAAATATAGGGGATTGTTCGTAAAGAATATGGTAAGAGTAGAAACATGACAAGTATTCTAAAGAACAAGGGAAAGTCTATAGCCTCTTCCTACACCTGCAGGATACATACATGACGTCATACATTTATATTATGGATTATAGTTTATCCAAGACACCTGCCAAGCGTCGGGATTTACGAAAACTTTACAGTCTGGGAGGTGTTTCTTCAACGGTAGACCGATGATGTGATATAATATGAACATAATTCACAACAATTGAGTATCGTTTTGATATGTATTTCATAGTAGAACATTATCAGTTGCAGATGACGCGGACTCGAGGACGATCAAAGTGTCTCAACTTTCTGGAAAGCAAGAAACTTTGCTGAGCGGACTTTTAAAGAATACCAGGTCAGTCAAATTAAAGTTAGGATAAAACATTGCTTTAGAATCAAGAATGTTCTGGAGTAATTGTAAAAGAGGAGAAAACGTATTATTTAAGTTTTTGTTTTCATACCTCATATTCCTACAATTCCTTACATATAACACAACTACGCGTAAACACTGCTGGATGGTTTACATACAAATGTAAGCCCTCCTGCTTAGCAGTTATATTATTTGTACAGGGTGGTGTCTTCCATCTAAACATCGTCCTAGCCATGGCTTCTATCGCCTAGTATGATAATTGAACCTTTTGGTGCCATATCAGATGAATGATGTAATTTCTAAATTCTACTCTACTCTAAATTTAATTTCTAGATATTTGCGTCAACAGCATTGTTGATGGGGTAGAGTGTGAGAGTGAGATATATATATCGAATTTTGAGGCCATATGTTCATCCCTGTTCAGTTATTATATTCTAATTCTAAATCATTCGTAACTTTAAGAATGAACCAAAATAATCCTTGTGTATCATAATGACAACACTTGAATTTCATTCATATATATCCAAATTCGAATGCCTTTAATGCTAACCCGTTAGCTTGACTAGACTTTAAGAAGCATGGCACTTAAAAATCATGAGAAGTTACAATTTTAAAAATAATTCTTTGTGGTTTCCAGGTATGCTGTGTCAGTATCAGCCTATACCAATGCTGGTTCGAGTCCATTCTCATTGCCAGTGTTTCAGGATACCAGAGAAGGAGGTATGTTTTTTTAATTACTTATGGGGTAAACGCCTTTTCCTATTCATAAGTGGTGGTGTGATTGAAGACTTTAACGCGCATCATCTGTAATGCTAGAGCTGTCTCTATAATTCCGAAAAATACTTCGGAAGGATTTATATTCTCAAAAAGCTTCAGATTTCCTTCCGAAGTATTTTTGAAAAAATGAAAAACAATAGTTTACAGGTATTATTGTTGCAACTGGCTTAGAATTACCCTTATTGTTAAAATTGGCAAAAATTGGCAGTAGTCGTACAGAAATATTTACCATACTGTCGTTGAGGCGACAAAATGAAGATAAAAGTAGAAAAATAAATTTACTTAAAATATGACCTTGTATATTATATTACTGCATTTTTTTTAAATAAATAATCATTTGTTTACCATAGTAAAGAGCGAGGTGAAAAATTTTGTTTTGGTCGGATCTTTGCTCCTCCGTGACAAAAAATAAACTTATATATTATAAATGTAAGATCGTGTGTTAAAAGAGAAGAGTAATGATATTGTCAATCAAATATTTTTGATTGACAAAGCACAAAGCGCAAGCTTGATGATGATAGCTTGTTGATACGGTGACGCTTGCGTCACCGGTCACCGTATCAACAAGGGCATTTTATTTATGTGTCTGTCCGGTGGATACATGGATAAGTCGCATATTTCAATCGATTCTCGCGAACTTTTATGAGCGGGTTCTATATTTATTAGGATTTCAGTTTTTTTTTATACCGGCGGAGATAATGTGATTGAAAACTTAAAAGAAATACAACAGTCACGACGTCTTCAGCAAACAGAGCCACTAATTATCAATATTTTATGATAAGCTAGTTTTGCAAGATAATTTGGTTTTTATACATTGCTTGCGATGTTTTCTCTCCCTTCAACTGGCAAAAACCTGTTTCGGTCAAAATTATTTGCATGTTTTTCGTGCCAGCTAAAAGATCATCTTTTCTCCTATTCTAGCTCCTGAACAAGCGCCATCTTCAGTAGAATGCATTGCAGTGTCATCGACTTCCTTGAGGATTGGATGGCAGCCGATAATCTTGCCTGGACAAGGCAGTTCTCTTGTTGGATATACCATTCTATATGCTACCGAAGGTAAGATGATAAAAATATTTTTATATATGTCAATCACATAAATATCTATATAAGAAAGTACCTAGTTAGATATAATAATTAAACTGTAATTACTTTCATTATTATTTCTACCTTTTTTTTTTAACCAAATCACAAATATACGGTAGGAAAAATTTAAGTCATGTGCGGGATTCGTACCCACGTCCATCCACCCCTTGAGCCGGGGTATGCTCTAACCAATTGAGCTAACATGGCATGACGTCATAACTCAAATCTTTCCTATCGATCTTTAACCGTCGTATTTTTTATATACCTGATAAGTTAGCCTTTGACCACTATATCTTATGTTGTTCAGGATAACCTAGAACTACAGACCTAAGCCTAAGCTTAAACTCCAGGTACTGAAATAAAGCACCTTGTACTTAGCCTTCCTTTTGTGATTGTTGCAGTTTACTGGAAGTTTCGCTTACAATTCTATAATAATATAGGTCACTATTTATATTGCCAATAATCTAGCTTTTGTCTACAATCTAATCCGATTGAAGGAATGTGGAAAACAACATTGGAACTAGATTTAATCTAGAATTGGACTGACAGTTATAAAATTCGCTAAATTATCTTACACCATGCAAAATCAAAGCTTTTCGATCGAAGGCTTCTGTTATCAAGACAAAAACTAAAACTGACGACACCTGAAACGGATCTTTATAACACGCAAGCACTCGCTATTAAATGTTGCTAACGGTCATTTATAATAAAGACCACAAAAATATTGCTTAACCTAGTTCATCAGTTACGCAGGCTCCGTAACAAACGCTTCACACATTTTGCATTTGCTTTATTTTTACAGAAGGTGCATGGCAAAACCAAACATCTCTTCACACAGAGCAGTATCTCCAAGGGCTTTTGAAGTACTCCAACTACACGGTCAAAGTGGCCGGTTTCTCCAGCTTTGGCGTTGGACCGTTCTCCTATCCTATAGTGTGTGCAACTTTACAAGACGGTTAGTATTCTTATATAATGATAAGTATCTTGGACTGCATTGTATCAGCCAGATTCTCTCCTGCTGAAACATAGCCTCTCTCATGAGCTTCTTATGGCAAAGCCTCTCTCAGGGGGGATTTGCCATAACCCCCACGCTTGGCAGGGCATTTGGCATTTTGGAGGTCACAGTGTAATATAGCAGTTAATCAGAAGGTGCTGCCATACCTTCCGGAATTGTATTAATTGTATTGTCGCCTCATTCGACACCTACGGTAAGAGATGCGGGGATAACATTCTACCCCTTAGTATCCATCATGTACTGATCGTTAGTGTTTTTTTTATATAGTGCATTTTATCACTATTAGCTTATCTGGTAACTTATATCAAAAAGTGTGAGCAGAATAAGCATAAGTAAATAAGTCAGTATACACTTTTGAATCGTATCAGAAATGAACATGATTCCAATCATAGAAACTCTTGTTCAATGAAACGTTGTATTTTTTTCTCCACGTGAAATATTAAATGCAATAACAATCAAATCCTAAAACTTAAAACTTTAAAACCTCAATAAAATCATCGACAATGTTTCAACAAACACATAACGACAGCTACGACATTTTCGGAAATAAACTTTAATTTCTAAATTTTCAGTGCCTGGTCCACCAGCAGATATAAAAGTATTAGTGCTGTCATCGACCTCTCTTCTTGTCAGTTGGAAAAGACCAGAACATCCTAACGGAGAGATTCTGCATTATAACGTCTATGTTAAACCTACTTCAAGGTAAGTAACTATATCAAAACGTCATCATCATAGAAATTATTACGGATGGAAAAAGATAACTTCCAGCGGGACTACCCGCAACTCCCAGAATACCGTCCTGGTACATTGCCAATAGGGTAGTTGACACATTCTAAAATAAAATACATTATAATAGTAACATGATAGTAGTTGGAGCACATAACTCGATGAAATTAACAAATTATTTATTCTGCATGGGATTAATTTTATTTTAAATAAACAAAATCAGTTTAAATTTTCTGTAAGTCACGTGATCTCAAACGGAAGTAAGGGCGGAAATGATGTCATAAGGCCAAAAACAAAGCCACAGAATAGGTAATAGCAATATGAGAGTTTGCTTCCAAAGGTTTTGACAGTGACAGTTAACATTAGTCATTGCTAATAGCAAGCAACCCACAAAATGTCGCATCACTATCGATTTACTATTTAGGGCCTTTTACACACATTGGATCCCATATATATAATAGTGTAATACGTACTTTTGACTCACTTATCTTCGATCATATTTTGCCGTGAGATTTGATCAAAGATCAGCATAGATAATAAAACCACTCCAAACTCGGTACAAGAATCTATGGAAACATTTTGCAATCATTACTCATAGTACTAATTGAACAACTTTAAACAGTTTGAATAGCGTATGTTTATCATTATTTTTATTCCGGTGTCACTGCACGCCATTGTCTTGATCACTTGAAAGTGATTGAGACAACGGCGATTACAATAATATTGAATGATTTCGTAATCACAATAATGTTCAATAAAATAGTGATTTAAACGGTTTAAAGTTGTTTTATTATCATGTATGAAAAATATCGATAATGCTGCCACTCATGTATCCGTGCTTCAAACTGTGTTTGTTCTGTCTTTTTTTTATTCGTTGACTCTATATTTGAGTAAGACTACATACCCCCCACACTGCCCCCTACACGTTCTGCCGAACAACCCGTAATCAATAATCGATTCTAAAATCGATAACGCACGACACTACAACAAGCAAGCAAAACGTATTATATCGCAGCACCATTTGTTTTTGTACTTGTGACGTCATACGCGTAAAGGCCGCCATTGATTAATGTTTTAGCGCCAATTTCAAAAGTTGAAATAAAAAGATCAATTACTAGTAGTTCAAGGCTCCTATAAATATTATTAAAAATGTCAAGTGTATATTTCAGTGTCCTGAATAATTTAACATACTTTAAAAAAACAAGTCAACATCCCTATTATATAGATCCCTATTATGCTATGGAAGCGGGCGCTGGACAGTCGAAAATTCTCCATCCGTTTGAATGCATGTCTTTTTCACGTTGGCGACATCTACCCAAATAGCAGAGGACTATTTGCTTAGGTTGGTAGGTTGATATACGATCTACACTGAACACTAAATCGATGAAACCATTTTTTATTTTGTCAAGTATTATTTTATAAGGGCATTGACGCATGCTAAGCGAAAACATAGAAATTATTACGGATGGAAAAAGATAACTGCCAGCGGGACTTGAACCCGGAACCCCCAGAATACCATCCTGGTGCATGTTATCATCATATTGCTGTCCTTATACCACTCATACCGGGGTTAGTTCACAAAATATTTACTATATATAAAATTAGAATAATAATATACGGCTTATGAACTGTGTTATTTAGCTAATACAGGGCCATTAGAAAAATGCTAACAACCTCTTAGAGTTGACTTCTGTTAGTGAAATTAAATAAACACTACCGCTACAAATTAATATGTCAAACGAAGGTAGGTAGGTCAAACAAGAATCTATGGAAACATTTTGCAATCGAACTTTTGCAAGGGCACTGACTGCCGCCATCTTGTTCCCCCACCCATAGCTAACTAACTATGGGTGGGGGAACAAGATGGCGGCAGTCAGTGCCCTTACAGCTAGCGAAAGTGACATTCGAAGTGTGGATGGCGAGTAAAACGTTATGCACGTTTTACTCGCCATCCACACTTTTTTTTTATTCAGTATATGTTCCCTTTTGACCACACCTTGTCTAATGTTAAGTATTGATGTACTGTTAGATGGAGCTGGCTTACCTACAAGAAACCTATTTACTTCGATTTAAAGACACCCAATGTTGTATCCATCGGGAAAAACTGATCACGGCAAGGAGTTCCACTCCTTGCTCAAGCTGGTATTTGTCAGAGCCGTCTGAGACGTGCAAGCAGTACTTAACACAGGACCTAACTTACGCTTAGTTAGTGTATTATGGTGGGAAGTGCTGTTTTGATTATGATTTTTTTTAAATGTTTTTTTATTGTTGTATAAATTTTTAATATTATTATTTTGCATTAACGCTTGCTAAGCGAATAAGCTTTCGAAATTACAACGTAAGGTACAACGTGCATAACGTTTTACTCGCCATCCACACTTCGAATGTCACTTTCGCTAGCTGTAAGGGAACTGACTGCCGCCATCTTGTTCCCCCACCCATACCTATAGCTATAGCTATGGGTGGGGGAACAAGATGGCGGCAGTCAGTGCCCTTGCAAAAGTTCGATTGCAAAATGTTTCCATAGATTCTTGTTTGACCTACCTACCTTCGTTTGACATATTAATTTGTAGCGGTAGTGTTTATTTAATTTCACTAACAGAAGTTTTGTTTGGCACTCCTGTAAGTCAAATATTATCATCATAAAACTTTGTGACAAATATTTGATTACCGATGCAAAAGTGATATGAAATGGTTCTGGTGGTAAGGGACGGCTTTATGAGGCAGGCTGCTTGTCTAAGGGCAGCCCTTTTGCCCTTTCATTTTACGATATTTCAAATAAGCTTGGCATAGATATAAATATTGTGTATATTCCTCCCTTAATATTTGGTGTATCACGTATAAACTTTGTACCCTTGTTTGCACTATTCACCTTTATTGGGGATGCCATTTTGGACGTTTGCCTACACACGCTGCGTGGGATGAATCCTGACTGGTGTTCATCTTATACACTAACTAATACTCCAGTATCGACCCAGGCACTTATCTCGTCTTCAGGCGGGGGCGAGATCTAGGTTGTTCAGAATCTTGGGGAGCTACCAAAGCAGAATATTTAAATTTATATATTTGCACCTTCACAACACTACCTACTACCATACGGAGCTCAAAGCTACAGCAAGATTCAAACTATAGACCTATAGCACGGCAATCCAAAGCTAAACCCGTGGATTTGTCAAAAAAACTACGATCAACTCCACGACCACCTGTCCCTATAACCGGGATATGCTCTTAAATCTGAGGCGTTAATGCAAAAATTACAATCCTAGAATTATCATCTGACGTCATCGTAAAGAAGTTTAAAGCTAATTGAAAAAATAATTGTGTTTGTAGCTTAATTCACTCCTTCTTCTTAAGACGATTAAACGATAGGAGCGAAAGGATACATTTGGACTATGATACTATGATATGAGACTACGATAGTCAGTTGGAAGGTCATGTCCCGGTTATAGGGACAGATGGAAGCGAGTTAGAATCCCGCACTTAATTCAAATTGTACCTTACGTTGTAATTTCGAAAGCTTATTCGCTTGGCAAGCGTTAATGTAAAAATTGAAATATTAAAAATTTATACAACAATAAAAAAAACATTTAAAAAAAATCATAATCAAAACAGCACTTCCCACCATAATACACTAACTAAGCGTAAGTTAGGTCCTGTGTTAAGTACTGCTTGCACGTCTCAGACGGCTCTGACAAATACCAGCTTGAGCAAGGAGTGGAACTCCTTGCCGTGGTCAGTTTTTCCCGATGGATACAACATTGGGTGTCTTCAAATCGAAGTAAATAGGTTTCTTGTAGGTAAGCCAGCTCCATCTAACAGTACATCAATACTTAACATT
This sequence comes from Plagodis pulveraria, assembly GCA_963890685.1. Taxonomy (NCBI): domain Eukaryota; kingdom Metazoa; phylum Arthropoda; class Insecta; order Lepidoptera; family Geometridae; genus Plagodis; species Plagodis pulveraria. The sequence continues at coordinate 4,904,426 of OY982973.1, read as the reverse complement.
AGACAAGGTGTGGTCAAAAGGGAACATATACTGAATAAAAAAATCTTTTGCATAGAAAATATATTTCTCTTTCACAGCTCAAGTTTAGCTCAGTCTCACCGAGCTGGCTCCTCTCGTTCATCAGCTGAGCTGACCAGCTTGACCTCCGGAGTGACGTACGAGTCCTGGGTGACAGCCAGCACGGCTGCCGGGGAAGGGGCAGCCAGCAGGCGGGTCACTCACACTCCTAGCTCTAGAGGTAAAGTACATGCAAGAGTGCTGTGAGTTTTGTCGTGATTTACCACGAGTGCCTGACCGCAATGTTGTTTGGCAAGATTTTTGATGTTGAACCATTAAGTTAATCAACTAACGCGCCGACAGGGGCGCTGTTTGTTCTGCTATACCAGTCTGCGTCCTGCGCTCAAGGCATCATATTGCAAACAAAACTAACAATAGGTCATATGTATAGGCAGAGGCCTTTTTATACCAACTTCCAAACAAGAAGGTTCTCAAGTCGACTCGTATACGTATATATATATTTTCTGTTCTTACAAAACTTTATAGCTTTTCGGGGGATCATCCAAACTTGATATTTTTGTATGTGGGTTTTATATAATGGGTTTAACTTCACTCTATGCTGATCTCAGATAAATTTAAGCAACATCAGTCGAGTAGTTTATAAGTTACACTCCAGTAACTAAATTGGTAGGCTCCCTACTAAGTGGACTGACAATATCGTCAAAGTTCCGGGTCGCTTAGTAGTTGGCTACAAGTTGATATTAGTGTGCCTGCAGGCTTGCACATGATGGTAACAATTTACTACGGCTGTCCGTAGACTGCGGAGCAATCCGTGCTTCCATTATTTCCTCATAAGTAATAAAAACATGAGTTGGGCTAAATAAACTACATTTTATCAAAGAAACCTAGACCCAATCTTCAAGTGTGAAAGAGAAAGAAAGGTGACTAAAAGTGAATTAACTGTATACATATATACAAGCTTATTTTTTTGGCCTTTTTAGTGGTAGCAGGTGTGGCATCTCTGGGAGGAACTGTATCAGTAGGAGTGGGCAGTTCTCTACTGCTGGTGTGCCAATGTGTGGGAGTGCCACCGCCACGGACCGTGTGGTACCACAAACACAACATCATCACGCACCATCCAAGGTTCACCAGAAACCACGACGATAGTCTCCTCATCAACAGTAAGTACTGACTTGAATAGAGGGAGTGTAACAAAAGTTATAGTTTATATATGTAGCTAAAGCCCAAAGGACCTTTCAAATCACTTCTTGGTCTCGCAACTTCAGCCTTAAAACATCAGATTTTTTTACTTTTCATTTACTTTTTATGTACATCTACTAAACTACACATTGTATAGTTTAAACTGAACATCAAAGGTATGATGCCAAAAATAAGTCGCCGTAATAAATCCCAAAAACTTTGTAACCTAAGTCCAGCAAGTAAGTAGAAAGTGCTTTAATGTTAAATTTAAGTTTCCATACCCAAAAGGTAAAATGGAGCCCTATAAACGAAACTCATATATCTGTGTGTCCATCAAACAACGTATGGTATCTACCATACGTTTTTTGATGGACACACAGATAGACCTAGTAAACACTGGTATCTACCTCGTAATTGAAATCAGTTACAAACCTAGAATTATGATATTTTGTATAAAACGTTGGCCCAAAGATGAATGTATAACGTTGGCGGACGTTGCTGAACTTAACTGAACGGTTAAGAAAGGCTAAGCAAACTTCGCTACGAGCGCTTCTAAAACAACTAGATTAGTATATTTCCTTAAACGGGCTGTTGCAAAAAGGAATCCTAAAAGAGCGAGGCTCGACTCGCTCTCATCCAGTTTATGCTATTGATATCATCCTGTGCTTTCAATAATAACATTGTATTGTATTATATTATTACCATAATATACTTCCAACGTAATAGCTCAGTTGAAGTCTGAGAGCAATAATCTTTGCCCCACATTGGGCGCCAAATATAATGAAATTTATGAGTACTTCTGTGAAGGGGTCAGCGAAAGGGTTTAAACACCCACGCGTTGAAATCATTTTCCTTACCTCTTCAGTGAGAGGCACGATTATTTGTATGATATGTAACAACCCAAAATTCAGATATGTTCTTAAAATTATTCGCACATTCCACCTAGGTCAGATTTACTTTAAAAAGAAGTAAACTGGTATGTAGATTAAAACCACACTAGCTATAAATTTAAAGCTACTGTAATATGATTTTTTGCCATAAAGTGACATGGGCCCTCTTAAATTTATTTTTATTTATTTATTTATTTTAGGGGATAGGAGGACAAACGAGCCGGTGGGTCACCTGGTGGTAAGTGATCACCGTTGCCCACGAACATCCGCAACACCAGAGGTCTCGAGGATGCGTTGCCGGCCTTTGAGGAGGGAATATGCTCTCTTCCATAAGGCCCCTAAGTCGTATCCATTCGGATATACTTCACCAGGCAGCTGGTTCCATATTGTGACAGTGCGAGGTAGAAAATGCCGTGAAAATCGCAAGGTTGTGGACTTCCAGACGTCGACATGAAATTGATGAAAGATAAAAATAAATTAGCATTAAGTACACCGATTCGAAAGGATACAGGCATAACTGACGCCCTTTATGAAGTGAAATATACGGCTAGATAACAGTGAAGTTCATAATTTGATCAACTTATTTCTAAGACTTGGTATCCTTTAATGTAACATTTTTCAAACTCCTAAATTCAAACTAAAATATACCTGTTTTATAATATGTTTACGTCATTATCATTGACGTTCTATACGACATTTGTTATACCTTTTGCAGATATAGACCAATCGTTAAGCGGTAACTACACTTGCCTCGCCAAAAACCTCTACGGCTCAGATTCTGTAGAGTATACAGTGACGGTTCTGCCTCTACCTGAAGCGCCAGTACTGAGGACAACTCCGTACAAAGACTCTATACTAGTAGAGTGGGAACAACCATACTACACCATCAGTAATAGGAGTTCTAGTCAGAAGATCAGTAAGTTGCATTTTCTTTTATTGTGTCGTCCAAGAAAGCAGGAAATAAACGAGTGCAGTGAAAGAAAACTCATCTGCTGGAACAGCCCTTTTGGACAGACAGACACTGGTTCGCGAATTGTGGAACTCACAATACGCATAAAACTAGGTAACCAACCTACAAATGATAAATCAATCACTTACAACAATTTTTCGGCGATGCAGCCTTCGGGATATAGTAATTACAAAAGTGAGATTGAAGTCTGTCAGGTGTGTGTCATGTCAATCAAAAGGGAAGTCGCGGAGCTGAAGACAAAGTAGAAGAGAAAACTGCTTTCACTTTCACACAAAAGAAACTTTATATTACACACAACAAGGTCCCTATTATACGAACGTTAACAAGAGTTTTCAACAAACAAATTTAAGCTATTCTACGCAAATTGAAAAATCTCACTTTCAAAGACAGCTGCCAGCACACACCGTTAGGTGTTCACAAATTTTCCACTTGAGGGTAGCCAGTTGAACATGCATCGTGCTCACCTGACTAGTTATCTATTACCTTGCGTTAAACCTCAAGCCCAAGTTTGAACTTCAATAGACTATAACCATGAAACTATCTTCTGTCCAAGCATTTCATTGTCATTGCTACTGGATTATCACTGCTACAATTATTTTTTTTATTTTCATTTAGACCAGATTGGCTTAGCCTTTGATCACCATATCAACCTAATGATGGTAAGTGATGATGTTGTCGAAGATTTTTCAGGCTAACCTACAATTAGAAATATTATTTGTAAATCAATTTTACTCATTTTGTTTATGTCTATCTATCTATATAATTGGACATCAGTAAACTCAGTAAGTGCTGTTGGGTACTGATGATATAAAAGTACATTTGGATTAACCTTTACGCCATGTTCGTGACATTACGCGATTCATTTGTTTGGATAACTAGAACAATCAAGTAGAAACTATATCATGAAGCAACTTGCTAACAGCCAATAAATCAGAAGTTAAATTACAACGTGCCTCGCCCTAGTAGTAGGCCACTTCAGAGAAATACATTTGTGTTACCAATCTGCAGAACCAATATGCTTAGGCATTCCCCGATACATCGTATGTGTAATACCTATAATGAAGAATACATCAGGTGTAATTTCGATATCTTCAATGTTGTTTCGATGCCCTCAATTAAATCTTGTTTGAGAAATGTAGTTTAGTCAGTTGTGTGTATTATTTTTGTGTATGTGTTAGGTAAAAAGATTTTTAAATCATGTCATTTTCACGTTTAACTTGCATAGTACATTAGCAGTTTTAATAAGTAGGATATTTTTACATGCTAGGTTTACATTCGAAAGGACTTATGTAATATCATTTACTTTTTAGTACTTTGTACTACGTATCTTAAAAAATAATGTTTGTAGATTGCATAAGACTGTTTTGTAAACTTTAAATAAAAAAAAAAAAAAAAAAAAAAAAACAATAAACTAACAAAACATTTCTAAAAAATGCTCAGAAATACGTAGCTATATCCATTATGACAGAGGCTTGAGTACATATAAGTTTACCCACCTGCTACTGGCTGTAACCTAGTTGTTGCTGGGTAAAGATGCACTCCAGCCATCACTCATAATTAGGGAGAGCGAAGCAAGCCCTATCACTATCCCACAACTTGAACATTTTGTGGCACACTTTACTAAAAAACTACCACGCCTATACATTTGTGCTTTAACGTAACATAATTTAACTACTCATCAAGATGTGTTATCTGTCAAAAAATAATAATTTATAACCGTTAAAAAAATTACCATTAACAATTTTGTATTCATTGGATATAATGTTCTTGTACTACTAACGCCATCTGTGTGATAAAGTTTACATCGCTGCAACAGAACTAAACTCAATACTTAAATACATCGTAGTTAATCTACTTAATACTAGATGACACCACTAGAATCAGGTTGTAGAATAAACGCAAGCCCTCACAAAGCTCAGCTTTCTGCTAGTAATATTCATATAAAGTATATATACTTATTCTAAAATATTCCAGCTTACAGCCTAACCTGGAAAGAATCAAACGGTCCATGGCATGAGGCCTGGCCAACCAACAAGTTGTCCAACTTGTCCGGTGTACAGAAGCACGTTCTCACCGGATTGAAATGCGGGACGAAGTATTCTCTCAGAATTACGGCGACTAACCGAGTTGGGACATCGCAACCGGCATATATGGACGTCAGCACTTTGGGTGGAGGTGAGTTAATAATTTTTTTTCTGAAGGAAGGATTGATTTGTTACCTTATCAAACCGCAACGTTTTTAAATTGCTGTTACATTGTAATAGGAAGCCATCAAGCGGTCACAGTCGCCAAAACTTGAAATAGTCTTCTAAAAAAAAATGTGAATATGCCTACTGAGTTTTTTTTTTTTGAACAGAACAATCCCAAGATCTGAACGCTTCCGTGCTTCGGAGGGCACGTTAAGTCGTCAGTCCCGGTTGTTGTCTTACGGTGGCAGTCGTTACAGCATGTTGGTAGGGTATTTTGCGAAAACCCGCCTGGCTACCTACTACCAACCTTAAGTAGAAAATCTGTCACCAGGCACCTGACAGTGTGTTCCGGCAGCTGTGCTTGAGAGTCATTAATTATAGGTTAGCCTGAACGTTATCTTCGACCGTATCATCACTTACCATTAAGTGAGATAGTAGTCAAAGGCTAGCCTATCATCTAGATAGAAAAAAACCCACCCAGGCATAGAACATTACTCTTTTCCCACATAAAAACTGAATATTCCCAAAGGTTTTTTCTTCCAGTTCCAATAGCACCATCAAGTAACGAGTGGTTCTGGAGCAACAGTAGTCACCTACTGGTACAAGTAGCGGGGTGGGACGATGGCGGCTGCGAGCTGAGGGCTTGGGAGGTGGAGTACCGACCTTTGGGGACTAGGGGATGGATGAAGGCCCATAACTCTGTGGTCAGTAGTTTTTCATTTAGTTACTCATTGAAATCCCGGCACAAGATAAAAGGAGCATATCGAAACCAAAAGCGGTGTGAGTAGTATGTCGCCACGCATTGGGCGCACAAACGCATCTAACTAGTTTTGAAGCAGTGATGGCTCAGTGGCATTGGCTATGGACTGCCGCACAGCAGGTCCATGGTTTGAATCCCGCCGCGGGCTTGAGCTTCACCGCATGGTGGAAGGGTATTTTGCGAATGCCCGCCTGGCTAGTGGCCACTCCCAAGTATACAATCTGTCGCCAAGCAACTAACGGTTTGTTCCGGCAGCTGTCCCTTAGAGCCAGTGAAATTATAGGCACATGAGACTTAGCAACTATGTCTCTAAGTGACGGGCGCAGTGCAATTCGTAATTTGTGATGTTATAGGCAGAGGTTAGTCTGCTTAACATCAGGTCATCAAATTAACATAAAAAATAGCATAGCCATGATTAAGAGTTACAATAAATATAATTTGCTTTATTATACATTTGTCTAGAAAATGTTTTCGAATTTCTGATTATCCTAAGTTCATATTACAGCAATCATTCAACGGACACGCGTCATGGCCTCTGCCGTACCAAGCGAAAACTTACCGCACGGGTTCTTTCTCAATACCTGACCTGCTGCCCGGGACGTGGTACCAGATTCGAGTGACAGCTGTCAACGAAGCTGGCAGCGTCACTACTGCTTACAGATTCGCCACAAAGAATGAAGATGGAAGTAAGTAACAAGCAGATACCGCCGGCTTGAGCTTCACCGCATGGTGAAAGGGCATTTTGCGATTGACCGCCTGGCTAGCTACCACCCTTAAGTAGAAAGTCTGCCACCAAGCACCGAAAGGTGTGTTCCGGCAGTAGTCCTTGAGAACCAGTGAAATTACAGGCACAATGAGACTTAACAACTACGTCTCAATGTGACGGGCGCAGTGCAATTCGTGACTTGTGATGAATTGCAACTGTTATAGGCAGAGGTTAGTCCACTTAACATCAGGTGGGCCTCGAGTTTGTTCCACCACAATACATTAAAAAAAAACACTTACATTCCTTGCTCTTCTTCTTCTTCATGACTATCATTCCCTTGAAGTCAGTCGGCACAACGTGTAACCTCAAGTAGAAAATCTGCCGCCAAGCACCTAACGGTGTGTTCCGGCAGTTGTCTATGAGAGCCAGTAATTCTAGGTCAGCCTGAACGACATCTTCGACCACATCATCACTTACCATCAGGTGAGATAGTGGTCTAAATTAGTAGGTTTTTTTTAGTAAAAGTCCATATCGGTGATTACCACTGAAGTGTGATATTTGAAAAATTAGTGTTCAAGCACTACTATGTGTAGGCGTGAAGGGCGCACTGTAGAAAGTGAGTTTACTGGGTAAGAAAGAGACATAAGAACGAACGTCTCGAACTGACAAGCGCAGTGCAGTATCAAGCAGAATGAGAAAAACCATAAACACTTTCAAATAGATGTTATCTTAACGAAATATAAATCGTATTACTTCGGTTCGAACCTTTTTTATTGCCGATTGGATAATTTTTGACCATAATCGTACATTATGGTGGAGTGGCAGACCCTATACTTTTTTTAAATATTGTTATGTTTGCAATAACGCCTGCTATACGGATTACATTACAAAATTACAAATATACGTTAGAGTAATTAAAATTGAAGTCATGTGCGGGATTCGAACCCGCGTCCATCCACCCCTTGAGCCGGGGTATGCTCTAACCAATTGAGCTAACATGACGTGACGTCATTTATATTTGTGGAATATTAAAATTATAAGGTTGCGTCATTATTTACAAGTATAAAACCAATTGCAAAATTGGTCTTGTTTGTAGTACAACGCAAGTGGTACTATAGATGTCGCTCCATACCAATACGATGGTTAAAGAACGATAGGAAAGATTTGAGTTATGACGTCATGTCATGTTAGCTCAATTGGTTAGAGCATACCCCAGCTCAAGGGGTGGATGGACTTGGGTTCGAATCCCGCACATGACTGAATTTTTTCCTATAGTATATTTGAGACCCTATACTTATTATCATTAACTCATCACCTCATCACTCACTCGTGAAACCCTCGACGCAACCTGGGACTGCAGTCTTATCATGACGCACACTTACGAATAACATAGGTCACAGGTATTGTACGAATAACATAGTAAAACGAGTCGAATAACATAGTAAAACGCGTCGAATAACATAGGTCACATGTATTGTACGAAAAACATAGTAAAACGAGTAAAATAACATAGGTCACAAGTATTGTACGAATAACATAGTAAAACGCGTCGAATAATATAGGTCACATGTATTGTACGAAAAACATAGTAAAACGCGTCGAATAACATTGGTCACAGGTATTGTACGAATAACATAGTGAAACGCGTCGAATAACATAGGTCACATGTATTGTACGAATAACATAGTAAAACGCGTCGAATAACATAGGTCGCATGTATTGTACGAATAACATAGTAAAACGAGTGGAATAACATAGGTCACAGGTATTGTATGAATAACATAGTAAACGAGTCGAATAACATAGGTCAAAGTATTGTTACATATTCCACATCTTAGGTTGATAGGACCAGTGAAAGTCATTCTTAGTCAGCTTCGAGTGCCCTCGTTCGAGTCGACTCCATACTAGTATACACGGATAGTGGTTTAAACATATCAAGTGAACTCGTTTTCAATTACAAACAAGATCATAATTATATGTGGCACAGACGGATTTGTTACTACAGGGTGTCGAAGCAGTTGCAGACATATTAATCAAAGAGTTTGCATATCATTACAAGTAAAAGCAGAAGCCACGCAAGCTAGAGAAACATTTGGACCTGCAATTGGAATAGAAGATAAGAGTACATACAAAAACCATTTGAGGCTCAACTTTGAACAATTTGACTATCTTTTGACATTTTGTTTCACATTATTCATCCGAGCTAGGTCGTAATAATAGGACAGGGTCCGAGTCAACACAGGTCGGATGCCGTCGTCCGAGTGTGCTTGTATTACCAGTTGTCACAATACGAGTTGCGTCCAAGTAGGTATCCTAATGCACTCGCTCCGAGGGTACTCTTTTCGTGTCAACGTGGCGTAAGTCTTAATTTCTAAACAGCATGGCGCTCTTCAAGCAAACTGTACACATGTGATAACCATTTTAATTTAATTATATTTCAGGTGAAGTAGGACCTCCGTCAGAGTTCTTCGATCTGAACATGGTGGTCATCGTTTGTAGTTCCATACTATTGACGATATGCCTGCTGAGCTGCATCTATATACTGGTAAAACGGCAAAGGTAATAAACATATCCTACCTCTTCATAATAACCTATTACAAATAACATAAATACCGCCCATTTTCATAATTAGATAGAACCAAAAGAACAAATTAAACAAGACCATAAGGCTGACTCCGCAAAGGGATTTCAATAAATAGCGACTCTAGCTACGAAGCAATAAAGTGCACTTCAGCTCGCAAGGCACGGGGTGCCTAATATTTATATTCACTTACAAAGCGTCTATCTTTCTATCGCAGAGCCACGCATAGCCTGGTCTCTTCTGACGCGGCACGCATCGTAGAGTAGTCCCGTCCGCACGGATACGCCGATGTACCTGTAAATTTGTACCTAAAGTGCAATGTAAGCCAGGGCTGCGAATAAGCAGTATTTTGTCATACAATTTGACGGATTGTTTTGTGTATTTACATATTCTAATGTTTAGAACATTCACCTGCAAAGTCTGTGCCTGCTCGTTTGAAATATTTCACCCCTCGACTATACCTATAATGAACCGGATTTACCGCCATCTTTCGTTTATTTTATATCAAAGACTCTAACAATACAATTATTTACACCTTATTCCATTTACAATACACTACATATCACACATATCTTATATAAAACAACAAAAAACAGTACAAAAATAATAAGTAAATAAGATTGGATAAGGGGAGTCTTTATCGCCTAAACAATCAATATCTAACCAAGTCAATTTCTTACAGTAAACCTTGCATGGAAGATTTAAAGGGTAATATTTTGGTTTAGGGTATACAAAAAATCATGGAACGTTCATTTTTAAAAACCTTACATAAACTATAATACAATAAATATATAAATACAATTTTATTAATTTATTTCATACAAAAAAGTATTACAATTATATTATATATAACTGCATGATAACAACAGATAACCAACTAAGTATAGGTCCTCACGGATAGAACGGAAGAACTCTACTCAACAGCTGCCTAACCGATGCAATTTGTACAAAATAAGGCCAGACAAAATAAGTCCAGGTATCTCATCGAAATTGCTGACCAACACAACAGGTAGGAATTATGCCTGTAGTCAAATTTAGCTAGCGGCACATGAACTAGAGGATTGAAATGCCTGCCTACCTCCCTATATAATATACACTAGCTTTTCGACCGGTTAT